>CM058231.1:85972167-87468045 GCA_030180135.1 Orychophragmus violaceus
CATTATAAAATTTTCATAAACATTAACCATTAATCTTATAACTAAAACAAGAGCAAGATGCATAAACATTAATGATAAACACTAAGCATATGAACTCATTAAGCATGTCTAACTGAAATTATTTGAAATCTGAAATACATTAAGCATATGAAAACACTAAAGATAGACAATAAGCATATCAAATCACTCGTCATCTTCTGCATCATTGTCTTCCGCTTCATCATCTTCGTCGTCATCATCAGAAGAAGATAGATTACACAGAAATTCGTCTTCTGGTTCTTCATCTCCTACTTCGTAATCAAGATTGATTGGGTTTTCATTCTGCACAAAATTCTCGGGAACGAGATCTTCGACCGTAGTCATCATTACCGGATCATCATTTTCATGTTGTAGAAGAGTAAGTTCTGTGTTGACATATTCCCCCGAAATATTCCCCCTAGGGTTGACATTGACAACATTGATCCACAATTGCTTCGGTCTCTTCGTGTACGGATACGGGATATAACAAACTTGCTCCGCTTGAGAGGCTGTGTAAATTAAAGATTGAAATTAAACTTAGAGTATCTATGATATCCATAAAATAGTTACGAAGATAGAGATAGATATATTACGTACCTAGAATAAATGGTTCGTACTTATTGTACTTTCTATATGCACGAACATCTACGACGCCAGCCTTGGTCCTTCGAGTGCCTCTACCGAGAACAGATTCATACCAGATACACTTAAACAATGTTATTCTCAAATTAACAATACCCTCGTACTGAAGTTGTATTATATCTGTTAAGATCTCGTTGAAATCAGCTGCATCGGACGCATCACTGTAATTCTCTCCTTTAACACATACGCCGTAGTTACATGTCTTTCGTCCCTCGCCATGGTTTTTTGTATGAAACAGATATCCTCTTGTATAGAAGATAGGCCAAGTTTTAGCCTTGTTGACGGGTCCATGCACAATATCTAGAACCCAAGGAGAAAAATCATGGGTGTTGTTCCAGTAAGTGACATGAATATTGATAAACACACAATGTCAAATATGTAGATAAAATCACAATACATATATAATGTGTACAATATAAATATTTCACGAACTTACATAATCTCGCACCCATGTGTCATGTTCCTCGGCCTTTTTCACAGAGAGTTCATTCTCGGAGAGATCTAGATATTTACCAGAGATATAGTCTTCTAACATACTGTTTAAGATCAACATGTATATATATGAGACCAACACAATATATAAATTAACTTAAGTTGTGTTATACCTCTCAAATGGTCGAAAGTAAGCGCAATTTTGCAAAACATAAGCATGTGCAATTTGATAATCTTCTGGTGAAAACCATACTTCATGCATTTCGCCACTTGGACGACCAACCTGAGTAAATATATCAGGTACGTCTTTGTCATGATATTCGGGGACTCCGCCTTCGTTGTATCTTGTTAACCTGATAAAAAGAGTTAATATATATAACTTCATAATAGATAGCATGTACATGTCTCCATATACTAGATATAAATTTACCTTGAATTCGTTACTATATTCGAGGCGAAGTAATGCTCTGTGAAATAAGCACTCTCTTCATTTAGATATGATTGAACAATAGATCCAGCTGCATATCTTTTGTTTTTCGCTTTCCCTTTCAGCTTTTTGAAAAACCTTTCAAAAGGGTACATCCACCGGTATTGAACAGGGCCTCCTAATTCAGCTTCGTAGGGGAGATGTATAGGAAGGTGCTCCATCACGTCGAAAAATGATGGTGGAAAGATCTTCTCCAGATTGCAAAGAATCATAACTATGTTTTGCTTTAGAATTTGGACGCGACTCTTCTGCAAAGTTCTTGAACATAAGTCACGGAAAAATCCTCTGATCCCTACAGCATATATAAAGAGATTTAAACAGCAAATGGTTAATACAAAATACAAAACCGAAACTACATATTCAAATACTATGAATAACCGGTACCTGCTAAGGCAAGGTGGACATTCTTGTCTAGGAGTTCTGCAAAGATAAATGGAAGTAATCGCTGCATAAAGACATGGCAGTCATGACTCTTCATCCCAGAAAATTGTGCATTACCCAAATCAGCACAACTTGCTAAGTCTGAAGCATAACCATCTGGGAATTTGACCTCATGCTTCACACATTCTAATAACTTTTTCCTGGCTTCGTTTGTCAAAGCGTAAACTGGGAACGGAGCTCTACCAGTACTATCAACATGTAAGTGTGGCCGAGAACAGAAGTTATCTATATCCAATCTCGATGGGATGTTGTCTTTGGATTTACCCTTCACACGCATAAGAGTTTTTATAATGTTGTCAAAAACATTCTTCTCTATATGCAACAAATCGAGATTATGTCAAAGATTAGGGTCCCTCCAGTATGGTAACTCCCAAAATATGCTTTCTTTGTGCCAGTTATGCTTCTTCCCATAGCCGGGCATCTTATCTTTATGACCATTTCCACCAACATCTTTAGTTTTTGGTGGATTTACACGCCGCAAATGGTAGGAATAGACTTACTCATCGGTTAAAGAATCACGAGGATACTCATTCCTAGCATCCTTTCCCTTCAAGAAGTCTTTCTTATTTTTCCTCATGGGATGATATTGAGGAAGAAATCTTATGTGACAGTCGAACCAACACGTCTTTCTTCCATTCGGCAGATAAAAAGATTTTGTATCATCCATGCACCATGGACAGGATAATTTGCCATGGGTGGTCCATCCTGATAACATGCTATACGCCGGAAAGTCACTGATCATCCACATGAGAACTGCTTTTAGATTAAAATTTTGATTCAAGGACACATCGTATGCATCGACTCCATTACACCACAGATCTTTCAACTCCTCAACAAGAGGCTGGAGGAATATATCGAGACTACCTCGTGGATGCTTTGGCCCAGAATTCATTAATGTAAGAACCAAGTACTCCGTACTAATGCACATATGAGGGGGTAAATTATATGGAGTCAAGATCACAGGCCACAGCGAATGATTATTAGACATGCCAAATGGATTGAACCCATCTGTACATAGTCCAAGAAAAACATTGCGGGTTTCTTGTGCAAACAGGGGATACTGATCTTGAAAGTATTTCCACTCTGCCGCATCAGACGGATGACACATTTCTCCCTCTTTGGCTTGGTGCTCGGCATGCCATCTCATTGCTGCTGCAGTCTTCTCGCTCTGATACATTCTCTTTAATCTGTCAGCAATAGGCATATACCACATACGGTTGTATGGTATATTGGTCCTATGGTGTTGCTCGTTAGGCTTCCATCTAGGTGAGTTACAAAACCTACATGTATCTAACCTTTCGCCATCTTTCCAATATATCATACAATTGTTGAAGCAAACATCAACTGAATGACATGGGAGGCCTAAATTGCGCATCAATTTCTCTGTCGCGTAATGTGAACCGGTTGCCTGATTTCCTTCTGGTAGAAACTCCGTAAACATTTCGCATATCGAATCCACTGCCCTTTCACTCATGTTATGCTCTGACTTCCTTTGCATGACTCGAGCAGCTAAGGATAACTGCGATTGACCTTCACGACAACCACTATACAATGGATTTTGCGCTCCTTCTAACAAGTAGTAGAATTTTTTTGAACGATTATGTACAAGTTCATCTGCATTCGGATAACTACCATGTTCCTCCACATTCTGATAACTACCATATTGATGATAGTTATCAAAATGTACGTTATCACGAAATGCATCATTTACCATATCCACATATCTAACTTCTACTACATTACCCATTCCTTCACTCCCACTAACCCAAGTCATATCAGCATAACTCGTTCCTAAACCCATATCGACTTCTTCGCCATGTTTATACCAAACATAATAATCATGCATAAATCCATTCTTATACAAATGCTTTTGTATTCTTCTCCCCGACATAACAGGTTTATCATTCTTGCAAGTATCACAAGGACAGTGAAACTTACCGGCGTTGCTCTGCGTAAAGGGCTGGCTATTTGCAAACGGGATGAAATGATTATTGACCCCCGCCATGAATTATGCCTGAAATTTCCCGTTGATGCATCGATCCGGTTATACATCCACTCCCGACCATTAGTGTAGTTATAATCTCCCGACATTTTTTAACTCAAAAAACGTTTTCCTCTGTTTTTTTTCTCAATTTTATCTAAACCGTCGTCTATCTTCTTGTTGTGTGGCTGAGGATAAGTCGACTTCATTGTTGTATATATATATAAATTTTAGTGACTATTTAGCGACTATTTAGCGACTATATCAAAAAAATTAGTTACAAATTAGGTACTACACACGTGGCACAATATACACGTGTTTTATACCAACTTTTTGCAACTAAATAAGAAACCGTTTAGCGACCCGCCGAATTTAGTCGCTATTTAGTTGCTAAATAGCGACTATATAGCGACTAATAATTTGTGGTCGCAATTTAGCGACTAAATAGCGACTCTATCCTATTAGTCGCAAAGTTAGTCGCAACTTAGTCACTAAGTAGTCGTAAAATTTAGCGACTATAAATTCAGTCGCTACTTGCAGTCGCTAAAACCATGTTTTCTTGTAGTGAGGTCTGAATTTTGCTCAATCCTTGCAACTAGTCATCCTAATTGGTTGTGTGGTTAATTTGATAATGAGAGAGTTTTGTCCTCTTCTTGATTGTTTTTTGATGTAGATCCTTTGTTGTTTTGTTGTATTGGTGTCTGGGTTAAGGCGGTTAATGGTGGGAGTTGTTTTTATGTTGTAAGATCATTAATGTTGAGGTTCAGTTTGCGGATTTTGTATTTGGTACTTTATCATTTTAATGATTTTTAATGTAATCTAACAAATGAAGGAGAAAAACAATTCAATAAAGTAGATAAACAGTACTTTTTACAAGGTAATCACATAAAGTATTTGAAAACATGTAAAACTTTCTAATCATTAAGAAAACATTTAAAACAATCTTATGGAAACAAAATTTCAAAATTTGGGAGGACATTGAAGGATCTTGAAGGTGGTTTTGAAAGATCTTATGTAATCTACACTACATGAGCAGAAAAGAAATTCAATCATGTAATAAGTGTGCATAAGTTATCCTTAGATATTATGGATTATTTGGAAGAATACACAAACAAATTTCTTTTTGAAAAAAAAAATATATATATAAATAGATCCAAACGACTCAGAAAATAAAATAAAAAAGATTCAAAAAGATGGATTTTGTCACAACAGTTGAAGAGAACAAGGGGCGCTTTATGAGTATAAGATGAAGAATGAAAACATCAAATGGGTCCTCTTCATGCATGGTTCAAAGGCAATGTGGATCACTCATGGAAAAATAAGAAATAGTTTTTAGAAGTTGTTTAGATTCTTAGGGGTGATGGATTAATGCATAGTTAAAGGGCTTTTAATCACAAAGAAAGTCTATTGGATGCAAATTTTCAGGCTTTTTCTTTTTGGCGATTGATATATCATGGTTTTTGGGTTTTAAGTCATGATATAAGTCCTAATCTAGAGTTTATTAGGTGTTTTTAAAGTTTTTGAGTATTTCACAGGTTTATATAAGATTGGAGCTACTTTGTAGAATTTGGGAGTTTTTGGAGTTCATCTGAAGGAGATGGTGTTTTCACATAGATCAGTGTCAACATTCGGCATTGGTTTGATCGACACTTCTTTGGTGTCGGTCAACACTCAAGATGACCATAATTATCTGTGAGAGTTTTAAAAATTTTGGAGATTTGCAAGTTATCCCAGAAGTTTCTCATATTTACAAGAAGATTCAAATCTTGTTTTAGCTATTTAATTAGGTTTTCTAAGTAATATTGAGGGGTGTCTTGCACCAGTTGAATCTTTTTCTCTTTTTCCTTGCATTTTAGTATCATTTGAAAACCTATTGCAATTTTGTATTTTTTTAAGTGATTTATATGTTAAAAAGACTAATTTATCCCTCACAGACATGGGAAAAGAAGGAAAGGGATCAATTATTTTTTCTTTATGGATAAGTGACACACGCTATAAACTATCCATTTTTATTATTTTTATTTCTTTATTTTCCTCTACACTCTCTTTCTTACTTAACATTTTTTCACCCTTCATTTTTTGACGGTGGATAGGATAGTAGAGCTGAGGATTCCGGCAATGTAGACCGCCGGAATGGAGATAAAATCGGTTGATGTACCGGAATGGAGATAAAATCGGTTGATGTACCGGAATTATAAAAAAAAAAATCAGACTTAATATGGAAGTTTCGAATGGGCAGTCTAGACTAGGTGTCCACAATATCGGCTATTCGTGGATACTACCATGTTCACATCACATACAAGACGCTTACCATGGATAGGAAGTAGCCGATCGAAATGTTGTTTTTTGATGGATAGTGATCCACACGTATTTTGTGTCCACAGATTCACAATCATTTGAACTTTTAACCACCTTTTGTTCATCAAAAGTGTCTAGCATGTGATATAATCGTGGTAGTGTCCACGAATGGTCGATACATAGTAGAACTCTTGACCACCTTTTGTTCATCGGAAGCGTCTAGCACGTGTTTTAAATACTTTTGATCGTACTCTTGACCACCTTACTTATGACTCTATCTAGACACGCAAGGAGCAGTCCATATATCAGAATGAACAAGATCAAAACAATTTTCGTAAACGGTTGAAGACTTAGGAAAAACAGACTTGCAATGTTTACGAAGTATGCAAGCGTCACAATCATCATTTGTAAATGAAACATTAGGCAATAACATGCTTAAAGCTCTTGAATGAGGATGTCCTAGTCTAGCATGCCACACAACACTATCATCAGTAGCAAGGAATGAGTTAAGAGTACCAGGACATAAACCCAAATGATGATCTAATGTTATCTAGAACATAAAACCATATTTACTTACTTCTTTCCTAAGTACTTTGTGTCCACAGATTCACAATCATGTGAACTCTTGATCACCTTCTGTCCACGAATAATCGATACATAGTAAACACAGTTTTAAATATTTTTGATTGGCTACATACTATCCATGGTAAGCGTCTTGTATATGATGTGATCGTGGTATTGTCCATGAATAGGTGATATTGTGGACACCTATTCTAGACTGTCCAAGAGAATGGATAAGAGGAATGTAGTGATCATTAACTATCCACGAGATACTTCTTGTCTGTGAGGCTAAAATTGTCTTTCTAACACACAAAAAGACATAAAATATATAAAATTGGTTTTTGAAAGATATAACTTTGCTATTACTTTCTAAAAAAATACAATGGGTGCAACTAACTCAATTGTTGAGACTTACACTTTATTTTTATTCTGAGAGAAATTGGCACTTTTGGGCTGATCTTGTGCTTCAACATAATATTATGAACCCATATGTTTGGGTAAATTGCACTGAGTATATCTTTTTACTTTTTTCCTTGTAATTTTGTACCTTTCAAAAACTTTTTGCCAATTTGTATCTTTTTGTTACTATTTGCATGTCAAAAAGACAAAAACGCCCTCAGCCATCACATCTATTCCTTTTCTATTTTGTTTATTTTCTTTTCTTTATTTTCCTTCTCTTCTCTTTCTTACTTTATCTTTCTTTTTACTCTTGATTTTTTTAACGGTGGATAACATTGCGGATGAGATATGTTCGACAATATAAACTACCGGGATGAAGATATAATCGGTCGATGTACCGGAATTCAAAAAAAAAACGGAGTTAATATAGAAGTTTCGAGTGGATAGTCTAGACTAGCTGTCCACAAATATACATCCACGTGGACAATGCGACGATCATATTACATGTTAGGCGCTTCCCGTGGATAAAGGCGGACAAAGGGAAATATTGATTTTGGGTGGATAGTTGGCGCAACAAACCTTGTGTCCACGGATTCACAATCATATGAACTATTTAACCAATTACATTATCCAGTAGAAACAAAGTTTTTTATGATTCCTAACCACACAAATAAACACCACATGTTAAATGCTTTTTATGGATATGGCGGACAATATCGACTATTCGTAGACACTACCACAATCTCCTCACATACTAGACGGGTCTGATGGATAGAAGGTGACCAAGAGTTTATATGATCGTGAAATGTAATTGGTAAACACAATTTTAAAAGTTTAGACGGACGATGTCGATTATTCGTGGACACTACCACTATTATATCACATAATATTCGCTTTTGATGGATAGGTGGTCAAGAGTTCACATTATTGTGATCCGTAGACACAAAATATATGTTGGTTCTATTGTCCATCGAAAAAGCAATATTTTATGGACACTTTTATCCAAAAAGTTCACATTATTGTGATCCGTGGACACAAAAGTATGTTGGGGGCAACTATCCATCGAAAAAACAACATTTTTAGACACTGTTAATTCAAAAAGTCAAATTAAACATTTTATAAGCACTTTTATCCAAAAAGTTAACATTATTATGATCCGTAGACACAAAAAATATGTTCGAGGACAACTATCCATCGAGAAAACAACATTTTATAGACACTATTAATCCAAAAAGTCAAATTATTGTGATTATGGATACAAAGAGTATATTATTTACACTATCCATCCAATAAACTACATGTTAAATACACTATTCATCCGTGTGTACTATTCATGCATGAGATAAAAAGAAAAGAAAAAAGTATATAGGAAGCATGATGGGATTTGTCATCAATAAAATAGTATTTTGTGCCATAAGGGCGTTTAAGTCTTTTTGACCTTCAAATAGTAACAATAAGATACATAATTGCAATGTGATTTTGAAACATACAAAATTGCTATTACTTTTCAATAAAGATATAGTGGGTGCAATTATTCCACCCATGTTTTCACTCTTTTATTCTATTAATTTTTTTATTCATCATGTCTTCTGTTATGATTGTCATATATGAGTAGTTTACTTATTAGGTACAGGGATTCTTGCTAAGGATTTCATGGAATTTTAGATTGTTTGATTAATTGGGACCCAAAACTTCTAGTTCTTTGTCATGTTTGTTCTTAAAACTGAATATAAATTGGTTACTTACATTATTGATATTAGGTTGATAAGCGCAGTGAGAGTTGGCGATGTCCTATAGAATAACCTAGGTGAACAATTTATTTATTTATAAAGAGATTTGGTTTAGAGAAATTGTGAACGAACAAACCTAGAATTAATACATGTTTAGAACTCTAGGATATAAAAAAAATATTTTGATTTCTAGGTTGCTAGGCATAGCTAATATTCGCAGTGAGAGTTGGTTTGTTATAATCATGTGTTTCAAGTTATGTAACATCGATAATTTGGATCCCGATTGATTAACTGATATATATATTCCTGATTTCCTGAGAACTTCCATGGACCAGACACTTTCTATGATTGATTTTAAACCTTTTAATTACTTGCATTGCTATTTCATTCACCCAATTCTTCTTAGCTTAATTTGATAACGAATAATCTATTAAGTAATATGAAACACATTGTTCGATACCATGCGTACCAAAATCAATACAGTGTGCACTTACAGTTAGATCGCTAGGGAAAAACTTGGACCTATCAAGTTTTTTCGGCTCTTGGTCTTTGTGATTTATCAATAAAGTTAAGTTTAATAATTTTGACTAAGTTTTCTTTTCTTTGTTACTCACGTTTTTTGTCTCGTTTTCTTTCGTGTTTCAGGAACCGATCATAAACACTTAGTATTGATCCACACCATCTGGGAGTTTGACAACAAAGAAACATGTGATCTTGATTACGGACAAGGCTGGTATTCTTCTTGACCGTCAGGATCAATCATACAATGAACAAGGTTAGGAATTGTATGATGCAAGAAACATCAATCTTGAACCACAAGTCGCTGCGCGTGTATGCTTATTCAGCAGGGGTGAGCCGCAGGCTGATGCTGCGCAAAGAGGTCAAACACTTGGTGACTATAACTGGCCAAATGAGTTCTACGCGAATAGGTATGCGATCAGACCTTCCACCTTCCAAAAGAATGACTTTGAGATCAGTACTTCCTACTAAAGTCTTATGGGACAGCATCTTTTCTGGATTATCTCACGAGCATCCCATGGATCACATTGAGCGATGAGAATATCTGGAGAAGAGTATGAAGTACAATGGATTAAATTATGATTATCTCTTCTGTAATCTTTTCCCTCACTCTCTTGTTAGAAAAGCAGCTTACTGGCTGAAGCAGCTACCCCTAGAATCATTGACTACATGGGATGCAACAAAGAAGGATTTCATGTGAAACCTATATGATGATGCCAGATCATATAACATGAGGAACATGATTTCTCATTTAAAACAAGGTTCTACTGAAGCTTTTAAGGCTGCTTGGGTGCGCTTCAGATCGTATCAACGTGATTGTCCACATCATGATTGATGATAATTTTCTTCAAAAGTGTGCATTATAGGTATCAAATGGCTTTGGATACTTTTAGTAATGGTAACTTCAACACGAGGTCCCTTGAACAAGCAAATGAGCTGATTGAGAACTTGGTGTCTAGCAATAACACCAAAAATGTTGATGTCGAAAAGAAGCAGATAGTTGGAGGCATGGATGGTGATCAGATGGCTAAGATGAAGACAAAATTGGATTATATTCACAACATTATGGTTGGAAAGAAGCAGGTTCAATTTGTTGCAGCTGTAGAGACTTTTAAGCCAGTTGATGATTGTGAGCATGTAGACTACATATGTGCCACTGGTTTTTAGGGTTAGAGATATGGTAAACAACAGGGAAATCCCTCCGGTAACACTCCAAAACCTGATTTTCAAAGACCATTCCATCAGAACAACTCATTCTATAGGAACTATGGCTCTTCATCTTACCAATCACCTCCTCCACCAAATAATGAGAGTAGAATGAATTCTTTAATGGAGCAGCTGCTTGAAGGTCAGCAGAAGACCACTGTCAATTTCAACAGGAAATTTAATGCACTCTATGAGGAATTGATTTGGAAATTTGAGGCTCTGAAAGAAGCTAGATACACAAGTGGCACAAGTTTCTGGTTCACTGAAAATGCATGATGGATCTCTTCTAAGAAAAACTGATCATAACTCGAAGCAGTAGGTCAATGTTGTCTTTGTAGAGAGGGAATTCGAGCTGGGACTTGAAGCATTCGGTTATTCTCAAACTGCAGACACAAATTCGGTGAACACCCAACCTTGGTGTCGGTTGACACCAGTACAAAAAATTGAGTTTTTGTGCTATGACGGACTAAAATTGACTGAGGTTGACACAGAAAAAATGGTGTCGACCATCAATGTCGATCGTCACTCCCTTGGTGTCGGTCGACACCTTCCTATTCCGGACACGAATTCAAATTCTCATGACGGAATAAAATCGACCCAAACCGACACCAAGGTCAATACTACTGGGAAAGCAACAAGGGGGTCAACCACTATGAGCAGTGTCGACCGACACCACGGTCAAGCTGAGCCAAAATTTTCAAAATCTTAGATAGCTATTTCAGAAAGGTTTACAAGCCTTTTATAACCTTCCCAAAAGCTCCTAAGAAGTCTAAATAGGAGCTAGATGAGGCTAAATGCATGACAATGATGGATAAGAAGCTGATTGAGATTCCATTAGCTGGTGAATTCAAGATTCACCCTTCTCAACAGAGGTATGCGAAGAAGATGATCTCCACAGATGGAGATTTGAAAGAAGGGACGGTGGGGTCTCGAAGAAATTCAGTGATGTGCTGCAGAAAAGATCTTATAAATGCTTCCAGATCCAAGAGTCTTTGTACAAATTGTTCCATCTTCAAAGGGTAGCTTCAAACACTCTTTGTATGACTTGGGATCTGGTGTGAACCTCATATTATATATGTGGATGTGAGGTTGGGATTGATGGACTTCAAACCAACTAGGATCTCTTTTGATTTTAGTTGATCGATCGAAGCGGATTCTAGAAGGATTTCTTGCGGATATCCATGTCAGAGTTGAAAACTACTTGATTCTAACAAACTTTGTGATGTTGAAATATGATGTTAAACCAAATGATCCTCTGCTACTTGGTAGATTCTTTTTAGCTTGAACTGAAGTAGTTATTGATATGAGGTGTGGTCTGATTGGTCTCCATCTGGGAGATAAGCTTTATGCACTTCTTGATGGACAAGCTGCGAAGATCTACCATTGATGGTAAGACTTTCAGAGTGGAGGTGGAACAAGAAATTTAGATTTGCAAAGACAAAGTGCTTGATATTGGAGAAGATAGGATGGTGGTTATGGATGATTCTACGTTAACATCTTCAGAATCTACAACTACTTTTAAGAAAAAATCTCCTGACATTGCACTTGCACCAAATAAAAGGTATTTAACCTCTTAACCCTCACTTCCTGACCTAATTGTTGTGAATACAAGGGAATGATCTATCTCACCCCTGCTTTGATTCCACCCTGGATCTCTTTCCACATTCCTTGGTTGCTCTCATTCTCAAGACTCTTACACACCACCAAGGACGAAAAGACTTTTGCAGAGGCACTCTATGCCTTTGTCAAACCCTCCATGGGCCTCATCTCTTGCCATAGGCAAGATAATGACTAAAAATAAGCACTTGGTGGGAGGCAACCCACTAGAGAGTTTATACATGCTTTATTTTATTTTTTTGTTTTAGTTTCTTTGATTTTTCTATCTTCGATGTGTCCAAAGCGTGAAGAAAATTTTGAATACGTTCAGTGTCGGTCAACACCACACTCGAAACGACGAACTATTATCGATCTAGCTCTATAAAACCCGACCTCATGTCGACCTAAGCTAGTGTCGCTCGACGCCAGTTGAGTGTTGGTCGACACCCATGCCGCATAGAGGTAAGATTTCTTATTTTTTATCAGTTTTCTCTCATTTTGACTTTGTTCTCCCAAACCCAAACTTGATAATACTGAGGGTGTTTTTTTAGTGTGGGAGAGGTAGTTACTAACAAACCGCTTTTTGTATTATTAGATTCAGTTTGAGTATGTTTTCTCGAGTCAAAACCTTTGTAGGAAACCATAATATTTTGAGAAACTACCACATCTGCATGAACCTACCATGCAAACGAGCTTGGCAAGCATATGAGACTGATTAAAAACACCCAATACCGATCGACCTACCAATAACACCCATATCCTTTTGGGTATTCAGAGGATCCTTTACCGGCTTCGCACCTAACCTGACTATATTCTTCTCTCCTTGGGGCTTGGTATACTTTGGATCGGATTCCTCCTTTAGTCCTAAAATACTTGTCTGTGTAAGTACGGTTTCCCTCTCTCTTCCCTTCAAGCTATAAGAAAATGAATAATTTGAGTATAAGCTAGCAGCTTTGAAGTGATCACGGAAGTGGCGGTTACCCTTGTCACCCCTTGTGCTTCGTGGAAACATGTCCAAAGAAAATATTGAATAAAAAGAGAAGAGCAGCTGATAGAGAAGTGGGGAAAAATCGGTTGCTGAAGTGAGAAAGGAGAGAGGAAAGGAATTAGAAATATGACAGTTTGTGTGACCAGGTGTTGACTGAGTAAGAGTCCATGTGTTGAATTTATCATAGAAGTCAGTGTGTTGAATTTATATTTCTCATCTCGATTGTGGAGTTTACTTGGGACGATTGTTAAGTGTGGGAGAACTATAATGGTGGTCTCAATTGGCCACTTAGATTATTGATATTAGGTCGATTAGCGCACTCAGAGTTGGTTGATGTGCTAGTAAATAACCTAGGTGAGCAATTTGTCTATTCGAAAAAGATTTAGTTTAGGGAACTTGTGAACGAACAAACCCAAAATTAATGCATGTTTAGAACTCTAGGATCATAAAGAGATTTGGATTTTTAGGTTTGCTAGACATAGTTAATATTTGCAACGAGAGTCGGTTTGTTATAATATTTTGTTTCGAGTTCTAGAACATCGACAATTTGGATCCACATTGATTAATTGATTTATATTCTTAATTTCTTGAGAAATTCCATGGACCTAATGCTTTCTTTGGTTGATTTTACACTATTTAATTACTTGCATTTCTATTTCATTCACCATATTCTGCATAGCTTAATTTGATAATGAATAATCTATTGAGTAAGCTAAAGTCCGTTTTTGGATACCTTGCGTACTATAATCGATATATTGTACACTTGCAGTTAGATCGTGATAAGCAAAAATCAGTTCCTCTTCACACACTTCAGTTGCAAGTATACAACCTAGTCCTTGTATTTTTGAGGTGTCAATCCACTTGGGGTAATTAAACACACTAAGAATGCAAGTGTCTTCTTAATATAAGTGCAACCAAATTTGTTTGTGGGTTTTATATCTAACAACTAACAAGATAACCAAATTCCAAACATGATTACTGAATAAAAATATAATTCACAAGTACATAAAACAGAGTAAGATGGTTGTTAAGATAATTGATTTAAAACTAAGTTCCTTGGGTTGAGTTTTCGGTTCGGGTGATCAATTATCAGTTCAGAAACATTTAGAAAACATGGGATGATTTCTTAGGCTAAGAAAAACAATTCAAGTTACTCCACTCTCATGATAATAACTACGTATCTATCAAGCATTAACATCAACTCTCATTGGCAATTTCAAGATAGACATGCTTTAAGAACAAGTTCTTATTACCACTAAACACCTTAAACATCAATTCTCATCGGTTAAGTATGTAAAGCACTTGATTAGAGATTCAAACATTAACTACACTTCTCAGTGCTAGCAACATTCAAGTTTAAGGAATTGATTAGCTACTTCAATCCTAGCATTAAGAACTTCTAACATGTAAGAGATCAATATTCCCAAGTTCTAAACAACCTAAACCATTTCTAGATCACCCTTACCTTAACTCAAACCCAGAAACTTAAAGAGAACTACTCACTAGCCATGGCAATAACAAAGCAATACATGTTTAAAGAAAGCTTGAATGAAAGAAATAGAAGAACAATAAGATGAACTCAAGAAAACTAGAATTGCATAAAAAATATCTCAATAAAACTCAAATGTTTGAAGTAGATGTTTACAAGAAGTGATATGGCTCTTCTAACACACCAAGAGCCCTTAAATAGATCATAAAAATGAGCAATGGTCGACCACAATCACATGGGAGGGTCTACAAGCCGAAAGTGAAAAGAAAAAGAAGCATGTGTGAAAAGTAGGCCTCACAGCGGCTTGCAGCCCTCGCTGTGCAATGCCGCTGTGAGGTGCCTTCGTCCACAGCGGCTTCTGAAACTCGTTGTGGATGCCGCTGTGGAATTGGCTGTTTCGCAAATAACCTCACAGCGGCTTGCAGCCATCGCTGCCAGGTGCCACTGTGAGGTGTCTTCGTCCACAGCGAGTTCGCCAAGCCGTTGTACGGGTCGCTGTGGAATAGGGTCGTCCGCAAATCTCCCACGGCGACTTGGTGCAGTCGGTGTGGGGTAGCGTTGTGAGGTGTCTTCTCCGATCCTTAGCTGTTTTTCCACCTTCTTTGAGTGCTATTTTGGTCCCTACCTCCTCCTTTGTCCCTTGGTGCTCCATTATGCAATCCACCACCTACAAAAGAGAGAAACAACACACATGCATTCCTAATGATGCCTAAATGCTTTTCCTAAAGCTAAAACACACCTAAAATCATGATTAAATTCACCTAAAAACATAACACATCAACTCCCCCAAACTTGTTTCCTTGCTTGTCCTCAAGCAAACAACAAGAGAACAAGGGGGAAGAGGTTTGAAGTTGGAGACTCATAGCCAAAGAAATTTAGCAAGCCTTCAACATGATGTCCTTAGAAAATGATAGCATGTTGCATGAACAAACAATCTAATCCACTCTAATTTCTCTAGGCTTATCAACACACCAAGTCTTATTCTCTTAAGCACATTGTCAAGAATCTACCAACTCAACATTTAACCAACTCTTAAATTCATTTACTCATAAAAGTGTAGTCTCACAAATAGCGATTTGATTTCAATCAATCGGCTTGGTATAAAAGGCTTCAAATGGTGTTTAGAGGAGGGTCATGAATTCTTATTTGGTGGCTAACTCTCAAGGAAGAGAAATGCTAGACATATTGCAAAATGTAGCAAGACAAGAACAATTTATGCATACAACTTTTAACTCTCACTGCCTTACCCAAATGTGTTTCCAAATCCCATCCCAAGTTTAACCAATCTCTCTTCTTTCCCAAACTTAACCATTTGACTTTTTTTCATTTTTGGTTCTTGAGAAGTTGTCCTTTATATTTCTAAGACTCTTTTATTTTTCTTCCATTTTCATTACGACTTAGAACTTTTCTTTTAATCATATCATCTCTCCAAGTGTTTTTCTCACACAAGCCTTTGGTTCTTTCTTTCTCTCCCCATTTCACTCTTTTCTCTTTTTTACTCACATTCTCAATCCCATTTTCAAGTGCTTTTACTTCTAATGCTAATCCAATAGTGAACTTCTAGACTAGCCTATGAAAGCTAATCATTGTCGTTCTCATACTTTTAAGATTTTGCACATGCTAGCATTATCAGAAGAGGCCTCACTCAATCAAACAAATGAAGGCTTCAAAGGAAGGGGAAGGGTTCTATGGTGTGGAAACCATTCTAAGAGTGGGAATGGCTACTTGGATTAACAAAGGGTGGTAAAATTGTGGTAAAGGATAATCCAAATGTGTATGTGGTGACCATGATCAAGCATCAAAAACCCATAAGTGAGAAGTTTAAGTTCATTTCAGTCCGTATAGGTGAGTTGGTTTCAATGTTGAGGGTATCAAACAAGACAAATAGATTCGAGTGGTGTGATCAAAGCTCGAAATGTACAAGTGTTTCAATAGTTGTTTAAGCAATATACTATGATTATCAAGGGCATCATGTTGAATTCTAAAATCTGGATTTCTTATAAGGCAATTATATCATTGTCTCCTATGCAAAATGCTACTAGCCTCGATCCTAAAAGAGAAACAAATAGAAACTACATGCATTTTTTTGTTTTTATGAAAATTTTTTTAATTTTTTTGGTTTTTTCAAAATCATACCTATTAAAAATGCAACACACAAAAGCAAAGACTCAAGGTTAAAGGAAAGAAACATAAAAGATGGTTAAATGATCACCCCCCCCAAACTTACTTCGCACCGTCTTGGTGTGGAAGCAAATTTAGGGAAGTTAAAGATGGTAAAATAAAACAAAACAAAAAAAACTATATACAAAGTGGTGGTGTTACCTCAGTAGTTAGGAGGTGCGGTGTAATGACCCTCCCGAAGGAGTAAAACGTCAGTACAAGGAATACGACCAGACGGGTTGGATCAGACGAAGAACGACAAAAATTCAAAGTTGTGCGATTGACTTCAAATCAACGGCATTAGCTAATGAAGACATTCTAAGACTTCTGGTCGAGTCAAAATTCAAAACGGACGAGCGGATTATGCGGCGGTCGAAGGATACGAAAGACGGCCGAGGAACGGCCGAAAATCCGAAAGTGTCCAAGTGAGGAGTCGTTAGTATGGGGAGATAGAGGAGATCACCCTAAGACTTTTGGTCGAAACAGAATTTAAAAAGAGTGCACGGTTGAAGAGATATCGCATTTGCGATATCTCGGGAAATATCGGGTTTATCGGGTTAGAAGCACGACGAGGCGAGACGAAAGCCCGACGGACCGAAGCACGACATGGCACATGCGAGTTTTAACTTCCGGAAGCATAAGCTGTCGGAAAGCACGAGGTGTCCGGCGTAAGCACGAGGTGTCCCAGAAGCACGAGGTGTAAACGGAGGGAAAGCACGAGGTGTAATCGCGAAGCACGACATGTCGTCGCGTGAGGCTGGAAGGGGTGTCAGCTCCTGGGCGTGGCTTGGTGGCGCCAACACACCTCCAGAGGTGTCCTCCAGCATGCAGAGCGCAAGGTGTCGTCGCCGGGATGAAGGACGGTGGCGCCGAGATGTCGCGACGCATGTTCACCACCGAAACCGGCCAATCGGAGGCCGCCATCCTAAAACGCCACCACCTGCTTGATTTCTCCTATAAATACAGCCTCTTCCCCTTCAGAAACTCCCACTTTTGCAGACCAAAACCGAAAAAGTAGAGAGAGAAAGGAGAGAAACGTTTTAGAGAGAGAAAGTCGCCGGGAAGAAGGAAAAGAGGCCGATCGCGAGCGAGACGAAGGGTGAACGTTCCGGAGGCGCGGGAAGTGGATTAGAAGTCTTTGGAGAATAAGAAAGGCGGGCCGGGAAGTGAAGAACGAACTACTTTGGGAACCGAACCTCTGCCGAACCAAAAACCCGAGAGTGAGTCCCGATAGCTAGGATTAACGTTTTCCTTTTGCAGGGACGGTTAGGAGTTAAATCTTGTGATCGATTTATCTCCGTTGCGTGTTCATATTAAGCATGTTTTGATGGTGTAGTATCACGTTTTTGGGTTGGTGATACATGCTTAATATTGATTGCGTGATGATTACGGTTTTGTGAGCATGTCGGGAATCGTGTGTAAGCGAGCTGGGAACTGTTCCGCAAGTGGATCGGGAACCGTTCCGCAAGCAGGTCGGGATCTGTTCCGTAAGCAGGACGGGAACTATTCCGCAAGTAGGACGGGAAAACCGTCAAGCGGAATGGGTAACCGTTAGCGGACCGGACGGGAACCGTTTGCTCGCCTTACGGAGCCGGTTTGCATGCTTGACGGGTAACCGCTTGAGGGCATATCGGGTTACCGCCTTGCGTGCTTGTGTGATTATGACATGCTTGCTTGATATCATGCTTGAATGATGCTTGATGATTGGTAGGTCGTGAACCCGGTTGCATGTGTTGTTAACGGTTGTGATGCAGGATCGGTTAGGACACGCACGGAGGTGCCGTCCTATTCCGATAAGTTGTTGAGGCATGGACCGAGGTTGACGTTGTTTGTTTAAGCATGATGAGATAAGTACGGGAACGGTTAAGGAACCGCCCCGGAAAGAATATGTGATAAGTACGGGTTGTGAGAACCCGGAAAGGATGTTGTGATAAGTACGGGTCGGATGTGAGATCCGCCCGGAAATGAATTGAGATAAGTACGGGTTGGTCGGGGTACCTCTCGGAAATGTGATGAGATAAGTACGGGTCGGAAGTGAGATCCACCCGGAAATGTGTTGCGTCCTAGGACATATGTGTATTGTCTTAGGATGGTGTGTACGGTACCACCCAACTCCGTGGATTCGGAGATCCTCCGTGGATTCGGAGAGGGCTCGGAGAGTTACTTGGGTCGCGCCCATGGCCGAGCATCGTGTGACGACACGATCCCGTGGATTCGGGTTACCCGTGGATTCGGGTGTGGTGCCGGGCATGAACCTTCGCGGGTGATTGTGCGGGTGTAGCCACAGAGAGAGAGAATGGGTGGTGGTGCCGGATACACCGAGGCCTCAGCATCGAGACGGGTCTAGTACGTCTAGACGGGTTATGTGCGATGGTTTTTTCGCTTGCGCTTGCGTTATTTTTGATATTGCATTGTGATGCTTTCTTGCGTAATGTTTATTATGCTTCGGCTATGGGGGAATGGGTCGGGCACTAACGATTGTTAGCGGGCTCTGGACTCACTGGGTAACCCATATGGTTGCTCATTAAACGACTTTTGTCTCGCAGGTATCCTTAGGTTTGGGTAGCGGGCGGATTCGGACGTAGGTTGTGACCGGATAGATTTGTCAAGTTGGTTGCTCATACAAATCTAAGTACGTACGGTATACTTTACGGTTTCGTGTTTTAATAAATTTGTCCGGATAATTTACTCATATACGTACTACTATTTTGCGAGGTACATTATTTTGCGAGACATAAAACCTCTACGCCCAATGATACTCGGCTTCGTCCAAGTCGACACAACTCTTGACTCGGGTACGGGTCCGCGAGCCTTAGGCCTGAGTCGAGGGGGTCGGATATCGACAGTGGATCGGCCAGACTACGGTCACGGCTGGGACATTGGCGATGTTCGACAACTTGTGGCACCACCGACTCGGCTATCGTCCGTAGAACGCGTCGGGGGTGTTACAAATGGTGGTATCAGAGCATGGTTCATGATCATGCTCACGGGACAGAGTTTTCAAAACATTTTATCGAGTCATTTGAGTCGCAACCACACTTTTAAGAAACCGGATGTCCGAATGCTGATAGAATGGTAGGTTGGGGATTTAGACTTACCTTTTTATCGAGAATTGTAGGATGCCGCGAAGGATGGGGCCGTACGAGAGGGATCCCGAGTGGTTACCGGGGGGGAATGTGGAGTATTATGGATCTGGCGGTTCAGACTCGGAGGACGGGTCAAGCGGGTCAAGCGGGTCTAGCACCAGTTCAGGTTCGGTGTACGAGATCATCATCATCAACTCGGACACCTCAGAGGAGTCGGATCCGAGTGAGATGAGCTTAGGCGGGTGGAGTTCGGAGTCGGCCGTTGCGGACGACATGTACCAAGGAATGTTATACCTCGACATGAACTCCGATGCATCAGTCATGTCCGTAGGGACGGGGTCCTACGATGGGTTTGCAACAACAACTACCGAGGATTCCGAGGTGGAAATCCTCGAGCCGCCATCTCCCGACGTGATGGATCTTTCGTTAGGAAGCTCAGCAGGCAGATCGGGGGCACCCACGGTCCCCTACTCTTTTGTCATCGGAGTCACTTCTCAATATGCACCACAAGAACCAAGAACCGAAGGCGCGGAACATGGAGGGCCGCGGAACGGGATTACTTACCCAAGCAGTCCGACGGAATCGGAGGATGATTGGACCACGAACGTAGTATGGAATTACTACGCCATGGAAGAGGAAAGGCGTAGGAAGATGGAACATGATCAAACGGTACCAGAACCGGGAACAAACACAAATGAGACGGAAAACCAATGGGAGGAAGGGAACTTAAGGTGGGAGTGGGGAAACCCACCAAGGACCCTAACTTACGAGGAGATTCTGCACTTAGTACCAACGGGGTGGGACAATCTCGATATTCCCACAACCGGTGAGACCGAAGGAGAAGTACAAGTAAACAATTCGGAAGAAAGGAACGTGGAGGTAAGGGAGGCGTCGGACCAGGAATCCGGAGTCCAAAGAGGAGGAGGAAGCCTGGTTCGAGAGACAAATCAGACCGTGAACCAAAATGTAAGTCAGACGAGAATGGAAGTCGGCGAGGGAAGCCGACAACGTAAGCCGCGGAGAAGAGTCCGACGGCCAGAAGAGATTACTCCGCCTTGCGGGTTTTGCGGGGGTAGAGGACACTATGATCGATGGTGTCCATACATGGGACTTGGGTCAGAGACAATACCCGAGACCCGAGTGTGCACCTGTTGTGGAGGCCAAGGCCACGAGGAGGCCAACTGTCCGTACAGAAGACCGCCCACTCCCCCGTTTTCGGTAACACCGGCGGATCGCCCCTCGTCAGCGAAAGGATCGAGCAACGATCCTAAATGAAGAATGGATGGAAAAGGAAGAGTAGGTATATAGTGTAGCATAGTATAGTAAGTTAGGAGTTTATTTTGCAGGGACCGCATCATATCCATGTAAGCGAGGTATGTATGGGTTCTAACCAAACTCCTGACGTGTGATGCATGTATGTATAATATATGCTTGCTGTGTGATGTGTGAGATGTGTATTGTAATATACACTGGCTGTGTGTGTGTAGACGGGCGACGCTTGAAAGTGTGTTCAGCGTTAGTAAGACCCGGGTAAATATTTGTGTGAGGTAACGGTTTTATGATAAATAAAAATCGTTTTGGAATGAAGTTTTATTAAGCATGATTGGTTTTATTGCTTAATGTTTTGAGGAAAGGATTTTCCTAATGTGGTTGGTGTTGGTGAGAAATCCTTAGGTTGCCGGGAAGAAGTGATTTCCCAAAAACCTTAGGATAGAAAGTAGTGAGACTTTTAGGACGTTTATCCTAAAAGCCCAACACCTAAGCCATTACCCGAGCAGGCCGTTCATAGTGAAAATGTTGGTGGATGGTTAAGACGACCGGTTGAGACCATGTGATGATCATAGCGGGATCGACAATGGCGAGTTGGTGAGTTGATTACGGCAAGGTATTAGAGTTTCGGCGGGACGCTTACCCTCGGGCTATTGTGGGATCAGTAGGGGCGAGATATAAAACCAACTACGGGAAGGTAGTTGCATTATATCGAAGGTGTTGACGTCAAGCCACAGTGGGACCGTCAACCTCACGATCTCATCTCGAGATCGATGAGCATTTGAGACCGGTGTGTGTTGAATTGCTACGGGAAGGTAGCTGAGTCTTGCGAGGAGATCGGGCGTCAAGTTGTTGTGAGATCATCAACGTCACGATCTCGATGACCGTTGGATGAGCTACGGGAAGCTACGAGAAGTTGGATGAACTTGAAAGTAAGACATCAAGTGACGGGACGAATAATGGTTGTGAATTTGGGAGAAGAAGGCGTTCATACAAGATGAACGAGACTTACCAAAGAGACGGAGATGGAAAGGTTATGTGAAGTAACCAAGTACTAGCGTGTGATGGCCGAGGGGCTTACCATGATGGCCAAACTATTGAGCGAAGGAGTGATCATGACAACGTCAAGGCCGGGAAGGATCGACGCACAAAGTTGACAGAAACCAAGAAGGAGTGGACCGACCCCGAGGAGGAGTAGGGACCGACGTGGGAAGTGAATAGATGGACCTCGGAGAGGAGCAGAGAACGACTAAGGACGCGGAGAAAGAATAGACGAACCCCGAGAAAGAGCGGAGATGGACTAAGTACCGAGAAGGAGGCGAGACCAAACAATGCGGAGCAAGAACGAGCACATCGAGTGCTACCACGAGATTGAAGACGGAGTCTAACCCGTGAAGGAGATGCAAGAGAAACCGCAAGTCTCCAAACAACGGAGCGAGAACTAGACGTGAAGAGACAGAAGAAGCCAAGGACGATTCTACTATTGGAATTCGAGGACGAATTCTAATAAGGAGGGGTGAATGTAATGACCCTCCCGAAGGAGTAAAACGTCAGTACAAGGAATACGACCAGACGGGTTGGATCAGACGAAGAACGACAAAAATTCAAAGTTGTGCGATTGACTTCAAATCAACGGCATTAGCTAATGAAGACATTCTAAGACTTCTGGTCGAGTCAAAATTCAAAACGGACGAGCGGATTATGCGGCGGTCGAAGGATACGAAAGACGGCCGAGGAACGGCCGAAAATCCGAAAGTGTCCAAGTGAGGAGTCGTTAGTATGGGGAGATAGAGGAGATCACCCTAAGACTTTTGGTCGAAACAGAATTTAAAAAGAGTGCACGGTTGAAGAGATATCGCAAATGCGATATCTCGGGAAATATCGGGTTTATCGGGTTAGAAGCACGACGAGGCGAGACGAAAGCCCGACGGACCGAAGCACGACATGGCACATGCGAGTTTTAACTTCCGGAAGCATAAGCTGTCGGAAAGCACGAGGTGTCCGGCGTAAGCACGAGGTGTCCCAGAAGCACGAGGTGTAAACGGAGGGAAAGCACGAGGTGTAATCGCGAAGCACGACATGTCGTCGCGTGAGGCTGGAAGGGGTGTCAGCTCCTGGGCGTGGCTTGGTGGCGCCAACACACCTCCAGAGGTGTCCTCCAGCATGCAGAGCGCAAGGTGTCGTCGCCGGGATGAAGGACGGTGGCGCCGAGATGTCGCGACGCATGTTCGCCACCGAAACCGGCCAATCGGAGGCCGCCATCCTAAAACGCCACCACCTGCTTGATTTCTCCTATAAATACAGCCTCTTCCCCTTCAGAAACTCCCACTTTTGCAGACCAAAACCGAAAAAGTAGAGAGAGAAAGGAGAGAAACGTTTTAGAGAGAGAAAGTCGCCGGGAAGAAGGAAAAGAGGCCGATCGCGAGCGAGACGAAGGGTGAACGTTCCGGAGGCGCGGGAAGTTGATTAGAAGTCTTTGGAGAATAAGAAAGGCGGGCCGGGAAGTGAAGAACGAACTACTTTGGGAACCGAACCTCTGCCGAACCAAAAACCCGAGAGTGAGTCCCGATAGCTAGGATTAACGTTTTCCTTTTGCAGGGACGGTTAGGAGTTAAATCTTGTGATCGATTTATCTCCGTTGCGTGTTCATATTAAGCATGTTTTGATGGTGTAGTATCACGTTTTTGGGTTGGTGATACATGCTTAATATTGATTGCGTGATGATTACGGTTTTGTGAGCATGTCGGGAATCGTGTGTAAGCGAGCTGGGAACTGTTCCGCAAGTGGATCGGGAACCGTTCCGCAAGCAGGTCGGGATCTGTTCCGTAAGCAGGACGGGAACTATTCCGCAAGTAGGACGGGAAAACCGTCAAGCGGAATGGGTAACCGTTAGCGGACCGGACGGGAACCGTTTGCTCGCCTTACGGAGCCGGTTTGCATGCTTGACGGGTAACCGCTTGAGGGCATATCGGGTTACCGCCTTGCGTGCTTGTGTGATTATGACATGCTTGCTTGATATCATGCTTGAATGATGCTTGATGATTGGTAGGTCGTGAACCCGGTTGCATGTGTTGTTAACGGTTGTGATGCAGGATCGGTTAGGACACGCACGGAGGTGCCGTCCTATTCCGATAAGTTGTTGAGGCATGGACCGAGGTTGACGTTGTTTGTTTAAGCATGATGAGATAAGTACGGGAACGGTTAAGGAACCGCCCCGGAAAGAATATGTGATAAGTACGGGTTGTGAGAACCCGGAAAGGATGTTGTGATAAGTACGGGTCGGATGTGAGATCCGCCCGGAAATGAATTGAGATAAGTACGGGTTGGTCGGGGTACCTCTCGGAAATGTGATGAGATAAGTACGGGTCGGAAGTGAGATCCACCCGGAAATGTGTTGCGTCCTAGGACATATGTGTATTGTCTTAGGATGGTGTGTACGGTACCACCCAACTCCGTGGATTCGGAGATCCTCCGTGGATTCGGAGAGGGCTCGGAGAGTTACTTGGGTCGCGCCCATGGCCGAGCATCGTGTGACGACACGATCCCGTGGATTCGGGTTACCCGTGGATTCGGGTGTGGTGCCGGGCATGAACCTTCGCGGGTGATTGTGCGGGTGTAGCCACAGAGAGAGAGAATGGGTGGTGGTGCCGGATACACCGAGGCCTCAGCATCGAGACGGGTCTAGTACGTCTAGACGGGTTATGTGCGATGGTTTTTTCGCTTGCGCTTGCGTTATTTTTGATATTGCATTGTGATGCTTTCTTGCGTAATGTTTATTATGCTTCGGCTATGGGGGAATGGGTCGGGCACTAACGATTGTTAGCGGGCTCTGGACTCACTGGGTAACCCATATGGTTGCTCATTAAACGACTTTTGTCTCGCAGGTATCCTTAGGTTTGGGTAGCGGGCGGATTCGGACGTAGGTTGTGACCGGATAGATTTGTCAAGTTGGTTGCTCATACAAATCTAAGTACGTACGGTATACTTTACGGTTTCGTGTTTTAATAAATTTGTCCGGATAATTTACTCATATACGTACTACTATTTTGCGAGGTACATTATTTTGCGAGACATAAAACCTCTACGCCCAATGATACTCGGCTTCGTCCAAGTTGACACAACTCTTGACTCGGGTACGGGTCCGCGAGCCTTAGGCCTGAGTCGAGGGGGTCGGATATCGACAGTGGATCGGCCAGACTACGGTCACGGCTGGGACATTGGCGATGTTCGACAACTTGTGGCACCACCGACTCGGCTATCGTCCGTAGAACGCGTCGGGGGTGTTACGGTGTCCTCCTCGTCTTCACCCAAGGATAGGGACTCATTGCTGGAGCTGGGAGATGGTGGTGGGATGTGGCGTCTTGCTCTGCGGCGTCGCTCGTCAAGGGAGGCGCGTCCTGGTGCTCTGCTGGACGAGCTGGTAGCCTCTCCTCCATGGTAGGAGTGGAGTGTCGGGAAATCCTCAGAATATGCTTCTTCTTCGCTCTCCACATAACCAGGAGGCTTTTCCACTGGACCTTTCTTTCCTGTCACCATGTAAGCTAAGTACTTAACCTGACGAGTCAGAGCCTACGTCTTCTCCTTGTATTTCTTCTTCAAGACCTCTTTTCTCTTACGTCCAGCTGCCACCAACTTCCCGATGGTGCGGTCTTGAAGCTTGTTCTAACGCTCCAGCTTTCTGATATAGCTTTGAGCTCTCCGCAATTGAGCTCCTTGAATTTCTTCATTGGGATCATGGAGGTAGTAGCGTGCGCTCCCATAGATCGGACTGGGTGGTATATCCTAATCAGTACTGGCTCTCGTCTCCATCGGAACATCCGCTTGCCTACTGAGACCCTCTCCCTGTGAAGCTCTATCAGTTGCTCTCCTCTTCCTCGGTCTTGTTGGTGCTTCCACCAGGTCAGTTGCAGCGTTGTGGTAGTGCCGAGGGTCTGGCTGAAACATTACATTCTCCTTGTTCCGCAGTGTGGTGATGGCAAAGTTCAGGAGGAGGAAATTCGCATTCAGGTTGCGGCTGGGTCGGAATGTGTATGTGAATATATCCTCTATATTCCCAGCTAGGAAATGGGTCTTGCGCAGAAGGGCTTCATCTATCAGCTTTGGTGAAATCTCGTTGACCAGTGGGATTTGTAATGCCTTAAATATTGGGGTCAACATCCCTCCAAACCTGAATATCGGTGTCCTATCAACAAACGTCATCGCCTGCCTCCTCACCGCCATCAATCTCCTAAAGAAGTAAGCCACAACTCCCATTGTTTCATAGTTCCAAAGGATTACCTCGGGAAGGTCAAATCCTCCTAATATCAGCTTAAGTCCCATCGCCATGAACCTCGATTCTTCCTCTAGCACCTTGTTGTTCTCTCGCCTCGAAAATACGGTGTAGGCTAACAGCTTTTCCACGTATCGGATTGCCGGGTGGGCAATGTCAGAATTTTTCATTTCTCATGTCTTGTATTCTGCCCGGGAGATGGTGTTCCACAACATTGTAGGGAGAAGGTCTATGGTTGGCAGCTTGTTGTTCCACTCATCTCTGAATCCCAGTATCTCTGGAAGCTGTTTGAATCCAACCATGTGCTTCTTTGCATTGCAGACGAAGGTGATGGCACCATATCCTTCAGCTTATGTTGGTCCATCCATAAACTCCTCCATTTGTAGAGTGCAAAATAACTGGTGGCACGGCATCTCATAAACGGGATAAGATTCCGTCATCAACCTTTCCAAACTGAGACTCCTCAGGATGACCATGACGTCATCATATATCCCCAGCTTCTTACAGATTTCAACATCCCCGAACTTCATGGCTACCCAGTCGTAATATCCAATCATGTTTCTCACTTGTCCCAATGTGTACGTCTTCCCCTTCTTCTTCTTCCCTGGCTTTTTTGTTGCTGCCGTTTTCTTGCCTTTTCCTTTCTTCATTGGCGGTGGTGCCCTTTCTTCTTCACTACTATTTTCTGAGAAATAGATCTCCTCATTATCATCGTCTTGTGGCGCAGCAGGTTCTTTCTCCGGACGATGTGTCTGAGTGCTTTGTTGTTCTTCATCGGCTTGTGACTTTCTCCTTACCATCTGCATAGACACAATTTAGAGCCATTAAACTCTTTCTCAATCATCATAAAAGCAATGCCTAAAGTCTGAGCATTATATTCGTCAATTAATGCAACCTCAATCACTTAGTACTTAGGCAATTCCAGTGTTCAACAAGCATCAACAACTCATCTCATTCTTAAAATTCATAATATTTCAAGTTTTCATCAACTCTTTCTTCTTTCACATAAATCTCAATGCACCATGAATTTGATAATGTTCCTTTTGCAAAGTATACTCTAGACATCTTAACAAAGCCTTAGGAACTATCAAATTGTATTTTCCCCAATTTCAAATTTTCTTCTTCTCAAGAACCCTAGGTTTAAATTTTCAAACTTAGCACAATCTAACCATGGGTTCTTCAAATTAACAGTATGGGTGTGCCTAGAATCATCAAGTGAACATGTATAGAGCAACAAACACCATAAAATTCAAAATCGAAATTTCACCATGAAAAACAAGGGTTTTGTACTTCCATACCGTTGCTTGATTTGATGAGAGATAGTGATTCTAGATGTGTAGATGAATAGAAATCGTGAATCAAAGGCCCAAAAATCGATGAAAACGGTTCGAAATCGATGGAATTTTGAAGCTTTTTGAGAGAGTAATGGAGTTGTGAGAGAAGAAAAGAAGAAGAGTGTCGAGAAAGAGGTATATCGCGCGTAATATACCCTCACAGCGGCTCACAGCCATTGCTGTCGGATATTGCTGTGAGGTGACCTTATCTGGCAGCGAGTCAGGTCCCACGCTGCACATGCCGCTCCGTAAAAACCCATTCCGCAAAAACCTTCACAGCAGCTCCGGGCCATCGCTGCCGGATGCCACTGTGAGGTGTTATTTTCCTGCAGCGGCATGCGTCACTCGCTGGGTAAGCCACTGGCGAAAACGTTCTGCCGCAAATTCCTCACAGCGGCTCCGGGCCATCGCTGCCGGATGCCTCTGAGGTCTCTTTTTCCACAGCGGCTGGATGCACTCGCTGTGCATGCCGCTGTGGAATATGGCCTCTCGTAATTCTCCACAGCGGCTCACAGCCCTCGCTGTGGGTAGCCGTTGTGGGGTCTCCCGTTCCACCGTTGCTTCTCCATGATGCGGATCCTTCCTTTTCTTTCCCGGCTTATTCCCTCATGCTGAAATCACACACAAGAAACTAAAAACAAACATGAAATCAAACAAACACACATAATCAATCCAAATACAAAAAATTCACACCGTATGTACAAAGGATAACATGGGATTGCCTCCCAAGCGCGTTTGTTTTAAGTCACGAGCTTGACTCTCTTACTTCTTAGGTTGTGGTTGGTTCTGTGAGAAGAATCGTTACCTCCTCTTCCACAGGGTTGGATGAAGAGTAGACCTTGAGCCTTTGTCCTTTCATCGTGAACTCACTTTCATCTTTGTTGAGTAGAACGACGGCTCCATAGGGTCGTACTTCTTGACTGAGAATGGGCCAGACCATCTTGACTTAAGCTTCCCGGGAAACAACCTCAACCGGGAGTTGTACAGTAAAACTCGGTCTCCTGCCCTGAACTCCTTCTTGACAATATTTTTGTCATGGAATGCTTTGGTCCTCTCTTTGTAAATCTTTGAGCTCTCATAATCATCGAGCCGGATCTCGTTCAGCTCATGGAGTTGAATGAGGCGTTTCTCTGTTGCAGTCTTTATGTCGAAATTCAGTAGCTTAACTGCCCACATTGCCTTGTATTCCAACTCAATCGGTAGATGTCATGACTTCCCATACAAGAGGTTGAAAGGTGTTGTGCCGACAGGTGTCTTGAAAGCTGTCCGGTATGCCCAAAGAGCATCGTCAAGTTTCTTGGCCCAATCTTTTCCTGAGCTCCCAACAGTCTTATCCAATATAGCCTTGATTTGCCGGTTGGAAACCTCCACTTGTCCGCTGGTTTGAGGATGATAAGGTGTAGCCACCTTGTGTTTCACTCCATATTTCTTGAGAAGACTCTCAAACACCTTGTTGACGAAGCGAATGCCTCCATCACTGATCACAACCCTTGGCATGCCAAATCGCGGGAATATGATTGACTTGAATAATTTAATCACCACCTTAGCATCATTCGTGGGACTTGTAACAGCTTCCACCCATTTAGACACATAGTCTACTGCTACCAGAATGTATTGGTTCCCATAGGAGGATGGGAAAGGTCCCATGAAGTCAATCCCCCACACATCAAATATCTCAACCTCCAAGATGGGGTTCTGTGTCATTTCATTTCTCCTCCCAATGTTTCCCTTCCTTTGACAAGTATCACACCTTGATGCATAGTCGTGAGCATCCTTAAACAGGCTGGACCACCAGAAACCTGAGTGTAACACCTTTGTAGCGGTTTTGAACGATGCAAAGTGTCTTCCATAATTTTAACCGTAGCAGTGATACAAGATTCCTTCTATCTCTTCTTTTGGAATACATCTTCTGTAGAGACCATCTGAACACCTTTTGAACAGGTAGTTTTCATCCCAATATAATCGAGTAACATCCCGGTAGAACTTCTTCTTTTGATAGCTGCTGAGATTTGGTGGCTCCTTTCCACAGGCCAAGTAGTTGACAAAATCTGCATACCAAGGCAGACTCTCATCCTTCAAGCTTTTTACTTCTTCCATCTTCAGGCTCATCTCATACCCTTCTCTTAAACTCTGAATGAGAAAGAGTTGTTCTTCTGGCAGGGAATCATCGATTGTAGCTCTTCATCAATCCTCAACCTTGATAAGTGATCTGCCATCCCATTTTCAACTCCTTTCTTGTCTTGGATTTCCAAGTCAAACTCCTGAAGCAGAAGTATCCATCGTAACAACCTTGGCTTGGCATCCTTCTTAGCCAATAAGTGTCTTAAATCTGCATGATCAGTGTACACCACCACTTTTGATCCCACCAAATATGACATGAACTTGTCAAATGCAAACAATACTGCCAAGAGCTCTTTTTGTTGTTGCATATCTGACTTGAGCATCGTCCAGCGTCCTGCATGCATAGTATATGACATCGAGTTTTTTGTCCTTCATTTGGCCTAGAACTGCTCCAACCGCATAGTCGCTGGCATCACACATTATTTCAAAGGGAAAATCCCAGTCTGAAGCCTGAACTATGGGTGCACTCACAAGAGCATCCTTGATTGTATGGAACGCCTTGAGGCACTCATCATCAAATACAAACTCTGTCTCCTTGCACAGCAGTCTTGTCAATGGCCTTGCAATTTTCAAAAAATCCTTGATGAATCGCCGGTAAGAACCTGCATGACCCAGAAAGCTCCTTATGACTTTGACAGAGTTTGGTGGCTGCAGTCCCATCATCACGTCTATTTTGGCCTTGTCTACTTCGATTCCTCTTTTTGAGATCTTATGCCCAAGCACAATTCCTTCCTTCACCATGAAGTGGCATTTCTCCCAGTTTAGCACCAAGTTTATCTCCTCGCAACGGTGAAGTACCCTGCACAATTTAGACAAACAATCAGAAAACGAGGAACCATATACTGAGAAATCATCCATAAAAACTTCAACCATTTCTTCAATTAAGTCAGAAAAGATCGACATCATGCACCTTTTAAAGGTGGCTGGAGCATTACATAATCCAAACGGCGTCCTTCGATATGCAAAAGTGCCATACGGACATGTGAATGTCGTCTTTTCCTGGTCACTAGGGTGAATGGTACTTGAAAGAACCCACTTTATCCATCATGAAAACAGTAGAATGGATGGTTTACCAATCGTTCAAGCATTTGATCAATGAATGGGAGAGAAAAGTGATCTTTTTTGGTGGCTGAGTTCAATTTCCTATAATCGATGCACATTCTATGAACGGTTATAGTTCTTGTAGGGATTAGTTCATTTTTCTCATTTTTAACAACTGTAATACCTCCCTTCTTAGGAACTACATGAACAGGTGAGACCTATGTGCTATCTGAAATAGGAAAGATAATCCCTGCATTCAAGAGTTTCAGAATTTTTTTTTTTAACAACTTCTTTCAAATTAGGATTTAATCTCTTTTGTCGTTGATGCTTGGTTCGTCATATGCTCCAATGGCTCTGTGTGCCCTTGGTGGATGGTTTGGTATGTTTCCTTCATCACCGTCGTGTGGTTGTTGTTGCTGGTCAGTGATAGGTCTAGTTTTAATCCCTATACTAACTGCAAGTGCACAGTGATGTAGTTGTAGTACTTAGGGTATCGAAATCCACAAGGACTCTGGGCAACGATAGATTTAGAACTATTAAGATTAAACTAGGAGAAAGCAAATATGATTAGAAACTAAACAGCAATGCAGGAAAGTAAATCAGGTGAGTTTGTGAGCAAGGAAACGAAGGCGTTAAGTCTAGGGAGTTCTCAGGAAATCAGGAACATAAGCAAATCAATCAATCGGGATCTAATTAAGAGCTATTCTAGAACTCAAACACAGATATAGAATTAACCAACTGTCGTTGCGAGAATTCTCTAAGTCTAAGTGCAGCAATCCAAATTCCTTTGCAATTACTAACAGATTAAACCAGCTTTAATTCCAAGTTCGATATGTTCACAATCTAATTAAACCAAATTCCTTTGCGAGTAATTAAATTGCTCATCTAGGTTCTTTCTAGCTAATTAACCAACTGTCGTTGTATCAATCAACCTAACATCATAAATCTGGGTAGCTAATTCAGATTAAGCAGTAAGAACAATCCTAGATGAAGAATTAACAGGTATGAATCCCTACAGATTGATCGACCTATAATTCCATGAAATTTCTAATGAGAATCCCTAAACTTAACAGGTAATCTACTCAGACATGATTATCGGAACAGAAAACATCATGAATAGAAAACCAAATATTATAAAATCAAATAAAGAACTGGGGTTCAAAATCCTCTCTCTTTCGAGATCAGGATCAGCCCCTAACTCTCTCTGAAAATAAAATAAGACTTAAGAAAAGCGTCGCCTAAACAAGTGGCTAAAAACCCTAATATATAGTCTAAAACACGTCTGGGGGCCTTTTTGCAAGTTTGGGAAGTTTCTGGGCAAAAACTGTAATTTCTCCAAAATGCAGATTTTTGGACGCAGAACCCTGGAATCACCTTGCGTCGACCACTGCACAGAGTGCAACGATCGTTGCAAGTTGATTTCGCAGCCAGTGAACACTGTGAGATCTCTAAACAGTGCAGAATTGACCCAAATGCTTCCAAAACGTCCAATTAGGCTCCAGATGTCCTTAAACCTGTAAAACACCTGAAATGACTCCAAAACACATAGAAAGACTCGATAACAAAGACATATACCATGGTTAAAATCCCTAAAATCCATGGTATATCAAATCCCCCACACTTAGCTCTTGCTTTCCCTCAAGCAAGTAAAGAACCAAAACATGGTGAAGAAGTTTGAAAACTTTCATAAACTTTTTTTCATCCTAGAAGCAACAACACTCAGATTCCCCTTAGTAAGCCACTGAAAGAATCACCTGCAAGATATCAAGACCAACATGTACTTCCCCCACACTTAGCAACTGTCCTAAGTAAACTCCACAATCACATTCACGCATTCAAATTCACCCTACTGACTTCTATAAGCTATTAAGTGCGGTCTCACTTAAGGAGTATCGATCAAAGGGTACATGGATTCTTACTTTGCTAGCTCTAGACCACCATACTATCTTTGTCTGGTTCCTTTCTTCTCTTTTCCCTTCCTTAGCATTCTGATTTTTCCCCATTGGGTATCATTTTATTTTTTTATCAGTGCTCTTCCCGTTATAGGGTGTACTTTGGACACATTCCATGGATGCACAGGAGGTAATAGTGGCAGCTACCACTCCCGCGACCACTTCGGAGATACTAGCTCATCCTCAGTTTATTATTCTCTTTTTTTTTTACTTTTAAGAGAAGGGGAGAAGGGAACCATACTCGGACAGGTTTACAAGCTGTGTCAGAACCAAACAAAGGAGTCCGACTCAAGGTATACCAAGCCCTTATGTGAGAAAATTAAGTCAGGTTTACAAGGGTGAAGTCAGTAAAGGATCCTCTGATACCTGAAGTGATGTGGGTGTCCTCAGTAGGTTGATCTGTGTTGGGTTTTCTAATAGTCATAGATAGATCCTGCAACTTCATCCCAATGGTCACTTAAGTTCCTGCAAGTTGTTGTTAACTTCTCAAAAATTCACCGTTTCTTACTTAAACTTGTTTTGACTCAATAAAACAAATTTTTTTTTGAAAAACAGGAGTGACTCTAAGAAAACAGAAGTGTGCGTCAGTAGCTACCTCCCCCCACACTTAAACTACACTGTCCCCAGTGTAATCAAGCGTGAGCTCGGGGAAAACAGATAATCAAATTGAAAAGAGTCTGAAAAAGCCAGAGTTACGTACCTCTCATCGCACTGTGTCGATCGATGCTCAGGACTGCAACGATCGACACAAGGCGCATTTGCTCGATTCATTTGTTTAATCGCACTGTGTCGATCGACACATAAGTTGTGTCGATCGATACGAGGCGATTTTTGACTGTTCTCTCGGCAGAAAATACTAAAACGAACAATTAAAATAACAAACACTTAAAAATGAAAAATAAAAACAAAAATTGACTCTATAGTGGGTTGCCTCCCACTCAGCGCTTGTTTTTAGTCATTAGCTTGACTATGAGATAGAGATTTGACTCATGGCGGTTTCAACAGAGACTTTGAGTGTCTCTGTGAATATCTCTTCATCCAAGGTGGTGTATAGGCTGTCGGATCATGAGGTCTTCCAAGGAATGAATAAACAGAATCAGGGCGGGAGCGAATCTTGGGTGGGATGCTGCGTTTTCCTGCATTCAAAGCAATGTGTTTAGGAGGTTTAAGCTTAGGTGATTTATACCTTACCTTTGGTGCAGATCTGATGTTTGGAGCTTTCTGCTTATGAGCAGTTGCAGGCTCTGAAGATGTTAGAGCAGGTTCAAGAGGAACCGCCATCTTCTTTTCTCCACTATCAGATACTGTTGTTCCACCAATCTGAACTTCTTCTTTCACATGACTATCAGCGGATATCATCTTCTTCGCATCTCTCAACACACAAGGATGAACTCGCGAAGCTTCGGCTGGTGGAGTTTCATTCAGCTCCTTATCTATCAGTTTCATGCAGTTAGTCACTTCTATCTCCTGTTTAGACGGTTTAGGAACCTTAGGATATGGCACAAAGGGCTTATAGACTCGTTCCAGGATTGTTGCAGGCTTCTGGTCCTGTCTGCGATCTGTGTCGATCGATGCACAAGATGTGTCGATCGACACAAGGCGATTATGTTCAGATCCATCAGACGTATCGGGGATGCATCGATCGACATCAAGTGTGTGTCGATCGATGCATGTCTCAGACAGACAATATTCATCCAGAAAATCCGAGATTATGCTCTCTTCTTCTCCCAGCAAGTCAATCCCTTCTCTTATGGTCACAGCATTGATGTACAGCTCATGTTCAGCTTTCCCAACTTCATTATGCCTTTGTATTGCTCCAGCTGTTTGTTGAACTCGGACATCTAGCTTCTTCACATGTGTGCTCAAAGATTCAAACTTTTTATTCAGATTTTCATGCATAGTATCCAGCTTCCTGTCGAAGTCTACAGCAGTCTTAGTCTGATCCTCTAGCAACTGCTCCATCATGGATTCCATCTTGCTTTTATAAGCATCAGCAGCAGGAGGTGTCTGATAAGAAGATGATCCATAGGTTCTCTGATAAGAATTACCTTGCTGCAAAGGCTTCTGATAATCAGTAGTATGTCCATATACAGAAGAGTTATGATTGCTTGTGAAAGCACTCCTCTGTCCACCATTAAAGAACTTGTTACCTTGCTGATTACCAAACCTGTTTCCTTGAAATCCAGAGCCACTGATGTAGTTCAAATCTTCTTCCTGCTTTTCCAATAACTGCTCCATCATGCTTATCAGCTTATCAGATTGTTTATTTTGAGGAGAAAAAGGCTGATATGATGGAGATTCATAATCTCTGGTGAATGAATAGGAACCATAGTCTCTGCAGAAGGAGTTATTCTGCTGATTTTCCAACATCCGTTCCATCATTCCCATCATCTTACGCGCTGTGTCGATCGATGTAGAATAGTGTCGATCGATGCAAGCTCGAAGATGTGTCGATCGACACACAGGACTGTGTCGATCGATGCAAGGCGATTACAGGCGTACCTGAAACGCAAGAACAGAAAAAGAGAGAAAAAATTAGTAACAAAAAAATAAAAACGAAAAAAACCCTAGTCTAAACCCTAAGTTCAAATCTATTGAAGAATCAAAAGAGTCCCCGGCAACGGCGCCAAAAACTTGATAGGTCTAGTTTTAATCCATATACTAACTGCAAGTGCACAGTGATGTAGTTGTAGTACTTAGGGTATCGAAATCCACAGGGACTCTGGGCAACGATAGATTTAGAACTATTAAGATTAAACTAGGAGAAAGAAAATATGATTAGAAACTAAAAATCAATGCAGGAAAGTAAATCATGTGAGTTTGTGAGCAAGGAAACGAAGGCGTTAAGTCTAGGGATTTCTCAGGAAATCAGGAACATAAGCAAATCAATCAATCGGGATCTAATTAAGAGTTATTCTAGAACTCAAACACAGATATAGAATTAACCAACTGTCGTTGCGAGAATTCTCTAAGTCTAAGTGCAGCAATCCAAATTCCTTTGCAATTACTAACAGATTAAACCAGCTTTAATTCCAAGTTCGATATGTTCACAATCTAATTAAACCAAATTCCTTTGCGAGTAATTAATTTCTCATCTAGGTTCTTTCTAGCTAATTAACCAAATGTCGTTGTATCAATCAACCTAACATCATAAATCTGGGTAGCTAATTCAGATTAAGCAGTAAGAACAATCCTAGATGAAGAATTAACAGATATGAATCCCTACAGATTGATCGACCTATAATTCCATGAAATCCCTAATGAGAATCCCTAAACTTAACAGGTAATCTACTCAGACATGATCATCGGAACAGAAAACATCATGAATAGAAAACCAAATATTATAAAATCAAATAAAGAACTGGGGTTCAAAATCCTCTCTCTTTCGAGATCAGGATCAGCCCCTAACTCTCTCTGGAAATAAAATAAGATTTAAGAAAAGCGTCGCCTAAACAAGTGGCTAAAAACCCTAATATATAGTCTAAAATACGTCTGGGGGCCTTTTTGCAAGTCTGGGAAGTTTATGGGCAAAAACTATAATTTCTCCAAAATGCAGATTTTTGGGCGCAGAACCCTTGAATCACCTTGCGTCGACCACTGCACAGAGTGCAACGATCGTTGCAAGGTGATTTCGCAGCCAGTGAACTCTGTGAGATCTCTAAACAGTGCAGAATTGACCCAAATGCTTCCAAAACGTCCAATTAGGCTCCAGATGTCCTTAAACCTGTAAAACACCTGAAAAGACTCCAAAACACATAGAAAGACTCGATAACAAAGACATATACCATGGTTAAAATGTTGGATTATATTTGTTCATAGGTTTAATTATCAGATTACAACCTATCACATAACCAACTAGGATCTAGGTGATTTGCAGATGAATCAAAAACCAGATCAGGATCATTACCTTATGATTGCAGCGGATTGATCAAGGGAATATCGAGATCTGCAAGAGCTGATGATTACCGGCCCCTCCAAGGAATATCCACACGCTTACAAGCTACTGGATCAGGCTGCTAGACCAAGCTGGAACAACAGAGAGAGAGGAGGACGGCTGGGCCTAAAAATCGCAGAAATCATCCCTAAACTGCGTCCCCTCCTCACTTATATAGGCCCAAGGAATTAACCTAATGGCCTATTGGGATTTTGGGCCAAAGGCCCAAATCAGACAAAAGACTGTATTTTGTCTGGCCCAATTCTCTGTACAAATACAGTAAATGTCTTGCATCTTACTGTATTAATTCCTTTTAACTTTCCCGTTAGCTATGGTGTGTGACCCTTAGGGATCATACAATACTGGTAATAAGTACTAAACTTATAGATCAAGAGCGGGCTCTAGCAAGTCATCATGACCACCCAGTATTTATGATTTATGTCTGATCTCGACACTTATCATACTTTCTAGAGATAGTACAGTAGATTTCAGGACATTCCCAACAATCTCCCACTTGTACTGGAATCCTACATTCCCTAATCCTTTTGTCTCAATATCTCGATCTGGCATAAGGCAAGATGCGTGTCATCCTTATATAGCCAGACCATGTTCATCGGACCAGATTTGATACTGACAATGCAAACGACTTGGGCAAGTCCGTTTGGGAGTGGCCACTCTCTTACCAGCTATCAAGTCTCCGATTGGCCTAGAGATATTACCTCCGTTAAACGGCAGGGACAAATCCCATCTTGTTCCATCACTATGAACTACACACTTTATAATACACCCAACCAAGGTCCTTATAGCTTCCAGTTATGAAACAGCGTTAGACAATGATCAAAGCGCATCAATCCATGTGCAGCCACATGCATGCGAACTCATGTCTAAGGACTATACTCTATAGTCGTAAATGAGAACTTTTATGACACAGATATCAATATCTTGTAGAGTTCTCATCAGCGGGCCATGTCCGGTCATATGCTCCCCTACATATACCTATGTGTTGACTTTGATGCCGCGCATCCATGACCCCTCGAAACTTGGTCATAAGTCTCAACACACTCTAGTCTCAAGTGGTTGTTGGTGTTCCAATTTCAACAACCTTCGACCATGGACACTATGATTTATGCCATTTCGTTAAATATGGGGTTTCAGGATCAAGTCTACTCATGTACTTCGATGGCCCATATATAATGACATGAATCATTTTGGAACGATTATTTTATATCACAGTTAAAAATAATCCAGAAATAAAAATTTCATTAACATTTAAAAATGTTTACATGAACCAATCAAAATAACTAAAATAAAGCCCTCACAACTCCCACTCAAAAAGAGATTACATTTGAATATCTCTAATTCCTACAGCAGTAGTATGCAACTTGTGCTTAGGTCTCGGGAGTGGCTTTGTCAACGGGTCAGCCACGTTCTCATCAGTGGGAACTCTGCTGACCATCACTTCACCTCTATTCACTATATCACGAATCAGGTGATACCTTCTCATAATATGTTTTGATTTCTGATGATGTCTCGGTTCCTTAGCTTGAGCAATTGCACCATTGTTGTCACAATACAGTGCTAGTGGCTCAGTAGCATTTGGGAATACACCGAGTTCAATCATGAAGTTCCTAATCCAAACTCCTTCCTTCGCAGCTTCTGAAGCAGCGATGTATTCAGCTTCAGTTGTGGAATCTGCCACGGTGCTCTGCTTGGAGCTCTTCCAACTTTCTGCACCGCCATTCAGACAGAAGATGTAGCCGGACTGTGACCGGAAATCATCTTTATCAGTCTGAAAACTTGCATCCGTGAATCCACTCATTTCAAGCACTTCACTTCCTCCGTAAACCAAGAACTTATCCTTAGTATTCCTCAAATACTTCAGGATATTCTTTACGGCAATCCAGTGATTCTCACCTGGATTAGACTGGTACCTACTCGTCATGCTTAGTGCATAAGCAACATCAAGACGAGTACAAATCATGGCATACATGATAGATCCTATAGCCGAAGCATAAGGAATCCTACTCATGCGCTTAAGCTCATCAGGTGTTTTAGGACACTGAGTCTTGCTTAGTGTAGCACCATGTATCATTGGCGTGAACCCCTTCTTGGATTTATCCATTCCGAAACGATGCAGGACTTTGTCTATATAAGAATCTTGACAAAGTCCAATCAGCCTTTTAGATCTATCTCTAAATATTCGGATTCCAAGAACATACGCGGCTTCACCCATGTCCTTCATGGAAAAACAACTTCCCAACCAGTCTTTAACAAACTTCAGCATTGGAATATCATTTCCAAGAAGCAATATGTCATCGACATATAGGATAAGAAACGCCACTTTGCTCCCACTAGTTTTCTTATACACACATTGTTCTTCCTTGTTTCTGATGAAGTCAAAATTCTTTATTGCCTCATCAAAACGAAGATTCCAACTCCTGGATGCTTGCTTCAATCCATAAATGGATTTATGAAGTTTGCATACTTTCCCAGCATTCTTAGGATCAATGTAACCGTCAGGCTGTGTCATATACACATCCTCCTCCAAGATTCCATTCAGGAAGGCGGTTTTCACATCCATTTGCCAAATCTCATAATCATAATAAGCGGCAGTTGCTAGGAGAATCCGAATTGATTTCATCATGGCCACTGGTGAATAGGTTTCATCATAGTCTATACCATGAATTTGCTTGAAACCTTTTGCCACCAACCTGGCCTTGTAAATCTGGACATTTCCATCCATGTCAATCTTCTTCTTGAAGATCCATTTACACTCGATGGCTTTAGCACCAGCGGGTAAGTCAACCAGTGAAAATACTCGGTTGACAGACATGGAGTCCATCTCGGATTCAGTGGCTTCACGCCACTTTGAGGAGTCAGGGCCTATCATGGCTTCTGCAAATTTCGAGGGTTCATCACCGTCAATGATCAAAAGATCATGGCAATTAGTCACGAGGAATCCCTGATATCTATCGGGTTCGTGACGGATCCTTCCGGATCTTCGAACTTCAGGTACTACAGGTTCAGGTTCTACTACAACTTCATGTAATTCATCCTGCTGTTCTTCCTCATTAGGTTGAACAGGTTCCTGTCCTTCTTGAATTTCATCAAGTTGTACCTTACTCCCACTATCTTTTTTAGAGAGAAATTCCCTCTCAAGAAAAATACAATCCCGAGCAACAAAGATCTTGTTCTCGGATCGCAGATAGAAGTAATAAGCCTTGGTATCCCTAGGATAACCAATGAAGTAGCACTTGTCAGATTTTGGTGTAAGCTTGTCTGAGATTAATCTTTTGACATAGGCTTCACAACCCCAAATTCTGAGAAAATACATTGCTGGAGCCTTTCCAGTCCATAACTCATATGGTTTCTTTGCTACTGCTTTTGATGGCACTCTGTTCAGTGTGAACGTTGCGGTCAGCAAAGCATATCCCCAAAGGGATATAGGAAGGTCTGTGTGACTCATCATGGATCGGACCATATCTAACAATGTCTGATTCCTTCTCTCAGACACACCATTCCACTGAGGTGTTCCAGGAGGTGTGAGTTGGGAGATGATCCCACACTCACTCAGATGATCACGGAATTCCTGGCTCAAGTATTCTCCTCCTCGGTCCGACCGAAGAGCCTTAATACTTTTACCAAGCTGGTTCTGTACTTCATTCTGGAATTCTTTGAACTTCTCAAAGGTTTCCGACTTATGTTTCATCAAGTAGACATATCCATATCTACTGAAATCATCAGTGAATGTAATGAAGTACTGATAGTTTCCTCTAGCATTTGTGGACATTGGGCCACACACGTCAGTATGTATCAGGCCCAATAGTTCACTGGCCCTTTCTGTGGGTTTATTAAAAGGGGCCCGTGTCATTTTGCCCATTAGGCAAGATTCGCATTGCTCACAAGACTCAAAGTCAAATGAGCCCAAGAGTCCATTTGAATGGAGCCTCTTGACGCGTTTCTCACTAATGTGCCCCAAACGACAATGCCAGAGAAACGTTTCATTTTCTTCGTTAGATTTGAACCGTTTTGTATTAATGTTATATACTGGAGTAGATTGATCCAGCATGTACAGCCCATTAATAAGAGGGGCACAGCCATAGAACATATTATTGAGATTAAAGGAACACAATTTATTCTTAATAGAAAAATCAAATCCTTGCAAATCCAATAATGAAACCGAAATGATATTTCTGCTTATAGCAGGTACAAAATAACAATTCTCAAGTTCTAAAATCAATCCAGAAGGTAAAGACAACAAGTAAGTGCCAACGACCAGTGCTGGAACCTTAGCTCCATTGCCAACCCGCAACTCTACTTGCCCTTGCTTCAACCTTCTACTGTTGCTGAGCGCCTGCATATTAGTACAAATATGAGCCCCACATCCAGTATCTAATACCCAAGTGGTATTATCAGAAGTAGTAGTATTTACTTCAATAGCAAAAATACCTGAAGTAGTAGTCGCCAAGGACTTCTTCTTCTCCTTCAGACTTTCCTGGTATTTCTTACAGTCCCTGCGATAATGCCCTGCCTCTTTGAAAAAGTGGCAGATATCAGAAGGCCCAGCTTTAGACACGGGCTTGGGCTTGGCCTTTTCGTTGTGGACTGACTTGCCCTTTCCCTTGTCTGCAGCGGATTTCTTGAAACCCTTGCCCTTCTGTACCATGAGTACAGACGGCTCCTTGGCCTTCTTCAGATTAGGTTCTGCAGTCTTGAGCATACCATGTAGCTCAGGCAAAGTCTTTGTCAACCCATGCATATTATAGTTCAAGATGAACTGGTCATATGCAGGAGTAAGAGACTGCAGAACGATATCACAAGCAAGCTCTTGGCTTATAGGACAGTCGAGTCTAGTCAAATGATCGAGATAACCCATCATTTTCAGAACATGTGGACTCACTGCTGCATCCTTAGCCATTTTACAGTCCAAGAGATTCTTTACAGTTTGGAATCTCTCTGTACGAGCCTGCTCCTGAAACAACGCTTTCAGGTTTGCCATCAGTTCCATGGGACAAGTCAGGCTTTCCCACTGTATCTGCAGATCGGGAGCCATTGTCGCCAACATTAGGCAAACCACGTCATTAGCATCTGAAGAATGCGTATCCCAAGCATTCTTCACAGCTTGCGAGGCATTATTCGCAGGTCTAGGGGGGAGAACTTTTTCAAGGACATAAGCCTTCTTCTCCTGCCTGAGCACAAGTCTCAGGTTCCTGGACCAGTTCAGGAAGTTTGATCCGTTCAGTTTGTCCTTCTCAAGGGCAGACCGGATCGAGAAAGTGTTTTGTGTTGTTGTGCTTGACATAGCTGAAATTATGAGATAATAGAGTTTTAGTTATTTAGTTCATAAAAGAGTAATCTTAATAACTTATAAGAAAACTCGCATTGCATTCAAAATTTCTTTGTTTAACCTCATAAGAATGCAATGATTCTGAGACCCATGTTCAACTAAAACCAAAGTGGGCCACTGGCCGTCACCCAGAATTAGCTTTACTTGGTAAGCATACACACAGCTAGTTATATCCATATAACTCTCGGTTGTGGATTGGGCCCAAGGCCCAATTCACCAGATGTCTCAAGGCCCGGGACTCCCGATGGCCCAGTCAAGGAAATCAATCTCTTACAGCCAAATAATCACTAAAGTCTGGGACTCCCAATGAAATTAGTGACTATATACTATTTTACTTACGCAAAAACAGACACCTCACACTGTAAGCCATATCTGTAATTGAATAAGCGTTAAGTAGCTGACAAGATTGGGCAAGACATCCAAGCTTGATATTGGTTTTGAGGATTTTAGGTTTTCCTTCCAAAAATAGAAGATTACTATTTTGGGAAACTTACTTATTTTAGAAACTTTCTAAATCTAGAAACATGCTAAAATTAGAAACTTCTAATATTAGAAACTTTCTAATTTGATGTTTTATTAAAGTTTTCGGTTGGGTCACAAATTATAGGCCCAATTCTTGGCCCAAGACCACAGAATTCCAATTGGCCCAATAATTTGACATAACCGAGTCGGTTCATTAATTCTGGTCCAAGACCAAAATAACTACTAAATCCAACTGGTTATTTACTAAACCAGACCAGCTCTAAATTATTTGGTCCAACCAAATCAACCTTAGACCAGCCTTCGGTTTAGGTTAAAATTCAATTTTGAATTTAAATCCGGTTTAACCAGAAATTAAATAATACCAATTGTATTAAATAATTTCCAGCAAACCGCGATTTGGGTTAACCGCTTGAACCACCAATTAAATTGGATCGGTTCGGTTAAGTCCAAAACCGGGAAGAAACACCTTGTGTTTTAGCCAATTTTGACCTAACTTGCGGTTTAAGCTAAAGCTGACAATGAACCACAATCGGTTTGATCGGTTCATTGTCGCGGGTTTGGGAAGAACGAACCACAATTATTCAAAGCTTTGAAACGTTTTTGTCTTTAGCTTAAAGACAAAAACTTGATCGATCGCTAACTAATTGACCTTTTCCAAATCGTTTAATACTTAATTCAACAATCGCTTATTCAAACGATCATGACATCACTTATTTATCAAACGATTCTAAACATTAACGATTCTACAAATCGTTTCTTTATTATAAAGCAAAGTCAACATGCGATTGTCTTGTTAACGATTCTTACAATAAAACGATATCGACTTAATCATCAAGTTTTCTTATCGTTTTCTTATTTCTAGGTTTTCAAAGTTTCAATCAATTTTACTCATTAAAATCGATTCATCAAACTAATAAACAACCTAGTATGATCCAAAAAGCAAAAACCTAACGACCTAGGCTCTGATACCACTGTTGGATTATATTTGTTCATAGGTTTAATTATCAGATTACAACCTATCACATAATCAACTAGGATCTAGGTGATTTGCAGATGAATCAAAAACCAGATCAGGATCATTACCTTATGATTGCAGCGGATTGATCAAGGGAATATCGAGATCTGCAAGAGCTGATGATTACCGGCCCCTCCAAGGAATATCCACACGCTTACAAGCTACTGGATCAGGCTGCTAGACCAAGCTGGAACAACAGAGAGAGAGGAGGACGGCTGGGCCTAAAAATCGCAGAAATCATCCCTAAACTGCGTCCCCTCCTCACTTATATAGGCCCAAGGAATTAACCTAATGGCCTATTGGGATTTTGGGCCCAAGGCCCAAATCAGACAAAAGACTGTATTTTGTCTGGCCCAATTCTCTGTACAAATACAGTAAATGTCTTGCATCTTACTGTATTAATTCCTTTTAACTTTCCCGTTAGCTATGGTGTGTGACCCTTAGGGATCATACAATACTGGTAATAAGTACTAAACTTATAGATCAAGAGCGGGCTCTAGCAAGTCATCATGACCACCCAGTATTTATGACTTATGTCTGATCTCGACACTTATCATACTTTCTAGAGATAGTACAGTAGATTTCAGGACATTCCCAACATAAAATCCCTAAAATCCATGGTATATCAGTCAGCCATGTTGTTTTATACTCTTGGTAACCTTTGTTGCTGCCTTCTCTTCCTTGAAATTTCCCTTTCGTGAGCTTTTATATTGTCAACTCTTGGTACAAGGTTTGTTGGTCCCCTGCTCCTCAAGTTCATTCACCTGCAAAACAAAGGGAAATAAGGTAGAGAAAGTTAGTATCTCTGTAGCCGAAAGACTTAGTCTCAAGCAAACACCAAATCCTAATGGCTCAATTAACACCCAATATGGCAACGGCGCCAAATTTGATAAGCAAAAATCAAGTCCTCTTCACACACTTTTTTGCAAGTATACAACCTAGTCCTTGTAGTTTTGAGGTGTCAATCTACTTGGGGTAATTAAACAAACTAAGAATGCAAGTGTATTCTTAATCTAAGTGCAACCAAATTTGTTTGTGGGTTTTATATCTAACAACTAACAAGATAACCAAACATGGGATGATATCTTAGGCTAAGAACAACAATTCAAGTTACTCCACTCTCATGATAATAATCATATATCTATCAAGCATTAACATCAACTCTCATTGGCAATTTCAAGATAGACATGCTTTAAGAACAAGTTCGTATTACCACTAAACACCTTAAACATCAATTCTCATTGGTTAAGTATGTAAAGCACTTGATTAGAGATTCAAACATTAACTACACTTCTCAGTGCTAGCAACATTCAAGTTCAAGGAATCGATTAGCTACTTCAATCCTAGCATTAAGAACTTCTAACAAGTAAGAGATCAATATTCCCAAGTTCTAAACAACCTAAACCATTTCTAGATCACCTTTACCTTAACTCAAACCGAGAAAATTAAAGAGAACTACTCACTAGCCATAGCAATAACAAAGCAAGACATGTTTAAAGAAAGCAAGAATGAAAGAAATAGAAGAACAAGAAGATGAACTCAAGAACAACTAGAATTGCATAAAAATATCTCAATAAAACTCAAATGTTTGAAGTAGATGTTTACAAGAAGTGATATGGCTCTTCTAACACACCAAGAGCCTTTAAATAGATCATAAAAACGTGCAATGGTCGACCACAATCACATGGGAGGGTCTACAAGCCGAAACTGAAAAGAAAAAGAAGCATGTGTGAAAAGTAGGTCTCACAGCGGCTTGCAGCCTCGATGTGCAATGCCGCTGTGAGGTGCCTTCGTCCATAGCGGCTTCTGACACTCGCTGTGGATGCCGCTGTGGAATTGGCCGTTTCGTAAATAACCTCACAGCGGCTTGCAGCCATCGCTGCCAGGTGCCGCTGTGAGGTGTCTTCATCCATAGCGAGTTCGCCAAGCCGCTGTACGGGTCGCTGTGGAATAAGGTCATCCACAAATCCCCCACAACGACTTGGTGCAGTCATTTTGGGGTGCCTCTATGAGTTGTCTTCTCCGATCTTTAGCTGTTTTTCCACCTTCTTTGAGTGCTCTTTTGGTCCCTACCTCCTCCTTTGTCCCTTAGTGCTCCATTATGCAATCCACCACCTACAAAAGAGAGAAACAACACACATGCATTCCTAATGATGCCTAAATGCTTTTTCTAAAGCTAAAACACACCTCAAAACATGATTAAATTCACCTAAAAACATAACACATCAGATCGCTAGGAATAAAACTAGATCTATCAGCGATTGAAAGTATGTTAAGGCTTAAATTCAACAATGTCATATATGTTTCTCAAGATGCTGATCTTTCAGATTCGGTACTGAGGCCGAGAGCTTGGCCTTCCTTCAGGTGTGAATTTGGTTCAATCCTTGCAGTTAGTCATCCTAATTGGTTGTATGGTATATTTGATAATGAGAGATTCTTGTCCTATTGTTGATTGTTTCTTGGTGTAGATCCTTTGTTGTTTTGTTGTATAGGGTCTTTGGGTTGAAGTGGTTAATGGTGGGTGGTTTTTTATGTTGTAAGATCAGCTATGTTGAGGTTCGGTTTGCGGAGTTTGTATTTGGTACTTTGTTGTTTAGATGATCTTTAATATAATATAATAAATGAAGAAGAGAGAAATGATTAAAATGAAGTAGATGAACAATACTTTTACAAGGTAATCACGTAAAGTATCTGAAAACATGTAAAATCTTCCAAACATGAAAAAAACATGTGAAAAACAATCTTATGGAAATTTTTCAAAATTTTGGGAAATTTTGGAAAATTTTGAAGGATCCTGAAGGTTGTTTTGAAGGATCTTATGTATACAAATCTACATTACCTGATCAGAAAAGAAATCCAATCATGTTAGAAGTGCTCATAATTTATTCTTAGATATTGTGGATCATTTATAAAAATAAAAAAAATTCCTTTTTGAATGAAAAAAAATATATAAACCCATCCAAACAATTCATAAGATAAAGGAAAATTCAGAAAGATGTTTTTCGGCACAACAAGTATGAAGAGAACAAGGGGTGCTTTATGAGAATAAGATGGAGGCTGAGAACAGCAAATGGGTATTTCCTCCTCATGGTTCAAATGCAATGTGGATCACTCGTGGAACAAAAATAAATCGCTTTTAGGAATTGGGTTCTTAGAGATGATGAATGAAATGTTTTAATGCATAGTCATAATGAAGAAAGATTATTGGATGCTAAGTTTCTAGCTTTATATTGAGCGAATGAAAGTATGCTAAGGCTTAAAGTCAACAATGTCATCTTTGTTGCTCAAGATGCTGATCTTTCGGGTTCGATACTGAGGCCGAGAGCTTGGCCTTTCTTCATGTCTGAATTTGGTTCAATCCTTGCAGCTAGTTATCTTAATTGGCTGTCTGGTCTATTTGCTAATAAGAGAGTCTTGTCCTCTTTTTGATTTTTTCGTGTAGATCCTTTTGTTGTTTTGTTGGATATAGTCTCTGGGTTGAAGCGGTTAATGGTGTGAGTTTTTTTATGTTGTAAGATCATCTATGTTGGGGTTCGGTTTGTAGAGTTGGTATTTGGTATGTTGATCATTTTGATGATCTTTAATATAATGTAACAAATGAAGAAAAGAAAACAATTCAAATGAGGTAGATGAACAATATTTTTACAAGGTAACAACATAAAGTATCTGAAAACATGTAAAATCTTCCAAAATTTTGAGAAAAAAAACATCGGAATCAGTTACATCACTACCAGTGTTCCATAGATGAAAATTACTAAAAACTCAATGGCTATTGTTCTGATCATTGTCTAATTAATGAGGAGCTTAAGATATGCATTGTGTATCCCTAATATTGAAGAACAAAGATACAAACTTATTAATGAGAATTTGTATATGACTTTAGGATTACACCAAACACCGAAACCCAGAGATCTTCTTGTCGCGCTCTATATATGTTGAAATCATATCAACAAGAACAAGTGATTATTGGCTGTCTCTAAGATATAGAGTGTCTTCGGCCTTTAGGTGGTTTGGTTCGTTCTTGTGTATGGCCAAAGGGGTTAAGCTTGCCGAGTTTCCGAGATACAGAACTTATAAATGACTTTCTCGGTAATGGAGGCTTAACCACCGAAGCAGTTGAAACCGGAGAACAATCCGAACAACTCATGACTTCAAAATCTTTCTCATTCTCCAAGTCCTTGAACTTCATTTTCACTTTGAGCAACTCAAGCTTCAAGTCTTGGTTTTCACGGTTTAGTTTGGAGAGCTCATTGTTGTAGGAGCTTAGCTTAGGAGCAGGAAGAATCTCTGATGCGGTTGCGACTGCGGCTGTTGAAGAATCTGAATCACTTAAAACTTGGCGAAGAGTTTGTTGCTCTTGGTGGAGAATTTGAACTACGATTTGTATAGGGAGACGTTCGTTTTGTGCTGCGTGAGCACAAGCTTCTTGCGATAGCTTTTGGCAGTTCATTAAGCTACAAATTTTCTTCTTCTCCACTTCACTTATATTGGGATGCACCTGTTCAACAAGATTTAACAACATTTTATAGTTTCATTCTTGAAGCAAATGTAAGAGCTTTTATTAATCAAAAACGGATACCTTGAGGTAGATGTCTATGGCTCGATATATGCCATCATCAGTAATCCTGGACTGCTCGGGAATGCATTCTGCTAACCCAATGAACTTCGCCAAGTTTATGTTTCTATCAGAAGCGATTTCAGCAAGATAAGACTCCATGAGTTCACCAATATCAATAGCAAAATCAAGTGAGTTTCCTTCAACTTCAAACTCAAGATAGTTCATGAGGATGCGTTGAACAGTGTCAACATCAAACATTGTTTTGTCTCCATTAAACGAGGGAATCAACAGATCATCAAGCACGGCTTGTCTTAACTGTAATCCCACTCTCTTCTCCAAATCTAGCCTACAAGCTACCGTGGTTTCGAGGTATAACGCAGCTCTTAAAAGCAATGAAAGAAAGCTCACTGAAACTGTGTTTCTCTCCCTTGGAAGAAGACTCACAATTGTTTCAAGAATCACTCTTTTCTCGTGTTCTTGTTCCGCCTCCATCTTCTTCACCCCTCTTGCAAATATCTCCTGCATTTCCAAATGGCTAAATAAGATAGATACATTGTTCTGTTAAAAAAAAAAAAAAAAAAAAAAAAAAATCAAGAATCTCACCAACCCTCTAAGAGCTTTTTGAGCATATAGCATAAGCACTGGACCAAGTGCGTATCGCTTAAACCCTCTAGCCATCATCGCAATCAAGATACGTTGAAACATATCAATCCTTAGAATAGATAAATCCTCAGCCCACAAGTTAACTATATCCTCCTTGTTTTGGCTTTCCTGACAAGTTACATAAGAAATTGCATCTATACACCGGCTCACAAGCTTCACTCTCTCGGCCATAGGTAGCAAACCCTCACATTTTTGTAGAACTTTAACTGAATTCTTTAAACTCTTGAGAATCACTTCGTTTAGGTAAACCTCTGTTGTCTCCACGAGGTTTGCAACAGAGTGTTCCTCTGTCATCTCTAGATACTCTGCCGCGCATCGCAGCATCGCAATGTTCTCTGCGTTCAACTCTAAGTTTACTCCGTAGCAGAATTTGACTGCTAGCTCGAATGCTACTGCACCTCCCGGAAAATCTGGGATCTTGATAATGGTAATGTCTGAATCGTTGCTTGATTCAGAAGCAAGTTTCTTCATAAACCCACATTTTGACAAAAGAATCTGACATGACAGAGACAGAGTGTTAAGACAAGTGACAACCTTGTGTATAAACTAGATCTAGAAAAGAATCACCTTGTGGAGGGAAAATGAAGTGTCTCCTATGTGAACAGTGATATCACTTGGAATCTCCTGAGAAGAAATCCTGAAACCAGTTGTGTGAGTGGGGAAAAAAAAAAAGATAAGATTTTTACATTTTGATAACAAAAGAAGAGGAAGAAGAAGACAAGAAAGGAACAGAGTGATAAACCATTCACTAGTTCTCTTCATGGCTAAGGACAGAAGCTCCTTCTTCTTTGCGGACATCTGACGGAACACTTGGCCTTTAGTTTCTTCTTGCTCAAGAAATCAACCATAGAACAACTTCAAAGACCCTTCTCAGTGTAACTCATGTATATATAGAGAGATCATTTTAAGTTGGAATCGTTACACGTAATCAAAAGAGACGAGTAACAATAAGATCCACCACAAAGTTTCCTCCTTTTATTTTAGCTAATCCAAATTCCTGCAATGTAACTACGAAAATACCTAAACTAGCCCTGTCCTTGAGGGCACATAGAGCGAGAGGAAAGAAGGGTAGTTACGTACATAGAAAAGCTCAAGATTGAGAGCTGACACAGTTTTGGGAGTATGTGGCTTAAACATCAAAGAGGTAGGGATCCTTGTTGATATGAAACGTCTTTTCGTAATAATAAACTATGATACAAATAAATATTTTCCAAATATTCAAATTCTTTGATTGATCACACCGCCAAATAGTGAAATCCTTAAACTATGAAATACGCATAATAAAATACCATAAATTTTATGTTTTTCATTTTATTTTATTTAAGCTGATTTGCTTTGGATATATATTTAGCATCCATCGGTATCATCAAAATATATTCAATTTATCTAACTTTTTGGCCTAGGAACTTAAAAAAAAGGAAAAAGACGGCGACATACCATGGCGTCAACCAACAAAATGAAACATGGAACAAGCACGTGCGAGTCGACAACCAATATTGGCTCTTCTGTACCTTTCATCAACGATACGAGCATGACACCACTGAATGTCGACACTTACAAAGCCTTTTGCTCATCGAGTAAGTTACAAACGTAGTCAATCAAGACGCAGCCACCGACGTAGAACCACTCAAGCGAACTCGCGAGAAGAACGAGGCCGAAACCCTCACGCCAAGAAAACGCGTAAACACAGTCACCAGAGGATTCTCATTCTGCGGAGGTTCGGAACGGCCGACACAAGCACACGCCAAAGAAACCGACATGCAACAGCAATGGAACAAGGGCACCACCGAGGAACTGGAAATTGGCGGGAAGTCACTCCCACCATGAAAAATTGGGCAAATTTTGTAACACCTTATAACGACTCACTTATCATTGAACTTCGGTCAAACGACCGAAAAAACAACCAAAATCAAGATAAAAACAAACAGCTTGGTCGACCTCACCCTCAAAAGGACCTTAAAAAGATCGGAACCACAAGAACAAGAGAAGAAGCATCCGGAAAAGCCTGTCGCCGACTTCACGAACGACACGGTCGGAACAGTCGAGCTGTCAGGACATATCGAGCAGATAATCATAACCGATGAAAGCGGACAAAAGATGACGACTGAAGGAGAAAGCACGCTGATCAGTTCCGACATCACCTCAAAAAGGAGCGAACTGGACATGAGCTCCCGCACCTTCTAAAATCGAACTCAAAAAAGCACAAACACAAAAACAACGGGCCCCGGCTCAATACTGTAAAAAGAAAGAACTACGTGCGGCTTGATCTTTCCCTGAAAAGTATGTAGGCAACCCGTTGCGAGGTGCAGCCACCCCTTTTATTTTAATCTAAATAATTCCCTTTTTGAAAATAACTATGCTTCTAAGCATCCAACAAATCGGCATTCTGGCCAATGATCGATCGAATAAACATGTGTCTCAAGCACATTGACATACTGCGTCACATTGTCGTTTTCAACGACCATAAGCCGGGCCCAGACCTGCATAAGTCCTTAGAAAAAAGTTTTCTAAGTCGAACCTCATTTGCACAACTATGTTCAAGGGCTTCACAGGATAATACGAGCACGTACTCGCACCTATGTAACTAAACAGATGACAGGATAAGCCGAGTCAAAGCTCGCGCTCATAAACATTTATAAAAATATGGGCGAGCACTGTTTTGATCCGATAAAATCAAAAACAGGATAAGTTGGGCACGCACTCGCACCTAAAATTTGATCTCGCCCAAAGCCGAGAAATGCCTCGCATTCGTTAACAAAGGACAAAATTCAGAAAAAAACGAAATCTTTTATTGCATTCTTGTCAAAATTACAAGGAGATGCGCAAACAAAAAAAATGACAAACAACAAGGGGAAATCTAATTTCTTGAAAGACGGTTTCATCCGAATTGGAACTCATGTGATGAGCCTGATTACATTCAACAAGGAGCCGGACTCCTTTCTACAAAAAAGAACGATGACGACTTCAAATGTTTGATCCCGACAAGGCTGTCTTCAAAAGGCAGTGACCCGAGTTGAGACAACGAGAAAATCTAGCTGAGGCAGTTCAAACTGGAGTAAAAGCCGACCTCAGCACACCAAAGAGGACGACCGGTCTCAGGAGCTGGACCCCATGGTTCCCCTGGACTGCCTGATGCTGACGGCCCCCTCCAAAGCAATACCTTCCCTTACGCAGAGGAAGAAAATCCAGCCTGACACCCCGTCCGTCGTTCTGCAACCACAAAAGAGAAAAATGTTAGGGCAAAACACCAACGCCAAAGCAAAAAGGGGGCGGGGAGGGTGCAAGTAACCCTGTCAATTTGAGTCAGAACCCGCAGGTCGGGTGCGGGTCGACCCGTCGCGGGGCGGGTGCAGGTTAGGATTTTAAAACGCGGGGCAGGGCGGTTTGGAACCGCGGATATCCGCAAAATTTAATTTTTTAAAAAAATAATTATTTTATTATTAATTTAAGAATTTTATGAGTAAATTGAAAAATAAAATAAAAATAAATCTTTTTTCAAAAAAAGTTTTTTTAAAAGAAAAATTGCTATTTTACGTTTTTAATGTTAAATTTTATAAATAAATATTATTTTATTTAAAATTATTTATAATTTAAAATTTTAATTAATATTTAAATGATTACGGGTTACGTGCGGGTACCCGCAAATTTAAGCGGGGCGGATGTGGGTCGACTGTTTTTGTTTTGCAAGTTTGGTGGGACGGGTTAATGCGGATCAAAAATTAATTTAATCCGCCGCGAGGCGGGTCGCGGATCGTAGATTCGACCTGCTTGATAGGCCTAGGTGCAAGCACCCAACGAACAGACAATACGTTTACGTCAAAAGCGACAAGTTCAATACGGGATAACCCCCGGCACATTACTAAAATCAGTGACGCACCAGACCCACCCAAAGGGAGGAACTGCGTGTCGCCCTCAAGTTCGGAAAGGAGACAAACAAGGGTGGTTATCGGTATTTTCACACATCGACAAGCCCCCAATTGGCAGGAAAATACGAGCCCGATCGACAACGACAACTACCAAAAATCCGGAGGCCAACGACGGCTAACATCGAAGAAAAAAAATCCATCAGCCAAACGACCTTACTGCCACGATCCTCTGGAACTCAGTCCTTCGCCAACCAAAAACTCAAACCCACTCAAGAAGACAAGGAAGTAAAGGAGAAAAGTTAATAGCGATAAGTTATGCAAAATTCAGAGAAGAGGGAGCGATATTTATAACCAAGAAAAGCAACGGTCGCAAAGAAACACATTCAAAGCAATGCAGCGATTAACAACGCAACTTTTGTTGGAATTGTGTCCAGTAATCTCGGTACTGTCTCTAGAAAGTAAGAGTATGTCAATGATCAGACATAAGTCATATAATACTAGGGTTCATGATGGCTTGCTAGAGTTCGCTCATGATCTATAAGTCTTGGACTTATTGCCTTTATTATATGATCCCATATGGGTCACACGCCTAAGCTAACAGGAAAATGTGTAGGAACGGCTTAGCAGAAGTACGGTAAAAGTGCCAGGCATTTGTCGTACTTAGAGAGAGATTAATGGGTCTGATTAAATCCAAGGGATTTAATCAGATTGGTATTTGGGCCCAAAAGCCCAAAAGGAACTAGACAAGTTTTATAAATAAAACTTAAGTCTGAGTCTCCTTCTAACCCTAGCCCCCTCTGCGATTTCTCTCTCTCTCCTGCGCCTCCTCTCTCTTGGTCTAGCAGCCTTCTTCCTGCTTGGTGTGCGTGTGTGAACCTCTGGAGGAGTTATCACTTGGTGGCTCTGCTGATCTCTGACCTGTTCTTCATATTCCGCTGCATTAACCAGGTAACAGGTGAGATCTATTATGTTTCTAATCAAGAGAACCTAGATCTGTATGTTTAGGACTGTTTAATCTGAAGAACTGAATCAGGATTAACCTAAACATTCCTTCAGTGGTATCAGAGCTATTGGTTATGTGGTTTTTCTTGTTTAGATTCATGTTTAAGATTGTTTAAGAAGTGTTTTTGAATCAATTACTGATAAGGAAAAACACTTAAGAAACAAAGAATTAAAACCTAAACAAACAAGAAATCGGATGATCCAATCTATATGAATTGGTTGCGTCGGATTGTGGTTTGAAACGCACGTCCGGATCGCTAGACGCACGGACCGATCGATGGATCGAGTTGCGTGGTCCAGTCGATCACGAGAGATGAGGCACACGATCGCAAGGATGGACCGATCGATCCACATGAATCAAACGATCGCATGGATCGATCGTGTCCCGTCCCGTCCCGACGAGTGATGATCGTGCGAGGATGGACCGAGCTGCGATCGTCCCGCCATCGTCCTGCTCTCGTCCCGGCTGTCCCGATCGCTCGGCGATCGCGTGAAGCCACACGACCCGAGCTCGACGATCGATCGTCCCACCATCCCGTCCCGATCACAGCTCGTCACGTCCCGATCGATCGTCAGCATCGCGTCTCGTCCCGAGCGTGAGTTGCGGCTGGACGACCGTGTTTCGATCGTGAAGTTAGGGCTGACGTAATCGTAAACGGTTCACGTCAAATCGATTGGTTCGGTTTAAAAACTTGATTAAAATCAAAACGTCACGGTTTAATAAACAGACTTAATAAATTTATTAAATTCTGGTTAAACCGGGATAAGAAATCCAAAGTCGAAATATTGGATTTTGTGCCTAAACCAGGATTTTCTAATTTGATTTGGTTGGACCAAATAAATTGAGAAAATCCGGTTTAGTAAATAACCGGTTGACAATTGTAGTCATCGTAGTAATTAAAATTTGGTTAGACCAATTTTAATGAACCAGACCGGTTATGTCATTTAATTGGGCAATTGGGTTATGTCTTGGACATGAACAAATTCTTGGGCCTCGGGCCAGGAAGTTAAAACAATTGGGCCAATTATTTGAGTCTTTTCATCAGATTAATTTAAAATTTATTTTTATATAATTATAAAATCGTTTTAAATTAATAAGTTTCCGAAATTTTGAAATTAGAAAGTTTCTTAAATTAGAAGTTTCTAGATTTGCATGTTTTGGATTTTAGGAAATTTCCAATTTTAGAAAGTTTCCAAGTTTAGGAAGTTTCCAATTTTAGAAAGTTTCCAATATTAGTAGGTTTCCCAAAAAGGAAAGTTTCCCAAAATAGTAATCTTCTATTTTGGGATGAATTTTTAATAAACCTACAAACCTCAAATAATATCAAGCGTTGGATGTCTTGTCCAGTCTATGTCAGCTGTCGAAGCCCATTCAATTGTATTCATGGCCTTACAGTGTGAGGGTGTCTACTTTTGCGTGGATAAGACGGTTTGTGATTCATAAATGTCATTGGGAGTCCCAGACATTAATGATTACATGACTGTATAGTCTGGTTTTCTTGACTGGGCCATCGGGAGTCCCGGGCCTTGAGACATCAGAGTGGATTGGGCCTCGGGCCCAGATTCACAACCAAGAGTTATATCACGGATATAATTAGCCGACATAGGGCTTACCGATATAAGCTAAGGTTGGGTGACGGCCAGTGGCCCACTTTGATCTTAGTTATATGTGGATCTTGGAATCATTATATTCTATTGAGGGTAACTTATGTTATTGAATATAATGCGTGATTAATCATATTAAATTTAATACAAGATTAATCATATTGAACATATTAACTAAAATCCTTTTATCTTAATTTTCAGTTATGACTAGCACAAACAATCAAAACACTTTCTCGATCCGGTCTGTCCTTGAGATGGACAAGCTGAACGGATCAAATTACTTGACTTGGTCGCGGAACCTGAGGCTTGTCATCAGACAGGAGAGAAAGGACTATGTCCTTGAGAGAGCTCTCCCCGTGAGGATCGGGTCCAATGCTTCTCATGCAGTATATGATGCTTGGAATAAGCATTATAATGATGCGGTAGATGTGCGTGGTCTGATATTGGCTACGATGGACTCAGACTTGCGGAAGCAATATGAGAACATGGAGTCGCCAATAGAGATGATCAGCAGCCTGAAATTGAAATTTCAGGAGCAGATAAGAGTGGAAAGATACCAGTTGGTTAAGTCTCTCACTAGCTGCAAGCTACCAAATAATCATCCAGTTAGTCCTCATGTCAGTAAAATGATGGGTTACATTGATAACCTGAGGAAACTGGATTATCCAGTTAGCCAAGAATTGGCAACTGAGATCATTCTGCATTCACTGCCGTCAAGCTATGATAAGTTCAGAAGGAACTATATCAAGAAAGGCTTAACGAAGACGCTGACTGAACTGCATGATATGCTCAAGACAGTTGAGCCAAACGTGAAAAGTACCCTGTACAATCTCATGAATGAGAAGGGTAGGTTTACTAAACCTAATGCTGACAAGGGTGAAGACAAAGTTGTCCAGATTTTGAATCATGGCAAGCGTGTGTCTTCTGAGCCCGAGTCAGATACCTCTTACGTTGGTAAGTGCTGCTACTGTAAAGAGACTGGGCATTGGAAGAGAAATTGCATTAAATTCATGGAAGATGATGAGGAGTTGAAGTTGATGTATGAAACTACTTCCTCAGGTATTCATGTTATTACTTCAAGTTATACCTTATAGGTATTGGATACTGGTTGTGGCACTGATATTTGTTATAATATGCAGAGCCTGGGCAACAGTAGAACTTTGAAGGAAGGGCAAGTGAAACTACATGTCTGGAAGGAGCTTGGGATGCTGCCTCAGCCGTAGGGTTTTCACTTATAGATCCCTTTGAGGCTTGGTTTTGTATTAAGTAATTGCTACAATGTACCTGCTTTAAGCAGAGTTGTCTTTCATTTTCTTGTAAGAATTTGAATGTTTTTCATTTTGATAAAAGACAAGTTTTTGTTCTTTTGATCTTAATGAAATATTAATTGTAGCACCCTATTCATGGAATGAGTTTTATATCTTAAACCAAAGAATGCCTAAATGTAACATAAATACCGAATTGGTTTAAATCTGATGAATTAAACCTGATTTTTCTTGGCATAAAAGTCTTGGTCACATAGAGTAAGTCTGATTCAGAAATCCCATAGTTATGGACTGTTGGACTCATTTGATAAGATATCTTATGAGACTTGAATTCTGTTTACTGGACCAAAAGGTAAAGGGCCTATCTTAGCCGAGCTAGAGAAAGGCCCAAAGGCTTATTGGACATGGAACATACTCATGTATGTGGCCCAATGAGCAGTAATGCCAGAGAAAATTTCATGTACTTCATTGTCTCTACTGATTACTTCAGTGAGTGTGACTGTGTTCATTTGATGAGACACAAATCGGAATTCTTTGACATGGTCGAAAGAGTTCCAGAATGAAGTATAGGATCTGAATGACAGAAGTATTAAGACTCTGGATTAGATCACGAGTGAGAATACTTAAGTCATTGATTGTGTGATCATCTGAATGAGTGTGAAGTCGTTTCACAGCTCAATTCTCCTGAAAACCTTGAGGTATTTCTGTGAGAAAGAATCAGATCTTATTAGAAATGATTAAAGATGAGTCACACGAATCTTCCATGATATTCTTTAAGAATAACGCTCTAAAAATTATCTAAGTTTACGCTGAAATAGTTCCACCAATATCAGTTGAAAGACACCACGTAAATGTGGATTGGAATCGATCCAAATTCGTCTTTACTGAGTATTTGTAGTTGTGCTACTTCGCTGGTTGTCCTAGGGAAACCAAGGCTTGTTACTTTTACGTCCATTCTGTTTTCTAAGAAGGGAAGTTATTTTCCAAGAAGAACAGTGGGAGTAAAAGTATAACTCGAAGAAATTCGAGAAATACAGGAGGCTGCTCAACCTGTTGAGGGAAAGCAACGGATGGATTTACAGATTTCTGTAGAATCTACACCTGTAGAGCCTGAAGTTCGCAGACATGAATGAATCAGTCACTAATCCGAGAGTGATTTCTCGTCATTAGTTGAACCTGATGATCATTGAAAGTTCGCATGATCTGATGATCTTTGAAAGCGACGAATCTGCGAAATTCAAATAAGCGAAAGTGAGCCCGGACTCCGAAAAATTACACTTTGTGTAAGTTAGCTTCATCGATCCATTCATGGATGGAAGCAAACATATCGGAGTTGGAATCTTCGTTCTGTTGAAGTAGTCAAGGTTTTGACCTGAACAGGAACGAAATGGAACTGTGCGTTTACTAATAGATAAGTGGGAGCGATGTTGCATTTCTCATATTGTATGTCGATGACATACTGATTCTCGGAAATAACGTCCCAAATGCTGCAGTCGGTAAAGGACTGGCTTGGGAGTTGGTTTTATGATTGACATGGGTAAAACTACGTAGTTCTTGGATTTTGGATCCGAAAGAGCTGGTAGGACAAAGTCAGGATTCTTATCCCGACAAAGTCCTACACGTTTTCAGCATTCCAAGAAGGGTTTATGCCAATGTCACATGACATTACGTTAAGCAAGACACAGTGTCCTACGATAACTGCTGAGCTTAAATGCATGGATAAGATTCCATATGCGTCGGCAATTGGATCTATCATGTATGCCATGAAACGTACTTGTTTGATGTTGTTTTAATATTAAGCAAGACAAGTAAAGACCAGTCAAATCCAGCAAAGAATCACTGGATTGCCGTAAAGAATATCCTAAAGTATTCAAGGAATACACAGGATAAATTCTTGATTTACGGAGAAAGTGAGGTGCTACAAGTCGATAGAGTCTGAAAGGCAAGTTTCCAACGGACAAAGATGATTTCCGGTCACAGTCCGGTTATATCTTGTGTCTGTCTGGCGGTGCAAGGCACTGTTGCTGACTCCATGACTTAAGCTGAACATTTCGCAGCTTGGAAAGCGGCGAAAGAGGTTGTTTGGAAAGAAGAGTTCGTCACTGAACTTGATGTGATTCCCAGCATAGATGAGACTAGCTGCACATCGGAGGTCCAAACACCTTGAGGGTAGGTATAACCTATTCCGTGAGATAAATGACAGAGATGTTAAGTAGATCAGCAAGTTTCAATGAATGAGAACGTTGCTAATATATTAACGAAGTCACTCCTTAGGCCTAAGCACGAGTCACGGACTGTTGCTGTAGGATAAGTGAAATTAAGATGTAGTCTAAATTTCAGTGGGAGTTAGTAAAGGGCTTTATTTAGTTATTGATATGTTCTTGTAAAACATTTTATGTTTAATGAAATTATTATTTCAAGATTATTTTAACTGTGATGAAATAATCGTTCCAAAATGATATGAACCATTTTATAGGTCATCGAAGTAAGTGACTTGATCTTGAGTTATTGATAGGTCAAGAATTAATCCCTATACTAAACTGCAAGTGTACATCAATGTCAAAGTAGTATATAGGGTTATCGAATCCACAGGGACACTTGGTCTCAAGAGAATCAAACCGTAGGGAACGAATACTAGAAATAAGCAATGTGATTGTATTGAAAATAGTGCAAGAAAGTAAATCAGTAGCAGAGATTATTGGTTGTGAAAGCAAGTAATTAAAAGCGTCAAACCTAGGGTATTCTCAGGAAATCAGACTAGCAAACAGTTCATTCAGCAAGGATCTAATTAAGCACAGTTCTAGAACTCAAAACACGGATATAGAATTAACCAAATTCCTTTGCGATAATTCTCTAAGCCTAAGTGCAGCAAACCAAACTTCCGTTTGCGAGAACTAACAGATTAAACTAGCAATAAGTCCAAGTTTGATATGTTCACAATTATCCTAAACCAAACTTTCGTTTGCGCAAAGTTTAATTGCCCAATTTAATTAGTTCAGATTCCTAAACCCCACTTCCGTGACGTATTTAGCAACCTAAGATCTAGATTCTAATTGATCAGGTTAGAACTAGCTTTAAGCACAATTAAATTGAAGAACAGATATAGTTTGAATCCTTAACTGAAATTGAACAAGTCTAGCAAGTCATGAAATCCTATGTGAGAAACCCTAAGTCTAACTAGGAATCTACTCAGACATAGATAATGAAAACATGATCATATGATAAGTAAATTGCATAAAAGAATAAGAGTAAAAGGGGTTCGAAATCTTCTCCAAATACAGATGATGAATCAGGTTCAGATCAGCCCCAAAAGCTCTAAAAATCCTCTGCTCTTAATTATATAGTATAATGTAAAACGTAGGTCAAAACTTATATTAAAAACTCTAAAAACTCTATTATATAGGCATAATCTCGGATGGGGCTTCTGTGTAAATACTGGAACTATCTTGGGCTTCTTTGTAAATCTTCAATACTTGTCAAACCGACGTGTACGGCCCATCTCGCGACTGCATCGATCGATGCATTGAGTGCAACGATCGACGCATGATCAATTATACGAACAGTGAGTTAAGCTCTCGGCCAAAACGTCCCAAAAGTCCCAAAATGCTCCAAATATCTCCAATTAGCTCCAATCCTGATTTAACCTGTAAAAGACTCTAAACAAAGACAAAAGACACTAAAACACATCTATATCATGGTCTAAAATGGGTAAAAACCATGATATATCAACTCCCCCACACTTAGCCTTTGCTTGCCCTCAAGCAAAACATAGAACTAAAACATGGTGAAGAGGTTTGAAAACTCTTCAGAAACTCATTTCATCTTAGAAGCTACAATACTCAGATTCCCCTTAGTAAACCACTGAAAGAATCAATCACAGGATATCAAGACCAACATGTACTTCCCCCACACTTAGCAACTGTCCTAGGTAAACTCCACAATCACATTCAAGCATTCAAATTCTCCCTACTGACTTCTGCAAGTATTTAAGTGCGGTCTCACCTAAGGAGTATCGATCTAAAGGCACATGGATTCTTACCTAATCAGCTCTAGACCACCATACTATCTTTCTCTAGTCCCTTTCTTCTCTTTCCCTTCTTTAACAACTGATTTTTCCCCACTGGGTATCATTTTATTTTTTTTATCAGTGTTCTTCCCGTTATGGGGTGTACTTTGGACACATTCCATGGATCACATGAGAGATAATAGTGTTTGCTACTATTCCCATGACCACTTCGGAGTTACTAACTCATCCTCAGTTTATTATTTTTTTTTTTTTTACTTTATAGAAGGGGAGAAGGGGACTAAATAGGACAGGTTTACAGGCTGTGTCAGAACTAACAGGGAATCCGACATAAAGTATACCAAGCCCTTAGGTGAGAAAATCTAAGTCAGTATTAGGGGTGAAGTCAGTAAAAGGATCCTCTGATACCTGAAGTGATGTGGGTGTTCCCAGTAGGTTGATCTGTGTTGGGGTTTTCTAATAGTCAGAGATAGATCCTGCAACTTCATCCCAATGGTTACTTAAGTTCCTGCAAGTCTTGTAAATCTCCTCAGAAAATCATAGTTTCTTACTTAAACAATTTTGACTCAATAAAACAAAAAATTTTGAAAAACGGACTGACTCTTAAGAAAACAGAAAGATAAACGTCAGTAGCACCTCCCCCACACTTAAGACACACTGTCCCCAGTAGTGTCCAGCGAAGGATCGGTAAAAAGAAAATAAAAATTGAAAAGGTGGAATTATGTCTGTCGGGTTACCTCTGTCGCTAAGCATCGACCGTTGCACTAAGTGCATCGACCGTTACTTGGCGACTTTCGTGTATGGTCGATCGTTGCTCAGGACCGCAACGATCGCTGCGATGCGATTCCTTTCGTATTGTGACGATCGATGCAGAAATGCATCGATCGCTGCACTGCGATTTAATCCGAGACCTGCAAACATGACTGCACCAGAAACAAAAACAAACGTAAAATCCTAACAAAAACACCAAAAATTAAAAAGAAAAACAGCAGTACCTAATGGTGGGTTGCCTCCCACCCAGCGCTTGTTTAAGGTCAATAGCTTGACCGGACGCGCAAGATTTTTCAGGTTCCAGAAGATCCTGACAGAGACTTTTTCTGTCTCTGTTCAAGTCTCCTCATCCATGGCGGAGAATAGGCTGTTGCAGAATGCTTCAGTCCAAGAAAAAATGGAGTAAAATGCGCTCCAGGATCTATTATCACAGTCTCATTCAGCTGCTCATCATCTGCTTCCAAGATCTTGAAAGTCTGTCCATCTATCAGTGGCTTCCGTAGCTTCTCCATCTCATATCGCAGTGTCTCATCTCCCAGGTGGAGGTCTATTAGACTCTGTCTAACATCAATCACAGCTCCTGCTGTAGCCAAGAATGGTCTCCCAAGCAATAAAGCTTCATTCGGATCGCAGGCATATTTCAGCACAAGGAAGTCCGTTGGAACTAAGTAGTTTCCAACTCTTACCGGAATATCAATAAGGATCCCTTCAGGAACTCGCATGGACTGATCAGCTAGGATAAGACGTGTCCTAGTAGGAGTAAAATCCAACATACCCAGCTTCTCTGCCACAGAGTAAGACATTATGCTCCCAGCAGCTCCTAAGTCACACAGAGAACGCCTAAAGCTATCCTCAAAGATAGAACAATCAAGTACAAAGACTCCAGGATCAGGCAGTTTCTTTGGGACCTTAGTTAACAGAACATCACTAATATGCTGAGGAACTACTATCACCCATTCTCTCAGCTCTTCATCTAATGGCAACATCTTGTTCAAATATTTCTGAACACATGGATGATAAGGTGGATCATCAGATGATGGAATTTCTTCCAAGTTTTCACCACCCTTTTCTAGCCTTTTCAGCTCTTCAATCTCTTGTTTAATCACTTCAGACACCTTGGGACTGTGCCAAATAGCTCGTGCATAAACATCTTCTGGAGTGATTTCAGATGTATCAGGGAATAGGCGGGCTAGTTCTGCATCAATCTCATTTTCATCCCACGGATTCTCTGCTTGTTCACGACCTGCATCGATCGATGCCAGATGTGTATCGATCGTTGCATCGCGATCATCACAACTTCCACCCGAGAGTTTTTCACAGAAATCCGAAAATTCTTCCTCAGTCACCAACTCAGCTGTACTTAGCTCAAATTTCTCCCCTAGATAAGATCCATCATTAATCATTACAGACCAGGCCTTAATATGAGTGTCTGCAACTCCTTTTCCTTTCAGTGAGCTGGACATCTGATTCACCTGAGTGTCCAACTGCTTCATGTGAGTGCTCAATGTCTCAAACTTCCCATTGAGGTCCTGATAGACAGCGTCCAGCTTCTTGTTGTTGTCTACAGAAAGCTTGGTTTAACTCTCCATCAGTTGTTCCATCATAGCTGCTCTCATGAGCTGTAGGTGCAGGAGGAGTCTGATAGGATGTAGATCCATAGGTTCTCTGATTACCCTGTCCATAGGTCTTTTGAAAACCACCAGATTGTCCTCCATTTGAAAATTTGTTCCCCTGTTGATTGTTAAATCTATTACCTTGGAAACCGGAACCTCCTATGAAATTTACATCTTCTTCCTGAGTGTCCACCTCAGTTTGAATCACCTCCACATCTTGGGCAAAGTGGACAGCTTTTTTACTTGTCAGAAGATTGTAGACTGTGTCCAATCTGGATCTAATATTAGCCATATCAGAATTCTCTACAGTTCCACCAGATCTCTTCCTCCTTTCATCCATTGTTTTGCAACTATTGCTGCCAATCAGGTTCTCTATCAACCGTTTAGCTTGTGTAGGAGTTCTGGTGCTGAAATTTGCATCACTGGAATTATCCAGAGCAGTCTGATAAGGGAGATCTATTCCTCTGAAGAAAATACCAATCAGCTGTACTTCTGTGAATCCATGATGTGGACAATCACGCTGATATTGCTTAAATCTCATCCATGCGGTTGTCAAAGGCTCCACAGCTCCTTGGGAAAAAGTGAGTATGTCCTGTCTGGACTGATCTGAGCGCGCAGCATCGTAGAAGTGACGCAGGAACTCACTCTTTAAGGCTGTCCAAGTAGTATACTGACCAGGTGCCAGTTGTCTCAGCCATGCACTAGCGTCTCCAGCAAGACTGTGCGGAAATAGCTTAAGGAACAGATAGTCCGGGCATACTCCTTCATACTTCATGCCAGTGACTATGTCCTCAAACTTGTCAATGTGATCCATAGGCTGCTCTGATTGAAGACCATGAAAAGAAATCGGTCTCATCAGTTGGTAGTAGATGGTTTTTACCTCAAAATCATTCCTTTCGAAAGCAGGAAGCACTAGAGCTGCTCGGTTTGCATGAAACTCATCAGGTCTATTGTAGTCAGCTAGCGTCCTCTCATGAACTACCATCTCTCTACCTTGAGCTTGATCTTGCGGTTGTTGCTCAGGTTCAGGGGGGTCAGGGATTACATTCCCTTCAGCATCAACCCGATGCCCAGCAGCATTGTACGGGTTGTTATCTTGGTCCCTCAGGGTACCTTCAGCATCTGGTATCAAGATCAGACGTTCTCGAACCATTCTCTCTCTCTTTTCTCTTCTGATAGTCCTCTCTAGACGTCCAAGTTCCTCTAGGTTGAGATTAACTAAGCTCGAGTTCGGATTACTTCGAGTGTTCTGCGTTGGCATAAACTGTCTGTAATCGTCCAGCAACGATCGATGCTATCAGTGCAACGATCGATTCAATCTCAAACCGCTCAGCAACGATCGATGCAAGGGTGCAACGATCGACGCAAGGCGAAATTCGTACCTGCGACAGAGAGAAACAGAGAAAAAGTCAGCAAAAATAAAAAAAACGAAAAACAAAAACGAAAAATTTCTAGTAAAACCCTAAGTTCGGTCCTATCGAAGACTCAAAGAGTCCCCGGCAACGGCGCCAAAAACTTGATAGGTCAAGAATTAATCCCTATACTAAACTGCAAGTGTACAGCAATGTCAAAGTAGTATATAGGGTTATCGAATCCACAGGGACACTTGGTCTCAAGAGAATCAAACCGTAGGGAACGAATACTAGAAATAAGCAATGTGATTGTATTGAAAATAGTGCAAGAAAGTAAATCAGTAGCAGAGATTATTGGTTGTGAAAGCAAGTAATTAAAAGCGTCAAACCTAGGGTATTCTCAGGAAATCAGACTAGCAAACAGTTCATTCAGCAAGGATCTAATTAAGCACAGTTCTAGAACTCAAAACACGGATATAGAATTAACCAAATTCCTTTGCGATAATTCTCTAAGCCTAAGTGCAGCAAACCAAACTTCCGTTTGCGAGAACTAACAGATTAAACTAGCAATAAGTCCAAGTTTGATATGTTCACAATTATCCTAAACCAAACTTTCGTTTGCGCAAAGTTTAATTGCCCAATTTAATTAGTTCAGATTCCTAAACCCCACTTCCGTGACGTATTTAGCAACCTAAGATCTAGATTCTAATTGATCAGGTTAGAACTAGCTTTAAGCACAATTAAATTGAAGAACAGATATAGTTTGAATCCTTAACTGAAATTGAACAAGTCTAGCAAGTCATGAAATCCTATGTGAGAAACCCTAAGTCTAACTAGGAATCTACTCAGACATAGATAATGAAAACATGATCATATGATAAGTAAATTGCATAAAAGAATAAGAGTAAAAGGGGTTCGAAATCTTCTCCAAATACAGATGATGAATCAGGTTCAGATCAGCCCCAAAAGCTCTAAAAATCCTCTGCTCTTAATTATATAGTATAATGTAAAACGTAGGTCAAAACTTATATTAAAAACTCTAAAAACTCTATTATATAGGCATAATCTCGGATGGGGCTTCTGTGTAAATACTGGAACTATCTTGGGCTTCTTTGTAAATCTTCAATACTTGTCAAACCGACGTGTACGGCCCATCTCGCGACTGCATCGATCGATGCATTGAGTGCAACGATCGACGCATGATCAATTATACGAACAGTGAGTTAAGCTCTCGGCCAAAACGTCCCAAAAGTCCCAAAATGCTCCAAATATCTCCAATTAGCTCCAATCCTGATTTAACCTGTAAAAGACTCTAAACAAAGACAAAAGACACTAAAACACATCTATATCATGGTCTAAAATGGGTAAAAACCATGATATATCAGTTATCAAAGTCATTTAGCTTGATCATGAGACCCTATATTTGATAGATGGCTTATATCATCATGTCCCTAGTCGAAGGTTGTTGAAATTGGAACACCAACAACCGTGTGAGACTAGATTGGTATGTGACTTATGACAAAGTCTCAGTGTGTCATAGATGCGCGGCATCAAAGTCAGTACATAGGTGTATGTGGGGTACATACGACCGGACAAGACCCGCTTATAAGAACTCTTCAGGATATTTATATCTGTGTCATAAGAGATTCTTACTACGACTATAGAGTATAGTCCTTAGACCTGAGTTCGCATGCATGTGACTGCACATGAACTGATGCGCTTTGATCATTGTCTAACGCTGTCGTTATGCGATAGTTATAAGGACCTTGTTTGGGTGTATTACGAAATGAGTAGTTTACAGTGATGGAACAAGACGGGATTTGTCCCTCCAATATAAATGGAGTGAATATCTCTAGGCCAATCGGAGATTTGAATACTGGAAAATGCATGGCCATGCTCAAACGGACTGTCCCGAGTCGTTTGGATTGTCAGTACCAAATCAGAGTCCGATGAACAAGATTAGGCTTTATAAGGATGACACTCATCTTGCCTTATGACTAATCGAGATATTGAGACAAAAGGATTATGAATACAGAGATTCCAGTACAAGTGGGAGATTGTTGGAATTGTGTCCAGTAATCTCGGTACTGTCTCTAGAAAGTAAGAGTATGTCAATGATCAGACATAAGTCATATAATACTGGGGGTCATGATGGCTTGCTAGAGTCCGCTCATGATCTATAAGTCTTGGACTTATTGCCTTTATTATATGATCCCATATGGGTCACACGCCTAAGCTAACAGGAAAATGTGTAGGAACGGCTTAGCAGAAGTACGGTAAAAGTGCCAGGCATTTGTCGTACTTAGAGAGAGATTAATGGGTCTGATTAAATCCAAGGGATTTAATCAGATTGGTATTTGGGCCCAAAAGCCCAAAAGGAACTAGACAAGTTTTATAAATAAAACTTAAGTCTGAGTCTCCTTCTAACCCTAGCCCCCTCTGCGATTTCTCTCTCTCTCCTGCGCCTCCTCTCTCTTGGTCTAGCAGCCTTCTTCCTGCTTGGTGTGCGTGTGTGAACCTCTGGAGGAGTTATCACTTGGTGGCTCTGCTGATCTCTGACATGTTCTTCATATTCCGCTGCATTAACAAGGTAACAGGTGAGATCTATTATGTTTCTAATCAAGAGAACCTAGATCTGTATGTTTAGGACTGTTTAATCTGAAGAACTGAATCAGGATTAACCTAAACATTCCTTCAACTTTTAATGCAAGAATGGCGGTCCAGTTCCCTAAAACACGCAAAAAATATTACTACCATCGAGGCACTAGTCAGCCAAATCTCTCATAAATCGTTCGTCTGGTCGTAATTGACGAGCAACAACCGAGCTCGGAACGCCAAACAAAAACAATCACAAAGAAAAATAGAAGAACAAATATATACACAAATTTCAAGTCGCTCGCGATGGAAAAGCCCACAACAGAGCATCACCCACAACAAAATCAAAAGATAACATAAAAGAAATTTTTTTACAAGACCAAGAACTAATCCAAGGAACCAGATACACTGGAGACAGTCACGACCTCGACAGGCACACTTGTCCCCCTTCCGCTCCCCACCACTCCTTCAAAAACATCGTCACTTCTAGACAATCCAAGGAAAGGCGAAACAAGTAAGTCACAAGGACCAGAGTCATCCGACTTCAACACGTCGACTTCTCGTAGAAGCAGGGGCTCATCTCGTTCCAGCTGGGAAATCAATTCGGGAGGAACATGGAAACCTTCTCGTACAAGCAGCCAGTAAGCACCGAGAATAGCAACCACCTGGTTCAACACGAGAAGATTCCCAAAATAGCGCTCCTCCCGCTCCCTCTCCGACATCAACTTCTCAAGATGATCAGAAATCACCTTATGCAGAGCTCTTCGCTCAAAGAGGAGGTGCTCATCGAAAGAAGCCCGTAGCTCGCCGCACTGAGAAGACAGAAGACTAGCTTTCGACCTCAAGAAGTCGGCCTCGCTTTCAGCTTTACACCGAAGGTCACAATTCGCACCCTCGATATCAGCCACCCTCTTCTCAAGATCCGCTACACGTTGCCTCTCCAACACCAAAGCAGCATCAGACTCCTCAGCCCCCTCGAACTGCTTACGAACAGCCTCCAACTCACAAGCAAAACTGCGCAGTGCGTCGATCTGCTCCTTGAGAGCGCCCTTTGCCGATTCAGCCTACTTCGTCTCAAGCTCATATGAGTCCCTAATCTGGTTAAAAACGGAAATCGACTACAACGAAATAAAAGTGATCAGCCAGACACACACCTACACGAAATGACAAACAAGGTAAAAAAAACATACCTTGACAATATGATGACTGAGATCCTCCTGAAGGCCAGATATGTGCATCTCATCAACGGGAACCAGCTTCCGAGGGGGCCTCACCGTGATCTGCTATACGAGATCAGCACAAGACCTCTTTTTATTTACCAAAGAATCATTCCTTTTATGATAATACGACCAAGTAAAGTCCAATGAGTCAGGTTCCTGTCTAGCTCCTAAACCACCACCACAAATTATTGGTTCCCATGACCCTCATCAATAACCTCGTAATGCATGCTATCAGAGGCTTAAGAACCAATGTGTACCCCCTTAGGAAGTATAACTTCTGGAACCAAAGCACTAAAAACAGGGACAAGCACTTGTTCGGAAACGACCTCCTGGTCCCGTTCAACGTTGTTGTCAACTTCCACCTCCTCGACAGCAGCCTCCCCATCTTCACCCGAACTGCCGATAGGTGACTGGGAAATAATCTGCTCAACAACAACCAGACTTCTCTCAAGATCAATAACTGTGGATTCCCTGCAAATGAAGCAGACCTCCTAACTGAGCAATCAGCCGAATTCGAAACTAAACAATCATGTCCACCACTTGAAGTCTTACGTCTCCTTATACGTAGACGAGGAGACGATGACCCACTCATCGGGTCTAACGGAGAGGACAACCCCAAAAACGCTGATAGAACAACCAACAAGTCAGCCACGTCCCCACATAAAAAAGGGGAGAAAGAAAGAAGAAGGATACTCATAACAGAAACAACCCATACATGAATCGACCTTCTCAAAACAGGCCTGGACCCTCAAGTCAAAAATATTTTTCCCCTCTTCATCCTTCTTTGGAGGCTAAAGTATCGGACCATGAGCCCTCATCTTCTTCAGACCTCAGAAAAGCATGTAGTCCAACGGCTAAAGGTGGAACGAACTGCAAAGAAAAAGACAAACACGAGTCGCTATCGCTGATAGAACAACCAACAAGTCAGCCATGTCCCCACATAAAAAAGGGGGAGAAAGAAAGAAGAAGGATACTCATAACAGAAACAACCCATACATGAATCGACCTTCTCAAAACAGGCCTTGACCCTCAAGTCAAAAAGATTTTTCCCCTCTTCATCCTTCTTTGGAGGCTAAAGTATCGGACCATGAGCCCTCATCTTCTTCAGTCCTCAGAAAAGCCTGCAGTCCAACGGCCAAAGGTGGAACGAACTACAAAGAAAAAGACAAACACGAGATGGACAATTCAAAGAAAACAAGCACCAAAAGCAAAAAAAAAAATATGAGGGAATAGGAAGGAGGAAGAAGCTACAATGATCACTATTCCAAGCCGAAAAAGACCCTGTCCATATCGAATGACAGCGTGCCATTAACTCACGCAAAGAAGTAACCATCTTGCCAGTGATTTGTCTTATCTGTAGGATTGGACATGATTTTTGACATCGCTTGGGCCTAGGTTTTACATAGAAAGTATCGAAAGTTCCTCGCTTGGTCGCTATCGAGGTCAATTCGTAAAAAAAAATCGACAGACACGTCAAAGCCGTCGTCGGCCGCCATAATTATGGCACCCACCATATTACGGATAGATCCGGGGCAAAGCTGAGATATAGCCAACCTCCTCGCTTCACAATACTCGATCAGAAGCCTTGGAAGGGGAAACAACAAATGGCACTCAGAGAACAGACTCTCGTACACGCAAACCCACCCAGAAGGAGCATCCCAAGGTTTCTCATCCCGGGTTGGTAGACGAAACTCAAGACCACGAATACAAGCACGATCTTACAAAAGGGCATCCAGAGAGGCCTGCTTACAAGTAGATGGAGCAATCGGCCTAGGAACAACCTTCACACTATACTCCACCCCCTCACCCATCGCCTCTCCTCCATGTTCCTTTTACTTATTCCCCTTAGAAATCATCGCCGGGGAGCGACTACCATAAGTGGTCGCATTGTGCCTCGAACGCCTTCCCTCGGGATCAGTCGAATCATCGCCGCCACTCTTGCGACCTGCATCAACGCCTGAATATGCTCATCTCCGTCACCCTGATTATTGCCAACAGGCGGATCCAAATTCTCTCTTTGAAAGCAGAGGGAGAGAAGCATCGGTAAACGGTTGGCAAGCAAGAGGCTTCATCACCATCAGAGCACCTCAAAACGAATGAGGTATCCACCCGTTGCGCAAATTGAGGAATTCTTTGTCTTCTCGAAAAACCTAGACTGGACAAGACTTTCATCTGACGAATTGGAAGAGTCTGAGTCGTTATTACTAGAGGAAAAATAATAAGTTTCCCCTGCTTGCATACTAACTAGCAAAATCAAAGACAAAATGACAAGATATGACGACTGGAAAGTAGGTACGAAGCAGAGATTATAAGAAAGAGTAAATACCAAAGAGAAACACATGAATCGAAAAGACGGAGACTCGAAATAAAGAAACTTAATGGAAACTCAAAAATTGCGCCTTCCGCGGCCCGCATCCCTTCGTTTCCACAAAGATACAACGGAATCCAACGGCTCAGATGGCACTGATTGTAGCAAAGCGGCCTGGTAAATTTCCGCCTGACATAAAATATCGAAGAAATTCGCCGACTCTGGCCAAACCATAAATCGACGAACTAGGGGGACTAATTGTTGGATATGGATTTAGCACCCATCCATAAGCCCATTGGAAATCTTGCCACTTTGATAATTCATCTCGGCCCAAGAATACAAGCCCGCTAAGGAGTCAAACGGCTCATCAATAAATCAGCCTTCTCACTCTATAAATAGGATATTTCACTCTTCATTTGAGACACATTGTAACTTGCGAAGGCTCCGAGCTACTCTTATAAAGCTCTGAGCTCAAGCAGCATTTAGGGAGCACGTCATTCGACGAACTCCCACCTCATATCATCATGTTCATTGTTCGGCTTCAGCCTTAATATTAATAGAAAAATTTCCTGCCGCACTTAAAGTTTATCTCTCACCTCGTAGTTCGAACTTCTCTCATCGTAACCCAACTCTTTTGGACTAGATCGAAATTATGTAACAACAGACATTTTAACCCAAACTTTGACCTTCTCAGACTTAGTCAAAATCTCATAACAACAATTTGAACAGATTTCTTTATAGAAACTGGTAAAAAAAAAAATACAATGAGAAATAATGGTCTTTTTCGTACCGGAAATTAAACGAAAATATATATTTTTAATGACACATTGACTATAACCCTTGTTTGAAAATGCGGTATCCGCGGCCGTCTCTGCGGCGGATAGACGCTCAACGGCCGGGAACCGCCGCGATTTCGACTTAATCGGTGGAAAAATCATTTATCTTCAAAATCATGAGTTTTGTTGGTTTTATTTTGTAAATCGAAAATCCTTGAATAAATCTATCAGTTATGAATGAAAGTACTTAAAAAATGAAAAAAATCAGTGAAATTTGGAAGAAGAAAAAACACAGCCGCCATTGATAGAGTTTTCTGCGATCTGCAGTATGGAGAAGACGACTGTAAAATGGCGATTTTGTTCTTTATTAAAGTCTAATGAAAATAAAACAGTCAAAATTGCATTAGCTGGGCTCATACTCGAGATCATGACAGCATTAACCACACATATACCATTAGACCGGCGCTGTTTTCTTTGTTATACTTACAAACATATAATATTTAACTAATGCTTGAAAAATTCCGCCTCGCATAATCTTCGCTTAGTCCCTGATTTTGTTATCAGGCGTTAGGCCCAATCCTACCATCCGACTAACGTCTAACGCATTTTCGAACAATGACTATAACATTTGGTGTTGTTTCAAAACTAAAGTAAATAACTAGACGTTCACGTACCCGAAATAACAGACGGATTTCTAATATTTTTAAGACAACACTATGATTTTCATGATTTATAAATACTTTTTCGATTATTTTTGTTAGTTGAAGTTACTTAAACAAATTTGAACTATAAAAAGCAGATAAATACACATAATTGACTAAATTCTAAGCATATACACAAAGAACAAGCCATAAAACGACAAAAAGAAAAACAATTGGAATGACAGAATTTGCAAATCAAAATCCGAAAAGAAAATAAAATGGCGAAATTATTGTACACTACTAAGGTACTATCAGTTTTATACTGTCTGCTTCTTTCTCCAAGTTTTCAAGATTTAAAATTTTGTCTACTATCAATAATTCCAAAATTTTCTTGTCCATACAGCTTTATAGAACATTCACTTATTTGTTACTGAACATGATCAATGCATGAATCATGAAGATAGAAGAAGAGAAAAGAGGGAGAATAAAGAAGCTGCACATGTTGGATTTTTGTGACACCATAAATTGCATCCCTACAAGCTTTAAAGACCAGATGTATATATTTCGTTTGGTAATTGAATTTGTGATTGAGACACAACTCAACCTTTGCTATAAGCCTATAAATGGCTGTCTTTTGTTCTCTCACTTTCTGGAAATATGACAAGTAATAAATAATATTAAAGACGTCCACATCCAAAAATATCCAAGATTTTGAAAAAGAAATAAAAAACCCAGAAAATATTACAGGGAACTATAAAGAAAAACTGGTTTTTAACAGTGTCTGTGATTACGTTTTGTTTAACCTTATAGATGAATCGAAGATGGACCAGAAACAGCAACAGCTCTCTGAGCACGCTGCGTTTCATAGCGATACAGCTCCTTCGTCTCTTTCTTCATCTTCCTTGCTTCCCGCTTCTCGGTTTTCACAGCAGTTTTCCTCTCTTTCTTCTCCTCTTTCGTCTCTTGTCCATGAGTCTTCCTCTTCACCGGTTCAGCTTTCGGGATCGCCGGTTTGACACTGGTGGTTTGTTCAGCTTTCCTACCCGGCAAAAACTCGACGGGAAGCTTCTCTTTTCCTTGGAGGGTAATGATTCTACTATTCGAACTCTTTGCTTTAGCTACTGTTTCACTCAGCTTCTTCCTAGCTCTATCTGGATCATAGATTTTACCAGGGTGGTTGTCTAGATTCGAGTATGTTGTCACTATGGTTTCACAATCCCACTTCTCGCTTTCGTCGCTGCTTTCTTCCACAAGCTCTACAAATTCATCTTCGTTACTGTTTACCAGATTTTCACCGTATTGGACAGACCGACGGATGATATACTCCAGATCCTCTTTATCTTTTACAGAGTCGCTGTTCTTCAATAGATCCGCAGGGTTCATATATTTTTCATCAAGCTCATAATCTTTAGGCTTCTCATAAATAAGATTACGATCGCTCTGAGCCGTGAAAAACTCTTCTTCTTCTCCATATTCACCCATGTAACCATCATTGTCACTGTCACTTCCATATTCATTAAGTTGGAGCTGATCAAATAACTCATCAATTTGACGAGGAACTCTCGAGTTTTCAGCCACAGGTTTATCAGCCAACCCAACTACACTCTCTCTATCCCTTGCCACAGGTATTTCCGAAAACTCGACCTCATTATTGCTCACACCAGAAGCTTCTCCAAGTTGAGTAAGATTAGCTTGAATGACAAAGTCCTCTTCCAAATCTTCAACATCGGAACCAAACTCAGATCCATCACTGTTCTCAAGCAACGCAGCCACTTCAGGATCAATAGCTTTTTTCACCTTGACGTTAACAGTTTTTGACGCCACGCTATACATGTACTTATCATTAGCTTCTTCATTCATCATACCAGAGATCTTAACACGAGACGCATCATAAGCCTTGACATCACGAGGTAGATAATCAGCCTCAAACTTGGGGTTAGCAAAGAAATTAGAACCACCACCAGTGTTCTTAATCTCCCTCAAATGATCCAAGTAATTATATCCATCATCAGGGAAACCTAACTCCAGTATCTCCTTCCTCAAAGCAGCAGGTAAAGGATTACTCGAATCCCCAAAACTGGAGTACCCATAAGCCAAATCTTCAGGGGAGTCTTCGAACTGCGAGTTGTCTTCTTCATGGGCATCCTCGAACTGTGAGCCTTCTCCTTCTTCAACAAAGCCACTGATGTTTACAGGGTTCTGATCGACTCGTAAGAAGATCTTGTCGCCGCCCGGTGCGTCACTGTATTTTGGGTCTGACGTATCACGAGGACACAACTCGAAAGTCGCAGCCTTTTTCTTATCAATAAACTTCTTCTTCCCCATTTTCGACTGATCTCAGCTAGATTCTAAGGATTTGCAAACTATATAACTGCACAAAAATTAGGGTTACTAAGTCAATTCCCGACTAATAAAGGTGAAACTTTTGCAATTAGGGTTTATCTATCAATAACAAGCATCAAAACGATGTTAAAGCACTACTGGTTCAACGAAGAAAACTAAAGAAGCTTACCTGAGGAAGCTTGAGAGAGAGAGGCGTAGAGAGCGATGAGTCGATGATGATGATGAACTACAAAAAACGGCGTCGAAACCTTTAGGGTTAAGCCAAAGCGCACCGTTTTAAATAAATATTATAATATTTATTTTTCACTTTTTTCTCTAACTCAGTGTAAGTAATCCAGCGTGGGAGAGTGCACTGAATGATAAATGCGCCTAATCATCTTCTCCTACTTTCCCTTGGCATTTCCTCGACGGTTCCTGTTATTGTGATCTAGCATTCTCCTATCTCTCTATCCACCGTCCGGATAGCGATGTCGAAAGCTCGTGTTTACACTGACGTGAACGTGATCCGTTCTAAAGACTATTGGGATTACGAGTCGCTCAATGTTGAGTGGGGGTAAGAATAAGATTGTTGTTTCTGGGAAAACCCTAAGAGCTCTCCTTTCAAACCGCATATTGGATTATTTGGTTTCATGTTATTTTTAGATCTTTCCTCAGTAGATGATTTTGATTTAGCTGCGTTCCACTTTGCTAGAGCTCTGTTCTAATTTCTGTTGCTTATCATTCATGATTGTTGATTCCAAGCTCTGTTCTAATGGAAGTGGTTAAAGTTTGAGTTTTTCTAGCTGGTGATGTTCTTGATTTGGGATCTGTTTGAGCCTCCGAGGAGGGTTGTTCGGATGATGCTTTTGTTAAAAGTTTGAAGCTTTCATCTTTGTTTTTGCTTTTTCAGGGCGCAAGATGATTACGAGGTAGTCAGGAAAGTGGGGCGAGGCAAATACAGTGAGGTTTTTGAGGGGATTAACATGACTAGCAACGACAAGTGCATAATCAAGATTCTTAAGCCTGTCAAGAAAAAGAAGGTGAGTGTCGTCTACGTTACTTCTCAATCATTGACTTATGATTGATGGAATCATATCAAGTTTAGTCGCCTTAATGTTGCAAAAGAAAGACGAGGCTAAAGGGGTTTTGTGTTGTTTTGTTTTTGGGTTGCCTTTCTGAAGTTTATATGATCCTATATAATAACAGATAAAAAGAGAGATTAAAATACTTCAGAATCTTTGTGGAGGACCAAATATTGTCAAGCTGCATGATGTTGTCAGAGATCAACAATCCAAAACCCCAAGCTTGATATTTGAGTATGTTAACAGCACAGACTTCAAACTTCTGTATCCGACATTGACTGATTATGACATCCGATACTACATCTATGAGCTGTTGAAGGTAATATATGTAATTCACGTTACGAGTTCTGATCTCTGTAATTTGCTCGGTTCCACACAAGTTAAGGTCAGTGATAACTTTGAAACTTTCTTATGACATGCTGCAGGCATTGGATTACTGCCACTCACAAGGTATAATGCACAGAGATGTCAAGCCACACAATGTGATGATTGACCATGAGCTACGCAAACTTCGCCTAATAGATTGGGGTCTCGCTGAGTTTTATCATCCTGGAAAAGAGTATAACGTCCGTGTGGCCTCAAGGTATGTTTCCTTGTCTAAACTGGGTACAGGATGTAGTCTTTATCAGTAACTAAGGTGGATGTCTCTTGTATCAGGTACTTCAAGGGACCCGAACTTCTAGTGGATTTACAGGACTATGACTATTCGTTGGACATGTGGAGCCTCGGTTGCATGTTTGCTGGGATGGTGAGAACCTTGTGAATTTGCAAGGCTTCATATGCTACATTTACATAACCAGAAATATATTATCATCATCTGATTATCTTCTCCTGTAGATATTCCGCAAGGAACCTTTCTTCTATGGCCATGACAACCAAGATCAGCTCGTCAAAATTGCCAGGGTAATTTAACATGCTCTCGCTTCCTTTAGCAAGTTGGTCTTTCAAATCTAAAGAGTATTAGTTTGACTCTTGACTCAGGTCCTTGGAACTGATGAACTGAATGCATATCTGGATAAGTATCATTTAGAACTTGAGTCTCAATTAGATGCACTTGTTGGGCGGTAAGCAGAACTCACATATCCTCCTTACCATAGTTATAGAGTAAAGAGTAGAGCAATGACTTGTTGGGATATTTCCACAGACATAGCAAGAAGCCTTGGTCCAAATTCATCAATGCCGACAATCGGCATTTGGTCTCACCTGAGGTAACTTGTTCTTCTTTTTATTCCTTAAGAAACACAAATCCATTTGACTTGGTTGCTGCATGTAGGCGATTGATTACCTGGACAAGCTACTCCGGTATGATCATCAAGACAGATTAACTGCAAAAGAAGCAATGGTACGTATCAGAAACCAGTGATTTTTCTTGGTCTGCTTATGATCAAAACCTTATTTGGTTACATGTATTAATTGTATGTGAAATGAGATTGATAAGCTTGCTTTTTTGTGAATTGACAGGCTCACCCGTATTTCGCGCAAGTGAGGGCAGCAGAAAGCAGCAGAATGAGAACTCAATAGAGACGTCTCTCTGAGTATGTGTATTTCTTGGTTATCTATTTTCAAACTTTTAGAATTTTCATTGGAAAGTAAACAAACCGATTGTAAAACAACCAAGGGAAATTTCTAGCAAGATCGTCTTTTAAAACAAGTAACCTAAGTTTGAAATTTTCATATCGTTTAATAATATGTGGATTTCATCGAGTACATTGATTTTTCTGTTGTAAAATATCGAAAATTAAAATTTAATCAGTCACTTAATATGCGTTCTTATGTGTTCTGATTCTCTCTCCAAAAGAATGAAAAGCTCTCATGAACAGGGAAAATAGCCTATGATAAGATTCTAAGACACTTAACTATGCACAAACTCTGAAACCTATTGTGGTCTAATAATTGTCTATGAGAATGAACAAAATTTACTGGAATTGATCAAGCAGGAGGATAAGGCTCTGTCTGTACACAGAGAGATAGAGAGAGAGAGAGCTTTCAGTGAGAGGTTTTATGCTTCTTAGTGACTGGTGTAGGATCTTCTTCTTCTTCTTCTTCTTCTTCTTCTTCAGTTTCTCCTGCAAGCTCCTTCATTAGCTTCATGAAACAATCATCAAGATCTTTGTCCGCTCCTGCTTCATAACCATTCATCTCCGGTTCATCCATCATCAGCAGCTGGAAAACAATAACCATTTTCAATGCTTTCAACTCCAAACAAACATTCTAATACGAAAATGTTAAGAGAAAATAAACGATTCTTACATCTTCAAGGGTTGGAAATCTTAATCCTCCATATGATAATGGAGAGTTGTTATTCAAAAACTGCCCCCCGGTTTCAGTAGGAGGTATCAATAAATCATTGGTATGATCAGCAGATATTCGTTGCCTTCCAATTTGCTTAGTACCTTCTCTCTGATTATGAGCTGTTTCTACAAGAGCATGATGCTTACCAATCTGAGATCGAGATACTGTCCGAGGCCGCACAGATGATACTGTAAGACCAGTCTGAGATTCCCATGCCAGCTGATCAACACGCTTCTTCAATCTTTTTGCTTTATCCTGCGCCTCATAAATCTTACACAGAATCTTTGCTAGGAGATTATCAGACCAATTTGACTCAGAAACAAAACAACCATCTTCAATCTCATCATCCTTGCCCGTAGCTTTGCCGCTTGTACCAAAACCTAACATAATATCGAAAACTTAGTGCTAAAACAGCTAACACCAAACAACCATCTAACTTTGAGATACTGGAACAATGTGTATAGATCTCACCAGGGTCAGTATACTGAGCTTTACGAGTTTTTGGCTTCCGCTTTTCTGAAACACAAAGTTTAGATCAAAAAGTTACAATCTTAAAGAAAGTTAAAGAAAGATGCAATGTCAATACCGGCATACGAGAAAACGTTATGGTTGGAAATATAAGAAGCAACATCTGTTGTCTCTTCCACTCGTTTCCTTCTTCCTCTCTTGAAAACATTCATCCTCTCACGAAAAGGAGTCAATTTCCCATCAAAGCATTCCAATTTCGACTTCTCCAAATCAAACTTTTTACTCAGATAGTAACTTCTAACTTCTTTATCATACGCTCTTGCTTGAGACTCAATTTCCTTAGCCTTGAGCTCTAACCACTTACACCTCCACATTAAAGGCTGACAAAATCTCCTCCACTCATCAGTTAGCTTCTTCTTCCTCAAACCTAAAGACTCAGTCCCATCACCACAACTCTCAGGTAATGGATAATCTTTGCTTAACATAGATTGGGCTTCAAAACCAGAATCATCATCACCACGAGCACACATTGAATCACCAAAAGAACTCGAAGAGGATTGACATAAAACCTCTTCACAATCCAAGATATCAACTTTTAGGTCTTCATTTGCGGAACAATCCGAGACATCCATTTCAGATCTTGGCTTTGGTTTAAGCGCCATAAAGACCCTACAATCGAAGGAAAAAAATTCAGGAAATCGATTGAGACCCAAGTAGAAAAGCATTCAATGTGTTCTGCTATAATCGAAAAAGAAAAAGGTGTAGACAAAAGCTTTCAATTTTCATGCGAAACAAAATCGGTGAAATTGATCTTACTGATTCCAAAGCCTAAGAATTTGACTGGTAAATTTCTTGAAATTGAGTGATTCGCTGATCTTAGATGATTTCACACATGCCCGAAAGCGATTTGATGAATCAGAATCTGTTAGCGTAAATCCAAATTTCTTGGAGATCCTTAAACCCTAAACCCCAAGGGAGAGAGGGAGAGCCAGAAAGAGTCAGAGACAGAAAGATTCAAAAAAGCAAGAAACAAGGAAGAGAGATAATTAACCAAACTATTTTTTCAGAAATTGACTGGCCGGTTCTCAAATGGCTACTCGAATCAAAACAAAAAATAAAGTTGAAAGAAGTTTTTAAATCCCAAAATAATTTCGTAATGTTGTTGTAAAAAAATATATCATTTTTTCGTTTACAAATTAACTCTTTTTCCACGTAAGTCATGACGAGTCGGATCAATTTACTTTCTTGAGTAATAATTCGAACCGAGCAACAATGATTTAATATATGGTGTTTTTGTTGATTAAAAAAAAATTTAACTCTTTCCTCCAATTTACAAATATTTTCTAAAATCAGTTTATTAATATCATCCATCAAAACTATAATTATACTAGGAACATAGAGAATATATTGTTAAAATTTATTAAAATAGAAAGAATAATGTGTAATTAATGTATTTATGTATTATATTATATGATATTATTTCGTACTAATGGTATGCTAAATTTTTTAAAACATAATTATTGAATATAACATCATTTCTACTAAATATGTTTTCAAACAATACAATTATTAAATATGTATTCAATCAATTTAAATTTAATGGGTGTCATTTTCTAGTTAACTAAACAAAAATAATGTATATATATATATATATAATTATGAAAATTTTAAATCAATTGAAAAAAAAATATTTTAATATATCAATTATTTTTATAAATTAAAAATTTTGGTAAACATACACATCAAATAACATATTTAACCATATTTCACAAAAAATATATATTCAAATGTACGATTAATAATTTGATAACTTAAAAAATGTAAAATTAAAAAAAAATTAAGTTAATTTATTTTTAATTTGATAAATTAAAATATTAGAAGTAAGTCAATATATCTATATATTACCTAATCACATAGTGAGACATGTTGATATCTTCAAATCTGTGTGTACTTACTATATTTAGAAATAAAAGAAAAATAAAAGAAATATATTTTGTTGTGAGGAAGCTTGATTTGATGATTGGTAAACCGAGAAAGTATGCTCTACAAAGAGAATAAAGGAAAGTCAAGTAAGAGGGTATTATCTAGCAATGTAGCAATACAAGAAGAAGTTTATTGTAAAAATCAAATACTGTTGTTGTGACATTGGAAAATAAGCTACAAGGTTCAAACAGGTATTCGAATGCGAGACTTGTTTTCTTTGGAAGTGATATTCGATAAATAGACCTGTAACGGATTTTATCTGATAGAATATAGGATATTCTCAGCTAAATTTTGAATATATTTTGTATAAATATTTAGTTAGGATACGATCCTATTTCTGCTGTAACAACTTGTAAGTCTCATGGCTATAATAAGGCCATCGTAAGTAATGAAATTCTCAAGAGAAATTATTCCACTTTCATGGTATCAGAGCAAGTTTGCATCTGATCCAATTTTTCCTTCGATCCTCTGCTTCCTCTTCATTAATCTTCTTCTTATTTCTCTGAAAATTTCTCTTTTATTGTTTATTGATGGCTGCTTCTGTCGTTCCTCATGAACGAGCTTTTGGTGTTATAAACGACGTGTGGACACGAGTTGAAAACCAATTTCGGAATAATAAAGAGGCTCGAGCCATCCAGCTTGATCAGGTGCTTCGTACAACAGAGATCGGTGACATGACAATCCAGGAGTATTGTCAGAAGATGAAATCAATATCTGATCTTCTGAACAACGTTGAAGCTCCGGTGACTGAACGCAATCTCGTCATGTATCTCCTTAATGGACTGAATGAGAAATTTGATAACATGGTCAATGTTATCAAATACAAGGAGCCCTTTCCCTCATTCGAAACTGCTAAAAACATGTTGGAGCTTGAAGAGACGAGGCTGAAGAAAGCGAACAAGTCTGTTGCATCACACGGTGATCATTCCTCATCCTCGACTGCGCTTTCTGCAACAACGAATCCGGGTGTCTCTGCTCCATCTCGCCCACAAGGTCAGCAAAACCGCAACAACAACCAGCGAGGAAGACGTACATCTGACAAACTCGGCAGGTAACCTCCACTCTAATCTTAAGCATGATATCTCGCATTCAGTCATCGTGGGCAATGGTTCCTCTATCCCAGTCTTCTCCATTGGCTCTGCTATGTTTCATACTCGCTCTCGTCCTTTGTCTCTTTCAAATGTTTTGGTCACTCCTCAGATAGTCAAAAATATCATCTATGTTCGAAAATTCACTAAAGATAACTTTTGTTCTGTTGAATTTGACCCTCTTGGCTTTTCTGTGAAGGACATTCAAACATGGACAATTCTGCTCCGATGTGATAGCACGGGTGACCTTTACTCATTTCCAGCTCACTTCAATAAAAGCCCTTCTGCTTCAACTGCTCTTCTTGCTGCTTCTCCATCGCTATGGCATAAGCAACTTGGACACTTCAATAAATCTGCTTAACATTCTGTTTTTTCAAATGATTCATCGTTATGTAATAATGACAAGTTCTCCTCTTCCTCCGAGTCCTGTCAATTGGGAAAACAAACTAAAATGCCATTTTAGTCTTCTCAGACTTTGGTCACTCGACCTTTTGATATAATCCATTCGGACGTATGGTCCTCACCGGTTTCTAGCTTAAGTGGGATTCGGTATTATGTGTTGTTTCTTGACCATTTTACACATTATCTCTGGGTTTATCCTCTTCGACGCAAAAGTGAGGTGTTTTCAAAATTCTTACACTTCACATCTCTCATCAAAACTCAGTTTAATGCCCAAGTTAAATCATTCCAGTGTGATAACGTGGAGAATACAATAACTCTGCATTTCATGAATATTTCGATAGAAATGGGATACAAGTTCGATTCTCCTGTCCACACACGTCCCAACAAAATGGGAAATCAGAAAGAATTATCTGAACTATAAACAACACCATTCGATCCTTGCTTTTTCAAGCTCGCCTGAAACCTTCGTTTTGGGTGGAAGCGCTTGCTGCTGCTCACATTCTAAACATACTTCCTTCGACAGCTATTCAAAACCAAATTCCTCATACTCTTTTTTATCAAAAGCGACCTTCATATGATCATTTGAGGGTCTTCGGGTGTTTATGTTTTCCTAACATCAATCACTCAAACCTTCATAAATTGTCTCCAAGGACAACTCCATATTTATTTCTCGGATACCCTTCGTAGCACAAGGGATATTGTTGCTTTGACTTAAAAACGAATCGTGTTATCATCTCCCATCATGTAACATTCGACGAGGAAAAATTCCCTGCTGCAAATTCTGTTACTGGATCGTCTTCTTCATATCACTTTCTTGATGAAGATGACGCCACTTCTCTGGTAATGAAAAACATCCTTTAGCTTCCTTTCCCACGCGAACAAACTGAAACAGGTCATGTCGCTGAAATCCCCTCTTCGTCAGCTACACAGTCGGTACCTTCGATACCACCTGCTCCAACACGTCATACTATGACCACAAGAGCTAGAGATGGTATCCATAAACCTAAGAAAATCATCTCTTTGATTTCTTCTGTTCAATCACCACTTCCTAAAAGCCATAACTTTGCTTTATCTGATCCAAATTGGAACCCAGCGATGACTGATGAAATAGATGCAATGCTTAAGACTAAGACATGGACATTGGTACCTAGACCTAGTAATGTTAACATTGTTCGTTCGATGTGGTTATTTAAGCATAAGTACGATGCCAATGGGGGTTCTATCAAGATATAAAGCGAGATTGGTTGCTAATGGGAAATCGCAAGAAGCTGGGATTGATTTTACAGAGACCTACAGCCCGGTTGTAAAACCAGCAACAATCAGATGTGTTCTTAACATCAGCCTGGCCTTAAACTGGCCAACTCATCAGCTTGATGTAAAGAATGCGTTTTTGCAGGGAGATCTCAAGGAAACATTTTTTATGCATCAGCCTCCGGGCTTTACAAATAAATCGTTTCCTAACCATGTTTGCAGATTGAATAAGGCAATATGTGGCCTAAAGCAGGCTCCAAGAGCTTGAAACTCCAGATTTGCTCAGTTCCTCTCACGGCTTACGTTTGTCACCAGCAAATCCGATACCTCGCTATTCATACTCCGAAAACATGGACGCCTACCTTTTACTGTACGTCGATGACATTATTCTGACTGCTTCATCGACTAACTTCCTGCAATAGATCATTCGAAAATTGAAAGACGAGTTCCCTATGACTGACATAGGCCTGGGCAAAAAAACCGGAACCGAAAAACCGAACCGGAACCGACCCGAAATTTCGGTTCCGGTTCCGGTTCCAGCCAAAATACCCATTGGGTATTGAGATTAGGGAACCGCGGGTACCGGTTCGGTTCCGGGTATTACCCGGGTACCGGTTCGGTTCCGGGTATTACCCGGGAACCGATTACCCGAAAAACATATACATTTATATATATAGTATATGATTTCTTAGAATTTCGGGTATTTTTTTAATATTTCGGGTATTTTTATTTTATCGGATAAATTTTTTTTTATATTTCGGTTATTTTTTTTTTAAATATCGGGTATTTTCTTGTATTTCGGGTATTTTTTTGACATATCGGGTAATTTTGTTTTATATTTCGGGTATTTTTCTAACATATCGGGTAATTTTTTGACATATCGGGTATAAAATACCCGGAACCGATAAGAACCGATTTTTTGGGTATTTTTCGGTTCCTCAACCTATGTACCCGAACCGACCCGGAACCGGTGGGAACCGAACCGGAACCGAACCGAAAAAAAAAAAATACCCATTGGATCCTAAACCTCCATACCCGAAATACCCGGAACCGATCGGTTCCTACCCGGAACCGAACCGAATACCCAATATCCCAGGCCTAGACTGACATGGGTCATCTTCATCGCTTCTTGGGCATTAAAGCAGATTACAACAGCAAAGGTCTCTTCCTTAGTCAAAGCTTATATGCGCAGGAAATTGTGCAACGAGCAGGAATGCAAGGCTGCAAATCGTTGGCGACGCCAGTAGATCTTAAATCTAAGCTCTCATGCTCCGACGGTGATCTTTTCTCTGACCCGACCTTGTACCGTTCACTGGCTGGAGCGTTGCAATACCTGACTTTCACGAGACCAGACATCTCGTATGCAGTTCATCAGGTTTGTTTATACATGCATGAACCACGAGTGCCACATTTTCAAGCTCTGAAACGCATCATATGTTACATACAAGACACGCTGCAACATGGTTTACAGCTCATTCGTGGCGATATTGATACACTAACGGCTTATTCAGATGCCGATTGGGCTGGCTGCCCGGATACTAGACGATCAACATCAAGTTATTGCGTGTTTCTGGGTCCGAATTTGATGTCATGGTCAGCTAAGAGATAAGCTATGGTTTCAAAGTCTAGTGCAGAAGCGGAATATAAAGGCATGGCTAATGTTGTTTCTGAGCTTTGTTGGATTCGAAATTTGATGTTAGAGTTGCATCGTCCTATCAAGAAAACATCAGTGGTATATTGTGATAACATAAGCTCAGTTTATCTTTCAACGAATCCGGTTAAGCATCAAAGAACAAAGCATATTGAGCTTGACATCCATTTCATTCGAGAGAAGGTGGCTATTGGTGAAGTCAAAGTGATTCATGTTCCATCTTCCTTACAGTATGCGGATATATTCACAAAAGGGTTACCGACGTCGTATTCAATGAATTCAGGTCCAGTTTAACCGTCCGGGAACCTGACGCTTCAACTGTGGGAGGGTGATAAAATATAGGATATTCTCAGCTCAATTTTGAATATATTTTGTATAGATATTTAGTTAGGATACGATCCTATTTCTGCTGTAACAACTTGTAAGTCTCATGGATATAATAAGGCCATCGTAAGTAATGAAATTCTAAAGGGAAATTATTCCACTTTCATTATCGACCTATAACAGATGACTCAGATATTTCCAACAAAAACAGTGTTGAAAGCTTACAAACTATTGTGTGTTTATCAATATGGCTCACCTGTGTAAATTTGACATCGAGCTCTTTGGGGATTAACTAAGAGAGCCTCTTCAATACGATATGACGAAATTTATTGTTATTTGGATACTAACACCATCTCCAATCCTACTCCAAATCTTATTATAAAATAGAGTAAAAAGAAAAATTCACTCCAACCCCACATTTTATGTCCTACTCTAAATTATGATAAAAAATGAGTTTACTCCAAATATAGAATAAAAAATAAGTTTACTATGTTTTTAGTCATCTATAGTAAAAAAATAAATAGAGTGGGGTTGGAGTAAAACTCAACTCTATTGTAGAATAAAAAAAAATAAAGTTTTAAAATAGAACATCTTCATCTATAAAAATCTCTATTTGAAATTCTTAATAATTTAATATTAGTATTGTTAATATAATTCAATTAAATAATTAAATTTTAGTTTTAAATAATAACTAAATCAATTAAATAGAAACATTTGTTACATAGGCTTCTTAATAAAAACTTATGAGTTCTCAAATAAAAACCTAATTTTCAAACAAAACTTCAACTTCTTTTTCTCTTAATTTATTTATCTTTATTATATTTAAATTTTTAGTACTCCATTAAAAAAAAAATTGTTAGGGATGCTCTAAAGTTTATTTGACCAATCCCCCGAGAAGATATATGTACAAAACATCAGGAGGCATGAAATATAAGTCTTGTGTAGTTGCATTTTCATAGCTAAAAGAGTTAGAATTTAACCTTGGAACTAGATTGTTTGATGTGTTGAGAGTGATTTGAATCATTTTTACAGTGGTGGTGCACTAAGCCTATCTGATAACTAGGAACAATTGGTTCTCCAGAATCCAACCTTAGAATTCTCATGATCATACACAACAAGTGTTGCGAACCACAATTCATGGTAATACAAGATATTGTAAACATGCTTAAATTCAACCAACCACAAATGGGCCAACATCAACAGATTCAGCCCACGAAGTCCGTATCTCTGCAAAACCGAGCAACGGTCATGTTGACTAAACCAGAGAAGAACAGAGCTCCAGCTCCAACTCGACGGTGTACGGAAAAGGAAAAGCAAAACAGAAAATGCCTTATTATCTTCAAAAGATATAGCTAGCAAATCGATACGCTCCTTTGATCTCTGGTGAAGCTTGTGTGCCGTTGTAAACAAGCTCAAATTCAATAAACTACAAATGGGCCAACATCAGCATATTCAGCCCACGAGGCATGTATCTCTGCAAAACCGAGCAACGGTCATGTTGACTGAATCAGAGAAGAACAGATCTCCAGCTCCTGCTCGACGGTGTACAGAAAAGGAAAAGCAAGGCATAAAGCTGCCTTCTTATCCTCAAAAGATACAAGTAGCAAATCGATATGCTCCTTTGGATCTATATCCTTCTATTAAAGCTATTTAAGCTCATGAAATGTAAAACGATAATGTATCTTTGAATCAATAAAATATCAAATCGTTTCTCTTTGAAACTTGTCTTCTTCCTTGTTTTGTTTCTGCTTTCATGGTATCAGAGCCATGGAAGACAACCATGACCATTCTACATCTAATCTCACCATTAAACAATGTGTCACACTAAAAATCAAGGACGGCAATTAACTTGATTTGGAAGTTACAGTATGAGCAGTTCATGTCAAGCCAAATGCTCTTGGGCTATGTTACTGGCACACAACCTCGACTTCCACAGACCATTACAACTCAGAACGATGACCAGATCCAGGAAGCAACCAATAGAGTTCATCAAATGGGTCCAAAAGGACAAACTTATCATGGCATGGATGTATGGAACACTCTCTGTAGCGGCTCTGCGATCATTCTACGGTTTACATTCATCTCAGGAGGTGTGGTTCTCACTTGCCAAAAAGTACAATCGAGTATCAGCAACACGGAAGTTGACATTACAAATAAAGATCCAAACTACAACAAAGACTAACAAGATGATGAGCGTGTATCTTTCAAAAATAAAGTCACTATGCGATCAGCTGGACTCTATAGGGGCTCCCATCCCTGAAAGTGAAAAGATCTTTGGTGTTTTAAACGTTCTGGGACGAGAATACGAATCCATATAAGATGTCATAGAAAACTCCATGGATACATATCCTCTTTGCCTTGATGATGTCTGCAACAAACTAATCTCCTTTGATGACAAAGTTCAGTCATACTCAGCACTTGCTGAAGTCACTCCTCACCAAGCCTTCTTTACAGAGAGAGGTGGATATGCAAACCGAGGCAGAGGACATAATAGAGGCGGATATCGAGGACGAGGAGGTTTCTCTACTCAGAGTAGAGGTTTCTACCAACAGTTCAGTGGTGGTCATGGCTCATCAAGCAACAAACCAACCTGTCAAATTTGTGGCAAGTTTGGTCACTCAGCCTTTAAATGCTATAAGAGGTTCGATCAGGACTTCCAACAAAGTGACTTCCCTCAGGAAATGGCCACGGTTCGTGTGTTTAATGACAATGATTTTAAAAGCAATGACTGGTATCCTGACACTGGAGCTATGCACCATGTCACCAGCACCACTCAGAACCTCAATACCTCCTAACCATACCATGGATCAAACAATGTCATAGTAGGTAATGGGGACTTCTTGCTTATCTCGCATATTGGCTCAGTCACTGATATATCATGGTTTTTACCGGTTTTAGGCCATGATATAGTTGTGTTTTAGTGTCTTTTGTGTTCTTTTAGAGTCTTTTACAGGTATAATCAGGTTTGGAGCTGAATTGGAGATAATGGAGCATTTTGGAGATTTTTGGAGTGTTTGGCCGAGAGATAGAGTTCACTGTCCGAAACAGAGAAAGGTGTCGATCGTTGCACACCTGCAACGGTCGTTGCACCAGCGAGATGGGCCAAAAACTCGGCGGTTTAGAAGAATCAAGATATTGCACTTTGATCCAGAAGTTCCTGATATTTACAAAGAAGCCCCTGGCCGAGATTATACCTATATAATCAAGTTTTAGTTGTTTTTATTAGATACGCTTTCATAATTAAGAGCAGAGGATTTTTAGAGCTTTTGGGGCTGATCTGAACCTGTTACATCATCTGTATTTGGAGAAGATTTCGAACCCCTTTTACTCTTATTCTTTTATGCAATTTATTCATCATATGATTATGTTTTCATTATCTATGTCTGAGTAGATTCCTTGTTAGGTTTAGGGTTTCTCACATAGGATTTCATGACTTGCTAGACTTGTTCAAATTCAGTTAAGGATTCATAACTATATTTGTTCTTCAATTTAATTGTGCTTAAAGCTAGTTCTAACCTGATCAATTAGAATCTAGATCTTAGGTTGCTAAATACATCACGGAAGTGGGGTTTAGGAATCTGAACTAATTAAATTGGGCAATTAAACTATTCGCAAACGGAAGTTTGGTTTAGGGTAATTGTGAACATATCAAACTTGGGATTAATGCTAGTTTAATATGTTAGTTCTCGCAAACGAAAGTTTGGTTTGCTGCACTTAGACTTAGAGAATTATCGCAAAGGAATTTGGTTAATTCTACATCTGTGTTTTGAGTTCTAGAACTGTGCTTAATTAGATCCTTGCTGAATGAACTGTCTGCTTGTCTGATCTCCTGAGAACGCCCTAGACTTAGCGCTTTTAATTACTTGCCTTCACAACCGTTAATCTCTGCTACTGATTTACTTTCTCGCACCTCTTTTAATTCAATTACATTGCTTTCTTCCTAGTTAAATTCCTGTTCTTGAGCTATTGAATACCGGAGTCTCTGTGGATTTCGATACCCTATATACTACATTGATATTGATGTGCACTTGCAGTTTATTATAGGGATTAAAACTCTGAGCCTATCAAGTTTTTGGCGCCGTTGCCGGGGACTCTTTGAGTCTTCGATAGCTTCGAGCCTAGGGTTTTACTAGGATTTTTCTTTTTGTTTTCGTTTTTGTTTTTTATTTTATTTAGTTACTGACTTTCTCGGTTTTTCTTTCTGTCGCAGGTACCGATTTCGCCTTGCGTCGATCGTTGCACCCTTGCATCGTTCGACACTAGGCGATTTGAGATTGAACCGATCGTTGCACTGATAGCATCGATCGTTGCTGGACGATTACAGACAGTTTATGCCAACGCAGAAAACTAGAAGTAATCCGAACTCGAGCTTGGTTAATCTCGGACTAGAGGAACTTGGACGTCTAGAAAGGACTATCAGAAGAGAAAAGAGAGAGAGAATGGTACGAGAACGTCTGATCTTGATACGAGATGCTGAAGGTGTCCTGAGGGATCCGGAAAACAATCCTTACAATGCTGCTGGGCAGAGGATTGATGCTGATGGACGAGTGATCCCTGACCCTCCTGAGCAACAAGAGCAGAACCAAAACCAGGGTCAGGAACGGGCCCAAGGTAGAGAGATGGTGGTTCATGAGAGGACACTAGCTGACTACAACAGACCTGATGAGTTTCATGCAAACCGAGCAGCTTTGGTGCTTCCTGCTTTTGAGAGGAATGATTTTGAGGTAAAAACCATCTACTACCAGCTGATGAGGCAGATTGCTTTTCATGGTCATCAAGCAGAGCAGCCTATGGATCACATTGACAAGTTTGAGGACATAGTCACTGGCATGAAGTATGAAGGAGTATGCCCGGATTATCTGTTCCTTAAGCTATTTCCGCACAGTCTTGCTGGAGACGCTAGTGCATGGCTGAGACAACTGGCACCTAGTCAGTATACTACTTGGGCAGCCTTAAAGAGTGAGTTCCTGCGTCACTTTATGATGATGCGCGCTCGGATCAGTCCAGACAGGACATACTCACTTTTTCCCAAGGAGCTGTGGAGCCCTTGAAGACTGCCTGGATGAGATTTAAGCAGTATCAGCGTGACTGTCCACACCATGGATTCACAGAAGTACAGCTGATTGGTATCTTCTTCAGAGGCATAGATCTCCCTTATCAGACTGCGCTGGATAATTCCAGTAATGCTAATTTCAACACCAGGACTCCTACACAAGCTAAGCAGTTGATTGAGAACCTGATTGGCAGCAACAGTTGCAAGACAATGGATGAAAGGAGGAAGAAATCTGGTGGAACTGTAGAGAATTCTGATATAGCTAATATAAGATCCAGATTGGACACAGTTTACAATCTCCTGACAAGTAAGAAAGCTGTCCACTTTGCCCAAGATGTAGAGGTGATTAAGACTGAGGAAGACACTCAGGAAGAAGATGTGAATTTCATAGGAGGTTCTGGTTTCCAAGGTAATAGATTTGGTAATCAACAGGGGAACAGATTCTCCAATGGAGGACAGACTGGTGGTTTTCAGAAGACCTATGGACAAGGTACTCAGAGAACCTATGGATCTACATCCTATCAGACTCCTCCTGCACCTACAGCCCATGAGAGCAAAATGGAGGCTATGATGGAACAACTGATTGAGAGTCAGACCAAGATTTTTGTGGACTGCAACAAGAAGTTGGACGCTGTCTATGAAGACCTCAATGGGAAGTTTGAGTCTATGAGCACTCACTTGAAGCAGTTGGACACTCAGGTGAACCAGATGTCCAACTCACTGAAGGGAAAAGGAGTGGCAAACACTCATGTTAAGGCCTGGTCTGTGTACATTAATGATGGATCTCACCTAGGTGAAAGATTTGAGCTAAGTACAGCTGAGTTGGTGACAGAACAAGAATTTTCGGATATTTGTGAAAAAATCTCGGGTGAAATCTGCTGCAGTGCGTCGATCGATGCAACATCTGCGCCGATCGATACACCAGTCGAGATGGCAATGATCGACACACCCTTAGTGTCGGTCGTTGCAGGGCGTGAACAGACAGATCTGTCGGATGATAATGGCATAGATGCTGACTTGGAGCTTGATCGCCTATTCAATGGAGCCTCTGAGATTACTCAACAGGAGATCTACGAACAGATTTTTAAACAACACTCCTCTGTGTCTGAAGTGATTAGGCAAGATATTGAAGAGCTGAAGAAGCTAGAGGGGATTGGTGAAGAATTGGAAGAAATTCCAACTTCTGATGATCCACCTTATCATCCATGTGTGCAGAGGTACTTAAACAAGATGTTGCCTCTGGATGATGATCTGAAAGACTGGGTGATAATAGTTCCTCAGCATATTAGTGATGTTCTGCTAACTAAGGTCCCGAAGAAGCTGCCTGATCCTGGAGTCTTTGTGCTGGATTGTTCTATCTTTGAGGATAGCTTTAGGCGTTCTCTGTGTGATTTAGGAGCTGCTGGAAGTTTGATGCCATACTCTGTGGCAGAGAAGCTGGGTATGTTGGATTTTACTCCTACTAGGACTTCTCTTGTCCTAGCTGATCAGTCCATACGAGTTCCTGAAGGACTCCTTATGGACATTCCGGTGAGAGTTGGAAATTACTTAGTTCCAACAGACTTCCTTGTGCTGAGATATGACTGTGATCCGGATGAAGCATTATTGCTTGGGAGACCCTTTTTGGCTACAGCAGGAGCATTGATTGATGTTAGGAACAGCTTGATAGGCCTCCATCTGGGAGATGAACCACTGCACTATGAGATGGATAAGCTGCGAAAGCCACTGATAGATGGGCAGACATTCACCATAAGGGATGCAGATTTTGAGCAACCGGATAATACTATGGTTATAGATCCTGGAGCATATTTCACTCCATCTTTTCTTGGACATGAGCATTCCGCAACAGCCTACTCACCACCTTGGATGAGGAGACTTGAACAGAGACAGAAAAAGTCTCTGTCAGGACCTCCTGGTACTTGAAAATCCCCATCCGTCCGGTCAAGCTATTGACCTTAAACAAGCGCTGGGTGGGAGGCAACCCACCATTAGGTACTGGTGTTTTTCTACTTAATTTTTGGTGTTTTTGTTAGGATTTTACGTTTGTTTTTGTTTCTGGTGCAGTTATGTTTGCAGGTCTCGGATGAATTCGCAGTGCGTCGATCGACGCATTTCTGTGTCGATTGTCACAACACGAAAGGAATCGCATTGCAGCGATCGTTGCGCTCTTGAGCAACGATCGACCATACACGGAAATCGCCAAGTAATGGTCAATGCACTTAGTGCAACGATCGATGCCTGAGCGACAGAGGTAACCCGACAGACATAATTTCATCTTTTCAATTTTTTTTATTTTCTTTTTACCGATCCTTCGCTGGACACTACTGGGGACAGTGTGTCTTAAGTGTGGGGGAGGTGCTACTGACTTTTGTTTTCTGTTTTCTTAAGAGTCAGTCCGTTTTTTAAAATTTTTTTGTTTTATTGAGTCAAAATTGTTTAAGTAAGAAACTATGATTTTCTGAGAAGATTTACAAGACTTGCAGGAACTTAAGTAACCATTGGGATGAAGTTGCAGGATCTATCTCTGACTATTAGAAAACCCCATCACAGATCAACCTACTGGGAACACCCACATCACTTCAGGTATCAGAGGATCCTTTTACTGACTTCAATTTAATACTGACTTAGATTTCTCACCTAAGGGCTTGGTATACTTTGTGTCGGATTCCCTTGTTAGTTCTGACACAGCCTGTCAACCTATCCTATTTAGTTCCCTTCTCTCCTTCTATAAAGTAAAAAAAAAAAAGATAATAAACTGAGGATGAGTTAGTAACTCCGAAGTGGTCATGGGAAGGGTAGCAAACACTATTTTCTCTCATGTGATCCATGGAATGTGTCCAAAGTACACCCCATAACGGGAAGAACACTGATAAAAAAAATAAAATGATACCCAGTGGGGAAAAATCAGTTGTTAAAGAAGGGAAAGAGAAGAAAGGGACTAGAGAAAGATAGTATGGTGGTCTAGATCTGACAAGGTAAGAATCCATGTGCCCTTTGATCGATACTCCTTAGGTGAGACCGCACTTAAATACTTGCAGAAGTCAGTAGGGAGAATTTGAATGCTTGAATGTGATTGTGGAGTTTACCTAGGACAGTTGCTAAGTGTGGGGGAAGTACATGTTGGTCTTGATATCCTGTGATTGATTCTTTCAGTGGTTTACTAAGGGGAATCTGAGTATTGTAGCTTCTAGGATGAAATGAGTTTCTGAAGAGTTTTCAAACCTCTTCACCATGCTTTAGTTCTCTGTTTTGCTTGAGGGCAAGCAAAGGCTAAGTGTGGGGGAGTTGATATATCATGGTTTTTACCGGTTTTAGGCCATGATATAGTTGTGTTTTAGTGTCTTTTGTGTTCTTTTAGAGTCTTTTACAGGTATAATCAGGTTTGGAGCTGAATTGGAGATAATGGAGCATTTTGGAGATTTTTGGAGTGTTTGGCCGAGAGATAGAGTTCACTGTCCGAAACAGAGAAAGGTGTCGATCGTTGCACACCTGCAACGGTCGTTGCACCAGCGAGATGGGCCAAAAACTCGGCGGTTTAGAAGAATCAAGATATTGCACTTTGATCCAAAAGTTGCTGATATTTACAAAGAAGCCCCTGGCCGAGATTATACCTATATGATCAAGTTTTAGTTGTTTTTATTAGATACGCTTTCATAATTAAGAGCAGAGGATTTTTAGAGCTTTTGGGGCTGATCTGAACCTGTTACATCATCTGTATTTGGAGAAGATTTCGAACCCCTTTTACTCTTATTCTTTTATGCAATTTATTCATCATATGATTATGTTTTCATTATCTATGTCTGAGTAGATTCCTTGTTAGGTTTAGGGTTTCTCACATAGGATTTCATGACTTGCTAGACTTGTTCAAATTCAGTTAAGGATTCATAACTATATCTGTTCTTCAATTTAATTGTGCTTAAAGCTAGTTCTAACCTGATCAATTAGAATCTAGATCTTAGGTTGCTAAATACGTCACGGAAGTGGGGTTTAGGAATCTGAACTAATTAAATTGGGCAATTAGACTATTCGCAAGCGGAAGTTTGGTTTAGGGTAATTGTGAACATATCAAACTTGGGATTAATGCTAGTTTAATCTGTTAGTTCTCGCAAACGAAAGTTTGGTTTGCTGCACTTAGACTTAGAGAATTATCGCAAAGGAATTTGGTTAATTCTACATTTGTGTTTTGAGTTCTAGAACTGTGCTTAATTAGATCCTTGCTGAATGAACTGTCTGCTTGTCTGATCTCCTGAGAACACCCTAGACTTAGCGCTTTTAATTACTTGCTTTCACAACCGTTAATCTCTGCTACTGATTTACTTTCTCGCACCTCTTTTAATTCAATTACATTGCTTTCTTCCTAGTTAAATTCCTGTTCTTGAGCTATTGAATACCGGAGTCTCTGTGGATTTCGATACCCTATATACTACATTGATATTGCTGTGCACTTGCAGTTTAGTATAGGGATTAAAACTCTAAGCCTATCAGTCACTCTACCCACCATATCAGATACATTAAAGCTTAATGAAGTCCTAGTGTGTCTTGAAATCACAAAGTCTCTTCTCTCGGTCTCTAAGCTTATTGATGATTACCCATAGGAGTTTACTTTTGACTCTAATTCTGTTACTGTATATGTTAAGGACAAGCAGAAAAATTAGCTTCTAACCAGGGGAAGCAAACATAAGGATCTTTACCGGCTAGAGGATCCACACTTCTTGGCTTACTACTCCTTAAGGCAGAAGAGCATTAGTGATGAGCTGTGGCACAAGAGGTTGGGGCATCCTCACCACAATATCCTTCAGCATCTATCTTCAGTTAAAGAAATCTCTTTCAATAAAGTCACTGTGACTATGTGTGAGTCATGTCAGTTAGGAAAATCTTGCAAACTTCCTTTCTTTAAATCACTGTTTGAATCATCTAGGCCTCTTGAACGGATTCATTGTGATTTTTTGGGGGCATCACATGTAATCTTAGTTAAAGGATATAAATATTATGTCATCTTTATAGACAACTACTCAAGATTCACCTGGTTTTACCCTTTGAAACTCAAATCTGATGTCTTTGCCATCTTCAAAACCTTTCAAAACTCTGGTGGAAAATTAGTTTGGTCAGAAGATACAAGTGTTTCAAACAGATGGAGGAGGCGAGTTCATAAACACTCAGTTTCATAGTCACTTAGCAGAAAGAGGTATTAAGCACTACATCTCATGCCCTCATACTCCTCAACAAAATGGGCTTGCTGAAAGAAAGCATCGTCATCTTACTGAGTTGGGTCTCAACATGATGTTTCAGGCCAATGTTCCTCAACAATTATGGGTGGAAGCTTTGTTCACTGCAAACTTCCTATCTAATCAACTTCCTTCCTCTGTGCTTGGGAAATTGGTCAATCCATATGAGAAACTCAATGGAAAGGCTCCAAACTATTCAGCTTTAAGGGTCTTTGGCTGCTCATTCTATCCTTACCTATGACCTTATCAAGAAAATAAGTTCGATCCCAAGTCTTTACAATGTGTGTTTATGGGATACACCAAGAAGCACAAAGGTTATTGTTGCTTACATCCACCAACAATCCGTGTTTACATCAGTCATCACGTATTGTTTGATGAACATAAGTTTCCTTACTCTAATGTCTATCAGTGCTTCATTCCATATGGGCCAACTCATCTTCGTGCAACTTGGTACAAAGGTTTTAAATCAGAATTAGTGGAAAGTTAGTATCCAACCACAAATGACTTACCACCTGGAGTAGCTAAAAGAAGATTGGCTTCCTCTCAAGGTCCAGTGAATCTCCCCTCTCCTCAACCTGATATAAATACAGATCATGCAACTACTGTTGGTACAGACTCTACCACTAATGATACCACCTCAAATGGATCAACTGTAGTAGACAATCAACTTTATGATGAAGAGTTTCCTCCTCTTCCTCAATCCAGTGGAGAACCTGTAAATCAGAATGCTCATCAAATGTTCATCATGCTCAAGGTTGGGGTAAGAACACTCTTCTTACAGTTAAAGGTGTACCGGAAGAACCAAAAACAGTTGCAGGTGCTTTAAAACACAGTGGCTGGAAAGAAACTATGATAGAGGAATAACAACATGTCATGACACCAAGAAATGGTCTCTTGTTACCGTTCCAAATGATGTCAATGTTGTAGGTAGCAAATGGGTGTTCAAAACTAAGCCAAAGGCCGATGGAACTATGGATAATTTAAGAGCTCGCATTATAGCAAAAGGATATGAGTAGGAAGAGGGTATTGCCTTTATGGAAACTTACAGTCCAGTCGTGAGGATGGAAACCGTAAGAACTATCATGCATCAAGCAACTATCAACAAATGGCCTATCAAGCAATTAGACGTGAAGAATGCATTCCTTAACAACGATCTCAATGAGACTGTGTACATGAAACAGCCTCATGGCTTTGAAGATGAGCAATATCCAAGTTATGTATGTATTCTACATAAATCTATCTATGGACTAAAGTTGTCTCCACGCGCATGGTTTGACAGATTTAGCTCCTTTCTGCTTACCTTTGGCTTAATAGCAGTAAGAGCGATACATCCCTATTTATATATCTCCATGGGGATTGCATTCTTTATCTTCTTCTCTATGATAGGTCTAGTTAGGGTATCGAATCCACAGGGACTCTGGTCAACGATAGATAAAAACAGAAAAGATTAAACTAGGAGAAAGCAAATTGATTAGAAACTAAAAGGCGAAGCAGAAAAGTAAATCAGTAGCAGGCAAGTTTGTAAGCAAGGAAGCAAAGCGTTAGGTTTCAGGAGTTTTCAGGAAATCAGGAACACAAGCAATCAATAAATCTGGATCTAATCAGAAACTGCTCTAGAACTCAAACACAGATATAGAACTAACCAAATTCCTTTGCGATAATTCTCTAAGTCTAAGTGCAGCAAACCAAACTTTCGTTTGCGAGAACTAACAGATTAAACCAGCATTAATTCCAAGTTTGATATGTTCACAATTAACCTAAACCAAACTTTCGTTTGCGAGAAGTTTAATTGCTCATCTAGATTCTTTCTAGCTAAATTAACCAACTTCCGCTGCATTAATCAGCCCAACATCATAATTCTGATTAGCTACTTCAGATTAAGCATTAAGAACAACCTAAACAAAGAACTAGCAGATATGAATCCCTACAGATTGATTTAACTATAGTTCCATGAAATCCCTAATGAGAATCCTTCAACCTAACAGGTAATCTACTCAGACATATTCATCGAGACAGAAAATATCATAAGTAGAAAACCAAATATCATAAAACAAAGTAAAGATCTGGGGTTCAAAATCCTCTCTCTCTCGAGAGCAGGATCAGCCCCTAACTCTCTCTGAAATAAAATAAGACTTAAGAAAAGCGTAGCCTAAACAATGGCTTAAAAACTCTTATATATTGGTCTAAAGTCGGCTGGGGGTCTTTTTGCAAGTCTGGGAAGTTTCTGGGCAAAAACTGTCATTTCTGAAAAATGCAGATTTTTGGGCTCAGAACTGCAACGACAGTTGCACAGACTGCAACGACAGTTGCACAGACTGCAACGACAGTTGCACAGACTGCAACGATCGTTGCACTGCGAAAACGCAGCCAGTGAACTCTGTGAAATCTCTAAATAGTGCAGAATTGCTCCAAATGCTCCCAAAACGTCTAATTAGGCTCCAGATGTCCTTAAACCTGTAAAACACCTGAAAAGACTCCAAAACACATAGAAAGACTAGATAATAAAGACATATACCATGGTTAAAATCCCTAAAATCCATGGTATATCACTCTACGTAGATGACATGGTCGTCACTAGTAATGATGATGCAACTATAAATTCTCTTATGGTCTCAATGGGAAAGGAGTTCTGAATGAAAGATATGGGGGGATCTAAGTTACTTTCTAGGCATCCATGCAATCTTCACTGAGCAAGGTCTATTTCTGAACCAAGAAAAATATGCTTCTGACTTGTTTGAAACATCATGAATGATGGATTGCTCTCTGATGCCAACACCCTTACCTTTACAATTTGACAGAGATCCTCAACAATAAGATATTTTCAGTGATCCAATGTATTTTCGCAGTCTAGCTGGCAAATTACAGGACCTCACACTGATAAGACCAGATGCACAATTCGCAGTGAATCTAGTCTGTCCGAAGATGCATCAACCAATTGTATCTGACTTCTTGCTACTTAAGAGAGTACAAAGATACATCAAAGGCACAATAAAGATGGGGTTATGCTTGTCATCTGCAACATATCCAGCCTTGACAACCTACTGTGATAGTGATTGGGAAAGATGCCAAGACACAAGAAGATCCACCGGATAATTCTGTACAAGGCTTGGGACTAATATCGTCTCATGGTCAGCTCAAAGGCAACCAAAAGTCTCACGATCCTCGACAGAATCTTAGTACAAAGCACTCTCTGACAGAGGTGTTGAACCATCATGGATATCCATCCTATTTGAAGAACTCGGAATAGCTCAAACCAAATCGGCTGAAGTGTTCTGCGACAATTTCTATGTAGTTCACTTAACAGCAAATCATGTCCTTCATAAGAATTCTAAACATTTCGCGACGCATTACCACTATGCATGAGAGAAAGTATCTCATGGATCACTCATTGTTCATCATGTCTCTGCCACTGATCAATTGGCATATATTTTTACGAAGTCCCTTCCACAAGCTTCCTACTTCAGTATGAGAATCAAACTCGGTGTGGTTTTGCAACCCACCACGAGTTTACGCGGGAGTGTAAACATGCTCGAATTCAGTCAACCATAAATGGACAACATCAACAGATTCAGTCCACGAGGTTTGTATCTCTGCAAAACCGAGCAACGGTCATATTGACTGAACCAGAGAAGAACAGAGCTCCAGCTCCAACTCGACGGTGTACGGAAAAGGAAAAGCAAAACAGAAAAATACTTTCTTATTCTCAAAAGATACAGTTAGCAAATCGATACGCTCCTTTGAATCTAAATTATTCTGTCTAAAACTATTTAAACTCATGAGATATAAACCGATAATGTATCTTTGAATCAATAAAATATTAAAGAATTTCTCTTTGAAACTTGTCTTCTTCATTGTTTTGTTTCTGCTTTCAAATATTACATTACCACTCTAATAAAGTGAAGGTAAACAGAATAAAGATATTCTATTTACCTCCTAAAAGAGTCGTATGATCTTTTCCATTATGGAATATACCAAGACAGTATGCATCATGCAGACATGCACCTTGGAGTGCTTTTATTGAACAAAAAGTAAATCATGTTAGCATCTGCTACAATTTTAGCTATAAAGGAAAATGAAACCTCATTAGAGGTTTAGTTACTAATTACTAAAAACAAGTAATTCTCGGGGAACAAAAGCCATGATTGTCCACTCTTAAATACCATCTCGAATGATGGGAATATCTTTTGAGGCATCGTTAAACCCAATCTAACAGTCAGTAACTTCCCTTGATTGAAAGGTTTGAAAATAGATGCAAAGACATAATACCTTGGAGCAACATGGAAACATGTATCTATGCAGGACCAAAGAAAGAGAAGCAACCTAGGATCAACTGAATGAGAGTGGTAAAGACATCTCTCCTATGGATCATGTAAAGATCAGGAACAGAGAAATAGAGTCGTCCAAACCATATCCCATGCAAGTCGATGTCTCATGGGCTACTAATGATTTTGTATTTGGATGTGGCTTATAGTATGAGTTTTCATGCCAGAAAACAAGTTCTATCTTCCCTTCATACCGAATTCGAAACAAATTTTCTTTTATAAGTTTTGGTTTTAGTTGCCACGAACTCTACTCATCAAAGAAAGAGATCCTCAGATGTTTTATTATTCCGCAGAAATATTTTATTACCGAATTTTAATTCTTCTGTACATTGTTTGTTTTTTCATTTCACCACAACCCAAAAATGAATTGCTCTTCAAACCCCCCAAATTAATCGATCCGATAAATTCTAACTCTCTCACTACTCAACCTTGGGCGTGATTCCACTATCCCTGAAACAGCCGTTACCGGAATCGTAGAAACCTCCCACGACGAATCCACCGCCTTTATTATTCTGCATCTCCGCCATGTAACTCCTCACTTCCGCCTTTATCATCTCATGCACCACCGCCATAAACTCACCTTTACGTCCTTCTCCTCTCTCCTCTACATTAATCTTCATTTGACTCTCAAACCGCGGGAACAGCAACGAGTTGTGGCTCGATCCGGTGTTTTTCGACTCCTCAGCTCCGGAAAGTGACAGTGACAGACTCAGCGTTGTTCGCGGATCCTCCGAAGACGAAGTCATCTCCACCGGCGACTGCACCGTGAATCCGCCGGAAACCGGCATTGGGTTAAATAGCTGAGCAGTAACCGGAGATGCAATCGTGCTGGAGTCACTAACAACGTCGATTCCTGTGGGACTCTCAGGGCTCATGTGCAACCCAGTGTCCACCGGAAGAACAGATTCAGAGCTCACCGATCTCCTCTTATTCGGCCGATCCTGATCCTCCTCCGTATTCATCACAACGAGATTACCATCTCCACCTGAGGAACATTTCCGCTTGAGCGTCGAGTTCCAGTGGTTTTTCACGGCGTTATCCGTACGACCGTTGAGAAGACGAGCGATTGTGGCCCATTTGTTACCGAACTTCGCACGAGCGGATACAATCGCCTCGTCTTCCTCCGGCGAGAACGGTCGATGCTCAACGTCCGGAGATAACTGATTGCACCACCGTAGTCGACAAGATTTACCAGATCGACCTGGAATCGATTTGCTAATCGCCGACCAATTCCTCGGTCCGTATTTCTCCACCATCCTCCTTAGCTGCTCGTCTTCTTCTTGGCTCCATGGACCTTTTACCCGATCCGCCATTGAATCAAGCAGAGGATCTTCGGTTTGAAGAAGAAGGTTGAGAAACTGAAGAGAGGAAAAACATATTTATAACAGAGGAAGGGGAAAAGTAACCGGTAACCGGCTGAGTCAGTGGAGAAAGTCATGGCCCCATGGGCACCGCTTCTTCCACGCAAGCGGTTTTGAAAATTCAGGGATACAGCTGTAGGTGAATACGTGTCATGATCTTGCTGCATTTATATGTCTAACTCTCTCTCTCTTTTTTGTCTGTTACGCGATCGTACGATAAAGCGTGTGACACAGAGCTTGATTGGTTCACCTGCTGTCACCCGCAAACGCTACGTTTGTGGGCGGTTGCGGTTGATAGCGTTTAGAAACAATCATTACAACTGCTTTGTACCGCTTGGAATCGCTTCTTACCGCTAAAAATCAAAAGCTCGTTCCAGCAAGCGTTTGCGGTTGCGGGCGGTTGCGTTTACAAAAAAAAAACGTATAAATCTAAAATTTTCTAGAATTATTACATATAACTATTATCATCATATCACATATGTATAACTACTAATATCATTATCTATCACCCGTAATATCTTATTATATATATATATCATTATATCCTACATATTCTCTATATAATTAACCCTACGATTTCTGCAGCCACAGAAAAATAGCCTTAAGATTTCTACGGCCACAAACGACGCTAAAGCAGTGAAATTATGGCCTCTACACAACCAGAAGATGGTCAAAAATCAAACGTAAGTTTTTTGTTCTATTAGTAGTTAAATTATTGTTTTATTTTATGTTGATTTTTGTTATGCTTTTCTGCGTTATAAAGTTTATGTTTCATGCTTATGTTTGGTATTTGTATGTTTACTTATTTTTGAACAAAAAATCAATTGGTCAAACGAGATGACCCGTTTTTTACTAAAACTAATAACCCTAGAGAAACAAGCTGGACATAGTAAAGGCAAAAGTTTGTCAGAACAAAGAAAAAAAAACGTTCTCACGGAATTAAACAAACAATATGCATTGACTCTAAATTGGAATAAAATTAAGAACAAGCTTGATACTTTAAAAAGGAAGAATCGTTAGAGATGGTATAGCGAGAGAGATATGGGATGCTCGTTAAAGAAGAATCATACATGAAGACATGGCTGGATCTTTTTCTCACGTTTTTCTTTTGGTGTTTTTCAAACAAGAAGCTATGTTAGTGTTTTGGAATTTTTCATTTAGTTCTTTGAAAATCTATTTTGGACTTTTTTTTTAGAATCAGTTTTAATTTTACTTTTTCGATCTTTGTTTCTTGTTCATCAACACGTTAAGAGGGTGTTTGATACAGTAACAAGTCTTTGAAAAAGTTAATTCATGTGGCTCATTTTGGTCGAAATAATATGCTTGTCCTCTACAGTTGTCCTGCAGCTTCCTCGTCCAACTTCAGCTCTATTGTAGTGGCAACGTAGAATCTGAGATCAAAATTTCTTGAGAAATGGAATTGATTCATTTTTTTTCTCGAGAAGCATCCCAAGATTGATTTGATTTAACACATTATTTTTACTTTAGTATTTTCATTCAACCGCTATTAACCGCAACCGCTTGTCAACCAGTCAAGAATATTCCGCAAACACAGTCGCTTCTAATTGTTAAACCAGTCGTACAAAACGTTTACAAACGCTACTAACCGCCCGTTTCCGCAAACTCTCGCAACCGCAACCGCCGCGTTTGAACCAGTCGAGCCCACAGTCGGGGGTGTTGTTAGGTCACGCGCGTGAGGAACGCGTGGGTTATTTTGGGAAGTTAATAACGACAAAATCACGGAAACCTACAAGGAAAGCTCTGATATTATTCGCACAATTTGAGGTGAAAATTTAGAAAGTAGTTTTCGAAATAAAAAAAATTAAATTAAATTAAAATAAAGACGATAACGGTTAGGTTTGGCCGTTTGGGTAACGACAGTTTTTATGCATTTTCTGACTTTTGACTGGCCAAGCCAGCCTGTATTACCGATATACATTTAACTCTTTTACATTTTTTAAATTATTTTTTAAAAATACAAACGTCTATTTTGAGTTTTTTCTTTTTTTTTTTAAATTACAAACTTTGAAGTAGTTGCAGTTTATGTAATTATCAGGTAATGATAATGCCAGAATAAACGCAATCAACCAAAATTGTGATTACAGATTTTTTTTTCCAAACTACTTAACTGTCTTGAGCTAACTAATATTGGACTCTTGCAATTTATCTATTTAACTGAAAATATATATATTAAAAACGGCCTAATGCTACAAATTTGAAATGTAAAGAAATAAAATTATTTGTCAATTTCGTGAAAACAGTTTTTTTTTTTAAAATGGGTAAGTGAATACCGAACGTAAGAATAAGAAGTTATACGACTTTTTTCTCTATAAACGAACGAGTTCGCCCTAGCTCCTTAACAAGTTGTCGTCGTCAGTGGCGAGTCGTCGTCACCATCCGGCCTCACCGCCGGCGCGTATCGACGGCTCGCCACCTCCTCTTTCGATTCTGCTTAGTTGTTTATGCCGTATACACCTCAATCTAGTCGATTCCGTCGTCACCTTCTCCTCTGTATCCGTCATCGTCCTTGCTTCATCTCCGGTCGTCGTCGGTCGAAGAGTCCTACACCGTCGCGTCTCTCATCGTGTTTTCTCCACCGTGGTTGCGGTCTCATACGACGAGGATGCTACTCCGGCATGATCTTGGTGCTGGTACGGCTATGGTTTCTATTTGACGTCTCTGTCTATCTTACACGATGGTGGGTTTGCAGGTTTTACTTGTCGTTCTTTAGGTTCTGGTAAAGGGTTGGTGCGGTGTCGTGATTAGATTTAGATTGGTTTGGTCTTGGTTTAGCTTCTTTTAGTTTAGATCTGGTCTTTGGTTCCTCTGCTCTGTGGATTGATTGATGATCAATTTTTGGCTATAACCCTTTGTGATACCCCGTATCCAAAATATGGTCAACGGGCAGCAGAAAGTCAACCGGAGGCAAAATTGTCATTTTACCAAAGTTGGGGGTAAAATGGTAATTTTAGCAAAGTTCGAGACGGAAGCCGAGACGGGCCAAATATTCTTATGTTTCAACATAAAGAATATTTAGAAGATCAGAATTGGAAGAATCGGAGCGGAAATGTGTTTTACGGCTTGTCGGGAATGGAAACCGATAAACCCGAAGAAAATTCAAAAATTCATAACCGGAGCTACGTTAGTCCGAACGGAGTGATTCGAAATGCTAAATTCATAAAATAGCATGGAGAATCAGTTTGTGTAGGTTTGAGGATTTATGGGAATCAGTTGGTATTTTCTAAAACAATATCCGCAAAACCGAAGAAACTGAAGCATCGGAAAGAAGCGGGTTAAGGGCTAGTTTATTTCGGTTTAAGGAAGGGTTTTTGGTTACTCAGACACTCCTGGAGACAGGTGTCACTCTGTGGATGCAGCCACCTCTCTCTCCTTGCATGCACATGCATGAAAAGGGTTCATGAACTTGGGAAAAATTGTTGGCAACTCTCATTTTTGCCCCCAAAAATCTCTCTCTACCTCACACCCACGAGCTCACTCTCCTCTCTCTCTATATTCATCCCACTTGCCCAGAAAACCCAGAAAAATCCTTTGAATCTTCATAGAACCTCAAGAACATTCAAAGTGTTCTTGAGTATTCATAAGACCTTCTTTCACCAAAAATCCCATAACTTCTTCAATATAAACCCAAATCAACTTCTGAAAAGTGCTATAGATTTCTCTCTCCCTCCTCTACAATCTCCATCCAGCCACCGTCGTCGTCGTCGCCGGAGCTCGCCGGAATCTGGCCGGAAAGCATCTGCGGATTTGGGTTTGATGGATCTCTCTCTTCCTTCACCAGATCTGAATGTTTTGGAGCCATGGATGGCTAGATCTTTTCTTTTCGGTCAGTTTGATAGGTGGATCGTCTTCTGAGTCGCCGGAAAAAGGGGTGAACCGGCCGGTCAACGCCGGACCACCGTCGGTTAACGCCGGAAAAGTCGCCGGAAAAAGCTCCACCGCCTCCAATCTTCAGCCGGTTATTCAAGGAGTATGATGGGATGGTTTGATTCAAGATTTAGGTTGGTTCAGTGATCAACGGTCAAGGCTTGGTCAACTCTTCGGTCAGCGCAGCCGGTCAACGCCGCCGGTCAACGCGGTCAGTCGGTCAACGCCGGAGATCAAGCCGGTCAACGCTTGGTTAACGGCCGTTCCGAGATTTCAGGAGTGTTTGTGGTTTGGAGTTCGATATTCGGGTGATCGGGAGTTCGGGATTCGAGTCGGGCGTCTCGGGATTCACATATGCATCGAGCCGCCATTCCTGCACCTATCTCACTGTGAGTCGGCTCACAAACTCTTATATTCATATAGACCGGGATTTGATAAACCGTAGTATTAGGTTGCATACCCGATAACTAATATGAATCGTAATTAATAAATAATTGGACATTTTATGATAAACCGGATAGGACCGAATAAGCATTCTAGGGTTTAAAGAATTAAATGAATAACCAATTGTGTGCCGCTAGGTTGTTAGTAAAGATTGATTGTTGCATTCATATAGACCATTGTTTAGGATCGTATATGCATATATATGTATAAGAACGATAATTAAGGAAACTATATACGGGAATTAAGACGGCCTTAAAATACGAGTTAAACCTAAACGAACGTATAGAATATTGTATTGGGATCGGGGTTTAGGTTTAATAGCGGTATTGGGTAATGAATCAATTAAGTAATAATGAGACGTCGGGGAGTTAGTAAGTTTACTAACTCTAAACCGACGAATCGAAGAGTTAATAAAAGATATCTAGAATGGGTTAATTAAAGGAAGTGGTGTGAGTTATACGCCGTCTACGGGTTAGCAATCCGCTAACCCAAAGTAGCGGATAAAGAACGGATTAAAAGACTTAGAAACTCTAATAAGCATGCTTGTGTTGTGATTGTGTGATTGTGTGATTGTGTGATTGATTGTGATTGCGTGATTGTATTGCTGTTGTTGTGAGCTTTGTGTGCAGGCTTGTTAGACTGCTCGGTGTTGGGCCGAGCAGTTGCTGTGGACACTTACTCCGGTCACGGGACCGGGTAAGTTAGTGGTGCTGACTAGGTATCTTACCTAGTCAGAGCGGTGATATTGGTAGTGTAGAGGCTTGCGGAATGGTTGGGGTTTGCTTTTATTTTATTGTTATTGACTGCGTGATCTGTGCTAGAGTCCCAGCGAGTCTGCGTGTTTATATTTCTGCACTAGGACTCTAGGGTGCGTTAGATTCCGCAAGCCTAGGTTTTGTTTACGTTCTGGTACTTCCGACCCGATTGGATCCTCGGGTTTTACCTAACCGGGTTATGGTGATTCCGGTTATGGTGTTAACCTACTGGGTGACGCCGGTAGGTGTGTGATTTGGAGAATACGGGGTCATGTCCTAGGGCCGAATCACATGGAAACTCTGGCTATCTAGGGGTAGTCCGAGTCACCGCGTATCGATGGACGGAGAAAGGTGTCCTATTCGTGGGACCTTGTGTACACGTTTAGGAGTCGTGGGTTAGTTAACATATAGGTGACGATGTAAACCCGTGGAAGTTACCGAGATCGTAGGGCCCAGTGTTGTTTTATTATTTCCGTTATTGCGTGATAGATAGATCAAGTCCAATCGAGGACATGTGCCGCAGTGCCTTCGATTTCCTTTTCTCCTTATCTTTGGCATTGATTGTGTGTTGTGGGTTTATCACGACATGGTAGTGCGTGATCGACCGTTTATTCCTGTTGATTGTTATTTTGGGTTTTGGGGCGGGAATCTGTAGTTCTAGATAGACTAGAAGCCATTAGTGGGGAGCCGATTCACTGGGTGATCTTAGATCGCTCATTAGACTCTTTTTGTGTTTTTCAGGTTTAGCAGCGACGGACGCAGGAGATCCTCGGTGTGGTTTCGGGTTGCTTGTGGCGGGATTTGATTCGGGTTTTGATTGTTTTTATTTCGGTTAGGCTTTGGCGCCATTCGTGTGTTTGATTTAATTGTGTGTTTTGAATTGGAAATTGTTTGTAAAAATCTATTAAACGTTGTCCTTAACGTTTGATTACTCAAAAATGAAATTGTTTCCCTGATATTGGGTTTTGTCCGAACCGACACAACTCATTTAAGTAGTACGAGTTGTACAGCTTTGTACTATGGATATGAGGATAGCGGAGTCAAAGATGGGTTAATGTGAGCCTTTGTATCAAACCGATCCGTCTCTGGCTTTGTCTTGTGGCGAACCTTTCCTGTTCGACTTGCTCGGGTTCGATCGGTCATGTTCTTGTTTGATTGTTGACCGGTCAGCTCGACAGTCAGCGGAGAATGGGAAATGGGCGTTACAGATAGGTGGTATCAGAGCATGGTTCTGCATGGGTTTCGAAACATTTCATTTTTGAGTGTTTTCCGTGTTTTATCAAGTCAAATGTGTCACACAAGCATCCATTAGGAAACTGAGCCGCGTCCGTTAAACCCGGGGTTGGGATGGGAATTAGGATTTTGTATTATCTGTGCTAACTTTTCTTTGTGTTTTTGATTGCAGTCATACAACAGTGTGTTCTGGGTGGAGTGGAGGGGTGTGTGTATGCACAGTATAGTTACAGTCGAGCGTCATGAGTCAGCAGGGATCAGTCGGCTCGCATCAGGGACAGTTGGATCAGTTTCAGGGATACCCAGCATCGCCAGGCCATTCACGAGGTTCTCGTACATCGGATCGTCCACCAGTTCCTTTGTGACATTTACAGGGTTCTAGAGCAGCGGCAGGTGGATGAGCAGGTAGCTATGCTTGAGGATGTTTTGGAGTAGCAGGTCGGACCTCATCACCAGCCGGACCTACGACCTGGATCACCTCGTACACCGTTCGACATGGTCATATCACCAGGATCTACTGAGTCACAGTTCGAGCCAGTTACACCACCAGCCGAGATGGTAGAGGCACCGCCAGCAATACCGGAATACAGGGCGTGCAGTGCGTGTGGAGTGCAGGGATTTCATTTGCATTGGTGCCCTATACCAGTAGACCCACGCCTTCGGGAGCCGTCCCATCCAGTACTGGGACCCGACTACTGTCAGTTATGTGGTCACGAGGGTCATGGAGCATCGACTTGTCCTACCATCGGATCCGGAGCATGTGTGCCATATGGAGAGCCGTACAGAGTACCAGTACCAGAGGATTACCGGGATGGACCCAGCTGCAGAGATCCCGAGCCCAGTCAGCCACTCGTTGTTCAGTTACCGGTTGTTCCATTTTCCAGACCCGAGTCCGTGAGGACTTGTCAGTTGTGTAGAGGTCAGGATCATCTCGCACACGATTTTTTTTATGGATCCCCCGTCAGAGCCGACTTCTCCTTGTCAATTGTGTGGTGGTTATGATCATCAGGCATCCGCTTGTTACCATGGACCGCACTCAGCATCTGCCCCAGTTTATCAGGTATATGGCCGCGCATGCCACAATGCTTATCTTTTCCATATCGCCGAGCCACAGCATGTCGAAGCACCATCTCGAGAGACACACCCTCCACACCCTCCCGGCGCACCTGCCAACAGATACTTCAGCGAGCCGTTTTGCCAGTAGTGTTGGGCATTTCGGTCTTGCTGGAGGCGTTAGGTTAGGATAGGTGTAGTTAGGCCAGGTAAGTGGGGGCACTAACTTATTTTTGTCTTGTAGATAGATCGGCGGATAGGCGACTTTGCGTGTTGTCTTTGACTTTTCTGATGTTTAGCGGCGTCGTATGGGTTTTTGGATATGATGACGGCGTTATGTAGGGACTCTGATCAGGACCATGTACTGAAATCTTATTATGTATGATATATCATTTTATGTATGTGGTGGATGCAGAGTGTTCAGCGAATCATTTTTTGAGTAGCATAGTAACTGTTTGCATGATTGAGACGGTTATGAAAGCAAATAGATTACTGTGTAAAAACAAATGATGAGCGGAACTGACGACCGTTCATCATGACTCGAACCCAGACCGACGACGCATCCGACCGATCATTAGATTGCGTGATTGTGTGTGTGGTGGTTGCTTGTTTCCATTTTCATGCTTGTTGATTGATTGATTGAGTTGTTTGTGCGGTAGATTGTGTAGTATTAGCGTGTGTGGTTTGATAGATTGATCGTTTTGGGTCGTTAAGACCTTTGAATTGTTAGTTGGTAGAAAGCTTGATTAGTGATTGGTACCTTTCCTCGATTTCGTTAGAAAGGTAAGTGTTAGCTTGATTTTTTTTAATTTTATTTTGTGTTTTTGAGCTAGCTTGAGAACGGTTGCGTTCAATCGTCAATTCACGAGGGAACGGAATTATAGAGTGTAGTTATTTAATCATGGGTAACCATTGGGTACATGATTAAGTAACCATATTCCTTTAAGGAAGTGATGTCGGGAATAGATTGGATTGAATTTAACCGCTCCAGTGAGATGTTGATTTGGTTGTAGGACGGAGTGGCGATGCGATGTGAATCCGAGACCAAACCCGAACCCGAGAGCGAGATGAAGTGTCAAGACATCGCGAGACAAGTTGACTCAGGAAGCGAGGCAGTTGGTAAAGGAATCAGTGAGGAAGTGCATCAGGATCAAGCAACCGACAGAGTGAAGTTGTTCAGTATGATGAGTTAGCAAAGAGATTTGGGAAAGAAGGATTGGTGCTGTTGTTGGAATCAATCAGAAGGAAGCAGATGATCAGATTCTTGAAGAGTGTCCCAGAAAGAAAGAAAGAAGTCCCAAACCGAAGGATGTGGAGGTCGAAGCAAAGTGGGGAAGCCCGAAGTGAGAGTCAAGACAGAGAAACTATCAGGGAATGAGTGTAAGGATCGAGACCGATGGAGTCAGTTAAGGGTTAAATGAAGCAAAGAAGACAAGACTGAGAACCAGGGCATAATCGTTGTGAAGATCAGTTGGGTAGAAAGGAACGAGACAGAAGGATCACAGTAATGATGGGTGTCAGCAGAATGCAGCAGTGATCGAGTATAGAAGCGTCGGAGTGAAGTGATGAAGCAACTTGCAGGGTTCGGAACCGATTTGAAGTCTGATAGTGACGGAGAATTCGGGGACCGAATTCCTATAAGTGGGGAATAATGTGATACCCCGTATCCAAAATACGGTCAACGGGCAGCAGAGAGTCAACCGGGGGCAAAATTGTCATTTTACCAAAGTCGGGGGTAAAATGGTAATTTTGCCAAAGTTCGAGATGGAAGCCGAGACATGCCAAATATTCTTATGTTTCAACATAAAGAATGTTTAGAAGATCAGAATTGGAAGAATCGGAGCGGAAATGTGTTTTACGGCTTGTCGGGAATGGAAACCGACAAACCCGAAGAAACTTCAAAAATTCATAACCGGAGCTACGTAAGTCCGAACGGAGTGATTCGAAATGCTAAATTCATAAACGAGCATGGGGAATCAGTTTGTGGAGGTTTGGAGATTTATGGGAATCATTTGGTATTTTCTAAAACAATATCCGCGAAACCGAAGAAACCGAAGCATCAGAAAGAAGCGGGTTAAGGGCTGGTTTATTTCGGTTTAAGGAAGGGTTTTTGGTTACTCAGACACTCCTGGAGACAGGTGTCACTCTTTGGATGCAGCCACCCCTCTCTCCTTGCATGCACATGCATGAGAAGGGTTCATGAACTTGGGAAAAATTGTTGGCAACTCTCATTTTTGCTCCCAAAAATCTCTCTCTACCTCACACCCATGAGCTCTCTCTCCTCTCTCTCTATATACATCACACTTGCCCAGAAAACCCAGAAAAAGCCTTTGAATCTTCATAGAACCTCAAGAACATTCAAAGTGTTCTTGAGTGTTTATAAGACCTTCTTTCACCAAAAATCCCATAACTTCTTCAATATAAACCCAAATCAACTTCTGCAAAGTGCTATAGCTTTCTCTCTCTCCTTCCTCTACAATCTTCAGCCAGACACCGTCGTCGTCGTCGCCGGAGCTCGCCGTAATTTGGCCGGAAAGCATACGTGGATTAGGGTTTGATGGATCTCTCTCTTCCTTCACCAGATCTGAATGTTTTGAAGCCATGGATGGCTAGATCTTTTCTTTGCGGTCAGTTTGATAGGTGGATCGTCTTCTGAGTCGCCGGAAAAAGGGGTGAACCGACCGGTCAACGCCGGACCACCGTCGGTCAACGCCGGAAAAGTCGCCGGAGAAAGCTCCACCGCCTCCAATCTTCAGCCGGTTCTTCAAAGATTATGATGGGATGGTTTGATTCAAGATTTAGGTTGGTTCAGTGGTCAACGGTCAAGGCTTGGTTAACTCTTCGGTCAACGCAGCCGGTCTACGCCGATCAACGCCGCCGGTCAACGCGGTCAGTCGGTCAATGCCGGAGATCAAGCCGGTCAACGCTTGGTTAACGGCCGTTCCGAGATTTCAGGAGTGTTTGTGGTTTGGAGTTCGATATTCGGGTGATCGGGAGTTCGGGATTCGAGTCGGGCGTCTCGGGATTCACATATGCATCGAGCCGCCATTCCCGCACCTATCTCACTGTGAGTCGGCTCGCAAACTCTTATATTCATATAGACCGGGATTTGATAAACCGTAGTATTAGGTTGCATACCCGATAACTAATCTGAATCGTAATTAATAAATAATTGGACATTTTATGATAAACCGGATAAGACCGAATAAGCATTCTAGGGTTTAAAGAATTAAATGAATAACCGATTGTGTGCCGCTAGGTTGTTAGTAAAGATTGATTGTTGCATTCATATAGACCGTTGTTTAGGATCGTATATGCATATATATGTATAAGAACGATAATTAATGAAACTATATACGGGAATTAAGACGACCTTAAAGTACGAGTTAAACCTAAACGAACGTATAGAATATTGTATTGGGATCGGGGTTTAGGTTTAATAGCGGGATTGGGTAATGAATCAATTAAGTAATAATGAGACGTCGGGGAGTTAGTAAGTTTATTAACTCTAAACCGACGAATCGAAGAGTTAATAAAAGATATCTAGAATGGGTTAATTAAAGGAAGTGGTGTGAGTTATACGCCGTCTACGGGTTAGCAATCCGCTAACCCAAAGTAGCGGATAAAGAACGTATTAAAATACTTAGAAACTCTAATAAGCCTGCTTGTGTTGTGATTGTGTGATTGTGTGATTGTGTGATTGATTGTGATTGCGTGATTGTATTGCTGTTGTTGTGAACTTTGTGTGCTGGCTTGTTAGACTGCTCGGTGTTGGGTCGAGCAGTTGCTGTGGACACTTACTCCGGTCACGGGACCGGGTAAGTTAGTGGTGCTGACTAGGTATCTTACCTAGTCAGAGCGGTGAGATTGGTAGTGTAGAGGCTTGCGGAATGGTTGGGGTTTGCTTTTATTTTATTTTTATTGACTGCGTGATCTGTGCTAGAGTCCCAGCGAGTCTGCGTGTTTATATTTCTGCACTAGGACTCTAGGGTGCGTTAGATTCCGCAAGCCTAGGTTTTGTTTACGTTCCGGTACTTCCGACCCGATTGGATCCTCAGGTTTTACCTAACCGGGTCAGGTTATTCCGGTTATGGTGTTAACCTACTGGGTGACGCCGGTAGGTGTGTGATTTGGAGAATATGGGGTCATGTCCTAGGGCCGAATCACATGGAAACTCTGGCTATCTAGGGGTAGTCCGAGTCACCGCGTATCGATGGACGGAGAAAGATGTCCTATTCGTGGGACCTTGTGTACACGTTTAGGAGTCGTGGGTTAGTTACCATATAGGTGACGATGTAAACCCATGGAAGTTACCGAGATCGTAGGGCCCAGTGTTGTTTATTATTTCCGTTATTGCGTGATAGATAGATCAAGTCCAATCGAGGACATGTGCCGCAGTGCCTTCGATTTCCTTTTCTCCTTATCTTTGGCATTGATTGTGTGTTGTGGGTTTATCACGACATGGTAGTGCGTGATCGACCGTTTATTCCTGTTGATTGTTATTTTGGGTTTTGGGGCGGGAATCTGTAGTTCTAGATAGACTAGAAGCCATTAGTGGGGAGCCGATTCACTGGGTGATCTTAGATCGCTCATTAGACTCTTTTTGTGTTTTTCAGGTTTAGCAGCGACGGACGCGGGAGATCCTCGGTGTGGTTTCGGGTTGCTTGTGGCGGGATTTGATTCGGGTTTTGATTGTTTTTATTTCGGTTAGGATTTGGCGCCATTCGTGTGTTTGATTTAATTGTGTGTTTTGAATTGGCGATTGTTTGTAAGAATCTATTAAACGTTGTACTTAACGTTTGAATACTCAAAAATGAAATTGTTTCCCTGATATTGGGTTTCGTCCGAACCGACACAACTCATTTAAGTAGTACGAGTTGTACAGATTTGTACTATGGATATGAGGATAGCGGAGTCAAAGATGGGTTAATGTGAGCCTTTGTCTCAAACCGATCCGTCTCTGGCTTTGTCTTGTGGCGAACCTTTCCTGTTCGACTTGCTCGGGTTCGATCGGTCATGTTCTTGTTTGATTATTGACCGGTCAGCTCGACAGTCAGCGGAGAATGGGAAATGGGCATTACAGATAGGTGGTATCAGAGCATGGTTCTGCATGGGTTTCGAAACATTTCATTTTTGAGTGTTTTCCGTGTTTTATCGAGTCAAATGTGTCACACAAGCATCCATTAGGAAACCGAGCCGCGTCCGTTAAACCCGGGGTTGGGATGGGAATTAGGATTTTGTATTATCTGTGCTAACTTTTCTTTGTGTTTTTGATTGCAGTCATACAGCAGTGTGTTCTGGGTGGAGTGGAGGGGTGTGTGTATGCGCGGTATAGTTACAGTCGAGCGTCATGAGTCAGCAGGGATCAGTCGGCTCGCATCAGGGACAGTTGGATCAGTTTCAGGGATACCTAGCATCACCAGGCCATTCACGAGGTTCTCGTACATCAGATCGTCCACCAGTTCCTTTGTGACATTTACAGGGTTCTAGAGAAGCGGCAGGTGGGTGAGCAGGTAGCTATGCTTGAGGATGTTTTGGAGTAGCAGGTCGGACCTCATCACCAGCCGGACCTACGACCTGGATCACCTCGTACACCGTTCGACATGGTCATATCACCAGGATCTACTGAGTCACAGTTCGAGCCAGTTACACCACCAGCCGAGATGGTAGAGGCACCGCCAGCAATACCGGAATACAGGGCATGCAGTGCGTGTGGAGTGCAGGGATTTCATTTGCATTGGTGCCCTATACCAGTAGACCCACGCCTTCGGGAGCCGTCCCATCCAGTACTGGGACCCGACTACTGTCAGTTATGTGGTCACGAGGGTCATGGAGCATCGACTTGTCCTACCATCGGATCCGGAGCTTGTGTGCCATATGGAGAGCCGTACAGAGGATTACCGGGACGGACCCAGCCGCAGAGATCCCGAGCCCAGTCAGCCACTCGTTGTTCAGTTACCGGTTGTTCCGTTGTCCAGACCCGAGCCAGTGAGGACTTGTCAGTTGTGTAGAGGTCAGGATCATCTCGCACCCGATTTTTTTATGGATCCCCCGTCAGAGCCGACTTCTCCTTGTCAGTTGTGTGGTGGTTATGATCATCAGGCATCCGCTTGTTACCATGGACCGCACTCAGCATCTGCCCCAGTTTGTCAGGTATATGGCCGCGCATCCCACGATGCTTATCTTTTCCATATCGCCGAGCCACAGCATGTCGAAGCACCATCTCGAGAGACACACCCTCCACACCCTCCCGGCGCACCTGCCAGCGGATACTTCAGCGAGCCGTTTTGCCAGTAGTGTTGGGCATTTCGGTCTTGCTGGAGGCGTTAGGTTAGGATAGGTGTAGTTAGGCCAGGTAAGTGGGGGCACTAACTTATTTTTGTCTTGTAGATAGATCGGCGGATAGGCGACTTTGCGTGTTGTCTTTGACTTTTCTGATGTTTAGCGGCGTCGTATGGGTTTTTGGATATGATGACGGCGTTATGTAGGGACTCTTATCATGACCATGTACTGAAATCTTATTATGTATGATATATCGTTTTATGTATGTGGTGGATGCAGAGTGTTCAGCGAATCATTTTTTGAGTAGCATAGTAACTGTTTGCATGATTGAGACGGTTATGAAAGCAACTAGATTACTGTGTAAAAAAAAATGATGAGCGGAACTGACGACCATTCATCATGACTCGAACCCAGACCGACGACGCATCCGACCGATCATTAGATTGCGTGATTGTGTGTGTGGTGATTGCTTGTTTCCATTTTCATGCTTGTTGATTGATTGATTGAGTTGTTTGTGCGGTAGATTGTGTAGTATTAGCGTGTGTGGTTTGATAGATTGATCGTTTTGGGTCGTTAAGACCATTGAATTGTTAGTTGGTAGAAAGCTTGATTAGTGATTGGTACCTTTCCTCGATTTCGTTAGAAAGGTAAGTGTTAGCTTGATTTTTTTTAATTTTTTTTTGTGTTTTTGAGCTAGCTTGAGAACGGTTGGGTTCAATCGTCAATTCACGAGGGAACGGAATTATAGAGTGTAGTTATTTAATCATGGGTAACCATTGGGTACATGATTAAGTAACCATATTCCTTTAAGGAAGTGATGTCGGGAATATATTGGACTGAATTTAACCGCTCCAGTGAGATGTTGATTTGGTTGTAGGACGGAGTGGCGATGCGATGTGAATCCGAGACCGAACCCGAACCCGAGAGCGAGATGAAGTGTCAAGACATCGCGAGACAAGTTGACTCAGGAAGCGAGGCAGTTGGTAAAGGAATCAGTGAGGAAGTGCATCAGGATCAAGCAACCGACAGAGTGAAGTTGTTCAGTATGATGAGTTAGCAAAGAGATTTGGGAAAGAAGGATTGGTGCTGTTGTTGGAATCAATCAGAAGGAAGCAGATGATCAGATTCTTGAAGAGTGTCCCAGAAAAAAAGAAAGAAGTCCCAAACCGAAGGATGTGGAGGTCGAAGCAAAGTGGGGAAGCCCGAAGTGGAGTCAAGACAGAGAAACTATCAGGGAATGAGTGTAAGGATCGAGACCGATGGAGTCAGTTAAGGGTTAAATGAAGCAAAGAAGACAAGACTGAGAACCAGGGCATAATCGTTGTGAAGATCAGTTGGGTAGAAAGGAACGAGACAGAAGGATCGCAGTAATGATGGGTGTCAGCAGAATGCAGCAGTGATCGAGTATAGAAGCGTCGGAGTGAAGTGATGAAGCAACTTGCAGGGTTCGGAACCGATTTGAAGTCTGATAGTGACGGAGAATTCGGGGACCGAATTCCTATAAGTGGGGAAGAATGTGATACCCCGTATCCAAAATACGGTCAACGGGCAGCAGAGAGTCAACCGGGGGCAAAATTGTCATTTTACCAAAGTCGGGGGTAAAATGGTAATTTTACCAAAGTTCGAGATGGAAGCCGAGACATGCCAAATATTCTTATGTTTCAACATAAAGAATGTTTAGAAGATCATAATTGGAAGAATCGGAGAGGAAATGTGTTTTACGGCTTGTCGGGAATGGAAACCGACAAACCCGAAGAAACTTCAAAAATTCATAACCGGAGCTACGTAAGTCCGAACGGAGTGATTCGAAATGCTAAATTCATCAAAGAGCATGGTGAATCAGTTTGTGGAGGTTTGGAGATTTATGGGAATCATTTGGTATTTTCTAAAACAATATCCACGAAACCAAAGAAACCGAAGCATCGGAAAGAAGCGGGTTAAGGGCTGGTTTATTTCGGTTTAAGGAAGGGTTTTTGGTTACTCAGACACTCCTGGAGACGGGTGTCACTCTGTGGATGCAGCCACCCCTCTCTCCTTGCATGCACATGCATGAGAAGGGTTCATGAACTTGGGAAACATTGTTGGCAACTCTCATTTTTGCTCCCAAAAATCTCTCTCTACCTCACACCCACGAGCTCTCTCTCCTCTCTCTCTATATTCATCACACTTGCCCAAAAAACCCAGAAAAAGCCTTTGAATCTTCATAGAACCTCAAGAACATTCAAAGTGTTCTTGAGTGTTTATAAGACCTTCTTTCACCAAAAATCCCATAACTTCTTCAATATAAACCCAAATCAACTTCTGCAAAGTGCTATAGCTTTCTCTCTCTCCTTCCTCTACAATCTCCAGCCAGACACCGTCGTCGTCATCGCCGGAGCTCGCTGTAATTTGGCCGGAAAGCATACGCGGATTAGGGTTTGATGGATCTCTCTCTTCCTTCACCAGATCTGAATGTTTTGAAGCCATGGATGGCTAGATCTTTTCTTTGCGGTCAGTTTGATAGGTGGATCGTCTTCTGAGTCGCCGGAAAAAGGGGTGAACCGACCGGTCAACGCCGGACCACCGTCGGTCAACGCCGGAAAAGTCGCCGGAGAAAGCTCCACCGCCTCCAATCTTCAGCCGGTTCTTCAAGGAGTATGATGGGATGGTTTGATTCAAGATTTAGGTTGGTTCAGTCAACGCAGCCGGTTTACGCCGGTCAACGCCGCCGGTTTACGCGGTCAGTCGGTCAACGCCGGAGATCAAGCCGGTCAATGCTTGGTTAATGGCCGTTCCGAGATTTCAGGAGTGTTTGTGGTTTGGAGTTCGATATTCGGGTGATCGGGAGTTCGGGATTCGAGTCGGGCGTCTCGGGATTCACATATGCATCGAGCCGCCATTCCCGCACCTATCTCATTGTGAGTCGGCTCGCAAACTCTTATATTCATATAGACCGGGATTTGATAAACCGTAGTATTAGGTTGCATACCCGATAACTAATCTGAATCGTAATTAATAAATAATTGGACATTTTATGATAAACCGGATAGGACCGAATACGCATTCTAGGGTTTAAAGCATTAAATGAATAACCGATTGTGTGCCGCTAGGTTGTTAGTAAAGATTGATTGTTGCATTCATATAGACCGTTGTTTAGGATCGTATATGCATATATATGTATAAGAACGATAATTAATGAAACTATATACGGGAATTAAGACGACCTTAAAATACGAGTTAAACCTAAACGAACGTATAGAATATTGTATTGGGATCGGGGTTTAGGTTTAATAGCGGGATTGGGTAATGAATCAATTAAGTAATAATGAGACGTCGGGGAGTTAGTAAGTTTACTAACTCTAAACCGACGAATCGAAGAGTTAATAAAAGATATCTAGAATGGGTTAATTAAAGGAAGTGGTGTGACTTATACGCCGTCTACGGGTTAGCAATCCGCTAACCCAAAGTAGCGGATAAAGAACGGATTAAAAGACTTAGAAACCCTAATAAGCATGCTTGTGTTGTGATTGTGTGATTGTGTAGTTGTGTGATTGTGTGATTGATTGTGATTGCGTGATTGTATTGCTGTTGTTGTGAGCTTTGTGTGCAGGCTTGTTAGATTGCTCGGTGTTGGGCCGAGCAGTTGCTGTGGACACTTACTCCGGTCACGGGACCGGGTAAGTTAGTGGTGCTGACTAGGTATCTTACCTAGTCAGAGCGGTGAGATTGGTAGTGTAGAGGCTTGCGGAATAGTTGGGGTTTGCTTTTATTTTATGGTTATTGACTGTGTGATCTGTGCTAGAGTCCCAGCGAGTCTGCGTGTTTATATTTCTGCACTAAGACTCTAGGTTGCGTTAGATTCCGCAAGCCTAGGTTTTGTTTACGTTCTGGTACTTCCGACCCGATTGGATCCTCGGGTTTTACCTAACCGGGTTATGGTGATTCCAGTTATGGTGTTAACCTACTGGGTGACGCCGGTAGGTGTGTGATTCGGAGAATACGGGGTCATGTCCTAGGGCCGAATCACATGGAAACTCTGGCTATCTAGGGGTAGTCTGAGTCACCGCGTATCGATGGACAGAGAACGGTGTCCTATTCGTGGGACCTTGTGTACACGTTTAGGAGTCGTGGGTTAGTTACCATATATGTGACGATGTAAACCCGTGGAAGTTACCGAGATCGTAAGACCCAGTGTTGTTTTGTTATTTCCGTTATTGCGCGATAGATAGATCGAGTCCAATCGAGGACATGTGCCGCAGTGCCTTCGATTTCCTTTTCTCCTTATCTTTGGCATTGATTGTGTGTTGTGGGTTTATCACGACATGGTAGTGCGTGATCGACCGTTTATTCCTGTTGATTGTTATTTTGGGTTTTGGGGCGGGAATATGTAGTTCTAGATAGACTAGAAGCTATTAGTGGGGAGCCGATTCACTGGGTGATCTTAGATCGCTCATTAGATTCTTTTGTGTTTTTCAGTTTTAGCAGCGACGGACGCGGGAGATCCTCGGTGTAGTTTCGGGTTGCTTGTTGCGGGATTTGATTCGGGTTTTGATTGTTTTTATTTCGGTTCGTCTTTGGCGCCATTCGTGTGTTTGATTTAATTGTGTGTTTTGAATTGGTGTTTGTTTGTAAAAATCTATTAAACGTTGTACTTAACGCTTGACTACTCAAAAATGCAAATGTTTCCCTGATATTGGGTTTCGTCCGAACCGACACAACTCATTGAAGTAGTACGAGTTGTACAGCTTTGTACTATGGATATGAGGATAGCGGAGTCAAAGATGGGTTAGTGTGAGCCTTTGTCTCAAACCGATCCGTCTCTGGCTTCGTCCTGTGGCGAACCTTTCCTGTTCGACTTGCTCGGGTTCGATCGGTCATGTTCTTGTTTGATTGTTGACCGGTCAGCTCGACAGTCAGCGGAGAATGGGAAAGGGGCGTTACACCCTTTAACTTGCATCATTTTGGTTTTCATGGTTCTTTGGTTAGTGCTTTTCAATCCGGTTTTTCTACTATACTTTTGACTTTGAGATTTTGGATTGGTTAGGATTTGCTGGAGATTTGAGTTTAGTTAAGAGCTTTTATCTAGGTGTTTCCGGGCACATAGTTTTGTATCAGTACCGTATCCGTAAAAGGTTTAGGGGAACTTTCTTATGTTCTTTTTTGTCGGGTTGTGAAGTTTAGGTTCTTGGTGTTTAGTTTCTCGAGAGTGTTTTCTCGGTGAGTCTCCAGGTAGTTGATGTTATCGTTCGGTGGACCATGGGCAACAACGATTTATCTGGCTTCTCTGTTCTTCATGGGAGTCAAAATGTGCAAGCTTTTTTGGGTATTGTTAGATTTGGTTCGTATCGATCTCTGCTTATTATAGGTTTAGGATAAGCAACCCTTTATGGGTTTTAATTTTCGGAAAAGAATTTGTTTTTTACCGGTTTTTGTATTGTAAAAATGCATCCTACTATTGTTAATATAATTATCTTTTCAGAAGAAAAAAAAAAGAATACTGAACGCATGCGGGATAAAAGTAAAAGTTAACGTGGCAATTCCAAATCATTTTGATAGTTAATTCGATTTAATATTCGGTTTCATAAACTTATTACAAAGAAACGGCCACACAAAAATTATAAAGTGAGTGGTCGGAAATTTTTTTGAAAAATTGATGACATGGAAAAAACGACAAAGAGAAGTTGGCCAATTTTGTGACATGATCACTTACCATTTTTATTGTTTTTATTATATTTGAATTTAAAACAAATGATTGTTGGAAAAATCCAGGCTGTAATCCTCAACAAACAACTAACTGTCATCCATTCAGCGAGCTGACACGTGTCAGTTGGATTCTTTTGTAAAGAAGGTTGTGTAACTGTTAGTAACGCACTTTTAGGCTCCTACGTCATTTGCACCTTCCCCCAACCTTCTCACGAACGGTTTCACAACTATTCATTACTGTATTAATATTCTTAAACATATCTTTATTCGTTTTTTATGTTAAATTAGTTACTCAACAATAAAAATGAGTTAATGTCAATCATTGACGGATTTTTAACCATTTATGATTGAATAATTTGTTTATCTTTTCAAAATATCCTTGATATATATATACATGAACCCAATGAACAGAACAATTCTGACATTTTCAAACGGTTTTTATTGAATATATATATATATATATATATATATATATATATATTTTTTTTTTAAATTACAAATAAAGCTAATGAAACAAAAATGCCCAGTTTAAATTTTAATAGGTCCAGAAATCCCACAAAAACAAGCCTAAAAAAAACAAAAGCCTAAACGTGAAACCACTCGGCCGTGCCAATACTGGAGAAAGCTTTGTCGCTACCTCCGCAAGAAAAGTCTAATTTCAGAAAGGAATCTTTGAGTCTAACCACGAAGAACTATGCCTATAATACATGAAGGAGAAGAAATCATAACATGAGTTCCATGAGGATGCAATATGGTTTTCGAGAAACTGTCACCACAGCCGCAAGGATAACCTTTTTTCACGCCTTGTGTTGCTCTCTAAGACATAGGTTTACTGAAGACCACCAAAGTTCATGCAATCCAACCACACTTCTCTATACGGGGCTAGCTTCTTTTCCTCCTTTATTATACATTTTTTTTTTGTCAACACCTTTATTATACATAACAATATAAGTAAGGGCAAATCGCAAAAATAGCATAAAAAACATGTCTTGTCACAAATATAACAATAATGAAGAAAAATCATAAAAATAGCACAAAACATGTTTTGTCACTAAATTAGCCCTAACACTTAACTTTAAATACTAAACCCTAATCCCCAAATACTAAACCCTAAATCTTAAATACTAAACCCTAAGCCCTAAATAATAAACCCTAAACCCTAAATAATTAACCATAAACCCTAAATTACATAATGCTATAAAAGTCTTTCTAATTAAAATAATGTTAAAAATATGAATTATTTTCTTTAGTATGTTTTTGTGCTATTTTATGCCTTTTCTCTATAAGTAAATCCTATAATATTCATGTTTGCTATGGAACTGTAATTTTTAGAACTAGTGACTGTGATGTTAAATTTTAATTGCACGTGAGAAAGTTGTATTTATTATACTAGCATTTATGATTTATATATGTTCAGAATTGTGACAAAAAAGTTTCAGAATATGTCTTTTCAGTTATCTTTTCAATTCTTAAATTTAGTAATCAAATTTTCTTAATGGTTGGTCCTTTCTTGATAATAATCTATCTCATCGATCTATATAAGATAAATTAACAAAAAAAATGTTTTATATGTTATGAAACGTATATTATTGGGTTTAGTGTTATATAATTGCACGAACTTTTGTTGTGTACGCCTAGTTAGATTTGAAGGATGCACGTGAACATCTGATAAACATATATCTAAAACATCTGGGGCAAATCGCATTAATAACACAAAAACATGACTTGTCAAAAATATAATATCTAGAAAGAAAAATCATAAAATTAGCACAAAAACATGTTTTGTCACTAAATTAACTCTAACCCTAAATCTTAAATATTAAACCCTAAACCCTAAATACTAAACTCTAACCTTAAATAATAAACCCTAAACCCTAAATACTAAACCCTAAACCCTAAATAATAAACCATAAACCCTAAATAATTAATCCTAAACCCTAAATTATATAATGATATAAAAGTTTTTATAATTAAAATAATACTAAAAATATAAATTATTTTTCTTGGTACTATATTTATGATAAGGTATGTTTTTGTGCTATTTTATGACTTTTCTCAAACATTTGAGCTGTGGAACTATTTCAAAAATTGTTGTGTGGATCGAAGATTTGTTATTAAAATATTGGTAATAGGCTCTTGTCAAAAGGAACCAAGACGGTGCACGATGCGAATAAATTATATTGCGAGACCTAAATTACATTATTTGCTGTTTGTTGTTACGATCCATTCTTGGTTTTGTCGGGCTTGTTCCGCTAATTTTCAATTATTTTTACTGTCAAAAGAAAATTCGATTTTTTTTGGAATAGGTAGGGTTCCGTTTCGCTTACATAAAATTTTTCAATATATTTATATATTTATAATAACAATAAGGTTAATTATATAAAAAAATACAAACATTTACACCCAAAAAAAGACAATACAAACATTTTTTTTTTTTTTGCGAAATTGCAAATTTTCATAAAATGAAATAAGAGTTCACTTACAAAGTCAACTCAGATATTTGTTACCGAGGTAAAAAGAAAGGTAAAAAACAAGGTAACAAAAGAGAAAGAGCAGAGAAGCCTCCGCCTTTAGTTCAGCCAAATCTGCAGAAGGTTCTTGAAGTGTTTCCGCTCATGTCTTGCTGCGATAGTGATTCGAACATGCCTGTCAACGTCTTTGAGTACATGGCTTGGAGTCTTCGTTTGATTGCTGAAGATTCTGTTGTTCCTTTCCACCCAGATAAAGTAGAGTGTGGCTTGAGCAACGAGCTTCCGGAGAGTTGACGAGCAGGATGAAGATCGCAGCTTAACCCAAGCAATTAGAGCTGTCCATGATTGAAAGAAAAAAGGAGTGGATCCAATCTTCCGGAGGACAGCCGACCAGATTTCCAAACTGAAGGAGCAGTGTAACAACAAGTGGTCCCTCGTTTCATCAGCAACTCCACACAACGTGCAAGTTGGAGGCACCTGAACACCCCAGCTTGCAAGACGAGCACGAGTTGGTAGCCTGTTCAGATTTGAGGTCCACATGAAAAAAGCAATCTTAGGGACGTGCTCTTTGTACCAAACCGCATCATACCAATCTTTCTCCTCTGCTGAGTCCCTTATAGAGTTCCAAATAGCTTTAGCTGAGAAAGAGGGGACATGCATGCCGTCAATGATCCAAGAGCACAAATCAGGCGTGTCTTGAAGCGGGAGGTTGATCGTCGAGAGGCATGGACAGAGACTGCAACGTCAGACCGCGGAGAAGGGAGAGTCCAATGATCAGCATTAATAATGTCAGCAAGCTTAGCGTTAATTGGGATTCGAAACTGAGACGGACCAGCCAGTCCAAATAGAGGCAGAAGAGGACCCGAAGGACACCAATTGTCATGCCAAAACCAAGTATCATTTCCATTCCCAATTTCACATCTGATAAAATTCCTTGCCAGAGATCTGAGCTTGAGCAGAGTTTTCCAGACTCCTGGATCATTTGCCTTTTCTTTTAAAATCCAGAAACTAGAATCGCTCAGATTCGTTTAAAATCCATAAGCTAGAATCACTCAGATCCAGAAGCTAGAATCGCTCAGAAGACAATACAAACATACGGTCGTAAAATGAGTTCATTGTGTTGCTCGAATTAATAGACAAATCGGAATTTCCGATAGATTCGTTTACGTTGTATGGGTTAATGTTTAATCTTGTCACAACAAATAATTAATTCACATTCGCGTCAATATGTTGCACCCGCATATGCAGCCTATTAACATATTTTGCAATTTGTGAATCATTTTCAAGGAAATTATACCATTACTCATGTTATTAATAACATGAATATATTGCAGCGGGAAATATATAGAGTATACTTGAATATTGATGACAAAAGCTACTTGAATATCACACGGTAGAAGAAAGCATATCTATAGATTGCACATTTTCTATAAATGGAGAATTTACCTTGAACTATATTCCCTCCGTTTCATAATAAGTGTCGTTTTAGACTTGTTTTTTCTTTTCAAAATAATTGTTGTTTTAGATTTTCAATGCAACTTTTACCATAAATTATCTATTTTAACTTTAATGTTAACCAATAACAAAAAAAAGTCAAATTATTTATTTAGGGTATAATAGAAATTTTAATGTGTTTCTTAAATTTTGTGAAATATGTTAGAATGACATTTATTATGAAACGGAGGGAATATTAAAAAAAAAATTTATTACTTTGTTATCAATTTTATCACTAATCAATCGAAAACGTGTAGTAAAGAATTATAGGTTTGATGGATTTTTTTATCACTAAGATCACATTTTCACCTTTTATTACGCAAGATTCAAGAATTCGTAAAAGATCTTGTTTTTCGTGAACTAATTACAAGAATTTAATTTGTTTTTCATTTGTATAAATTAGGTATAGGTCCGTGCTACGCAGCGGGAATATTTTTTTATTAAAAAATTTGTGTTTTTATTTTCTAATAAGGATACACAAATGATGTATTGTAATACTCTAAGCTTTGTTAATTAAAAAATTAGTTTAATATGAACATGAATATGAAGATCTTCAACCACCGTCTTTGTTCCTCGAAGAACGTTTCCTGCTCCTGTCCACGAGAATTTGTTTTGATTCGTGGTGGATTCAAGCTCACGAATGTGTGATTCTTTCCCCTCAAACATAAACTTTGTTTCTTCTAGCTTGATCTCCAGCTCTTAAACATTCTTCACCAGGGTTACAATTTCTGCGTGAAGTGAGCTTCGTCACTGGCTCCTTGATGATGTTGTGGCATCGGTTCTTTCCCACCATAAACGATAGCAAACTTTTAACCATGTTGCTGGCATACCATATGTTCGATACAATGCACCAGACAAAAAAATAAAGAAAAACATTGATGGCGTCACCACTGTGTTCATGGTAACACGAAACACTAACACCAAACCATACTTAACTAAAAGTTCATCGAGTATACATGAAAGAAAGATTCAATTCACATATATCTAAAACTCACAAAATAACATAATTCAAGACTCATCGCTACTTTCAAAATCTTACTTACCATCTCCACAAAACCAATCTCCCAATTCACAAATCTTTTCCAAACATCCTCGTCCACTGGAACAACAGAACCTCGACTGTCTGAACAAAATAAAATCCTTAATCCCTGTCTCCTTTCATCTCTTTCAAATCAACAAATGTCCTCATCTGTTCTACAGCTTTGACATCAACATCTCCTCTCCGTTACCATTCACGAGTCACCTCCACCGCACCCATGACACATCCCGATTTAGTACCGGAATGGTAGAAGAAACAGAGGTCGCCTAAAGTCATAGACTTTAGATTCTTCTGGGCTTGTTTGTTCTTGACGTCGTCCATTCGCTGATGCCGCCATTGGCTTCTAGGTCTTACTATGACCACTCATCTGGCTCTATTGGCTGCTGCAGCGGCGGCTGTAACTCTTATTCCGACTGTCGCCTGTAACTGATTTATATCGATTATAATCTGGTCACTCATGTTTTCGGCCTTGTGCCCTCCGGTTCGAGCCATAATAAACGCGTTGTTATCTATGTTGATGGTTACGCCTGGTGCGTGTCTATTACTCTGAGATATTTGTCTTGCTTGCTTCTCAGACTCCATGGCTGTTCTCCTCTCTTGTTGCTTTCCCATGGAGATTGTTGCTGCAGACTGTTGTGGAAAGGGGATCGTAGTGCTGCGGATGAATGATCTTGGTTCATATGCATCTCTACTGATTCCGCATATATCTCCCTAGAAATTAGCTCTTTGATATCCTCTTTAGTGACTTTTCTTCTCTTGAACTCAAATTCCATCTTCGTAAAGAGCTGACATGAAGGCCCCCTCTCAACTTTCTCCAACCCATTGAAATATGGATCCGCAAGTGCCTAATGAAACAAGTATTAGGAAAAAACAGTTTAGCATGTCATCCAGTTAGAATATGCATTATACATCTCTTCTTAAATAGAATACAACATAGGACAGGAAGCCAAAATTTGCAGAATTGAGGTGATTAGTCAATATTGTAAGTCGAGAAGAACCTCTTCAGCAGTTAGCCGGTCTTTTGGATCGAAAGCAAGAAGCCTCCACAATAACTTCAAAGAGAAAGGAGCTGCGTTTAGAAATTTCTGAGCAAACCAAATATGTGGCTTTTTCCTTATGCCTGTTAAGTGCCTCATTGCCTTTTCATTCCTTACCTGTAAAATATTGTAAAAGCATGGTACTCATCATTGGTCCTTGTTTTTTAGATTTTTCAGAAATTCAATGCACTATGTCTAAGAAGAAGATCAGTACCAGGGAGATGGTGTCCATGGAAGGTGTCCCGAGCAGACCAGTCATAAGATCCAGCTGGTGAACCACATTCATTCCAGGGAAAAGTGGTTTTCCCATCAATACTTCCACAAAAATGCAGCCTATACTCCAGATATCAATTGCGGGTGTATACTACAAAGCCAAATCCACCAAAGTTAGCTCGCAGTAATACTACAATTCAAAGATGTTTATATAGAGAACAAATGAAGCACCTTCGAGTAAAAAGATCCACAAAGCTCTGGAGGTCTATACAGTCTTGTAGCAACATAGTCCTGTCAATTTAATAGAGAATAAGGCTTAGAGTATTAGGTCCTGCAATGTATTGAAGAGTATGTATACAAACTTAGTTGAAGAGAAGAGAAGATTGTGCAACGTACTGTCCAGAAGATTGTTGTGAGGCTATCATTGAATGCCACCCTTGCCAATCCAAAATCACAAATCTTAAGTTTACAGTTTGCATTTGCCAAAATGTTCTTTGGCTTCAGATCTCGGTGGTAGACATTAGCTGCAACAACCGAGGTACATAATTCATTCATCACTCTTTTCTCCCCACCAAAATCTCCCCTGCTTTTTTAATAAGAAGCAAACCAGAAATAGAAAGAAGCAGAGAGCACCAAAAAGCAAGAGAGAGAGAAAAGATGAGCGAGAGAAATCTCAACTGCAAGCGAGAATCGCGAGAATTTGAAGCTTCAAGCACAAGCGTTTCGTCACTCAAAAAGAAGAAGCTCGATGATTCTTCATCGGACTCTCACGGCCTACACCTTTATATGCAGTGATATTGATTGGTATAGAGATATATGTACCTTGAGCAGATTGCTCACATCTGGCTGAAACCGAGGATGATTTGAGCGCTAGATGCAACGATAATTGCACCTTGTACACCTTTAGAGTCAACCAGCAAGTCCTAAGCAACGACAACAAACCATTTGGGATTTCAAACACACAAAATGTAAATGAATACTACGGTTTCTAACACCGAAAAGACTGTACCTTTTCGATCGCATGTTTGCCAACAGAATACCTGATTTCAAGTCAAGTCACAACCTTTCATCAGAACAACAAAGATCAAAGCTAATAAACCAAAGAGATAGAAGTGACATTTCGATTTCATTATTCTCAGATTTCTAAAAATACGAAATTTGGAAAGATTAGCTGTAGATACAAAACTCTGACTGAACAAAAAGGGAGAAGAAGACTTGTTCGACGGGAGAAGGATTCGTCTGCCTCGCGGAAGCGATGAAAGATTTACCACCAATATTACCGGACATGTTGTTCATCCACAACGAAGCGCCGGCCAAACCACCCAGAACCAGCCGACGACGTGAAGAAGAGCGAATCCGACGGTCAAAGGTCTCGAGGCAACCGTTGGGAGATTCAGAGCAAAGGAAGCTCTGAGGAAAGGGGAGTTTGCGGTGGAGGAAATAAACGGTGGGAGATGATTGGATCTGAAGCCAAGAAAATTACAAGTTTTTGACATTGTTTCATTAATCGGTGGCTTTTGTCTGGTTTTGAAGAGGGTTTGGACTTTTCAGGACAGATCATGACTGATCTCGCGTATCGAAGAAGATGACGGTTCGACTCTTGTGATCGAAAAGGAAATTCTCATACGGAAGAGAGAGAAGATTTGTCTGCAAAATGAGAAAGAGATGAAGAACAATTAAGTTAACTTTTTTTTTGGGAACAGGTGGAAGCTGAGGTGTCAGAACGTTTTGTTCTGATTTGTTGATGTGTTTTATTCATTAAAACAGGTGTCAACACCTCATGCAATACGGATGCTGAGGTGTCAACACCTGGAGATACAATTCAACTTTTATAGTATTGATTCAACATGATGAATAAATGTCTCACATCGCTTGCGAACTCGAATTTCTCTCCTCCCTCACAATGTCAAATGACCACTAGACAAATGGCAAATGCATTTAAGATTACTAAAACTATCTCTAATGTATTTCTATATATTTTTTTTTTACTTTTCAATAAAAAACTCTATAATAAATGTGTAACATTTTTCAATGTAAATTCTATTTTCCATAAAAATTATCTTTTACTAATCAAGATAATGATCATCAGTTTTATGAAAGAAAAAAAAGTATTTGCTTCTTAGTTATTTATTTATCCAAAAAGAAAATAACATGTGAAGTAAAGTGAAATGCAAATTGTCTTTCACATATTTTAGAAAAAAGAACACAAATAATTTATTCAAGACTAAAATTTATAAAAGACGTAATTATTTATGACATCGTTAAATAAAAACGACCGTTATTAAAAAGAAAAAAAATAAATAAATAATGCTTTCTTCTCAAGTTGTTTTGCATCATTAAAAGGTATCGTTCATGACGAAGAAATTCATGACGCCATCTCTGCTATTTGTGCTGATAAGTGTCTAGGTCCTGATGGTTTTACAGCTAGATTTTATCAGGAATGTTGGGAGATAGTTGGACCCGACATTTGTTCAGAAGTTCGACGCTTTTTGATACAAATTATATGGCTTCGGGAATGAATCATACCAATTTGTGTTTATTTCCTAAGATACGACATCCGACGTTCTTGGAGATTTCCACCCAATAAGGTTGTGTAATGTGATATACAAAATAATCTCCAAATTATTAGTTTCCAGACTCAAGACGTTGATGAGCGGCATTATATCCGAAGCACAAACCGCTTTCATCTCAGGGAGAATGGCTTCAGACAATGTTCTCATTGCAAATGAGTTGATGCATTCACTCAAATCTCGTAAGAGAGTATCAAAGACGTATATGGCGGTGAAGACGGATATATCGAAAGCTTATGACCGAACTGAATGAGATTTTTTGGAAGCAACAATGAAGGCGTTTGGTTTCTCTTCAAAATGAATATCTTGGATTATGGCCATTGTCAAATCTGTTTCCTTTTCAGTACTAATAAATGGCTCACCTCATGGTCATATCATACCTGCACGAGGTCTCAGATAAGGTGATCCTCTTTTCCCGTACCTATTTATCTTATGTGCGAATGTTCTCAGTCACTTAGTCTACAAAGAAGTAAGGGCTGTAGAATTAGACGAATTAAGATTGGAAACAGTGTACCAGCTATTAGTCATTTGCTTTTTGCGGATAATTCTCTGTTCTTCATCCAAGCTAATCAACGCAATAGCAAAGCCTTGAAAATGGTGTTCGATCTCTATGAGAAAGGTTCTGGACAGAAAATCAATCCTTTAAAGTCCATGATCATTTTTGGATCTAAGGTTTATGCTCATACTCAGGTGCATATCAAATGCATTCTCGGTATTCAGAATCGTGGGGAAGGAAAGTATTTAGGACTTCTGGAATAATTTGGACGAAAGAAAAAGGATATGTTTCATATCATTGTTGATAAAGTCAAACAACATACCAGCTCTTGGACAGGACACCATCTGACTCAAGCGAGAAAGGAGATAATGTTAAAAACAGTTGTTATTGCTATGCCGGTTTACTCGATGGCTTGTTTTAAAATTCCTAAACAAGTTGTCGATGAGATTACATCTGAATTACGTCGGTTTTGGTGGGAGAAGAAATCTGATAAACGGGGTATTCTTTGGGTAGCTTGGAATTGGTTGCAACTCACCAAAGATGAAAGTGGTATCGGCTTCAAAGACTTATTCCGTTTCAACGATGCTATGTTAGCTAAACAGGCTTAGCGGCTTTTGAAGCACCCGGATTCATTGTTTGTCCACCTTTTTAAAGCCAAATATTACCCTAATTGTTCGGTCTTCGAAGCCACATCTCAACGCCTTCAATCTTATGGTTGGTCTTCTATATTAATTGGTTTGGAACTTCTTAAGAAAGACATCAAACATAATACTGGAGATGGTCATTCTACCAGAATTTTTACAGAAAATTGGCTTCCTGCAACGCCACCTCGCCTGGCAGTTGGTGACCCTGCTTTTATACTTACTGTTGCTGATCTTACGTCTCACAATAAAAATGAACGACATTGGAATACACAGTCTCTTATTGACGTTTTGACAGAGGAAGATCGTTTGCTAGCCCAGTCTATTTTCATTACCTCTACAGTCCAAGATGATACTCCTATATGGGCTCTTGAAACATATGGAATATACTCGGTTTGATCAGGCTATCATCTAGCTCGTCATATTGATCCATGTATAATTAATACCAGACCTCCCTATGGTGATCTCATCCTCAAACGCAGAATTTGGAAATTACCCATATTACCGAAATTGAAGCACTTCTTATGGCGCATTCTCTCGAGGGCTTTACCAACAGCTACACGTCTCTGTTCACATGGAATGAATCTTTCACCTCTGTGTCGAAGATGTGGTCATCATCTTGAATCGATTTCACATCTGTTTTTGATTGTCCAACATCTCAGTTATTTTGGTCGGCTGCCAACTTACTTCACCTGCCTTGGACTACGAACCAATCCGAAGTTTCAGACTCCAACATAGCTTTCATTCTAGATCGCTTCCCTTACCAAAACTCTCCGATGTTGAGAAACTTATTTCGATTTGGATTTTATGGCATATCTGGACTCCACCCATCTACTGAAGTAGGATTCTGTTTTGATGAAGTTAACGAATGGATTGAAGTCTCGCAGTCTGGAGGTCATGACGTCGTAGCTTCTACTTCTCAACATCAACATCATGTACATTGGACTCCGCCTACATTCCATTGTTTTAAATACAACTTCGATGCTTCCTATGACCCAGAATCTGGTCTTAGCTCGCCGGATGGATTTTACGTGATGATGAAGGAAGTGTGGTGACTTGGGGTTCTCAATCTCTGGGTGTAACTTTTTCACCTCTTGAAGCTGAAGGAAAAGCTCTTTACTATGCTATCCGTGATACTTTGGCAAAAGAAATTCAGCATGTCATTTTCGAAGGAGATTGTTAGATTCGGATTCGGCGTCTCACTTCAGATTTGGTGAACTGGACCATTTATAATTTAACTACAGCAATCAAGCACCTCTGCCTTGCTTTCACGACTTTTAGCTTCGTCTTCATTCATAGGTTTGTAAATACAGGTGCACATGTGATTGCTTCCTATTCTCGGCATTCTTTTTCTAGTGTCTTTCGTAACCCTTATATCCCTATCTGGTTAATGAGTCTTGTTCAAAAAGATATTGTAATCACTCAACATTAATGGTAATATAATATTTGTCGAAAAAGAGAGAGAAAAATAAAGGATATAGCCATATAGTGGAGGTAAGGTAGGTGGGGATGTACATATTCTCTAGTCATCATTCATAAAGAAGTTGTCATTCTTGATCGAGTGCCAGATGAATTGTTTCTTGCAGAAATCTCCAATTTTTTCTTTAATGGTGGCTAGGACATTTTACACCAACTCGACTCACAATAAACTTATTAAACAATATATTGATTGGTAAATTCCTTGTCTATCAAGTTTATAACTAAAATCAATATCATCGAGACTCTTTGTTTTATGAGCAATTAATTGATCTAAGTCTGACTATGAGCATCAAATACTTTAAAGAGGAGGTGGTGAGGTTGCAGAGAGTGGTAATGGACCTTGCTCATGGGTAGCCGACATCGAAATTTTTTTTTTGGTAGAGTGAACATACTATATTAAGCACCAATAGCCAATGTAGTCCAGTTTTTAGTTCTAGTTTCATGTTAAGATATGATATTATCTTGTTAATATCTTATCATATCTTATAACTACTTGTGTATATCTTTAACTTGCACAGCAAGAATTAGTTTAGATTCTCATAGATCTTAGTATATCTTTAGCTTTGTATATATAACGAGCTGAGTTCAGCTGAATGAAATACACAGAAAACCTTCATACTTTACGGTTTCTGACATGGTATCAGAGCAATAGCCATACACAATTAGGCTTTTTGTTCGATCCTCTTTTCTTCTTCTAACCCTACTCTTGGTGTTACACCAAATTCGTATCAAAAATTTCCTCTATGGCTGACGACGAACTTGTCAAACATGAGAAATCCAAGGTTGAGGTTAAACGAAGAAAAATCTCTCCCTATGATCTCTCCGTAAGCGACAATCCTGGTTGTGTGATATCAAAACCGCTTCTGCTTGGACCAAACTATGATGAATGGTCCATTAATCTCGCTGGTGCCCTAAAAGCAAGGAAGAAGTTTGGATTCGTTGACGGATCCATTCCCAAACCTGATGCAGATTCAGAAGATCTCGAAGACTGGTGGACAAACAACGCTTTGCTAGTCTCATGGATCAAACTCACAATTGATCCGGTCTTAAGCTCGAACATCTCACACTATGATGTTGCAAAAGACTTATGGGATCATATCCAGCGAAGGTTTGCGATAAAGAATGGACAGAGAGTTCAGAGACTCAAAACAGAACTAGCAAACTGTCGACAACAAGGACTCGCAATAGAGGCTTACTATGGAAAACTCACAAAACTGTGGACGTTTCTTGGTGACTATCAGAAAGGAAGAACTATTGAAGAAATCAAAAGGGAAAGAGAAGAAGATAAGCTGCATCAGTTTCTTATGGGAGTTGATGAAACTTTGTTTGGCTCTGTCAAATCTTCTCTCTTGTCCCGTACTCCACTTCCTTCTGTTGATGAGGCATACAATGTGCTAACACAGGATGAACAATCCAAAGCTAACGCACGGTTACAAGAAGAGCGTGCAACAAAGATGAGTTTTGCTATTCAAGCATCATCTAAAACTAGAAGTACTGGAAAAAGTGATCTTCGAAATCCGAATGTCACTTGTACAAGTTGTGGACGCACTGGTCATCTAGCAGAAATCTGTTTCCGCACACTCGGGTATCCCCCATGGTGGGGAGACAGACCACGTTCCAAACCTACAAACAGCACACAACAAAGTGTTAGCTCGTCTTCGTCTTCTCAAGGAAGATCATCTTTCTCTCAGGGACGCACAGTTTCTGGAACAACTGGAACACATAATGCAAATCATGTCGTTGCAGCTACCTCCATGATCAACAACAATGATCGTGTTGGAATAATAGGACTTAGTGACTCCCAATGGCAGACACTCGTGCAAATGTTAAACGAACGACACTCCAATGCTGGTTCACAGCTCTCTGGTACGTCTTTCTCTAACTCCTGGATTATAGATACAGGCGCATCTAATCATATGACTGGAACCGCGGATTATCTTGATAACTTATCCGTTATGCAACCGGTTCTGATAAAACTACCGGATGGTAGATTTACGACATCCACTCATAAGGGAACAGTTAGATTGGGTTCACAGCTCAGTCTCAGTAACGTTTTCTTCGTAGATGGCTTACATTGTCATCTCATATCAGTGTCTCAGTTGAATAGAGAAAGAGCCACTGTTTTTCAGATTACTGACAAGCTATGCATTGTACAGGACCGCATATTGAGGACCCTGATTGGAGCGGGTAGAGAGCACAATGGACTCTACTTCTTTACGGGAATGGAGAATGCGGCGGCGTTGTACACAACACATCAAGGTTCCTTGGAAGTTTGGCATCGTCGCTTAGGTCATGCTTCTCATAAAGTTGTAAAGCTATTACCTATTTCTGGTTTTAATGGTGTTACTAGTAGTGGTGTTTTAGACAATAAAGCTTGCGAGATTTGTATTCGAGCAAAACAAGCAAGAGACTCATTTCCGATCAGTTTGAATAAAACGTCAGATGTTTTTCAGTTAGTTCACTGTGACCTCTGGGGTCCATATCGTACCACTGCGTTATGCGATTCTAGATATTTTCTGACCATATTGGATGACTTCTCTCGCGCTTTATGGATATATCTACTTCCCAACAAACAAAGTGCACCATCTAAGCTTAAGCACTTCATCACTTTAGTTGAAAGACAATTTGAGAAAAAGGTTAAGTGCATAAGAAGTGACAACGGTTCTGAGTTCTTATGTCTTACAGAATATTCCAGAGACAATGGGATTATTCATCAGATGTCATGCGTCGGGACTCCGCAGCAAAACGGTAGAGTAGAACGCAAGCACATGCACATACTCAACGTAGCCAGAGCATTGCGTTTCCAAGCTTCCTTACCTGAAGAATTCTGGGGTGAATGCACATTAACAACATGCTACTTAATAAACAGAACTCCGTCTTCGGTTCTAAATGGGAAAACACCATTTGAAGTACTCTACAACCGGCCTCCACCATTGTCTCATCTCAAAGTTTTTGGTTGTCTATGTTATGTGCATAATCAAAAGCATGGAGGAGACAAATTCGCTAGCAGAACGACAAAGTCAGTTTTCTTAGGCTATCCTTTTGGTAAAAAGGGATGGCGAGTATATAATATTGAAACTGGACAACTTTCAGTCTCTCGAGATGTGATATTCTGTGAGGATAATTTTCCATTTGCAAAATCTGTTTCATCTTCAGATATTGCTAACTCGCTTAGTCCATGGATTACCCCTGATGAAGATGATGATTTGCTTGACAACACTTTAACACCAGAACCAGAGCTAAGTGAACCACCTCAGTCGGATCAGATAATTGAGGTTGCTTCACCTGAACCATTGCAACAGTCTCCTGTGCAGTCTACGATTCCACCTTCACCAGGACTATCTCATGACTCCATTGTTGCACCTACTTATGTCTCTACTGATACTCTTGAGGCCGACACAGAAATACTCGGCCGAGGACATCGACAACGTTTTCGACCAGCTAAACTGGCAGATTACTGCACTGCCACAATTGCAGGAAAAACACTAGATGAAACTGCATATCCTTATGACATTGGTTTTTATGTCTCTTCCTCACGCTTCTCTGCTCATCATCGCGCATACCTAACGAAAATATCAAGTAAGGCAGAACCACAATCATATTCTCAGGCCGTGTCTGATCCGCTTTGGCAGAATGCAGTAGGCAATGAGATAGAAGCACTTGAGCTCAACCGCACCTGGTCTGTGGAAAATCTTCCACCTGGGAAGAAAGCAATAGCTTGCAAATGGGTGTTTCGTCTTAAATACAATGCTGACGGTACACTCGAGCGACATAAGGCTAGACTGGTGGTCATGGGCAACAGACAAATAGAAGGAGAAGACTTCTCTGAAACATTTGCTCCTGTTGCGAAAATGAACACCATTCGATCCGTTCTGCAAATCTCTGTCTCTAACAATTGGGAGATTCACCAAATGGATGTGCACAACGCATTCCTACACGGTGATTTAAAGGAAGAAGTTTACATGCATTTTCCTCCTGGATTCCGCAACTCTGATAAATCAAAAGTCCTTCGCCTGCATAAGTCACTTTATGGTCTTCGACAAGCCCCTAGATGTTGGTTCGCCAAGCTTACTGCATCTCTACTTGATTACGGTTTTATTCAGTCTATACCGGATTACTCACTGTTTGTACTAAACCGTGATAACTCTAGACTCCACGTTCTCGTATACGTTGATGATCTTATCATCACAGGAAGCTCACTGCAACTCATTACTGATTTTAAGAACTATCTCAGCTCTTGTTTCCACATGAAGGATCTTGGCGTTCTGAAATATTTTCTCGGTATCGAGGTCGCACGCAGCTCTTCCGGACTCTACTTATGTCAACGAAAATACTCTCTTGACATTCTTACTAAAACGGGCCTTCTTGGAGCCAAACCAGTTGCATTTCCCTTGGATCAGAATCACAAACTAGCACTTGTAAACGATGCTTTCTTGACTGATCCGACTCGTTACAGACGGCTGATTGGTCGGCTGATATACCTCGGCACAACTCGTCCTGAACTTTCCTACTCAATTCATATTCTCTCCCAGTTTATGCAAAAACCGAGACAGTCTCACTCGGATGCTGCAACTCGAGTCGTGAAGTTTCTCAAAAACAGTCCGGGACAGGGGATTCTTCTCCGTACGGGCAATCCACTTACACTAACAGCCTGGTGTGACGCAGACTGGGGAGGATGTCCAATCACACGCAGGTCACTAACCGGATGCTTCGTACAACTTGCTGGCTCTCCTATCTCCTGGAAAACGAAGAAACAGGACTCGGTTTCTCTATCCTCGGCAGAGGCTGAATACCGGGCAATGCTTCTCACTATCAAAGAAGTTATTTGGCTCAGGAACTTGCTTGATTTTCTTGGCGTAAAAACCACAACTGCAGTACCTCTTTACTGCGATAACATGGCCGCAATACATATCAGCAACAACCCGGTGTTTCACGAGCGTACAAAGCATGTTGAAATGGCATGCAACTTCATCCGGGAATCCATCGTCAAAGGCATTGTTACTACAAAACATGTCGGTTCCAAATCACAGCTAGCGGACATACTGACTAAAGCACTTGGGCGCCGAGAATTTGAAAGTTTTCTTCTCAAGTTGGGCATTTCGAATCTCCATGTTCCAACTTGAGGGGGGGGGGGGGGGTGTTAAGATATGATATTATCTTGTTAATATCTTATCATATCTTATAACTACTTGTGTATATCTTTAACTTGCACGGCAAGAATTAGTTTAGATTCTCATAGATCTTAGTATATCTTTAGCTTTGTATATATAACGAGCTGAGTTCAGCTGAATGAAATACACAGAAAACCTTCATACTTTACGGTTTCTGACATTTCAGTTACATAAGTTTGAACGTCATCGTGTAGATGTTAAGGGCTATCTTTCATCGAGTCTCTCTTGTTTTCCTTGCAGGAATAGTTCCTTCTTCGGGCTACTGGATTAAACAACTTTTGACTTCTAGAGTTTATGTATTTCTCTTTGTTTTCAGGCCTTTCTTTTGGTTTTCCAATGAATTTTTGCTCTATTTTTTGGCATTTTCAAACTCTTTATCACTACTTTAATTCTTCGCTACTAGGTGGAAATTAAAAAAAATATTGTTACTTATTTCCATGTTTTTATTTTATTTTTGGAGAAATTGCTTAAAATACCCTTAAATTTGATTTTAAATAAAAGTGTACCCCCAAACTTGAATCAAATATAAAACTGGTTTTGCAGCCTTATGAAATTACCGCGCTGTCCTTATGACCAATCAAAAAAACGTCAAACGCAATTACCATTATAACCTTCGACTATTTCAGACTTCTACGGATGTCTGAGACTTCAGACTCTAATAGAAGTCTGACACTGAATTAATTAGTAAATTTAAATTTTAAAATTATAAAAAAATATTTTGTCAAAACTTTTATATACATAAATTATATATAAACAATTTAGTAGTATATAAATTAAAATTTGATAAAATTGAGTCATATTAAACAATGTTAGTTAAGTATGCCTTAGAACCCTACTTTGTAATGGAACATAATGGAATATTTACATATAACTTACATATAACCTTAGGGTTAGTTAGACTCATGGTTTAAGAAATTCACATTTGAAAAAAAAAATATTTGCACATGTATGTTATAATGGTGATATAATTAACGAATTTGATGTGTCCTAGGTGTTTTGTTTAAATATTTTTCGATGTTAAGTGATAAATACTAAATTTAGGGTTTATTAGACTTCTATAGAAGTCTGAATTTTGGGGTTTCGTAAATACTTTTAACCAAATATACCTTAAATGAGTACAATTGACTAAATTTTATGTAATTTTAATTTACATATGTCCAAAAGTCTCATGTTTAATTTATGTATCCAAATTTTTCCTCAAAATATTTTTTAATAATTTTATAATTTAAATTTTCAACTTAATTATCTCTCAGATTTCTCGTAACATTTGATAAAATTGAGTCAAACTAAACAATATGTAAGGTAGAGTAAGTTCTAAACCTCAAATCATTCTTTGTAATGGAACATTTACATATAACTTACATATAACTTTAGGGTTAGATTCATGGTTTACCAAATTTATATTTGAAATATTAAATTTATATATATATATATATATATGTTATAATGTGCATATATTTAGCGAATTTGATGTTTTCTAATTGTTTTGTTTAAATATTTTCACCGATAAGTGATAAATATTAGGTTTAGGGTTTCTCAGACTTCACGACAAAGTCTGAATTTTGTGGTTTCTAAGACTTCTTTAGAAGTCTGAGACGTATTTAAGTTAAAAATTTAAATTTTAAAAATATGAAAAATAATTTGATATAAATTTTGATACATAAATTAAGCATAAGCATTTGTTATGTATATAAATTAAAATAACATAAACTTTGATCAAACTTAAGCATTTAAGATATATTTGGTTCAAAACACCATGTAGTTTGATCTATATTTCACATATGAAGGTGAATATCATGTTTTATCTGTAGGGTTAGATTCAGAGTTTGTGAATTTTCATTCATATTGTTCCATTTTAGTTAGTTTGTGACTATTCTAAACGAGTTTGATGTTTATTATAAGTTTTCTATATAATATGATGGTATTTAAGTAGTAATTATTAGATTTAGGGTTTCTCAGACTTCCAGGAAAATCTGGTTCAAGTATTTAAACTTGTCATGAAGTCTTATTTCAGACTGCATATGAAGTCTGAAATTTTCCGCCTTTTCAAAAAATTTCACACGAAAACTTTTCAAAAAGGCGAGAAATTTCTGCCTGAAAATTTCAGAATTCCCGCTCAATTCAGAAATTCCTTCTCAGACTGCATATGAAGTCTGATACCGGATATTTTATAATTTTTAATTATTAAAATTTTGGCGGCAAAGTTTCCCTCCAATTCTCTCCTCTTATCTAAACCTATTTTTTTACACACATATAACAGCCAGAAAAAAAAACATTCACATTCTTCCTTTTTTTACTACCTCTCTTTCTCTCTCTCTCACTTTTGTAAAACCTCTCTAAAATTTCTCATCCAAAATTGTTCTCAAGCTTATTCTCTCATATGAGTTCTTATGTATGTGATTCATAGTTGATTCTATTTGAGCTGTGAAATAGGTGAGTGGATCGGTTCTGATTTAGTGTTTTCAAAGTTTTTTTAACTGAACCAATTAAGACTTTTGACATAGACTTTTGGTTATACATTTTGATTTGTTCAAAAAATCCTTTATTATCTATTTATTGGAGACTTGTTCGCTAACTAATGCAAGAGCTCTGTGTTTTTGCTTTTTCAGGTGCTTGGTTTAAGGTTGATCCAGATGACTCTCCAAAGAAGCTGGAGTTGGGGTTCATTATGTGCTAATGGCTCATAAAATTTCACTGTTACGAGGAACACGAAGTCTGAGAGTCTAATACCAGACTACAATAGAAGTCTGAGAAACTCTCAGACTTCCAGGTAAATCTGGTTCGAGTATTTAGACTTCTCGAAGTCTTATTTCAGACTGCGTATGACGTCTGAAATTTAAATGTTTTTGAAAATTTTCACACGAAAACTTTTCAAAAAGGCGAGAAATTTTTGCCGAAATTTTCAGAATTCCCGCTCAATTCAGAAATTCCTTCTCAGACTGCATATGAAGTCTGATACCGGATATTTTACAATTTTTAATTATCAAAATTTTGGCGGCAAAGTTTCCCTCCAATTCTCTCCTCTTATCTAAACCTATTTTTTTACACACATATAACAGCCAGAAAAAAAAACCTTCACATTCTTCCTTTTTTTTATTACCTCTCTTTCTCTCTCTCTCACTTTTGTAAAACCTCTCTAAAATTTCTCATCCAAAAATGTTCTCAAGCTTATTCTCTCATATGAGTTCTTATGTATGTGATTCATAGTTGATTCTCTTTGAGCTGTGAAATAGGTGAGTGGATCGGTTCTGATTTAGTGTTTTCAAAGTTTTTTTAACTGAACCAATTAAGACTTTTGACATAGACTTTTGGTTATACATTTTGATTTGTTCAAAAAATCCTTTATTATCCATTTCTTGGAGACTTGTTCGTTAACTAATGCAAGAGCTCTGTGTTTTTGTTTTTTCAGGTGCTTGGTTTAAGGTTGATCCAGATGACTCTCCAAAGAAGCTGGAGTTGGGGTTCATTATGTGCTAATGGCTCATAAAATTTCACTGTTACGAGGAACACGAAGTCTGAGAGTCTAATATCAGACTACAATAGAAGTCTGAGAAACTCTCAGACTTCCAGGTAAATCTGGTTCGAGTATTTAGACTTCTCGAAGTCTTATTTCAGACTGCGTATGACGTCTGAAATTTAAATGTTTTTGAAAATTTTCACACAAAAACTTTTCAAAAAGGCGGGAAATTTTTGCCGAAATTTTCAGAATTCCCGCTCAATTCAGAAATTTCTTCTCAGACTGCATATGAAGTCTGATACCGGATATTTTACAATTTTTAATTATTAAAATTTTGACGGCAAAGTTTCCCTCCAATTCTCTCCTCTTATCTAAACCTATTTTTTTACACACATATAACAGCCAGAAAAAAAACCTTCACATTCTTCCTTTTTTTTACTACCTCTCTTTCTCTCTCTCTCACTTTTGTAAAACCTCTCTAAAATTTCTCATCCAAAAATGTTCTCAAGCTTATTCTCTCATATGAGTTCTTATGTATGTGATTCATAGTTGATTCTCTTTGAGCTGTGAAATAGGTGAGTGGATCGGTTCTGATTTAGTGTTTTCAAAGTTTTTTTAACTGAACCAATTAAGACTTTTGACATAGACTTTTGGTTATACATTTTGATTTGTTCAAAAAATCCTTTATTATCCATTTCTTGGAGACTTGTTCGCTAACTAATGCAAGAGCTCTGTGTTTTTGCTTTTTCAGGTGCTTGGTTTAAGGTTGATCCAGATGACTCTCCAAAGAAGCTGTAGTTGGGGTTTATTATGTGCTAATGGCTCATAAAATTTCACTGTTACGAGGAACACGAAGTCTGAGAGTCTAATACCATACTACAATAGAAGTCTGAGAGTAAAAATTCAACATGAAGTCTTATATTAGACTACTTTTGAAGTCTGAAGTTTGATACTAAATTAGGTGTTTTCTCATTTTTGTAGATTTTTACTGGTTATTAGACTTCTTGTTGAACACATTGTATTGTATTAGATTATTGGATTATCAAATCAAAGAAAGAAAGTTCTCCTTATGTATTATGCTTGTAGAAAAATACAAAGTTGTATAAATTTCTTTTGTCTACTCAAAATCAACAAGAAATTTTGTTCATTGGAAGTATATAATATCAAGAAATGGGTTAGTTTAACCTTGGAAGAAAACATTACTCTTTGGATTACATATACCAACATATGACAAACTAAAATAACCTTAAGTGGTGATGAATTGGTCGTCAGACCTCTACTACTGTCTGATTCTTATGAGCTAAAAGTTTATAAAATTAACAAGTCCAAATGTCAAGTTCGTTCTCTCATCATCACATTAGCGATCTTACTGAAAAAAGCTTATAAACGCTCTACATGTGGTTGTGTAGCTAATCTTAATCCCAATCTACTTCTTCATTGATACTTTGATATGATTTGGTGTAATCAGTTCAATTATATCAAAGCATTCAATAAACAACCAACATATATAATATGGAGTATGACGTGTACGCATAGACATTCGTTCCACCAGCTCGGACGCTACTAGCTACATTGCCAATATTATTCAAAAATTGATTAAAAAAAAATTACCATATATAAAAATGTAAAACTCACACATAAAAAACATAGAAAACTAACACACATTTATAAAAATTAAAATCAACCAAATTAATCGCAAATATTCAATAAAATACATTTTAAAAGTTTTTAATATTTCAGACGTCTATAGATGTCTGATTGTAGTGCAACCAGACTTCTATGGTAGTCTGAAAAAGAGGGTATTTTTGCAACTGATTTTGAAATGTCAGACAGCGGATGCAGTCTGAAATCAATCAGACAGCGTACGCAGTCTGCTTTGAAAAATTTTGAACTTTTTGTCAGACAGCTTATGATGTCTGAGAAAAAAAAGGGTAGTTTTGCAATTGAATTTCAATTGTCAGACTTCTCCAAAGAAGTCTGATGATTTTCAGACTTCGGGAGAAGTCTGAAAAATAGTAGAGGGTAGTTTTGCAATTGATTTTGAAATGTCAGACAGCGGATGTAGTCTGACAAGAATTTCAGACAGCGAGGGAAGTCTGATAAAAATATCGCATTTTTGGTTTTTATCCAGCGTTGACCAAAATTCGATATTTCAGATGTCTATAGTCGTCTGGCAAAAGTTTGGAATTTCAGATGTCTATAGCCGTATGATATTTTTTTTCCTTATTTTCAGACAGATTTAGAAGTCTGACGACTTTTTCGCTTATTCTGGTCAACATCTGAAAATTTGGGTCAATTGCAGTTTCTACCCCCCAATATTTTCAGACATCGGATCCCGTCTGACAAAAAGTCAAAAATCGGTCAATTTCTTGCCAGACTACATAAGAAGCCTGACTAAAAAATCAAATTTGAATCAATTGCAAAACTACCCTCTTCTTATTTTGACTTCTTGGTGACGTCAGATAAATTTTTTTTTTGTTTTCAAAGGAATTTCTCAGACTTCTATGGAAGTCTGTCAATTGAAAGTCAATTGCAAAACTACCCTCTCGTTGACCATAATTTTTCATCAGACTTCGTGGAAAGTCTGAAATCGCGAAACAGATCTGAAAATCGGGGGATCTTGTGAAAAATCACATAAATCTGATTTTGAGCTAGTTTTTACCTTCCCCAAACACTCAAAACTTTTAGTTACATCAATACCCAACAAACCCAACTATTTTTATGCAAGAATAACCACTATCACAAGAGATTTAAATTTTAATTTTTTTTAAACGTGAAATAAAGAGATTTTTGAATGAAATTGGAGAGAAAATAAGAGAATAGAAGGTTGTGAGTTCTAATATGGAGTTTTGATGGCTCGAAATTGGTTGTGTGAAGCATTATGAGCTCAAAATTGGTTGTTAATGGTGGTTGGGTGAATTGGAGAAGATGACAGTTTCGTAATTAAGTTAAATCTGAAAGGCTTTTTTTGTCTTTTGGTAAAAATATCAAACTTCATATGAAGTCTGGCGATGGTATTATCGTGAATACACAGATTAGTAGGGGGATATATTAGCGAAAAAAAGGCAGGAAAAGGAAGAGGGTACTTTCAGGGTTGACTTCAATTTTAGGGGCATTTTTGCAAACAACCCTTTATTTTTCTATGGGACTAATTATATAGGTCAGACATTTTGTTAACGCAAATGTAACACCTAAATGTTTATTGTTTTTAATAATATTTAAATTTAGCACAAAAAACTACCAAGAGGACTCACCTTGTATAATCGTCTTTAAATGTAGCTTGGCCGTTTGTTTATATTGTTTGTCCGTCCCATGGAAATAGCTGATGATATAAGACTAGGACGAAGTTCTTATATGACTTAGTTACTAGGTCACCCACCCGCTTAAGAATCATGAAGAGCTTCTACTTAGTCCAAAGGAACCATTCAAAGTTTGATCATACCTTAACCATAGAGCATCTCCAAAATGAATTTCATTTTTGAAACTAGGGATCGTCAACTTCCGCGTAGGCACGAAGATTTATTTTGTATTTATGACTTTTATAAATATTTTAGTTTAGATTATATTTGTTTGTTTTTCGATATTATAATATTGTTTCTTTTTTTATATTTTCGTGAAATTCTTAACAATTTTATTTGTATATATTTTTATATAAAATTACATATATCATATATTGTTGGTACATTCATAATTTTTTGGGTATATTTATACTTGATATTTCTCTTTAATATAGCTTAAGCAAATATTGATTTTTGTTGTTTGTTTTGTATTTCTAAGTTTTATTTTTAGATTATATTCGTTATTTTTTCCTTCATTGCTATAATATTATTCATTTCATTTTTCCACATCTTTGTAGAGAATCTCTTAGCTATTTTATGTCAATTTTTGCTTTTTCTTTATATAAAAGTTATATGTATTTCAGTTTCTAATGGTTCATTCATATTTGTTATTATTCTTTAGTATAGTTTAAACAACTATTGAATTTTATTATATGACCTTGATTTTATTTTCCTGAAATTACTTTTGTTTGAGATAATTATTTTTCTTTAAAAAAAAATTGTTAGGCCAATTACTATTTTTATTATCCTTCATTTGTGCCATGAAATGATTTTAGTTTTTTTCTTCTGGTTCCTATCTAAATTTCTCCTATCTTTTTCATAGACTGACATTTCTATTTTTGATATTATGTGTATATATTTTTTTTGTTAAGACATTTTTCAACGTAATTTATTTTTCATTTATGTGAGCTATTTATTTTTATTTTTATTTTTGTATTTTTAATTTCCGTTTCTAAATTTTTTGTTTTATTTAATTTTGAAAGTCAGTAGTATGTTTTCCATAATAAATCTTATTATTTTTATTTTCTCAGAATTGAAATGTATAGTTATTGTTATATGGTTTTTACTTATGAAACTAGTGTAGACTTATTTAAGTTGATAGTTTGGTTTTTAATGTTTTGTTTAATACTAATAGTTTTCAAAAAATTATTGTTATATCTTTTCACTCTTTCATCTTCTAAGTAATTTTCTAATTGAATGCTTTAGCTTATACACCTCTGAAAACCTTTTCTACGTACAAACAAATAATGGTGATTGATCATGTAAGTTTTGAGGGAAAAAAACTTTATTCATCAGAAACTCAGAAATAGTATTCTCCAATTGCTGGCAAATGTATCTTCTTAGTTGCCGAGAAACCAAATCTGAACTTATAAGACCTCAGTTTTGCAAGTGAAATGGATTTTCCAGATTCCAATTGCTTTCTCTAAACTTCAATTATCCATCGAAGAAATTTAACACTATCGCACATGTTTTTCCATGCAAACCCAAACATTTGATGACATTTTGTTGGTGGTCCTTCCTAGTGGAGGCAACATTATGGGGACTTAATTATCATTAGGCCCCATGTAAATAATCTTTTCCTGTGTGTAATAAGTGTGTTTTTCACTCTTTATTGTTTGCAAGTCGTGCACAAGAAAAACAGAAGAAGACAGAGAGCAAAAAGAAGTGAAGAGAAGAAAGAGAGGTGAAAGTCAAGTTTCGCCAGTTTTGGTCAAAGCCTCGATCGGACATTCAAACGTGGTCTGATCTTTCTGAAACTTTGGGGAAAGCTTCATGACTCAGTGATCTTCAGATTCAACGGTGGGTTTTGTATTTCAACGGTTGGTTTGTTGTGAATCGGAGTTTTAGTGAAGCGGTTCTGTTTTGAAGCGAGCTGAGACCAGTGTTCAGTGTTTGGGAAATCCAACGGTGAGATCTTCTCTTCTTGAGCTGAAATTTTGCAGAGGTGTTCTTGACTCGTTTATCTAGGATTTGTACGGTGGAGATTGGATTTAGTGACCGGAATCCTAGTGAACGTAGAGTCGTTTGAGGCTGCATATTTCTGAGCTTTATATAGCTCTCTTGTTGATTCTTTGTTGTGTTGGAGATTGCTCTTGTCGAGCCTTACTCTCTGGTGTTGTTCTTTGGAACAGAGAGGACGTGGTTGTACTCAAAACTATTTCATATAGTGGATTTGGAGTGGACTACGGTCCCGTGGTTTTTCCTTCTCACATCGAGGAGGTTTTCCACGTAAAAATTGTGGTGTCTCGTTTCATTTCGTTTTTGATATTGTTTCTGCCATCATCATTTATATTTTTCTCACAGACTCACACAAGTGCGGGAAACTCATATTCCGCTGCGCCTTATCGCGTTTCCGTGTTTCCCCAACAGAGTGGTATCAGAGCTTGAGGTTGTGAGCTTTGGATTTCGGTAACTTTGGTTATTGGTTTTGCTTGTGTGAGTGATGGAAAATATGAACAGAATGATCAGTTTGAATGGTGCTAATTATCATACATGGAAAGGCAAGATGGAAGATTTGCTTTTCGTGAAGGAATTCCATGTACCGGTTTTTCAGGAGAAGAAACCTGATGAGAAAACGGATGATCAATGGAAGTTGCTGCATCGACAAGTCTGTGGTTCGATAAGGCAGTGGATAGATGATAATGTTCTGCATCATGTTGAAACAGAGACTAATGCTCGTTCTTTGTGGTTGAAGCTGGAGCAGTTGTATGCTCGGAAGACCGGGAATAATAAGATGTTCATGATCAAGAAGTTGATTGAGTTGAGGTATCAGGATGGTACTCCGATGACGGATCACTTGAATGCGTTTCAGGGATTAATCAACAAGCTTTCTGACATGGGTATTCATTTTGAAGATGAGATTCACGGTTTGTGGCTTCTTGGTACATTACCGGATTCTTGGGAAGTGTTCACGATGTCTCTTTGTAACTCCGCAGCGAATGGCGCTATTTCGATGGACTTAGTGAAGAACAGTGTCTTGAATGAGGAAACGAGAAGGCAGTCAAATCCTAGTTCCTCGCGTTCAGATGTTATGGTTACTGAGTCAAGGGGGAGGAGTTCATATCGTGAGTCCAAGAAGGAGAAGAACAGGAGCAGAAGCAAATCTAATAGATTTGCGAATTTGGAGTGCCACTACTGTCATAAGAAAGGGCACTTGAAGAAAGATTGCTGGAAGTTGAAAAAGGACAGCAAGCAAGGAAATCGTCAAGGAGATGGTGAAGATCGGGTGACTGTCACCGAGGATCAGTTTCTTATTCTTGACGAGGGTGATGCCATTAATGTTGCATGCCAGGACACCAGTTGGGTTGTTGATAGTGGAGCTACTACTCATGCTACATCGCAGCGGGATTTGTTCACTACCTATACTCCAGGTAGTTATGGTTCAGTTAAGATGGGTAATGATGGTTTGGCTCAGGTTGTTGGCATTGGTGATATTTGCTTGGAGACGAGTCTTGGTACAAGACTTCTGCTTAAGGGAGTTAAGCATGTCCCAGATGTTCGGTTGAATCTGATTTCTACAGGAAGACTTGATGATGAGGGTTTCTACAGTTTATTCGGTGGTGGTAAATGGAAGCTCTCACGTGGTTCTATGGTTATGGCTCGAGGTAATAAGTCTTCATCTTTCTATTGGATGCAGGCTAAGGTCTCCAAAGACATTGTTAATGCAGTGGAGAATGATGATGCCATGGAGTTATGGCATAAGAGACTCGGTCATATTAGTGAGAAGGGATTGTCTGTGTTGTCAAAGAAGGAGGCTATTCCAGGGATCTCCGGTATGCACTTACAGAAGTGTGAGCATTGTTTTGCTGGGAAACAACACAGAGTATCGTTCAAGTCTTCTGCACCTTCGAGGAAACCCGAGATACTTGACTTGGTGCATTCAGATGTGTGTGGTCCAATGAAGACAAAATCTCTTGGTGGTGCATCATATTTTGTCACATTCATTGATGATCATTCGAGGAAGTTGTGGGTTTTCACTATGAAGACGAAGGATCAGGTTCTGGGATATTTCAAGCATTTTGTGGCATTGGTTGAGAGACAGACGGGAAAGAAGTTGAAGTGTATCCGTAGTGATAATGGTGGTGAGTATTCTGGACCATTTGATGCTTATTGCAGGGAACATGGTATTAGGCATCAGTTCACGCCGCCTAAGACTCCACAGTTGAATGGGTTGGCAGAGAGGATGAACAGAACGATTGTCGAGAGGATGAGATGTTTGATTTCGCAGTCAGGCTTACCGATGACTTTCTGGGGTGAAGCTTTGAGCTCGGTTGTTCACGTGTTGAACTTGTCACCAAGTGCTCCATTGGATGGTGACATTCCAGAGAGAGTTTGGACCGGCAAGAATGTTTCTTACGGTCATTTAAGGGTCTTTGGGTGCAAGGCTTTCGTGCACATTCCTAAAGACGAAAGGTCGAAGCTTGAGATGAAGTCGCGGCAATGTGTTTTCATTGGTTATGGTCAGGATGAGTTTGGATACAGGTTTTATGATCCCGTTGAGAAGAAGCTCATAAGGAGCAGAGATGTTGTGTTCATGGAAGATCAAACGATTAAGGACATTGAAAAGTCCGAAAAACCAGCTCAGAGAAATGAAGGTTTGATTGATTCAGCGGTTTTTCCTTCTACATCAGTCCACGGTCAGAATGAGGGTGAGGTTCATGTTGATACACCTGGTGCAGATGATGCTCCCGCACATGATGATGACGGTATTGGTGATCATGGTGACGATCATGGTGAGACACCAACTACCGAGAACCTACCTGCTGTTAGAAGATCCGAGAGAGGTCCAACACCGTCGACAAGGTATAAACCTAGTGAGTATGTGTTACTTACTGATGGGGGAGAACCAGAAAGCTTTGGTGAAGCTTTGGAGGATGAACACAAAGAGAAATGGTTAGAAGCCATGGGAGAAGAGATGGGTTCTTTTGATGAGAACGACACATATGAGTTGGTGAAGTTGCCTAAGGGTAAAAAGGCGTTGCTTAATAAGTGGGTGTATAGGATTAAGCATGAAGATACCAGTTTGCTACCTCGATACAAGGCTAGATTGGTTGTGAAAGGATTCAACCAAAAGAAGGGGATTGATTATGATGAAATCTTTTCTCCTGTTGTGAAGATGTCATCCATTCGGGTTGTACTTGGATTGGCAGCGAGTCTTGATCTAGAGGTTGAGCAGATGGATGTAAAGACTGCTTTCCTTCATGGTGATTTGGAGGAGGAGATTTACATGGTACAACCAGAAGGCTTTGTGAAAAAGGACAAAGAGGAGTTAGTTTGTCGCTTGAAGAAAAGCCTTTACGGATTGAAGCAAGCACCAAGGCAGTGGTACATGAAGTTTAAGTCGGTTATGGGGGAGCATGGTTATAAGGAGACTACTTCAGATCATTGTGTATTTGTGCAGGTGTTTGGTGATGATGATTTTATCATCTTGTTGTTGTATGTTGACGACATGTTGATTGTGGGTAGGAACTTGAGCAGAATTCAAGAGTTGAAGAAGCAGCTGAGCAAGTCCTTTGCCATGAAAGATTTGGGTCCAGCGAAGCAGATTCTTGGTATAAGAATTGTTCGAGATAGAGGTGAGAAGCTGATTCACTTGTCTCAGGAGAAGTACATTGAGAAGGTACTTCAAAGGTTTCACATGGACAAGTCTAAAGTTGTAAGCACTCCTCTTGCTACACACTTTAGATTAACCAGTCAACAGAGTCCGAAAACAAATGCAGAGAAGGAAGATATGGCGAGGGTTCCATATGCTTCTGCAGTTGGTAGCTTGATGTATGCTATGGTTTGTACAAGACCAGATATAGCTCATGCAGTTGGAACAGTAAGTCGTTTTCTTTCGAAACCAGGGAGAGAACATTGGAATGCTGTGAAGTGGATTTTAAGATATCTTCGAGGGACTTCTAATTTGAAGCTTACCTTTGGAGGTGATAAGCCATTACTTGTGTGTTACACAGATGCTGATATGGCTGGGGATGTTGATTCCAGTAAGTCTACTTCGGGTTACTTGGTAACATTTGCAGGAGGAGCTGTGGCATGGCAGTCAAGGTTACAAAAGTGTGTTGCACTTTCTACCACTGAAGCTGAGTTTATAGCCGCAACGGAAGCTTGTAAGGAGTTGTTGTGGATGAAGAATTTTCTTGATGAGATTGGTTTCAGGCAAGAAAAGTATGAGCTGCTTTGTGATAGTCAAAGCGCGATTTGTCTCGGGAAGAACTCGACATTTCATTCGAGGTCGAAACACATCAACAAGAGGTATCATTGGATACGTGATGTGGTTGCTTCTAAGGAAGTGGAACTTGTAAAAGTTCATACGGATGATAATGGAGCTGATATGATGACCAAGTCATTACCGAGATGGAAGCTTGAGGTTTGCCGAGAGATAGCCGGTATGGCTGTTTCCTCCACCTAGTCGGAGGGGGAGTTTGTTGGTGGTCCTTCCTAGTGGAGGCAACATTATGGGGACTTAATTATCATTAGGCCCCATGTAAATAATCTTTTCCTGTGTGTAATAAGTGTGTTTTTCACTCTTTATTGTTTGCAAGTCGTGCACAAGAAAAACAGAAGAAGACAGAGAGCAAAAAGAAGTGAAGAGAAGAAAGAGAGGTGAAAGTCAAGTTTCGCCAGTTTTGGTCAAAGCCTCGATCGGACATTCAAACGTGGTCTGATCTTTCTGAAACTTTGGGGAAAGCTTCATGACTCAGTGATCTTCAGATTCAACGGTGGGTTTTGTATTTCAACGGTTGGTTTGTTGTGAATCGGAGTTTTAGTGAAGCGGTTCTGTTTTGAAGCGAGCTGAGACCAGTGTTCAGTGTTTGGGAAATCCAACGGTGAGATCTTCTCTTCTTGAGCTGAAATTTTGCAGAGGTGTTCTTGACTCGTTTATCTAGGATTTGTACGGTGGAGATTGGATTTAGTGACCGGAATCCTAGTGAACGTAGAGTCGTTTGAGGCTGCATATTTCTGAGCTTTATATAGCTCTCTTGTTGATTCTTTGTTGTGTTGGAGATTGCTCTTGTCGAGCCTTACTCTCTGGTGTTGTTCTTTGGAACAGAGAGGACGTGGTTGTACTCAAAACTATTTCATATAGTGGATTTGGAGTGGACTACGGTCCCGTGGTTTTTCCTTCTCACATCGAGGAGGTTTTCCACGTAAAAATTGTGGTGTCTCGTTTCATTTCGTTTTTGATATTGTTTCTGCCATCATCATTTATATTTTTCTCACAGACTCACACAAGTGCGGGAAACTCATATTCCGCTGCGCCTTATCGCGTTTCCGTGTTTCCCCAACACATTTCTCTATATATCAAAACCAAGAATTTGAGAGAAATATAAATTTAGTTTTCAGAAACGAATTAAAGTAATAATAACATCTAGACAGATTCATTATATAAATCAACAACAATGGCTCCTTTAGGAGTTTCTTTATCTGCAAATAGAAAATAAAAGCTTCTAAGCTAAGGATTTATTGTTTGACAATGTTAGCTCAAATATGAAAGTGACATTGAGAGGCCAAAAAATTAACTTTACATTTAAGACTACGACATACACAATGAAAGATAAAAATGAGAACTCACTAAACTAACAAGTAACAACGGTGCATATTAATTACCTCACATGAATAGCAAGAGATGTTACACCAAGTTTCTCAATTCTCATGGCCAATTCAAGAGTGTGTTGGTGATTTTAATTGACGAATCTTGCAAGTGATAAGTAAATCTAAGTTCCTCCTTGCCAGAATTCGAGATGGAGATGATATTTCATGAGGAGTCAAAATTTAAATACATTAGAAAAGTATGAAACAAACACAAAATAATTGTTAAAGCTATATTATATATACATCATGAATTAGCTCGAGTTTACTTAACAGAGCAACACACTTGCATTTTGCCTTGTCTACAATTTTTCTACATTTATAAAAGGAGAAAACAATTTATAAAAGAACATGGTAGACTACGCCATGGACGGCAATTGAAGCAATTTGTTTTTAGTACAAAACATAAACATTAAACTACCCATTCTATGAAACTCAGCTTCAAAGGAAATATGACTATGTCTACGAATAATTTCAAAGAGATTGCAGCATCCAAGGGATAATATCTTTATAAAAAGACTCCAAGTCTTCTTGCAACTTCTGTAAGGCATCAATTGCCATCGCATCCACATTTTAGGGTTTTGGTAAAAAAAAAAAAAAAGTAAGAAACGATAACATGAATGGAGACAGTCAAATGAAAAATAGCCACGTGGACTTCAAGAAAAACTGACGTGGAGGCATGAGAAGAAAGTATAAACTCTTTTATTATATACTATATGATTTCAAAAACCTCAAATTTGAGATTTAAAAGGATTTATCTTTAAAAAAAGCTTCGAAATTGAAGTTTTTAATACTTTATATTCTGCATAAAGGTCAATAGTTAGTTTTATCATAAAACTTTTAAACAACTAAAACATACATTATAATATTACACAATATTAATTGATAAAATATTACATTAAAATGTATGATTACACTAAAATAATAATAATTAAGAAAATTAAAATCTTAATTTATAAGTAAAATTTTAAACTTCTCAATAAACCTATTTATATAATGCTACAAATATTTATTTTATGTTAATATTTATATTTTCATTTAATGTATTTATTAGCTCATATAAATATATATATATATGAGAGTATATATATATATGAGAGAGATACAAAATTATTAAGGATTAAAGCTAATAAAATATATATAATTAATGATCTCTGGAATGGACAAATCATGTTCGAATAGTATTATAACTATAATATTTGCATTTTCTATATTTTTGAAAGTATGGATAAGATTTAAAATTTTACTTAATAAGAAAAAATATAAAAAAAAAAATTTGAAACAGAAAAAATATAAAAGTTCAGTATTAGAAATTCAGATGAACGTGCTTTTATTTCTTTCAAATTAAATACATGGTTCATTTTTTTAATTTTCTCACCATACTAAATTATAAAAAATTCAATTTTCTTTTTTTAGTTTTCTCCAACTTTTTTTGGAGAAAATTTATTTTCTGTTAATATTAAGAAAAAGTTATGTTTTTTTTTTTTTGACAACAAAGTTATGTTAATCTACGTATTTATTCATTAGTTGGATGGTGTAGTAAACTTGTTTTTTCTCTCTTTAATTTATGATTTTCATTTTTTTTAAAGAATGGAGCTGTCGGATATCCAGAACATTCTAGTACTAATATTTAAACATTTCAAAGCGAAATCATAGGCAAAAGATATTCACTTTTTGACCGACGACACGAAACCATTTTAAATTTAGCCGCTTATTGGCCGACTAGAGACTTTCCGTACAAATCAACAATACTAACGTGTTGGGCTTCTTTTTGAGACACGCATGTGCGTCCTATTTACATGCACGTGTGCATCTAAACCAGTTAATGGTCAAGAGTATAGTAGCAGAAAAACAAAAGAATTTGACTAAATGGGTCGTCTCTAGTCTACTTTCGCTAACTTTTGGCCCAAAACCATATAGAAACCTCATACATTTTCAATATTCGATGAGTGGATGTTACATATTAGATAATGTGTTTTTTAGTAAATTTTATGTATAAACTAAACATATAGTTATAGTTTAGGTTTGACCAAAAAAAATTATAATTTAGATAGGCATTGACCATTTTCTTTTTCTTGTACAAAGATTAAAATTTAGATTTTGTATTAAAAACATGACACAATATTTAATTTTTAAAATATAGACATTTGATTGTAAGAAGTATCTAATTTTAACAATATAAATACTGATAATAATAATAATAAAAACAAAAATAATACAATAACATAGTATCTTCAAATGCAATTGTGTGGTTAACATAAAGTTTGAAAAAATTTTATATTTTTTTAAAAAATAAATGAAAATAAAATAGTATTTAATATGGAAACCAATTATATATGAAACTTTTGAGGAAAATAAATTAAATACTGAATGTAGAAATTGATTTAGAACATATCGATAGAAAATAAATTAGATCAATATCTAATTGATGTCATATATATATATATATATTTAATAATTAATTTCATTCATCAAACTTCAAAATAATTTTGAACTATATAAACAGAAAAAATTATATCTAATAAAAATATCATCAATTTGATTAATATGACAAAACAACTGACATAAACCACATAATATTTGTATTGCTATTTTAATTTTACTTATATAATCGAAATTAGATATATGTTAAATAAACTATTTTATTATATTTGCTGGTTACAAAATATCCAAACTATAACTAAATTTTCAATTAATACATGAAGTTTACAAAAAAAACAATGTCGTCTGATATGTGTCATCCACGTTAACAGACCGTTAGATACGTGTCGAAATATATGCATTTGCCAAAAACAGTCAATATATATATATTTGATTTTTTTAAAATTAAAATATTTATTTACACAGTAATATATTCCATGTATATATTGAATATATGGTAATATTTCAGTCACATTTTGCCTGTTTTCAGCTTTTTAATTCAATAGTTATGGCTCAAAAAGCCACAAATGATATTGAAAATTTCCAATGGACTTTTTAATTGGATTAGCTGGTATGTGTATATATGTGTGATTTTCTAGCTAAAATTGCGTATATTAAAAAATATGTTTATTAAAAATATTATTGAATAATAAATGAAATATCATATTCAAACAATAATAAAAATTATTATAGAATTTTAAAAGTTAAAAATATCAAATAACATTAAACTTTTTGAAAAACTTGTAAAACATCTAATAAAGTAAAACATTTTTTTTTTTTTGCTTAAACATTTTACATTATGGGATAGAAGAGTATCTCAAAAGACTCTGCTAGTAATGAATATTTAGATTTTCCATGGACTCATAAAGTCATAAATCATTAATGATGATGACAAGAACATTGGTTCTGTAACGAAACTAATAATGTGATGTTTCCACTTGGTTGCTCATGTATGTTAAGAAGCTTTAGCAGTGGAATAGCTTAATTGTGTTTGAGTTGTTCTCTATTGGAACGTTATAACTCTTTTATATGCATGCTTGACTTATGCATTAGGGAAAATAATAATTTCAAACATTTTGTGATTCTATGTTTCTAGAATTTAAAATTTTCCCTTCTTTCTTGAAAGTATTACTAATATTAAAATTTCTACAACGCAATGGAGATAATACTTCCAAGAAACAAACTAAGATTAAGTCTCAGTAAAGAAACTCAGATCCAGAAATCTAAACCGGAACTGATCCAAAAAAGGATTTTGAATTGGGTTTGGTGACTAATTTTACCTATTAGATATGGCACTTTTATACACATGTGTATCGGTTCGGTACTGGATTTTATTGATACTCGATCGAATACCCACAAAAATATTAAATGCATTAGCTATTTTTGAATATTATGAACATAATTTTGGTATTGCATGTATTTTTAATTTTATTATCTATTTTTGATATTTTAAAAAAACAAAATTCAGGTTTTTGGATATTATTCGAGTTTTCAGATTTTTCGGATTTTTAGTTAGTTTCAAGTTTTTATACATTTTGGTACAAATCGGTAAAAAAAAACTTGAACTCTATTATTAATACAAGGTTTTTTTTTGGAGAGGGGGTGTTATGCCAATCCTGAAAAAATAGACCTGAACCGAGCTGAACCGATATGACACAAGCAAAACTGAACTGAAATACAATCAGATCCTATATAATTACAAAATTTATTACCTAAAAGAACCGGAACCAATCCAAAAAACATTTCTAATTGGGTTCGGTGACTAGTATTACCTATTGGGTATTGCACTTGTATACACGTGTGTATCGGTTCGGTTATGGTATTGTTGATACTCAATCGAGCACCCGAGTGACTCAAAAATATTAAGTGTATTAATTATTTTCGAATATTATGGATATACTTCCGGTATTGCATGCATTTTTAAGTTTTCGGATTTTAGATATATTTCGATATTTCTGATAATTTTTTTTTTAAAAAGAACTTCTTGGATTTTGGATATTTTTCGTATTTTGAGTTAGTTTCAGATTTTTATATATTTTTGGTAAAAATGGATAAAAATACATGAACTCTATTAATACCTTTTTTGGAGTGGGCAGAGTTATGTCGATCCTGAAAAAATGGTTTTGAATCGAGATGGAATTGATATGGCTCAAGCAAAACTAAATCGAAAATTACTCGGATCCTATATAAATATAAAATTTCTTTACCCAAAAGAACCGAAACAGATCCGAATACTCGAAAACCCAGGCTTACAAAAGATCTATGAGAATATCACAGAACAAATAGTTTCGAGTAATTTGGTTTTTTAGATTTGACTGGTTTTGGTACGTTCACTCCTTTTCAACCAAGATCTTATATTCTCCTTCTTTTTTGAACCAACCGAGATTTCATTCAAACGAACAAAGTTACGCAGAGTTTAAAATCGAGAAAAGAGCATGTTTCACTAGCGAATCAGTGGACCCATTACATAAACGAGGAATAAATTTGAAAGAGATAGCGTCAAAGAAGTTGCAGAGGACAAAAATGTCATGTAACAACCCTTGGATTTCAACACACTTTCCTTTAAAATAAATTAGTGTGACGAGTGATTTAAAATCGGAGTGAACACTCAACGATCTAAATCCTGAAGCAACTGCATCATGAAGCGCAGCCTTTACCGTGAAAGTCTCGGCCATTAAAGTTGATGAGACATAGTTGGGGTTTGGAGAAAATTCCTTTATCATCCTACCTTCATGATCTTTAAAAATCCATCCAAATCCTCCCAATCGAGCTCCTCCGTTCCAAGCAGCATCAATGAAAACCTGCACATCTTGAACATGAGGATGTGGAAGAGGCAACAATGGTTGTCGAGAACGATTTTAAAAAGGGGCATGTCGAGGAGTTTGCACATCTTGCCACGATTGAGCTTCCACAAGAATTTTTAGCACAATTTTTTTTCTCAGAGTTGGAGCGGTTTTCAAATTGAAGGAGATTTCTATTTTTTTCCCACAGAAACCATTATATCAAAGGATGAAAGGTAGCTGCAGAGATACCCGTTGGCGGAAGGAGTTTCAGACCTTTATTAGTTTTTGACAGATCCCAAACTCGCCTAGAAAACGTGCATTGAAGCATAAAGTGAAGTTATGTTTCTAATTCTCCGCACCTTTTACAAGCGGAGCAAGCCTCCATTCCTCTAGAAGCAAGATTCATACCAAAGGGGTGGGATTTGCTTTTCCCTTTCCATAGAAAGTGCTTTAATTTGGGGGAGGTATGGAGATATTATATTGCACTACGCCAAGGGAATGTGTTGACTTGTCGAGGTTGGGAGTTAAGCTTAGCCAAGGCATATCTCGGTTTGGTCGAGTAAATTCATGACGTCTTGGGTAACCACACTAAATTGTCTTGCATTCCTAGTGAGTTGGGTACTAGAAGTCAAATACTCTCCACATACTGAGGTACATAATGGCGAATTTCATGAAGGTTCCAGTTCATCGAAGAATCAGTAAGCTGAAGCATAGAGCTAACACTGAGATCCATGTTATGCTCACTCAGAGGACCAAATGGATTGAGAGGCAAAGAGATTGAAAGCCAAGGATCACCCCAAACTTTAATGTCCATACCCGAGCCTATATTCTATCCCAAATTTTTCCTCAGGACTTCACGGCTTGATAATATACTCCGCAACCCATGCGAGTTGGCTGAGGTTGCGGAACATGACATGAAAGAGAAAGAATGGCAGTACTTTCCGATGAAGGTTTTGCCAAGAAGGGAATCCGGATTGTTTAGAATACGCCATGAAAGTTTTGCTAATAAAGCCTCATTAAATTCTTCTAATTCCTGGAAACCCAAACCTCCAACATTCTTTGGAAGTGGCAATCTATCCCACAATATCCAACAGATCTTTTTAATGTTTGGTTTACAGTCCCACCAGAATCTTGTAAGCATTGATTTTATCTGTTTGCAGAGGGATATAGGGAGTTTGAAACAATACATAGCGTACGAAGGTAGAGCTGCAAGCACAACTTTGAAAATAACTTGTTTACCCGCACCCGACAAGAAGAAAGAGGACAAATTGTGAGCTCTGATATATCATTTTTTACAGGTTTTCAACCATGATATAAGTATATATGTATATATATATATATATATATATATATATATATATATATATATATATATATATATTGAGTCTTTAACCTTGTATTCTGGAGTCTATCAAGTCTTTTACAGGTTTTCATACGTTTGGAGTTAATTAGGAGTTTGGAGCATTCTGGAGAGCTTTTAGAGCACTTGTACGTGAAGGAGGTTTTGGAGTCGATATTTGGTGTTAGTGTCGATCGACACTGCACTAGTGTCGGTCGACACCCAGCTCGATCACAAGTTATGCGCATCGTTTTAGACAACTCTTGAAGATTTGTACAGAACCCCAGAAGTTTCTATTATTTTTAATTTAATCCCAAAACGCGTTTAGGCTATTTAATTAGGGTTTTCAGCCACTTGTTAGGCTACGCTTTACTTTACCATAGATTAGGAGATTTTGGAGGCTGGTCTTGTACTCAAGAGAGAAGAGATTTCGAACCTCTGTTTTTCTATATCTTTTATACTATTTGGTTTTCTATTCATCATGTCTGTTGTTATGATTGTCATGTCTGAGTAGATTTCCTTGTTAGGTTTAGGGATTCTCATTAGGGATTTCATGAAATTATAGATTGATTGATTAATTGGGATTCAAAATATCTAGTTCTTCATCTAGGTTGTTCTTAATGCTTAATTATAGTTAGGTACTTGGATTATTGATATCAGATTGATTAGCGCAACGAGAGTTGGTTAATTAATTAGAAGAGAACCTAGTTGAGCAAATTACCTATTCGCAAAGAGATTTGGCTTAGGGAATTTGTGAACAAACGAACCTGAATTAAATGCATGTTTAGAACTCTAGAATCCGCAAAGAGATTTGGTTTTCTAGGTTGTTAGACATAGTTAGCATTCCCAGCGAGAGTTGACTTGTTATATGATTGTGATTCTAGTTCGATAACATCAATATCTGAATCCTGGTTGATTGGTTGATTTGTATTCCTGATTTCCTGAGAACTTCCTTGAACCTGAAGCTTTCGCTTATTGATCACACATCGTTTGCTTACTTGCTTGTTTACTGCTTTCATCTATCTTGCTTAGCTTAATTCGACTACATATAATCTATCGCGTGAAACTTAAGTCTCTGTGGATTCGATACCCTAGATATTACATCGTCGACACTGTACACTTGCAATTAGAAAATAGGGATTAAGATTAGACTTATTAAGTTTTTGGCGCCGTTTTCGGGGAATCTTTGAGTTCGCCGATAGATTTTGTACTAGAATTTAGACTATGTATTTTCTTTACTTTGTTACTTACATCTCTTGTCTTGCTTGTCTTTGTTGCTGCAGGAAAGTACGAACATGGGCGCTTAGTGTCGATCGACATCATCCAGCGTCGATCGACACACTTCTCGGGAATCAATTTGATTTCAGTGGATGCCCGATCTTCACACCATAAGCAACCAAGATGAGAAACTTTTGAACCTCATACTTGAGGAGCTTGATAAAGTTGAGAGAACAAATAGGAAGGTTGAGAAATCTGTGAAGATGATGAATCCAAATGTTGTGATTTTGGTTCGAGATGTAGAAGGTGTTCTGAGGGATTTTCAGAAAAATCCCTACAATGTTCAGGGACGGAGAGTTGATGCAGAAGGGAATGTGATCCCTGAAGCTGAGCGACATATTGTTAACCCTGATGTTGGAGCTCAAGGTGGAGGTGCAGGTGGACAAGGAAATCCACAAGTTGAAGAGCCACCTAGAGCACCTAATCCTCTAGCTGGGAGGACACTTGCTGATTACAACTGGCCTGACGAGTTCTATGCCAACAGGTCTGTGATTGTACCTCCTCCCATCCAGAGGAATAAATTTGAGCTGAAAACTTCCTACTACACTCTTGTGGGAAAGCACCTCTTTCAAGGATACCCACATGAGCACCCTATGGATCATATCGAGGACTTTGAGTCTTTGGTTACTGGAATGAAGCACAATGGGGTGAGCTATGACTACATGCACTGTAAGCTTTTCCCACACTCACTTGGAGGAGAAGCTGCAAATTGGCTGAAGCAGATTCCACCTTGGACTCTGACTACTTGGGATGCAGTTAAAAGGAAGTTTCTTCGACACTTCTCTGATGATGCTCGAAGTGAGCAACTGAGAGAGGATTTTCTGACTTTCAAGCAGGGACCCACAGAGCCTCTAAAGACTTCATGTGTGAGGTTTAAGATGTACCAGATAGACTGCCCTCATCATGGTTTCTCTGAAGTTCAATTGTTAGGCATCTTCTTCAGAGGTGTAGTGATATATCATGGTTTTCACCTGTTTTAGACCATGATATAAGTATGTTTTAGAGTCTTTTGGTGTTTCTTTAGAGTCTTTTACAGGTGTTATTAGGTATATGCACGTTTGGAGCAGATTTGGTGATTATGGCGCTTTCTGGAGCATTTTAGAGATTTAACCCGAGAGATAGAGTTCACTGTCCAAAACAGAGGAGTGCATCGATCGACACACTTTGTGCATCGATCGACACACATGCGAGTCAGACTTATTCTCGGTGGTTTAATGAAGAGTTTGGAAATTGCACTTTGGCCCAGAAGTTTCTAATAATTACAAAGAAGCCCCAGCTGTGATTAGAGCTTTATAATTAGGTTTTTGGTGTTTTATTCTGGATACACCTTTTCATACGCTTTCATACTTTGAGCATAGAGATTTTAGAGCTTTTGGGGCTGATTTAATCATGTACTGCTTTCTGCTTTTGGAGAAGATTTCGAACCCCTTTTATTCTTACTCTTTATTTATGCAATCTATTTATTCTATGATTTGTGTTTCATTAATCATGTCTGAGTAGATTCATAGTTAGGTTTAGGGATTCTCGTAAAGGTTTTCATGACTTGTTAGATTAATTTATCAGTTTAGGATTCATAACTTAATTGTTCTTCAACCTGAATTGTGCTTAATACTAGTTTCTAACTTGATCACTTTGAATCTAGACTTTAAGTTATTAAATTGACACGAAAGTGTGGTTTAGAATCTGAACTATTTAGGTTGAGCAATTGAATTATCCGCAAAGAAATTTGGTTTAATTGAATTGTGAACATATCGAACCTGCACTTAAGACTAGTTTAATCTGTTAGGAATTGCAAAGAAATTTGGATTTCTGCTATTAGACTTAGAGAATTCTCGCAAGGAAAGTTGGTTAATTCTACATTTTGTGTTTGAGTTCTAGAACCAGACTTAATTAGATCCTGACTGATAGTTTATCTGCTTGTCTGATTTCCTCAGAACTCCCTAGACTTAGCGCTTTTAGTTGATTGCTTACAAACCACTCCTGCTATCTGATTTACTTTTCTGCTTGCTATTTAGTTTCTCATTAATTTCTCCTAGCTTAACTTGACTGTTCTACAATCTATCGTAAGGTCTAGAGTCCCTGTGGATTTCAATACCCTATATACTACTGTCACGTCTGTGCACTTGCAGTGTAGATATAGGGATAAAACTCTGATCGTATCAAGTTTTGGCGCCGTTGCCGGGGACTCTATTGAGTCTTCGATAGATTTGAATTAAGAGTTTAGACTACGTTTTTCGTTTTTTATTTTTGTTACTAACTTCTCTGTTTTTCTCTGTCGCAGGTCTGATTTTCGCTTTGCATCGATCGACGCATTCTTTTGAATCGATCGATACAAGGCGAATTCGATTTGAATCGATTGTTGTATCCTAGCATCGATCGTTGCACTACGATTACCGGCGGTTTATGCATAAGCGTGAGACTCGAAGTGATCCGAACGTGAATCTTGTGAATCTCATACTTGAGGAGCTTGCTAGACTAGAGAGAACTAACAGAAAAGGTCAACGAGCAAAGATGGTGCAAAATCAGCTATGATGGAGCAGTTGCTAGAGGGTCAGACTAAGACTGTTGTGGACTTCAACAAGAAGCTAGATGTTGTGTATGAGGATCTTAATGGGAAGTTTGAATCCTTGAGTACACATGTGAAGCAGTTGGACACCCAAGTGAGCCAAATTTCAAGTTCAGTTAAAGGGAAAAATGTCATCGACACCCACATTAAAGCTTGGTCAGTCTATATTGATGATGGATCAAACCAAGGGGAGAAATTTGAGCTTAATACAGCTGAACTCGTGGGAGAGGCGGAAAAACCCGAGAGTTTTGAAGAATTGACTGCATCGATTGATGCACAACATGCGTCGATCGTTGCATGTCGTGAACAGACAGCTTCACTTGTTTCACGTAGCATTGATGAAGAGACGGATCAGGAGCTTTAATACTGGGAAGACCATTCTTAGCCACGGCTGGAGCAGGGATCGATGTGAGGAACAGTCTGATTGATCTCTATCTTGGAGATGAGCCTCTACACTTTGAGATGGATATGCTGCGCAGGCCACAGATTGATGATCAAACCTTTAGCATTGAGGATGGACAGGAAGAGCAGACTAGTGAAACTTTGGTTTCAGATCCTGGAGAACATTACATCCCTTCTTTTCTTGGACGAGCTCACACCGACAAAGCTTAATCTCCACCTTGGATGAGGAGACTTTCGCAGAGGCACTCACAGTCTCTGTTGAAACCTCCAGGAGTCTGATCTTGTTCGTCCGGTCAAGCTAATGACCTTAAACAAGCGCTGAGTGGGAGGCAACCCACTGTTTGGTTTGTACATATTATTTTTGGTGTTTTTCCTAGGATTTTACGTTTTTGTTTTGTTTTTGGTGTGTTTTCACTGCAGAATACGAGTCTGGAGACCTGCGTCGATCGTTACACAAGTTGTATCGGTCAATGCAGGGAGATTTGACGAAGAAGAATCGCCTTGTGACGATCGTTGCGGTCCTGTGCAACGGTCGTTGCAGGGAGATGTGACGAGGAGATGAAATCGCCTTGCAACGATCGCCGCACTTAGTGCAACGGTCGATGCAAGCGCGAGCAGGTGAGTCCCGATTAAATTTTCTTTCTTCTTTCTTCTTCTTCATTTCTCTCTCGCGATAAACCCTAGCCGATTTCCCCTTTTCGATTTCTCACTCATTTCTTGCTCGATTTAAACGATTCAAAACTCTAACCCACTTGATTTTTCGAGCTCTATCTATATTTCCAATCAATTTGAGCCGAAACCAAGGTATGTTCTCTTAATCTCGATTTTTCAGACGCGAACCTAAGGTGTAAAAGTTTGATTTTTAGCCTCTGAAACTTGAAATCGTGCTGATATAGGCTTGATTTAGGATGATTGATGATGAGACTATACTGCTATTGTGAATGTGGGATCGAATCTTATGCGATTTGAGAATTCTGTGAAATCACCTTGCAACGATCGATGCATTTGATGAAACGGTCGTTGCACTGCGATTTCACAGAGAATTCTGCGGGACTAATACGACTTTATTTCTTTGATTGCAGATGCCTCCTCGCGGACAGCCTCGTAAACGCGGGAGAAGTACTCCAGCTGCTACGGATCAGACACCTCCACCAGAGGAATGGTTGACACGAGATTCGACGCTACCTGATCCGTATCAGCGAGACTGCGATGCTATACAGTGGCCTTGGCCTAAGGTAGAAGGAGCCATAATTCCGACAGATAAAGTGTGGGGCAAAGCGCCTAAGGATCTGGCTAAAGATGTAGATTTCATCAACATGCCGATATCAGAGCACTGGGACGACTATGATACATTGATGTACAACAGTTGGTTGGAAATGGACATCCAGCCAACCAAATTTGCTGATTACTGGACTTGCAGGAGCTTAGGCATCGATAAGCAGGTGCTTGCATTGGTTAAGGACATTGGTCTGGGGACGATGCCTACGCAGTACTACCCACTTTATCCTGATCTAGTTAGACAATTGCTGGCTACTTGCAGAGTTTACTATCCTGATCCAGACTGCCGTAGAGCTTCAGGAGGTATCTTTACTTTCAGGTGTCTGGGAGCCAGGTATCGGATTTCATTTCTAGATATCTGCCGTATTTATGGATTCAGCGTTGAGCCTACACGTACCGGTATAGCTCTTGAGTGGGATAGACAGGAGTGCAACGATCGACTCATAATCGCAATCGCCTTGCAACGATCGTCGCATTTATGCGTAACGATCGATGCAGGTGCGACAGAGGTAAAAATCAGACAGAACCTAACACATCCTTTAACATTTCTTTTCTCACCAATCCTAAGCTTGACACTACTGGGGACAGTGTGTTTCAAGTGTGGGGGAGGTAGCTACTGACGCACGCTTTTTTTTCTTAGAGTCAGTCCTGTTTTCAAAAAATTGTTTTATCGAGTCAAAACAGTCTAAGTAGGAAACAGTGAATTTTTGAGAAATTGACAACACTTGCAGGAACTTAAGTAACCATTGGGATGAGCTTGCAGGATCAATCTATGACTATTAGAAAACCCCAACACAGATCAGCCTACTAAGAACACCCACATCACTTCAGGTATCAGAGGATCCTTTACTTACTTCACCTTTAATTTTGACTTAATTTTCTCACCTAAGGGCTTGGTATACCTTGAGTCGGACTCCTCTGTTAGTTCTGACACAGCTTGTAAACCTGTCTAAGTAAGGTCCCCTTCTCCCCTTCTCTTAAAGTAAATAAAAATAAAAAATAAACTGAGGATGATCTAGTAGCTTCGAAGTGGTCGCGGGAGTGGTAGAGACCCCTATTACCTTATGTGCATCCATGGAATGTGTCCAAAGTACACCCCATAACGGGAAGAGCACTGATAAAAAAAAATGATACCCAATGGAGAAAATCAGTTGCTAAGGAAGGGAAAAGAGAAGAAAGGAACCAGAAAAAGATAGTATGGTGGTCTAGAGCTAACAGAGTAAGAATCCATGTGACCTTTGATCGATAATCCTTAGGTGAGACGGCACTTATTAGCTTAAAGAAGCCAGTAGGGTGAATTTGAATGCTTTGGATTGATTGTGGAGTTTACTCAGGACAGTTGCTAAGTGTGGGGGAAGTATATGTTGGTCTTGATGTCTTGCAGGTGAAATCTTTCAGTGGCTTACTAAGGGGAATCTGAGTGTTGTTGCTTCAAAGATGAAAAGAGTTTCTGAAAGTTTTCAAACCTCTTCACCATGTTCTAGTTCTCTGTTTTGCTTGAGGGCAAGCAAAGGCTAAGTGTGGGGGAGTTGATATATCATGGTTTTCACCGGTTTTAGACCATGATATAAGTATGTTTTAGAGTCTTTTGGTGTTTCTTTAGAGTCTTTTACAGGTGTTATTAGGTATATGCACGTTTGGAGCAGATATGGTGATTATGGCGCTTTCTGGAGCATTTTGGAGATTTAACCCGAGAGATAGAGTTCACTGTCCAAAACAGAGGAGTGCATCGATCGACACACCTTGTGCATCGATCGACACACATGCGAGTCAGACTTATTCTCGGCGGTTTAATGAAGAGTTTGGAAATTGCACTTTGGCCCAGAAGTTTCCAATAATTACAAAGAAGCCCCAGCCGTGATTAGAGCTTTATAATTAGGTTTTTGGTGTTTTATTCTGGATACACCTTTTCATACGCTTTCATACTTTGAGCATAGAGATTTTAGAGCTTTTGGGGCTGATCTAATCCTGTACTGCTTCCTGCTTTTGGAGAAGATTTTGAACCCTTTTTATTCTTAATCTTTATTTATGCAATCTATTTATTATATGATTTGTGTTTCATTAATCATGTCTAAGTAGATTCATAGTTAGGTTTAGGGATTTTTATAAAAGTTTTCATGACTTGTTAGATTAATTTATCAGTTTAGGATTCATAACTTAATTGTTCTTCAACCTGAATTGTGCTTAATACTAGTTTCTAACTTGATCACTTAGAATCTAGACTTTAGGTTATTAAATTGACACGAAAGTATGGTTTAGAATTTGAACTATTTAGGTTGAGCAATTGAATTATCCGCAAAGAAATTTGGTTTAATTGAATTGTGAACATATCGAACCTGCACTTAAGGCTAGTTTAATCTGTTAGGAATTGCAAAGAAATTTGGATTTCTGCTATTAGACTTAGAGAATTCTCGCAAGGAAAGTTGGTTAATTGTACATCTGTGTTTGAGTTCTAGAACCGGACTTAATTAGATCATGACTGATAGTTTATCTGCTTGTCTGATTTCCTAAGAACTCCCTAGACTTAACGCTTTTAGTTGATTGCTTACAAACCACTCCTGCTATCTGATTTACTTTTCTGCTTGCTATTTAGTTTCTCATTAATTTCTCCTAGCTTAACTTGACTGTTCTACAATCTATCTTAAGGTCTAGAGTCCCTGTGGATTTCGATACCCTATATACTACTGTCACGTCTGTGGACTTGCAGTGTAGATCTCGGGATAAAACTTTGATCGTATCATGTAGATCTGTGGTATCAGATGGCTTTGGATGCTGCTAGCAATGGGAACTTCAACACCAAATCTCCAGAGCAAGCTAAAGAGCTTATTGAAAACTTGGTGCACATCAATATCACCAAGAACGCTGATTTGGAGCGACAGAAGTCTGGTGGAAAAGCTGATAGCTCACAGATAGCTGAGATGAAGAACAAAATTGATTCAGTCCACAATATTCTGCTTGGAAAGAAGCATGCCCATGAGACATCTGAGACCGGAGAGTGTGTACAAGAAGCTGTTAATTACATCGCAGTACAAGAAGCTGTTAATTACATCGCAGGAATTGGATTTCAAAAGTAGGATGCTCAAAATCCTTTTGTTTTCATTCAGAAGTCTGCATTCCAAAAGCCTTTCCAGCAGCAGAACATTTCCTTCTCAAGGAACTATGGAGCATCTTCTTACCAGACACCTCCTGCACCTACACATGAGAGCATATTGGAAGCTATGATGGAGCAGCTTCTTGAGGGACAGTAGCAGACCACAGTGAGCTTTAACTCGAAGCTTGATGCCATGTACACCGATTTGAATGAGAAATTTGAGTCTTTGAACACTCATGTGAAGCAGCTAAATACACAAGTGGTTCAGATTTCAAGTTTAATCAAGGGGAAGAATACTCAGAACGCTCACATCAATGCTATTTTGGTTCAGTTTGAAGATGGGCTGGATGAGGAACAAGAGTTTGGGGTTAAAGCTGTGAAAATCGTGGATAACAGTCAAAAATCCGAGGCTGCAGACTCAGCGTCGATCGACACAACTTCTGAATGTCGGTCGAAACTCCTTGAAAAACACAACTTTTCGAGTTTTAACGGAACAAAATCGACCGAGATCGACATTGATCTTCTGGCTATAGCACTCAGCGTCATTCGACATCCATTTAGTGTCAGTCGACACCCAACTTCAAAAGCGAATTCGAGTCCTCTTGATGAACGTAAATCGACCGAACTCGATTCCAGGGTCGACATTGCTGGAAAATCTGCGACAAAGTCAATAACTACGGAGAGCATCGATCGACACTACGGTCGGGCAGAACCAGTTTCATTCAAATATCGTGTTGTTGCTGAAGAGAGGGTCTAAAAGCCTCATATACTGTTACACAGGGGGGATATGAAGTCTAAACAAGAGCTAGATAAGGTCAAATGCATTGAAGTAATGGATAAGAAGCTGAATGAGATTCCACCAGCTGATGCTTCGCGAATTCACCCTTGTCTGTAGAGATATGTGAAGAAGATGATCTCCATGATTGGAGAATTGGAAGAAGGGGTGGTAGTGGTATCTAAGCAAGCCAGTTCTGTGATGCTAAATCATATTCCAGAGAAGCTACCAGATCCATGTGTCTTTGTGCTAGATTGCTCTCTCTTTAAGGACAGCTTCAAGCGCTCCCTATGTGACTTGGGATCTAGTGTGAATCTCATGCCATACTCTGTGGCTGTGAGATTGGGATTTACAGACTTCCAGCAGACTAGGATCTCTCTAATCCTAGCTCATCGATCGAAGAGGATTCCAGAAGGAGTCCTAGAGGACATCCATATAAGAGTTGGAAACTACTTGATTCCAACGGACTTAGTGGTGCTGAAATATGATATTGAACCGGATGATCCTCTGCTACTTGACAGATCCTTCTTAGCTACAGCTGGAGCAGTGATTGATGTGAAGCGCGGTCTGATTGATCTCCACCTGGGAGATAAGCCTATGCACTTCAAAATGGATAGGCTGCAAAGATCCACCATTGATGGTAAAGCCTTTAGTGTCGAAGTGGAGCAAAAAAAATCAGATTGGTGAGGCTACAGTGTCTGATACTGGAGAAGAGAAGATGACGGTTCATCCTGAACCTGATCTAACATCTTCAGAACCTGCTACTGCTCATAAGCAGAAAGCTCTAGACATATCACATCCACCAAAGAGAAGGTATGCATCTTCTAAACTTAAAACTCCTATCTTCATTGTTGTTAATGCAGGGAAACACTCTATCCCACCCAAGATTCGCTCCCACCCTGGATCTATTCATTCTTTCCTTGGACGATCTCATGCTGATACTGCTTACAAACCTCCATGGATGAGGAGATTTTCACAGAGGCACTCTCCGCCTCTGTCGAAACCCCCAGGAGCCTGATCTCCTAACCATAGTCAATCTAATGACTAAAAACAAGTGTTGAGTGGGAGGCAACCCACTGTTGGGTCAGTTTTTCATTTATTTTTTTGGATTTTGGTTTTGTTTCTTTGATTTTTCTGTCTTTGGTGTGCCAGAAACATGACGAACAGGTTGCAAACATCAGTGTCGGTCGACACTCTACTCGAAAAGACGGACCGTAATCGAGGATGCTCAATTTGGATCAGGAATGTGTCGACCTAAGCCTAGTGTCGCTCGACACTGGCTGTGTGTCGGTCGACACTCACCACGCTAGCAGGTAAGGTTTCTGATTTTCCGAATTTTCAGTTGGTTTATACCTTGTTCTCCCGAGCCCAAGCTTACATAACACTGCAGATAGTGTTGTTTAAGTGTGGGGGAGGTAGTTTACTGACCACTGTTTGCTTTCTCTTCTTAGAGTCAGTCCATTGTTTTTAAATTTGTTTTATTGAGTCAAAATCAGTTGGAAGCAAAGATTTTTCGAGGAAATTTTCACATTCACAGGAGCCTAAGTAACCATTGGACAGACTTGCAGTAGCTATATGACAGTTAGAAAACCACACACAGATCAACCTACCAAGGACACACATATCTTCTCAGGTATTCAAAGGATCCACTACTAAATTCACCTTTAATCTTGACTTAGTTTTTCTCACCTAGGGGCTTGGTACCTCTGGATCGGATTCCTCTGTCATGCCTGAAACAGCTTGTAAACTTGTTTAAGTATGGTTCCCATCTCCCCTCCCTTGAAAAGTAAAAAGAGATAAACTGCGGATAAGCTAGTAGCTTCGAAGTGGTCACGTGAGTGGTAGAGACCCCTATTACCTCATGTGCATCCATGGAATATGTTCAAAGTAACACCCCGAATAAAAAGGGAAGAGCACTGATAGAAAAAATAAAATGGTACCCAGTGGAGAAAAATCAGTTGCCAAGGGAGAAAGGGAGAAGAAAGGAACCAGAAACTGACAATTTGGTGGTCAAGTACTAAGGGGTTAAGAGTCCATGTGTCCTTTGATCGATACTCCCTTGGTGAGACCGCACTTAATTACATACAAAGGATAGTGTGGTGAATTTGGATGTCTTGTCTTGATTGTGGAGTTTACTTGCGACAGTTGCTAAGTGTGGGGGAAGTACATTGTGGTCTTGATCTATGCAGGGATGTTTTCATGTGGATTATTAAGTGGATGTGGGTGTGATGTTCTTATGACAAAATGAGCTTATGTGTTTTCAAACCTCTATTTCATACTTTGGTTTTATGTTTTATTGAGGACAAGCAAATGCTAAGTGTAGGGGAGTTGTTATATCATGGTTTTTACAGATTTTCAACAATGATATAAGTAGATATATTGAGTCTTTAACCTTGTATTCTGGAGTCTATCGAGTCTTTTACAGGTTTCCATACGTTTTGAGTTAATTGAGAGTTTTTGGAGCATTCTGGAGAGATTTTATAGCACTTGTACGTGAATGAGGTTTTGGAGTCGATATTTGGTGTTAGTGTCGATTGACACTGCACTAGTGCCGGTCGACACCCAGCTCGATCACAAGTTATGCGCATCGTTTTAGACAAGTTTTGAAGATTTGCACAGAAGACCAGAAGTTTCTATTATTTCTAATTTAACCTCAAAACGTGTTTAGACTATTTAATTAGGGTTTTCAGCCAGTTGTTAGCCTACACTTTACTTTACCAGAGATTAGGATATTTTGGGGGCTGGTCTTGTACTCGAGAGAGAAGAGATTTCGAACCCTTGTTTTTCTATATCTTTTATGCTATTTGGTTTTCTATTCATCATGTATGTTGTTATGATTGCCATGTCTGAGTAGATTTTCTTGTTAGGTTTAGGGATTCTCATTAGGGATTTCATGGAATTATAGATTGATTGATTAATTGAGATTCAAAACATCTAGTTCTTCATCTAGGTTGTTCTTAATGCTTAATCTAAATTAGCTACTTGGATTATTGATCAGAATGATTAGCGCAGCGAGAGTTGGTTAATTAATTAGACGATAACCTAGTTGAGAAAATTACTTATTCACAAGAGATTTGGTTTAGGAAATTTGTGAACAAACGAACCTGAATTAAATGCATGTTTAGAACTCTAGAATCCGCAAAGAGATTTGGTTTTCTAGGTTGATAGACACAGTTAGCATTCACAGCGAGAGTTGTCTTGTTATATGATTGTGATTCTAGTTCTAGAACATCAATATTTGAATCTTGGTTGATTTGATTTGTATTCCTGATTTCCTGAGAACTTCCCTTAACATGACGCTTTCGCTTATTGATCACACACCGTTTGCTTACTTGCTTGTTTACTGCTTTCATTTGTCTTGCTTAGCTTAATTCGACTACATATAATCTATCGCATGAAACTTGAGTCTCTGTGGATTCGATACCCTAGATATTACATCGTTCGACAATGTACACTTGCAGTTAGAAAATAGGGATTAAGATTTGATCTAACAAGCTCTTTGTCGGATACGGTCCACTATGCTTGCGAAGATGTCTTTGATCTTTCTACCCAAAGTGTCCTGGAAGCCCCCAAATACTTCCCAATTCCACCTTTTAAATTAATTATGAGTTTTTCTTTACCCGTTTCCAAGCTTCAACAGGGGTTTTTGAGGAGAAAGTTATTGCCGAATTCTGCAGGTTAATATTTTGACCGGATGCTTGCTCATATTAAAGGAGGATGCTTAACACAGAACCACAACTTGCATGGTCAGATTTGCAGAAAATATGGTTTCGTCAGCGAACAATAAGTGGTTTATAGCTGAAGAGTTTCTCGCCACTTTGATACCCACTAAAAAACCATTTGACTGTGCTTGCCGGCATAGGCTTGAGAGCACTTCCGTGCAGAGGATAAAGAGATGGCGCGAGAGAGAGAGTCCCCTTGTCGTAAAATTCGAGATGGCATAACTCTGCCTTGTAGTTAACCATTGTTCATGAATGAGTAAGAGACCGAGCACACGCAGTCCATGATCTAGCTAATCCACAGGTCACAAAAACCAAATTTTTGCAAAAAAAAACCCTGATAAAGTTCCACTAAATGCGATCATACGCCTTACTCATATCGGTTTTAACAGTCACAGAGCAACGCTTCTTTGCGCCAGAGATGCGGAAGTGAAGGATCTCATGCGTGATCAGACCATTATTCGCTATAGCTTTCCCCGGAACAAACGCAGACTGGTGAGGTGAGATGAGAAACGATAGAAGAGGCTGAAGGCGTTTGGTAAGTAGTTTTGCAATGATCTTGTAGTGTGTCGTACACAGAGCAAGCGACGGACGTGAAACTTTCTTGGGACTCTTTACTTTCAGCATGAGACGGACGTGAGTTTCATTTTGCCTTGAGCGTATATAACTCGTCTCAAAGAAGCGCTTGATGTCACCGCAAACATCAGCCCCTATAATGTCCCATAAAGATTGATAGAACCTTGCCGAGAAGCCGTCAGGAATCGGTGCTTTATCCGAATGAATAGATAACGTCGCTTCTTTAATCTCTAGATCAATAGGTAGCTGCAACAGCGTATCATTCATAGAAGCCGTGATGTTCAGAGAAATCACATCCTCAACCACATGTAGAGAGTTAGAGGAACCGGAAGTGAAGATGGACTAGTAATATTGAAAAATGGTATTGACGATTTGTTCCTCTTCAAAAATTTCATTACCATTAGAGTCCTCTATAACCGAAAACTTATTAAGTGCTCTCCTTCCTTGGGCTAATGCATGAAATAAACTCGAAAATCGATCACCGCATTGTAGCCAGAGAATGTGACTCCTCTGCAGCCAATAAGCTTCCTCCTCTTCATAGGCTTTTTCGAGAATCTTAGTAGCTTCAATGATGCCAGCATGGTCAGGTTCAGAATTAGAAAGTGCCAATTCCAGAGTTTGTTGCGCCGATTGAATCCTCTCAGCAGAAATCTGGTTTTGGACTTTTGTCCATTCAATGATCTTAAGACGGATCTTGTCCAGATTTGAGATAACATATTCTCAGGGGTGATCCCAGTGTTTCTCTACAAGGGAGCAAACTTCTGGATTTTTCCTATGTCTTCTATCGAATCTGAAAGTTTCTTTTATCTTTCGCTTACGCTTTGATTGATGAAAATACGTTATGAGAGTGGTCATAACCTTCTAATCGGAGGTATTCGCTGCAGCGGGATGGGAACATTTCAGACCAAGAAACGTTCGACTTTGCTATGTCCAGCCTTGATTGAATAAAATGATTATATCGAACACCTCTCCACGACAATGCGTTACCAATGTGTTGTAAATCCCAAAGTCCACATTGAGATAAAAAAAACTGTGAAAATCAACAAAAGAACCTTCCCGACGAAGAGGGCCTCCAAAATTCTCAGTGTTATCTAGAATATCACTAAAATCAATTGTGACTAACCAAGCAGACGATCTACTAGCACACATGGTCATTATAGTATGCCAAAATTCAGAGCGCTTTCCTTGACATGGGGCTCCGTAGATAAATGTGATAATTGAGGTCTGGTTCTTAACCACTCTTGGTGTTAATAAAAATTTGGGGAAGAGTCAAGAATTTCAACATGAATATATTTTTTCATGATAATGACAGTCCTCCGCTTAGACCCTCCAAATGAAATGTAAAGTGATTACAAAAATTGGTCTTCTTATATAAATTGAAAAATGCATCAACATTTTTTTTAGTCTCCGTTAGGAACATTATATCCGGGGAAAACTTGGACCTAATTTCCCTTAGACGACGAACTGCTAGGGTGTTCCCAATCCCTTGACAGTTCCAGTTTACACACGATAAGGAAGACCGCTTGGCGTGGACCAAAAATCCACACCTCTCTTGGTAAAAGCCGGTATTAATTTGATGGTTGGGGCAGTTTGCTTCAAAGTACTAGTAGTTGTTGTACCCTGAGCTACTCTAGATATCTTACGTTTCGGGGAGAAGTTCTTTGTGACCCGCCTCTTCTTGATGCTAACTCCTTGTAAAAGAATTTTAGAAATTATTTTCTTTGGGTTAAGTTTTTCTGGGACTTTCTTTTACCCGCTGCTTTTGAAGTACCCTTAGTCGCTTTCTTGACCAAACCAGAACCAGAATCCTTCGACAACTCTTCGGATAGTGGAGGAAGTTCCTAATCTCAGGTAGAAATGTAGTCTATCTTCAATTAGAGACCTGATATGATAGTTTTGTGGCAGCAAAAATTGACTGGCAATACTTCGAGAGCAAGAGGATTTAGAGTTACTATCAATGAGTTGATTCTAAAGGTCTCCTCCAAGTATTGGAATTCAATCTCTTGGAACCTACCCAAATCGGAATCAGATTCATTAACTCGACTCAAATTGTCCTCATACTTTGGTAAGGATAATCTCTCCAAGGCTGATCTTCTTTCTCGAGAATAGCCAGAAGCAGTTGCCTCTGTTCCAGCAGCCGACGATAGATGTTCTCTCAAAGGTCTGGGAGAAGGAGTGTGAGAAACCTAATAATGCACTGGAGTGACCAAGCCTTGGGGATTACTTTTAAATACCCACCGACTCGAATGAATACGATTAGAATCAGCCACTCGCTTATGAGAAGTGGTCGTTTTCTGAGAACACGAGATCCTGGATAAAGTAGGACGTCGCGAGGTACCCGAGTCATTATGAGTAGGGCATCGCGTTGAAATATCACTGAGTCTATGTCTTGAGTTTTCAGAAGAGAGGATCGATTATCTATGTCCTCATATAGATAACGAGAAGGTCCATATATTTTCGTAGTACCAGAGTTACTTGTCTGTGGGAGAAAGCGATGTGTTGAGGATTCAACACGATGGCCAAGGTCTCTAAATCTTAAACATTGGTTTTCTCTCCCGATTGTGTTATCACATCTTGGAGTCTGGAAGGGTACACGAGATCTCTCATCTTGTCTCTTCTTATCCGCTTCCAGCTTATCCAAAGTACGATATTGATTTATATTCGATCGATCTCTGTTATCCTGAGAGGCTCTTCAAGGGCAGTCTTTCGCCTCAAGAAAGAGAGAATGACAAGAAAAGCAGTTTTTTTCTAATTGCTCATACTGAAATTCCCCTTTCTTTATATCACCACTTAGAAGCATGATGTCCATCGACATTTCAAGAGGTTTTAAGTCGTTGACCTGAACATGGATGTGGCCTTGATCAACATCACTCTTCTCCAGATGAGCCATTTCACAACCAATGGTCTTTATAGTTTTTCCGTCCAATGATGCAATGGAATGCCGGGAATCTTTATCCAAAACGAAATGAGAGCCGAGAAATTATTTCGAAATGATTGGCCCCCATCGTTGTAAGATAATCATCCACTTTTTAAAATGGAACAGTCCTTTTTTTCAGAATCGACTAGAGATCATGTTCTGAATCGAATCATGTTTTAACTGGTGAACGCCTAGAAGGACGGTTGGTATCATAATCCACTTAGCTTTCTGCTCCATGGAGTGTCTTGAAGACATAATGACAGAGAGAGAAACAACACCGAGAAACTTTCTAACATGAGTAAATGCAGTGGAGTAAAGGATCCCACCAAAATCAGCTATAAATTCTAAAAGGTAAACCTCAAGCAGAGGTAAGATTGAGAAAAGTCTGTAATCCAAAAGAATCCTCAAGTTGGAGGTAAAAAACTACATCGAGTAGTAATAAGCGAGAACCATACACAAAAGCAAACCAACTAAGACCCACGTAAGGGAGATATGTCTAGCTCGGAGTCCTCGAGATAACTTCATGCAGGAAGCCCCGAGAAGACGATGCAGCTTTCCATGGAGAGCAGAGTGCAAGTGAGGAAAGTGGTTTTGTCGACGCAACCATGAAGCTAAGGAGAGAGCATAGAGGCCAAAAAACCCACCGTAAGGAGATTTCGAGCGGAGGAGACTTACCAATGGCTGGCGGCGGATCCTCCGAATAACGTCAAGGGTTGTATCTCGGAAAGCACTTGTCCCGTGGCGGTTTGTTGGAAGTCAGTTTACTAGTTTTAGATAAAATCGGATAGATATTTCTAAATAAGGATAAAACCAGACAACTGAAATACCCAAAAGGGGGTGAAACTGGATTACCTAGACTGTCTTTGTAACTGTGCCTGGGAAAAAAAGATTACTCCCTTGTCTAACTTTTTTTTTAACATCTAACTTGGAATTTCATTTAACGATTTCGGATGTACAAGATTGGCAAAAGACAAAGCTTTTCCGATAAACAAGTTGTAGGACTACAAAATGTCCCCAGAGTAAAAGCCCAAAAAAGGAAAGCAAAGCCCATCAAAAGATACAAACCCGAACAAACCAAAATAATCGAAACAAAGCTAGACATGGCTTACAGAGAATCTGAGATTCCAGAATCATGGAAGGAGGAAAAAACGGGACAGAGCAACAGACGAAGAAAACCGATAAACAACCAAGCAACTAAAACCCGCAAACTCCAAGATCCTAGATAAATCTGTCGCATCCCAAACCGAGCAGTCCCATGTTAGCAGTCGATTAAGATAGTCAAGGGCATAAATAAAAGAAAAACAGCCTAACCAAGAAAACACTCATAACCCAATTTCTAACCGGTACAAACTAGAGACCAAACCGAACAAAAACGCAGGATGCCGAACCATAAACCACGCCTCTGATCACTTAGGTAGCACCTCCGGAGAGTCAGCCGCCAGAGCACGACGAGCAGCTCGACGCATCCGCCAGACTACACGCCCACTCCTCACTAAACCCTTCAAAAAAAATCTGGAACTCGACCAGACAAGCTTCAGACAAGCCACACACCACGAGCAGCACAAGCTTCAGACGAGCAACTTCACAACCAACCGAATCTGGGAATCGGTGACAACAGAGCTTGACCATCGGAGGAAGGAGGATGAAAGGAGGTGGCCTTCACAACTGAAAGGCAACGCAAATTAAAGAGGAGGTGGTGAACCGTCGAGACGCGCTGGCGGTGATGCCGGACGGTGACGACGGCTCGCGACAGGCGACGAGACAAGAATGAGACTTTTAGGGCGAACTAGGCGATTAAAACATATCTTTTGATCTTTTTCTTTCTTTCTTTTTTCTTATATTTTCCTTTCTTTTTGTGAACCTCATCAATGTTATTTTGGTCCTCTGTAATAAGACTCTTCTATTAGGGACATAAGTCCCACATCGGAAGTTGGAAGTGATCCTTAGTAATATATAAGTTATATGAGCCTCTCCACTTATCACCAATTGATTTTAGGTTGGAAGCCCATAGATCTTAATATGGTATCAGAGTCCGATCCATGCAGTCCAACCCGATCCGACCCAAAGTTGGTCCACTCATCGACAAGCCAGACCCAAATTGGTGTCGTCGATCCAAGCCCGAGCATTCCGAGATTAATGGCCAAATGACCATTATCTCGAGGGGGCGTATTAGGGAATATTGTCCCACATCGGAAGTTGGAAGGGATCTCACACAATATATAAGTGATATGGGCCACTCCACTTATCACCAATTGGTTTTAGGTTGGAAGCCCATAGAACTTAATATCTTCATGGAAGGTATTTTTATTTAATGTTTTGACATGACATAGCAATGGCACATATAAGATAAAGTGATATGTGTACGTATGTTATGTGGATATCTTCATATCTCTCCACACAGTTTTGCTTTTCACCACAACTGAAAAGAAACAAGTACTTAAACCAACCCAATCGTTTGGTCTCACTTCATATCCTTTCAAATCAAACCCTCTGAAAAATGGGGCCAATAAATAAAACAAATCAATTATTTGGAAGCCAACAATGTTTATAACAGTTTATTTGATTCTCAAAACTATTACTTGTCCAACCAACTCTTTAGTTGTCTCTTCAGTTCAATGGACAAATTTCTCAAACCTGTACTAAGTAAATAACCAATGATGTCACGTGATTTTTCAGACAAGGACAAAATGGTAATTCTCGTGCTTCTGAAAGATCCTCACAATAAAAAGACAGGTTTCTGGTCTTTGATTGTAATCTTTCTATGACAATTGCAAAGGACATTAGCTGAAATTATATCATCATTCAACCATGAAACAACTAGCTCATAAGAAAAAGATATCTCTTTTTCAATTATCAAATACTGAAGAGTAATAAACCATATGAAACCGTCCATCAACACAAGAACCGAGTAAAACGCATAATGTTTCTGCCTTACGAGTTACCATATGGCCGATAATGTGTACAACAGGGGACAACAGATTTTTATATTTCTAAATCGACAGAATATTTTTGATCGGTTGATGAATTAGTTAGCGAGGACTATTACTGACCACATCGAGAAACATTCTGTTTACTGATGACAACCTCATCTGCTGCTCCTGCACTCTTCTCCTCTTGAATAGAGGCTCCGGAGATGGTGATGCAGACACAACCCATGCCTCGTTCGAGCTATCAGAGCTGAATGATGCATCGAATACACCGGTTGGACTAGCCGGTTGCATCCAGTTCACCATCCTTTTCTTGCTTGGAATGTGATCTAACACTAACTCAATGCATTTATTTACTTTCTCCTGTTCAAGTAAAATATTGATGGAATCAGTTCTTGATCCTAATTCCTAATACTAGCTACATTGGCATTTATTGATCTAAACTATTACTCATGAGTAATAAAACCACATACCGAATCGACTTTGAGTAGTGTCATGAGATGAGATTCGTCACACGTCTTGGAACCTCTGAAGACAGAGACCATTATTGCAGTGGCTAAAACAGACGGGCTATACCTTAGAAACCTCGAATCTGAAAACCAATAACAACAAAATTTAGCAACCAAGAATCCAAGAGATGTAATGAAAATCATCAACAAAGGTCTAAATGGAAGCATTACCAGGAACAATGGAGAGCAACAGAGATTCACATCTACTCAAGAACTCCAATTGATGGTGAGATTTAGAGCTGAGTCTACGGATAATGTGATCGAAAAACGAGATTGGAGTCACAGGATGCATCCTCCATTGAAGAGTAGAGAGAATAAGAAGCTCCATTCGCTGTATGGTTTTAGCCTCAAAGACATAACTTGCCTCTTCCACCTTAACAAACACACAAAAGAAGAAACGCAAGTCTCTTAACAGTCAAGCGACATTATTTACACATAGACAACCTGAAATCTGAGAAAGGAGTAAACTTACTTGAAGATCTACGAGCAATGGAACTCGGACCTCTTCAACTTTTGCAGCTAAAGACAAACAAGCCAAAGCTGTAAGCTGAGACATCCATGGAAACTCTGTCTGAAACATCCTGCTTGTGATAAACCTATCGAAGTAGTTAACAGCAAGAAGAGCCGTCAAGGAAGTAAACCCGTAATGAGATTTCACCCTAAGAATCCAATCAAGAGCCTTTTCACGACATAAACCCAGAAACTCATCATCTAAGATACGAGACGGTTTTAACTCATTTTCCTTGGAAATCAGACTCGATAACTCATCGTCATCCCAAAACATATCCCGATCGATAAAACCCAGATGAAAAAATGGAAACTTTTCATCAGATTTCTCGCACAAATCTTCATCCTCGAACCCACAACTCTCTTCCTCACAGAAAAGCATAGAATACGGTGCGTTTTGACTCTCTTCTTCTTCTTCTAAAGCCATCTTATTATTTGGAGAAGATTGAGACTGGAATTTCCTTTGTTCATTCTGCCATTACAGCTCCCCCTTTTGTCTCTCTGGATTCTACTGTGAGAGAAGGGTAAAAAAAATACAAGGAGTCAAGACAAATGCTAACAAAGTGTGTAGGGTTTTATCTCACGCTTGTCTTCTTTTCGTATTTAATTTATTTATCTTTTCTTTTTGTTATTTATTTTTATTTTATTTTATTACCTCTCTCCCAATGTTTTGAAACCCGATCCGGACCCGCGGTCGGACCGGTAAATCCGGTGACCCGGCAGACATTCTGGGTCGGGTCATATGCAAAAACCGTTGAGTTAAAAACCCAGAAAAATTCGGAAAAATCCGTGGTTTATTTGCGACCCAGTGGATCGGTCGAACCGGTTGACCCGAATAATGAACTTTTTTGAACTTTTTAAATCAAAGAGAGTGTTTGATTGTGATAAATATAGGTTTTTAGTAGTTAAAACATTATGAGAAGTTCTTCTGGCGAGACGTTTCATCTTTCAGTCTCACAAACCTTCGTATTTTTTTTTTTTAATCGTTGTATGGTGTTTGACTTAAATTATTGATTTTATATCAAATTTCTTAATTCATATTTTGTTAACAATTTAGATAATAGTTAGAATAATGCAAATAATGTATATTTTTATATATTATTTTTCTTAAAAAATAAATAATTTTAGGAATATATGTTTATATATAATTATATATATATAAATCTCATTTATTTATGACTTGCGGTCGACCCGCGGTCGATCCACGGTTGACCCAGTGACCCGATAATCCGGAAGACAGTCCGGTTCGATGTCCGGGTCGGGTTTAAAAACATTGCTCTCTCCTTTTTTGTCTTTTATTATTCGGATGTTTGGCGCGCGACAAAATTGATGAAACCGTACTTTATTTTGTTTTATCCCCAGAAATAGAAATATCTTCCCCTGTTTATTCTTAATTAATTGAGTTAATTCAGATTAGTATTAATTAGAATGATTTGTTTTAAAGAGGTAGCTACTTAGCTTGCTTTACGTGTTATTATGAAAATATTTATACTCACGCGCTTGCGAGATTGCATCACACCTTCTTAATCCCTGTTGGTACGATGCGAATTATATAGTTGTTCTCCCTTGGAGAGTGGATTTACGCGCTCAGGAGGTGGTGCGGGATTTCTAAGTGGTGGGTAAAAATCGTTGACCATTAATTATGTTTGCCACCTTTCGGTTTTTGAGCGTCGATGATTACGATTTTACTAGTAACATTTTTATATTTCGTATAAAATGAAAACATTTCTAATGATTTCACCGTTATGTGTTAATTTTTTTGGGAAGTACAGTATAATATCTATATATTCATACTCGTAACTAGTCCTGACAATATTAGTTTATAAAAAATTTACTTTACATAATGTAAATGTTTATAATCAGTATTTTTATATTTTTATAACAATATTTTTGAATGTTTAAATCAGTTTTATATATCGTTTCAAACTAATGAATATAACGATGAAACTATTATCCGGAATTCGAGATCCGAGAACAGTTTTGAAATCCGTTGATATTTGTTCCAAAAATTGGGATATTTGGATGGGTCGGATCCGGATCTAAATAGTAAAATTCAAGATCCGTGCAAACCGAATCCAGATCCAGATATCTTGATTTTGAGGTATGGATATTTGGATCCGGATGCGTACCACTAAACATATTAAAATATTTTTAAAATACATATATTTTTAAATATATTATGTAATTTTATATAAAATATGTGTAATTATAATTTTAATTATGCTTCTATAATGAATATAGTTTATTTTTAGTAATATTATAAAAATATTATTTTATAATTATATTTAATGGATCCAGATATTTTAATATCTAGACGAATATTCGAAGTCGGTTATCCGGGAATTACAAATCTAAATATGATCAGTAAAATCACGGATGTGACGGATTTAGATGCGGATCCAAATCGGATCTGAATCCGAATAATAAAATCACGGATGTTATGGATTTGGATCCGGATTTGAATCCGATAAAGATTATATTGGTACCAATGTGATGATCAGTTTTTTCAATTTATTTTACAAGAGTGTGTGAGGTGTAAGGTGTTTTCCACGACTGAAAACGGACAAATTAGCAAAGATTGTTTAGAGCATGATTAGTGGTGAATTCTTCATGGGGTTCTTAAAAAAAAAAAAAAAAAAAAAATTTGGGAAAAGTGTGAAAAAAAAAAAATCGAAAAAAATAGACTAATGACAGGCTGCCATGAACAGTGACAGAACCGGTTCTTAAATAAGAATTTTTAAAACCCGGATTCTTAACTATTCACGTGGAACGTAGGACCCACATGAATAGTTAAGAACCCCACCCTTAAGAACCCCTTAAAAACCATTGATAAACATGTTCTTACATTCAGTTGTTATATATTCATATTGATATGGAAGCCGCAACTTAAACGACCGATTGGCCATAGGTTTCATCCATGGTTTCATCATCCTATACTACTGACAAAGAAAAAACGGTATTATATATCAAGTAAATTTGCTGGAAAACATTAAATACAAAGATAAGAGTATTGAGCATTTTATTTTCGTCGATATTATACCGAAAAAATGATTCCAAATTGAAACATATAAAATCAGTCATGGGTCACTTATGTCAGAGAAACATCCACGTGGACGAATAGCAAGCTTTATATGGTCAACGAGCTGACATAAACGTTTGAACAGTATAACACAAACAATAAATTTAATATTACTAACGCTTTTACATTATTGTTTGGTATTAAACTTGTTTATGGTTATCTTTGTGTATCCTATAACCTAAACATCTATTAAAATATAATAGCTTGGTCTTGATGAACACAGTTTAATCTCTCTCTGAAAGACGAATGGCAAGCTAGCTACTAAAAAGAACAGAGTTAAGTGAAGAGTGTTAATCTCTCTCTGACACGAGTTCCAATCAAGAACCAATGGTTTCCGGAGAGGAAGTGTAACGTCCGCGTTCTAAGGATGAACGGATTGAGTTATTGATGGTTATCCGGAATGGCCTTTTAAGACAAAGAATAATAAAAAATTGGGGGTTCATCTGATTAAATAAGGTTTACTGCGTGAAAGCCTAGCTAAAACGAACTGAAAGAGTTCATGCCGTGAATTTCGGACCAAGAGTGGATATTGAGCTGATTTGGTCGAAATCAGACAAGTTGGGTCAGCATTCAGACAAGCTTGGTCGGCTTTCAGACATATCGGTTATGATTGTCGGACTAAACTTAAGTCCGCGGAGTTACTATCTGCTTGAGTTTGGGTGGGAACGGTTATTGGTCGAACTCAACATTTTCGCCAAGGAAAGTGAGCGGGAACATGTTTAAGTGATTTTCCGCGCATCCAAGTGATGAAAGCGCGGGGAAGACGGTTGGATTGGATTGGCCAATCAGAATGATGCAGGAGCAGTTTTGGGACAGTTTCAGGGCAGTTGGCTTAACTGAGATCGCCCACAAACACATAAAATCAGCCCTTAGACGATTTTTGTTCAGTTTTCGCGACCAAGAACTCAGAAAGAATTGACAGAGAAAGTCTAAAGAGAGAAACCGAGATTTGGCAAGTGTTTGATCGAGTTGGCTTACCGTGATCAAGCAAGACTGTGAGATCATCTGTTCTGTTGGATTCGAGCACAAGAGGTGTCAGAAAAACCGTTCTCGTCATCCGAACCGAAATACTAAGGTGAGTGCGTGACCGTGGCTATAGATTGATCGTCTGCTTGCGTAGATTCGTTGAGTCTAGTTGGCTAGGATTGTTCTGATTGCTTGCTTATCGATACTTATGTTTTCTGCTGAGACTTAACCGATTGATAGATTCCCTTCTTCAAGCATCTAGATCAGATCATGCGCTTAAGGGAGGTTTGCTCGTTAAGGCTTGATGATGGATCGTAGAAGATGGCTTGTTGACTCGGAATGAATAGATCGGGTTAAGCATCTATCTGTTTAGGCCATTCTGTTTCTGCTGACTTGATCGATTGATTGGTTTCTTGCATCGAGATGCTGGCTCTTTGCCTTGAAAAGATCAGATCGGATTAAGTGTTTGTACTGATGATAAGCTTGATAGACTGACTGAATGTATGGCTTATTGCATGATTATTTATGTGGATAAGTGAGACGGGATGACCGCTCTCACTAAGAAATCTGTTTGCTTATGCCTCCTTTGTGGATGTAGGTGATCGTTCTGAGAAGGCTTAGGCGTGAGACTAAAGGCGGCTGGATGGAAAGGATGGTTAGATTTTGGTAGATTTGGTTAAGTATAAATGTAATAGCTTAGTGTCAAAACTGATCATTGTACTTAAACTTCGAAAATCTATCTAAGTCTGTTTTATGCTTAAAATGCTTGTGTAGTTCGGATTGAGAACGCAAAATAATTCTAAGTATGGAAAAAATTCGAAATTAGCCTAAGTCTGGTCGAGGAAGTCGACCTAAACACTACCTTCGGGTGGGAAAAATTGGGTTGGGACGTTTCAAGTTGGTATTAGAGCGTAGTTCGGTTCTAGGATAATTTAAGCATAAATGGGTTAGTGGGTAAACCATCCTTCCAGCGTCGGTCTCGCGGTAAGTCATTCTATGTTCTGTTAATAAGTTACTGAGGGGGCTAACCTGACTAGTTTGTTATCTGCATATGGCTAAGAGTAACCGAAACACCATGAGGAATGTTGGTGAAACTGGGGAGACATCAGTGGACAATGCGGCAAGAAATGCTGCAAATGAGGAAGTTCATGATGCTGAGAATGCAGCAAATTCTGGGAATGCTGCGAATGAGATGAATGCTGCTAATGCGGCTAATGTTGCTGCTGCTTCTGCCGCCGCTGCTAATGATGCTGCTCCTCCGACTGGTTTGGAGGCAGTATTGGCACTTTTGGCGCAAGTCTTGGAAAGACTGCCGGTTGTTGCGCCTATCCCGAATGCTTCACAAGTTGATGTGAATGCGGAACAAGTCATGGTGGAAGAGGAGAAGGTGTTGCATGCGCCTAGGAACCCATCCTACCTCCAAGTGATGGATCACATGAGGAAGCTAGGTACAAAGTTCTTCTGTGGAGGAATAAAGTTGATTGATGCGGATTAATGGTTAAAAAGGTTGGAGCGGAACTTTGATTCAATCTGTTGTCCTGATGGCTACAAAATAGACATCGATGTGCACTATTTGGATGGAGATGCACACACTTGGCGGAAAGGTTTGGCAAGTCAGATGAGTGACGAACTTTGCACTTGGGCGATGTTCAGTGAGAAATTCAAGAGGAAGTACTTTCCGGCTGAAGCCTTTGACAAGTTGTAAGGTGCATTCCTTAAGCTGGAGCAAGGGTCAATGACCGTGAGAAAGTATGGAGCTGAGTTCAATCGGCTTAAGAAGTATGATGGTCGTGAGGCAGAGGATGAAGAATCCTTGGTGCGCAAGTTCATGCGTGGATTGCGTATTGATCTGAACACTCGTTGCAGGATCCGTAAGTATGATTCTGTTGCCGAGATGGTTGAAAAGGCTGCGGAACAGGAAGAAGGATTGAACGAGGAAGCAAAGTTGTTGGGAACTGGAAATGATGCTGGGAAAAACAAGAAGTTTGGAAAGAACAACCCTTCTTGCAATTCATCTGCTAGCCGCAGTGTGTGTCCGACTTTCAAGAAGATGCATGAGGGATCATGCAGTAAAGCTTCTGGAGCATGTCACCGATGCGGAAGTTTGGAGCATAAGGTGCGTGATTGTCCAGAGAAGGATGCAAGGCCAAAGGGTCAAGTTAAGGGTACAAAAGAGCGGTTGTGCTACAACTGTGGTAAAGATGGACATTTCAAGAATGATTGTCCTAAGTTGGCTAAGCAGACTGGGAACGTCCAAGTGATGGACAGCAACTGAACGCGAAGAGGCAAGCCATCATGCCACGTGTGTACACAATCTCAGATGAGTCTCAGGATCCTTCCACCTCTCGCCCGATCACTGGTGTGTCATATCACTTACCTTAGCATTTCTGGGTGATTTGCTTTGCATGTTGCGTGTTTAGTCTAGGTTTCTTAGCATTCAGGATGATGAATGTGTAGGGACCTTAGTCATGGGTGGTGTGGCGACTCATGTTCTGTTTGATTCCGGTGCATCACACTGCTTTGTGCATCCGGACATGATTGGACTCAGTGAGTTTCAGAAAGAAAATGATGGGGAAGTTATGAAAGTTCAAGCATCTGGTGGGCATGTTATGTTCACAATGGGAAAAGTCTGAAACATCTCCGTGATGATTGGTGAAGTGAACATGCCAGCCAATTTGATGATTTGTCAGGTGAAGTCTTACGATGTGATCCTTGGAATGTATTGGCTTGGGAAACACAGGGCGCATCTAGACTGTCACCGCGGTCGAGTTAAGTTTGAAACTGACCAAGGAAAGCTGGAATATCAGGGAGTTAGACCGACTAATGGAAGTTTGATTGTTTCGGCAATTCAAGCAGAACGGTTGTTAGAGAATGGATGTGAAGCACAATCACTACAGTGGAATTTGGGCCGAATGTTGAACTAATTTAGATTCCGGTGGTAAATGAATTTGAGGATGTTTTCCAGTCATTTCCTGGATTACCACCTACTCGTTCTGGTCCGTTCACTATCAAACTTGAGCCTGGAACGGCTCCAATCTCTAAAGCGCCTTATCGAATGGCACCGACAGATATGGCCGAGCTAAAGAAACAGCTAAGCGAATTTATGGAGAAAGGGTTTGTGCGACCAAGCAGTTCACCTTGGGGCGCACCGATTTTGTTTGTCAAGAAGAAAGATGGAAGTTTCAAACTTTGTATCGATTGATTGAACAGAGTAACAGTGAAGAACAAGTACCCTCTTCCAAGAATAGATGAGTTGTTAGAAAAAATCCGAGGTGCTACTTGGTTTTCAAAAATTGATTTGGTTCAGGGTTATCATCAGATTCTGGTAGCTGAGCAGGACATTCCGAAGACAGCCTTCAGGACGAGGTATGGGCATTATGAGTTTGTGGTTATGCCCTTCGGATTGACTAATGCACCGGTGACTTTTATGAAGCTAATGAACAACGTATTCAGATATTACCTGGATGAATACGTGATCATCTTCATATATGATATATTGGTTTACTCCAAGGATAAGGAAGAGCACAAGGCTCATTTGCGGATGGTTATGAACAGACTGCGGGAACATCAGTTTTTTGCTAAGGTCATTAAGTACAGCTTTTGGCAAAGGAAAATCGGATTCTTGGGTCATGTTGTCTCGGAAAAGGGAGTGTCGGTTGACTCAGAAAAGATCAAGACAATAACGGATTGGCCTAGACCAAGAAATCCGACAAAGATAAGGAGTTTTCTGGGATTAGCTAGCTACTACCAACGGTTTGTTAAGGGTTTTGCGAGTATGGCTCAGCCAATGACTCGACTGACTGGAAAAGATGTTCAGTTCGTGTGGTCAACGAACTGTGAAACGAGTTTCTCTAAGCTAAAGGATATGCTGACGAGTACTCCAGTATTGGCTTTGCCTATGGACGGTGAGCCTTATGTGGTTTATACAGATGCATCAAGAGTTGGGCTTGGATGCGTTATGATACAGCAATGCAAGGTGATCGCCTATGCATCAAGACAGTTAAGGAAGCATGAAGGAAACTATCCGACTCATGACCTAGAGATGGCCGCAGTTCTCGCGTCTTGGCAAGGCATTTGATCTTACTGATCTCGGCCGACTACATCATTTTATGGGTATTGCAGTGACATTCAACGACAGTGGAATCTTCTTCAGACTATACAACTATGTTGCAGACATACTCCATCATGAAGCAATGACAAACTGCAAACCCAGTTCTACACCGGTCGACACCAAGATAAAGTTAGCAGCTGACGACAGTCCTCCTGTTGCTGATCCAACGGTTTATTGCAGTCTCACGGGTGCATTGCAGTACCTAACTTTCATTCATATTGATCTTGCATTTGCAGTCCAACAAGTATGCTTATTCATGCATGATCCCATGAGTCTCATTTCACAGCTCTCAAGCGCATCTTACGCTATGTGAAGGCGACAATATCACACGGATTGAAGCTAAGCAAATCGTCATGTTCAGACATGATTGCTTATTCAGACGCAAATTGGGTTGGTTGTCCCTCCACTCGACCCTCAACATCATGCTATGCGGTTTCCTTGGTGACAGCCTGGTATTGTGGTCATCAAAGCGTCAACACACGTTCTCCCGATCAAGTGCAGAGGCCGAATATCGAGATGTTGTAGCTGAAACAACTTGGATACATAATCTTATTTTGGAGCTCGGCTGCCCTCTCACCAAAGCAACAATTGTATACTGCGATAACATGTCCGCGGTTTACCTCTCCAGAAACCATGTCCAGCATCAACACACTAAGCATGTTGAGATCGACCTGCATTTTGTTGCGAATGTGTGGCCCTCGTCCAGCTGCGTGTGCTGCACATCCCCTCCTCGTCACAATATGCAGAAATCTTTGCCAAAGGATTGCCCTCTCCATTGTTCATAGAATTCAGATCCAATCTTAATGTTCGACTACCTACCGTTAGACTACAGGAGAGTGTTAGTTAGGATATACACATATCCTATAGTTAGCACATTCCCACAATATATTCACAATATATTTGTATATATACTATATCGGTTATGATCTCTTTGTACATATATTCTTTTACATTATCAATGGAGAGATCATATAGTGTTTTCACGCTTACAAATTCTACACATAAAAAAAAAGAATTATCAATATGCAAGATAAAATTTAGCAAGTTTACGTTTAATTTACAACATTTTTTTTTAATTTTTGAAAGCAATATTTACATGTATAAATTTCTTACAATAGTAAGCTAAAAAAATTAAATTTTTAAAAAGCTAAAACATAGAGAATGAGACAGTTGACCATTTAATTAGATTTGACAAATTATCGAAAGGCATTATAGCTCGTTTTGCCCCTACAAGAGAGAGATGGTGGATGACGTCATCCCATGTCACCTAGAAAGAGAACATTTGTTGGCTACCAATTCATTAAATGCTTCTGTCTCATACCTATAAACTATAGACCTACGAGAATATATCTCGTATCCATATTGGGTGAGGCAAAAAGATATAATCATGATATGTCGCCGCTGTTTCCTTGTAAATTCACTCCCACTCTCTCAATGTTTATTAATATTGGCAACCACAAAAACTATAAATTTGTCTTTTTCTGGCAAAACCGCAAAATCAAGTTTTACTGTTAAAACCACAAAATCATGTTTTACCGTCAAACCCGTAAAACCAAGTTTTTCCGCCAAAACCGTAAAATTGACTTTTTCCGACAAAACCGTAGAATTGACTTTTCCGGCAAAAACCGCAAAATCAAGTTTTACTGTTAAAACCACAAAATCATGTTTTACCGTCAAACCCGCAAAACGAATTTTTCCCGCTAAAACCGCAAAACGAATTTTTCCGCTAAAATCGTAAAATTGACTTTTCCCGCCAAAACCATAGAATTGACTTTCCGGCAAAAATCGTAAATTTGATTTTTCCCGCCAAAACTGTAAAATCGAGTTTTCCGCCAAAACCGTAAAATTGACTTTTCCCGCCAAAACCGTAGAATTGACTTTTCCCGCCAAAAGCGTAGAATTGACTTTTCTCACCAAAACTGTAAAATTGAATTTTTCCGCTAAAACCGTAAAATCAAGTTTTTCCGCCAAAACGTAAAATTAATTTTTCCCGCCAAAAAAGTAGAAATGACTTTTTCCGCCAAAACCGTAAAATTGACTTTTCCCGTCAAAACTGTAAAATCGACTTTTTCCGCCAAAACCGTAGAATTGACTTTTCTCGCCAAAACTGTAAAATTGACTTTTCCCCTCCAAAACCGTAAATTTGACTTTTTCGCCAAAACCGTAAAATTTATTGTCAAAACCGCAAAATCATGTTTTACTGTCAAACCTGCAAAATCAAGTATCGCCAAAACTGCAAAACAAAATTCCCCGCTAAAACCGTAAAATCTCATTTTCCCGTCAAAACCACAAATTCGATTTTTCCTGCCAAAATTTCAATATCATTTTTTTCCGCCAAAATCGTAAAATTGATTTTTCCGCTAAAATCATAAAATGTTTGTCCTGCCAAAATCGCAAAATTGAATTTTAAATAGCATTAACAATGAACTTTAGATTGTAGTAAAATGGGATGTCCATAGTCATGTCCAAATGGACATGGTCTTTATTGGGCATGGACATTTTTTGGACCATTGCCCATTTCAGACCGACCAATTATAGCATAATCGTTGCTTCTGTAGTTGCATTGGTCTTTGTGAGAGTTGTGCAGAAGTAAAATAATAATATTATATTACACCTAAAAAATATATTCTCCACTAAACGAAGCAACACATTGCAGAAGGCATCAAGTACTATATTAGCAGGCAAGTGGGTGTTAGAGAAACATCGTAAAAAATTTCCATGGGCCTCATTAACTCTTCATCAACAAGATTCCCTGACTACATTCATTCCGGTGGAGCCCTCTTTGTCCTTCACAGGTAGGCATGTATTTCTCTTCGATTGATTGTTTTTCAACTTGACCCTTGTCGTCGTGAGAAAGAGGTTTTTAACATCGTAAATATTGTAGATGTCTATACAAATTCGTGTATTGCGTGGTAAGTGGGTGAAGGATGGTGATGGGAATTGGCAACACGAAGCTGATATAGATGACATTAGCTGCTCAATCACTTTGAAGGAGAAGGTGGTATTTGAAGAAATGGTTCGTGCGATTAAAGAGAAGCTAAATATGAAGATGAACGAGGATGTGGAGGTTACTTATCAATGGCCTCACTGGATGCTTGGACCGGATTGGAAAAAGGCTGATCCTAGTCACATCAAGAACGATGAGGATGCGACCTTGTTCATTGCGATCCGAGCTGATTTAGAGGAGGTCTATCTTCGTGTTCGTGTAATACCTTCTACGGTTAACATACCTACTTGTGTTGGCAGTCATATTGAAGTGGGAGAAAGTAGCCACGTTGGTGGAGGAGGCATGACGACTCTACTTATGGGTAACTTACCGCCAATACGGACTAGAGTTTACCCACCAGAAGTGGACATTGACCTCAGAGGAAGTGAAGGTATGTTTTGAGGCCTGTAGGGTTAACAAAAGAAGGTAGTATTGTTTATTATGTGGTTTTGATTGTTCCAACTAATATTTACTCACCACCTTGTAATGTAGTGGTACCATTTGAAGAACAGGGTGCGGCTGTGTCCAGTTATTTTAGGGAAGGTAGATCGAAGTTTCCTGATTTACCAGATCGTAGGAGAACCTACAATAAAGGTAGTTACAACAATGTAAATGACATTTACGTTGTTACCTTGGCCGGTAAATTGTTATTATAACATGGTAATCGTTTAATGGTGATTATGCAGCGGTACCATTTCAAGAAAAGCTCGATGCTGTGACGACCTATTTTAGGGAAGGGAGATTGTCTTTAATCTTTGTAGAGGATCGTTGGACACAGATGAATGTAAACACACATGTACATCAACAGAACAATGGTAGGATCAACGAAATAGTGTCGCTTCCCTCCAACTCGACTTCGCCCACTTCTCATATGTCTCTGCAGAGGGGAAGCACCGAATATGCAACATCGGGAGACTTGGGTCTTAGGACCTGAGGATCATTAAGTTTGAGCAGTGATGGTAATTGATCCAATCAACGATAACTCTGTTTACCGATTAACATAGTTATTAATTAACTGATGGAGTGATGTCATATTTGTCTAGATAGTTGTAGTCCACCACTATTGTATCCAACACTCAACGAAAATGAGCCCAACCCTATTCCAAGGCCAATGGTTGGGTGGTATGGATGTTAACCAGGAAGGAGGGGACACAAGTAACTTAAGGTTGTTTCCACCTAATGGGGTTGAAATAGTGTTTCCTGTTGGACCTGAAACCATATATGGAATAGCAGGTAATCTGAATACTAGTTTATTGTTACTCGGCAGAAGAAGTTTTTACAAAATTTGGTCATATGTGATTACATGATGATAATTGTAATGTAAAAATATTGCAGATGGTCGAAGTGTACGACGCAATGTAGTTTCACGGAAAGGAAGTTTACTCGGCAACGTAGGTTCCCGACCAACTAAAAGTAAAGACAAATCGTTGATGTTGTGTGATAACGGTAATGAAAACTATGTAAGGGTCCCTCTTGTTTATCCACCCATTTCGGGAGCTGACAGTGGTACAAGGAATGTTGCAGTCGTACCAAATAATAGCAAAGGTAAAGAATTGATGTTGTGTGATGAAAACCCTGAATTCATGGGCGTTGGGGGGTAGATACGGTCTCCCATTTAACAACGATGGTTTACAGGACAACCCTAGAAATCAATAAAATGTACATCAACCATTGGGAGTAGTTACACCTACCGAGTTAGTCGTGCAACAAGAAACTCGGATAACACCTGCTTTGCACGCAAGAGATGCCCCCACCTTATTTTGATGATGAAATGGGAGAAGGTAACGACAACAAAAATATTTCAACTTAACTAGATTAATAACGTTTAAACGGTACTGTGAGTAACTACATGTATTACATAAATGAATCCCTTTCATGATGACAGATGACCTGGATAGGGCTATACGAGACGTTAACTACGAGGGAGATGAGATTTTCATAGGCCGTATATTCAGGACCAAAGAGGAGTGTAGGATGAAGATAACTATTCATGCAATTCATCGCAAGTTCCATTTCAGATACGCTCAATCTAGCAATAGCATGGTCATCGTTGTTTGCGTAGGTGATGGTTGCCCCTGGAGAGTTTACGCGGCAAAGATGGATGGTTGCACGAGATACAAAGTACGGAGTACAACACAAAGCATACCTTTAGTGTTGATGCGAGGGGGAATTTTCATAGACATGCATCAACTGTTGTTATTGGGGATATGATGCGGGGACGATACGGTGTTGGAAATTGAGGTCCACCAGCATCGGAGCTCAGGCGCATCCTCCGATAGGAATTTAGTCTTCATGTTAGTTATTGGAAAGCCTGGAGGGCCCGAGTGATTGCAATGGATAATGCTATGGGAACTTCGATGGGAAGTTACGCGCTCATACCTCCGTACTTTGACTAAGTGCTTAGAAGCAACCTTGATTCAGTATTGTGACTTCAAATGGAAACGGATAAATCTGGTGTAGAAAGATTCAAGTACTTATTCTTCTCCTTGGCTGCTTCCGCAGCTGGGTACGAATTCATGCGTAAGGTAGTGGTCATAGACGGGACACACCTAGGTGGACGTTATGGAGGATGTCTCTTTGCAGCAAGTGCTCAGGATGGTAATTTTCAAATTTTCCCCCTCGGTTTTGGAATAGTGAATAGCGAGAATCACGACTCATGGGAATGGTTTCTCCGTAAGCTAACCGGAATATTACCCGATGAACCAGAGTTGGTCATAATTTCAGATCGGCATGCATCAATTTATGCAGCCCTTGGGAAGGTATATCTAAAAATAAATGATAAAGTTTATTGTAATTTATGAAGGCAACAACGATGACAGTTTATTGTAAACAAGATTGAAAAGTAACTTCAATATAGTTGCGCAGGTTTATCTTATGGCGTCACATGCTGCGTGTATCAAACACTTCGAACGAAACATTCACAAAAAAATTCAGGGGAGGTAATCTGCCTTACTTGGTATCTCAAGTTGCCCGAGCTTATACGTTATCCAACTTTGACCGTGCGTTAGTAGAGCTAAGGGCAACTGATGAACATTGCGCTTATTACGTAACAGATATTGGATTTGAACACTGGACAAGATCGCATTTCGTAGGGGAGAGGTATAACATTATGACTACTAACATCACATAGTCTTTAAACAACATGCTAAGGATGTGCATGGAATTCCTGGTGATCTCAATTCTGGAAACATTACATACTACTCTGGTATCATGGTTTGTACTCCGTCGAGACGATGCTGAACAAAGCGGCGATGTTTTGAACCCAAATATCCATGAGATAATTATCAAGAACTATGAAAATCAAGTAGTTATGATGTTCAGAAGATAGCAGATGGGATATATGAAGTGCAAGATGATAAGAACATCTCTTACGCCGTCCACCTTTGGGAGCAGAGCTGCACTTTCTGTGAATTTCAGCTAGTCGGTATACCTTGTCTTCATGCGCTTGGAGCATGCATAAGAGAGGGGACGCGTGTGGAAACTCTCGTTGATGTCCACGGGACGACCAATTACTGTAGGAATGCTTACGCATGAATAACAATGCCAGTGCCTGATGTTAATCAACTCGCTCCATCACCTACAAATGTAGGCGGATGGGAGTCTAGGACCACCGACAGTTAAAAGGCCAGCTGGGCGACCTAGAAAGAAGAGATTTCTTTCTAGAGGGGAGTTTAAGGTAATTCTTATAATCCATTGCAAAGATAACATGTAATCATGTTAACTACCAATGCTGATAACAACAAATTTTAAAGAAGCTAACATAGATATCTCGTTTATCTCTGCAGCTTGTTATTAGGAGAAAGTGCACAATATGTAGATAACGGAGACATAATCGTCTAACATGTAAGGGTCCAATCATGGTAAGTAATTTTTGTCTGATTTTCTATCCATATTGATTATTGTCTTCCAAGTTACCCCCTAATTTGTTGGCATTTATTTCTGGAAGGATCCACCTGAATAAGCAAAAAATGGGATGTTTTTTGGCGGAGACCGGTGAAGGTGTTTTTGAGAGGTTATGGAGAGGTGTGTAAAATAGGACGTTGAAGAAGTGATGCATTTTGGTTGTATATAAAGTCATCACAACAACCACCTCGTATTGTAATATATTGATGCCTCGCAATTGCCTTTGTAATGAAATTTTGTAAGATAAATCGGTTAATGAAATGTGTTTAAGTTCATGTTATCCAACACCTCGTTCAGCCTAACTAACAGCACCACCTAATCTTGATATGTCCAATTTGGTTGCGTCGTAGTGGCTCACTTTATTGGATGTCTTATTTTTGACTGGCTTAGTTGTGTAACGACTTAGTTGCCTTGTGCAACTAAATTAGAAGGTAACTTGTAAAAACCAACATAGATAACCATATAAAAATGTTCGAGAAATGTAAGGTCTGGTACAAGAATAGAAAATGGAGATGTAAACAAGTAGAAGATAATTAACAATCAATTCAATTAAACACCTTCCTCCAAATCCAGGTGATGGTTCCAACGCAAGTGACGGTGTTCATAGAGTCATCATCGGGGCGGTTTCCCGAATTGACGTTGTGAAAGTCTAAGCCAAGGACGACCTCATTTTTCAATGCTTCTAGATGTCGGAGAACTTGTTGGTCGTTGCGTTGGACGATGTTTATCTCTTCCGTCAAAGCTTTATTGATCCACTTGAAAATATGGTCTTCTGTTTGGCGTTAGACACACATTAATTGGGGAAAGTACTCAAAATTAGTAAATTAGATGTTAAATTTGAAAGATAAGGAGCAAACGGTACTTGAACTGCAATCTCACAACGGTAGAATCTTCGATTTGGGTTATCTTTTGTTCTCGAAACGAAAGTGACAACCCCCATTCTGCACCAACATCTTCTTGTAATTCCGTAAACCGATCTTCGAGGGTTGGACTTTCACGAAGAAGAAGGTCCGACATTCTTCATCTTCGATAATTTGTTAGGCGATTCGTGTTGAATTGTAAGATCCATGATAACATTGATGGAAGATGTAGGTACTTGTCTGCCTTCTGACCTTTAAGAAGTAGTGTGTCGGCGAACACTGAGGGTTAACTGTTGAACCATGTGTTCCCCGATATTGGATATATCCAATATCGATATATTTCAAATTTTGGGTCATGGTTCGAACCCGTCTAATGAGTATAAATAACAACATAGGGTAAGTTAAAGGGGAAACTTCGTTATCTCAAAATTCGTAATTGGAAGTAAACTAAGTTATTGAGGAATCTGTGTTATCGGGAAACTATATAAACACAATTTTATCTTAGGAAGTCTAATGAAGCCATAAAAGAATCTGAATCCCAGAATCCTAAACCAATAACCAAACAGTAAACAACAAACCAAAAGATCATAAGGTTCCCATTATTTTTAATGAATTAATAATTCCTTAACCCTAATCAATAAAACCAAACAGTAAATGAATAATAATAATAATCCCAAAGCCGTAAACACTATAAATTTAACTGATAAATGAATAATAATAGTAAACCAAAAATATTGATATGAGAAACTTACACATTAAATTTAATTTTAAGCTTAAAGAATGTGGTCTAACGAATGTGAATAGTCTGATGTAGACAAAGGTTTTACTTAATAGCTACGATTCGTATTTATACTTATAAATTAAACATAATATAAATATTATGTGGGAAATATGTTATGGTTTGCCGAGATCAAATAAAATCTACGCCTAACTAGATTTTATGTAAAGTAGGTTCATGATTACAAATTAGGCCATATTATGTACAAAGACGCTACACGTAACCGACAAATAAAATCTAGGGAACCGGTTCATGCACATTAATCTATGTTGTTCCTTTAAGAAATAAAACCCTATTACCCACTAAATACATTTTTCCATTTTATTTATTATTATTTTATTAGTTATTGTGTAAGGATGTAGAAGAGTCAGGTCTGTTTATAGATTTATAAAATGCGAAACGCTTCATTCCAACAAACTAGTCAAAAACACCATTTCAGACAACTCTCGATTTGAAACATCAAAACCGATCAACAACAAGACCAAACACTTTTCTGATATGGCTAACCATCATGTCTACTAGCCGTGGCCCCGTTTCAACCAGTCGAGGTACGAAACACGATCAGTGACAAGAAAGCGCAGGTTAATGATACCGTTCAACCTCCTGGATTTGCCGGAAGATGTAATCAGGAAGATTATTGTTCGGAGCTCCGAACATGACATGCAGGATCTCCGTCACACGAGGATTACCTGCAGTCGGTTTATTGAGATGTCACAGTCAAGCGAGTTCTTGGTCTCTGTAAATCTAATGGAGATGAACACATGAGTTTGGACTCCACGATTTGACTGGAAGAAGTTCCACGAGAGGTGCTACGACGCTGGCAACAGATCCGCCATTAGCCTCAAAAGAATCTCCAATATGTTCTTCGAGAACAAGAAGGATGAAGGACTCGCTCAAATCAAGGCTGCTGCGGACAAAGGATGCATCATCAGCGAGTATATCTACGGTATGATGGGCGTAATCTTCGGGGACGTCTGGGATGAGGGACTCTTCGGTAAGTATGAACTAACTCGTGAACGTGCAACTAATCTTAGAAAAATGCAGACCATGGACGTTATTGGTCGTGCGTGGGAAAGGTGGATTCCTGAATGGTTAGTTGCAAAACGTGAGAAAAATGATCCAGGACGGATCATCAACTGCAAATGTTCATCATACAATTCGTGGGCCCGATGGTGGGGGAACCCGGGGCCAAAGGGAGACGACATGTGTGATCAGTGTTTCTGGATTTTGCAATCAGCATTCTTCTGCAAAATGATTGCTGAAAAGTTTTCTGTTTTTAAGTGTGATCGTTGAATTCTCATGTTTGGTTTCCCATGGTCTATCTCTTTTTTTGTTTGCCTGTAAACTGATTTATCTCTTTGTAATGTTAACGTTTAGCAGTAATGAATTTATCTATTTTGCAGTTTATGATAGATATTTTGCAATGTAAGTATAACCCCCTAAACAGTAAAAACAAGAATGAATAATATATGGGCTATTAACACAAGTCCCTAAACCCTATACAAAAAAACATCAACCGTATAATTAAGTTACACATATGACGTTGTTGTATGTTTAACTCTGTTTATCATCATTTTGATAGACAGTTATATTCATTGTTAAACCCCTAAACCCCTAACTACAAACCCAAACACTAAAACCTATACCCAAACAATTAACACTAAACCCTAACCCTTCACCATAAATCCAAAACCAAAACCCCAAACACTTAACCATAAACCATAAACCCTTAACCCAAACACTCAACCGTAGTCCAATGAAAATGAAATCAGTTTACTTAATGAAATGTAAACAATGTTGTTTGTATAACTATGTAAGTGATCAAGAACGTAAACACAATGTTGTCTGTGTAAGTATGTTATGGTTCATTTTAGTTGAACGTAAACCCTATACACCAAACCTAAACACTCAACCCTAGTCCAATAAAAATGAAATCAGTTGAAGCTATTAAAGGTAAACAATGTTGTGTGTGTAACTATGTTAGTGATCATGTGCTTTGAATGTGCAAGTCATTCGGTTGAAATGAATTAATAAACCATTAACCCTAAACCCTAAACAATGAAAAGTTAACCCAAACCCTATACACTAGACACAATGTTGTCAAACAATTAACACTAAACCCTAAACCATAAACCCTAAACACTAAATCCTAAACCCTAACCCTTCCCCCATTAACCCTATACAGTAAACACAATGTTGTCTGTGTAACTATGTTATTTTTCATCATAGTTGACCCACAAACAGTAAACCCTAAATACTAAACACTAAACCCTAAACCCTATACCAACAACAAACCCAAACACTAAAAACTATACCCAAACAATTAACACTAAACCCTAACCCTTCACCCTAAACCCAAATCCAAACCTAAACAGTTATAAATAAATAATTAACCTTATACAGTAAACACAATGTTGTATGTGTAACTCTTTTATGGTTCATCTTAGTTGACTGTAAACTCTAAACCCTAAACCCTAAACACTAAACCCTAAACACACAAACATTAAACCCTAATCCCTAAACCATAAACCCTAAACCCCTAACTACAAACCAAAACACTAAAATACAAATCCAAACAATTAACACTAAACCCTAACCTGACACCCTAAACCCAGACCCTAAACACAAACAGTAAACAATAAATAGTTAACCCTATACAGTAAACACAATGTTGTCTGTGTAATTATGTTATCGTTCATCTTAGTTGACCGTAAACCCTAAACCTAAACCTTAAACCCTAAATACTAAACACTAAACCCTAAACCCAAACAATAAACCCAAACCACAAACAGTAAACCCTAAGCACAAACAAAAAACCCTAAACCCTAAACCCCTAACTACAAACCCAAACACTAAAATACAAACCCAAACAATTAACATTAAACCTAACCATACACCGTAAACCCAAACCCTAAACCAAAACAGTAAACAATAAATAGTTAACCCTATACCGTAAACTCAATGTTGTCTGTGTAACCATGTTATCGTTCATCTTTGTTGACCGTAAACCCTAAAACTAAACAATAAATCCTAAACCGTAAACCCTAAACCTAAACACTAAACTCTAAACACAAACAATAAACCCTAACCACAAACGGTAAACCCTAAACACATACAATAAACAATAAACTCTTAACCATAAACCCTAAACCCCTAACTACAAACCCAAACACCAAATAACAAACCCTAAACCCTGTAAACCCTAAAACCAAAACCTTAAACCCTAAACCCTAAACCAAACAATAAACCGTAACCACAAACACTATACCGTAAACCCTAAACCATAAAACCTAAACCTAAACACACAATTAACAAAGTTACGTGTAAACGATGTTGACTCTGTAACTACGTTAGCCATGCAATATATCAACTTCCTTCATACGATGCAACTTCATTTACAAATAACTTGATTATATTTGGTCATAGCAGAAGTTTACCAAAGAAGACAGTTCGAAAATACCCATAAAGAAACAAGACTTTGTAATGCTACATAAAAGAGAACGATAACAACTTAACAACCATAACTTAATATCTTTAGAAAGTATGTTAGCATTGCGGAAATATTATTGAAGGAAGTGAACCGATTGCATGTACAACTCATGCAATTTTTAACCATACAAACCAAGAAGTGCAATGACAAGTTTCTTTCATTCCGATTCGAGAGAGCGCAATGCAATCTGCTGGCACTCTTCTTCACCACCAGTTGCATGTGCCTGAATCAGTAGTATAGCCATAGGCCTAGAATCGGACCAGGTTGAGACATGCGGTATCCCAGTAACACGAATTATCTCCATCTGAGTTGGGGTAGTTGGCGTTGGAGCAGCTAGATCGACTTCATCAGATACAACCTCTTTGAACAAATATGGCAACATAACAACAATGGGTTGGATGTCTTTCTTCATGCTTGGTTCGCTGCGGTTAGAGGAGTTGGAGTCCAACACGTATATATTACACTCTTTAACATCAACAACAAGGGTGACCCAGTGTTTTTTGTCAAAGTTGAAAGGCATGTAGAGCCAATCTGCATGAGAGTAGGAGTGTGGTCTGTTTGGATCATCTGAATCGTCGAACGCCTCTTTCACAGCCGTTGGGAATTGGAATTAGTCTTGATCGGTGCTTTCCAAATTTAGAAAATAACCTGGTTAGGTTGGAAACGAACTTGCAGTCAAGAATGTCAACTCTCATCGTATCCGTATTTTCTTCGTTCATCCAAAGTACATACCTACTGAGTTTGCACAGAGCATCCATTACCTATGGAAACATATGTAAGAAATGAAACAACGATTTAGTTTTGGTTAATTAAAGTATGGTTTACTACAAAAATAGTTGTACAATCAACGAACATATGACTAACCTTAGTTGGAGTGTTCTTCTTTGTCTCGACAAATTCGAGTACATCTTTTGAGGTTAGGGACATACCCTCAGCAATTGATATATTGCTGCAACAGGAAAGGAACTTAGAATGATCATCCCCATTGGTTAAATTAATTGTACTATTTCTCGGGTTTGATAGACAAAGAAAAATGTTTACCATAAAATACCTTTTCATGGATTGGATTGCATCGTTAAATCTTTCTTCGATCACTGCAGTTTCTTGTACCTGACTCAGCGTTTCCTGGCAACGTAACACTTCAACCGCTTATCACAATGATAACAGTCATCCATCTTGGAAGAGATTCTTCTTACTCGCTTACTCTTCCTCTTTCCCTCTTCGCCTCCTTTAGGAGGTTGACCATTTATGGCTTTATTCTTCTCTTGTCCTAACGTTTCATCCAACGCTGGACAGTTTCCTGGAAACGGGTGCAGAGTAAACTAATTAGACGGGAAACTTTATATAAGACAACTAGTTATCTAACAAATGCAATTGTGTGACAATACCTGCAGCTCATGGGGTTCATTGTCAATGTTGTTCAGGTCATCCCCATGGAGAGGTTGTTGAGATTCTTCTTCCAGAGTCTGGGTTGTAGACTAATTCAATTATACATAAACCAAAATGTTACCAATCAATGATGGTTGAAATGCATTTGTTTTAATTGACAAAACCTTCTCCGAAAGGGCTTGACTGTCAGTCTTGTTCAATTCCTCTCCAGCGGCAACTTCTTCTTCCTCTTCTTTGATATCACTCAATTTTTTGCCGGTGATCTACAGGAGGCAACATCGTTTACTTATGCAACCAAATATTTATAGGCAACATTATTTACTTAGTATATCAACTGAAGAGGAAACCCAATTACCAATGAATCTGATGGCTCCACAAGAACAAAGTTCGGAACTGCATCTTCGACGACAGCAGTGGAGGGATATTTCAATTTGGATTGGTTACTAGTTAGCAAATGTTGTTCGGCAGAAGCAACTCCTGGGACCTCGACAGATTCAGTCGTTGGACGATTAGTTGTATTTTCCTGGGACCTCGACAGATTCAGTCGTTGGACGATTAGTTGTATTATCCTGGAAACCATTTTTATAGACAAGTTAGTTAACAGTAAGTTCAATTGCAGGGGTATGACAAAAAAATAAGGTTGGACAACGTCCAGTAAACACACGTCTGACACACGGGGGGAGTTATCTTGTGGATCCTTCTCCGTGTTGTCCTGTAAGTCAGTTGTAAGGCAAACATTGTTGACTGATTGAAATACCATGAGATGCACATTCAATCAATGTTTCTGTTTTGGACACTTGTGTTTCTTCTAAGTCATCATTAAATGTTGTTTTGTAAAACTCATTGACATTGCTGATAATGTGATCGGGATCTATTATTGTGGTAGATGAGGGAACTACCTTTCTCTTTTTGGGGGACCTATTTGCAGTAGCATTAAAGGTCGCCTCTGATCTTCCAATACTTTTCCCACGATTATGACCATCTTTAGTAGGCCGGGCAACATTGCTTTCAAGGTTGTTTGTAAACCACTGAGTAACGAATTTAAGGAGAAAGTCGTTGTTTGCAGCAAGTTCCTCACACATTATTTTCCTAACGGTATCTTCAACAACCTTTAGTAGCTCTGCACATGTGTTCGAATCTAGGATCATGTGTGATAGTATTTTGCCTTTTCTTCCCCTGGTCTGCTGGCACAGCCGGTCCAACCACCTCAGGATGATGTTCTCCACCAAGAAACATAGAATTCTCAAACTCAAAATCATCCTCAATCAGGTTAGCCAGTTTATCGACTCTAGGATCTTCATCTTCATCGGACCATGTTAAATCTTTTTCATCAGCATCAAGGTCTACGTGAGGACGAATTATGGGAATAACATCTACCTGCAGGACGAAATAGCCATTACTGATACACTACCGATGAATTGCCCAAAAAGTTAAACATAAACTTCGTTTACAATGTAAGTTGTTGTCTGAAATCCCCATTCTATTTTGTACCAATACGTAAGGAGAACATAAACAAAAATTCTGACTAGGAACAGAGGTTGACACTCTCAAATTAACACAACCAAAAAAGACTCTATTTTGACATACCACAATCACCCAAACAACACTCATATGTTAATGTTCACCACTGAAAACAGAAGAGATGGCCTAAATCTGTGTTAGTATATGAATTCATTGTCCGATAACTAAGTTATCAATATAATATATCTAAATGAATAATAACATTATACTTACCTCACAGTCCTCATCCATGTCTCTGATTTGGTTGAGTTTCAAAGTCACACGTTGAGGAAGATTATGAACAAAATCATCTTCCGATTCTGTTCGTTGCTGAGGTTGGGGCAATAACCCTTCTTTAATGGCTGGGACCGCTTCAAGTAAAATAATCTGAAGCGCGTAGACAAAAACTTGAACGGCAACATTGGGGGTCCCAAGTTGGGCTACATCTCTTTCCTTGACCGTAGTCATAATCCTCTCAAATGACTTCCGGCCCCATGGATACTTAATGAACTCATCATAATTTGAAGACATCTCTGCATGGACAAGATTTATTTTAGCCCGATGATAGTGCATGGTCGGAAGCAGAATTCTATCGATTAAAGCGAGGCAATCATATCTTAGCCGAATCTTAGAATCTTTATCCCGAGACTTCTTCCTCAGCAACGTTATGACCCTGTCAATGCTTACATCTCCATTGGTGCCAAAAAGTTTTTTGTAAAACGTTTCCTCGTCAGCTTTTGAAGTCCCGACCTGAGTCTCTCTTCCTCTTCTTCTTCGAAGCTATCTGAAACTTGCCGCAATTTAATCCAGTGACTAATTTGAACTCACGCCAAGAAAAGCGGATAGGATTTCCGGCAACAAGTAGCCAAATCTTGTAGAGTTTATCGACATCTAACTGTCGGAACATAAGAAACAAGGCGAAAGTATCATACCACAGTGGAAGATTAGGGATTTCGAGAAGCATCCCAAATTGTGTTGCAGACAATTCTTCAATTTCTGATGGATCCAGTGAGTCCCTAAGTGCTTGGATAAACGTCATCTTCTGATAGGTGTTCACGCGTTCTCCCACTGGCTCGCATCCTGCCGCGATTATCCTCTTTGGAAGATCCAAATCGTCCATCTTTGCTTCGGAATCATTGAGAAATTGCAAAAGAATCTGAGCTTTTACCCTGTCTACACAATAATTTCAAATTCGAAATACGAAAAGTAAAAAATTTTTATCTATATTTTTGTCTCCTATTACTGTTCTTTACCCGTTATCTAACCGCCTATAATCTCGAATTCTCTTTCATATTACCTTTCTCTCTTCATAGGAGCTTTCTAGAGATTAACCACGCCACAGTGTACGTTAAACAGTGTAAAATCCTAGAAACTAATTTCGACATTATCTATTGCTACCAATTCATATTTCCCTTACGCTTACTGCGTTCCTACGGCCCTATCCGCCGTTAACAGAGCAAGAATTTTTACTTTTAACACATATATTCTTGATCTTTGTCGATAGTGAAAGAAAACAATGTGTGGGAATTAAAAATGAAAAAGCAAAAGACAAATAAATAAGGGAATGGGAAAAAGTAAATCACGAGAGGAAGAGAAGCCATTGGTAACAAGCAGACTGCAATTTGTAAAGTTTAATAGTGACTTCTCACTACCACATTTCATATCTCCCTTTCAGAAAAACAAAATTATTATCATCTATTTAACGAACAATTCAATTTGTTTTATCATGGCTTTCTTTGATAGCTCCTCAAATATTTTTTAGTATCCACAGTCAGTTTTGAAAAATTGTAAGTTAAGAAATTATATTGGATACCAAATAAAATTTGAATTCAAAACACAAGAAATCAATCATTTTGCATTACCACTAGGCCAATGACACTTTGATGATAATTAGTATAATTATTGAGTAATTTTATCATCTGTAATTTTTACCAATGACACAATTTAAAAAAAAATTACAATTTTCTATCTAAACATTTTAATGATAAAAGTTTTTAAACTTAACTGAGATCAATGTAGCTATGTTATTATTAAATCGATTTAGAATTTTTAATACAACTAACTTTAATATAAATACTAGAAATAAAAGAATCATTGATATATTATTTTGGCTGAGTTTAGTAGTTTGTATTTTTTTTACAAATTTAAACTATACCACTAATAAATATTTATGTATTTCTACGTATTTTGTTATGCTTGTTTATATATATTAAATTTTAGTATACATATTTACTTATTATACAATTTATTTTTGTAAATTTTCAGTTATATATATATATATATAATTAATCTTTCATTTACAATATTGCGGTGAAAGTATCAGTCGCATCTTTTATGAAGAAAACATATTGTTGAACGATTTTCCTTATATAATGAAAGGTATTAGAAAATAAAGAAAAAGGTATTAGAAAATAAAGAAGAAATAAAAACAGGTTGTAATCTAGAGGAGACAAGATTATAATAATAACGGTTTATGAAGAACAATTTTTCGTATATAATAGTAGCAAATTGGATAACATAAATAAGGATAAAAACAGGTTACCATCTACAGGGGACAAAATTATAATAGTAATGGTCCAAGAAATCGGACGACAACGGTCATCAAGCTGGAAAACCAGAGAGGAGTCTTTTTTTATCATTTTCATGAGAGTTGATCAGATGAGGGCCTGCCAACGAGAAGTGTCCATAAGTCACCATTTAAGAAAAAAATAGTTTATTTTTGGATTATTTTCCCAATAATTTTAATGTAAATTTTGTTGGTTAAAATAATTACCTCTTAAAATTTTATTTACAAAAATGATTATTAATTACACGAACTATACTCCGGCCACACATCTAGAACAAATTAGTGTATTCTTAACTACGCCAATAATATAATTTGCATGAAGACATGTATCAACTAAGTCTAATATGAGTTATGTATTTAACATCATGACCGTTCATTTTACTGCAGGAACAGTGTACCAGGCACTATTTGACTAGAATTTCGTTAACCGATTAAAAGACTTGACCCGACCCAATGACAAAACCTGACCCGACCCACTTATATAGCCAACTCTAAAAGTAGAAGGAAAAAAAACTTCTTTTTCTTCGTTAGTATTTGGGTTGGCTGGTTTTTTGCCCCCTTATAATAGAGTTTCTACATAATCTCCCTAAACTTTTAAACTCTTGATATTCTCCCCCAAAATATAACATTTGTGTATAATTACACCCAAAAAAAAATTTCTGTGTAATTAAACCGTACCATTAAAATCACTAATTGCGATTAAAAATTCTAAAAACGCATTTAACTAAATCTGATTCCCCTTAAACCCGACCCAAACCATTTAAATAATCTGACCCAGACATAATAAATTAAACCATCCTAACCAAACATAATAAACTTAACCGGACCCAACCAATCCTAATATTCTAAACCGACCCAGCCTACCCTAATGATCTAATTCGACGAGGAAGATTGTATCAGAGACGAGGAAGAACCCTGTTTTCCCAGTAGCCATCGACAAAAACAAAAATCAAGGTGTTTTCAGAGACCGTAATTTCGAGAGAGAAGATATACAGAGCAACGACGAATTCGAAAATGAGCAGCTCTTCTTCTGCTTCTTCTCGTGTGACCCAGCACCAGTAATCAGTGTTCCGTCCAGTTTTTGGTGTGGCAGGAACTTGAAGACATTCTGTTCTCAGACAGTGGAGAACCCATTTCGACGATTCTACAGGTGTGAGGTTGTAATACAGGTTTGTATGGTGTTGGTTTAGCAAGATTGATTGGTTTTTTTGTCTATTGATTTTGATTTTGGTTTGCAGAAGAGATGGTTTGGAGAATAAACGAGTTAGTAACATGGCAAAAGAGATGAAGAAGAAGATGAATGAGGAAATGAAAATGAAAATCAAGGAAGAGTTGGTTTTTGTAAATGCAAGTATTGGAGAGATGGCTGGAGATATGTACAAGAAGGTTATGGTGAGAGTTGGGATAACCATATTAGTTCTAGGATTAATTGTTTGGTTTTGTCTTAAGTATGTATGAATTAGTTTGTATGTGTTTTTCTGTATTGAACTGGTTTGGAATAAGAGAATCTAAAGTTTGATTTTCAAAGGCTGATATTGAGCAAACAAAAGCTGTTATCTCTATGCCTGCAACACAATAACAGAGACTGCAACACACACAAAAAGCTTGCAGTTAATGTGTTTGGTTTACATGAGCTAGAAGATTGCAACACAAATATAAAAAGGCTTTTATATTATATTCAAGAATGTCATGAGCTTGTTTAGCAATACGATCACATTTTCAAGTCTCATTGCACTAACAGAGTCTCATATACTACAGAGTGTTAATCGCAGGCCTGCCTTTATGGCAGCTAGGACAAGCTATAGTTACTCCCTTCATGACATGTCGTCTCTGGGTCATGATCCTGATTCATTTAAGTAATTTGGAAAGACTCTAAAATCCACAAACCATAACATGTATGTTATCATGCGGTACGAGTACGGCAGAACACAAACTATAACATGTTTGTGGAGAAAAAAAAAGCATAAACCCAGTACATATGATATCATGTTGTGTCATCTGATGTTGCAGCCGTAAGTAATATTTAATCTCATGTGCATGATATTTGTAGGCGTATTGCAGGCGCATAGAGCCACTGGTTTAGTGTAGTCGAACCTCTCGTTGTAAACATATGAGAATGCAACCGATTTTAATTAAAACACCATTAAACTTCACTACAATAGACAACATCCGAGTTTCCTTAAAACAACACCTAAAACCAATAAAACTTCACTAAAATAGACAGCATACAATTTTCATTTAAATAGAACTTCACAGCCATGTGTAGAAACTCGGTTGAGGCGACGAGCTTACTTTAAACGCAGTGGAACATTGACATAAACACCGAAGATACAAAGTGGGTGGTCGATACATCACTGGAGTAGAATTCTAATATTGATTCAGTAAGATCTCGTCTAGTTTGAGTGTAAGCATATTTGAGTTTCTTCAGTTCTGCTTCTTTTTTTAGTCAGTGATGTGATAATACGTTGATCAAAACCAAAAAAACAGAACATGTCTGTGTCAAAACAAGAAAAACGATAACTTGTCTATGACAGAACCAAAAAACCATAAACCCAATACGCTCATAATGTATACGAGTACGGAAGAATGCAATACAAAACCCAATACGAACACAAACCCTTAACACCCTTGTTCGACAAATTACATGCCTTGAGTCATTTGAGATGGTTGCGTTAGTGCAATCATATATGCTCCTTGAGATGAACATTCCATTCGATTTTGAGCTTCAGTAGAAACATCGGACGATGTCTGAGAAGTGAAGAAATTTCATAAAAAACAGAGGACACATGAGCATACTTGAAGAAATACATTGATATAAATGAATACCTCAAAGTTTCTCGGCTTCTTCTTTGGATGGATCTTGCAACCTATGTAGTTGTGGCCTTCTACACCGCAGTTTGAATATTGTATTATCCAACCTGTCCTAGGCAATTTTATAACCTCTTTCTTCTTCTTCTTCGGTGATTCATGCTTGCCTTTGATTCTTTTTTTTTTTAATTTTATTTGAGTTCTTTCTTCCGGGTAAATCTGGTTTTGGAGGCTCGACAACTAGACGACAACTTCTCTTTAACCAAAATCGTGGTCCTCTTACAGGTTCCATGTTCGTCTCGTAATTGAGTTTCCAAATTTCAGTTGTGAACCATGGACTGACGTAGTCTTCAGCTTCTAATCCTTCATTCAACATTTCTCCATAAGCATGCTCACATGGTATACCTAAACGACAGAAGATTACAGCAAAAAAATAATGATCACATCATATTACAACTAGTTAAACAATAGAATATTGTCTCTTTCAAACTTGAGATTTGATACTTTCCACATGAACAAGTCTGATTCTTTACCTTGACAGCATAAGTATTTACGTAGAGTGTAACTTCATGTACTCCATGAGTCGCAGGAATAAATGTAAAAAGCCAGACACCAAGTCTCGGGATTCTCCTTCATCACATCGTCGTGTAAACTCTTGTTATACGCCAATAGCTTCCTACGGTTCTCCTCATACTCAGCTCGAGTGTAACTCCATGCTAGATTCCAAATCATAGGTTTGATCAGATCCTTGTTTGCGTGCCCTATACCCTTAAGGTTCTCCACTATGTGTTTAACACATTTTTTTTGCTCAGCAGATGGTAATTTAGTTTCGACTGCAGAGATAAGTCCCTGAAGCAGAAAGAAATCATACATGTTATAAAACATACAAGTTATAAAATCATTAAATCTTTGAAACAGAATAGTACCTTAGCTCTATCCGAGATGATAACTATTCCATCACTAGTCTGAAGACCAAAGTCTTGCTTAATGAGCTTCACAAACCATAACCAATTTGGTCCATTCTCCTTTTGTACCAAAACCCAAGAAACTGGATAAATCTGATTGTTCACATCATGTCCTACAACAGTAAGCAACACTCCTCTAACGGCAGCTTTCAAGAATGTGCCATCAAGACCAATTATTGGATGACACGACCCCATAAAACTTTTTCTCAAAGCTCCAATACAGACATAGAACCGATCAAACACATCTTCTTTAGCAGCATTAGGATAAGCTTCAACTATGACATTAGAGCCCGGATTAGTGAACATTATCTCCTCTGCATATCCACGTAAATGGGAAAACTGATCCGCATACTCCCTTTCAATCCATTTCAGAGCGAGAAGTCTACCTCTCTGGCATTGATCTCTCGTACTAGTGATCTTCCACTTCTCTTTGATAAGACTTTGAATTTCTGCAGGCATATATTTCTTTGGTTCTTCCCTCAGCTTGTCCATGAGTAGATTCGCAATCACTGGACTCTTCAGAAGCTTGCATTTTCCATTCCGACTGCAACTATGAGAGGCATACCTAGTCTTCACAACCCACATTTTACTTGGTTCATCATAAGAACAGTAGACTCTCCATTTGCATTTTCCAGCAATACCACATCTAAAAGAAATCTTATTCTTATCCCATCTATCTTGCTTTATGTTCCTGGATTTGTTCAATGCATACTCTAACACAGCTAGTTTGAATTGATAACCAGTGTAGAACTTTGCTCCTAAGTCTAACATATCTCGCTTCTTCTTACCCATCCTTCGTTTTTTTAAATCGAAGTCATCTTCTTCTGCTTCATCCTCGCTCTCTGGAATATTGTATCTCGGCCTAAACTCCTCATCAACAAAATCCGCAACATCTTCTTCGATTTCATACTCATAACGACCCACAAAATCCTCTTCTTCCTCTAGATTTTCCTCTGGTTCCATATCTTTCTCTACGCTCTCTTCTGATTCCTTGTTCTTATCGACATTATCGTCTTCTTCATCAATTTCCCTAAAGAATCATAACTATTTTGGATTACATAGCTGCATACAAAAAAATTCACAGAGAATTTAAGATAAGTACCTGTTAATAATCGCTTTCTCCTCTACATCCATAAAATCTTCTCTCTCCATTCCACCAGAATTAGATTCGTATGTATGAGTTGCAAAGTGATTTTTGAGTTCTGAAAATATGGCGATGGAGACTAGCTTGGGGAAAAAGAAGACATGGGAACCCTAGTTCTGAAAATATGGCGATTGTGTTTTTAATAATCGCAACACAAGGAAGGCTGGTTTATTTTGGTTAATTTTATTAACTGCTTAGCTGGGTTTAGGTAAGTGTCGGTTCACAAAAATGTTGGTATGGGTTACGGCTAGGTAGGGTTTAATAAAAGGGTCGGGTTCTCGGGGCAGTGGTTTTTATTAAACACGTTTTTACAATTCTAATCACAATTAACAATTTTAATTATGCACGAAAAAAAATTCGGGTGTAATTAAGCAGCTATGTAATATTTCGGAGGGGGGGGGGGATATCATGAGATTGACAATTTGGGTGGGATTAGGCAGAAGCACTATTATTAGGGGGGGGGGGGACCGGTCAACGCTTAGTATTTTATCGACTGGAATGACTTTAACCTACAATGTCATATTTTTACCTTTACCTACAGTGTCATATCAGATTCAAGAGAATATGATTCAGAGTAGCGGACATGGATTCAATACAATTACACATCCAACTTCATGGAATTCAATAGCTTTTAATCACAATCTATCAAGTGTAGTAGAAATAAATTTAAATAAGAGAAACCCGATCAAAGTGAATCATAAAGCGTAAAAATTATTTCTCATATTAACTCATAACATTATCCAAAAGAAAAAGCGAATAAACATGGCAATATTTTATCTAAATCAGATAAAGAATATGACCAACAAAACAAAATTCGGATAAAATACAGAAAGATCGTCAATTTATCTTTTTTTCAACCCAAAATCCAATCAATTATCAAATTAAGATAAGGATAATTGCATAGAAGGAAGATTATCGACATAGCTAATAAGCATCTTAAGCTTGCTTCCACCTTCCAATGCGAGACCAGAGTGCATCTGACCATTCATAGGCTCATAGAATCGGTCACTTGTCTAAGTTTCGGTTTGCGCAATCCTCCTCAATCATCTTCAGGATCTCAATTACATGCGCCAATTTTCTGGAGCTTTGCATTCGTCGGCGCACGATAAACGCAACGAATATTTTTGTTTTGTGTTATTGTTTGGGTTGGGTCGGGTCGGTCGATTTTTTGTTACTGGGTTGGTGAAGTCTTCTAAAGGGTTAACGGAATTCTAGTTGGACACTGTTCGGTCATGGTTCCTCCAATAAAATGAATGGTTATTATGTTAAATACATAAGTTCTATTAGTTGATACATGTCTTCGTGCAAATTATATTGTTAGCATAGTTAAGAATACATTAATTTAGTCTAGATGTGTGGCTATGTGATGAAGTATAATTCGTGTAGATAGCAATCATTTTTTTCCTTTTATCTACCATAATTGTCTGGCTTAAAAGTAATGTACCACGATCATAAACAGTTTTTGCTAAAGAATCTTTCCATGAATTTACTATACAAAAATATGCTTTAAAATTAAAAATTTTAAACATTTGTCTAACATAAAAAAAAACGACATGTGTTTCTGACGAAAACGCCGGTCATTCCCTCGAATTCTCCAGCATATCACCAAAACTAGTCTCAAATTGAACTCTTAAAATATATCTACTATAGAAACAAGACATGATCAACAAAAGCCCATTCATTTCGACATGAAATGCCAAAAAAATATCATCGACACCTTTGTACTCCAGTGATCTCAAATCTTATGTTATGTCTGTAGCGCCTTCCTTATCCAATAACATGTATATGTTTGGTGTAAAGAGATATCAATTTGACACATCCGAATTCAAATTGTGTGCATTTAGTTGTTAGAATACTAGTAAACAAATCTGATCCACAAGCGGATCTGGTGGATCAAGCGTTGCGGATCAAGCGGTTCAAGCGGATTTGGTGGATCAAGTGCGGATCAGACAGATCAAGCGGTTCAAAAACTTCGAATGAAGAAAGCGGATCAAGCATTGCGGATCAAACGTAACAAGTGCGGATCAAATGGTACAAATGCGGAAGCGGATCAGTTTAAAATATAAGATTGAATGAAAAAAATACATAACATAACTGAAATAAATATAAATATAATAAATATATTAGATGTATTTTTATTTTAAATATCTAAAAATGATAGTGAATAAAGATTGAAAACACAATAATTTATATTTGAAATGCTACAAACATTAAAATTAGTGACACATGCAATACTAGATAATAAAATTGGTTTGAATAATTGTGATACTTTGTTGGGGTAAAACTAAAATTTTCTTTATTTTTTTACAAATGATCAAAGTAATTTATTTATTAGTATTTTTAATAATTAAATAAAAATAAAAGCAGGAGAAACGCTTGGAACACACAAACAAGATGGTGTTTCAATTGTTCACTGATTTTACAAAGACATCAGAACCACTTGTGTTTCATTTCACTGTTTGATATGTTTTTTCCACTTTTCACTACAATATTTATTTTCTGTTGAATGAGAAATTGAAGATGGTTCGTCCACTTTTTAAACCCTCTCCATTCAAAGCATATGAAGTCAAATACACATAGATGGTCGTGGTCGGTTTTGTAATAGTAGAAACATTTCGTATTTCAGGTGTTAATAATAGTCGATATTTTTCTTTTAGATTTCACTAATTTTTTTTTTAAAATATTATAAACTATTTATTTTATGCAAGCTTATTTATCTGAACTGTACCTATTATCTAAATTTTATGTTGTATATTAAATTCAATATATTAATTTTTTATAGTATCTAAATATCTAAATTAATTGGTTTTGATCCTTATCATTTTTATATATATATATTATAACTATTGAGCACTAATATTCAAGTATAAATATCCAAATTTCTTTAATATTTGTTTTGTTCTAAAATATAAAATGTTTTAGATAAAAATTTAATTTTTATATACAAAACTAGTAATTAACTAAAAATACAATTTCACCAAATATAAAAGACGGTTAAATATAAAGAGAAAAAAATCAAATAATACTACCATATATAAATTTGTAAATATATATAATAAAATGAAAAAATCTTCTTAAACAATTAATGTTTTAAATATAATAATGTATATTTCTTGCATTTATATTTTTTAAAAAATATAACTATTTTAGTTCTGGATAAACAAAAAAACAATTTGAAATTTTATAAAAATTATTATAATTTTTATAGTACTTTAGATCATTTTTATCTATTTTACCATTTATACATATATTTAGATCATTTTTATCTATTTTACCATTTATACATATATTTTGAACTGCTAGATTTGTATTTATACTGTTTAATCGGCTTGATATATATATATGTATCTGTTCTGCTTGTTCAGTGATATCTTCAACGTCTCATCCTTGTTTTTCATTTGGAGCATAAGAAGATAGGATATGTGTGTGATAGTTGTATCTTGTATGTGTTGATTAGTTCAAAGAAGGCTTTTGGATCATAATTAATAATGGCGTCTTGTCTGCCAGAAACCAACGCCGTACGCTAATTTTCGATGTCCATCTTCCTACTCAAACCAGCGTTTACTAGTTCTTTAATAATTCTGTTTCATGACTATAGAGTATTAAGTATTTGCTAAAAAAGAAAAGACTATAAAGTATAAGTGTACACATAGTATTAATAATTTCTATAATGAACTTATTTGATTGTTAGGTGTCACCCATTTACTGTTACACGCATTGCCTAGCTTTGTGCATTTCTGTTTCTCTTTTTTATAACAAATAGTTTCAATTAATATGCAAAATAAGAATTCACAGTTTGAAATAAGATTAAAAAAAATGCAGAGATAAGATTAACTTAAGCACTGAAGTTAGCAAGATAGCTTTTGAAACTAAAGAGAGAACAAGAAAAATGAATTAGAGAGAACGATAGATCACTAGCCGGTAGATCCTCGACTTTTACGACTATGATTTCTACTACATTTTACCATTATCCGTTGCATTTCTTACATTTTGTGACAGTACCAACCCAATCATTATTAAATTTGTTTATAGCCTTAAACCAATCACTATAAAAATAGGTTTTTTGCGACTACAAGTTGTGACTGAATTTACAGTCGCTAAATTTTGCGATTATCTACCGACTACGTTGCAACTGATTTTGCGATTAATAGGAAAAAGTCGCTAAATTGCGACCACAACTTATACGTCGCTATATAGTCGATCTTTAGTGATTATATATCGAGTAAATTCAGCGGGTCGCTAAATCGTTTCTATTTTAGTCGCAAAAAGACGGTATAAAACTACGTTTCTATTGTGCCGATCTTGTTGTACCTAATTTGTAACTAATTTTTACGAAGCAGTCGCAAAATAGTCGCAAAATGTCTATATATACAAACATCGGCTCAACTTCTCCTCAGCCACACAAACAACAAAGATAGACGAAAATGTTGAGACAAAATCCTAAATCTACTGTTTTCAAACATTAAACTAAAGCCTTAAACATTACCCTTCAAACCCTATACCTAAACCCTAAACAAACCCTAAAACTCTAAATTATAAACAAAAATCTAATAAATAAAACTCTGATTACTATATAATATGTAAAATTAAGTACAACACTTGAAACCTTAAACATTACCCTTCAATTCATATACCCTAAATCCTAAATAAACCCGAAAACTCTAAATTATAAAAAAATCTAATAAATAAAACCCCAATTACTATACAACATATAAAACTAAGTACAACACTTAAAACCTTAAACATTACCCTTAAAACCCTAAACCCTAAACCCTAAAACTCTAAATTATAAACAAAATCTAATGAATAAAACCCCAATTACTATATAACATATAAAATTAAGTACAACACTTAAAAACTTAAACATTACCCTTGAAACCCTATACCCTGAATCCTAAATAAACCCTAAATCTCTAACTAATAAAATTATAATTAGTATAACATATTTTAAAATAATATTCAATTTTTATAAAAGAAAAATATTTTCAAAATCTATTATTTCAAATATTAAATTATAACCCTAAACACAACCCCTTAAACCCTAAACAAACCCTAAAACTCAAATTAATAAGATTTCAATTACTACACATATCCAAAACTAATATTCAACACTTATAAAGGAAAAATATTTTTCAAATCTTATATTTTCAAATATTAACTTATAATCCTTAACACAAACCTTAAACCTTATACACTAAACCATAATCATACTCTAAACCTTAAACCCTATACACTATACCATATCCAAAATTAAGATTCAAATTTTATAAAGGAAAATATTTTTCAAATCTTATATTTTCAAATATTAACTTATAATCCTTAACACAAACCTTAAACCTTATACACTAAACCATAATCATACTCTAAACCTTAAACCCTATACACTATACCATATCCAAAATTAAGATTCAAATTTTATAAAAGAAAAATATTTTCAAAATCTATTATTTCAAACATTAATAATCTATAAGCCTAAACACAATCCTTTAATTAAACCTTATACACTAAAACATAATCATATTCATAAACATAACTTTTGATTAAAACTATAAAATCAAAATACAAAAACTAATATTTAAACTATTTAAATATATGTTTTACATAAATTTATTAAAATATATTTTAAACAATATATATATACACATTTTATTATTTTTAAATCTTTTATAAAATTTAACATTTTAAAATTTTATCTATAATATTTTAAAATTTATATTTTTAAAAAAATATATTTTAACCATTTTTATCATATTAAACCAATTTTTATTGTTATTATATATTAAGATAACCAAAAATATTCTATTGGTTAAAAGTTTTCTACAAGGATCACTCATCTAGACCATTGACTCGCTATATTGTCTGCTCTCAATCTCTCCTACGAATCCTGACTCTCGGTTCCTTCCCCATGCTCTATACGGCCACTATTCGGATATCCTGTCTCTAAAGGACCCTTCCTTTACCTTCTTACATGTCTCCCGAACAGCCCTCAGTGTTGTAGATGCCCTAGCAAAACAATCCCGTCACTTGTCCTTGTCTTTAGTTATTACGTGGATTGTATGACCGTTTTTTCATTTTAATATAATAGACGATAAAAAGACCATTGATTAAAACTTATCAATGGTTCAGATTTAATCTAACTAACACACGGATCACTCTTCTCTACCGTTAGATCTTTCATATCAAATCCTAACCGTTAGATCTAATGTAAACCTCTAATTTTCCCCCACCCAAAAAAGCCCTAACGAATTATTCTCCAGCCGTCATCCTCTCTTTGTCTTTTTTCTCTTCATCTTCTCTGTCTCTTCTTCCCTTCGTCTTCATCTTCCCCTTCATCTTCTCTTCTTCTCTCTTCACCTAAAATCTTCTTTTCTCAGCCACCATCTTCGATTCCCTTACTTCCCAGCCACCACCTTCGATTTATCTCCCGTCTCCACCCCTCTCGACAAAGACGAATGCCTAGACCAGCCGCGATGATCTTCACTGTGCACCACCAGTCGTCACTAATAGAATATCCATATATTATGTTACTATTCAAATTTATTGTACATTGTTTGTTACGTAATATCTTCTTAGATTCCTAGTTTTGTGTAACAACCAAGCCTATATATGGTTATGTACATTTGACATTTATGATCAAGGAAATGCAAAGTCTTTCATGGTATCAGTGTTGGAATTGTGTCCAGTAATCTCGGTACTGTCTCTAGAAAGTAAGAGTATGTCAATGATCAGACATAAGTCATATAATACTGGGGGTCATGATGGCTTGCTAGAGTCCGCTCATGATCTATAAGTCTTGGACTTATTGCCTTTATTATATGATCCCATATGGGTCACACGCCTAAGCCAACAGGAAAATGTGTAGGAACGGTTTAGCAGAAGTACGGTAAAAGTGCTAGGCATTTACTGTACTTAGAGAGAATAAAAGGGTTTGGCCACTCTGTGTCGATCGATACACAAGGAGTGTCGATCGACACAGTGCGCGAACGCTTTCGAGTTATTTGGTATTTGGGCCAAACGGCCCAAACGGAATTGGACAAGTTTTATAAGTAAAACTCGAGTCTTTTTCTTCTCCAACCCTAACTAGCCGCGCCTCTCTCTCTCTCCTGCGACTTCTCCTAGTGGCCTAGCAGCCTTCTTCCTGCTCGGTGTGCGTGTGTGAACCTCTGGAGGAGTTATCTCTCGGTGGCTCTCTGATCTCAGACATACCGTCCCTTTCCACTGCAAATCAGGTATAAGGTGAGATCATCTATTGTTTCTATTCAAGAGAACCTAGATCCGCATGTTTAGGATGATCTGAATCTGGAATTGAATCAGGATTGATCTAAACATTCCTTCAGTGGTATCAGAGCTGTTGGTTCTGGTTTTTCTTGTTTAGATTCAAGTTTAGGATTGTTTTTCTTGTTTAAAAGTGTTTTGAATCAACTACTGATAAGAGAAATCACTTAAGTAACAAGAATTGAAACCTAAACATATGAAAAAATCGCATGATCAAGCTATATGATTTGATATGCGATCAAATCCGAGAGAATGAGAATCAGCCAGAATCGCATGGATCGATCGATACGATCGCATGGATCGGTCGATACAATCGGAGATCGCATGGATCGATCGATATGATCGCATGGATCGGTCGATACAGTCTATCGGGTAACCCTGTTAACGCGTGAAAGCATCGATCGATGCAGGATCGATGCAGGTTCGATGTTGGTGCATCGACCGATGCGGTTGGTGCATCGATCGACACGGTTAGGGTTTTGGCTCGGTTCCGTGCATGCGTGAGAGCATCGATCGACACAGGATCGATGCACGATCGATGCAGGATCGATGCTGAGAGCATCGACCGATGTGGTTGATGGATCGATCGACCCGGTTGGTTCATCGATCGACATGGTTGGTTTAAGGCTCGGTTTAATTTTGATTAAAATTAATTCGTCCTGGTTTAATAAACAGATTTAATAATTTTATTAAGTCTGGTTAAACCGGGACAAGAAATCCAATGTCGAAAGAATTATTGGATTTAGTGCCTAAACCAGGATTTTCTAATTTGATTTGGTTGGACCAAATAAATTGAGAAAATCCGGTTTAGTAAATAACCGGTTGACAATTGTGGTCATCGTAGTAATTAAAATTTGGTTAGACCAATTTTAATGAACCAGACCGGTTATGTCATTTAATTGGACAATTGGGTCATGTCTTGGACATGGACCAATTCTTGGGCCTCGGGCCAAGAAGTTAAAACAATTGGGCCAATTATTTGAGTCTTTCTTCAGATTTAATTTAAAATTTATTTTATAAGGAATATAAATCGATTTTAAATTAAAGTTTCCGATATTTTGAAATTAGAAAGTTTCTTAATTTATAGAAGTTTCTAGATTTGCATGATTCGGATTTTAAGAAATTTCTAAAGTTAGAAAGTTTCCGGTTTTAGAAAGTTTCCAATTTTAGAAAGTTTCCAAAAATAGTAGGTTTTCTAAAATGGAAAGTTTCCCGAAATAGTAATCTTCTATTTTGGGAATGAATTTTTAAATAAACCTACGAACCTCAAATAATATCAAGCGTTGGATGTCTTGTCCATTCTATGTCAGCTGTCGAAGCCCATTCAATTGTATTCATGGCCTTACAGTGTGAGGGTGTCTGCTTTTGCGTGGATAAGACGGTTTGTGATTCATAAATGTCATTGGGAGTCCCAGACATTAATGATTACATGACTGTATAGTCTGGTTTTCTTGACTGGGCCATCGGGAGTCCCGGGCCTTGAGACATCAGAGTGGATTGGGCCTCGGGCCCAGATTCACAACCAAGAGTTATATCACGGATATAATTAGCCGATATAGGGCTTACCGATATAAGCTAAGGTTGGGTGACGGCCAGTGGCCCACTTTGATCTTAGTTATATGTGGATCTTGGAATCATTATATTCTATTGAGGGTAACTTATGTTATTGAATATAATGCGTGATTAATCATGTTAAGTATAATACGAGATTAATCATATTGAACATATTAACTAAAATCCTTTTATCTTAATTTTCAGTTATGACTAGCACAAACAATCAAAACACTTTCTCGATCCGGTCTGTCCTTAAGATGGACAAGCTGAACGGATCAAATTTCTTGACTTGGTCGCGGAACCTGAGGCTAGTCCTCAGACAGGAGAGAAAGGACTATGTCCTTGAGAGAGCTCTCCCCGTGAGGATCGGGTCCAATGCTTCTCATGCAGTATATGATGCTTGGAATAAGCATTATAATGATGCGGTAGATGTGCGTGGTCTGATATTGGCTACCATGGATTCAGACTTGCAGAAGCAATATGAGAACATGGAGTCGCCAATAGAGATGATCAGCAGCCTGAAATTGAAATTTCAGGAGCAGATAAGAGTGGAGAGATACCAGTTGGTTAAATCTCTCACTAGCTGCAAGCTACCAAATGATCATCCAGTGAGTCCTCATGTCAGTAAAATGATGGGTTACATTGATAACCTGAGGAAACTGGATTATCCAGTTAGCCAAGAATTGGCAACTGAGATCATTCTGCAGTCACTGCCGTCAAGCTATGATAAGTTCAGAAGGAACTATATCAAGAAAGGCTTAACGAAGACGCTGACTGAACTGCATGATATGCTCAAGACAGTTGAGCCAAACGTGAAGAGTACCCTGTACAATCTCATGAATGAGAAGGGTAGGTTTACTAAACCTAATGCTGACAAGGGTGAAGACAAAGTTGTCCAGATTTTGAATCATGGCAAGCGTGTGTCTTCTGAGCCCGAGTCAGATACCTCTTACGTTGGTAAGTGCTGCTACTGTAAGGAGACAGGGCATTGGAAGAGAAATTGCATTAAATTCATGGAAGATGATGAGGAATTAAAATTGATGTATGAGACTACTTCCTCAGGTATTCATGTTATTACTTCAAGTTCTACCTTAAAGGTATTGAATACTGGTTGTGGCACTGATATTTGTGATAATATGCAGAGCCTAAGCAACAGTAGAACGTCCTTAAAGGTATTGGATACTGGTTGTGGCACTAATATTTGTGATAATATGCAGAGCCTAAGCAACAGTAGAACGTTGAAGGAAGGGCAAGTGAAACTACATGTCTGGAAGGAGCTTGGGATGCTGCCTCAGCCGTAGGGTTTTCACTTATAGATCCCTTTTAGGCTTGGTTTTGTATTAAGTAATTGCTACAATGTACCTGCTTTAAGCAGAGTTGTCTTTCATTTTCTTGTAAGAATTTGAATGTTTTTCATTTTGATAAAAGACAAGTTTTGTTCTTTTGATCTTAATGAAATATTAATTGTAGCATCCTATTCATGGAATGGGTTTTATATCTTAAACCAAAGAGTGCCTAAATGTAACATAAATACCGAATTGGTTTAAATCTGATGAATTAAACCTGATTTTTCTTGGCATAAAGTCTTGGTCACATAGAGTAAGTCGGATTCAGAAATCCCATAGTCATGGACTGTTGGGCTCATTTGATAAAATATCTTATGAGACTTGAATTCTGTTTACTAGACCAAAAGGTAAAGGGCCTATCTTAGCCGAGCTAGAGAAAAGCCCAAAGGCTTATTGGACCTGGAACATACTCATGTATGTGGCCCAATGAGCAGTAATGCCAGAGAAAATCTCCTGTACTTCATTGTCTCTACTGATTACTTCAGTGAGTGTGACTGTGTTCATTTGATGAGACACAAGTCGGAATTCTTTGACATGGTCGAAAGAGTTCCAGAATGAAGTATAGGATCTGAATGACAAAAGTATTAAGACTCTGGATTAAAATCACGAGTGAAGAATACATAAGTCATTGATTATGTGATCATCTAAATGAGTGTGAAATCGTTTCACAGCTCATTTCTCCTGAAAACCTTAAGGTGTTTCTGTGAGAAAGAATCAGATCTTATTAGAAATGATTAAAGATGAGTCACACGAATCTTCCATGATATTATTTAAGAATAACGCTCTAAAATATCTAAGTTTACGCTGAAATAGTTCCACAAATATCAGTTGAAAGACACCACGTTAATGTGGATTGGAATCGATCCAAATTTGTCTTTACTGAGTATTTGTAGTTTTGCTACTTCGCTGGTTGTCCTAAAGAAACTAAGGCTTGTTATTTTTACGTCCAATCTGTTTTCTAAGAAGGGAAGTTATTTTCCAAGAAGAACAAGTGGGAGTAAAAGTATAACTCGAAGTTTTCTTAGGGAAACCAAGGCTCGGCACTTTTACGACCATTCTGTTTTCTAAGAAGGGAAATTACTTTCCAAAAAGAACAGTGGGAGTAAAAAGTATTTTTTTTCGACCATTCTGTTTTCTAAGAAGGGAAGTTACTTTCCAAGAAGAACAGTGGGAGTAAAAGTACAACTCGAAGAAATTCGAGAAATACAGGAGGCTGCTTAACCTATTGAGGGAGAGCAGCGGAAGGATTTACAGATTTCTGTAGAATCTACACCTGTGGAGCCTGAAGTTCGCAGATATGAAAGAATCAGTCACTAATCCGAGAGTGAATTCTCGTCATTAGTTCAGCCTGATGATCATTGAATGTTCGCATGATCTGATGATCATTGAAAGCGACGAATCTGCGAAATCCTAGGAAGCGAAAGTGAGCCCAGACTCCGAAGAATTACATTTTGTGTAAGTTGGCTTCATCGATCCATTCATGGATGGAAGCAAACATATCGGAGTTGGCATCTTCGTTCTGTTGAAGTAGTCAAGGTTTTGACTTGAACAGGAACGAAGCAGAACTGTGTGTTTACTAATAGATTAGTGGGAGCGATATTGCATTTCTCAAAGTGTATGTCGATGACATACTGATTCTCGGATATAACGTCCCAACGCTGTAGTCGGTAAAGGACTAGCTTGGGAGTTGGTTTAATGAATGACATGGGTAAAGCCACGTAGTTCTTGGATTTTGGATCTAAAGATAGAGATCCAAAAGAGCTGATAGGACAAAAGTCAGATTCTTAAATTGACAAAGTCCTACACGTTTTGAGCAATCCAAGAAGGGTTTTATGCAAATGTCATATGGCATTAAGTTAAGCAAGATACAGTATCCTACGATAACTGCTGAGCTTAAATGCATGGATGAGATTCCATATGCGTCGGCAATTGGATCTATCATGTATGCCATGAAACATACTTGTTTGATGTTGCTTTAATGTTAAGCAAGACAAATAAAGACAAGTCAAATCCAGCAAAGAATCAAGTTTCCTAAAGTATGTCCTAAAGTATTTGAGGAATACTAAGGATAAGTTCTTGATTTACGGAGAAAGTGAGGTGCTATAAGTCGATAGAGTCTGAAAGGCAAGTTTCCAATAGACAAAGATGATTTCCGATCACAGTCCGGTTATATCTTGTGTCTATCTGGCGGTGCAAGGCACTGTTGCTGACTCAATGACTTAAGCTGAACATTTCGCAGCTTGGGAAGTGGCGAAAGAGGTTGTTTGGAAAGAAGAGTTCGTCACTGAACTTGATGTGATTCCCAGCATAGATAAGACTAGCTGCACATCAGAGGTCCAAACACCTTGAGGATAGGTATAACCTATTCCGTAAGATAAATGACAGAGATGTTAAGTAGATCAGCAAGTTTCAACGAATGAGAACGTTGCTAATCTATTAACGAAGCCACTCCTTAGGCCTAAGCACGAGTCGCGGACTGTTGCTGTAGGATAAGTGAAATTAAGATGTAGTCTTAATTTCAGTGGGAGTTATTAAAGGGCTTTATTTAGTTATTGGATATGTTCTTGAAACAACATTTAAAATGTTTAATGAAATTATGATTTCAAGATTATTTTAACTGTGATGAAATAATCGTTCCAAAGTGATATGAACCATTTTATAGGTCATCGAAGTAAATGACTTGATCTTGAGTCATCGAAGTCATTTAGCTTGATCATGAGACCCTATATTTGATAGATGTTTTATATCATCCCGTCCCTAGTCGAAGGTTGTTGAAATTGGAACACCAACAACCGTGTGAGACTGGATTGGTACGTGACTTATGACAAAGTCTCAGTGTGTCATAGATGCTCGGCATCAAAGTCAGTACATAGGTGTATGTTGGGGAACATACGACCGGACATGACCCGCTTATAAGAACTCTTCAGGATATTTATATCTGTGTCATAAGAGATTCTTACTACGACTATAGAGTATAGTCCTTAGACCTGAGTTCGCATGCATGTGACTGCACATGGACTGATGCACTTTGATCATTGTCTAACGCTGTCGTTCTGCGATAGTTATAAGGACCTTGTTTGGGTACATTATGAAGTGAGTAGTTTACAGTGATGGAACAAGACGGGATTTGTCCCTCCAATATAAATGGAGTGAATATCTCTAGGCCAATCGGAGATTTGAATACTGGAAAATGCATGGCCATGCTCAAACGGACTGTCCCGAGTCGTTTGGATTGTCAGTATCGAATCAGAGTCCGATGAACAAGATTAGGCTTTATAAGGATGACACCAATCTTGCCTTATGACTAATCGAGATATTGTGACAAAAGGATTATGAATACAGAGATTCCAGTACAAGTGGGAGATTGTTGGAATTGTGTCCAGTAATCTCGGTACTGTCTCTAGAAAGTAAGAGTATGTCAATGATCAGACATAAGTCATATAATACTGGGGGTCATGATGGCTTGCTAGAGTCCGCTCATGATCTATAAGTCTTGGACTTATTGCCTTTATTATATGATCCCATATGGGTCACACGCCTAAGCCAACAGGAAAATGTGTAGGAACGGTTTAGCAGAAGTACGGTAAAAGTGCTAGGCATTTACTGTACTTAGAGAGAATAAAAGGGTTTGGCCACTCTGTGTCGATCGATACACAAGGAGTGTCGATCGACACAGTGCGCGAACGCTTTCGAGTTATTTGGTATTTGGGCCAAACGGCCCAAACGGAATTGGACAAGTTTTATAAGTAAAACTCGAGTCTTTTTCTTCTCCAACCCTAACTAGCCGCGCCTCTCTCTCTCTCCTGCGACTTCTCCTAGTGGCCTAGCAGCCTTCTTCCTGCTCGGTGTGCGTGTGTGAACCTCTGGAGGAGTTATCTCTCGGTGGCTCTCTGATCTCAGACATACCGTCCCTTTCCGCTGCAAATCAGGTATAAGGTGAGATCATCTATTGTTTCTATTCAAGAGAACCTAGATCCGCATGTTTAGGATGATCTGAATCTGGAATTGAATCAGGATTGATCTAAACATTCCTTCAATCAGAGCCTTAGGCTTTTCTCATCCAATTTTTTTTCCTTCGCTTCTTTCTTCTCCTCTATTCTTTCTTCTATTTTCTTCTCAAATCGCCATTAATGGCTGATGTACCTGCTCCTCATGAACGTGCTTTCAGGGTAACAAATATCAAAACCCACATACCTTTGATCCTTGATCTAGATGATCATAACTACAATGCCTGGAGAGAGTTGTTCTTGACTCACTGCCTTGCGTTCGACGTTCTAGGGCATATCGATGGTAGTGTTCTCCCAACTGGCCCCGATGATGCTCCATGGTACAAGCGAGACGGTTTGGTGAAGCTATGGATTTACGAGACTCTAGCTCAACCACTGTTCCGATCGTCATTCAAACCTGGAGGCACAACTCGTGATATCTGGATTAGAGTTGAAAATTAGTTCAGAAACAATAAGGAGGCCCGTGCGATTCAACTCGGCAATGAGTTGCGGACTACAAAAATTACTGATCTGTCGATTAAAGAGTACTCTAAAAAAATCAAGTCTATTTCTGATCTTCTTGCGAACGTAGATGCTCTTGTAACTGAGAGAACCTTGGTAATGTATCTGATCAATGGGCTTAACGAGAAATTTGATAACGTGATCAACGTTATCAAGTACAGAGATCCTTTTCCGAGTTTCGAATCCGCCAAAAAAATGCTGGAAATGGAGGAGAGTCAGTTGAAAAAGGCTACACGCCCGTCTGCTTCTCACTCCGATCATGCCTCATCTTCGACTGCTCTTGTTGTCTCCGGTCAAACTCAAGCTGCATCAACTGGCACTGCACCACGACAACAGCGATTCAACAATTACATGGGCAACAACAGGAGAAACCAGAATCAGAACAGAGGAGGCAGAAACAATTTCTATTACAACCGCCCTCCATGGCAAGCTAATCAGTTCTGGAATGCTTCGCCTCCGTTCTGGCCACAACAATACGGGAACTGGATGTATCCACCAAAGCCTCCTTCAGACCACACTCGGGTCAGGGATACAACCAACCACAGCAGCAAGCTAATGTGGTCGATTTTCAGTCTGGTTTTCCATATCCTCAAGCGTACACGACAGAGACAATAACCGATCCCGCAACCATGGACTGGTACATGGATTCAGGTGCTACAGCACATCTCACTGTGAATGAAGGTACACTCCACTCTACTCTTAATCATAACATCTCAGAATCAGTCATTGTAGGTAACGGTTCCAAAATTCCAATCTCTTCTATTGGCTCCACCACTATTCATTCTCCTTCTAAACCGTTAGTTTTGAATCAATTTCTGTTCGCTCCTAACATTGTCAAAAACTTGATTTCAGTTAGAAAGTTCACTGTTGATAATTGGTGTTTTGTGGAATTTGATCCATTTGGCTTTACTGTGAAGGATCTTCCAAGTCGGAAAACTCTGCTCCGATGTGATAGCGCTGACGATCTCTATTCACTTCCTGCTTCTCTCAATGGTGCGGATCATTCTCTCGGATTTCCCATTCTGTTGGGATGTATGAGGACGGGAGAATCTAGCCTCAACTCTATTTTTAGCAAAGTAATCATGGAATTGTGCATTATTGTATTCACCTCCATTATCACATTGTAAAGCTTTTTATCTGAGCATTGAACTGGATTTTGATGTACGCAGTGAAGTGAAGGAATTTAGAGAACACTTCACTTTTGCGTCGAATAAGATAAACCCATAGAAAATGTGTGTGATGATCCAAAAACAATACGCAGTAGCGAATGCCACTCATACTCGCGATGGGTGAGGACCATAAGTCCGAATGAACAATATTGAATGGCTTTTTAACAAGAAACTATTTACGTAGTCGCTAAAAGCCTATTTTCTTGTAGTGAATATAGAAAAGTGATGAATAATGCAAATATAGAATGGAAATTTTTAAACATAATCTATGTGCCCTTATCAGCCATTTATGTGGCTTATGCCCATTGGCCGGTATTGCCTTTTGAATTGGTTTTGGGCAGTTTTTTTCCGGTCAAATTACATAACATGTAACATGTTCATATGGTCTCACTTCCATGTTCACTATAATTTCCTTAGAATGTTTCTTGAACATATATATATTCGTACATGTCAGAAAAGCGTAGATATTCATACTGAAATATTAACTTTTAATTAGTAATTTTGTAATGGCTCGAATCCAGCCCATATTAAAATTTTGAAGAAAAAGGAAGGAAGCCCAGCAGCCAAGCCCAAATGCCCAATTGTTTTCCCAAAAGCCCTAGCTTTCCCCCTTATAAATAGAAGCCCCCATCCCATGGAAAAGCAAAGAAGAGTCATTTTGAAGCGAAGCCCTGCTCCCGCGTCGCAGCCACCGCCTCCAGAGAGTAGATCTAGGACTCCTCCGTCGTTTGATGTCGAAAGAAATCCGTTAAGCCCTTTTCAGATTTGTTTCCTTTCAGCCCGAGATCTAAAACCTCCATATCTTTTTATCCGTGATGAATCTTGGAAATCCGAGACCACCATCGCGTTCCTCTCGTCGAGACGAAGCCGTAGCCGCAAACCGGACCTCCATCAGTGTAACGCCCCTTTCCCATTCTCCGCTGACTGTCGAGCTGACCGGTCAACAATCAAACAAGAACATGACCGATCAAACCTGAGCAAGTCGAACGGGAAAAGTTCGCCACAGGACGAAGCCAAAGACAGTTCGGTTTGAGACAAAAGGCTCGCACCAACCTATCTTCGACTCCGCTATCCTCACTTCCGTAATACAAGTTGTACACCTTGTACCACTTCGGTGAGTTGTGTCGGTTCGGACTAAACCCAATATCAGGGAAACAATTTCATTTCTGAGTAATCAACATTGAGTACAACGTTTAATAGGATTTCACAAACAATCGTCAAGTAAAATATATAAAGAAATCAATGCACAAAATGATAATAACGCCGAACCGAGAAAACACTCAAAACAATCACGAATCAAATCCCGTCACAAGCAACCCGAAACCACACCGAGCATCTCCCGCGTCCGCCGCTACCTAAACCTGAAAAACACAAAAAGAGTATAATGAGCGATCTAAGATCACCCAGTGAATCGGCTCCCCACTAACGGCTTCTAATCTATCTAGATTCTACAATCCCTTCCCCGAAACCCCAAAATAACAATCAATAGAAATAAACGGCCGATCACGCACTACCACGTCGTGTCAACCCACACACAATCAAGCACTAGCCAAAACAAGAGAATTAAGGGAATCGAAGGCACTGCGGCACATGTCCTCGATTGGACTCGATCTATCTATCGCGCAACGAAAGAAATAACAAAACAACACTGGGCCCTACGATCTCGGTAACTTCCACGGGTCTACATCGTCGCCTATATAGCAACTAACCCTGGACTCCTATACGTGCTCACAAGGACCCACGCATAGGACACCGTTCTCTGTCCATCGATACGCGGTGACTCTGACTACCCCTAGATAGCCCGAGTTTCCATGCAGTCCGGCCCTAGGACATGACCCCGTATTCTCCGGACCGCACACCTACCGGCGTCACCCGATAGGTTAACACCATAACCAGAACCACCATGGCCCGGTTAGGTCAAACCCAAGGATCCAATCGGGTCGGAAGTACCGGAACGTAACAAAATAACCTAGGCTTGCGGAATCTAACGCACCCTAGAGTCCTAGTGCAGAAATATAAACACGCAGACTCGCTGGGACTCTAGCACAAATCACGCAATCAATATCAATAATAAATCCACAACCATTCCGCAAGCCTCTACACTACCACCGCTCTGACTAGGTAAGATACCTAGTCAGCACCACTAACTTACCCGGTCCCGTGACCGGAGTAAGTGTCCGCAATAACTGCTCGGCCCAACACCGAGCAGTCTAACAAGCCTGCACACAAAGCTCACAACAACAACAATATAATCACGCAACCACAATCTATCACACAATCATAATCAATCACACAATCACAATCAATCACACAATCACACACAAGCATGCTTATTAGGGTTTCTAAATCTTTTAATCCATTTCACGCCCGCTACCTTGGGTTAACCGCTTGTTAACCCGTAGACGGTTCATCAATCATAACACTTCTCATTTCTTAACCAAACCTAGTCATCATTTATTAATTCCCCGATATGTCGGTTTAGAGTTAGTAAACTTACTAACTCCCCGACGTCTCATTATTAACTTAATTTGATTCATTACCCAATCCCGCTATTAAACCTAAACCCCAATCCCGTTACAATATTCTATATGTTCGTTTAGGTTTAACCATATTTTAATGTCGTCTCAATTCTCGTATATAGATTCATTAAGTATCGTTCTTATACCATATATATGCATATACGATCCCTAAACAACGGTCTATATGAATGCATCACCCAATCATTACTAACAACCTAGCGGCACACAACCAATTTACCTTTTAATTCTTTAAACCCTAACGTGCTTATCCGATCCTAACCGGTTTAACATTAAACGCCCAATTAATTAATTACTCATTAGGTTAAGTAACGGGTATGCAAACCTAGTAATACGGTTTATCAATTTTCGGTCTATATGAGTCTAAAGGTTTGTGAGCCGACTCACAGTGAGATAGGTACGGAAATGGCGGCTCTGACACGGTATGAATCCCGAGACCCCCGAATTGGAACCCTAATATCCCGAATGCACGAACTCGAACCCCGACACTTCCCGAACATCCTGACCGTTGACTGAACAATTCTAACCAACTTCCGGACCATCTTCTCTCTCCTTCACGCCCCCTTCTCTCTCTCTTCTTTATCTTCATATCTCTCTCTCTCTACTTTCTCTCCCCTCTTTCTCTCTCTTATTTCTTTCTCCTCCGGTCTTCCTCCTTCTCCTCATCTCACGCTTCTCTCTCCTTCCTTCTCCTTCTCTCTCCTCTTCTTCACGCTTCTTCTCTCTCTCTCTCTCCTCTTCTTCACGCTCTTCCTCTCTCTTTCTCTTCCTCTTTCTTCTTCTTCTTCTTCTCTCCCTCCTCTTCACGCTTCTTCTCCTTCCTCCTCTTCTCCTCCTTCACGCTTCCTCTTCTCTCTCTTTCTACCTCTTCTCCATGCTTCCTTCTCTTCTTCTTCTCCTCTCTCTCCCTTCTTCACGCTCTCTTCTTCTTCTTCTTCTCCATCTTCCTCCACGCTTTCTCTCTCTCCCTTCTTCTTCTTCTTCTTCTTCTTCTTCTTCTTCTTCTTCTTCTTCTTCTTCTTCTTCTTCTTCTTCTTCTTCTTCTTCTTCTTCTTCTTCTTCCTCTCTCTCACGCTTTCTTCTTCTTCTTCTTCTTTCTGCTCACGCTTTTATCTTCTCTTCTTCTCCTCTCTTTCTCTCTTTCTTCTCACGCTCTTTTTTCTTCTTTCTCTTTTTCTCTTCTCTTCTTATTATAACATCACAACACTATTATCTCTTTGCCACAAAATTCTATGTCAACAGCTGTCCTCCCCTCTATCTGATGATGCCACGATATCACGACCCAAAAGGGAGGTGAATACAATTCACCATGTGTTGTAGAATGAGATTCATTGGATTTGGTCACTTGTTCATGAATCCATTTTCTTTTCTTCCCCTCTTGCCACGACACACAAGCCTCTTAATTTAGTTAATTTTATTGTTGTCTCTCTCTTAGCCACGTTCACCTTTCAACCAATCAGCAACTTTCCTTTTCTCGACCATCCCGATGCTTCCGTTTAGCCGATTTCAAGTTTATTATTTTAAAAACTCCCTAGACGATCCCATAAATCCTCAAACCTCCATAAACATATTCTTCATGATATTTGATGAATTTAGCATTTTGAATCGCCTCAAACGGACACCCGTAGCTCCGGTATGAATTTCCGAAGTTTCGTCGGTTTTGTCGGTTTCCATCCCGACAAACCGAAAAACATGTTTCTGCTCCGATTTCTCCAACTCTGGTCTTGTGAACATTCTTTATATTAAAATATAAGAATATTCGGCCCGTCTCGGCTTCCGTCTCGACTTTTGGTAAAATTACCATTTTACCCCCGACATTGGTAAAATGACAATTTTACCCCTGGTGGTCTTTCTGCTGCCCGTTGACCGTATTGTGATACGGGTTATCACATTCTTCCCCACTTACAGGAATTAGTCTCCGAATTCTCCGTCACTGTCAGACTTCAAATCGGTTCCGAACCCTGTAAGTCGCTTCATCACTTCATTCCGACGCTCCTTCCTCGAACACTGCTGCGTACCACTATCCTCAACACTGATCCGATCTGACATCCCAATCTTGTACCCTGATCCGCTCCACTCTCAACTGTCTTTACCCGACTCAATCTTCGAACTCACTCCTGGTTAACTTATCTACTCTGCTTCTTACTTCCGTCTTCCCCACTTTGCCTCGACCTCCACATTCTTCGGTTTGTGACTTTCTGTCTTCTTCCTGAGACACTCTTCAAGAATCTAATCACCTGCTTCCAACTGTCTGATTCCCACAACCCCACTGAATCTTCTTCTCAACTCTCGTTGCTCGCTTCATACTTCTCGGCTTCTTTCTGCCGGTCACTCGATAAACTGATACACTTTCCACCGACGACACCCATCACTGCTTCACTGTCCGGTCCACTTATCTCACGATGTCTTGACACTTCATCACGCTTTCGGGTTCGGGCTCGGTCTCGGATTCACATCGCGTCGCCATTCCGACCTACAATCAAGACAACAACTCACTGAAACAATTAGTTTCATCCTGCTCTATTCCCGATATCACTTTCCTATAGAAATATGGTTACTTAATCACGTACCCGACGGTTACCCGTGATTAAATAACAATACCCCATAAGTCCGTTCCCTCGTAAACTGACGGTTGAACACAACCGTCCTCAAGTCGGCTCAACTCGAAGTAAAATTGAAATAAAATCAACACCTTACCTTTTTTAACAAAGCCGAAGAAAGCTACTAATTACCAATCAAATTCCGAACTACCAAACATACAAGAGGCTCTAAGACCCAAAACGATCAATCCATCCAAAAACCACGCACGCTAACACTACGCAACTACCGCACAAACAAATCAATCAATCAATCAATCAATCAATCAACATAAAATGAAAACAAGCAATCACCATACAATCACGCAATCTAATGATCGGTCGGATGCGTCGTCGGTCTGGGTTCTGGTCATGAGGGACGGTCGTCAGTTCCGCTCATCATTTGATTTCACACAGTAATCTATTTGCTTTCAGAACCATCTCATTCATGCAAATAGTTACTATGCTACTCAAAACGATCAACTGAACACTCTGTATCCACCACATACATAACGATATATCATACCTCATAAGGTTTTCTGTACATGGTTATGATCAGAGTCCACTCATAAGACCGTCATCACATCCAAAAACCCATACGACGCCGCTAAACATCGGAAAAGTCAAAGACGACACGCAAAGTCGCCTATCTGCCGATCAATCTACAAGACAAGAATAGAGTTAGTGCCCCCAACTTACCTGGCCTAACTACAACTATCTTATCCTAACGCCTTCAGCAAGACCGAAATGCCCAACACCACTGGCAAAACGGCTCGCTGAAGTATCCGCTGGCAGGTGCGCCGGGAGGGTGTGGCGAGTGTGTGTCTCGAGATGGTGCTATGATGGCTCGGCTATCGGGCAAGGATGAGTAACGTGACCTGCGCGGCCACACATCTGACAAACTGGAACGGACGCTGGGCGTGGTCCATGGTAACATATGGATGTCTGATAACAATGGCTACCACACAACTGAAAAAAACAATCCTCACTGGCTCGGGTCGGGACAACAAAACAACCGGTAATTGCACAACAGGCGGCTGGCTGGGCTCGGGATCTCTGCGGCTGGGTCCCGCTCAATAAGCTTCTGGTACTAGTGCTCGGTATGACTCTCCATCGGGTACACAATTCTGCTCTGGCGGTCGGGCAAGTCATCGCTCCATGGTCCTCCTGACCAAAGAACGGACGGTGATCGGATCCCGATAATGGATGGTACGGTTCTCGAAGACGCGGGTCTACTGCTCGGGGAAACCAATGTAAATGAACCCATACACTCCACATCCGTCGCACGTCCTGTACTTCGGTATTGCTGGCGGCGAGACTGACTGATCCCTGCGGACTCATGATGCTCAACTGTAACTGCTCCGTGCACACACACACACACATCTCCACTCCACCCAGGACACACTGCTGCACGACTGCAATCACAACTCAAAGATAAGTTAGTGCAAATAATACAAAAAGGCTACTCCCCAATCTCAACCCCGGGTTTAACGGACGCGGCTCGGTTTCCTAATGGATGCTTGTGTGACACATTTGACTCGATAAAACGCGGAAAACACTCAAAAATGAAATGTTTCGAAACCCATGCAGAACCATGCTCTGATACCACCTTTCTGTAACGCCCCTTTCCCATTCTCCGCAGACTGTCGAGCTGACCGGTCAACAATCAAACAAGAACATGACCGATCGAACCTGAGCAAGTCGAACGGGAAAAGTTCGCCACAGGACGAAGCCAAAGACAGTTCGGTTTGAGACAAAAGGCTCGCACCAACCTATCTTCGACTCCGCTATCCTCACTTCCGTAATACAAGTTGTACACCTTGTACCACTTCGGTGAGTTGTGTCGGTTCGGACTAAACCCAATATCAGGGAAACAATTTCATTTCTGAGTAATCAACATTGAGTACAACGTTTAATAGGATTTCACAAACAATCGTCAAGTAAAATATATAAAGAAATCAATGCACAAAATGATAATAACGCCGAACCGAGAAAACACTCAAAACAATCACGAATCAAATCCCGTCACAAGCAACCCGAAACCACACCGAGCATCTCCCGCGTCCGCCGCTACCTAAACCTGAAAAACACAAAAAGAGTATAATGAGCGATCTAAGATCACCCAGTGAATCGGCTCCCCACTAACGGCTTCTAATCTATCTAGATTCTACAATCCCTTCCCCGAAACCCCAAAATAACAATCAATAGAAATAAACGGCCGATCACGCACTACCACGTCGTGTCAACCCACACACAATCAAGCACTAGCCAAAACAAGAGAATTAAGGGAATCGAAGGCACTGCGGCACATGTCCTCGATTGGACTCGATCTATCTATCGCTCAACGAAAGAAATAACAAAACAACACTGGGCCCTACGATCTCGGTAACTTCCACGGGTCTACATCGTCGCCTATATAGCAACTAACCCTGGACTCCTATACGTGCTCACAAGGACCCACGCATAGGACACCGTTCTCTGTCCATCGATACGCGGTGACTCTGACTACCCCTAGATAGCCCGAGTTTCCATGCAGTCCGGCCCTAGGACATGACCCCGTATTCTCCGGACCGCACACCTACCGGCGTCACCCGATAGGTTAACACCATAACCAGAACCACCATGGCCCGGTTAGGTCAAACCCAAGGATCCAATCGGGTCGGAAGTACCGGAACGTAACAAAATAACCTAGGCTTGCGGAATCTAACGCACCCTAGAGTCCTAGTGCAGAAATGTAAACACGCAGACTCGCTGTGACTCTAGCACAAATCACGCAATCAATATCAATAATAAATCCACAACCATTCCGCAAGCCTCTACACTACCACCGCTCTGACTAGGTAAGATACCTAGTCAGCACCACTAACTTACCCGGTCCCGTGACCGGAGTAAGTGTCCGCAATAACTGCTCGGCCCAACACCGAGCAGTCTAACAAGCCTGCACACAAAGCTCACAACAACAACAATATAATCACGCAACCACAATCTATCACACAATCATAATCAATCACACAATCACAATCAATCACACAATCACACACAAGCAGGCTTATTAGGGTTTCTAAATCTTTTAATCCATTTCACGCCCGCTACCTTGGGTTAACCGCTTGTTAACCCGTAGACGGTTCATCAATCATAACACTTCTCATTTCTTAACCAAACCTAGTCATCATTTATTAATTCCCCGATATGTCGGTTTAGAGTTAGTAAACTTACTAACTCCCCGACGTCTCATTATTAACTTAATTTGATTCATTACCCAATCCCGCTATTAAACCTAAACCCCAATCCCGTTACAATATTCTATATGTTCGTTTAGGTTTAACCATATTTTAATGTCGTCTCAATTCTCGTATATAGATTCATTAAGTATCGTTCTTATACCATATATATGCATATACGATCCCTAAACAACGGTCTATATGAATGCATCACCCAATCATTACTAACAACCTAGCGGCACACAACCAATTTACCTTTTAATTCTTTAAACCCTAACGTGCTTATCCGATCCTAACCGGTTTAACATTAAACGCCCAATTAATTAATTACTCATTAGGTTAAGTAACGGGTATGCAAACCTAGTAATACGGTTTATCAATTTCCGGTCTATATGAGTCTAAAGGTTTGTGAGCCGACTCACAGTGAGATAGGTACGGAAATGGCGGCTCTGACACGGTATGAATCCCGAGACCCCCGAATTGGAACCCTAATATCCCGAATGCACGAACTCGAACCCCGACACTTCCCGAAAATCCTGACCGTTGACTGAACAATTCTAACCAACTTCCGGACCATCTTCTCTCTCCTTCACGCCCCCTTCTCTCTCTCTTCTTTATCTTCATGTCTCTCTCTCTCTACTTTCTCTCCCCTCTTTCTCTCTCTTATTTCTTTCTCCTCCGGTCTTCCTCCTTCTCCTCATCTCACGCTTCTCTCTCCTTCCTTCTCCTTCTCTCTCCTCTTCTTCACGCTTCTTCTCTCTCTCTCTCTCCTCTTCTTCACGCTCTTCCTCTCTCTTTCTCTTCCTCTTTCTTCTTCTTCTTCTTCTCTCCCTCCTCTTCACGCTTCTTCTCCTTCCTCCTCTTCTCCTCCTTCACGCTTCCTCTTCTCTCTCTTTCTACCTCTTCTCCATGCTTCCTTCTCTTCTTCTTCTCCTCTCTCTCCCTTCTTCACGCTCTCTTCTTCTTCTTCTTCTCCATCTTCCTCCACGCTTTCTCTCTCTCCCTTCTTCTTCTTCTTCTTCTTCTTCTTCTTCTTCTTCTTCTTCTTCTTCTTCTTCTTCTTCTTCTTCTTCCTCTCTCTCACGCTTTCTTCTTCTTCTTCTTCTTTCTGCTCACGCTTTTATCTTCTCTTCTTCTCCTCTCTTTCTCTCTTTCTTCTCACGCTCTTTTTTCTTCTTTCTCTTTTTCTCTTCTCTTCTTATTATAACATCACAACACTATTATCTCTTTGCCACAAAATTCTATGTCAACAGCTGTCCTCCCCTCTATCTGATGATGCCACGATATCACAACCCAAAAGGGAGGTGAATACAATTCACCATGTGTTGTAGAATGAGATTCATTGGATTTGGTCACTTGTTCATGAATCCATTTTCTTTTCTTCCCCTCTTGCCACGACACACAAGCCTCTTAATTTAGTTAATTTTATTGTTGTCTCTCTCTTAGCCACGTTCACCTTTCAACCAATCAGCAACTTTCCTTTTCTCGACCATCCTGATGCTTCCGTTTAGCCGATTTCAAGTTTATTATTTTAAAAACTCCCTAGACGATCCCATAAATCCTCAAACCTCCATAAACATATTCTTCATGATATTTGATGAATTTAGCATTTTGAATCGCCTCAAACGGACACCCGTAGCTCCGGTTATGAATTTCCGAAGTTTCGTCGGTTTTGTCGGTTTCCATCCCGACAAACCGAAAAACATGTTTCTGCTCCGATTTCTCCAACTCTGGTCTTGTGAACATTCTTTATATTAAAATATAAGAATATTCGGCCCGTCTCGGCTTCCGTCTCGATTTTTGGTAAAATTACCATTTTACCCCCGACATTGGTAAAATGACAATTTTACCCCTGGTGGTCTTTCTGCTGCCCGTTGACCGTATTGTGATACGGGTTATCACAATCAGCCTCTGGACGCGCTCGCAATCGCCGAGAGAAGATTCGCCGTCAGTCTACGCGCCGCCGCCGGAGCCACGCCCCGCCTCCGTCCGCCGGGAGCCGCCGCCAAGTCAACTCTGCCGGCGACCGAGTCAACTCGGTTGACCATTGACCGGGTCGGGTTGACCGGTTCGGTTGACCCGGTTTAGTCGGTCAATCCGGTTCGATTCAATTTGGTTTGGTTAACCCGGTTTGATCCAATTTCCAATTTCTATTTCTGGTTTAATCCGGTTTGGTTAGGTTTCCAATTTCAATTCAATTTCAATTAATTTCCGGTTTAGTTCGGTTAGGTCGGTTTAGGTGGTTTAGGATGGTCAATTTCAATTGATCATATCTATCTCATCCTAAGCCCGATTTAAGCGAATCAAAAGCCCATCTCACTCGATTTCTTGTCCTCTTTCCAGATCTGGTGTTCGTTTGGGCTGATGAACTTTCTAAATTACCGTTTTGCCCTCTTCTTTGGCTAAGGTGAGGACTGGTTGTGATCTCCCTTGCTCTATTCCAATTCCGGACGATAGTCATTTGTTAATGTTATCTTTCCTAGGTAGTCTAGGGTAGTAGAGATCTCAATGTGATTGTTTGCAGAACGTAGAATGCTAGGTTATCGCTAAACTGAAAACGTTGATTGTGCTTGATGGACTTGAAGGGTTTAGAACTGTGGTAGGGCCCCCGAAAGGGTGTTTGGTGACGGCACATGTACATTGCACTTAGTACGTGTCCCTTGTATCGTCGTAAGGGGGGTTTCGGCGAGCTCCCCGAAGGGTAAAGTTGAAGTTGGAGTTGGAGTTGGGCACCGGGGCCAATGGCGGGCTTCGGTTGCTGTTTATTTTATTGCACTTTGTGGTCGATTTGTTTGCGCTTTCAATTTGTAGTAGTCCAGTGGGACATAGGTTGTGTGATGAAAGCATTCGGGTGATGTTTGCAAGGTGATATTAACTTAGGACTTGTGAGTCGTAGTTGTGTGGCGTAAGCCGGGATCGCGGATTCCTTAGTCCGCCCTCATTGGGTAATTGTGTTTGAAACAATTACTCATGCCTCCTTTTTCCTTTTTCCTTCTTTTTCCCTCGCAGGTCCGGATGCAGGTTGATTGATCGAGTGACATGATTGGTGGATTTGAATACGAAAGAACGCCGGGTTTCTGGGACAAATTGAGATGGCGTCCCGGGTGGACCATTTTCGGTCCAACGGGCATCCTAATACCGCGTCTCCGGTTCGCCGGGAGACGGGTGTTACAAATTTGATTTGATCTCCACTAAAACTGCAGATCTATCTTTTCTCCTTGGAGATTTGTATATCATTTTTGTCGTCGAGTTGTATACTATAACGGAGATCTCGCCAAATTTTATAATTCAGTAAAAAAGAATCAAATTACTATATTATACCAATCTCATGCTTTTTAATATTTATTTCACTTTCGATGGCTCAACAACCTAAGCAAGATGAGGAGAGTGTGATTAAACCTAGTCTAGTGTATTCCAGCAAAACCCACCCAACTTCCCAAAAGTTTTCACAAATGTCGTTGACCAAAAATAAATTTTTATTTCCATAAATCCTACTTTTATTTTTCTATTTTCCTACTCCATTTTCTTGAGATCATATTATACTTTTATTCATTGTTCCAAAATTACATTGTTCGGCTTTGTAGGTGTTGCTAATCTAAACCTAATGTCTAATAAAAAAAATCAGAGATTACACATATTACTCGAGATCTAGTTTTAGGGTTATATAATATCTTAAAAACATCTTTAGTCCAATATAATTAATCATTTTGATATAATATTATACTAGATTTTGATCCGCACTGAGCGCGGGATATGATTTAGAATATTTTTTATTTGTTTCCATTTTTATTTATCTTTTTAATTGTTATTTTAATATATAATGAATTATTTTTTAGATTCTTCTTTATTTAAGATTTTTTATTAGTATTTTCATATTATTTATTTTAATAATTTGCGTAATTTAAGTACCTTAATTTGTTCTTGTTTTAGAGCTAAACTGAATTATTGTTTGAAGAATTTTTTGGATAGTAGGTTTTTGTTTTTGTGTTGATACGAATGAGATCTTATATCATAGTAGTCATTGATATTTATATTAAGAGTTAACCTACAATAGGGTTTGGGGTTTTAAAAATGTTCTCATGAAAATCGGCATACAACTATTTTGAATTTTAGAACAATTTCACAATTTAATTAATTTTGTGGGCTCTTTTTTTGTATCGAAAAGTAAAAGTGATAAAAAAAGTTAAAGCAAAAATGCAATTTGTAGTTTAGTTAGACCAACAAACTAAAACAAATCAAAACAACCCAAAATAAAACCAATAATTTAATTATAACTTAAGTCCATGTAACAAAAAATGAAATACAAAATCTGGATAGTTACAAAGGATATAAATTTTCATTTCACTAACATTTAGACAACAAAAAAAATTGTGTAAAATATATCAAAAATGATATATTGGTATCTTACCAAATATTTATATATATAATTATCTACAATCTAACCAAATATAAACCAGCCCAATATTTTATAATCCTTTGAGCCCAGTAACCAAACATCCACAATATAAAAAAATGGTCAAACAAAAATAACAAATAAGACGATATACTTTGATGTCGTAGAAAGGGAAAAATATTAGGGTAGTAAACAAAGATTCCATTGCGATCTCAGATATTGGAATCTTGAAATCGAAATTAAATCTTTGGTAATCCCCTATAGTCATCGCTTCTTAGTTGGTAAGATATAGTTATTATTGTTTAGGATTAAATCTGTTAATCAGTAGAATTGGGATCTATCGTCTTCACCTGAAATCGGCTTCATATCAAACAATCGAACCTTCCATTGAGTTTTCTTAATCTTGACTATTGTGAACTCGAATTTTGTTTTATGTTGTATAGACTAGACTATAAGAATTAACCTTTCTTATTGTTTTCAAACCGAATCTAGAAAAGTTGGTTGCTTAGTTATGTTTAGCTCAATGTTTGAAATTCTTTTTTTTTTCTCCCCCAGAATATTTACGGACCCAAATCGAGTATACCCAAGAAAGAATCTCCGATGAAATAGCACAAGTTATATCTGGACTGAAGAAACAGCCTAGTAGCTCAAAGAGAGAAGACGATTATGAGAATTCATTAAAATCATCGGAGATTAAAGGTATTAGCCCCCCCCCCCCCCCCTTGAAATTTTTTCATGATTATCCAATGTCAGATTTTTTTTTACGGTAAACTATATATATGGCTGCTTGATTTGAAGGTGCGAAGAAGTTGAAAGCAGATGATGATGATTCTACTGGAGGTATATCCTGGTAATATTCATGGTGCTGGTGAATCAAGGCAGGAAACTTCTGGTGTTCTGAAAAAACAGAGGCATGATTATGCTGTTTCAAAAGGGTAGAAAAGATCAATAAGAAAATATCATGTGTTGTGATTGATCTCTCTAGAGATGTTTATCCATTTCACTTTTTATTTGGCTTTGCAGAGTATCCGAGGATCCACAGTTGCAAAAAAATAAAGGCGAGAGTAATCCTAGTCGTAAGCTCGAGATTGATGTAATGGTACGCAATCTTGTTGTTTTGGATTTTAGGTACCAAGATTATGAATTTTACAAATGTACTAAAATCCTCTTTCTGTCATAGGTTTCTCCAACAATACTTGACAGACTTTCTCTTCTTCCCTCGGTTTCTGATTCTATTTTACTAATGATTATTGCAAGGCATGTTAGATTTAGTAAGATTGTACTGTTAAACATGTTCTCACTTTGTGGTTTAATAACGTGCTTATGTTACCTATTTTACAGACGATCTCCAAGATATTGGAGCCAAAGGCTAGCTTATTTTATACGGCACAAAAACACATACATATTTGCTTCTTCATGTAAGCCAATAACTAAACTACAATTCATTGTGTCTTCAGTAGCCAAATTTTGAAAAGCATAGAATTAACATGCTTTCTTATTTTTTTACAGCTTTGTTTGAAATACTTGATCGTATTATAAAAGCTAAGTGGAATCACTTCCCTTTAGTTCGTCTTGTTTAGATTGCTTTATAGACATGTTTCTGACTACTATTCTAAATGATTGTGTTTTTCGATACTGAGCTTCATATAGCTCGCTAGAGCTCCAAAATGACTGGTAAGGTTCACTTATATCACTACTTCTGACCTGGCATGTAAATGATTAGAGGATTTGGACACTTTTAACTACAATTATCAATACAAATAATTATATGATTAATGAATTAACAGTCTTTCTTATTCTTGGACAGCTCTTTTTTGAATACTTGATCGTTAAGTGCAATCACTTCCATTTGGTTGTCTTGTTTAGATTGTTGTATAGACATGTTTCTAACTACTCTCTTCAATGATTTTGTTTTAGATACTGAGCTTAACTGACGCAGCCCAGAATACTCATATGACTATGGTAAGCTCGTCTTATGTCACTACATCTGAGCTGTGTATAAATTATTAGATAAGCTGGACACTTATAACTGCAATCATCAGTAGTAATAAATATATGATCATTAAAAATTTTACAGGTTGCAGCATCTATACTGAGCTCATATCGATTTTATACCAAAAACTACATCATTAAACACATCAAAGTATGAAATGATAATAGTTATATAAATCTGAGACATACGATTTTTTGAATTTGTTGATTTCAGGTGGGGCTGCATTTATCAACACTTGGGAAGCATCAAAGGCATTGGTAATTTGAAGATCATCTGCAATTGTCAAAACCGCAAAAAGGTATGTAGATCTATTTTACCACTCGGTTTTTAATAACCATTTGTTAAACCCGGTTCTTAAAATTTTGAAGAAAAAGATTATAAGAGGAATACAATTCGCTTAACCTATCATAAGTGGAATACAAATTTTTGAAATAAGAGGAATAATTTTTTTGGAAATAATGTATTCGCTTCTCAATAAAATCTTTGAACTATTTCACATAACCGCCAAAACAGCTGACGTTTCCTAAAAATGTGATTTTTTTTTAATGGTAAATAAACTTTTCTGAAATAATCTTTTCAAATTTTATAAAATCTTTGAACCAAAACAAAGAAATATCAATGAACCAATAGGTTCTTTTAAAGTAACAAATCGAATCAATCTTTCTGTAATTAAATGGCCGGTTAGTAAGCATATAAACAAAGAAATAAGAATCTAATAAGTAGAAACAAAACACAAATTACCTCTATCGTAGTTGATTTTTGAGAACCTTATTAAGCAACTCGCCATTACTTGCTCAGAAAAACGACCCCATAGGCAACATGGTAAATGTTGATCCCTATTTTAAATCAAAAAAGCTAGTTAAACAAAAATTATTACTATATAGTGTTGAAAGTATCTTACCGGGAGTCATGGAGCATAAACTCCAACCTTTTTCTTTCTTTGCCATTACATTGAAGAGTCTGAATCTCTCCAACATCAACAACTTGACCCAGAACATCTACAAAGAATAAATTAGATGTCAAACTGATATTAATCGAAAATTTAATAAAATAGAAAATCGTATGCTAGAAAATTACCAATAAGAAAACAGTTTTTCAGAGTACCACTAAAAATAGTCTGAAAATTTGTTATCGAAAGGAAACTATCATCGGACTTATATTGAGTCTGGGTAATAGAAGTGTTGTTCTGGAACCCTAGCTTGTACCGATGATTAGTTGTCCTATACTAGCCATATGCATGAGAAAAATAGAAATTCTCTATGATTTTCCATTTGCCAATAGAAACATGTTTTGAAAGGTTTGACATTAGCAAATATTGTAAAACCATTGCTTTTATTTGTAACAATCGACATCTTTGTAAAAGTAGTGTTTATGTGAAGAGTGAATGATTTGAATGATTCTTTAACGCTTATTTATAGAGTATAGATGTTCTAGGGTTGAATATATTACGGACAAACTAATAAAATCTTGAATATACTATGTAGATTTTCTATTGGAATATGCTCTCAATATACTTGTGATTCACGCATTTTGTTTCCTTTATTCTGTTAGGTATTGTACTAATTAATTGTCTTGATACATTTCTAGTTATTATATTTTTAAAAAGGTTGGCGAGATAAAGGTAATAAATTGAAAGTTATATTGTTTGGTAGGTATAACAAAATCGTGAATATCCTTTAGGAGATTTTTACTCAACTTTTGAATTACTCATAGTCACATTAGTTAAGTTTGGCATATCTCAATATTCTATGACATTCTAAAATTTCTTGTTTGTTTAGAATATCTTTATGGTTGTAACAGTTTAGGAATCTATACTCCTAAAAATGACGTGATACATTGATGTGTTTGAATATCTTTTAGGAAATTCTTGTTAACATTTGAATTACTCATCGAATGAATTAAATAAATTTGGCATATCTCAATATTCCATGGTTTTAAAATTTATTGTTTGTTCAGAATATCTTTGTATACGGTTTTTCAAAACCGGTTAAGAAGACTAAAAACTAATTTTGGGTATTGCGGATTATGTAAAGCTAAACCATTTAAAAAAAAAATTGTAGGTGTGAGACAATTCAACATCAAGGCAAAAAGACATAAAACCAACAGAAGTAAGGTTGATCCGAATAGGTTATGTTGTTTGAATTCGTTGGTCGATTATTATACATTTTGATAATGGAGTTTTGTCAATTTTATGACTGGTTTAGCTTGAATTGAATTTTACGGTCAATTTTTTAGGGCATTAACGCGGGATAAGTTTAAATTGATTGGGATAATCATACGGTCTGAGCAGATTATTATACATTTGTAAATTTGAGTTGATTGTTGTTTACATTCGGTTAGGAATGGTTAGCAAAACCCATTAATTCGTGTGAAAAGATGTCAAAAGAAAAAACACTCATTAATGAGAAGCGAATATAGCAAAAGAATTTCGATGGCATTCCTTGTAATTAAGTTAAAACAGTGGGTATTTTTTTGTTTTATACTTTTGTTTTAATAGTATAGATTCAATAATTCATTAAACACATTGAAAAGAGTATTTAAATTTGAAATATATGTTTTCACTAAAATTATAAACATAAGTTGGATTTTCCAAATTTTAGATCTAATTTTTATTTTTTTTTAAAGTAAATAAAAATTAGATTTCACAAAAACTAAATGGTCTAAATGGCCACAAAATCAGTCCGGAGATTTTCTCAACCGATTTGGATAAAATCAATGTAATTATGTACTATGTAGCACATAAACGGATGTTTAGACGGCTAGATGGTAAAGTTTTATAACAATGTTTTTATCCCATGATAAATTAAGTTTGACATTTCACGTTCCTCTTCAGAATTTCTGTATTGTAGTATTTGCATCGGAAACCGAAACTAGAGGAAAAAACAAGCAAATAAACAATGATGGTTTTGTCAATTGTCAAATTGATATCGATCATTAGCCTTTTTTGACCCATTACTAAATATTAAGCACATTAATATAAAGCCTTACAATGGAAATTTTTATAACAAAAGAATAATAAAAAGCCCTAAAATGATTCAGTGTATGGACGTGCCAGGATCTAGGTTTTGTTTTGGTATATCAACTATTCAGCTAAATAAGAAGATATTACGGATCAGAGAAAATAATAATGATTTTTTCTTCTATTACAAGTCACAACATTACGTATCGATTCAAAAAGTTCATATTTCAGAATTTAATCATAGTGATATTATTGACGGTCAGAGTCAAGGAAAAGCAACAGATGAATGAAAATGAATTAGCAAAAGAAAGCCCATTAGGCCTAACGTGTGATAAGAATGTAAATAAATGGGCTTCGAAAAAGTGTGTTGGTGAGTACTTCGACTCGCGACTCAATCTATCCTTACCCTTTTATTCTCAAATCTTATGAGTCACCACCTCTCCTCCTTATTAAGTGTCAGAGCTTTGCTTGATAATAGGAAGAATTTCATCTTTCACGCCTGAAAATTTGCCGCCGATAAAGTTAAAACGTCCATTGCATGATGCCATTTTTGTACCGTACTTTTGCATGACATAGTGGTAAAGCAGAACATTTTCTTGGGACTTCTCTTACGAGAACCGGAATGTCTCCATGAGTTTTCAACGCATTTTCTCCAATTTTTTTGAAACAACTCTCAAGATTTGTCGGGATCTACACAACTGACTTCCATTGATTCATCAACCTCCACGCCTCCATACACATCGCTAAAGCAAGTGGTGAACGCAACTTTGCATTTGATTACTATATTCAGACAAGGGACACCACAACCCATATCACAATATCCAAACTACCTCTTATTTTAGTATACTTATTGTATGCATGAGAAGAGTGGTTTTGCCAACTCTTCCCATATCATACAAACCCATACCAACTACATCTTCTATGAAACAGTTCCATACCCTTCTAAGCAATGTTTCATGACCAACAATTATGGATTGAATATACATCTCTTCAATCCCAGTTATATGAACTTCTTGAGTCACCACATCAAATTCTCCTTGAGAACTGGTAACCACTTTCAGCATCCGGATTACTCTTTTTGCAATAATGTTAACTCATTTTAACATTCTCAGAGCATAATCCATTATGATAACATGAACCTATAACGCACACAAAAACTAAACTAGCTTCCTAGATGGAAACAATCATGAACAATTGAATTCAATATCTCTAATGTTTACTTGGTTCATGGAAAGGTTGTATGTTTACTAAATTCATGGAAATGTTGCAGATGTAACGTCCATTGATGGATAAACTTTGAAAGACTTGATTCACAACTTGATCACATGGCATGGAAACTGAGGCTATGAATGGTAACATTCAAAATATGATATTTAAGTGTTTTTTTAAATTGTTTTTAAATTATTAATCACATTTTTTTTCATTGCAATTGACATTTCTCAGAAAAAGTTGTTTATATTTTACAAAACAAATAAAAAGCTGTATTTTTTGCAAATACATTTTCCCTTATGTACCGCACTTAAACAGTACTACACTTTAAAACCGTTTTTCGTGCATATCTAAATACATTGTCATTATTCATAGCTTGTTTTTTTTTTAGTCCTGGAAATTTATTTTACTGAAAAAGCTAAACGATTACAAACAGAGTAAAGCCTGTGGTCGTAGATCTAACAGCTAATTTGGCTAAAGCATCCGCTATCCCATTAATGGTTTGTGGGATAACGTTGAAAACAACATCTGTAAGGAGATCAGAAATTGCTAAGGTATCCTCCATCACTCTTCTTGCATCTCGTGGGAAGCGACGGTTGTTTAATCCACCAATGACGTTTCTTGCATCCGACGCCATCCTTATCCGGTTGATGTTGAGACTTTTGGCCACCAGGAGAGCTTCTCTTATTGCCATTGCTTCCGCGGCCAAAGGTGACTTGATAAAACTCGCTGTCCTTGACCCTTCGTTGAGTGTTTTCCCGGTTGCATCCTCTATATGCCAACCCAGGCCCTTCTTCTTGTCTTGTCCTGTCCACGCCGCATCTGAGAAACATATAGCTTCGTTCATGGCCAGGGGTTTGATTAAAGGTTTGCTTGTCTGATGTCGTGCTTGTTCTTCGTCGGAGTGTTGAGCTGTCTCCCACTCCTTCGCATTGTCCATTTCTGAAGTAAATATTTCCTCCACCGTGATACTCCTGCTCTCAAAGATCTTTTTGTTCCGAGCCGTCCAGAGTCAAAATCCATGGGGAAAGCGGTTGTCTGTACTTTGTGCATTTGGAGTGGGTTTGAGAGATCTGCAGGCCGATATCCCTTCTCTGATATTGGTGATCTCATCACACTTTAGTCCTGTTTGGAAAGGCGATCTTGACCAGGTTTCTCTTGCGAAATCACAGTGAAAAAACAAGTGCAACTCTGTTTCCTTGTCCCCACACCGTATGCAGTCTGAGTTTGGGATGATTTTCCTCTGCACTAGGTTTGAACCCACTGGCAAAGATTCTCGAGCTGCTCTCCACAACAACATTTGGTTCTTTGATGCAGTTTTGATGTTCCATATCTTAGTCTTCCATTCATAGCTTGATAAACAACATCCCATTGCTCCAAAGAGAGAAGACATAACTGAGAGAGCAAACGAGAAGCTAATTCGGGTGAGTGATAATTTTTTGAAAATAAAAGATCATTAGATATGTATATATATATATATATATATATATAATAAATTACATTTTATATCTAAAAATAATAGATTTTCAACCATAAACGTTGGCTCCTAGAATAATGGCAAAAATGTTGACCGTGTCGAAGACTCAATATCAACGATGTCACTGTACACGCAGAGTTGAAAATAATTATAAGAAAGACATAAAAAACCCTAAAAAAATAAACTCTGTTTCTTCTTCTCCTCCGAAACAGTTTGAGCCCAAAATTCACTCCTGTCGCTGGAAACTCAGTCGCCATTCGACGGCATTGTCTTGCTATGGAGCTTAAACTAGCCACCGCCGAGAAAGAAGTTCGTCTCTCTTTTCTTTTCCCCCTTCCTTTGTTGCTATTTTTTTCTTGGATCCGTTTCCATTTTCAGGTTCTCTATGCCTAAAAAGTCTGTTAGCAATTTTCCGATTAGGTGCTTGAAGAGTTGGTGAAGCTAGTGCAGAGTCGAGGCCTGCGTGGCCAAAATGGAGGATGGAAGGAGTTCTTAGATTCTAAAGACAAAAAGATTGGGTCACCAAATGACCCTTCCAAGCATTCCCATGAAGATTTGGTCGCATTTCTCACAAGTTTCAGTAAGAAAGAAGATTTGCAGGTAAGTTAAGGAAAAACACAAAATGTGGTTGTAATCTTGAAATGATGTCTACTAAAGTTTTGATTTTTGTTTTTCTTGGTTAGGTTCTGAAGTGTCACGCCAATTATCTTCTGATTGAAAAATTGGAGCAGGAATCTTCGGGTGATGACACTCCTGAGCAGGTGAGGGCAAGATTTATGTTGGAAAACTCAACATGTTTGCTATGAATATATCTGAAATTGAGCTATATTAAAATGTTGTTGACAGTACAGAGTCTAGTTCGATTGACTGTTGAGCATCCGGCTTACTCGGTAGACTATTTGTTCCAGCCATACTCCGAGGTTTGTTTCCTCTCTTGAATAACAATGAGCTCTTTGCTGTTTCCTCTATCCAAGTTTCTTGTTTGTTTAAGAGTTCCGGATTTGCTAAGCAGGGCTGGTTTGTATCCGATGTTGGAATGAAGAGTTCCAAGATGATGAAATCAACCGAAATGATAGCTGTCGACTGTGAGATGGTTCTTTGCGACGATGGGACTGAGGGTTTGGTTAGAGTTGGCGTTGTAGACCGCGATTTAAAGGTGTAGCTTAAAGTTTGAGATTCTCGAATCTTTATTTTGTTAGTGAGCGCCTTTGGTTTTCTTGATGTTCATGGTTTTTTAGGTGATTCTTGACGAATTTGTGAAACCGGACAAACCTGTAGTTGACTATAGGACACACATTACAGGGATTACTGCTGAGGATATCGAAAAAGCTACTCTCTCTGTGGCAGATATTCAGGTATACATTGTAGAGTTCGTTCTTTTGGTTTATTTTCATAGCAAAAAAACGTACAGTGGTTTTGTTAATGTTGTGAAATGTTGCAGGAAACTTTGCAGCCATTTCTTTCAAAGGGTACGATTTTGGTAGGTCACAGTTTGAACAAAGATTTGGAAGGTAAGTTAAAAAAGTTTCCGTGTAAAGTCTGTGTTGCTTTTATTAGTTTCTAGCTACAAATCTTTATGTGTATTTTGATCACAGTGTTGAAGATAGATCATCCTAGAGTAATCGATACCGCACTTGTATTCAAGTATTCCAATGCACGAAGGCCTAGAAGATCTTCACTGAACAACCTTTGCAAGGTAAGTTTCTCTACCTTGAGAGGGAACATAACCAAAATAAATCTTTATTGATACTTTTCTTCTCTTTGAAATTGATTTTCCAGTGTATATTGGGTTACGAAGTCCGAAAGGCCGGTGTCTCTCATGATTGTGTACATGATGCTTCAGCTGCGATGAAACTTGCACTTGCTGTTATAGAGAAAAGAGCTAACACAACAATCCCACCATCCAAAGAGGTTGGAACAAAAATACGATAGATTTTTACTTTTAACTTTCATCATAAATTCCAATGATTACAAATGTCTGCAACTTTTCCATTATAGATGTTGGAGCTTGAGAAAGCAAAACTCTTCTTACATAAAATCCCTCACAATGTAACATCTGAAGAGCTGGAGCAAGTTCTGTCTGGAGAGTTTACACTTGATGTTAAGGTTTTGAGAAACCAAACTTTTCTTTTAAGAACTCCTAACGATGAATCTATCTAACCTCTGTTTGTGTTTCTTATTTCTCTTTTGGCAGCCAGCAAAAACACCGAGAGGTTGCTATTGTGCGTTTGTTGTTTTCCATAGCTCAAAAGAAGCAGATAAAGCATTTGAAAACGTTGATGGAGAGCAAGGACAGGTATTTTAGAATCTCTGCTTCTTGTAAAGAATCCAAAACTCTCTGATTGAGACTGATAATAACAATTTTTCTGCAGGATTCATTGGGGTTGCCACAAAAACTGGTATTCTTAAAGCTGAGCGCTGGTTCAAGAGTTAGTATATATGTCCGTAAAATGGTTCAAGATGATTCAGCGTAGATCTCTGTGACTACAAAGAGAACCTTCCCGGAGAACAAAGTCTTTTGTTTTCAATATAAGAATAGAGAACAATGGCAAAACTAGTATCGTTGATGTTAAGAACAACATGAGTTTTCGTAAGAGACGGAAGGTGGAGAACAAAAGCTGAAACTAAAGGACAATGGAAGACAAATGAGTAAAAAGAAAATTTGTAATCAAAGATCATTGAAAATAGAAGAGCTGAAGCAGAAACTACAAAAATGAGTGTCCAAGTTCAACTGAGAAGAAATGAAAAATCTCAACAATTTCTTATTTTATTTCATGAATTGCAACTTCATTAGACTGTCCACAATAAGGCTGTTGAATAATTAATTAAACAGTTGAATAACTACAATGAACCTGTTAAATAAATTTAAAAGCTTATGTGGATTCAGTTTTGTTGAATTCTTTCAACATGGAAAAAATGGGTCTAGTTAAAGACACATCACCGAAAAGTAGATAAAAGTTTTTTTTTTTTTTGTTTCTTTCCCAACAGGTGAATGAACATAAATTAATTTAAGAAACAAAGTGATAAAATTAAACACATGTTTTTTCTATTAGCTATTAAAATTCTTAGGATTTTTGCTAATCTCAATATTTTAAAATCAATTATTCATTCGTAAAATAATTTTGTTTTTTTAAATTATATCAAATTCATAATTTTTTGTGTTTTATAAATAGAGACTTGATTTTGTTTTATTCAACAATTTTTGTATCTTGTACATGTGTAAATTATATACACAACAATTTTTGTACGTTGAATCTATTGTACTAATTAAGTTATGTGTGTTTTATTAGTTATATTGTGTGTTTATTAATGTATTGTATTATATTTTAAAGTTTTTGTAATTTTATTTGTTTTGATAATTATTCTCTCTATTTCGTCTTTATTATTTAGAATTTTATAATTAAGAATATAAAATGAAATAAAATATTTAAAAAAATATTTACCTCTCAATTAATTTAATTTAATTTAATTTGATAATTAGTTCTAATTTGTAATCACAAATTTAAAAACATAAAAGAAAATAAAATAAAGAATTAAAAATGGTGGGGTAAGTTGTTGAATTTTATTATAGAAACCATTGTAGAGTAAAAATTTGAGTGAGTGTTGAATTATTAGATGAAGAAGAGAGGAAGTAATGTGGAAGAGAGATGATATGATGTGGAGGAAGTTGAAAAGAAAAATCATTGTTGATAGTCTTAAAAAATTATTGTCTTCATGTTAAAAAGCTATATAGAAACAGAGTCAATGCGGATTATGTTATACTTTGTGTATATATGATTATTGTTATAAAAACCTGAGTTTTCAAGCTAACTCGCTTTCATAGTCTTCTTCCTCGGTCTTCAAAGGAGAAGGAACCTGAATTTTGTGAATATATTCCAGATGAGATTCAAAGAGAAAATCGAGCAACATCAAGCTTTCTTAACCTGAGCCCTCCTTCATCCGGTCTTGTAACTTATTCCATAATTTGCTCTCCATGGAATTTTTGTTGTTGTTATATTAATCACATTGTTACAAAGTTTTTGATCAGAGAAAGCTCTCTATTTAGGAACGGAGTCAATAAAGAATCTGTTTTTTTTTGGTCGAACCTTATATTTACAAATAGTTTACTCTCCAACAATGGAGAAAATGTTCAACAGAACTGACATTACAGAACTTGAGCAATTGAAATAAAACAAGCAGATATAAAACACCATGACACATAAACAACTATAACCGTTGAGCAGTCCTCTAAGCTCGACGCCAAAGAAGTTTGGAGGTGAGATAATACTTTGAGAATTAGTGAACGCCTTCAATGACCTAAAACCCGAGATTGAGACAGGAACTAATGCATAATTATCAATCCAGAATCCATCAACAAAAGTAGAGATAGCTAAGTACCAAACTACTAAGCCTTGGAAGATCTGGAGGGTTTGGGGGCTCTAAAACCGGCGGGCCAACGGAAAACATGGTTAAGTGGAAGAGGAGGAGGCGAGACGGTTAGACAGAGGACATGGCAGTGACGCGGCAGAGAAAGAAGGACATCTGCGGTGGGACGAGCTACGGCGGCGGCTACCTCGTAACGCAGGTCAGAGAGAATATGGCTAGGGCGAACTCCACATAACCGTTATATGTATGTTTGGATTGTATGTTTGGATCTATCTTGTTGATATACATATCATTGAGTATAAAGAATATGTTATACTTGTGTATATATGATAATTGATGAGTGTGATAAAACATTGAGAAACGCTACCGCTTTGCTCTGAGGGCAAATTTTTGGTGATAGGTTTTCTGGACCTAGTCTTCTCCACGCAATCTTGATGACACCTCCAAACTTCTCCGATGGAGGATTTGGCCGTCATGGCATCAACCGAGAAGGCGTCTTTGCCTTCTTCACCAGCATCTCAAGCGAATCAGTCCATCTCTTAGGCAAATATGGTCCTAAAATAAAAGTCACTAAAAAGTATGAAGTTGAGGTTACAATGGTCGATGGTGTGGGAACCTGTGTGGTTCCGGATGAGGGTTTGCAGGATTCTTTTCCCCTTTGGGAGGACTTTCTAATTGGGCGTTTCTTAGAGACAGCTCCACATGTAGCAAAAGTGCATGCTATTGTCAATAAAATATGGTCTCTAGAAGATAAATCCCACATGATTGACGTCTATGTTGTTAATGCAACAACCATGAAGTTTTGGGTCTGCAACTCGTCCACCAAAGGAAGAATCCTACGAAGGGGTATCTGGAACCTAGAAAACGTACCTGTTGTGATGTCCAAATGGACACCATTTGTAGAAGAGATGCATCCGGAGGTGGGCTGTTCCAATATGGATGCATATGCACAATGTCCCGATGGACATGTTCAGTTGGAAGGGACTGAGTTTCACTTCTAACCCTGTGGGAGAGCCAGTTAGGCTCCATCCAGAGACTGAGCAATGTGTAGATTTTAAACTTGCAAAAATATTCGTGAAAGCTGATTTAACAAAAAAGTTGTCACGATCAATGAAGTTCAACTTAAAAAAGGGAAGACACTTTAGTGGAGTAATCATATCCATGGTTACCATCAAAATGTACAAAATGTAACAAGTAGGGACATTTGGTGAAATCATGTCTGGTAAATCAGGATGAGGAAGCTCACATGCAAGAAACGCCAAATAATCAAGTTACTGACATATTCATTTCTATCAATAATTACTGATGGATTTTTTCCGTCAATATTCCCATCATTAAAAACAGTGTTTTTTATAGTGAATGTTTTTTTTTTTTGTAAAAATGTTAAATTTATTCACAAAAAAAAAACTTCGGTTTAGCAACTTACAACAAAGAACTAGCTTAAAAGCAAAAAAGAGCCAAAATGACAACTCTAGTGTGTGCATGATATGAAACTAAGATGTTGCACCAAACCAAACTTGGAGCGAATCTCGTAGTTTTGAATCCGGATAGGCAAGTGATGAGAACCTATTCCGAAGCTTACGTTCTATTCTTTGCACTAGACACATTGTTGTCGTTGGATGGTCTCCATGCTTCCTTCGATTCCGTTCCAGCCAAATAGAGTGAACTGAACACTGAAATCCATATCTCAAGATAAATAGCTTTGTTCTTGGTAACCCATTACTCACCATCATGTGCATTAGGGGTTCCCATTCGTTTGTGTATTGACTGTCCAACAGCTTCACCATCAGTCCTCGCCACACTTCCTTGGAATATGAACATTCAAAAAACAAGTGATTCCTTGTTTCAACTGGAGCTTGACAAAAACAACAGCCTGAGTTAGTTGTCGCCCTCCAATTGATCATACGGTCACCCGTGGCTAATCGATTTTTTACCGCTAGCCACACCATGAAAGAGTACTTCGGTGTGGCTTTTGAGAACCAAACGGCCTTGTGCCACGATGTTGGTGGTAACGAAACCCGGAGATGCTCCCATGTTTCCCTTGTTGAGAAAGTCTTTTGATACGCCCCTTGCTTCCCTCGCCACAAGGAGATATCCTCGATGTCATCAAGACCCCTGATCCGAAGAACATTTATCTCGTTAGCCACCTGGTTGAGGAAATATTGTCTATGATTGCGCTGACGAGTAGCAACAGCCTCAGCAACCGTCGAACCATTTGACAATCCCAAATCAATGAATCCTCGTGCTCCCAAGACTCGAAAGAGAGGGCCAAGTGTACTCCAGTTGTCATGCCAGAAGGAGGTAGACAGACCATTATGCACCTCTACTTGATGAAAGTCCCTTGCCAAATCCCTATATTTGAGAATTTTTTTCCACACCCAAGAACCGGATTGTTGACCTTCTTGGACTGACCATATAGATCCCGTACGAATTAACTCTCTTTGAACCCAATTGACCCAAAGCGAGTTTTTTACTGATAGCAACCGCCATATAAGCTTTAAGATGCAGACTTTATTCACCTCAAGCAAATTCTTCAGACCCAACCCACCCTCTTATTTTGGGAAGCAAACCTCCGCCCAACATATTTTTGCTTTCCTTGGATTAAGATCCGGACCTGACCAAAGAAAGGCGGAACTTATTCGAACAATCTCCATAATACACCCCTTCGGTAAGCGAAATGCTTGAAGCCAAAAATTTGTTAGGCTGGAAATAACTGATTTAAGTAATTGCAGTCTTCCCGCATACGAAAGAAACCGGTTTGTCCATGAACTGATCCGCTTCTTTATTTTTTGGATCAACGGAGCGTAATCTGAAACCGTCATTCGTTTGGTGGTCAGGGGCAGACCCAAGTAACGGACTGGGAGTGAGCCCAGCGCAAACGGAAAAGCAGCCAACAGATCCAACCTTTGTCTTTCCTGTAGCCCCGACAAAAAAATCTGTGATTTTTCCAGACTTATCTTCAGCCCGGATGCTTTTGAAAAATCATTAAACACCTGTAAAACCCCCTCCGTAGACCTCATACTTCCATCAGTGAATACCATTAAGTCATCAGCAAAACAAAGATGAGTGATACAGAGATTTTTGCAGCCTGGATGATATCCAATCTTTCTCTCTTCTGCAGATTTATCCAACATCTTAGATAAGATATTCATACAGATGACGAACAAATAAGGGGATAACGAACATCCCTGACGGAGGCCTCTTTTACTTTGGAAAAACCCAGCCAGTTCTCCATTAACTTGAACCGAAAAAGATGCAGTCGAGATACATAGATCGATCCAGCTGATGAAGCACAAGGGAATATTCATCGCTGAAAGCGTATTGAGCAAGAAAGACCATTGAACCGAATCGAAAGCCTTAGATATATCAATCATCATAGCACATCGTGGTGAATTGTCTTCACGGTGGTAATTCTTAACCAGTTCAGTTGCGAGTAATAAGTTTTCCATTAGTAGGCGACCTCTTACAAACGCAGACTGATTAGGAGGTTGCTCTGATCACTTAAGGGGTCGGTTCCATCTTTCTGGCGAATTAAGTAAACCTAAAGGGCCCTTTAAATTTGTTAATGCGGTTGCATCGTCGGATGAATTTATACCAACAGTTTCAGAGTTCTGGGAGGGAACGAATGATCTATTTAGCTCAACCTCTTCTCTCTTCCGGCTTACAAAGAAATTGAAGGAATTAAAACCAACCTTAAAAAGCTTGGGCAGGAAGAATGTTGCAAACATTACGGTCAGAACTCGTGAAGCTCTTGCTGATTTGAAGTCGAAGCAGGAAGCATCTTGTTTGGATCCTTCTCCAGTGAATTTTCGTGCTGAGACCATGGCTTATGAGCGTTGGGAGCATGTTTCACAATTGGAGGAACGTTTTCTAAAACAAAAAGCAAAGCTACATTGGCTTAAGGTTGGAGATCAGAATTCAAAAGCCTTCTATAATGCAATAACAGCTCGTCGTGCGCGGAACGCGATTCGTGAGGTAGTTACCCAGGAAGGTATTACGCTAACATCTCAAGAAGATATTAAGGAAGAGGCAGCGAACTTCTTTTCAGATTTTTTGCGGCTTGAACCTGAAGATTATGAGGGAGCTTCTATTGAAAATATACGTGAGCTGCTAGGCATGGAATGCTCGGCTGAGGAACAGAATGCCTTGATTAAAGAGGTTACAGCGGAAGAGATCAAGAAAGTTATCTTCTCTATGCCAAATGAAAAGGCCCCAGGACCTGATGGTTACACGGTAGAGTTTTTTATAGTGAATGTTTACCCACAACGATATCATAACTGTAGAAATGAGTTCAATAGACATAACAACAATGGGTTCACTTTGGAAATGGTCGTCATTTCGTTCACCATAGGCACAATGGTAGATTTGGTGGTGAAGAACCAATGCATGTAGGTCTGTGGGGGAGACGACAGTACTGATCTACCACCACCACCTTTTGGCAGAGTTTATTGTCAGAAACTCGGTTCTCAAAAGCGAATTAGCTATAATTTTGGTTGATGAAAAGACATAATACATATATATATATCTTATTGGCTGAAAATTATTTACTTTTGCTAACTTTTATGTTTGATAGGGTTTAAATTTGAATTGGAGGACTTGTAAGCCAAGTATAGCTAACTTGTGTCTTAAGAGAATGTAAACGCCATGCTTCATATCGCAATTTGTATTTCTTAAGAAACAAACAAAAAGAAAATGCTTCAGCTTTTTATTTGTTACCAAAATAATCATTTCTCTATTCAGTATTCGTTAGTTTCTGTTATTAGACCATATCTTTGGCCAAAGATAGCCACAATTTGGCAAAAGAAAAAGGAAAAAAGGTAGCCATAATGTGTTTGGTTAAATAATATCTCAAATAAAATGAAATCAACTGCTTAGCTTAGCGGACTCTCTTGTCAAGATGAAATCAACTGCTTCCTCGACTGTGTCAACTACCTGAAAAGAAGTTAAAAACAGTTTTAGGTGATACAAAAATAAGCTTCTAAAGGCTAAATGATGGCGTTGTTACGGACCAGATCAGCAGGAAACTCAGAATGATTATCTTTCCCTTTGAAAACTCCGGTTCTTGTCAAGATTGAGAACCAAGGGTTCCCGGCCTGTCACCCAGATTAACCAATGGTTTAAGCCTTCAGGTAAAGATTAGCAAACTGTTTTTGTGGAGAGAAAACTCTCTCTAATCTGAGAGAGGGTTTTAAAACCTGTCGTGCGCCTCTGATGTCGATTATAGGGTTGTCTCCGACCATATATAGTGTCTTGAAGTGGTGATTTCATTGGTTTGGATTGGAATGAGTGGATGCGATTTCTTTCAGAACATCTTATGCGTTCTTTATTTGTAATTGCCAAAATCAAGCACATGTCTTCAATATGACACTGCACATCTTTCAGGAAACACGAGACTGGTCTTGAAAAGGCGTAATAAATTAGTTATTTGTATATCCCTGAACTTGTTTAATTCATTTTTACATGATTGAGTCTGGATATGTGTGCAGAATCCATGATAACCCTCTGGAGTCCACATCTTTTGGTTTCAACGTTTTATATATGATTTTATTGTCTTTAATTCTAAAATTTTTATATAAAATATAACTCTACATTTCTTATTTTTTTACGACTTTAGGATTTGAAAACGGAAGTGTAAACTTCCAATGCATTTTTAAATATATTTTTTTGGAAGCGTTTTGGAAGCGAGATTCCGAAAGCTTCCACAAGCTTTTGATTCCGATTCCGGTTCCGAAGCGGGAAGCGGTCATCCGGTGAAACTTCGGTGCTACAATATCATCCACGAATTATTGAATAAAGTTATGATGAGTAACTAAACTATAAACTATATATTGATTATACAAACATATAATTTTTACATTTACTTTCACAGTTATATACAAAGTCTTACCCCCAAACTTTGACTTATACAACACATCTTCAAAAGAACCAAAATCTATCATAGAGAATCTACAATGGAAAAACATGTGAACAAACAAAAATATAATACAAAAATAGCCATTTTTATTACTATATTACAAAGCCAGAAATTAACCGGTATCTTTTCTTACATATAATATATATCATACAAAAATCACGGTTGAATTTGATCCGAGTCGATTATCTTTTCAGGGAATTGAAGATGATTCAGGAAATGAAGATCAGCGTTAGCAGGCGAGAAGATAGCTCAGCCTCCTCTATTGGCGTCGCCGTCGTTGTTGCTCTGGGTCCATGGCGAAGCGATTGAGGTCGCCGATCTGATTAGATCGCGAGCGATCATGATCTTGATTCGGTTTCTCCTCGGTTTTAAGGTGATCGAGGTTGCTGATTTTGCTAGATCACGAGCGATCATGATCTTGATCTGGCCTCTCTTTGGAGGAACGGTTTGTTCGTCCCTTCCGGAGCGGTTAGGAGATGGAAACTTCATGGACGTGAATCTAATTAAGATCTTCGTGACAAAACTTGAACAAGTCAAGAAGAGAGGTGTCAAAAGAATTTAGCAGAGAGACGAGTTGGAATAAGTTTAACGAAGCATAGAGAGTGAGGATATTAAATAATCCCCGACCCGAAACATACAGAGTCACTGACCAAGTCCTTCACTTGCAGAGCAAGCTATTTAAGGGTAATTAGGTGAATGAATTAAAGTTTATGATTGGTTAGAACTTAGAAGATATTGTAATAGAGACACGTGTCAGTTGTGACCGATCACTCTCGTCACGCGCTAATACAGTCGTAGATTGATCGATCTAAAAACCTCTTACAAAGACAGAGGGTCTTTGATTCAGCATTTTTGATTTCACAACAAATTAGAGAAAACTGCAACAAATTTAAGACATGAGTTTGATTAGAGAAAACACACACATGAGTTGGTAAAACTGGAGCAAGCATGTAGGCTGAAACATCTCTAGAAATCTTCTTCATTATCAACTTGGAGATTTCTGTATGTGTAAAACCAAGAGCAGATGTTAAAAATCAGACAAAATACTTTGGGCTTGTGGCCCATATTCTGATTTATTGGCTGCAGCATAAAACAGATGGGCCACAGACAGATGAAGCTGAACAAGGAATGGGCTGTTGCTGATTGAAGCCCACATCTCTAATTGTCAAGTTGGCCGACTCATATGTACCTGCAAGCAAAAACGGGAGTTAGGTCAAGACGCGAAGAGACAAGTCAATACAGAGCATCAGAGATCTAGAGCTAAGAGATTCATTCTAAGAGCTAAGAGAGATCTAGAGTGCTTATTGATTCACAAGAGATATTCATTGATCAATAGTTTGTGCTAAGCTATTTGTACTCAAGAATATAGTGAAAGCAGTTGTGGGATACCGTTCCCACCCCAGTGACGTAGCCAATTGGTGAACACTGGGTGAACAAATCTTTGTGTCGTTTATATTCCGCAAACAAACGAACCGAATCTATCTTATACCATATAACACTAGTTGAAATCTCAACAAGTGGTATCAGAGCTTCAGGCTTTAAGTGTTATATAGATAGATTGAAGACAGCCACAAACCGTGAGTCATGGAACCTACCCGAGGCAAGTTTGAGATGGACAAGTTTGATGGGAAGGGAGATTTCGGAATGTGGAAATACAAGCTTCTTGGGCAGCTGGAAATTCAGGGGTTAGCATCAGTCTTGGAGGAGGATGCAAATCTGCTTGATGAATCTGCAAAACAAGAAGAAGGTGAGAAACCCAAACTTGATTCTTTAAAAGTTGCAAAAGATACTAGAGTAAAGAATCTGCTTGGTACATGTCTAAGTGACATGATTTTGAGAAAAGTGATGCATGAGCCTACTGCCTTGTTGATGTGGAAGGCTTTAGAAAGGGATTATCAAACTAAATCACTTCCTAATAGGATCTATCTTAAGCAGCAGTTTGCAAGCTACAAGATGGATGAAGGCAGAAGCATAGAAGAGAATTTAGATGGTTTTCTTAAGCTTATTGCAGACCTGGCCAGTTTAAACATTAATGTGAGTGACGAGGATCAAGCAATACAGTTACTTACAAGTCTGCCACCAGCTTATGAGCCTCTTGTGCATACTCTTAAGTATGGTACAGGGAAGGAGACTCTTACGGTTCATGAAGTTGTCACATCTGCATACTCAAAAGAAGTTGAGCTGAAGCAAAAAGGACTCTTGAACAAATCTCGTTCAAAGTCAGAAGGTCTATTTGTTGAATCAAGGGGCAGATCTAAGGATAGATCTCAGAAAAGCAATGGAAAAGGAAGATCAAAATCCAGAAATCACAGATCAAAGTCCAAGCCAAGATTTAACAAGAAAAATCAGAGTGAGTGTTTTAAATGTGGAAAGAATGATCATTGGAAAAAGGATTGTCCTAACAAAGGAAATCAGAAGCAGAATGATGCAGCTAATTTAGCAACTGAGCCTAAACAGCCACTGGTTCTAACAGCAAGTGTTCAGGACAGCAAAAATGAGTGGGTTCTAGATTCAGGCTGCACTTTTCACATAACCCCAAACCGAGAAGTACTGTTCGACTTAAAAGAAGAAGAAGGAGGACGTGTGCTTATGGCCAACAACACTCAATGTGAAATCAAGGGAATTGGGAAAATCAGGATTCGAAATCCAGATGGAACCATAGTAATTCTTACTGATGTAAGATATATGCCTAAGATGAGCAGGAACTTGATATCCTATGGAATGCTGGAAAAGGCAGGCTGCAGATATGAAGGGAAGGACTACAAAGTCACCTTCTACAAGAATGATCAGAAAGTTATCTCAGGAAAATACAGCGAAGGTCTGTACTACCTTGAAGGAGATGTTATCCAAGGAGATGTCAACATTTCGGATAACAAGGAACATTCTACAAAGCTGTGGCATTCCAGACTTGGTCATATGAGTGCAAAGAATATGGAAGTGCTTGTAAAAGCAGGGTACATACCCAAAAACGAGTTTGGAAGCTTAAGTTTCTGTGAGAGTTGTGTGCTAGGAAAAGCACATAAACAAAGCTTTGGAGCTGCTAAACACACGACCAAAGCTATTCTGGAGTATGTTCATTCTGATTTATGGGGGTCTCCAACTACCCCAGAGAGTCTAGGAGGATGCAAATACTTTGTAAGCTTCATAGATGATTATTCCAAGAAGGTCTGGGTTTATTTTCTTAGAACTAAAGATGAAGCTTTCTCTAAGTTCAAAGAATGGAAAGAAGAAGTTGAGCAGCATACTGGAAAGAGGATTAAATGTCTGAGGACAGATAATGGACTTGAATTCTGCAATAATCAGTTTGATGAGCTGTGTAGGAAGTCTGGAATAAAAAGGCATCGTACTTGCACTTACACACCTCAACAAAATGGTGTTTCTGAAAGGATGAACAGGACTATAATGGACAAGGTGAGAAGCATGCTTGCTGAAACCAGATTAGGCCAAGAGTTCTGGGCAGAAGCCACATCTACTGCAGTTTATTTGATAAACAGAACTCCTAACTCCACAATTGACTTCAAACTGCCTGAGGAAGCTTGGTCAGGACACAAACCAGATTTGAAGCATTTGAGGAGATTTGGATGTGTGGCTTATGTGCATGTTGTTCAAGGAAAAACAAATCCTAGAGCAGTCAAGGGCATCTTCGTGGGTTACCCATTTGGTGTTAAAGGCTACAGGGTTTGGATTTCAGAAGATGGGAAATGCACAACAAGCAGGAATGTCATTTTTCATGAAGCTGAGGTATTCAAAGACACTTTGGAAAAAGACAGTCTTAAGGCCACTTCTACAAAAACGAAAAAGAAGGTTAAGTTCAGCTCTGACCTTATTCAAGGACCTAGTCCAGCTGGTTTTTAAGACCAGGGAGACTTTAGATCAAGGTGGAGTTTCAGCAGAAAACTCAGGAACAGATTCAGAAGATTCTGAGGAAGAAACAGTTGCAGTAGAATCAGAAAAGTCTGAAGATAAATCTGTAGTAGCAGATTCTGAAAATTCTGAAGAAGAAAGCTCAGAAGATGAGGAAGGGCTGAGATTCTTAGAAAGCACATCTGAACCACCAAATCAGTCTATTGATGACTATGTTCTAGCTCGGGACAGAATCATCAGGAAAAATCGAAAGAAACCTTCCAGGTATGAAGATTCTAATTTTGTAGCATATGCTCTATCTGCAGCAGATGATATTGAGACAGAAGAGCCAAGAACTTTCAATGAGGCTAGAAAGAGTAAGCATTGGAAGCTATGGAACAATGCTGCAAAAGAAGAGATGGATTCTTTAGAGAAGAATCAGACTTGGGATTTAATTGAAAGACCAGATAAGAGAAGGCTTATTGGATGCAAATGGATTTTCAAAGTTAAACCAGGAATCCCAGGAGTTGAGGACAAGAGGTACAAGGCCAGACTTGTAGCCAAAGGATTCTCACAGAAAGAAGGAGTGGATTACAATGAAATCTTCTCACCAGTAGTGAAACATGTATCTATAAGAATCATGTTATCTACAGTTGTGAACCGAGACTATGAGCTAGAACAGATGGATGTTAAGACAGCATTTTTGCATGGGAACTTAGAAGAAAAGATTCTAATGGAGCAACCAGAGGGTTTCATAAGAAAAGGAGATGAGAACAAAGTCTGCCTTCTGAAGAAATCTCTCTATGGATTAAAACAGTCACCAAGGCAATGGAACTTGCGGTTTGACAGTTTTATGAAGAAGGAAAAATTTCTTAGAAGTATCTATGATCCATGTGTTTATATGAGAAACACTGATACAGAAAAGGCTGTGTATCTTTTACTTTATGTAGATGATATGCTTATAGCTTCAGGAAGTTTGACAGAGATCAAGAGAGTTAAAGAAAGCTTGAACAGAGAATTTGAGATGAAGGATCTTGGGAAGGCTTCTCGCATACTTGGTATGGACATCATAAGAGATAGAAAGAAGGGAACACTGAAGTTGTCACAAGAGAACTACATAGAAAAGGTTCTGAAAACTTTTGGGATGGATGAAACAAAGGCTGTGACAACTCCCTTAGCTACTCACTTCAAGCTTAAGAGTTTAACTAAAGCAGAAAGAAAGGAAGAAGAGGTTCACATGGAAGACATTCCTTATGCAAGCGCAGTAGGAAGTCTCATGTATGCTATGATAGGATCTAGACCAGACTTAGCTCATGCAGTAGGAGTTGTAAGTCGGTTTATGTCCCATCCTGGAAGAGACCATTGGGCAGCAGTAAAATGGATCCTAAAGTACCTAAGAGGAGCATCTGATGCAAGCTTGGTATTTACAAAAGGATCAGAATTTAAAATAGAAGGCTACTGCGACTCAGATTATGCTACAGATTTAGACAGAAGGAGGTCTGTAACAGGCTTTGTGTTTAAGGTATGGGGAAACACAGTGAGTTGGAGATCCAATTTACAATCAGTAGTGGCTTTATCAACCACTGAAGCAGAGTACATGGCTCTTTCATCAGCTGTGAAAGAAGCCATTTGGCTGAAAGGAATATGTGAAGAACTAGGGCTGGGATCAGGCAGTGTAAGGATACATTGTGATTCACAGAGTGCTTTAGCACTAGCTAAAAACGCAGTCTACCATGAAAGAACTAAACATGTTGCTACAAAGTATCATTTTATCAGAGACATAGTAGATGAAGGCGGGGTTCTCCTATTCAAAGTCCATACAAGCAAAAATCCAGCAGATTTCCTAACTAAGGCCTTACCTGGTCCTAAGTTTAATCTCTGCTGTGATTTGGTGAATGTAGCCTAGACAGGCTGTGGCTTCAGGTAACACAGAACGTCAAGATACACCTTGCAGAAAGAAGAAAGAAGCTGTTGTCAGTTACACTTCTTACTTATATATATCTTGGCTACTTTAACTGAAGAAGAAGCAACATGTGTTACCTGCAAGCATAACAGGAGCTGAAGCACCGAGACATCAGTTCCAGGTGGAGTAGTAAGTTGACACAGAACACTGTCAACTTCAGATGAAACACAGTACCTGCAAGAAGATAAACAGCACAAGTTATATTTCATGATCAAAGGATTCTTCAGAGAATCAAGGAGAATGAAGTATGGGTGTATGTACGAGGCATCAGATTCAAGGTCTCAAGTCAAGTAATAGTCTCTCAGAAGTACTAACACTATCAAGGATATAATACAGTGTCAGTAGTGACTCAGCTCATCCATGGAAATTGAAGCTGAGAACCAGAGAGATAGGATCGCTACCTATCTTATGACAAGTTATCGATAGTCAAATACATCTGTGGAAGAAAGGAAGCTGACTAGAAAGGACCTGAAGGCAAAGCAGCATAACCAGAGAACTCACACAGTTAAAGGTATGCAGAAAATGATTCTAAGACTAAAGTTTAACTTCTGTATAATCAGATAAAAGACAATTAGGAAAGACAAACCTATGTTGCTGGAGCCCAATTAGAGGGGGAGGCGTAATGCATAGAACTTGTCTTCCCTGATCATCAAAGGAGTATCTACATACAGAAGAAGAAACAACAGTCGTTAAAAAGGATGAACCAGAATACAAGGATAAGTAAAGAGTTTAGAAAGCTTGAGATACGTACCTGAAGCAGCCTATGTGATGGATGAGAAATCACTCATCGGACTTGATGAATGTACAAGATCAATCATGAGTTTCTGTATAAAATCGTTTTGTCAGAAGCCTGAACAAAAGGAGACAAATCGAAATTCAGAAAAAGATGAGATTCATGATCAGAAACTTACCTCAGTCAGTGGAGAGTTAAAATCGAACAGCAAAGGATTCGTCTCAGACTCGGAATCGATCTGCAAGAGAGGAGATTTTTTTTCAGACATTAAATTGAAGAACAAAATCTTCTAAGAAAGATGAATCGTTTTGAAAGTCAAGGTTTCAAGGACTTACCTTTAGAAATCGCTTTCCAGAAACGAAGCTCTGAGATCTCGGAAGTACATGCAAGAAGAAACCCTACCAAGAGAAAAGGGTTAGTAGATCGAAGAGGGAAATGGATTTGTATAACTGAGGATCCTAAAGACAGAGGAGATCGAAGCCTTACCAGAGTGGACTCAGCTCGCGGTTTGAAGGAGACGAGCTCAAGGTTGATTTTTTGCTTCAAAATCGCCATGGCTTTAGCTGTGTGAGAGTAAAAGAAAGCCATAGGAGCTCACGATCGGAGCTGGAAAGTTTGTATCGAAACGAAGGAGCCGCGATCGAAGCTGGTGAGTTGCGATAATGGCAAATCGCCATGTTCGTTGCCGTCAGAGAGAGAGTGTACAGCGTCATTAAGAAAAATTAGGTTTTGTTGTCTGAAGGTGGAGTTTTGTTAAAAATCAGACAAAATACTTTGGGCTTGTGGCCCATATTCTGATTTATTGGCTGCAGCATAAAACAGATGGGCCACAGACAGATGAAGCTGAACAAGGAATGGGCTGTTGCTGATTGAAGCCCACATCTCTAATTGTCAAGTTGGCCGACTCATATGTACCTGCAAGCAAAAACGGGAGTTAGGTCAAGACGCGAAGAGACAAGTCAATACAGAGCATCAGAGATCTAGAGCTAAGAGATTCATTCTAAGAGCTAAGAGAGATCTAGAGTGCTTATTGATTCACAAGAGATATTCATTGATCAATAGTTTGTGCTAAGCTATTTGTACTCAAGAATATAGTGAAAGCAGTTGTGGGATACCGTTCCCACCCCAGTGACGTAGCCAATTGGTGAACACTGGGTGAACAAATCTTTGTGTCGTTTATATTCCGCAAACAAACGAACCGAATCTATCTTATACCATATAACACTAGTTGAAATCTCAACAGCAGACAAGAAAATATCCGAAATTCAAAACTCCTCCAATGACTAAAACCCAGTAAACATTGTCAACTCTTCCGTGGTTAATGTCATTTGGTAACCATTCGGTGGTCCTCTGGATGAGATCGATCAGAGCTGTGCTCAGATAGAAAGAGATCCCAATCACCAGTGAGGTCAATGAAGTCGCGGTGTTCCTCAGAGACTCGGGGAACTCTCCATAGAACATTTCAATATTTCCCGGAAATTGGAAGGCCTCGCCTATTCCCATTACAACGAGAGGAGGAAACAGCCATAACACTGACATGAGATGGCCATTTTTAACTGTTTTCAGCCTCTTTGCTTCCACAACTGCAGAGATTGCCATGCTTAGAATGGTGAGAACCTGACCTATCCCCACTTTTTGTAGCGGTGTCAGTGGCTTATGCATTAGCTTTTGGTACATGGGATAGATAAACCAGTTGTTCATTATGATAAAGTTGGATGCGGAGATGAGTATTATGACTTGGAGGGACCCGGCCGGGACTTTGAAGTGAGGGCCAAGCCCACGGTCCGTCACTAGAGCTTGGAGTACCATTAAACTTGTTTGCATCACCATTGGAGTACTAACAAAAATTATGGCCAGCCACAGAGGAAGAACCCGGAGAATGGCTTTAAAATCTTCTACTTCTTGAACACAACATAGTCTCCAATTATTATTATCTTTCTGATTTAATTCACCCTCGGTCTTCAACGCTGCACGATTCAAGAACCTGCATTTGTAAAGCTCTTTCAGTTCTGGTGCAAGTTTCCATGAATCAGGCAAGCATTTTGTTTTCACCTGAAGCTCTTGGAGGGCATTGGAGCACAAGTCTTGGCCTCTATTTCAGGTCCACGGTGATAGTCTTCTTCTTTAGAAGATATCACAGCCTTCCTTTTCACTGTAGCAGCGACTAGAACACGGATCAGGCTTTTGAAAGGACTTCCCATGGGCTTGTCATGCTTGTAGAGTCTCTTCCCCCAGACGAAAACAATGAAACTTACCAAATTAGCAACAGCGCAGAGGCCAAACCCAAGTTTCCAGCTAGCATTATCCTGTATGTAGACAATTGCTGTTGCACCGGTAATAGCTCCAGCATAAAGTGTGAGGAAGTACCAGTTGAAGAAGCTTCCTTGATCCTTAAGTTTCTCGTATTGGTTTGCACCCGCGGATGCCAAGGTGAACCGTGTCCCTCCTGCTCCAGTAGTTACTAGAGCTAAGGCTGCATACAAGACCCCAAGCTGGAGGTTCGATGGAGACTGGCATATGATTGACCCTGTTTCACACGGTCGGGGTCTCAAGTAGTCCACAGATGCGATCAGAGTCAAGAGAACGATGCCCTGAAAACGTTTAAAACTGTTGAGCTTTTTTGTATCGGAACATGAAAGAGAAGTAATTAAACTTACAGTCAGAGAAATGAAAGCAGAGGCGGATATGATGGGAATGTTTCCGAAGAAAGAATCAGCTAAAATGGCTGCAACAACAGGCAACATGCTGATGCATCCATTGGTAATGTTTGCAATCTGAGCAGCAGCGATGCTCTTGATATTGAATTCCTCGATCAGGAAAACAATCAAGTTCATAACCCATCCAAAAGAAGTTATGGACAGGCCTAACAATGTAACTGCACTACATCCCTCAACATCAAGATTTGTATGTCTTGGCGTTAAAGAAACCTAGACAACAATAACAACAAAAGTATAGAAATACAAACCAATTATGAACGGAAAAGTTATCCAGCCACCGCGCTGGCTGCTTGGATCGCCAGATCGCTGTGATTCTACATCACCCGAGACTAGACCAGCCATGGAAGAGAACAAGAGGAAACAGAAGTAACTTTGACTTATATTTGTGTATGATGATGCAGATAAAAAGCCTTGAAGAATATATATATATATATATATATATAAGCAAATGCAGAAAATTATGTTGGTGAATGATTTGGTAATTGTCTTCTTTGGTCCCAAAACTACCTAATCATCTTCTGACATTCCATCTACTGCTTTCCTTTTCTGAAATCAAGTTGGTGTCTGTAATAACCAACTACAAAAGAATTTGGTCAGATCTTGAATAGTATAGTCTATTATTCATCAGAATCCACTACGAATAATCTTTAAATAAACTAAACAATATACTCGCAAGTCACGAGACTCACGACCACACAAATTGTGTCCAAGATTCTGTCTCAAAAAGAGACTGATCCAGGAGTTGCTTTCAATTTCTTAAAAACTATTTATAAGGAAATAGAGAATTTTTTCTTTTGCTATTGAAATGATTATTAGCTGTCTAAATAATACCTAATCAACTTTTTCACATTAATCATCGCTTGTCGTTTTCAAAGATTTGGTTGGTACCTCGGAGAGGAGTATAATGGGCGCCACTGGCGGATTCAGAAATAAATTTAACTGGGATATAATTTATTAATTTAATAATAAAATTTATTTTATTAAAAATATTTGGTTTATTATTTTATATTATTTTTAAAATTGATATTTTACATTATTAACTTTTCATTATTTTTTGTATATTATATTTGATTATTAAACTCTAAATATATAGTATTATTTATCAGATTCATATTGGGCTATCGGTCCATATACATAACTGATTGTAATCTCTCTTAGGTCTAACGACACACATTGTACATAAACACAAGGCGTTACAGCCGTAATCAATAAGAAAGCTTTACACTTCTATAGCTTCTTGACATGGTATCAGAGCTTTGAAACTAGCACTACAAACGAGTTTCATCGCGTTCGATCCAAGGATCCGATTTGAAAATCGCATCGGTTCTGTTCTGTTTCTTTCTTCTTGTTTCTTCTACCTAACGGTTGTCCGTCTTCTCTTGACAATCGTCTTCTGAAAAAATGAGTGAAGAACACCTCACGAATGTTGCTCGTGACAAGGGACGACGTACTATTTCGCCCTATGACCTGACTTCGAGCGACAATCCTGGCACACTGATTTCAAAACCGCTGCTGAAAGGACCCAACTTCGATTAGTGGTCGTTGAATCTGAAGCTAGCACTTCAGGCACAAAAAAAGTTGGCTTCGTAGATGGATCAATACCGCAGCCGAGCGAAGACTGTGATGACTACGAGGATTGGACTGCAAACAACGCCCTCGTTGTCTCATGGATGAAACTTACTATTGATGAGAACATATCTACATCGATGTCTCATATTGTTGATGCTAATGAGCTGTGGACGCACATTCAAAAACGGTTCGCGTTAAGAATGGACAGCGCGTACAAAGGCTCAAAGCCGAGTTGGCAAATTGTCGTAAAAAAGGATTGCTTATTGATGCGTATTATGGAAAACTTACACAACTGTGGATAAGTTTAGCTGACTACCAAAAAGCTAAAACAACGGAGGAAGTCCACAAGGAGCGTGAAGAGGATAAAATGCATCAGTTCCTCATGGGCCTTCACGAGACTACCTACTGTGCTGTCAAGTCGAATCTACTGTCTCGATTTCGTTGCCGAGTCTCGAAGAAGCCTATAACACGTTGACTCAGGACGAGGAATCAAAGAGTCTAGGACGCATGAATGAAGACAGGCCCGAAGGTGTGAGCTTCGCGGTTCAGACCATAGTCGGAACTCGAAATCATCCCACAAGTCGAGGTGGAACGGTTTCGTGTACTCATTGCAGCCGGTCTGGTCACCTTGCAGACAATTGCTTCCGTCTCATCAGATACCCTCCATGGTGGGAGGACAAGGAGAGAAACAAAGGAGGTCATATCGTCTCTCGCGGAAACGCAGCTTTTGGAAACGGAGCTACTGCTCGCAGCTCGCAAAACTCTGCTGCAAAAGGTGCAGTACACTCTTCTCATCACGTCCCTGCTCATGGTGGTGTCTCCTCTGGTCACGCCTTGACGGCAGGTGTGGTTGCTTCGACTCCACCTCCATTGACCGACGCCGATCGTGTAGGTATCAGTGGCCTGAATGATGATCAGTGGAAAACTCTAGTTCACATGCTAGCCGCGCTTTCTCGAATCTTGGATAATCGATACTGGTGCTTCTAATCACATGACAGGTTCTATCGATTACTTGACTGATGTCTGTGACATGGCTCCTATGTTGATCAAACTTCCTGATGGAAGATTTACAACGGCTACTAAACATGGTCATGTGTTTTTGGGCTCCAATCTGAGTCTTCAAGATGTGTTCTTTGTTGATGGTCTTCAGTGTCATCTTATTTCGGTGTCGCAGTTGACTCGAGATAGGCGCTGCATTTTTCAGATAACTGACAGACTTTGCACTGTTCAGGACCGCATTACTCAGACGCTGATTGGAGCGGGTGAGGCACTGCGTGGACTTTATTTATTTAGAGGAGTGGAGGTCATGTCTGCTGTTTCTCATGCATCATCCCAGTCTCTGGAGACATGACACCAACGGATGGGACACCCTTCTTTTAAAGCTTTGTCGCTTTTGGATTTTTCAGATTTGAGTAATGGTGTTTTTGATTCTAAGAAGTGCGATGTTTGTATTCGTGCTAAGCAGACAAGAGATTCTTTTCCCTTGAGTTTCAATAAGACGAGTTTTGCTTTTGAATTGATTCATTGCAATCTTTGGGGTCCGTATCGGACTACAACTCTATGTGGATCACGATATTTTCTTACGATTCTCGACGACTATTCAAGAGCTGTGTGGATATATCTTCTTCCGCCAAAAACAGCTGCTCCTAAACACTTGCACGATTTTATCGCACTCGTCGAACGTCAATTTTCTGCGCAAGTAAAAACAATTCGAAGCGACAACGGATCAGAATTCACATGTCTTTCAGACTTCTTTGCAGAGAAAGGCATAATTCATCAAACTTATTGCGTTGGCACTCCTCAACAGAATGGTAGAGTGGAACAAAAACATCAGCATATTCTTAATGTTGCTCGTTCTCTTCGTTTCCAAGCTAATCTACCGGTTGAATTTTGGGGCTACTGCGCACTATCTGCTGGATACTTGATTAACCGTACTCCCACACAGGTTTTAGATGGTCGAAATCCGTTTGAACTTATCTACAAGTGTCCTCCTCCTTTGAATCATATCCAAGTTATGGGCTATCTCTTCTATGTTCATAACCAGAAGCACGGAGGAGACAAGTTTTCTGCTCGTGGTACACGCTCCGTTTTCGTCGGTTACCCGTTCCACCAAAAGGGTTGGCACGTGTATAATCTTGAAACCGGAAAAGATTCGGTCTCTCGAGATGTGGTTTTTATCGAAACAGAGTTTCCGTTCATGATTTCTGCTCCCTTCACGACTTCATCTCCTGCAGATCACGTACCAGTTTCACTTGCCCCTCATGAGGACATCGATGATGATTGCTTAGTCTCTTTGCCCGAGATAAGTGCAGACTTGCCACTTGATATTACTCATGCCAACGACGACTTTGTACCAGCATCAGATTCTGAAATGTCAACTTCTCCGACATCAGACTCGTCCCCACTACAACACGCTGATACTGATGTCGCGCTGGATGTTGAACCTGATACAGTCGCAACATCAGACACTGAATCTCTAGAATCTGCTGCTCCAGAAATAGAACATCTTGGGCGCGGATAGCGACAACGAAAGGCTCCAACGAAGCTCGCTGATTGTGTCACCATGCTGCTTCATGCTCCCTCCGTCTCTAACACTCGATATCCTTTGGATGATTTCCTCTCCAACTCACAATTTTCAGATCACTACCAAGCGTATTTGTTCGATGTCACTAGTGCTGTCGAACCAAAGCACTACAAAGATGCAATTGTTGACGAAAACTGGCATAATGCCATAGCTGATGAGCTCAACGACTGCGAGGACCAAGTCACCTGGACCGTCGAAGACCTTCCTTCCGGCAAGTCAGCTCTCGGTTGTAAGTGGGTTTTCCGTCTAAAATTTAATGCAGATGGTACCCTCTCTCGCCACAAAGCAAGGCTGGTTGTCCTTGGTAATCATAAAACCGAGGGCATAGACTTCAACGAAACTTATGCGCCTGTTGCAAAGATGGTAACGGTTCAGGCATTTCTCCAAAAAGCAGCTTCGTGTAATTGGGAGATTCACCAATTGGACGTACATAATGCTTTTCTTCACGGCGATCTAGAAGAAGAGGTTTACATGCAGTTTCCTCCGGACGCATGATAAAACCAAGGTATGTTGTCTTCTTAAATATCTCTATGGGCTCAAATAGGCTCCGCGATGCTGGTTTGCAAAACTCGCCAATGCTTTGACAGCTTATGGATTCGCCCAGAGTGAGCCTGATTATTCGCTGTTCACGATGGAGGCTAATGGTATCAGACTACATGTTCTTGTATACGTTGACGACCTTATCATCTCCGGTAGCACTGTCACTGCTATCAACGGATTCAAGCTTTACTTAAGTACTTGCTTTCACATGAAGGATCTAGGGATTCTACGATATTTTCTGGGGATTGAAGTTGCTCGCAATCCCTCGGGCATCTATCTCTGTCAAAGAAAATATGTGCTTGATCTGATCTCGGAAACAAGACTTCTCGGGTTCAAGCCGGTATCGTTTCCCTTAGAGAAAAATCATAAACTAGCTCTCGACAAAAACCAGCAGCTCACGGATCCAACCTCTTATAGACGTCTGATCGGCAAGCTCATTTACATGAGCACCACCAGGCCTGAGTTGTCCTATGTTATACACCTTCTCTCTTAGTTCATGAGTAATCCGAGAACTACACATTGGACTGCTGCTCTTTGTGTTATCCACTATCTCAAGTCCAGCCCCGGCCAAGGTATATTACTTCGTGCTGACCCAGATTTGACTCTCTCGGCATGGTGTGACTCGGATTGGGGTACCTGTCCAATAACGCGTCGCTCCCTTACTGGCTGGTTTATTCAGCTCGCTGGCTCACCTCTCTCGTGGAAGACGCAGAAACACAAAGCCGTCTCGCGCTCCTCCGCAGAAGCTGAATACATGGCTATGGCCGATACCGTAAGTGAAATCCTATGGTTGCGACAGATGCTACCAGCTTTGGGCATTGACTGTGACTATGCAAATCCACTACACTCGGACAGCAAGTCGGCTATCGGTCTTGCCGCAAACCCTGTTTTCCATGCCCGAACGAAGCATGTCGGTATGGACTGTCATTTCATTCGTGACGAGATACTCAGAGGTGTCATTGTACCCAAACACGTTTCCACAACCAACCAATTGACTGACATCATGACTAAAGCTTTGGGACACAAAGAGTTTCGAGCTTTTCTTCTCAAGTTGGGTGTTTGTGACCTCCACACTCCACCTTGAGGGGAGGTATTAGGCTATCGGCCATATACATAACTGATTGTAATCTCTCTTAGGTCTAACGACACACGTTGTATATAAACACAAAGCGTTACAGCCGTAATCAATAAGAAAACTTTACACTTCTATAGCTTCTTGACAATTCCCACTCTATAATCACACCAAAAGACTAATGTATTTCCCACTCTATAATCACACGAAAAGACTAAGGAACCGAAAAAAGAAAACAAAAGTAGTAAAAAACCACTTACCGAAACTCATTAGAAGAGTTTTAACCAATAAGTATAAAGGAGGCTAATTGACAAGCCGGATATCTTATTCTCAAAAGTATTTAAAGGAAGATATTTTCGGAATATGGATGCTTTGGATCCAATAAAATCTTACTCTCCGTCCTTTGGATGGAAGAGTATAACTTCAGCTAGATCTTTGGTTAATAAAGGACTTATTAAGAGGGTGGGAACAGGAACATCCATTTCAATATGGAATGATCCTTGGGTACCAGCCTATCGCCCGAGACCAGCAATACAAAAACAAAACTCTTTTAATACACTACTTACAGTGGACCAATTGATAGATCATGATCACCAGACTTGGAATACTGATCTTATCAAGAGTGTTGTCGAACCGGAGGAGGCACTCATAATAGAGAGCATCCCGTTCAGTCGTTTAAATCGACCGGACACATTGGGATGGCACCATACCAAATCTGGGAGATATACGGTAAAATCTGGGTACAATATGGAGCGGGCGACGGTGGAGGCCGGAAGATCCGTCTGGGGACCAAGCATAAAACCATTACAGGCCTTCTCGTGGAAAACAAAATGCTCCCCGAAGATACGGCACTTTATTTGGCAAGCGATTTCTGGTTGTTTATCGGTAACTAAGAATCTCAACACAAGAGGTATTAAATGTGATACACGATGTGTGCGTTGTGGAATGGAAGAAACGATAAATCACGTGTTGTTTCGTTGCCCACCGGCAACACAAGTCTGGGCACTTTCCCAAGTTCCTACAAATCCGGACATATTTCCATCGGAATCTTTATTCACAAATATGGATTATCTTTTCTGGAGAATACCATCGGATGCACACAAAGAGAGTTATCCATGGATATTATGGTATATTTGGAAGAGTAGGAATGATATGGTATATAGTCAGATTGATAGAAGTCCTGCGGATACAATCAAAATGGCAGAGACAGAATCAAATTTATGGGAAGAGGCGCATACACTTGTAGGACATAGTGGAATTGACTCTGTTGGTCCAAGGCCAAGGGGCGCTGAAATGGTCTACTCAGGACAATGGTGTTTCGTGGATGCCTCTTGGAAAGAGGGAGCAATGTATACATGTCAGGGATGGTACAATTGTTATGAAGGAGGGGTAAATGTTATGATGGGAGCGAGAAATGTCATTCAAAGTCTGACATCACTTCATGCGGAATTCGAGACACTAATCTGGGCTATGGATTACATGAAGCTAGGACAGCAACCTCATATCACTTTTGCGACGGACTGTTCAGATCTGGTTAAGATTGTGTCGAAACCAGAAGAATGGCCTGCCTTCATTAGACACATCGAAGAGTTTGATCGAAGGAAGGGATACTTTTCACCTTTTAAGATCAAACACATACCTCGCGCAAAAAATGTGACAGCAGATGGGCTAGCACGACGGGCACGTCTCAGACAGTCATGGAGTTTTCATGTTGGACCGGAACCACCATCATGGGCAATAGATAACTAGGTTTCAATTCATTATTGTTGTCAAAAAAAAAAAAAAAAAAAACCAATAAGTCTGCTATTTAGTTCATTGTTGTAATATAACTTGCAATTCATATATAGAGGCATATGTTTCCACTTTCCATTTCATAAAATAAAAAGTAGATTATGAACTGAAATTTATATGCATTTTGTATTTTACTTTCTATCATCATTTATATCTCATATAAATAATTTTTGATAATTTGTATTTGTTAATTTTCCTTTTAAGCGCACCTTTCTTTAGATCCATGCAATTCTTGTTAGCAATAGAAAAAAAATATTTATTTGGAGTTATTAAAAATATTTTTAGAATATTAACAATTTCACTTTAATTTACATAGAAATTAATGTGAAACTTAATATTATAGATATTTTAAGCTGAAAATAAATTTGTACATAATAATGAGAGTTTTTTTTTTTTTTTTTTTTGTCTCAAATGACCATATTTCTCAAACCAAAATCATGTACAACTCTTTTTAATCTCTCATACTCCTCTCATCTTTAATGAAATGTGCATTGACCAAATTTTCTTTAATGAATTATATCAATGTAACTAATTTGAAAAGAACAAAACAGAAAACTGCATTTTTGACAAAAATAAATACAGAAAAGAACGATGAACCCAGTTGCCCAATCGTGCTCCTCCAACGCCATCTTCGTCCTCCTCCGCCATCGACGTCTCCTTACTGCCACCGCGTTTCTTGAGCTGCATTGAACTCCAAAATATAGTTATATTATTTTGCATTGAGCTGCATTGGCCTAAATTGGGGATTTAGGTATTGAAAATTAAGAGAATTGATGGATTGAATTGGATTTGGTGCACATTGGTTTGTCCATTGTTTTGGGGTTGATTAGGACTATAAATTGGTAGCAAATGCATTTAAGTGGATGAATCATAGTGAAGTATAAGGTGATTAGAATCTGAAACAGATTTAATTTGAGTTCATGCGATAGGATAAATAGATAAAACTAGAATTAATTTTAAATGTTATATAACTATTAAAATTGGTATTACTGAAAATGAGGAGCAACGTCAACATACATAGTAAATGCCACATGTATAATATAATGTTGAAAGACATTAGTGGAGGAGATAACAATATAGATGGAAGAAGCTAAGATATACAAAAAGCTTTGTTTAGATGTAAGTAAGGTTAAATTGCATTTGAGTTACATTCCTCTGCTGGTTGGATGTGAGGAACAATGGACTATTTGTGAGGATGAGGATCTGGTTGTTTATCTAACGTCTGGTGGTAAAGAGAATCGTAAATGTATTTTCTATGTGGAGGTGGTGAATACATTAGAACTGACAAGCCACAGTCGAGGCTGGGAATTTTTTGTGTGTGTGTGCATATTCTTTGATGTTCAGAAGTATCCTTGTGTTCATGCACTAGCCGCTTTCATCTCATTCAAAAACAATGATGATAGAGGTGGTGGTCGTGATACCCAAATAGAATTACATGAGTTGTGGTCAAAATATTTTTGGACGGAGATGTTGGCATTGGCTTATTTCAAGTCGATTTATGTAGTGCCAAATATGTCTGTATAGAATTTCTCGAATTACATCAAAGAAAAGTAGATCATACCTCGGGATCACATCATAAAGAAGGGTCGAAAGAGAGTATTAAGGTTTCCATCGGCCAGAGAAAAGCGTCGTCGAAAGACAAATAATAAAAGGCGTCCAAGATAACTACCATGGTTGTTATTTGGTGAAAACTACTAGTTTTTAATTGATTTTTAAGTTTTTGATATGTAAAACAACTAAGTCAAGCTAGTTTTCCTATATGTAATACTATATATTGTTTTGTGATTACTCAGGTAATAGTATAACTACAGATTACTAACGTACAATTAGTAAAACTGGTATCACCAGTATTAGTTGACTTTGAAAAGAAATTATGTATAACTTTTACAAAACCAAAACTAATCACCATATCAAAGCATATTGTGTTGTCACAAGTACATAACTAGGAAATAACCAAATTTTAACAAACTTGGGTTAATATGAAATAATTTAGACACTTTCTAATTGATTTGAACCAAAAAGACACTTTCTAATTGATAAACCAACTTAGGAAGGAAAAGTTACAAAAATCTACATTTCAAATTTATTATTGCATTTGGAAATTTTTTTTTTATTATTGCATATAACAATCATAATTACATGTTGAAACAATAAAATCAACTATAAAACTAGAAAAAACAAATTTTTAATTTAGGTAATACAGTTTAAATTGGAAAACACCAAAAGTAGAACTTCTCAAAATTTTGGTACAACTATATCTTACGTAAACTAAGTGAAAAATGTTGGCTGGAAACTGAAAAATAAAAGTTGTAGGTGCCCTTGTATATCAAATTTTATTTTAAGAATATGAATAATGATAGTATCTACGTATTATTACAAGAAAGTTATATAAAGTTATATAATAGTAAATAGTAATATATATATATATATTAATTATATATGAATATATGATAAAATGAAAAATTCAGTGATTTTTTCAACTCTTAAGATCAAATCTCTCTCTCTCTCTCTCTCTCTCTCTCTCTCTCTCTCTCTCTCTCTCTCTCTCTCTCTCTCTCTCTCTCTCTCTCTCTCTCTCTCTCTCTCTCTCTCTCTCTCTCTCTCTCTCTCTCTCTCTCAGGCTCTGATTGGTTGCTTCAAAAGTTCAAAAGTGGGATGGGAAGGGAAAAAAATTACACTTGAAAAACATGGAGGGAGGATTTTTCCCGTCCAACAAAAATGAAATGCTTTGTAAACAAAAAAAACATGTGGGCCCAAAACAAAAATAATTCCACTCATTCACGTTTCCCTCCTACTCCCTCTCAATCCCTCTTTGATTATCGCCCAATCCCTCTCCCACCCAATCCCTCTCCCTTAATACCAATCACACCCTTAATTTAAATCCGACATTCGCCTCTCTCTCTACATCTCTATCTCTCTTTATCTATCTCTCTTCATTCTCATCCAACCTTTTCCTCTATCTCTCTCTTCCTTCTCTTAATTACGTCGACAATTTCCTTTCATTTAGTCACCCACATCTTGATTATGGATCCATACAAGAATTACTAATATAACTAATTTATATTTATACATGGAAAGCATAGTTTTACCTACTATGCATGAAATCAAATTCAAAGACAAAACAGTTGTAAAAACACAACAAACCAACATTGTCTTAAATAGTATTGAGATACTAGGACCAATTTAGAAAATCCAAACAAACAATAGTACGAGTTCAAAAACCAAAACAACATAGTTTCAAAACTGTATCAACGGTCAAAACAACAACATAGATTTACTCTCCTCTTTGATCCTAGACATACGCCTATAGTGGCAACAACCTTTGCTCCAACCCATATACCTTATCGAGAATCACCTTCTGCTGGTCTCCCATCGTCTTTACAAGATTTACCAATTCAGTAAACGATGTGTTTCCGGCCTTGAACCTTGTAATTGATGTCTCTGTGAAAAAAGTGTTTGAACTGCGCGTCTTAGTGAGCTTCAAACTCTTTAGAGTTTTCAAAACCTTTTCGATGTACCACCTCGTGGATATCTTCAAAAAAACAACAACAGCATACTTTTACCAAACAAATTCAAACAACCACCATAAGAAAAATATACAAGCAGTAAAAAATCAAAACAACAATTATTTCCTCCAACACTGTTGAGTGGAGGCTTCAAATTGTCTAACGTTGTCAATGCTTCATGGATACAAAACCATGTCGATATTCTAATTTTCTTCTTTTACTTCTCCGGTAGGAAATATATTTTCATAGGTTGTATTGATGTCGTTTCCTCTCGGAATACTGCAACAAACATTCACTTGTATCAAGTCATGCCAGTATTACATATTGAATCCGACTAGTTTCACCTTTTTCTACCAATATTTCTTAAAGAATAAATCTGACTAGTTTTACCTAGTTCTACAAGTGTTACTCATAAATTCAAAAACGAACACTAGCTCGTATTTACAAATTATACCTCGATAACTTCTTAGTTTCACAAAGAGAGATGAATGAAAGCAGAGTTAGAGATTTATCGAAAGCGGAGTAAGATATTTATTGAAAATAGTTTTGACATTGTGTAATTAGGGATTGCTCATTTCAATTAGGGAAGTCAAGAAATTAGTTAAGTTTAAAAAAAAAAAATGGTTCAGTATGAAAAATTAATTGGGTTTAGTTTCTGGATTAGATCGACAAGGTTCGGTGGGCAGATAAACACATGTATAAAGTGTGATTATTAGAAACTGATTTGGGCTGAGGGTAATTTAACTAATTTTGGATTAAAAAATGTTAAAAATTCAATTTAAAATGGGGTATTTTGTGATTTTATTTTTAGATAGAGGTACTGGAGATTCTGACCTTAATAGTGATGATAGTTTAAGAAATTATTTTGGAGTGTTTTTATCTAACACTACAGTTTTTCAATCTTTTTTTTCATTTTGCTAGAAATTTTGGGTGCTTTGGATTAATAAATATGCTGTTTCAAAATTTCGGGAGTTTTGGACAATATTTTAATATAATTCTAGATAATATTTTAAAAACTAACGAAAAATGTGTAAAAGTCCATTGTAAAAATTACCGAATTTGTCTTTTTCGCTTCCTCGAAAATGTGTGTGATAAAGACTTCCAAATACTCGTAGCTGATCATAAACTGGTTTATCATTGTAAAGAATCGTAAAGAAAGTGACATTTTAGAACCACTGTTGATGTGCGATTGATGAGGTGAGCGCCGTAAGAACAGCTTCGCCTAAATTTTTTATTATGAGGCTCCCTTGAAACAAGAAGGTTAAAATGATGGGTTAAGGAAAAGCGGAGGAAAGAATCTGGCGCAGAAGGCAACTGATCCTAGACAGAGCAGACCAGAGTGTCATTACAAAAAACAGGGCCTTTATCGACGGAATTTCTGACGGGACGTTTTACGACGGGATATCGTCGGAAATTTCCGACGGTTTCTCATTCCGTCAAAAATTCCCGACGATAAACCGACGGTTTAATTAGCCGTCGGTTTTCCATCGTATTTCGGTCGGTTTAGCATCGGTTTATTATAGCCGTTAATATGACCATTTATCTGACCGTTGGACCAATTAAAAACTTTCCGTCGGAAATTGTGCTATATATATCTCATGTCTTCTCTCTTCCCCTCCACACATATCCCTCCATAACTCTCTCTCTCCCTCTCTCTTTAACCGAGCAAAATGTCATCTTCTAACTATTACTGATCGTGGATGGACAGAGTTAGGATTGATGAGGTGACGACCCTAGTGCACAGGGAATATGCACTTGGTATTGCGGAATTCATGTCGTTAGCTTCCAATCAACCACATACACTGAAAACCGGTAAGTTAAGATGTCAATGTCTTACTTGCCAAAATTTTAGAAATGTTACGATTGGCGAAGTATGACATCACTTGTATTCAGCTGGGTTTATGTCGGGTTATAAGATTTGGTATCTTCATGGAGAAACTGCGGATTATGCAAGTAGTAGTAGAGAACCTTACGGAAGTACTAGTACTTGGGAACCTAATGTTAGTTCTAGCGAACCTTATAGTGCCGATGTAGATTTTGGTGTAGGTACCGTTCAGATGGTTAATGATGCATATAGAGAAAATATTGTAGAAGTAGGTGAACATCAAATTCCTAGGGTAGATGAGGAACCTAATGTAGAAACTAGAAGATTTTTTGACATGTTAGATGCAGCGAAGCGGCCGCTTTACGATGGTTGCAGACAGGGTCATTCGCCATTATCATCTGCTACAAGATTAATGGGCATAAAGACGAACTACAATCTGCCGGAAGAATGTGTGGATGCAATTTGCGACTTTGTGAAAGATATTCTTCCAGAAGATAACATTGTGCCAGCTTCATACACAGTGGCGAAGCCACGTTATAGAAGTGGTGGGCATATGCCCCCTAAATTTTTTTTTTAAAATTTTTTTAATGATATTTATTAGCTTTTTACAATTATATATCTAATTCTTTACAAAAATCATAAATTCCCCCCCATGAAATTTATGTCTGCCTTCGCCACTGTTCATACAACGAGGTCGAGAAACTTGTTAAAGGGTTTGGATTACCGTATGAGATGATAGATGTGTGCATCGACAACTATATGATATATTGGAGAGAAGATGAATACCGTCTGGATTGCAAATTCTGTAAGAAGCCTCACTATGAGGATACAAGGGGAAGAGCTAAGGTTCCATTCAAGAGAATGTGGTATATGCCATTAACCGATAAGTTGCGGCGCTTACACCAATCGGAGAGAACTGCGGGGGAAATGAGATGGCATGCTGAGCATAGAAGAGGAGAAGAGATTGGACATCCGTCGGATGCTGAAGCGTGGCGACATTTTCATAGAGTATATCCAGATTTTGCATACGAGCCACGTAACGTGTACCTCGGATTATGCACAGATGGTTTCAACCCGTTTGGAAGGCATGGGAGACAATATTCGTTGTGGCCAGTGATTTTAACTCCTTATAACCTACCGCCGACTATGTGCATGCGTCGAGAGTTTCTTTTCCTCTCCGTACTCGTTCCCGGTCCAGAGCATCCCAGAAGAACATTTGATGTGTTCTTGCAGCCATTGATACATGAGTTGCAAATGTTATGGATACCCGGTGTTGTAGCATACGATGTCTCATGCAAGGAATTTTTTTGATGAGGGCTGCATTGATGTGGACCATTAGCGATTTTCCGGCTTACGGTATGTTATCAGGATGGACAACGCATGGGAGGTTAGCATGTCCGTATTGTCAGGAAAAGACAGAAGCATTCCAGTTGAAGAATGGATGCAAATCGTGTTGATTTGATTGTCATAGAAGATTTCTACCGCATGATCATCCATATCGGAAAAACACAAAACTTTTTACGAAGAAGAGGAAAGTGTTTGATGATCCTATTCTCCAAGATGATGGTTCGACTACTTTGGGGCTCTTAGAAACCTTTGGTGCACTAAGAACTCGTGAATGCGGTGGACAAGTCATGAGAATATTTACGCAGCTGGTGTGTCCCACAATTGGCACAAGCAAAGCATCTTCTGGGATTTACCATATTGGAAGGACCAGTTACTAAGGCATAATCTTGATGTCATGCACATTGAGAAAAATTTATTCGATAACATCATGAACACTGTTCTCAACGTGCAAGGGAATACGAAAGATAATGTGAAGTCTAGGATTGATTTGCCTGAAATTTGTGATCGGCCTGAACTTCATCTTCAGAAGAACGAAAAACCGCCAATTCCAGCGTACTGGGTAGACCCGAAGTCGAAGGAAGAGTTATTTAAGTGGATTATGCTGCAAGTTAAATTCCCAGACAGTTACACATCAAACTTGCATAACTACGTGGACACTGATGGGGGAAAGTTTATTGTAATGAAGATTCATGATTGTCATGTGATGATGCAGCAACTCGTGTCGTTTGCTTTTGCTCATCTCCTTCCTCGAGATGTCCACAAAGCAATTGCAGCGGTCGGATCTTTTTTTCAGGGATATATCCACCAGATCACTTACTGTTGATGGGATCAGAAATCTGGAGCAAAACATTCCTAAAATCTTATGCAATCTGGAGAAGATGTTTCCACCGTCCTTCTTCGATGTCATGGAGCACTTGCCTATTCATCTCCCGGGTGAAGCTAGACTTGGTGGTCCGGTACAATATCGGTGGATGTATCCTTTTGAGAGCTATATGTTCCATCTTAAAAAGAAGTTGAAGAATCTCGCTAAAGTGGAGGGTTCTATTGACGCTCAATATAACAATGAAGAGACTGTGACCTTTGCTGGCTATTACTTCCCTTCTCAAGTACGCACGAGGAGAAGGCGCCCAGATAGAAACGATGATAGGGGGAGAGGCAAATTTATCGGTCAGTTGTTCCTAACATTCTTCAACAAGTTGGGCGGTTAAGTGAAAAAGTCGGAAAGCAGAAACTAACAACACAAGAGCATACACATCTCCACAAGTACATTCTAACAAATTGCGAGGAAGTATTTGAATATGAAAGGTATATATGTTTATTAGATTTATGATTTTTATTGCACTTGGTTTATTTATTTACATTTTTTTAACTTTTGTAGGTTATATATGGAAGCTCTCAAGTTTCATCATCCAGAACTGAACGAAAGCCAACGTGAGGCTCGGAAAAAAGACTTCAGCCATTGGTTAACCTTTTATGTAAGAACTTGTTTATCTAACCTTACAAAATACTTGATTGAAACTTAGCACCTTAAATAACGTTGATGTGATCATACTCTTAGGTACGTCAGGAACTCACCGCTGGATGCACCCCCGATGATTGGTTAGTTGACATAATAGAGGGCCTCCACTACACCGCAAGGTCTTATCCGAGATATTTCACTAGGGGGTACGCATTTAAGGTGCATGTAGAAGGATCAACAAGAATTACCGCCGACCACGGAGTTTCATCTGCATCTAGCGAAGTTGTCTACTATGGTATTCTCAAAGAAATACTTGAAGTAAAGTACCTAGGAAAGCTTGGAATGCGATGTGTGGTTTTTCTAGGCTATTGGTTTAACCCGATCCTAGGGAAAGGTGTTGTGATCGATGATTTTGGTGTGACGTCAATTAATTCGAGCAAAAAACTAAGAAACTACGATCCATTCATTATTGCTTCACAAGCAGATCAGGTTAGTATTTGAAATTAATTCGGTTATTATTAGCATATAAACAAACTTATTCCTAATAAGTTACCACAGATGCAGGTGTGTTACATTCCATACCTTCGATTAACTTACAAAAACGATCCTTGGATCACGGTTACGAAAATAAACCCACGGGGGAGAGTGCACGGAGTTGAGGAACGCGGAGTAGAGCCTTTACAAGCAAGTGGAACTGATTTTATAGCTCCTGTAGAAGAATCCCTTGAAGTGAATTTAGTTGTCGACATCATTCAATTTGGGGATATTGTTCTTCATTCAGAATCCGAAGAAGAGAGAGAGGCGAGTATGACGACGACACCGACTCAATTTCAATTGACTACGACTCAGATTAATTATTTACATCCTTTATAAATATTGTAAAAGAATAAATATGCACTAGGATTAATTATTTACATGATTGTTTTTTAGTTGTTTCTATTACTAAGTATGAATATTTATAAATAATTGTATCAAAAGAACAATAAACTACCTAGCTCAAATGGTCAAGGCGTCCCATGTTCAACTAACACAACATCCATCTAAGGTTCACCGGTTCGAACCGCCCTTGCTGCGCGAAAATATTTTGTTTTAAAATATTTAAATTTTCCGATGGAAAACCGTCGAAACCACTTTTCCTGACGTAAATCCGTCGGTTTTTTAAATTCCGACGGAAATCCGTCAAAATTTACCGACGGATTTACGACGGAGTAGGGTTTAGGTTTTCCGAATGGCAAACCGATAATCGTAAAACCACTAAATAGTTATTGTAATGATAGATTGTAATATAATTTTACAATATTATATCCAAATGACAATGTTCGTTCGTTTGGAAAAAATTACAACTATTCGGACCAAAACACTTTATAGTATACAATAACGGTTAACTCGAAGTTATTGTCAAACATCGTCTAATTTGTAATTATCATAATTTTCTTTAAACTGGTGTGTATAATCAAAAACTTCAATGTTAATGTTACATATAAATGTGAACATGATAAAATGACATAGTGAAAACCCTAATCAAAAACCTAAACCCTAAACCCTCGGAAATCCGTCGGTTTTCCCTCGTTATGGCGTCGGTTTTCTGTCGGTTTTACGTCGGTTTTGCGTCGGTTTTCCATCGATTTTCTGTCAATAACCATCTTTAAACGGTCAAAATGCGCAGTTATTCTCTACTCTTCCCTATGCGTCGTCTGGGTAAATGTCTTTTCGGAAATTAACCCATTTTCCGACAGAAATCCGTCGGAAAAACCGTCGGAAATTTTGTATAAATAGGTCTCGGATTTCAAAAGTTTTTCATTCAAATCACAACACAAAACACTTAAGAAAATGTATTTTGTCTATTTCTCTCCAGAACCCCGCGAATCTGCATTACGGGTAGTCGCAATGCCGGGTCGAGAACATCTTCTCAATCTCGACCCATCCCGGCAAGCTCACCGTGCTATTTGGTTCGGATATAACGCGGTTATTCTGTCCGTAATCAGTGACATCATTGAAACTCGCTGGTCCGGCAGATATCTCACGTACTACAGCACGCTGACAGCCCTTAAGGAAGCTTGGTTCGAAGATTTTCTCGTAAGTAATGTTATTTTAAAAAAATAAATATTGAAATATACTTAATAATACAAATAATTAATTTGCAGGAATACTTCACGTTCTCCCCGAACAATGTCTTAATAGTCTGGCGGGAATTCCAGGACCGCTAGACGGGTTTTCCAAACGAAGATGCGGTGGATGAAGTTACGTTGGTGATAGGTTTCTAAGTTTTACCCTATTCTAAACTGCAAGTGAACAACAATGTCAAAGTAGTATATAGGGCTATCGAATCCACAGGGACACTTGGTCTCAATAGAAACAGAAACGTAGAGATTAAACTAGAAATAAGCAGATGGTGAAGTAAATAAATTGCGAAGCAAAAAAAGTAAACAGTAGCAGAGATTAACGGTTGAGAAGCAATAAACTAAAAGCGTCAAGCCTAGGGTATTCTCAGGAAATCAGACAAGCAGACAGTTCATTCAGCAAGGATCTAATTAAGCACAGTTCTAGAACTCAAAACACAGATATAGAATTAACCAAATTCCTTTGCGATAATTCTCTAAGCCTAAGTGCAGCAAACCAAACTTTCGTTTGCGAGAACTAACAGATTAAACTAGCATTAATCCCAAGTTTGATATGTTCACAATTATCCTAAACCAAACTTCCGTTTGCGCAAAGTTTAATTGCCCGATTTAATTAGTTCAGATTCCTAAACCCCACTTCCGTGACGTATTTAGCAACCTAAGATCTAGATTCTAATTGATCAGGTTAGAACTAGCTTTAAGCACAATTAAATTGAAGAACATATATAGTTATGAATCCTTAACTGAATTTGAACAAGTCTAGCAAGTCATGAAATCCTATGTGAGAAACCCTAAACTCAACTATGGATCTACTCAGACATGATTAATGAAAACATAATCAAAGAAATAATAGATTGCATATAAGAAATTAAATAGATAAAGGGGTTCGAAATCTTCTCCAAAATAAGTGAATACAGGAAATAGATCAGCCCCAAAAGCTCTAGAAATCTCTTAGCTATTAGTATCAAAGCGTAATGTAAAGCGTAGGTAAAATAAACACCAAAAACTAGTATATATAGGCATGATCCCGGATGGGGCTTCTGTGTAAATACTGGAACTATTCTGGGCCTCTTTGCAAATCTTCATAACTTGTTAAACCGACGCGTACGGCCCATCTCGCTAGTGTGTCGACCGATGCACAATGTGTGTCGATCGATGCATGATCAATAAATCGGACAGTGAGTAAATCTCTCGGCCAATACGTCCCAAAAGTCCCAAAATGCTCCAAATATCTCCAATTAGCTCCAAACCTGATTAAACCTGTAAAAGACTCTAAACAAAGACAAAAGACACTAAAAACACATCTATATCATGGTCTAAAATGGGTAAAAACCATGATATATCAACTCCCCCACACTTAGCCTTTGCTTGCCCTCAAGCAAAACATAGAACTAAAACATGGTGAAGAGGTTTGAAAACTCTTCAGAAACTCATTTCATCCTAGAAGCTACAATACTCAGATTCCCCTTAGTAAACCACTGCAAGAATCAATCACAGGATATCAAGACCACAATGTACTTCCCCCACACTTAGCAACTGTCCTAGGTAAACTCTACAATCACATTCAAGCATTCAAATTCTCCCTACTGACTTCTGCAAGTATTTAAGTGCGGTCTCACCTAAGGATTATCGATCAAAGGGCACATGGATTCTTACCTTATCAGCTCTAGACCACCATACTGTCTTTCTCTAGTCCCTTTCTTCTCTTTCCCTTCTTTAACAACTGATTTTTCCCCACTGGGTATCATTTTATTTTTTTTATCAGTGTTCTTCCCGTTATGGGGTGTACTTTGGACACATTCCATGGTACACAGGATATGAGAGTTTCAGCTACCATTCCCATGACCACTTCGGAGTTACTAACTCATCCTCAGTTTATTATATATTTTTTTTTTTTTACTTTACAGAAGGGGAGAAGGGAACTAAATAGGACATGTTTACAGGCTGTGTCAGAACTAACAAGGGGATCCGACACAAAGTATACCAAGCCCTTAGGTGAGAAATCTAAGTCAGTATTAAGGTTGAAGTCAGTAAAAGGATCCTCTGATACCTGAAGTGATGTGGGTGTTCCCAGTAGGTTGATCTGTGATGGGGTTTTCTAATAGTCATAGATAGATCCTGCAACTTCATCCCAATGGTTACTTAAGTTCCTGCAAGTCTTGTAAATCTTCTCAGAAAATCATAGTTTCTTACTTAAACAATTTTGACTCAATAAAACAAAAAATTTTGAAAAACGGACTGACTCTTAAGAAAACAGAAAACAAAAGTCAGTAGCACCTCCCCCACACTTAAGACACACTGTCCCCAGTAGTGTCCAGCGAAGGATCGGTAAAAAGAAAATAAAAACTGAAAAGGTGAAATTATGTCTGTCGGGTTACCTCTGTCGCTGAGCATCGATCGTTGCACTAAGTGCATCGACCGTTACTTGGCGATTTTCGTGTATAGTCGATCGTTGCTCAGGACCGCAACGATCGCTGCAATGCGATTCCTTTCGTGTTGTGACGATCGACACAGAAGTGCGTCGATCGTTGCACTGCGATTTTGTCCGAGACCTGCAAACATAACTGCACCAAAAACAAAAACAAACGTAAAATCCTAACAAAAACACCAAAAATTAAGTAGAAAAACACCAGTACCTAATGGTGGGTTGCCTCCCACCCAGCGCTTGTTTAAGGTCAATAGCTTGACCGGACGGATGGGAATTTTCAAGTACCAGGAGGTCTTGACAGAGACTTTTTCTGTCTCTGTTCAAGTCTCCTCATCCAAGGTGGTGAGTAGGCTGTTTCGGAATGCTCATGTCCAAGAAAAGATGGAGTGAAATGTGCTCCAGGATCTATAACCATGGTATGATCAGGTTGCTCAAAATCTGCGTCCCTTATGGTGAATGTCTGCCCATCTATCAGTGGCTTTCGCAGCTTATCCATCTCATAGTGCAGTGGTTCATCTCCCAGATAGAGGTCTATCAGGCTGTTCCTAACATCAATCAACGCTCCTGCTGTAGCCAAAAAGGGTCTCCCAAGCAATAATGCTTCATCCGGATCACAGTCATATTTCAGCACAAGGAAGTCCGTTGGAACTAAGTAGTTTCCAACTCTCACCGGAATGTCCATAAGGAGTCCTTCAGGAACTCGTATGGACTGATCAGCTAGAACAAGAGAAGTCCTAGTGGGAGTAAAATCCAGCATACCCAGCTTCTCTGCCACAGAATAAGGCATCAAACTTCCAGCAGCTCCTAAATCACACAGAGAGCGTCTAAAACTATCCTCAAAGATAGAACAATCCAGCACAAAGACTCCAGGATCAGATAGCTTCTTCGGGACCTTAGTTAGCAGAACATCACTGATATGCTGAGGAACTATTATCCCCCAGTCTTTCAGATCATCATCCAGGGGCAACATCTTGTTCAGGTACCTTTGCACACATGGATGATAAGGTGGATCATCAGAAGTTGGAATTTCTTCCAATTCTTCACCAATACCTTCTAATTTCTTCAGCTCTTCAATCTCTTGCCTAATCACTTCAGACACTGAGGAGTGTTGTCTAAAGATCTGCTCGTAGATCTCCTGTTGAGAAATCTCAGAGGCTCCATTGAATAGGCGATCAAGCTCCAAATCATCATTTATGCTATTATCATCCGAAGGTTCTGTCTGTTCACGCCCTGCAACGACCGACACTAAGGGTGTGTCGATCGTTGCCATCCCGACGGGTGTATCGATCGGCACAGATGTTGCATCGATCGACGCACTGCAGCAGATTTCACCCGAGAGTTTTTCACAAATATCCGAAAATTCCTGTTCTGTCACCAACTCAGCTGTACTTAGCTCAAATCTTTCACCTAGGTGAGATCCATCATTAATGCACACAGACCAGGCCTTAACATGAGTGTCTGCCACTCCTTTTCCCTTCAGTGAGCTGGACATCTGGTTTACCTGAGTGTCCAACTGCTTCATGTGAGTGCTCAGAGACTCAAATTTCCCATTGAGGTCTTCATAGACAGCGTCCAACTTCTTGTTGCAGTCCACAGAAATCTTGGTCTGACTCTCAATCAGTTGTTCCATCATAGCCTCCATTTTGCTCTCATGGGCTGTAGGCGCAAGAGGAGTCTGATAAGATGTAGATCCATAGGTTCTCTGAGTACCTTGTCCATAGGTCTTCTGAAAACCACCAGTCTGTCCACCATTGGAGAATCTGTTCCCCTGTTGATTACCAAATCTATTACCTTGGAAACCAGAACCTCCTATGAAATTCACATCTTCTTCCTGAGTTTCCTCCTCAGCCTGAATCACCTCTACATCTTGGGCAAAGTGGACAGATTTCTTACTTGTCAAGAGATTGTAGACTGTGTCCAATCTGGATCTTATATTAGCTATATCAGAATTCTCTACAGTTCCACCAGATTTCTTCCTCCTTTCATCCATTGTCTTGCAACTGTTGCTGCCAATCAGGTTCTCAATCAACTGCTTAGCTTGTGTAGGAGTCCTGGTGTTGAAATTAGCATTACTGGAATTATCCAGCGCAGTCTGATAAGGGAGATCTATGCCTCTGAAGAAAATACCAATCAGCTGTACTTCTGTGAATCCATGGTGTGGACAGTCACGCTGCAACTGCTTAAATCTCATCCAGGCAGTCTTCAAGGGCTCCACAGCTCTTTGGGAAAAGGTGAGTATGTCCTGTCTGGACTGATCCGAGCGCGCATCATCATAAAAATGACGCAAGAACTCACTCTTTAAGGCTGCCCAAGTAGTATACTGACCAGGTGCCAGTTGTCTCAGCCATGCACTAGCGTCTCCAGCAAGACTGTGCGGAAATAGCTTAAGGAACAGATAGTCCGGGCATACTCCTTCATACTTCATGCCAGTGACTATGTCCTCAAACTTGTCAATGTGATCCATAGGCTGCTCTGCTTGAAGACCATGAAAAGCAATCTGTCTCATCAGCTGGTAGTAGATGGTTTTTACCTCAAAATCATTCCTCTCAAAAGCAGGAAGCACTAGAGCTGCTCGGTTTGCATGAAACTCATCAGGTCTGTTGTAGTCAGCTAGTGTCCTCTCATGAACCACCATCTCTCTACCTTGGGCCTGTCCTTGACCCTGGTTTCGGTTCAGCTCATGTTGCTCAGGAGGATCAGGGATGACATTCCCTTCAGCATCAACCCGATGCCCAGCAGCATTGTACGGGTTGTCATCTTGGTCCCTCAGGGTACCTTCAGCATCTGGTATCAAGATCAAACGTTCTCGTACCATTCTCTCTCTTCTTTCTCTTCTGTTAGTCCTCTCTAGACGTCCAAGTTCCTCTAGTCCGAGATTAAGCAAGCTCGAGTTCGGATTACTTCGAGTTTTCTGCGTTGGCATAAACTGTCTGTAATCGTCCAGCAACGATCGATGCTATCAGTGCAACGATCGATTCAATCTCAGAATCGCCTAGTGACGATCGACGCAAGGGATGCAACGATCGACGCAAGGCGAAATTCGTACCTGCGACAGAAAGAAACAGAGAAAAAGTTCAGCAAAATCAAAAAAAAACAAAAAACGAAAAAGAACAAAAACAAAAAGAAAAATTTCTAGCAAAAACCCTAAGTTCGGTCCTATCGAAGACTCAAAGAGTCCCCGGCAACGGCGCCAAAAACTTGATAGGTTTCTAAGTTTTACCCTATTCTAAACTGCAAGTGAACAGCAATGTCAAAGTAGTATATAGGGCTATCGAATCCACAGGGACACTTGGTCTCAATAGAAACAGAAACGTAGAGATTAAACTAGAAATAAGCAGATGGTGAAGTAAATAAATTGCGAAGCAAGAAAGTAAACAGTAGCAGAGATTAACGGTTGAGAAGCAATAAACTAAAAGCGTCAAGCCTAGGGTATTCTCAGGAAATCAGACAAGCAGACAGTTCATTCAGCAAGGATCTAATTAAGCACAGTTCTAGAACTCAAAACACAGATATAGAATTAACCAAATTCCTTTGCGATAATTCTCTAAGCCTAAGTGCAGCAAACCAAACTTTCGTTTGCGAGAACTAACAGATTAAACTAGCATTAATCCCAAGTTTGATATGTTCACGATTATCCTAAACCAAACTTCCGTTTGCGCAAAGTTTAATTGCCCAATTTAATTAGTTCAGATTCCTAAACCCCACTTCCGTGACGTATTTAGCAACCTAAGATCTAGATTCTAATTGATCAGGTTAGAACTAGCTTTAAGCACAATTAAATTGAAGAACAGATATAGTTATGAATCCTTAACTGAATTTGAACAAGTCTAGCAAGTCATGAAATCCTATGTGAGAAACCCTAAACTCAACTATGGATCTACTCAGACATGATTAATGAAAACATAATCAAAGAAATAATAGATTGCATATAAGAAATTAAATAGATAAAGGGGTTCGAAATCTTCTCCAAAATAAGTGAATACATGAAATAGATCAGCCCCAAAAGCTCTAGAAATCTCTTAGCTATTAGTATCAAAGCGTAATGTAAAGCGTAGGTAAAATAAACACCAAAAACTAGTATATATAGGCATGATCCCGGATGGGGCTTCTGTGTAAATACTGGAACTATTCTGGGCCTCTTTGCAAATCTTCATAACTTGTTAAACCGACGCGTACGGCCCATCTCGCTAGTGTGTCGACCGATGCACAATGTGTGTCGATCGATGCATGATCAATAAATCGGACAGTGAGTAAATCTCTCGGCCAATACGTCCCAAAAGTCCCAAAATGCTCCAAATATCTCCAATTAGCTCCAAACCTGATTAAACCTGTAAAAGACTCTAAACAAAGACAAAAGACACTAAAAACACATCTATATCATGGTCTAAAATGGGTAAAAACCATGATATATCAGTTGGGAAAGAGGGGAAGGGAGACCTGCTTGGATTCCAGACATGTCTTGGAACATAATGGTGAACCAATGGCGGGAGACGGACGTCGGAGGTTGGCACAACATCCAATACCCGAACTATAATAGATTTTACATTATGTTTATGTAATTTTTTTTATTTCTGCAAGACATTTTAAATTTCAATTTTAATTTATCATATGTTTTAATTTTTATTATTGCATTGCGTTTTTTAATTAACAAACCACTAAAATTAAGATATAAACTATTTCTTTGTAACTATAAACGATTAATACTAAATGGCTTAATGGTTTAACGGGAGAGAATAAGTCTATTAGGTCGGGGGTTCGAGCCGAGGCTACGTCATTAAAATTTTTAAAAATTTTCGACGGAAAACTGTCAGTTTTTGAAGATCCGTCAGTTTTCCGTCGGTTTTTAAGGCGCCTTTTTCATGAAAATTTGGACGTAACCGCCAAGATTTCCGACGGAAAAACGACGGTAAATGATTTCCGACGGTTTTCCGTCGGACACCTTTTTTATTCTGTCGCGATTCATCTTCTTCTCCATTTCTCTGAAACGTCTCTCTCTCATCTCTCGCCTTCTCCGATCCCCTCTCTACATTTCCGCCGGATTCTCGCCATGAAACACCAATTCCAACCGCCAATGGAGAACATAAAAACCAATTCCAACCGCCAACGGAGAACGTGAAACACCAATTCCAACCGCCAACTGATTGAATTTCTTTTAAATGTTTTTTTAGGTTATAGGATTCTAGAACTTGGTTGCATGTGTAGATTGAAAGGTAGATTAGTATGAGAATGATAGATTGAACATTTGGTTAGGATTTTTGGATTGTTTGGATATGAATATTGTGAATTATTTTTTCAACCGTTTTAAACGTTTTTAGAAACGATTGAAATCGTTTTAAATTGTTTTTAGACATGTAAAAACTCTTGAAATATTTTAAGAACATGAATATATTTTTGTAATTTTTTTGTAAAATTGTTTTGATTTTTAGAACGTTTTTATAAAAATGTTTTTAAATGTTTTATATTTAATAAAAAATAATGTTATTTAGTATTTTTTAAAAATTTCGGAATTTTAAAAGATTTTTTAGAATTTTTAAAACAATTTGACATATTTATGAAAACATTTTATAAACTTTTTCAAAATAAAACCATATTTTGTATAATTTAGATATCGAATTGTGAATCTGAATTTTCGATTGGATTGTAGGGACACTTTTATAAGTTTTGAGGAGCTTATGTCCACCACTCCGGCGAATGCGGTACCGGAGGAGCCAGTGCAGCAACAAGCACCGAGACCCCGACGGTCTCGGTCGACTCAAGTGCAGCCCTCACCTGCTCCATTATCTCAGACACAGCCGGGAGCGTCTCAGATTCGGCCGGAGGTTCCTAGTGGGAGCCACTCTGTGTCTCAGGCGACGCAGTTTTTTCCGCCGAGTATTGCCGCAGAGATATCGGCATTATTCAATCAGCCGGGACGAGAGCTGCTCAAACGGCTCGATCCATTCTACGAGAACAACCCGGGAACTTTCTGGTATTAAATCTCTTAAATTTATATTTTCATTTTACATTTGCTTTAGTATACACATATTAAACCTTTGGATTTTTTGGTTTTATCAGGTTTACGTTGACCGAATCCAAGATCGCGAGGAGCATCTTGGGAATGATGTACAGCATGTTCCACGCGGATACCCGACGTACAGGGATATGCCTTTATCCGCTAGGCATAACTGGTTCCGCCAATTCGCGGTAAATAACTACGTTAACTTTGTTAAATATTTTTATATATAAAAAGTTTTTAAATTTTAACTAATATTTAATTTTTCTTTTTTATAACAAGAGTATACTTGGGATAGCAAGTATACAAAATTGGTGGAAAAAGAGTTCCATATGAAGGCATCAACGCATTACTCGAACGTCCTCATTATATGGAAGCAGAAGTGGTGCAACGGAGATGTTCCCAAGGGTATTGACCAAGAAAGCGAAACTTGGAAGGGCTTCGTCCGTCATTGGAGTAAGCCTGCGACCGCAGCAACCTCTTCGACAAACTCGCAGAACCGTAGAAGTCAGAGGAACGGTGTCGGGATCGCAACTCATAATGCAGGAGCAAGGAGCACCGCATCGAGGAAATTAATCTTGGTAAGTATCTTTCTATTTTAATTTTGCAGACACAAAAGAAGGGACGAGATCCAAACCATATTGAGCTCATCGAGGATGACCACAAAAACAAGGAGACGGGCAAAATCCAGGATCCGATTGCTCGGAGGATTGTTGAGTCGACGAAGAGGAGTTTGGATGAGGTGGTTCCCCAATCCGAAGAAACTGGTTCGACGGAAGAGATACCCGACGAACAGATCAATGAAGTCTTCCTCGAGGTATAATTTTAATTTAAATAAAATATGAATTAAGTTTGCAATTATTTAATCTCTGACATAAATTCGTAACTTAAATACTTTACAGGAAACAGAGAAGAGGCCGGGTTTTTAGTTTGGGAAACTTGGCGGACAAAGCTTCGACACCGCATTCTCGTTTTCGTCCAGAATGCGAGGAGAACTTGGCCAAACTCATAAAGGAAAAGGATGCAGAGATCGAAGCGTTGAAGACTAAGCAGACGCAGATGGAAGTCTGGATGACAAAGAAAGAGGAAGAAACGTCGAAGAAGATGGAAGAGATGAGTGCTCGGTTTGAGTACTTTATGAAGCACGGCCATCTTCCAGAAGCCGCACCGACGAACCAGGGGGGAAAGGGAAAGGGGAAGGCAAAGGCAAAGAAAAAGGGACAGGAGCGGGAGTGGGATCGGGATCCGCTCCCGCACAATGTATGTAATTTAAAAACTGTTTTTTATAATAAGTTTAATAAATTTCTTTTTTTGTTATATATTTGTAAATAATAATAATTAATTTCAGAAATATATATTTTTATTATTTTAACGTATCCGTCGGTAAACCGTCGGTAATATACCGTCAGAATACCGTCAGTATATTACCGTCGGAATACTGTCGGTTATATTCCGTCGTTTAACCGTTGGAAATGTACCGTCGGTATTCTTTCTGTACAATTACGTCGTTTAACCATCGGTTTACTTCGTCGGTTAATGATCGGTAATCCGTCGGTTTATTACCTGTCGGTTTTCCGTCGGTAAATTGATCCATCGGTTTTTACAGACGAAAAACCGACGGATTTTTATTTCCGACGAAATAGAAGTGACAGATTTTTTTGGTGGGAAATCCGTCGGAAATGTCCCTCGGAATTGGCCTGTTTTCTTGTAGTGTGTGTTTCTGAAAACAACGACGCATCATATCGATCTAAGCAAAGGACCTGAGTGCCGCCCTTAAGTTTGTAAGGGCGACAAATGGAGGCAACCATCAAAATAAATCCTGAAACCTACGAGCTACCCTTTAGCAAAAAGAGCATAAACTCATCGACGATCTCGAACGGACAAAATTTTGGAGGACGGCATAGCTCGAACATCATAGAAACATAAAATTTACCATCATCCTTAAGGAAAGAGGAGATAGAAAGGAAAGGAGAAATCGAAAGAATTAGTAGAAGCAAAGAAGAGGAAGGAAGTGGAGATGATGCAAAATGATGGGAGGAGGATGTATTTATAGCGAAGGAAGCAACAGTTACCGACGAGACGGTCACCAACGCGGAGTTAATGCGACACGACATTCCAAATACGTGGCGCGCATTTATTGGGGGAAAAGACGCACTGAATAATTACAAGGCACGCGAAGATTTTTGGTCAAAAGCAATTAATAAGGGCAACAAAACAAGGAGAGGATATCCCGACCTAGTTAACGGGTCAGGCCGTTATTAAATTCGTCGACCTAAGCTTGCTTAGCACGAGGAATTGGGGGGGGGGGGGTATTACTGTTGGAGGTAGGTTTAGCACCCCTTTTAGGCCCGGCCCATCAAAGATCTAGTCCGCGTAGGAAGGAGTCAGACCAACACGACGTAGCTCGGCAAAGCGAGGAGGATGGATGATAATATTCCGGACGACTTGCATAGAAAGAGATAAATATGTAAATTTAACATATTTACCAAGAGGAAGAAGATTAATGCAAATCCTCATATAGGAAATAAAATATAGGTTAATTCAGATTTTGTAAAGAATATCAAAGAGAATCTAAGGGAAAATCCTAGATCTAGGTTATTTCAATTGAAGGTGAGCTAGGGTTTGGGTGAGGTTGGTGGAGGTGGAGGTGGAAGTAGAGGTGGAGGAGTGATACGATCAGTTTTTAATCCCTAGATCTAAACTGCAAGTGCACAGACATGAACCAGTAGTATATAGGGTATTGAATCCACATAGACTCAAGACTCTTGCGATAGATTATAGAACATCGAATTAAGCTAGGTAAACAGTAGTGAAAGTAGTAAACAATGCAATAAAGTAAATCAAGCAGTGTGTATCAATCAAACGAAGCGTCAGGTTAAGGGAGTACTCAGGAAATCATGAATATAGGCAATCAATCAATGGGGATCTAATTAAGAACTGTTCTAGAACTAGAATCACGGAAGCATAAGAAACCAACTTTCGATGCGGATATTATCTATGTCTAGCAACCTAGCAAACCAACTTTCGTTGCGAGTTTTAGAGATCCTAAACGTGCATTAATATCAGGTTCTTTTGTTCACAATTCTCCCAAGCCAAATTTCTTTGCGAATAGTCAAATTGCTCATCTAGGTTCTGTCTAGTTAATAAATCAATTGTCCTTGCAAAAATCAACCTAACATCAATAATCTAAGTGGTCAATTCAGATCAAGAATTAAGAACAACCCTGGATGAAGAACTAGAAAGTATGAATCCCTAAAGACTGATTAACCTATAATTCCTTGAAATCCCTTATGAGAATCTCTAAACCTAACAGGTAAACTACTCAGACATGATCAATGAAACAGAAATCATAATAAATAGAAAACCAAATATCATGAAAAGGATAAAGAAACAGGGGTTCGAAATCTCTTCTCTCTCGAGTACAAGACCAGCCCCAACTCTCTCAATCTCTGATAAAATAAAGTGTAGCCTAAACAATGACTTAAAATAACCTAATATAATAGCTCAACACGTCTTGGGATTCTTTGTAATTATGAAAAACTTATGGGCCATAGTGCAATTTTCAAACTCTTCATTAAATTCACGAGAATTGCCTGATCCGCATATGTGTCGATCGATGCCACAACTGTGTCGATCGACACATGAAACCAGAATCGAATCTCATTTCTTCTTCTCGCACAAATGCTTCAAATAGCTCCAAAATGCACCATAATGTCCAAATCTGCTCCAAACGTACCTAGACCTGTAAACACACATAAAAAACTCCAAAAAACTCTAAAAGACTAGATAACAAAGACATATACCATGGTCAAAAGTCCTAAAAACCATGATATATTATCTCCCCCACACTTATCTTTTGTTTTCCCTCAAGAAAACATAAAACCAAGATCAGAAGAAGAAGTTTGAAAACTTCAGAAACTCCTTTTATCGTAGAAGCACCACATTCAGATTCCCCTTAGTAAGCCACATGAAAATGAACCTGCAAACATCAAGACCAACATGTGCTTCCCCCACACTTAGCAACTGTCCTGAGTAAACTCCACAATCACATTCAGAGCATTCAAATTCACCACACATGCTTCTGTAATCTAATAAGTGCGGTCTTACCTAGGGAGTATCGATCAAACAACACATGGATTCTTACTCTATTAGCACCTAACCACCATACTGTTGTTTTTTTGTTCCTTTCTTCTCCTTTTCCTTCCTTAGAACTGATATTTCCCCACTGGGTATCATTTTATTTTTTTCTATCAGTGCTCTTCCCGTATTGGGGTGTACTTTGGACATGTTTTCCTGGATGCACATGAGATAATAGGGGTCTTTACCACTTCCGTGACCACTTCGAAGTTACTAGCCTATCCTCAGTTTATCCCTTTTTTACTTTCAATCCAGGGGAGAAGGGAACCAAAATCAGACAGGTTTACAAGTTGTGCCAGAACTAACAGAGGAATCCGACTCAAAGTATACCAAGCCCCAAGGTGAAATCAATAATGGATTCTCCTAATACCTGAAGTGATATGGGTGTCCTCAATAGGCTGGTCTGTGTTGGGTTGACTAATAGTCATAGATCAACTGCAACTCATCCAATGGTCACTTAAGTTCCTGCAAGTGTGGTAATCTCCTAAAAAATTCCTTGTTTCCTACTCAATTTGACTCAATAAAACAAATTGAACTGACTCTAAGAAAACAGAAAGAGGTGCGTCAGTAGATACCTCCCCCACACTTGAAACACACTGTCCTCAGTGGTGTCAAGCTTAAGTTCGGTGAGAAGAAAATCGGAATGAAGATAATCCAAAAAGGGTCAGAACACTTACATGTCATTGGCATGTGTCGATCGATGCTGATCGTGATCGCTCGCGGTTATGAAGATAACTGGAGTCTGTACCGCAAGTTAATCGGCAAACCATAAATCGCATCAGTGTCGACCGACACAAAGGATGTGTCGATCGATGCAGAACGATCCTGCCTGTCCGCACGCCTTTGAACACACCAAAACAGAAAAATCAAAGCACACACAATCAAAACGAAAAAGAAAAGATAAACGAACCTACTAGTGTATTGCCTCCCACTCAGCGCTTGTTTAAAGTCAGTAGCTTGACTATGGGAAGGAGATCAGACTTATTGGGGATTCAACAAATACTTGGAGTGTCTCTGTGAATGTCTCTTCTGTTGGGAATGTCCTGAAATCTACTGTACTATCTCTAGAAAGTATGATAAATGTCGAGATCAGACATAAGTCATAAATACTGGGTGATCATGATGGCTTGCTAGAGTCCGCTCTTGATCTATAAGTTTAGGACTTATTACCAGTATTGTATGATCCCAAAGGGTCACACACCATAGCTAACGGGAAAGTTAAGATGGAATTAATACGGTAAGGTGCTAAGGCATTTACTGTATTTGTACAGAGAGTTGGGCAGACAACAAATGGGCTTTTGTGTGATTTGTGTCTTGGGCCCAAAAGACTAATGGTCCATTAGTTTAATTAATTAAACTTGGGCCCATTAGTGAGATAAATTAGATTGCAACCCTAGGGTTTGCAAAACTAATTGCTTTTGGCGATTTGGAAAAGGTGGCCGCAGGCTCCTTCTCTCTAATCTCTCTCTCTGTTGATTCATTCCATCCGGTCTAGCAGCCATCCCATGCTTGTAAGAGTGTGGATACCAAAGGAAGAACAGGTATTCATCTGTTCTAGTGATCTCGTCATTACAATCATTCCGCTGCATAAGGTAATGACCAGGTTTGTTTTTATGATTCGATTACAAGAACCTAGATCTGTTTAAGATTATGTGCTAGGTTGCAATTTGGGAATTGAACCATGGAAAAACACATAATCCTTCAGTGGTATCAGAGATAAGGTCATTAGTTTCTTGTAATTTGGATCATAGGGCTGTTTAATTGTTTAGAGAATCAATTATGTTAAAAATTGATTAAAAACCATTAAAACCCTTAATCGGCTGCATATTATGATCTCGGATCATAAGTTGCTTTGTTCCCATCAATTTCTTGTCACGCAAGAAAGGGATCAATGTTTTGAATCGCTTTAACCAATGATCGGCTAGGGTTCTCGGATCGATCGCTTGAAAGTCGATCGTGTATCCGTCCCTTGCAAGCCGATCATGTATAGGTCGATCATGATGGATCGATCGCCTTTAAGCCAAGAGTTAATCACGGGCCGTGTGATCGAGTGATCACGGATCATTGGATCGATGATCGGCCGTGTGTGCATTACGATCGCGTTACGTCCCTTGATCCCAACCGTGGTGCAAGAGCCGCAAGTTATGTTCGATCAAGTAAATGATCGATCATAAGGATGGCCATCGATCGCGTGTGATCGTTTGGGACGGATCGAGTGATGGATTGGCCGAGGTAGCAATGATCGATCGTTGGACGATCGTGAGCTACGTATCATGATCATGGGCCAATCATGGGCCACGGATCGTGATCATGGGCCAATGATAGGCCAAGGATCGTGATCATGGGCCGTGTGATAATGGGCCGATGATCCGATCTTGGATCGATCATGACGATCGTTTGCCCCGTTAAATTCTTTTCGTCCCGCGAATAGTCAATCGGTTAAACCGAGCTTCGCGGTTCGTTACCCAAACCGCACCGATTGAACCGGTCCATTTAATTGGCGGTTAATCGTGTGTTTAAAGCCTTAAACCGCAAGTTAGGTCAAAATTGGCTAAAACACTAGGTGTTTCTTCCCGGTTTTGGACTTAACTGAACCGATCCAATTTATTTGGTGGTTCAAGCGGTTAACCCAAATCGCGGTTTGCTGGAAATTATTTAATACAATTGGTATTATTTAATTTCTGGTTAAACCGGATTGAAATTCATAAAATTGAATTTTAACCTAAACCGAAGGCTGGTCTAAGTTTGATTTGGTTGGACCAAATAATTTAGAGCTGATCTGGTTTAGTAAATGACCGATGGTTTTGATAGTTAATTTGGTCTTGGACCAGAATTAATAAACCGACTCGGTTATGTCAAATTATTGGGCCAATTGGAATTCTATGGTCTTGAGCCAAGAATTGGGCCTATAATTTGTGACCCAACCCAAAATATTAATAAAATATTAAATTAGAAATTTCTACTTTTAGAATGTTTCTAAATTTAGAAAGTTTCTAAAACAAGTAAGTTTCCCAAAATAGTAATCTTCTATTTTTGGAAATAAAACTTAAAATCGTCAAAACCAATATCAAGCTTGGATGTCTTTCCAATCTTGTCAGCTACTTAACGCTTATTCGATTACAGATATGGCTTACAGTGTGAGGTGTCTGTTTTCGCGTAAGTAAAGTAGTATATAGTCACTAATTTCATTGGGAGTCCCAGACTTTAGTGATTATTTGGCTGTAAGAGATTGGTTTCCTTGACTGGGCCATCGGGAGTCCCGGGCCTTGAGACATCTGGTGTTTTGGGCCTTGGGCCCAATTCACAACCGAGAGTTATATGAGATATAACTAGCTGTGTGTATGCTTACCAAGTAAAGCTACTTCTGGGTGACGGCCAGTGGCCCACTTTGGATTTAGCTGAACATGGGTCTCGGAATCATTGCATTCTTATGAGGTTAAACAAAGAAATTTTGAATGCAATGCGAGTTTTCTTATAAGTTATTAAGATTACTCTTTTATGAACTAAATAACTAAAACTCTATTTATCTCTAAATTTCAGCTATGACTAGCACAAACAATCAAAACACTTTCTCGATCCGGTCTGTCCTTGAGATGGACAAACTGAACGGATCAAATTTCTTGACTTGGTCGCGGAACCTGAGGCTAGTCCTCAGGCAGGAGAGAAAGGACTATGTCCTTGAGAGAGCTCTCCCCGAGAGGATCGGGTCCAAGGCCTCTCATGCAGTACGTAATGCTTGGAATAAGCATTATGATGATGCGGTAGATGTGCGTGGTCTGATATTGGCTACCATGGACTCAGATTTGCTGAAGCAATATGAGAACATGGAGTCGCCAATAGAGATGATCAGCAGCCTGAAATTGAAATTTCAGGAGCAGGTAAGAGTGGAGAGATACCAGTTGGTTAAATCTCTCACTAGCTGCAAGCTACCAAATGATCATCCAGTAAGTCCTCATGTCAGTAAAATGATGGGTTACGTTGATAACCTGAGGAAACTGGATTATCCAGTTAGCCAAGAATTGGCAACTGAGATCATTCTGCAGTCACTGCCGTCAAGCTATGATAAGTTCAGAAGGAACTATATCAAGAAAGGCTTAACGAAGACGCTGACTGAACTGCATGATATGCTCAAGACAGTTGAGCCAAACGTGAAGAGTACCCTGTACAATCTCATGAAGGAGAAGGGTAGGTTTACTAAACCTAATGCTGACAAGGGTGAAGACAAAGTTGTCCAGATTTTGAATCATGGCAAGCGTGTGTCTTCTGAGCCCGAGTCAGATACCTCTTACGTTGGTAAGTGCTGCTACTGTAATGAGACTGGGCATTGGAAGAGAAATTGCATTAAATTCATGGAAGATTATGAGGAGTTGAAGTTGATGTATGAGACTACTTCCTCAGGTATTCATGTTATTACTTCAAGTTATACCTTATAGGTATTGGATACTGGTTGTGGCACTGATATTTGTTATAATATGCAGAGCCTGAGCAACAGTAGAACGTTGAAGGAAGGGCAAGTGGAACTGCGTGTCTGGAAGGAGCTATGGATGCTGCCTCAGCCGTAGGGTTTTCATTTGTAGATGCCTTTGAGGCTTGGTTTTGTATTAATAATTGCTACAATGTACCTGCTTTAAGCAGAGTTGTCTTTCATTTTCTTGTAAAGAATTTGAATGTTTTTTCATTTTGATAAAGACAAGTTTTGTTCTTTTGATCTTAATGAAATGTTAATTGTAGCACCCTATTCAAAGAATGGGTTTTATATCTTAAACCAAAGAGTGCCTAAATATAACATAAATACCGAATTGGTTTAAATCTGATGAATTAAACCTGATTTTTCTTGGCATAAATGTTTTGGTCAAAGAGTAAGTCGGATTCAGAAACCCCATAGTTATGGACTTTTGGGCTCATTTGATTGGATATCTTATGAGACTTGAATTCTGTTTACTGGACCAAAGAACAGAGGGTCCATCTTAGCCGAGCTAGAGAAAGGCCCAAAGGCTTATTGGAGATTGAACATACTCATGTATGTGGTCCGATGAGCAGTTATGCCAGAGAAAATTTCCTGTACTTCATTGTCTCTACTGATTACTTCAGTGAGTATGACTGTGTTCATTTGATGAGACACAAGTCGGAATTCTTTGATATGATCGAAAGAATCCAGAATGAGGTATAGAATCTGAGTGACAAAAGTATTGAGACTCTGGATTAGATCACGAGTGAAAATACTTAAGTCATTGATGGTGTGATCATCTGAATGAGTGTGAAGTCGCTTCACAGCTCATTTCTCCTGAAAACCTTGAGGTGTTTCTGTGAGAAAGAATCAGATCTTATTAGAAATGATTAAAGATGAGTCACACGAATCTTCCATGATATTCTTTAAGAACAACGCTCTAGAAATATCTAAGTTTACGCTGAAATAGTTCCACCAATATCAGTTGAAAGACACCACGTAAATGTGGATTGGAAATGATCCAAATTCGTCTTTACTGAGTATTTGTAGTTGTGCTACTTCGCTGGTTGTCCTAGGGAAACCAAGGCTTGTTACTTTTACGTCCATTCTGTTTTCTAAGAAGGGAAGTTACTTTCCAAGAAGAACAGTGGGAGTAAAAGTGTAACTCGAAGAAATTCGAGAAATACAGGAGGCTGCTCAACCTGTTGAGGGAGAGCAACGGATGGATTTACAGATTTCTGTAGAATCTACACATGTAGAGCCTGAAGTTCGCAGATATTAATGAATCAGTCACTAATCCGAGAGTGATTTCTCGTCATTAGTTGAACCTGATGATCATTGAAAGTTCGCATGATCTGATGATCATTGAAAGCGACGAATCTGCGAAATTCAAAGAAGCGAAAGTGAGCCCGGACTCCGAAAAATTACATTTTGTGTAAGTTAGCTTCATCGATCCATTCATGGATGGAAGCAAACATATCGGAGTTGGAATCTTCGTTCTGTTGAAGTAGTCAAGGTTTTGACTTGAACAGGAACGAAATGGAACTGTGCGTTTACTATTAGATAAGTGGGAGCGATGTTGCATTTCTCATATTGTATGTCGATGACATACTGATTCTCGGAAATAACGTCCCAATGCTGCAGTCGGTAAAGGACTGGCTTGGGAGTTGGTTTTACGATTGACATGGGTAAAGCCACGTAGTTCTAGGATTTTGGATCTAAAGATAGAGATCCAAAAGAGCTGGTAGGACAAAGTCAGGATTCTTAAATTGACAAAGTCCTACACGTTTTCAGCATTCCAAGAAGGGTTTTATGCCAATGTCACATGGCATTACGTTAAGCAAGATACAGTGTCCTACGATAACTGCTGAGCTTAAATGCATGGATGAGATTCCATATGCGTCGACAATTGGATCTATCATGTATGCCATGAAACGTACTTGTTTGATGTTGTTTTAATGTTAAGCAAGACAAGTAAAGACCAGTCAAATCCAGCAAAGAATCACTGGATTGCCGTAAAGAATATCCTAAAGTATTTGAGGAATATAAGGATAAATTCTTGATTTACGGAGAAAGTGAGGTGCTACAAGTCGATAGAGTCTGAAAGGCAAGTTTCCAATAGACAAAGATAATTCCCGGTCACAGTCCGGATATATCTTGTGTCTGACTGGCGGTGCAAGGCACTGTTGCTGACTCCATGACTTAAGCTGAACATTTCGCAGCTTGAGAAGCGGCGAAAGATGTTGTTTGGAAAGAAGAGTTCATCACTGAACTTGATGTGATTCCCAGCATAGATGAGACTAGCTGCACATCAGAGGTCCAAACACCTTGAGGGTAGGTATAACCTATTCCGTGAGATAAATGACGGAGGTGTTAAGTAGATAAGCAAGTTTCATCGAATGAGAACGTTGCTAATCTATTAACGAAGCCACTCCTTATGCCTAAGCACGAGTCGCGGACTGTAGCTGTAGGATGAGTGAAATTAAGATGTAGTCTTAATTTCAGTGGGAGTTTGTAAAGGGCTTTACTTAGTTGTTTTGAAAGGTTCATGTAAACATAATATTTTATGTTTATGAAATCTATGATTTCTGGATTATTTTAACTGTGATATAAATAATCGTTCCAAAATGATTCATGTCATTATATATGGGCCATCGAAGTACATGAGTAAGACTTGATCCTGAAACCCCATATTTAACGAAATGACATAAATCATAGTGTCCATAGTCGAAGGTTGTTGAAATTGGAACACCAACAACCACTTGAGACTAGATTGTGTTGAGACTTATGACCAAGTTTCGAGGGGTCATAGATGCGCGGCATCAAAGTCGACACATAGGTATATGTAGGGGAGCATATGACCGGACATGGCCCGCTGATGAGAACTCTACAAGATATTAATATCTGTGTCATAAGAGGTTCTCATATACGACTATAGAGTATAGTCCTTAGACCTGAGTTCGCATGCATGTGGCTGCACATGGATTGATGCACTTTGATCATTGTCTAACGCTGTTTCGTAACTGGGAGCTATACGGACCTTGGTTGGGTGTATTACGAAGTGTGTAGTTCATAGTGATGGAACAAGACGGGATTTGTCCCTGCCGTTTAACGGAGGTAATATCTCTAGGCCAATCGGAGACTTGATAGCTGGTAAGAGAGTGGCCACTCCCAAACGGACTTGCCCAAGTCGTTTGCATTGTCAGTATCAAATCTGGTCCGATGAACATGGTCTGGCTATATAAGGATGACACGCATTTTGCCTTATGCCAGATCGAGATATTGAGACAAAAGGACTAGGGAATGTAGGAGTCCAGTACAAGTGGGAGATTGTTGGGAATGTCCTGAAATCTACAGTACTATCTCTAGAAAGTATGATAAATGTCGAGATCAGACATAAGTCATAAATACTGGGTGATCATGATGGCTTGCTAGAGTCCGCTCTTGATCTATAAGTTTAGGACTTATTACCAGTATTGTATGATCCCAAAGGGCCACACACCATAGCTAACGGGAAAGTTAAGATGGAATTAATACGGTAAGGTGCTAAGGTATTTACTGTATTTGTACAGAGAGTTGGGCAGACAACAAATGGGCTTTTGTGTGATTTGTGTCTTGGGCCCAAAAGACTAATGGTCCATTAGTTTAATTAATTAAACTTGGGCCCATTAGTGAGATAAATTAGATTGCAACCCTAGGGTTTGCAAAACTAATTGCTTTTGGCGATTTGGAAAAGGTGGCCGCAGGCTCCTTCTCTCTAATCTCTCTCTCTGTTGATTCATTCCATCCGGTCTAGCAGCCATCCCATGCTTGTAAGAGTGTGGATACCAAAGGAGGAACAGGTATTCATCTGTTCTAGTGATCTCGTCATTACAATCATTCCGCTGCATAAGGTAATGACCAGGTTTGTTTTTATGATTCGATTACAAGAACCTATATCTGTTTAAGATTATGTGCTAGGTTGCAATTTGGGAATTGAACCATGGAAAAACACATAATCCTTCATCTTCATCCAAGGTGGCATATAAGCATTCGGATCATGTGAATTTACAAGGAATGAGTGAAATGAACCAGGGTGGGAACGAAGAGTGGGTGATTGCGTTTTCCTGCATTCACAGCTGATGGATTAGGAGATTTAAGTTTAGAAGATTCATACATGTGCTTTGGCGGATGAAAGAGATCTGGAGCTTTCTGCTTAAGAGCAGTTGCAGGCTCTGAAGATGTTAGAGCAGTTGTAGGCTCTGAAGATGCCATCTTCTCTTCTCCAATAGGAATCTCTGGTTCCACTTCAACACTGAAACTCTATCCATCAATGGTGGATTTCTGCAGCTTATCTATCTTGAACTGCAAAGGCTTGTCTCGCAAGTGGAGATCAATCAGACCATGCCTGTAACGCCCCCTTCCCGTTTTTCGATGACCGACGAGCTGACCGGCCAACAATCAAACAAGAACATGACCGATCGAACTCGAGCAGTCATACGATAAGAGTTTGTCACAATACAAAAGCCAGAGACAGTCCGGTTTGAGACAAAGGCTCGAACTAAACCACCTTTGACTCCGTTTACCTCGTTTCCACAATACGAGGCTTTTCAACCCGTACCGCTTCCACGAGTTGTGTTCGGCTCGGACTAAACCGTATATCAGGGAATTGTTCTTTTTATTACTTTAAATATATAAATCTGATTCATAACAATATACGGTCTAATACAAAACTCATAGCGGGATATACCAACAAAATCTGAAACCGAAAGTAAAGTCAAAATGCATGAACAACCGATACCCAATGCAAACCCGAGACTACTCCGAGTGTCCTACGCGTCCGCCGAGCTACGCCAAACCTGAAAAACACAAAAGAGTCTAATGAGCAATCTAAGATTACCCAGTGAGACAGCTCCCAACTAAAGACTGCTAACAATCTACTAATCCAGCCCAAACCCAAAATAACAATCAAGTACAATAGCTGATCATGTGCTACCAAGACGTGATGAGCTCCACAACACACAAGCATTCAATAACAACAAAACTAAACAAAAGTAACCAAGGGAATCGAGAACACTGTGGCATATGCTCTCGATTAAATTCGATCTATCTATCGCATCTCTAACGCAATCTCCACACCATCTGGGCCCACTATGCGAACTCCGTAAGTTCCACGGGAACACTTAGCTATCCCACGGTAACTAAAACCTCCCACGACTCCTAGACGAAATACGTAGTCCTTGACTAGGACACCGTTCTCTGTCCATCGATACGCTGTGACTCGGGTTACTCCTTGATAACCAAAGCTTCCATGCAGTCCGTCCCTAAGACGCGACCCCGTATTCTCCGGACCACACACCTACAGACGGTATTCCATAGGTTAACACCTGCCAGAACCACTACCGAAGGTACGTGAACTGACCAGGTTCTCAACTCCCGAGGATCCAATCGGGCAAGAAGTACCGGAACGCCATCTCTAGACTTGCGGGATCTAACGCGCCCTATAGAGTCCTAATAACAATAATGTAAACAAGCACACTCACTGGGACTCTATCACGCAATACCAACAAGGTCAAATAGAACTACCATCTCAATCGCCAGTCTATCTCGCAAGTCCTATCTCCAATCTCCACAATATTCACTCATTCATTTCTTAACCTTTACTCATTAATCCGCTACCTTGGGATTAGTGGCTTACTAACCCCGTAGACGGCCCATCAATCACACCACTTCTATTACTAATTACTTCCTAAGTATCTTTTAATACGTCCTCGATCTGTCGGTTTAGAGTTAGTAAGATTACTAACTCCCCGACATCTCATTATTCATTAACTTTCATTCATTACCCTTAACCCGACTAATTAATCCACACCGTTATTATATTCTAAGTGTGTTATGTCTGTTAACCGCATTTTAATCAACTCATAATTTCCCGTTTATAGATTCCTTTAGGTACATTCTTAAATACTTATATATGCATATATATATCCTAGCATGCCGTTCTATATGTATGCATCACCCAATCAAGCAATCAACGAACTATCAATCAGTTAATGCAATACCTAAACAAGCAATAAACGAACTATCAACGATTACAGATATAATCAAACTAGCATGCATCCCTACCCTAACCATCTCATTGATTAACCGAGTTATTAAATCAACCTAGCCGTTCTAACCAATTCAGTCAATCGGGTATGGAACCTAAACCTACGGTTTATCAATTACGGATCTATATGATCTTAACTAAATGAAACACACAATTAGCCGACTCACAATGTTATTATGACGACGGACGGACGGATTGACGGCCTAGTGGAACAAGGAGACCCGACACGAATCCGAAGCTATCCTGAACCTCCGTTGCTTTGACCCGACCTTGACCCGCACTTGACGGCAACGTTGCCCTAATGATTCTGATCGAGCCTCCGGACCATCTTCTCTCACCTCCGGTTCTCTCTCTTTCTCTTCCAGTTATCTTCCATCTCTCTCTTATTCTTGTCTCACACTCCATCTCTCTCTTCACGCTTCTTCTATCCCTCTTCTTCTTCTTCACGCCTCTCTCTCTCTCCTTCTTCTTATGCCTCCTATCCTCTCTCTTCTTCTTCTTCCTCATGTCTTCCCCTCCGGTCTTCTTATCCTCTGGCTTCTTCTTCTTCTCCTCCTCCTCCTCCTCCTCCTCCTCCTCCTCCTCCTCCTCCTCCTCCTCCTCCTCCTCCTCCTCCTCCTCCTCCTCCTCCTCCTCCTCCTCCTCCTCCTCCTCCTCCTCCTCCTCCTCCTCCTCCTCCTCCTCCTCCTCTTCTTCTTCACTCAAGCCTCTCTCACTCTCTTCTCTCTTCGTCTTTGTTGTTTTTGGTGTGTGTAAAAATGAACAACCCAAGCTTCTTTATATAGTAGTTGGCAATGGATCTTAAGGTGACACATGTCTTAACAAGTGTCTTTTTCTCCTTTCTTAAACAGCCACGACACCCACTCCCATGAAAGGCCAGAAACACTATATTTGAACACCTACTTCACATCTGTAGTGCCCATCAAAAGCCCTTTGGGTTTGGACCATTAATTTCTTGTAGATTCATTGAACCAAAAACTCACAAGGTCTCTTCTTCTCTCTAGCAAGATTTCGTGGCCCAAGCCTCATAATGGGCTTTAATTGGGTTCAAAATAACTTCATTTATCATCCCTAATCAGTCTGATCAAATCCCAAACTCCCTTGATATTTTTTTGGATTTTTAGTCATTAATTACCCATTAATGATCTAAAATTTATAACTTAATGTAGGCATCTAATATTGCTGAATCCTTTTAACCATAGCTTCTACATCTTCTAATGGAGCTGTGGTCAAAATCTCATAATTTTTGGTGGACTTTAGCTCTCGCTTGCTCGAACATTGTATCGGTTTCTCGGAAAAACTGGTTTTACGTTTAATATTTTAAAAACTCTTTAGCTGCTTCTATCAATCCACCAAGCCTCATTTTCATATTCCACATGCTCGTAGATGAATTTAAAATTTTGAATCAGATCAAACGGACACTCGTAGCTCTAGTTCTAGAATTTACAAGTTTTTTTGGTTTTATCGGTTTCCATTCCCGATAATCCAAAAAACTCATCTACGGTCCTTGCCACCACTCTTGGTCTTCTAAATGTTTTCTTTATTTAAATAATAACATTAGGCCCGTCTTAGCTTCCGGCTCATATTTTGGTAAAATTACCAAAATGCCCCTCATCTTCAGGAAATTACGAAAATTTCCCTCGTTGACTTCTTAACTGCCCGTTGACCAATTCTCAATACAGGTATTACATTTTTCCCCACTTACAGGAATTCGGTCAACGAATTCTCCGTTACTAACAAACTTCGAATCAGAACTGAACCCTGTAAGTTGCTACTCCTGAAACCGATCTGACTACTCCAACACCCGAACGCTGAATAAACTGGACTATACTCTCGATGCTTACTGACTTCTGAAACACCGTCTTGCACAAAACCCAAAATACTGACGTCTTGAACTTCCCATACTGAAAACTTGACTCACGATCACTTCTTGGCTCTCCATCTTTGATTATTTTTACCGACTCCACTCTTGATTCCCAATACTAATGATCCTGACTGAACTGCTCCACTCGGGTTTCTGATTCTAATCCATCTCTGCTTCGCTGCTTACATCCTGATCTCAAAGTGAATATGCTCTTCCAATGCTTATTGGCTTATGAAAATACGGTCTTCTACAAAATCCCAACATACTGATGCTTGAACTCTTCATGCTGAAACTTAATTCATGGTCACTTTCTGGTTCCCCGTCAGATTTCTTTATTGAACTTCGGCTCCAGTTTGACTCATGAATCCATCTACGCCATCTGAGGATCTCCTCAGCCGATATTCTGACTTCCCCACTTTGATCCGACTTCCCCGATCACGCGACACTGACTCGTCCTCCACCCCCGATACTTGTTCCGCCTTTACTGCTTATCGTTCCCCATAGATATTCTAATAAGATTGATGTTCCTCCTTCCAACTAAACCGCCATACTCATACACATCTCGAACTTTCTCGATCACTTATCTCCACACTTTATTGAATCCAATACTGTTCTTTCCACTGATATCCTCGAACGGACTCCTCACTAACTTTGATGCTTCTGGATCCCTTTTCTAACTCATCAAACTCATTCGTCTTGGTTTTTCCTGCCACTGATACCCAAACTCTTTTCTGAATCCACACTGACTTTCTTGTAGGCTCGGGTCAAACTGTTTCTTGAAATAACATCTCGTCTCTCGGGTTCGGGTTTGGTCTCGTGTTCTCGTCAAATCGTCCATCACGTCCTACATCAACAACCTCAACAACAATGGAACGGTTAGACCGTCTAACTTACTTCTTGATATCACTTCCTTATATAAATATGGTTACTTAGTCATGTACCCAACGGTCACACATGGCTAAATAACAATATCCTATAATTCCGCTCAATCTCAAATAAGCTCCCTATAAAAACCACATTTTCAATCACGAGCTTATTTCTATCGAAGAGGTTCTCTAATTTTTCTTACCAAAAATAATTCTAACCGAGAAAACCAAACGATTTCGCTAACTAAAATCAAGAATAAATTTTTAGCAACCCAGCGAATCAAACAGCGCGGAAATGTTCATTATTCAAATAACAATCTAACAAGATGATTAATGCAATGAATCTCAATTAACCACCTACCAACCTAGCAATCACTCGCAATGCAACACGGAAATTCTAAAAACCAAACGATCATGTGAATGCCATGCTACCATCCTATCCATCAAATGAATACTCCAATTAAAATCTATCAACCTAGCGAACAATGCAATGCATCAATCAGGCTAACACCTTAGCGATCAAACAAACGCAATGCTAGCAACAAAATGCAGTGATTCAAAATCAACAACAACCAACCTAGCAAGCAATTACAGATTCACAATTTTAACAACCTAGCAAGGCAATCAATCACACACAATCAATCAAGAAAATCGGCGATTGCAGTTGTCTCTTAGGGTTCTGATGTAAACCGTCTGTTCGGACCATCATCCATTTTCACATTGTAACTATATTTCATTCACAACCATCATGAGTATGCAAGATAACCACTCCGCTACTCAAAATGACAACCGAAATACTCCACTTCCACTACGTAAACTAAACATATATTCTCCACATAGAGTTTTAGATACGTAGGTCCGTCGAAGTCAACATACGAGCGGTTGCCAATTCGTCCCACAAGAAACACCGCAACACACACCCGAATCGTCAGAGACGATCGCAAGACGATCTACAAACATCAAAAGTGAGTTAGAGCCCTTACTTACCCGGGCCTAATTTATTTCCTAATTTCCAACATGAGCGGTACAACTCATGTAGATCCTAACCGACATGTGCGCCAGGAGGATGGAATGAGTGCAGTGGTGGTGGTGGAGCGACGCGGTCTCGATCATGACAGGAAAGGAGCGCAATGTTCATCTCGGCCGCAAATGTGATAATTCGGAATCTGTGTCAATGCGGCGATGGCTGATATGATTGGCTAAACAACCGACACCGAATAGAAATGAAAGACACGTGGCACCGCAGGCAAGGAACGTAGAGTCCAATGTGTCAGACTGGTGGTCGAATAGCAGGCGGTGGTAGCTCCCATATCCCGAGATTGCACTTGATTGCCATGTCATCGGGGATGAATATCGACGGTGCGCGAACTGACGGTGGTACTCCGGATGTAATTGTATCATTAGGCAGCTATGGAATGGGTGGAGTGGTAACGGGCTCGGCACCGGTAATCACATACTCTGGAATAGGCTGTGAAAGATGGGAACACTCCGCAAGCTGGAAGTATGGACCTGGACTAGCTGCAGTAGATCCAATGGATTCAAGGTCATCCATGCTGATGCTGCTCATCTTGTCGTCGCACCCACACACGCACACCAATCCTCCTAAGACAATTTTGTTGTGTGACTGCAACAAAACACCAAATGATTATCACAATTCTAATAAATTTTCTAACATACCCAATCCCCCGGATTGACGGACGCGACTCGGATTCCTAATGGTTGCCTTGGCGACACATTTTGACTCAATAAAACATTAAAAACTTTGAAAAACCGGAATTTTTGAACCCATGACGAACCATGCTCTGAAACCACCTTTTGTAACGCCCCCTTCCCGTTTTCCGCTGACCGACGAGCTGACCGGCCAACAATCAAACAAGAACATGACCGATCGTACCCGAGCAGTCATACGAGAAGAGTTTGTCACAATACGAAACCCAGAGACAGTCCAGTTTGAGACAAAGGCTCGAACCAAACCACCTTTGACTCCGTTTACCTCGTTTCCACGATATGAGGCTTTTCAACCCGTACCGCTTCCACGAGTTGTGTTCGGCTCGGAATAAACCGTATATCATGGAATTATTTTGTTTTTATTAGTTTAAAAATATAAATCTGATTCATAACAATATACGGTCTAATACAAAACTCATAGCGGGATATCCCAACAAAATCTGAAACCGAAAGTAAAGTCAAAATGCGTGAACAACCGATACCCAATGCCAACCCGAGACTACTCTGAGTGTCCTACGCGTCCCCGAGCTACGCCAAACCTGAAAAACACAAAAGAGTCTAATGAGAAATCTAAGATTACCCAGTGAAATGGCTCCCAACTAAAGGCTGCCAACAATCTACTAATCCCGCCCAAACCCAAAATAACAATCAAGTACAAAAGCTGATCATGTGTTACCAAGACATGATGAGCTCCACAACACACAAGCATTTAATAACAACACAACAACACAAAAGTAACCAAGGGAATTGAGAACATTGTGGCACATGCTCTCAATTAAACTTGATCTATCTATCGCATCTTTAACGCAATCTCCACACCATCTGGGCCCACTATGCGAACTCGGTAACTTCCACGAGAACACTTAGCTACCCCACGGTAACTAAAACCTCCCACGACTCCTAGACGAAACACGTAGTCCTCTACTAGGACACTGTTCTCTGTCCATCAATACGCGGTGACTCAGGTTACCCCTAGATAACCAAAGCTTCCATGCAGTCCGGCTCTAGGACGCGACCCCGTATTCTTCGTACTACACACCTACAGACATCACTCCATAGGTTAACACCTGCCAGAACCACTACCGAAGGTACGTGAACTGACCAGGTTCTCAACTCCTGAGGATCCAATCGGGCAAAAAGTACCGGAACGCCATCTCTAAACTTGCGAGATCTAACGTGCTCTATAGAGTCCTAATAACAGTAATGTAAACAAGCAAACTCACTAGGACTCTATCACGCAATACCAACAAGGTCAAATAGAATTACCATCTCAATCCCCAGTCTATCCCGCAAGTCCTATCTCCAATCTCCATATCACCCAAAATCTACTCGGTCCCGCACCAGAGTAAGTATCTACCAGTACAGTCTACTCGGCCCAACACCGAAGTAGATAAACAATCAAGCAATCAACAGTCTACTCGGCCCAACACCGAATTAGATACACAACCACACAATCAACAGTCTACTCGGCCCAACACTGAAGTAGATACACAATCACAACACCACACAAACAGGTAATGAGGTTTATTAGTCTTTTAACTTTTCTTAACCTTCACTCATTCAATCCTTAACCTTTACACATTAAATCCGCTACCTTTTGGTTAGTGGATTACTAACCCCGTAGACGGCCCATCAATCACACCACTTCTATTACTAATTACTTCCTAAGTATCTTTTAATACGTCCTCGATCTGTCGGTTTAGAGTTAGTAAGATTACTAACTCCCCGGCATCTCATTATTCATTAACTTTCATTCATTACCCTTAACCTGACTAATTAATCCACCCCGTTATTATATTCTAAGTGTGTTACGTCTGTTAACCGCATTTTAATCAACTCATAATTTCCCGTATATAGATTCCTTTAGGTACGTTCTTAAATACTTATGTATGCATATAAAATTATACATCCTAGCATGCCGTTCTATATGTATGCATCACCCAATCAAGCAATCAACGAACTATCAATCACTTAATGCAACACCCAAACAAGCAATCAACGAACTATCAACGATTACGGATATAATCAAACTAGCATGCATCCCTTACCCTAACCATCTCATTGATTAACCAAGTTATTAAATCAACCAAGCCGTTCTAACCAATTCAATCAATCGGGTATGCAACCTAAACCTACGGTTTATCAATTACGGATCTATATGATCTTAACTAAATGCAACACACAATTAGCCGACTCACAGTGTTATTATGACGACGGACAGACGGATTGACGGACTAGAGGAACAACAAGACCCGGCACGAACCCGACGCTATCCTGAACCTTCCCCGAACCTCCGTTGCTTTGACCCTACCTTGACCCGCACTTAACCGCAACGTTGCCCTAATGATTCTGATCGAGCCTCCGGACCATCTTCTCTCTCCTCCGGTTCTCTCTCTTCTCTGATTCTCTCTCTCTTTCTCTCCCGGTTATCTTCCATCTCTCTCTTCTTCTTGTCTCACACTCCATCTCTCTCTTCATGCTTCTTATCTCCCTCTTCTTCTTCTTCACTCCTCTCTCTCTTCTTCTTCTTACGCCGCCTCTCCTCTCTCTTCTTCTTCTTCCTCCGGTCTTCCCCTCCGGTCTTCTTCTTCTCCTACGGCTTCTTATTCTCCTCCTCCTCCTCCTTCTTCTTCTTCTTCTTCTCTCCTCCTCCAGTCTTCTTCTTTTTCATCTTTTCCTCCTCCTTCTTCTTCTTTTTCATCTCTTCTTGTTCTTCTTGTTCTTCTTCTTCTTCTTCACTCACGCCTCTCTCCTTCTCTTCTCTCTTCCTCTTTTTTTTTGTTTTTGGTGTGTGTAAAAATGAACAACCCAAGCTTCTTTATATAGTAGTTAGCAATGGATCTTAAGGTGACACATGTCTTAACAATTGTCTTTTTCTGCTTTCTTCCAACAGCCACGCACCCAATCCCATGCAAGGCCAGAAACACTTTATTTTAACACCCATTTGACATCTGTAGAGCCCATCAAAAGCCCTTTGGGTTTGGGCCTTTAACTTCTTGTAGATTCATTGAACCAAAAACTCACAAGGTCTCTTCTTCTCTCTAGCAAGATTTCGTGGCCTAAGCCTCCTAATGGGCTTAAATTAGGTTCAAAATAACTTCATTTATCAGCCCTAATCAGCCTGATCCAATCCCAAACTCAATTGATTTTATTTTGGATTTTTAGTCATTAATTACACATTAAAGATCTAAATTTAATAACTTAATCTAGGCATCGACTCTTGCTGAATACTTTTAAGTTTTAACCATAGCTTCTACATTCTCTAATGTATTTGTGGTCAAAATTTCAAAAAAATTTGTGGACTTTAGAGGGTCCTCTTGCTTGCCCGGACATTGTATCGGTTTCTCGGAAAAACTGGTTTTAGGTTTAATATTTTAAAAACTCTTTATCTGCTTCTATAAATCCACCAAGCCTCATTTTCAGATTCCATATGCTCTTATATGAATTTAGAAATTTGAATCAGCTCAAACGGACACTCGTAGCTCCGGTTATAGATTTTACAGGTTTCTTTGGTTTTATCGAGTTCCATCCCCGATAATCCGAAAAACTCATCTACGGTCCTTGCCACCACTCTTGGTCTTCTAAATGTTTTCTTTATGTAAAATAATAACATTTGGCTCGTCTTAGCTTCCGGCTCATATTTTGGTAAAATTACCAAAATACCCCTCATATTTTAGAAATTACGAAAATGCCCCTCTTGACTTCTTGACTGCCCGTTGACAAATTCTCAATACAGGGTATTACAATACCTCACATCAATCACTGCTAAAGCAGTAGCTAAGAAAGATCTACCAAGTAGCAAAGGATCATCTGGCTCAATATTATACTTCATCACTACAAAGTCTGTTGGGATCAAGTAGTCTCCAACTCTGACAGAAATGTCCTCAAGAACTTCTTATGGATACCTCTTCGATCGATCAGCTAGGATAAGAGAGATCCTAGTAGGCTGAAAATTCATCAGTCCCAATCTCACAGTCACAGAGTATGGCATGAGATTCACACTAGATCCTAAGTCACACAAAGAATGCTTGAATCTATCCTTGAAGATGGAACAGTCTAGCACAAAGACTCATGGGTTTGGAAGCTTCTCTGAAATCTGAATCAGCTTCTTTACCATCACTGTTTTGCATTTAGCTTCGTCTAGCTCCTGTTTGGACAACTTAGGAGCCTTAGGATATGGCATAGAAGGCTTACAGACTCGTTCAAGGATTGTTGCATCTTTCTAGTCTCGTTTGCGATCAGTGTCGATCGATGCAGAGGGTGTGTTGATCGACACAAGGCGATTAAGAGATTTTTCATCATACGTATCGGGTATGCATCGATCGACATCGAGTGTGTGTCGATCGATGCTCGGCGCAGACAAACAGGATTCATCGAGAAAATTAGCTATGATGTCTTCTTCCTCTTGAGTCAGATCAATTCCATCTCCTACATTCACAACATTGACGAAGTGCTTCTGTTCAGCTTTTCATGATCCATTCTGTCTTTGCGCTGCTCCAGCAGTTTTCTGAAGCTGAACATCCAGCTTCTTCACATGAGTGATAATGGCATCTATCTTCCCATTCAAATCCACGTACATGGCATCCATATTTCCATTGAAATCCATTGCACTCTTATGCTGTCCTTCTAAGAGTTGTTCCAACAGACCCATCATCTTATCATTCTGCTCATTTGGTGAAGGAGGAGCTTGATATGAAGAAGAACCATAATCTCTGGAAAATGAGTTGTTCTGCTGGAAAGGTCTCTGAAATGCAGACTTTGGTGCGAAACCTAAAGTCTGTGCCTGCTGATTTCCATACCTCTGACCTTGATAACCAGCTCCAGCTATGTAATTGACGTCCTCAGTCTCCTGAACATCCAGTTTCTTCCCAAGTAAGACGCTATGGACATAATCAATCTTGCTTCTCATATGTGCTATCTGTGAGCTATCAGCTTTCCCACCAGATTTCTGTCTCTCCATATCAGCATTCTTGACACTATTGCTAGTTATCAAGTTCTCAATCAGCTCTTTAGCCTCCTCTGGAGACCTAGTGCTGAAATTTACATTGCTTGCAGAATCTAGAGCCATCTGGTACCACAAATCAACTCCTCTGAAGAAAATGCCCAGCAGTTGAACCTCATAGAAACCATGATGAGGGCAATCTCTCTGGTACATCCTAAATCTCACCCAAGATGCCTTCAAAGGCTCTGTAGATCCATGCTTAAAGGTCAAGAGATCATGTCTAAGCTGATCAGATCTAGCATCATCATAGAAGTACCTCAGAAACTTCTTCTTCGCTGCGTCCCAAGTAGTCAGAGTCCCAAGTGGAATCTGCTTCAGCCAGTTAGCAGCTTCTCCTCCAAGAGACTGAGTAAAAAGCTTGCAGTGTAAGTAGTCATAGGTCACTCCATTGTGATTCATCCCAGTGACTAAGGACTCAAAGTCCTCTATGTGATCCATAGGATGCTCATATGAAAGTCCATGAAACAGATGTTGTCCCACAAGTGTGTAATAGGAAGTTTTAAGCTCAACTCATTCCGCGGAATTGCAGGAGGAACAATCGCAGACCTATTAACTTAAAATAATTGAGTCGATTGTAATCTGCTAGCGTCCTCCTAACAGGAGGCTCTGGTGCTCGTGGATTATCCTGTCCACCTTGAGCTTCTCCATCAGGCTGACCAATCTACCTCTGAGGCTCAGGAATAACATTACCTTCGTCATCGAGTCTCTGACCAAGCTCATTGCATACATGTTCTCCGCATTTCTCAGAACACCTTCAGCATCCCTAATTAGGATTACATGATTGGGATTAACCATCTTAACCAGCTTCTGAGCTCTTCCGTTCTCTCTCTCTAGATTTGCAAGCTCTTTAAGTTCAAGATTCACGAGTTCCTTGTCCAAATTACTCCTCAAGTCGCGATCAGGCATAAACAAGTTTGTTCACGAAAGTGTGTCAACCGACACAAGGAGAGCGTTCGATGCTAATCGCGAAGTGGTGTTGATCGACACTCAGGACCATCTCGATCGATGCTATGCGATTCTAGGCGTACCTGAAACGCAAGAAAAAACAAAAATTAGTAACCAAAAGCAAAAACGAAAAACCTAGTTTAAATTCTAATTCAAATCTATCGAACACTCAAAAGAGTCCCCGACAACGACGCCAAAAACTTGATACAATCAGGTTTTAATCCCTAGATCTACACTGCAAGTGCACATACATGAACCAATAGTATCTAGGGTATCAAATCCACAGAGACGCAAGACTCTTGCGATATATTATAGAACGTCGAATTAAGCTAGGTAAACAGTAGTGAAAGCTGTAAACAATACAATAAAGTAAATCAAGCAGTGTGTATCAATCAAACGAAGCGTCAGGTCAAGGGAGTTCTCCGGAAATCTGGAATATAGGTAATCAATCAATGGGGATCTAATTAAGAATTGTTCTAGAACTAGAATCCCAAAAGCATAAGAAACCAACTTTCGTTGCGGATATTATCTATGTCTTAGCAGCCTAGTAAACCAACTTTTGTTGCGAGTTCTAAAGATCCTAAACATGCATTAATCTCAAGTTCTTTCGTTCACAATTCTCCTAAGCCTAATTTCTTTGGGAATAGTCAAATTGCTCATCTAGTTTTTGTCTAGTTAATTAATCAACTGTCGTAGCAGAAATCAACCTAACATTAATAATCTAAGTGGCCAATTCAGAACATGCATTAAGAACAACCCTAGATGAAGAACTTGAAAGTATGAATCCCTAAAGATTGATTAACCTATAATTCATTGAAATATCTTATGAGAATCCCTAAACCTAACAGGTAAACTACTCAGACATGATCAATGAAACAGAAATCATAATGAATAGAAAACCAAATATCATAAAAAGGATAAAGAAACAGGGGTTCGAAGTCTATTCTCTCTCGAGTACAAGACCAGCCTCAACACTCTCAATCTCTGATAAAATAAAGTTTAGCCTAAACAATGACTTAAAATAACCTAATATAATAGCTAAAGACGTTTGGGGCTTTTTGTAATTATGAGAAACTTCTCGGCCATAGTACAATTTCAATTTCAAAACTCTTCATTACATCCGTGAGAATTGCATGATCCGCATCTGTGTCGATCGATTCCACAAGTGTGTCGATCGACATGAAACCAGAATCGACTCTCATTTCTTCTTCTCGCACAAATGCTCCAAATAGCTCCTGAATGCGCCATAATGTCCAAATCCGCTCCAAACGTACCTAGACCTGTAAACACACATAAAAAGACTCCAAAAGACTCTAAAATACTCGATAACAAAGACATATACCATGGTCAAAAGTCCTAAAAATCATGATATATCAAGGAGGAGGCTGAAGGGGAGGATGGTGGGGAGAGATGGTTCACCCGTAGCGGAAGTGTCGGTGGAGAAGTAAATCAGAGGAGAAGAGGGTTGCTCTCGAGAAAGAATTTTTATGGAGAGGAATGAAAGTTTTTGTTGATAGGAGTTTTTATTTTTTTGGCCTTTAAAAGACAAAATATTTAGCGCTAATTGTCTTTCTTTTTAAGTATTGGCGCCCAAAGAATATGTAGCAAAAATTGGGTTCCAAAACATATTTTAGCTTCCTACTTAGCAAAAAAAACAGCACAACATTGATTTAAGACTGTAATAGAGTTTTCCACTCCAACACACCCTCTATAATAGTAGTTTTCATATTCGTGTTATCTTCACGTACTATCAATAATGGTATTTCATGTAGTGCTTACATATATGTCAAAGCAAAAATTATATTGGAAAAGTAATGTTTTGGTTGCTATGGCTTGACAAAGATTTGATGGAAAAAGAAATGAGATATTTTTCTAGAAAAACTGGAATATTTCCATATGTTACCATGAAAGAAACTTAGAAGTGGAGTCGGAAAAGAGAAGCAGGAACCATGGAATTAAAACCGATGGTGTCCATCAAAAGACAAGATATAAAAAGATGCTTGATATAAAATTTCTTCCAAAAAATTGTGAGAAATGTCCGACGGAAGATTTTGGGAGAATTATTTTCATTTAACAAGACAATATAAGAACACATATTGATGTAAAAGATGAAGAATTTCAAAAAGCTGCTCCACGCCATGGGTTTGACATTTAGGTGATGTGTCAACAACCGAATTTGACATATTTGAATATTTTGGATTTGGGATTTCTCCCAGCTATTCAAGCATGGAGAAATCCCATAATTTTTGCCATAGAGAAAGCATTTGATGACTATCCTGCAAAACAAGTCAACCAGAATTTTTTACTGCAATCATGTATGCCAAAGATCATGAAAATAGGAAGCTTTAACAAGTAAACAAAATGTTCAAAAAACAAAAAAAAACAAGTAAACAATTCTGCATTTGAAGAAAGACACATTGGAATGAGAAGTACGTCTCCATATCCAAATGACTTGCGACCCATCTTATTTCAAGAGGTGATAAAAATTTTAGCATGTTAGAATTTTTTCTACTTTGGTTGTACTTTTTGTTAAAGTTTGATATTTTTTTTATACTCAACAATTTGACTTAAAAGCTTGACATTATCTTCTAACAACATAAAAATCTGTCAAATCCTAGAATACATTGGAAGCAAAAATTTGAGCATATTATCAACAACTTATTAAAATTTTGGATGGACTTTTGTATCATCAGTTGGAAGCTGGTGAAAATCAAATTCCCATTTGACAATGAAATTATCTATATGAGATGATTAATAAATTTCCATTTTTTCCACTTTGCTTTTCGTCTCTGGAAGATATGGTTGGATACGTCCGCCTCCATGTCGCTTGCGCATGAAATATGAACCAAGTGAAAAGTCTTGAAAATCACCATTCGACTCTCAAATTCCTTTATATGGATGGAGAAAGTTGGTCAATATCAAGGCTTATAAACTAGGCCTGGGATTATAACCCGAACCGAGTTAACCAAACCGAGCCGAACTGAGATTTTCGGTTTTCGGTTTGGGTTCGGTTAGGATAGCCAAACCGATCGGCAAAAAATAATTTTACACTCGGTTAACCATTCGGTTCGGTTCAGTTCGGGTTAACCATTGGTTCAGATCGGGTGAACCGAACGGTTAACCGGATAATGAGAAACCTTGAATATACCAGTCCAGTCGGTTTAATCGTTATGCTCAACCATAACCCTGTGCGCTATATAAACTAATAAGAGTAATGTGACTTTACCGATGTGGGATAGTATTGATGATTTATGGGCTAATTTAATTACTTTACTTTCTAATATGGGCCAGCGACATATAATTCACTTGATTTAATGGGCAACACACAATATTATTGATATATACCAACTCAAGCCCATGAAAAAAAAAGAAAACCCTAAGTATTATTTTGTTCTCTTCTTTGTCGTGAGTTGTTCCAGCCGCCTCTGATTCTTTGTTCATCTTTTTTCTAGTCTTCTTCTTAGGACATCTTCTTTGAACACTCCCATTCTCGCTCAACTCAACCGCCATGGATGCTTCTTTCTACTAAGAATCTTCTCCTTCTCTTTCTAAACACATACGATTTTGCTCTTCGATTTTTTTTTTGAGATCTCAATACCCGAACCAAATAACCAACTCAAACCGATTTGTACCGATTTTACCCAAATTTTAACTGAAAACCGAAAAAATCGGGTTAATTTCGGTAAATATAAAAATAACCGAACTAACCGGTATCCGAACCGAACCGAACCGTAGTTAATTTCGGTTCAATTCGGTCGAATTTTTCCAAACCGAACTAACCGAAAAACCGAACTAACCGGCCGGTTCGGTTCGGTTTATCCGAAATCCCAGGCCTATTATAAACCATCTTCACTAGTTCAAAACAATATGTGGCAAATGTGACTTCTTCATGGTGGTAACTGTTAAGGTTGAAACTCACATTGTCGATATTTGTAAAGCAAAAACTTTAGGGAACAGAATAATCAAGAGTAAACAACACAACAAGAGATTCAGAGGATATTTTATTGATAAGTTGATCGGAAACAAAGTACAAGAGCAAAAGCAAAGAAAATTCTAAGTTTAAATGCTAGGATTTTTCGAGATTGTTTTATCGTAGGAAGTCCTTCGTCTTATATAGTCGCGGAGAGTTGGCTTCCAGGATATTCGCCTACCACATTTCCAGAAATATTTATGTTATCGTATATTCCATTTCCGTTGGGATTTACTTTCTGTTCGGATTTTCCTCTTCTGCTCAGAATTTTCTTCTCCTTTTATTCTTCGAGTTTATCTTTCCATTTTTATAAATATCCTTATGTGGTTTAACTTGTTCAGGTGAATGGGTCAAAAAGGGACGATCTGAGTCCGTTTAAGCGTAAGTTTCTTGACTCATCCTTAAGTCTAGGAAATACAGGTCTTTTGGTTTAGGCCTAAGTTCATATTTCGTATAACTTATTCGACAATTCCATTAACGTCTACAAACATATAAGTTGTCGTTTTGAAGATGGGTTGCGGCTAGTCACGCATCCAGAGAGAGATAATGGAAAGTGTTTGTTTGGAAAATTCGGGGAATATGTTCGGCCCGGAAGTTCCTAAGGAATGTGTTCTGCTCGGAACTTCCAAGAGAGTGTGTCATGCTCGGAAAACAAGAAGGAATGCATTGTGCTTGGAATTTCCGAACGATGTCTCCTGCTTGGAAATTCCGAGAAAGGCTTTGTGCTCAGAAATTATGAGCAAAGGACTGTGCTCGAAAATTCCGAGCAATTCATCCTGCTCGGAATTTTCGAGCAGGCTATTCTGCTTGAATTGTCCAAGCAGGTTTTTTGAGTGCATGTTCTTGTTCGTGAATCTTTCTAAATGATATGTTCGTCTGATTGACCCATCCGAACAGTTCTGATTGCCTGGAAGTTCGGCTAAATGGTTTCGTATGTTTCGTATAAAAATGTAGTTTATACGAAACGTTGTTCATACGAAGTGTTATTTATACGAAACGTTGTTCATACCAAGTGTTATTCATATGAAACATTTATTCATATGAAACGTTAGTTCATACGAAATGTTGCTCATACGAAACGTTGTTCATACAAAGCGTTGTTCATACAAGGCATTGTCTATGTGGAAACGGCTACATTCGATTATTCGATACGCTTTTTCCTATTGTTTTCGTCGAGGGGAATTTTGACCCCAACAGTAACATGGCATGCATTGCATTTCCCATACTAGTGCTTCTAATTATGCATGTAACAGTGAAAGACTACTTTGAATATTTAGTCCCCCTCATTTCGGTCATCCTTCCGTCAAGACATAAGTACCATACTTTCCCTGAAAATATATCTCCTTTCTTCTATGAACCGTCAATATAGCACCGTAATCCATGACTTAAATTGCAATCCCTATTATCATGTGGAGGATTATCCGGTTGATTTAGACTTTGGCTATCGATTAAATGTGGATCATCCCACGTTACAAGCTCTATTTCTGCCATTTTAAAATGTCTCTTGGATCTCGATCCACATTGTTGTAAAGCTTATCATTTATACTCTTCCATATATACCACATAATCAAGAAGAAGTAACTATTTTATTATCCTTTGAAACTCTCCAGAAAAGATAATCTAAATTCGTAAACACCGATCCCGTTGGGAATACACATGGGTTCGATGGAATCTAGGATAATGTCCGTGTTTGAATGGCCGATGGACATTCAAATAGTACATGATTTATCGTTTATTGTTCCGGTCCGCATCGGAGGCATTGCATATCATACTTTATACCTCGTGACCTTGGATTTTTTTGTGACTAGATACATCTTGAAACCAGTTGTTAGACAAAAGATAAAATATCTTAGCTGTGAAGGACATTTTATTTTCCATGAAAAGGCTTGTAGCACATTCACATATGGATCCAGCATTGGTATGGTTAGTCCTTTATCCAGAATTTCATTTTCTACTTTATACCCTGATTTAAATGTATATTGTTCATGTTTCTTAAAATGCCAGTCCAGTTTATCTTGCCTAAGAAACTTGCTTATATGTATACTAGAGATAATAATCGCATACATAGGATCAAGTTCCTTTATAAGTTAGTTGCTCCATGACTTTGTAGATTGGTCAATTAACTGATTAATCGTAAGGAGAGGGTTAAATTCCTTGAAAAGGGGTTGTTTCCCTCGGTCAATTGGCATGGATCCACATATTTTTTCATGTATCTTATTTTGTCTACTTAATGTAACAAAAGAAAAATAGATTAGAACAAAACATGCAAGATATAACCAAATTTGCATTGAAAAGAGAAAACATCAATCTTTTAAAAACATCAGTCAATTAGGATCAATGGGAATATTTAGTATGGAGCATTTTTCCACCTCTTTTCAATTTATATTTGCCTCTCATAATGACTAGATTGATATATATATCCTTTATATGTATTATTTTATGTTCTCTCTCATCTCTGATGTGACATACTGGCACTTTATCAAGTCTTTTCAATATTATGAGATTTGGCTATTAATCTCAGGAGTATCGACATCGAGCATGGATTGGCATGAAAATTTTAGGTCTGACTTAGGTTCGACTGACCAACTTTGGATTATATCAATTTGGATAGTATGAATCGGACTCTAATTCTTAAGTTACATAAACTTTAAACTTAAATCAATTGACAATAAATAGATCGATCCATTTTTGATATAGATTCCTTACAACTTCTAATACATAACTTTATTCTATAATACATCCCCTTGCAATGATGGTCTTTAGCCATTGATCATATATTGATTTTAGATTAGCCTATATCCTTGTATATTATATAGATCTTTTCCAACTTTTCATGTGGGATTTTATCCTTAATAATAAATGCAACTGAAACAGCCTTGAGTATGACGAGAGATCACCCTTACCAGTTTTACATCGCTGGCATGAACCTGTTTGGCTTTGGAATCTTCTAACTTCTGAAGCAGCTGCTGTCCAAGGATAATGATATTCCTTTGTAGGATCACATCGCCTGCACCTTAATATTGTTTTACCTCCTTTCATTCATTGAAGTTTGAGGACCATCTGTTCTTTTCCTTTACTCTCTCGATCATCTTTTGTTTTTTTTCAGTACCTGTTGGTATCTCCTTTGTACTGAACCTTTGAGGTTTGTTTAATAGATAAATGTTTACCCACAAAAAAAAAACTGAAACAAAAATTTTGGTACGTGGAAGCTATATTATATGTTTATAAAGAAACAAGAGTCAACACAAAAATGTTCTACCTGTGTCCAACTGTATATGATAATTTTCAAGCTCAGTCGCTTTCATATTCTTCTTCCTCATCTCCAAAGGAGAAGACAGATGCATCTGCAGCAATCGCTTTGATATCACTAACTGCAAATGAGTCGTTCCGTACTGAATTATAAAGACCAGAGGACGATGAACTTGTGACACTTCTGTTTGCAAAATGGTCATCAGTCTTTGGTGGCTCATTGATCTGATCCGATTTACTAGTTGTGTGCATCAAGCCTGTTGTTTTCTCGGTAGTTGAACTAGAACCGAAGGCTTTCGAGTTTCCTTCCTCCTCCCCATCACTGTCAGAGAATACATCATCGTCTCTGTTCTGTTTAGACTTGATTTTTCCTGAATCAGCACCGGAGTTGCTTCTTTGAGGTTGTTGTTGGGTGAAGTCTTTTGGGTTTGTTGGTTGAGAGTTGTCGGATTCTATCATAACAATCTCAACATGGAACCCCGGAGCAGGCAGTTTTCTCTGCAAAACCGTCACGGGATCGGGTCAAATGGAAAGCAAACATAGGTCTGTATTGTTTTCAGATCGTTAAGGATACGAACGTCTCTCTTTTACCTTTTCAAAGCCATCAAAGTCGATACCCTTCAGCATTGTTCTGGTATCAGTCAGAGTAGTATTTAGCCAACTGTGTGTAGAAAACAAAGAAAGTTTGTGAAATTTGTCGGTTTGGAAGATGTGAGAGAGACAGGGCATTGTGAATGAAGGAGTGTTTACCAGTAGAAATCTCCATCATTGTCTTGAAAGTGGATTTTGAAGTCGCCTGCTAATTCTGTTAGACCAGCTTCACCAGGTATTGCAAAGACAACAACTCCTTTTTTCGGTGCCTTCATCCAAAAATCTTCAGGCTACATCCCACAACAACAAGTCTATATATGTTAAGACTAGTCTAGGTTAAAGTAGAACATAACAACAGAAGAGTTAGAGATCAATGCCTTACCCCTAAATCCTTGGTTTTCTGATGTTTCTTTGTTGAGAAAAGTATATCTGTTAGGTAGAAAAAAACAGAGCATCTATCACACGTATGGCGGAACTACAAGAGACAACAAGAAATTAGTTATGTACCATTGTGGTCAGAGATGGTGATGGCAGGTCTAATCCAGTAAGGGCAGTTGATTAGGCGAAACCCTCTGAGCATGCATCTACACATCAATGTTTGTTCAGTGGTTAGGTCACCGCTATCAAATTGATTTATTGGTCAGATATATCTGAAACATACCTTCGTTCAGGTGGAACTTTCCCGCCAAACTGGTTTTGAACACGTTCGTAGTACTTGACATATCGCTGAAGGAAACAGGAAAGATCGCTTAATAGGATGGGGGAGAATTGAACATGCACATAAGAAGATTTGTATGAGCTTAAGACTTACAATCTGACTTGGGAGAACGAGAGCTTTCCCGTCGAGACATCTCTTTTGGTTATAGTAATCAATAGCTTCCTCAGCTGTCGGAAAGAACTGCAACGTGTTTACTATTCAGATTAATCACAGAAGTCTCCCAGATAAGGAATGCGTGTGTATTGGCCAAAATCTTTTGCTCTGTTTTATGTCTCACCTTGAGATATAGAAGAAGACAGCAAATCATCAGTCCAGTTCTTGCCATTCCAGCTTTACAGTGAATTACCACTACATTTTGGATGTCTTCCTTTAACCATGTGTATGCACTTTGACAAAATGATGGTATTAATTGAATTGGAGGACAATTATGGTCATCAAATGGGAAAGATGCAACCTGAAAGGAAGGAAATAAGACAAGTTATGAAGCAAACGATATAAGAGGTCTATAAACACTAGCTTTGGGGAAAAAGGGGAACACAAAATTAACTGCCTACAAGATATAGTCTGTGATAGCAAGTGGGTAGAGTTTGTATATATATACCTTCCCCTCAAATTTTGAAGCATCGTACAATCTCTCTGAACAAAGGTTGTAGACCTTATATTTGTCCTGCATATTGTGAACAAGGTTTAGATATCTGGCGTGCACCGATATGATCAAACATAAGCCAAGCAATCACACTACATGTCTGGGCTACCATGTCTAACCACATCCAACTGGTATGAGTCATAAAAGAATTGGAGTTGGTAAAAACTCATATAGTTTAAGAGCTTCCATCTGTGCCAATGGTTACCTTGTGATGAGTTTCAAAAAACTTGATCACCTCTTCCATGTGATTGCGATATAGTCCCTGAATATGACATTTGTCAATGAGAAAAGAACTGGCTGGGGAACTTGTATTTTCTATTTACCTCGAAAAATCCGAAAAGGCCAGAACTTATATCACCAGCTGGGAACCCCATTGCGATTACATTCTCCGTTATATATGTCATGTCCAAATCGAACTCACCTTCCTGAAGCAAGACCAGGTGCCATGTAAAACAGAGATTTAAGTGATACTGATCCGGGCCATTATATATACAAGAATGTAGCGGATAGATTGCACTGGATAGCATGAAAATCGCGTTAAAAAAGATGGTAACTGCTAGTTTTGCGAAAAAAATTTGGACCAGCCACTACAAAAGGGAAGTGTTACTGCAACTAGCTGTTTTTACTTAATGTGACTACAGTTTCAAGAATCTAAGAAAAGAAGGAAGACAAGATAAATATACCTGGTATCTCCTTTTGTTCTGAGAGACAATGTGGCGTGCTTTCACCTGCATTGCTTTTACGGCACCACGAGATGAATCGACCACGGCTTTTGTGAGCGACTCAAGAGCACCACCAACTTGTGTGTTTGGCGATTCATCTACCTCTTCTGACCCTTTTGTTGGCAAATGCAGACCAAGCTCAGAGGTGAATCTTGTGAAAGCTGACACCCCAGAATCTGTGGCGTTCGGATCTTGCTGTGGGAATTTAAAACTTTTAGCCCAAGAAGAAAGACCAGAAGAAGAAAACAGAGATGGCTGTGATTCACGTGGGGAGGAATCCGGGGGGCATGGAACTATATCATCCTCTGTTTTACTTGAAGGCTCAGTCCCTGAAGATATAGTAGGTGGTTGAGTATCAACATTTCCAGTAGAAGCTTCTGTACTAATGGAGTCTTCATGAGTTTCTCCTGGAGAGCTCACGAGATCTTTTTCTTCAACGCCCATAACTTTCTCAGAAGGGTTAGAATTACCAGCAAAGGATACATCTTTCTCAATTAGTATAGCAGGAGAATGAGACGAAGAGCCAGCAGGATCATTCTCCATTTTACTCAGACAATTATTAGCCTACTTGACGAGCATACATCAACCTAATAACAAAGAAAAGCTCAGGTCTGAGTATAACCAGCAATTCAATCAACTAAACAAGAAGAACACATAAACGACTCCAGTTTTCAGATTATCCATGTTTGTAGTCCACCATAAGTGTACATATGAAAATGCATACATACGATTGTGTTCGCATAAACATAATGTAGCTAAAGCTATTGGCTGAATTCGATTCTAGAGTTATCTTAAAGAGAACTGATTACGATAAATTGCTTCGCAGGATAAGGAATCTGAGAAGACCGTACTAGTGCATTGCCTCAATCTAATATCTCGAATCCATTATCACACATCTCTCAAAGCCAAATCAATGACGGATTCGTAGAAATAGATCTTTAAAATCAGATATTCCAGTGTAATCATCGAGGAGAAGCAGATCAAGAGGCGTGAAATGAAACTAGACTTTCAAATTCGACAAGCATTGGCCGGGGAAAAAAATATATATACGAAAACGAAACTAGACATGGTTACCGGGAAATGCGGGACGATTTGCTTCGAGCTTTCGCCGGCGAAGAAGAGATTCAGTGAACGAAAGAGATTCAATGATTCAGAGCAGCGTACGAAAATTCCGATGCAACGTGCGGAGATTAACGACCAATTCCCGTCTGATACGGCCTTTTATCATCCCCGCTCTTGCCGGTCAGAACATTTCGTCTTTCGTGCATGGACCCTTGAAAATCGGCCTATTGGGCTGAAATATACTCATAATTGTTTTCTCCTTCTTTTTTTTCCCAACAAAAATATATTTCATTACTCAATATCATTTTTTTTTTTTCAATATCATTACATAGCCGTTCATAAAGAAATTCAAAAAATTCAGAAAAAATGATATATTTTCCAACACTCCTCAATTTACGCTTTGAATGCAAGTTTATCTGCACATTAATTTTCAGTTCTGTTACGATGAACAAATTGGACAACCATAAAAGATTCTCGCCGTTGTCTTATTGTGTCAATGTTAGGCTTTAGCCGGAGATTCGGTTACTCATTATTAAGAACCCTTGTGATTGTTAAGTTGTCTCTTTCAAAGATGATATGATTGTATCCGAGTGCCCAACATGATTGCATATTACATATTAGCGAAGTGCATTCAGCTTCCTCCACTGTTGCTCTACCTTGATATTTCCCCATACCACTGTGAAGATGGGTACCATTAGAGTTACGTACAATCCATCCCATTCCAGAGTTTGTGTTACCTAGAAGATGGGAAGCATCATAGTTGCATTTTATATAACACTGACTTTGTTTCAACCATTGTTGTTTGTCATGGGTCGGAGTTCTTGTAGATGCAGTCGTGCTTGGGTTACAAGTAATCCATTCTTGGAAATCATGGTAATTGCGCCGGAGCGTTTCCTCTATTGTGAGTTGTTTCCTTCGAAATATGAGTTCATTACGACTTTTCCAAAGTCTCCACATGATCCAATAGGGAAGCGAGGGAGACATGCTCGAGTTGTTCCTTGAGGAAGAGAAACTAAAGATATCTTGTAACTTATCCTCAAAAGATATCGTTTGATCATGGAGAGAAGGCAGGGGAAGATTTTCAAGACGCCAAACCATGGAAGCATAAGGACACATGAAGATAACATGGTCAGTAGTTTCTTCTTCCAGACAAAATCTCACACAGATTGGATCAACATTGATGCGCCGATGTCTAAGATTCCCATTAATAGCAATCGGTTTCGATGCCACCCTCCAAAGAAAGTGTTTAATCTTTGGTGATGTATCTAATTTCCAAATATTTTGAGCGGTCCGCTGTTGAAGCCAGTGGTGGTAGCGATTGGGCGGTATTGCTACATACGTTGTTAGCGAGGTGGTAGTCTGTCTTAACTGTGTAAATACCATACTTGCTCAGTCCCCAATGAAATCGGTCCATATTTTAATGGGGTGTCAAAAGGATTTTATGGATGAGATGATGATATTCCATCTCAATAAGTTCAGAGATTTCATATTGATCCCATTGTCGTCGATTAGAGACAAGGAGATTCTGGTTTGTATATGAGAGAAGCTTCGGTGATCGTGGTGGTTGAGTTGGGAGCCAATGATCATATAGTTTGGCAACTTCACCATTACCAATGGAGATATGTAATCCTTGTGTCAGCAAATCTCGACCATGTAGAAGTGATTGCCATCCATAAAAAGCTTGAGTTTCCTTGGTAGCTGAGAGAATATATGAATTTTGGAAGTACCTACTTTTCAGAATCTGGTATAGAAGACAATTTGGACGTTACAACAACTTTCATACTTGATTACATAATAATTCTTGGTTAAATTTTTGTAACTCTCGGAAGCCCATACCACCCAACTGTTTTGATTTGGTTAATTTCCTCCATGCCACCTAGGACATGCGTTTGATAGTAGTTGTCGTGCCACACCAGAAGCGAGATACTAAACCATCTATCTCCCAACATAATTCAACCAGTAACTTGAAGCAATTCATAGAGTATACGGGCATTGCAAAAGCAACGAATTTAATAAGAATTTCCTTACCCGTAGAAGACAGAAACCGAGATTGCCAACCACTTGTTCTTTTGAGAACGTTTTCCTTAATATATTGAAACATCTCCTTTTTCTTCCTTCCAAATTGCTTAGGAAGACCCAAATATTTACCACCTCCACCAATATTTGGAATCTATAAAATTCTTTGGATATGATCCCTCGTATGTTGGTAAACCTTAGCTCTAAAGGTGATACATGATTTGTCCAAATTGATCATCTGACCCGAAACTGCTTCATACCGTTTAAAGATGGAGAAGAGTTGTTGACTATTCTTATAATCTGCCTTTAGGAAGAACAAAGAGTCATCAACAAATAACAGATGTGATACGGGTGGATCTCCGATGCTTAGACGTATGGGCTGGATAACTCTAGTACATTCTGCCTGCTCTAAGAGAGAGCTGAGGACATCAGCACAAAGAATGAAGAGATATGGAGATATAGGATCTCCTTGTCGTATACCTCTTGTTGCCGTGAAATTTCCATATGGACTTCCATTAATAAGTACCGAGCAAGAGACCGTCGAAATACATTCTCGAATCAAACCAATCCACTGTTCAGAAAAACCTTTTTCGATCTGCATGACCTCTTCCAGGAAGCTCCATTCAATACGATCGTAAGCTTTACTGATATCCGTATTAATAACCATGTAAGAATTAGCGCATCGTTTTCTGACCCGTAGTGAATGCATTGCCTTATGAGCTATCAAAACATTATTTGTTATTTGTCGTCCCGATATGAATGCATCGTGATGTTTGAAGACTATGTCCGAGAGAATTCCTTTGAAGCGCATGACCAATATTTTAGTAATGACTTTGTATAAGATATTACAAAGAGCTATTGGGCGGAAATCCTTCATTGTGTTAGGAGGAACAATCTTTGATATAAGACGCAAATTAGTATGGTTTAACTCATGAGACATGATTCCAGAAGCAAGAATTTTTGTACCTCCTCCACCATTGATGGTCCAACAATATCCCAATATTGTTAGTAAAAATTTGCTTTAAATCCGTCTGGTCCGGGAGCTCGATTTGCACCTATGTAAAATTACAGTAGTTACATGTAAAATTAATCATCACGACTACAATCTCTTACAAATTTTGGATTTGATAGAACGTATAAACATCGCTAGTTTTTATGTAATAAACAAAACCAGATGATTATTAATTATATATTTTCTTAGTTATATATGGATAGTTTGTATAACTATTAATTTTTGATCTTTTGAGACTATATATTTACGTAAAATTTTCTAAAAAGGTTAATATCTTATTATTTTATCAAATTTTATTGTTTTAGTACAAGCCTAACTTGATATATATAAAACTTATAATTTTGTAATGTTTATTAATTATAAAATATTAATTTATTGAAGTTTAACTTTATTATGGATTGAGCAATGTGTAAATCATAAACCCGAAAAAATAAATCGAAATATCAAGGACAAAAAGTATACCATAGGTCCATCCGTCCATAGCTTTCCAAAAATGTCAATGTTCTTACCTTGAAACCAAGACAATACATATAAAGAAATACAAAAATTCTGTTTTAGAAAATAAAGTAAGCTATCAAACTAATGAAGGTTAGGTAGGTGGCTTGTAATAAGCATAAACAGCATAAAAACTTTGAGAAAATGTGAGGACGAGTAGAATAACCGCAGCACAGAAAGAGACAATTGCCCATGGATTATTGAAGTATTTGTGTCTCAAGGTCGCCCTCCAAGCATTCCACTTTTGATTGTAATAACGGTTAACCTCAACTGATAACCGAGATAGATAACTATCTTCTGTGTCAAAAACAACTTCTTCACATAACCGGTTGAACAAATTCGCAACTTCAGAATCACTCCCTAGCCAATGTTCGATAATACCACAGTAGTGTAAGTAGCTAACATCTTCGTGAGAATCGATTAGATTGTCCATGAAGATTATGTAGGATGTTATGTCATTGCTCGAGTCAATATGACATTGCTCAAAAGCTATAAGGTTTAAGAAGAGAGATTTGGTACCTACAAAACAAAAGTGCAATGATTTCAGGAATTACTTAGTTCGCTTTTCTTGCCTAAAAAAGTGTATTTGTTTCATCATATAAATATCTTGCTAACGTAATGTGTAAACAAAATCATTCATCTTTTCCATTGCTTGCATCATTTTGAATTAGTCATATCATTTGATATGATGAATTAAATGACACATGACAAAATATTTATACAGCTAGCTGGATATCACATTATGATCCTAACTAATATGGGGGCAGGTATTTAGAAAGAGAGATATAGTGTGGAAAACGTGAATGTACCGTCATGAATAAGTAGTCTCGGTATCTCTAGATAACCGTTATTGAATTGAATATCCCAAAACCGGTCGGTTTTCCTTCTCCTGAACTTTATACCAGCCTCTCTCAGTTCCGTTACGCAATGTATCAGCTGTTGTCGGCGCTTGTCCGCCACACGCGTATTCCGAGACCATCTCTTTCTTGGTAACCTTGGCTCCGGTTTAGGACTAGATCGGAGAAGACTTCGACGGAAAACATCAAGGCAGTGCAACTCGCCCATGTCGGCGAATGGGTCAAAGGCTTTATCTCTTGCTAGATAGTTCTCGAGTTTTGACTGGTCGGTTTTGGTCATGGGCTCATCCGTTGGCATAAGTGGATCAAAAAACCGTACTGCTAATTGAGCCACTAAACCCGTTTGGTTCCGTGTACCAAGCTGTAGCTCTAATAACCGGTTTAGAATGAACAAGGGAAGTTGATTTTCCAGCATTATCATGTCACGATGAATTGAATGCATCGATCCTCTCATAGCAAAAACCGGATCATTACGTGCATATCTATACAAATACAAAATCAAAAAACAATAATCCAAAATCAAAATGATTGAGATCGGTTTAGCAATTATTTGAGATAACCAGAAATAACACATTTGAAACCAGGCGTACCCAAGTTCCGTGAATCCTTCAGCGGCTCCTCTGAAAAGCTCAAGCACAAAACAACCATCAAGAACAAGCATTTCAATAAATTCGTTACTGCTCAAACCGAAAGGGCCTTCATAGCAAGCTCGAGCCTTCTCCTCAAGCTCTCTCATGGCGTCGATATACATTTTAATGTTTTGGTTCGTACGTTTCAAGATTCTATTGAGGGCACGCCATTTGTGACGGTCCATCGACCGGAGCCGTTTCTTACCATGGTGGTAAGGACCAAGCGAGACGGTCTGAGGGAAATACGACTTGTTGTCGTTTTCTTGCAAGTAATATGGAACTCTGTAGATACAGAGCTTTCCCCATATCGTCGTGTCGTCGTCTCTATTTGCTTGCTCGAGTTTGTCTGTGATTGAGATCACCCAATCATCTCGTGTCTCTTTCGGGCTCTCTTGGGTTACCTCGTTCTTACCGGCTTCTGGCAGATTCTGCTCGTGGTTACGACTGTTTTGATCTTGATTGGATCTGGTGACTTCAGGTAAAGCGGGGAGGTTTCGATCTTGATTAACCGGTTCGGATCCTTGGTTCTCGGTTTCGAGTTTCTTGCGGATCTTGAGGGTGAGCAAGTACCAGCTCAACATGTCTTTGTAGAAGACAGCCACCATTTTTGTTGTTGGTTGAAGCTTTTTCTGAAGAATGAGAGATATGAAGAAAGTAGTTGTGAAATATCAGAAGGTTTATAGAAAATGTAATATATCAGACGCAACCATATGTAAAATGATTTAAAGCTATAATTGGTTACTTATTGATACTCATGGACCCAACTGATCTGTAATGACAACAACCATAATAAGATGTGTCTAAACACACACACATTAATAAAAATTTTGAAATATAACAACAAAAAATTATATTCTTTTGACTATTTGTTAGTTTATAAATTATTTGGAACCCTCCGGCGTGAAGAGAGGTGTTCGCTTCTCTGAATTATGAATAACGAAATATTGAAAACTACCTTAACAAAAGTTAATATATGTATATGATTGTGCATAAATATGTTAAAGGTAATAGGTAATTTTACATGTACGGTAAAAATACTATTTACCAGTCGGAACTTATCCCGATACGGATGTGGAATCAAACGATAATTAATATCTGATATAATACATTATACGATTGAAACCACATACAAATATACAATGTACGTTCTTTTGTGCGTGGTGCATACCAAATAATGATATTACTAGATTTTGATCCGCGCTTAGAAAGCGCGGATTTACTTTTTTTTACAAATTTAAATTATATTTATTTTATTTTTAGTAACTAAAATTTTTAATTACGCAATCTAATTTTGTTTATAATTGTTTAATCCACATTATAAAAATAAATTAATAATTTAGGTTTGAAAAAAGAATTGTATGTTATTTGAGAAGAGGTATATCGTAAAGATAAAGAGATTGAAATAGCGATTTTGCATTATAAGTTTTAATATTGAATAATTTTGATATTTTTATTTAATTAAAATATATGATTTTGAATTAATATATATATATATATTATATTTGTTTTAAACTCGTGCAAAGTTCATTTTTAGAATTCAAAATTGGCTAATTTATTTTCAACCCGCTCTTATAATAGTTTAAATATTTTGCAATATGATGTAACAACCCGCTAAAAATGCAATCGTAAAAAAAAAAATTTACGAAATAAATTAATTTAATATAATTTTAAAATTTTATTATAATATAAACATAAATATTTATATTTGAAATAAAAAATAAAGAAGATATTAAAATATATTATATTTGAATTTTGAATATAATCATAATTAAAGAATATTATCTTACATATACAAAATAGTTGATGTTTAAATTATTTAGTTATATTTATCAATTGATTTAATAGTTTCATGTTTATATATGTATATATATATATATTTATTTTTTAATTAATTAGAAAAGTGAAACCCATTATATTTAGCTTGTTTGGATACATGTTTAGTAATTGTCTTGTTTGGAAACATAGATAGTAGAGAAATTGTTATATTTCTTAATTACCCTTAATGAATATTAAAAATATTTTTAAATCTCTAATGGCACAAATTGTAAATAACACATGCCACAAAGGTTAGTTTCTTAAAGACTCAAATTTTTTAATAGTATTGATATGAAGGATGGATAAAGGGCAAGTGATCAGCCTACTAAAAGTGAACTCATATAGCGAATATGAGAGTCGTTGGACTATATAAGATAAGTTGATCTTGTCAAATCAGGTAAATTTTTAAAGATGAAATCACATTTCATCACGTTATTGATGTTTTGGCTGGGTTTTGTTAATGTTATGTCATTTATATAATATGTTTTTATATTGTTTTCTAACTACAAGTTGTTAGGAAAAAATTTGGAAAACAAAAAAATGATAAGAGCATAATGGAACATGTCCATTACACAGCTCGTGAGGAACATGGCACGACCTCACCATTTTTCGTATAGATCTATTTTATTGGTCGGGACACGTTTTATCTGTTTCTTTCGTTAGTCAAACTCTTATATGATATGAATTTTGTTAAAATAAATTACTATAATCCGGTATGGAAGATGCTAATTCAGACTCAAGTAAGTAATTAATCATTTAACAATTGTTAATGTTTAACATTTAAATTGGTAAAAGTTCAAAAAAAAAACATTTAAATAGGTTAAATCACATATGTTTTGTTGAAGGTAAACTTCACACAAGGTTGTTTAGTCGGATAGAATAAATGATGTGACGGTAAAATGATCAAAGATTTTTTTTATTATTATAAAGCACTAGATCGGAAATCGTTTAGGTCGGAGATATTAATGTTTATATAAATTGCGCGGGTCGGATTACAACAATGCGAAGAGATGTTAAAGAGAAAATACAAAGAGGAAAATAAGACTAAAAACAAAGATCAGTATCCAGCTTGAAACAAATTGCTCAGAACCCTTTATAAACTTCTCTCTAATCATTTCTATAGAATTGAATATTTCTCTTTAATGCTAAGTTTTTTTCCGTATTTAAACCATCTCCAATGTATTCTTTTATTTATGTCTCTAAAATAGAAGAACTCTATTATAGAGTGACTTTTGCTCCAATGTATTTTTCTATTTGTTTTTCTAAAAAAGAATATTCTTTCTAATATTATTTTTCTATTTTAATAATATTACATTATTTATAAAAGTTATAAATTAAACCATTTTTTTTTATAGAACTTTTATAAAACTATAACATGTTTTAGAAAAAAAAAATTACATATATTTAATAATTTTATAGTTATCCTATATATAATGAGTCATTAACACCTTTAGTCGCCTACACTTCTTATTCTTACCGAATAAGTCACTTGGTTTATTTGGGGATCCTTTTCCATTGTAGTAGTGATTTCCTGCCTAAATTGCCCCTGTCTTAGATAGCCTTTTGTAACTAGTAGAACTAAAAGGAGTAGTTAGTTAGTTAATAGGCATTTTTAATTTGGGCCATTCATTTTACCAAATAATCGTGGTCACTCATGATGTGATTGGGGGGGGGGGACTTTAAATCGGCCCCTTTATCCCGCCCAAACCTGCGCTCTAAATCTTAACCCTTGATATTTTGAGTTTGACTGTGCAGATGTTTCCACGTGTACAAAGAGAAACATTGTTTATTGTTTTATGGCATAAAGGGGACATGTCTGCTGGAAAACGACATGACAGTCTTTTAAAAAGTAAAAAGAGAGAGAGTTGTGAGGCAGAACGGAGCAGGTTGGTCTGAATCCCGTTGTAAAGGTAAATTTCCTTTTTTGAACTTTTTGCTTGTTTTTGTAAGATCCAATAGTCTCTATAACATACATATGGTGTTTTATCTATGTGGATAATTCTCTGTGGATAATTCTATGTTGATAACCATGAAATGTGGTCCTATCTAAACAATTTGCGATGGACGAGCACTGCTTGGTGATATGCGGTGAGTGGATATGTGGTGAGAATGGGATCTGGGAATTAATGGTGGATAAGTCACAGATGACGAGGGTGGTGGCTATGAAAGAAGGAATAAACCTAAAAGAACTTCAGGAGAGGGTTGTGGCTGAGTTCTATGGAACATCTGTGGAAGGAAAATATGTTCATTTGAGCTATTGACCTCCGGACAGCAAGGAGCGAGCAACTGGAATTGCAACTCCACCAGTTGTCATCTGAAATGATGGTGGAATTCGTTTCTTCTTTGTAAGATCCATTTCTCGTTATAACATACAGACAGGGTATCTGGTGTTTGTGGATAGTTCTAAGTGGATAACGAAGCAATGTGTAATGTATCTAATGCAGGTTTCTATGGACGAGCACTGGTTAGTGACTAGTGGTGAGTGGATATGTGGTGAAAATGGAGTATGGGAATTCGTGGTCGATAAGTCCCAAATGACGCGAATCGTTTTTCAGTTTTTTTGGCAATGAAAATATGAACAAGTAGAGTGTCCATTAGACTGTGTACACGCATGCTGACTAGGTAAACCATAGCATATGTCCACGAGAACATGTCCAGAGTACAACTATATGATGCTTATGTACATAGAACTATAGAAAGTTGGATAGTTTTCCTGGAATATGAATGTATGAATGCATGTGATGGAGAATAATTGGATGTATAATGTGAATATAAAGACGTAAGCACAGTTTAAAACATGTATTTCAATGTCCAGAGGGATATAGGTTTATGGACATATGATCCATGTGTTGGAATCCCTAGGATCCTGGGTCTAGGTGATTGAATCTTAGAACTGACCTCGTGTTTACCTGGAGATTGGCAGCGGAAATTGGAGCAGGTAAACGAGATCTAGAGCGCCTCTATCGTAGTCCACACGCACACAAGCTGGAATCCGCCGGGATGCTAGTACCGGTGATTGGATCTCCTGGGATTCTCTACGGTGTTTCTCGAGGAAGAGAGTCTGTTTTTCTGTCAAGGAAAAACTGTCTGCGACGGCTCTATTTTAGGTCGTGTAACCTGGCCCCTATAAATAGGTCCACGGTTTACAGTATCGACCTTGTGTCGATCGTTGCACCAATGGCATCGATCGACACACCTCTTAACACACGAATTCAATGTGTATCCAATACACATTGATCAGACCATATGCCAATGATCAATTCCCTACAGAAGCGTATCCAACTTGCTTAGGTGTGTGACCCTTTAGGTTCAAACGATACTAGAAATGAGTTACAACTCATTTGTCATAAGAGGTTTCTAGCAAAACATTATGACTACCCAGTATCACATGAATTGTCCGATCTCGACAATACAACTATCTTTAGAGTAAGTACAATGTGATTTCAGGACATAATCCCAACAATCTCCCACTTGTACTGGAATCATCTATTCCTATAATCCCTTTGTCGCTATATCTCGATATGGCATAAGGCAAGAACATGTGTCATCCTTATTATATCCAATATCATGTTCATCGAACTTCTGATCTATACTGATAAAACAAAAGACTGACAATCACCTCGTTTGAGCACGGCCATGCATTTTCTCAGTATCAAATCTTCGATGGGCCCTGAGATATTTATCCCCTGTTATATAGGAGGGACAAATCCCTTCTTGTTCCATCCATGTTCCTACATATACTTCATGATACACCTAAGCAATGTATTTATAGCCGCCATTTACGGATCGACGTTTGACAAGGTCAAAGTGCACCAATTCATATACTAGAAAGCATGATGAACTCAGGTCTAAGGACTATACTCTATAGTCGTAATGAGAAACTCTCATGACACATATATAACTATCATGTAGAGTTCTCATTAGTGGGTCATGTCCGATCATATGTTCACCAACATATACCTATGTGTCTGACTGTGATACTCATATCATTGACTTTATGAAACTTAGTCAACGGTCACCTCACAAGCTAGTCTCTCGCGATTATCAGTGTCCCACTTTGACAATCTCGACTAGGGACAATCATAATTTATGTTATCCTTTTACTTATAGGGTTTCATGATCAAGTCCTCAACTTGATGTCCTATAACATGAACATAAAATACTTGGGACCATTATTTAATCATCCAATGATCAAATAATGCTGATGTCAGTTTTTCATAATCATGACTACATCATGTCTATCTGAACATCATAACTAACATAACTCCCACTAGAATCTAGACCATGTCTTCAGATATCTAGTACCTACAACAACAGCATGAAACTCATGCTTAGGTTGTGAGAGATGTTGCGGTGTTCTTGCTTGGAGCCATTCCAACAAACCACACTGCTGTTCTTTAATAAGCACTATTCTGCGGTCCACTGCTTGGAGACCTTTCTAACAGATAGCCCCGCTACACAGACAAAGAGACATAAACAGGTGGGAACCGTGAATCATCTTTGTCTGTCTAACTACTCTTAACAGATTCGTCATTTCCTCAGTTGTACAAGAACCTATCCTTAGTGTTTCTCAAACACTTGGGGATATTCCTTTACAACTGTCCAGTGACTCTTACTTGAACAAATTGGTATCTTCTCGTCATGCTTTTATGCGTTAGCTGCATTTAGACGAGCGCATAATATGGCATTCGTGATGGATTCTATTGCATAAGCAAAAGGAATCACACTCATTAGACACTAGCTCAGCCAGTGTCCAAGACACTTCATCTTGCTAAGATCATTGCCATAAGACCTTTGGTGTGAAGCCATTCTTGAAATCATGCATATTGGAACTGTCCAGTACCTTATAATCATAAGGATTCTGACACGATCCAATTAGCTCTTCTGATCCATCTCAATGGATCCATATTTCAAGAACTTTCGCGGCTTCTCCCACGTCTATTATTGAATTTGACTTCCGACCCAAACCTTGACTAGACTTCAGCGTCAGAACGTCGTTTATGAGATTAAGTGTGTTATAAACATACAGTTTTGAGAATTGCAACTACGCTCCCACTGGTTTACTTGTAAACGCACAGTTTCTATTCGTTCCTGATCGAGTCAAAGCCTTTGACCGTTTTAACAGAACATAGATTCCAACTCCAAGATGTTTGCTTCAATCTATAAATAGATCGGTGAAGCTAACATGCATACCTAGCAAATTTTTCGGAGTTGGGGCTCACCATCGCTTCCTTGAATTTCGCATGCTCGTCACTTTTCAATGATCATCAGATCACGACAATCAGTCATGAGGAATCACCCTCGGATTAGTGACGGATCCATCAGGATCAGCGAAATTCTGGCTCCACAGGTTCAGATCCTACAACACTCTGTAGATCCAACCGCTGCTCTTCCTCAACAGGTTTAACAGCCTCCTGTGTTTCTCGAATTTCTTCGAGCTGTACTTTTACTCCCACTGTTTTCTTGGAAAAACATGGTTCCGAACAACAAAACTTTGTTGTCGGATTAGTTGCAAAAGTACTAAGCCTCGGTTTCCTTAGGACAACCGGCGAAGCAGCTGATATATCATGGTTTTTACTAGTTTTAGGCCATGATATAGTTGTGTTTTTAGTGTCTTTTGTGTTCTTTTAGAGTCTTTTACAGGTATAATCAGGTTTGGAGCTAAATTGGAGATAATGGAGCTTTTTGGAGATTTTTGGAGTGATTGGCCGAGAGATAGAGTTCACTGTCTGAAACAGAGAAAGGTGTCGATAGTTGCACTGTAGCATCGATCGATGCACCAGCGATATGGGCCAAAACTCGGCGGTTTAGAAGAATCAAGATATTGCACTTTGATCCAGAAGTTCCTGATATTTACAAAGAAGCCCCTGGCCGAGATTAGACCTATATAATAGAGTTTTTAGTGTTTTAATTAGATACGCTTTACATTACACTTTCATAATTAAGAGCAGAGGATTTTTAGAGCTTTTGGGGCTGATCTGAACCTATTACTTCATCTGTATTTGGAGAAGATTTCGAACCCCTTTTACTCTTATTCTTTTATGCAATTTATTCATTCTATGATTATGTTTTCATTATCTATGTCTGAGTAGATTCCTAGTTAGGTTTAGGGTTTCTCACATAGGATTTCATGACTTGCTAGACTTGTTCAATTTCAGTTAAGGATTCATAACTATATCTGTTCTTCAATTTAATTGTGCTTAAAGCTAGTTCTAACCTGATCAATTAGAATCTAGATCTTAGGTTGCTAAATACGTCACGGAAGTGGGGTTTAGGAATCTGAACTAATTAAATTGGGCAATTAAACTTTGCGCAAACGGAAGTTTGGTTTAGGATAATTGTGAACATATCAAACTTGGGATTAATGCTAGTTTAATATGTTAGTTCTCGCAAACGAAAGTTTGGTTTGCTGCACTTAGGCTTAGAGAATTATCGCAAAGGAATTTGGTTAATTCTATATCTGTGTTTTGAGTTCTAGAACTGTGCTTAATTAGATCCTTACTGAATGAACTGTCTGCTTGTCTGATTTTCTGAGAATACCCTAGGCTTGACGCTTTTAATTACTTGCTTCCACAACCGTTAATCTCTGCTACTGATTTACTTTCTCGCACCGCTTTTAATTCAATCATATTGTTTTCTTTCTAGTATTAGTCTCTACTGTTCTGATCTATTGAGACCAAGTGTCCCTGTGGATTCGATAACCATATATACTACTTTGACATTGCTGTTCACTTGCAGTTTAGAATAGGGATAAACTTTGAGCCTATCAAGTTTTTGGCGCCGTTGCCGGGGACTCTTTGAGTCTTCGATAGGACCGAACTTAGGGTTTTTTTTACTAGAAATTTTTCTTTTTGTTTTTGCTTTTTTTCGTTTTGTTTTTATTTTACTAACTTTTTCTCTGATTCTTTCTGTCGCAGGTACGAATTTCGCCTTGCGTCGATCGTTGCATCCCTTGCGTCGATCGTCACTAGGCGATTCTGAGATTGAATCGATCGTTGCACTGATAGCATCGATCGTTGCTGGACGATTACAGACAGTTTATGCCAACGCAGAAAACTCAAAGTAATCCGAACTCGAGCTTGCTTAATCTCGGACTTGAGGAACTTGGACGTCTAGAAAGGACTATCAGAAGAGAAAAGAGAGAGAGAATGGTTTGAGAACGTCTGATCTTGATACCAGATGCTGAAGGTACCCTGAGGGACCAAGATAACAACCCGTACAATGCTGCTGGGCATCGGGTTGATGCTGAAGGGAATGTCATCCCTGATCCTCCTGAGCAACAACAACAGGAGCTGAACCGAAACCAGGGTCAAGGACAGGCCCAAGGTAGAAAGATGGTGGTTCATGAGAGGACACTAGCTGATTACAACAGACCTGATGAGTTTCATGCAAACCGAGCAGCTCTAGTGCTTCCTGCTTTTGAGAGGAATGATTTTGAGGTAAAGACCATCTACTACCAGCTGATGAGACAGATTGCTTTTCATGGTCTTCAAGCAGAGCAGCCTATGGATCACATTGACAAGTTTGAGGACATAGTCACTGGCATGAAGTATGAAGGAGTATGCCCGGACTATCTGTTCCTTAAGCTATTTCCGCACAGTCTTGATGGAGACGCTAGTGCATGGCTGAGACAACTGGCACCTGGTCAGTATACTACTTGGGCAGCCTTAAAGAGTGAGTTCCTGCGTCACTTTTATGATGATGCGCGCTCGGATCAGTCCAGACAGGACATACTCACCTTTTCCCAAGGAGCTGTGGAGCCCTTGAAGACTGCCTGGATGAGATTTAAGCAGTATCAGCGTGACTGTCCACACCATGGATTCACAGAAGTACAGCTGATTGGTATTTTCTTCAGAGGCATAGATCTTCCGTATCAGACTGCGCTGGATAATTCCAGTAATGCTAATTTCAACACCAGGACTCCTACACAAGCTAAGCAGTTGATTGAGAACCTGATTGGCAGCAACAGTTGCAAGACGATGGATGAAAGGAGAAAGAAATCTGGTGAAACTGTAGAGAATTCTGATATAGCTAATATAAGATCCAGATTGGACACAGTCTACAATCTCCTGACAAGTAAGAAAGCTGTCCACTTTGCCAAAGATGTAGAGGTGATTCAGACTGAGGAGGAAACTCAGGAAGAAGATGTGAATTTCATAGGAGGTTCTGGTTTCCAAGGTAATAGATTTGGTAATCAACAGGGGAACAGATTCTCCAATGGAGGACAGACTAGTGGTTTTCAGAAGACCTATGGACAAGGTACTCAGAGAACCTATGGATCTACATCCTATCAGACTCCTCCTGCACCTACAGCCCATGAGAGCAAGATGGAGGCTATGATGGAACAACTGATTGAGAGTCAGACCAAGATTTCTGTGGACTGCAACAAGAAGTTGGACGCTGTCTATGAAGACCTCAATGGGAAATTTGAGTCTATGAGCACTCACTTGAAGCAGTTGGACACTCAGGTAAACCAGATGTCCAGCTCACTGAAGGGAAAAGGAGTGGCAGACACTCATGTTAAGGCCTGGTCTGTGTACATTAATGATAGGTCTCACCTAGGTGAAAGATTTGAGCTAAGTACAGCTGAGTTGGTGACAGAACAAGAATTTTCGGATATTTGTGAAAAACTCTCGGGTGAAATCTGCTGCAGTGCGTCGATCGATGCAACATTTGTGCCGATCGATGCACTCGTCGGGATGGCAACGATCGACACACCCTTAGTGTCGGTCGTTGCAGGGCGTGAACGGACAGAACTGTCGGATGATGATGGCATAGATGCTGACTTGGAGCTTGATCGCCTGTTCAATGGAGCCTCTGAAATTACTCAACAGGAGATCTACGAACAGATTTTTAGACAACACTCCTCAGTGTCTGAAGTGATTAGGCAGGAGATTGAAGAGCTGAAGAAATTAGAAGGGATTGGTGAAGAATTGGAAGAAATTCCAACTTCTGATGATCCACCTTATCATCCATGTGTACAGAGGTACCTGAACAAGATGTTGCCCCTGGATGATGATCTGAAAGACTGGGTGATAATAGTTCCTCAGCATATTAGTGATGTTCTGCTAACTAAGGTCCCGAAGAAGCTGTCTGATCCTGGAGTCTTTGTGCTGGATTGTTCTATCTTTGAGGATAGCTTTAGGCGCTCTCTGTGTGATTTAGGAGCTGCTGGAAGTTTGATGCCTTACTCTGTGGCAGAGAAGCTGGGTATGTTAGATTTTACTCCTACTAGGACTTCTCTTGTCCTAGCTGATCAGTCCATACGAGTTCCTGAAGGACTCCTTATGGACATTCCGGTGAGAGTTGGAAACTACTTAGTTCCAACGGACTTCCTTGTGCTGAGATATGACTGTGATCCGGATGAAGCATTATTGCTTGGGAGACCCTTTTTGGCTACAGCAGGAGCGTTGATTGATGTTAGGAACAGCTTGATAGACCTCCATCTGGGAGATAAACCACTGCACTATGAGATGGATAAGCTGCGAAAGCCACTGATAGATGGGCAGACATTCACCATAAGGGACGCAGATTTTGAGCAGCCTGATCATACTATGGTTATAGATCCTAGAGCACATTTCACTCCATCTTTTCTTGGACATGAGCATTCCGCAACAGCCTACTCACCACCTTGGATGAGGAGACTTGAACAGAGACAGAAAAAGTCTCTGTCAGGACCTCCTGGTACTTGAAAATTCCCATCCGTTCGGTCAAGCTATTGACCTTAAACAAGCGCTGGGTGGGAGGCAACCCACCATTAGGTACTGGTGTTTTTCTACTTAATTTTTGGTGTTTTTGTTAGGATTTTACGTTTGTTTTTGTTTCTGGTGAGTTTATGTTTGCAGGTCTCGGTTAAATCGCAGTGCAACGATCGACGCACTTCTGTGTCGATCGTCACAACACGAAAGGAATCGCATTGCAGCGATCGTTGCGGTCTTGAGCAACGATCGACAAGACACGAAAGTCGCCAAGTAACGGTCGATGCACTTAGTGCAACGATCGATGCTTGAGCGACAGAGGTAACCCGACAGACATAATTTCATCTTTTCAATTTTTTTATTTTCTTTTTACCGATCCTTCGCTGGACACTACTGGGGACAGTGTGTCTTAAGTGTGGGGGAGGTGCTACTGACTTTTGTTTTCTGTTTTCTAATGAGTCAGTCCGTTTTTCAAAAAAAAAAAATTGTTTTATTGAGTCAAAATTGTTTAAGTAAGAAACTATGATTTTCTGAGAAGATTTACAAGACTTGCAGGAACTTAAGTAACCATTGGGATGAAGTTGCAGGATCTATCTATGACTATTAGAAAACCCCATCACAGATCAACCTACTGGGAACACCCACATCACTTCAGGTATCAGAGGATCCTTTACTGACTTCAACATTAATACTGACTTAGATTTCTCACCTAAGGGCTTGGTATACTTTGTGTCGGATTCCCTGTTAGTTCTGACACAGCCTGTCAACCTATCCTATTTAGTTCCCTTCTCCCCTTCTATAAAGTAAAAAAAAATATATATATATATAATAAACTGAGGATGAGTTAGTAACTCCGAAGTGGTCATGGGAATGGTAGCAAACACTATTATCTCTCATGTTATCCATGGAATGTGTCCAAAGTACACCCCATAACGGGAAGAACACTGATAAAAAAAATAAAATGATACCCAGTGGGGAAAAATCAGTTGTTAAAGAAGGGAAAGAGAAGAAAGGGACTAGAGAAAGATAGTATGGTGGTCTAGAGCTGATAAGGTAAGAATCCATGTGCCCTTTGATCGATACTCCTTAGGTGAGACCGCACTTAAATACTTGCAGAAGTCAGTAGGGAGAATTTGAATGCTTGAATGTGATTGTGGAGTTTACCTAGGACAGTTGCTAAGTGTGGGGGAAGTACATTGTGGTCTTGATATCCTGTGATTGATTCTTGCAGTGGTTTACTAAGGGGAATCTGAGTATTGTAGCTTCTAGGATGAAATGAGTTTCTGAAGAGTTTTCAAACCTCTTCACCATGTTTTAGTTCTATGTTTTGCTTGAGGGCAAGCAAAGGCTAAGTGTGGGGGAGTTGATATATCATGGTTTTTACTAGTTTTAGGCCATGATATAGTTGTGTTTTTAGTGTCTTTTGTGTTCTTTTAGAGTCTTTTACAGGTATAATCAGGTTTGGAGCTAAATTGGAGATAATGGAGCTTTTTGGAGATTTTTGGAGTGATTGGCCGAGAGATAGAGTTCACTGTCTGAAACAGAGAAAGGTGTCGATCGTTGCACTCTAGCATCGATCGATGCACCAGCGAGATGGGCCAAAACTCGGCGGTTTAGAAGATTCAAGATATTGCACTTTGATCCAGAAGTTCCTGATATTTACAAAGAAGCCCCTGGCCGAGATTAGACCTATATAATAGAGTTTTTAGTGTTTTAATTAGATACGCTTTACATTACACTTTCATAATTAAGAGCAGAGGATTTTTAGAGCTTTTGGGGCTGATCTGAACCTATTACTTCATCTGTATTTGGAGAAGATTTCGAACCCCTTTTACTCTTATTCTTTTATGCAATTTATTCATTCTATGATTATGTTTTCATTATCTATGTCTGAGTAGATTCCTAGTTAGGTTTAGGGTTTCTCACATAGGATTTCATGACTTGCTAGACTTGTTCAATTTCAGTTAAGGATTCATAACTATATCTGTTCTTCAATTTAATTGTGCTTAAAGCTAGTTCTAACCTGATCAATTAGAATCTAGATCTTAGGTTGCTAAATACGTCACGGAAGTGGGGTTTAGGAATCTGAACTAATTAAATTGGGCAATTAAACTTTGCGCAAACGGAAGTTTGGTTTAGGATAATTGTGAACATATCAAACTTGGGATTAATGCTAGTTTAATTTGTTAGTTCTCGCAAACGAAAGTTTGGTTTGCTGCACTTAGGCTTAGAGAATTATCGCAAAGGAATTTGGTTAATTTTATATCTGTGTTTTGAGTTCTAGAACTGTGCTTAATTAGATCCTTACTGAATGAACTGTCTGCTTGTCTGATTTCCTGAGAATACCCTAGGCTTGACGCTTTTAATTACTTGCTTCCACAACCGTTAATCTCTGCTACTGATTTACTTTCTCGCACCGCTTTTAATTCAATCATATTGTTTTCTTTCTAGTATTAGTCTCTACTGTTCTGATCTATTGAGACCAAGTGTCCCTGTGGATTCGATAACCCTATATACTACTTTGACATTGCTGTTCACTTGCAGTTTAGAATAGGGATAAACTTTGAGCCTATCAGCAGCCCTTATCAGATTTTGGATTCAAGTTTGTTTGTTGACAACAGCCTTACACAAACCTTGCAATCCCAATTAATCAGTAAAACATACTTGGAAATCACCCAGTCCACATCCAATGTGGTGTCTTTCAACTGATTATGATAGAAACATAATTTGCGCAAACTTATTCATTTTAGAGAGTATTTTAAAAGAATAATAGAAGATTCATGTGACTCATTATTAATCGGAGCATATCCAATAAGATCCGATTCATTCTCTCAGAAACACCAATTAGGCTTTCCATGAGAAAAGAGATGTGGTATGACTTCACACTCACTCAGATGATCACCCAATTCTTGACTTAAGTATTTTCCTCCACGATCTAATCGAGGATCTCAACACTTCTGTCAAATCGGTTCTATACTTCATTTTTGGAACTCCTCAAAAGATTCCTACTCGTGTCTCATCATAAGAACACAATCATACTTACTGACGCCATCAATAAGTTAATGAAGTACTGAAGATTTCCTTTGGCATTAATGCTCATCGGGCCACATACATCAGTACGTGTAAGGCCCAATAAGCCTCTGGCCCTTTTCTTTAGCTCTGCTAAAGAAGCCTCAGTCATTTGGCCCAACAAGCAGAATTCATGTCTCAAATGATATACAATTAAATGAGCCTGAAGCCCATAACCATGGAACTTCTGAATCCGTTTCACTCTATGTGGTCAAAACGACTGTGCCAAGGAAAAGTCGAGTTCGAGTCATCAGACTTTAACCTTTAGTATTAGTGTTATATTCTAACTTTCGTTGGTTTAAGATATAAAACCCATTCTAAACGGGGTGCTACCATATGATATTTCATTAAGATCTAAAGGGCAAAACTTGTCTTTTATCAAAATGAAAAACATCCAAATTCTTTACAAGAAAATGAAAGACATTTCTGCACAAGGCAGGTACATAGTAGCAATTACTTAATTTCTAAAACCAAGTATGAAAGGCTCCTACAAGTGGAGAATCTCTACGGCTCATGCAGCAACCATGGCTTCAACCAGACACGCAGTTCCACTTGTCCTTTCTTCAACATTCTACTGTCGCTTAGGTCCTGCATATTTCAAAATATCAGTACCACAACTAGTATCCAATACTCATGTAGAACTTGAATTAATAACACAATACCTGAAAAAGAAGTACCATACATCTCCTTCATCTCTTGTGAATCTTCCAAGAATTTAATGCAATCTCTCTTCCAATGCCCTGACTCATCACAGTAGAAGCACCTTTTAACACCAGATGGGCCGGACTTGGGCTTATAAGATGACACTGGCTTATCCTGATTCCAAATCTGGACGGCCCGGCCTCTACCCTTGTCAACACAAGATTTCTCAAATCTTTTACCCCTTTTGATGTCTTGCTCTGCTGTTTTGAGCATGTCATGCAGCAACGTCTTCGTCAAGTTATTCTTGATATAGCTTTTGATAAACTTATCATAACTAGACGGCAGTGACTGCAGAATGATGTCAGTGGCCAACTCTAAGCTGACAGGACATTCCAGTTTCCCCAGGTTATCAATGTAACCCATCAGTTTAATGACATGAGGACTTACTGGAGCATCCTCTGGTAGCTTGCACCCAGTGAGAGACTTCACCATCTGGAATCTCTCAACTCGTGCCAGATCCTGAAACTTCAGTTTCAGGCTGGTGATCATCTCTATTGGCGACTCCATGTTCTCGTATTGACTCTTTAAGTAAGATACCATGGTAGCCAACATCAGACCACGCACATCTACCACATCAATATAATGCTTATTCCAAGCATCATATACTGCATTCGAGCGATTGGTCCCAAGCCTTTCTGGAAGAGCTTTCTCAAGGACATAGTCCTTACTCTCCTGCTTGAGGATTAATCTCAAATTGCAATACCAATCCTGGAAATTTGACCCATTTAAGTTGTCCTTCTCAAGGACGGGTCGTAACGAGAAGGTAGTTTTAGACATAGGCTGAAAATTTTAATCAAAGAAAATTTTAGTTATGATTTCAGAAAATGAGGAATCTTATCCAATAAGAAAACTCGCATTATATTCAAACAATGTTTCCTTAATGAATATAATAATCCAAGATCCATACATCACTAAAATCCGAGTGGACGACTCGTCTTCACCCAGAGTTTAGCAATCTAGGTAAGCAAATCATTGCTAATTGTACTCAGTACAACTCTTGGTCGTAGATGAGACAAACTATGTCTATTCCACTCTGATGTCTCCGGGCCCAGAACTTCTGATAGCCTAGTCAAGTAAAACCAATCTTTTCTGTCTCGTGATCACTGACAGTTGCACTGCAAGTCTGTCAATGACCACCTGCCTTACTCATGTTGCAGTGGATACCAAGGACTCCAAGATTATCCAACAAACGACACAAGTCTTGACAGTAGACAAGATTTGGGCAAGACATCAAGATTACTTGATATTTAGTTGAGGAAATGGAACTTTAAAAGATTAGTAATTCAATCTCTTAGGTCATGCAAAAGTTGATGTCAAGCACTGCAAGACCATCAACACTACTACCTGCCTTACTCATGTAATTGTGGACACCAAGCTCTTGGCAAGACTATCCAACAACGAAACGAGTCTTGACAGTTGACCATATTGAATAACTAAGCTTCGATTTAACACACATCCAATGTGTATTAAATAGGTTTAGAACATTTTTAACTTTTAATTTCAATTAAGTTTTACTTGTTCTAATTTAAGTAGGTTAGGTCATTTGGTTCGGTTTTTCAATCATCTGGTTCAAATCCAAACGATTACGGTTCGCATCGTTGTGAGATCCGGGATTCACACTAAGAATTTGTATTCGTGGATTTGGACTTTTGGATATAGAAATGGTATAGTTTCCTATGAATCAAAGACTTTATTGAGATTGATCGTCGAGATAGAACAAACACAGTCGAGAAGAGAGTACAAAGTATAGGATCGAGCTATCTAATCGAAGTGTTCTTAGCCTAGGTTGGAATTTCTTGAATGAATCGCCACTTCTTCCTTAAATACTCTCGACTTTGATCTTCTTGTTCCGATATTTCGGCTTCGCCGTGATAACGATCTCCGAGATTTGCGGGAATCAGTTGAACCGGCGAAGACCAGGTCGCTCTATCTCCACATCGTCTCCTATCGAGCTCGAGCTCGATCACCTCTTATTTCGGCGTTGTCTGGGCCTTGTCCAGATGTTGGTCGTATGGGCCCAACAAAGGATGACGGTCGATCTCTGTGTCTTGATTATGGAGCGGGCTCACGATTATGGGCCTCTGCTTTATTTGTTAACGGGCCGGATTTCTTAGAGGGAAATCCAGCACCAACAATAGCCCCCCAGCACATTAATTTCGACAAGTCGAGGTTTATGGGCGGTTGACGTTCTCGGGATGGAGCGCGCGCCTCCACGCTTGCTATGGGACCGTTTCAGGTCTCTTATTTTGGGACGATCATTTCAGTTCGTTCAATTTTGAAGGGACCGTTTCGGGTCGCTTATTTGGGATGAACATTTCAGTTCGTTCAATCTGAAGGGACCGTTTCATATCGCTTAGAAGGGATAATTTCATATCACTTAGGTTCGAAGGGATAATTTCATATCACTTTACTTAGAAGGGGCCATTTCAGGTCGCTTAGGTTTGAAGAGATAATTTCATATCACTTTACTTAGATTGGGCCATTTCAGGTCGCTTAGGGTGCATAACTTGATACCGTTTGTTTCTGAAGTGATAATTTCATATCGCTTTAATTTTTGAAGAGATAATTTCATATCACTTTGTAACGGCGAAGTATTTCGCGATGACTCTGACTTTTAAGACAGAAAGAGACATTGATCGATGGACTTATTTTGATTTCACAAAGATAAGTTAGTAAGACTTCGTTTGAAGTTGTTGAGCTCGGTAAGAGCTTTGTGTTTGGGGGTGGCTGCGCTCGAAGTCGAGCTGCCTACGTACCCTTTTAAGGGGATCAAGCCATTTCGTAGTTCGATTATGTTGATGTACTCCTAGTGGAAATACTTTTTGAGGTTGATGATGTTCCAAGGTCGTAGTTCAGGCTTCTGGGTTTCCACCGACTTGAGTCGGTAGACCCCGTCCTTTACGATGTCGGTGACCTGGTAAGGACCTTCCCACTTCGCTCCTAATTTTCCAGCGTGTTCTTCCTTTTTATGGTCGAACACTTTCCGCAAGACGAGCTCTCCTACTTGAAACCTTCGAGTTTTGATTCGGGAATCATAGTAGCGAGCCGCGGCTTGTTGGTAATTCTGGAGTCGAGCTAATGCGAGGTTCCTTCTTTCGTCGACGAGGTCGAGCTCGTCAGTTATCATCTTGTTGTTAAGTTCCTCTTGTCGCGGGCATTCTTCTTTGTGAATGCTTGACACGAGAATTTCAGCTGGTACTACCGCCTCGATTCCGTAAGCTAGCGAGAAGGGAGTCTCGCCAGTGGATTTGCGGGGGGTATTCCGGTAGGCCCAGAGTACGGCTGGGAGTTCGTCACTCCAGGTTGTTTTGCACTCGTTGAGCCTTTTCTTGAGGCCGTTCATAATCGCTTTGTTAGCTGCTTCTGCTAGCCCGTTCCCTTGGGGGTAGCGTGGCGTTGAGTAAGTCAGCTTTATGTTCCAAGTTCTTCAGAACTCTTTGAACGTGTTTGATATGAACTGAGATCCGTTATCTGTGACGATCTCGTGGGGTAGTCCATGTCTGCAAACGATGTTTCGCCAGACGAACTCCTTAACGTGAACGTCCTTAATTTTCTGGTATGACTCTGCTTCAATCCACTTGGTGAAGTAGTCTGTCATCACCAATAGATGTGTGGCTTTCTTTTTGCCAGATGGGACCAGCGGTCCAACGATGTCCATTCCCCACCGCATGAATGGGTATGGTGATGAGATAGAGGAGAGTTTCTCCGACGCTTGGTGGATAATTGGGGCATGCTTTTGGCATTTATCGCACTTGTTGGAGAAAGATTCGCATTCGGTGGCCATTGTAGGCCAATAGTAGCCTTGCTTTTTGATTCGCACGGCCAATGCTCGTCCTCCGGAATGGCTTCCGCAGGATCCGTCATGTGTTTGTGTAATCACGGCTAGGGCTTGCTTTTTGTCAAGGCATTTAAGGTAAGGTCCGGAGAGGCTCCTTTTAAAGAGCTCTCCTTGTGTGACACAGTACCTCGCACTTTGCATTTTAAGTTTCCGCGCCTCCCACTTGCCCTCGGGAACTTCGCCGTTTGTGATGTATCGAATGATCGGAGTTCTCCAATCTTCGTCGTTGTTAGGCTCAGGTCTCTGACTAGTGGATGCGGTTTGAATTGGTCCGTCGGGGACGTTCGCGACGTATACGGTGTTCCTAGGATCAAGGTCATCATCAATCTCGATGATGTTTCTATTCGTGTCTCCGGGACATTATTTACGTTTGACATCGTTCTTCACAGCGGGCCCGTCCTCTTTCAAGGACAGAGCTTTGAGAGCTATGTCGATGCTTGGTTTTTCTATCCCTTCGACTGGTATGATCCTTTTGAGGTTAGGATCTGATGTCGATGCTAATGCGGCTAGCTCATCGGCTGCAGTGTTTTCACCTCGTGGGATTCGTGTTAGATCGAAGAATTCGATCTGTTCGGCCAATGTATGGACTACCCGTAGGTATGCTTCCATTCGTTCGTCTTTGGCCTCGTAGTCGCCATGATATTGGCTCGTGACCAGTTGGGAATCGCTGAAGGCATTTACTTCTCGGGGTCCTATTGCTATCGCAAGTCTAAGCCCGGCTATCAGCGCTTCTTATTCTGCCTCGTTATTCGATGCGGCGAAGCCCAATCTAAACGATTGTTCTAATACTTCACCCGTTGGGGAGACTAATTTCACTCCGACTCCGGACCCTTGTCTTGAGGAAGCTCCATCGACGTAGAGTTTCCATCTTTGGGCCGAAGTCGGGTCGAGTTCTATAGTCGGAGGGAGCTCGATTATGAAATCTGCCAGTACTTGTGCTTTTAGGCATGTTCGAGCTTTGTATTCAATGTCGTACTCGCTAAGTTCGATAGCCCATTTGACCAATCGACCTGATTGGCTTAGACTGTGGAGGATGGTTCTCAGTGGCTGAGAGGTCATCACTATTATCGAGTGCGATTGAAAATACGGTCGGAGTTTCCGAGCCGATGTTACTAGCGCTAAGGCGAGCTTTTCCATGGTGGGGTATCTAGTTTCAGCATCGATCAAGGTCTTACTGATGTAATACACCGGCCGTTGCTCGTTTTGTTCTTCGCGAACCAGGACTCCACTTACTGCTGCCGTCGAGACAGCTAGGTAGAGGTAAAGGGGTTCTCCTTCTACTGGTTTCGCCAATATGGGTGGTTCGCTTAAGTAAGCTTTGAGCTGAGTGAATGCCTCTTCACACTTTTCGTCCCAAAGGAATTTTTTGTTTGCTTTGAGCAAGTGATAGAAGGGTAGACATTTATCAGTCGACCTTGAGATGAAGCGATTCAGAGCAGCTATTTTGCCGGTTAGGCGCTGGACTTCTCGCGTTGTTCTGGGAGATTTCATCTCTATGAACGTTGTGATCTGTTTGGGGTTCGCTTCGATCCCTCTTTCAGTTACTAAGTAACCGAGGAACTCTCCTGAAGGGACCCCGAAGGTACATTTGGCTGGGTTGAGTTTCATCCCATACTTATTAAGAATGGTAAAGCACTCTTTTAGTTGGGGGATGTGATCCTCGTACCTGGAAGATTTCACCAGCATATCATCGATGTAGACTTCCATGGTTTTGCCTAGGAGTCCTGAAAACATCTTGTTGACGAGGCGCTGGTAAGTTGCTCCTGCATTTTTTAGTCCAAAGGGCATGACTTTGTAGCAGTACGTGCCTCGATCCGTTATGAATGAAGTCTTTTCTTGGTCTTCAGGGTTCATCAATATTTGATTGTACCCCGAGAACGCGTCCATAAAGGATAGCAGCTGATGCCCAGCGGTGGCCTCGACCAGTCGGTCGATGTGCGGGAGTGGGAAGCTGTCCTTTGGACATGCTTTGTTGAGATTCGTGAAGTCTACACAGACCCTCCACTTTCCGTTCTTTTTCTTAACCACCACGGGGTTCGCGAGCCAGTCGGGGTACTTGACCTCCCTGATCGATCCGATTTTTAATAACCGATCGATCTCGTCATTGACGGTTTTGGCCCGTTCAGGGCCTAGTTTTCGACGTTTCTGTCTTGCTGGTTTGTAGGTTGGGTCGACATTCAGCTCGTGGCTGGTTACGTCGATGTTTATCCCTTTCATGTCTGCTGAAGACCAGGCGAAGGAGTCGACATTTTTTTTGAGAAAAGAGACCAGTTCGTTCTTAACTGGCTCTGATAGGTCGATTCCGATGCCAACGAGTCTTTCGGGATGAGCCTCGTCTATGCAGACCTGAGTCGTGAGGTCCTTTGGGGGTCCTATTTGACTGGGGTCGTTCGACCTTTTGGTCTGCATGGTGGCGAGCTCGTCCTCTTTCTGTAATTGCTACGCAGGGGATTTCTCGATCTGTTTGAATCCGTTCATGTAGCAATGGCGGGAAATATTTTGACTTCCGTGAATGGTTTTGATCCCTTTGGGTGTCGGGAACTTTACGCATTGGTGGTAGGTCGATGGTACCGCTTTCATGTCGTATATCCATGGTCGACCTAGGATTTCGTTATAGGGAGCTGGCCGATCTACTATGACGAACTCTGTCATTCTCCGAACTCCTCCAGCAATTACTGGGGCGAAGACGGAGCCCATCGAGAATGTCGTTTCGCCAGCAAAACCTACTAGTGGTGTCTTTTCTTCCACAATCTCGGAGTCGTTAAAGTCCATCTTTTTGAACGCGACGTAAAAGAGGACATCTACCGAACTTCCTGTGTCAATCATTATCCTTGAGAATTCGACATCTCCCACTACTAGACAAACGAGGAGAGCGTCGTCGTGTGGTTTGTCGAGATTACTTGTCTCGCTCTCGTGGAAAATGATCTCGTGGTCTGGGCCCAACATCGGGGTTTTTCCCCCTCTGCGGTCTCGACCCTTCTTTGAAGAGCTTTGATCGAATTGACCGAGTCGCGGCAAAGCTTGGAGCCACCGAAGATGAAGTCGATTCGTTTAGGGGGTATAGCCCGTACACCCCCCCCCCCCGCAGAAACGAGGGAGATTGATTCTTGAGCGTAAACTTTTGGCAGGAGCCGGAGGCGGGGACAGTGCCGAACCTCCCGGAGTACCGCTCAGGTTAAGCTCGCCGAGGATGAACTCGACTCGTTTCCGCGACCCTTGAGGGCGTGTTTCGGGAGATTCCGGCTCCTTTGACCGTTCCCGTTTGTTTTTAGAGTGCCTTTTGGAGTTCGACTCCTTGGTCTGTTTGTTTTCCTTTTTGTCGGACAGAGTTTCCTCCTCGACCTCGGAGTCTTTTTTGCTTTCGGACTCTTGTTTTTGAGCCTCTTCTTTAGCTCGAGTATAGCAGTCCTCGGTCGAGTGCCCTCTCTTATTGTGGAAATCACATAATTTTTCCTTGTCGAACTCGAATTTCTTCGAGCTCTTTGGGCTCTCGACCGCGTTGACGTTCCCTGACTTACGGGAATCCTTTTTCGAGTTCGAATTCTGCGAGCTCGACGGGTTCTTTTCTTTTCGGTGCTTTTCCCTGAGGGCCGTGGTTTCGTCCTCGAGGCGAGCAAAGGCCGATGCGCGATGGAGGGCGTCATCAAGCGTTTGAGGTTCGCGGACTGTTATTTCCTCGCGGAATCTGGTTGAGAACCATAGTCCCCGTCTTAACGCTTCTATAGCTACCTCATCTCGTGGGTTCGCGATTTTGGATTTTATTTCCTTAAATCGGGCGATGTACGAGCGAAGTGTTTCGTCGGGTTTTTGAGAGACGCCAAATAAGGCTGCCTCGGTAGTCTTTTCCTCGATGAAAACGGAGTATTGTTTGAGGAAAGCCGTCATGAACTGGGTGAAGTTGTCAATGGACCTTTCTTCCAGTCCGGCAAACCATTCTAGGGCAGAACCTGATAGGTTTTCCGCGAAGAGCCTGCAGAAGGCTGGCTCCCTCTCCTCATCGGTAAGGTACACCCTTGCCATCGCTAGTCGGAATGCCCTGATGTGGGCTTTCGGGTCTGATTTCCCAGAGAATTCTGGAAACTTAGTTTTCTTGATCTCACGGATTCTTGCAAACGCAATCCGATCTGTGAACGGCGTTTGTTGTGTTTCTTCGATCACTCGATCGATGTCAGGAGCCGCGCTCGTCGCCATGTGAACTTTCGAGCTCAGACTGTTAAACTGGGCTTTAGCCTGTTCAATGTATTGTCTAAGCATATTGTGTTCATCGCCTTCTGCGGGTGCGAACTGGACTTGTGCCTGACCTGACGTTTGTTCCGGAAAAATGGGGTCGAGGAGATCGATCGTTGGGATCGACCTCGCCTGATCGACCTGTGGCGTGCGGAACTGAACTGAGTTTGATCCGTTAAGGAGTCCCGAGCTCGAGGCGAAGGCAGAACCTCCTAGTTGCCTCGGTCGGATGTTAGAGTTACTCGGGAAAGGTGGTGGCCCGGGTAATGGTCGGTTTCTTGATCCGGTTGGATCTGTGACCATTGAACTCGAACCAAATGGGCTCGGTACCGCGATAGGGGTCATTGTAGGGCGGAAGCCGCTATTTGACGTATTACCGAAATTTCCTGACGTTCCCGGAGGAGTTACTACTTGGGAGAAGTCCAAGCGAGTACACGGTGGAGGACTTATAGGAGTTCGCGTTGGTCTGCCCCCTTGGCTTTGACTGGCGAGCTCTTCAAGACGAACGTTTAGGCGCCGCTCTTGTTCTTCGAGCTGCGCTGCTAGAGAACGGTTTGCGACCTCTTGGGCCCTTGCGCTTGCCTCGTTGTTTCTCGTTCGATCTACCAACAGGCTTAACATCGAACGGATCTCGGCAAGATTGCTTGGTCCTTGTCTCTGTGGAGCAGAAGGTAGTGGTGAATTAGGTCTGGATACTCCAGATCCTCCTCCTGGGGTGGGTATTGAGTCATTTCTCATCCACACCCAGTTTCTGCTTGGATCATTAGTTCCTGACAAAACATTTATCGGAGTCTGGCTTGTCGCAATTGTTTGACCGATGGAGCCGGCTGGTGCCGAGGTCGTGGTGACTGAGGCAGAGCTCGTCAACACGCCGTCGGTCTGACCCATGTTTCTTACCCCGGTAGTGTTCTGAGGAACGTTTTCGACCGTTTGAGGGCGGTCAACTGGTGGTGTGGCGCTGGGAGAGCCAGTTTGGTCGAGATTCATCTCGATCTATCGGATCTAGGATCTGATTCTTAAGATAGGAAAGGCTATAGAATGTCCCCACAGTCGGCGCCAAATGTGAGATCCGGGATTCACACTAAGAATTTGTATTCGTGGATTTGGACTTTTGGATATAGAAATAGTACAGTTTCCTATGAATCAAAGACTTTATTGAGATTGATCGTCGAGATAGAACAAACACAGTCGAGAAGAGAGTACAAAGTATAGGATCGAGCTATCTAATCGAAGTGTTCTTAGTCTAGGTTGGAATTTCTTGAATGAATCGCCACTTCTTCCTTAAATACTCTCGACTTTGATCTTCTTGTTCCAATATTTTGGCTTCGCCGTGATAACGATCTCTGAGATTTGCGGGAATCAGTTGAACCGGCGAAGACCAGGTCGCTCTATCTCCACATCGTCTCCTATCGAGCTCGAGCTCGATCACCTCTTATTTCGGCGTTGTCTGGGCCTTGTTCAGATGTTGGTCGTATGGGCCCAACAAAGGATGACGGTCGATCTCTGTGTCTTGATTATGGAGCGGGCTCACGATTATGGGCCTCTGCTTTATTTGTTAACGGGCCGGATTTCTTAGAGGGAAATCCAGCACCAACAATCGTCACCACGCGCATCGACTGACACACTTGGTCGACATTTGATATGCAACCTTTACCAACCCTATAACCGGTCTTAGACCAATTGCGATAACTGGTCCAATCTAATTGAACCGACTTATCCAATCAAACTGATCTTAACTAATCAAATCGGTTTATACCAATTGAGATAACTAATTCAATCCAATTGAATCAATTCATCCAATTTAAACCGATCTGACCTACCTTAACCAAGCATGATAACCAATTCAATCCAATTGAACCGATTAACCAATCGCAAGGACTGTGTCGACCGACACTAAACCTGTGTCGATCGATACAGTAGGGTATCAGGGAATTTTAATTGAATTAAACCGACATAACCATGCGAGATAACCGGTTCAATCCAATTGAACCGATCTATCCTTTCGCACAGCCTGTGTCGATCGATGCACCCAGTGTGTCGATTGACACAGTGCGATTTCTAAATCGAAACCCATTGTTTTAATTAGGCGAATTCGCGGTGCATCGATCGACACAAACTTGTGTCGATCGACGCTATGCGAAAACACAATTGCTTTTGCATTTTCGCGCTGCATCGATCGATGCACCCAGTGCACCGATCGATGCTGTGCGAAAACCCTAAATCAGTTTTGCCGTTTTCGCGCTGCATCGATCGACACACCCAGTGCATCGATCGATGCTGTGCGAAAACACAGTTCTTCGTTTTCGATATTAACAAATCCGAGATTCTTATTAACAAAACGAATCCTAGCTAGCATCAATTCAATAAAAATGCCATTTAATCGAATTCTAGACTACTGATTCAATCTATTAAACCTTATGGCTCTGATACCACTGTTGGAATCCCTAGGATCCTGGGTCTAGGTGATTGAATCTTAGAACTGACCTCGTGTTTACCTGGAGATTGGCAGCGGAAATTGGAGCAGGTAAACGAGATCTAGAGCGCCTCAATCGTTGCGCCTCTATCGTAGTCCACACGCACACAAGCTGGAATCCGCCGGGATGCTAGTACCGGTGATTGGATCTCCTGAGATTCTCTACGGTGTTTCTCGAGGAAGAGAGTCTGTTTTTCTGTCAAGGAAAAACTGTCTGCGACGGCTCTATTTTAGGTCGTGTAACCTGGCCCCTATAAATAGGTCCACGGTTTACAGTATCGACCTTGTGTTGATCGTTGCACCAATGACATCGATCGACACACCTCTTAACACACGAATTCAATGTGTATCCAATACACATTGATCGGACCATATGCCAATGATCAATTCCCTACAGAAGCATATCCAGCTTGCTTAGGTGTGTGACCCTTTAGGTTCACACGATACTAGAAATGAGTTACAACTCATTTGTCATAAGAGGTTTCTAGCAAAACATTATGACTACCCAGTATCACATGAATTGTCCGATCTCGACAATACAACTATCTTTAGAGTAAGTACAATGTGATTTCAGGACATAATCCCAACACCATGGTTCTCAAATTCACTAGTTGCACAAAAATCAATCTCATGGACATGTACTAATGGACAAGTTACGGACAGAGATATATGTTCATTAGTACATATATTGTGTAGACAGAAATTTTGTTGACAATCATAGTTTTCATGACTCCTTTGGTTATTTCTAATATTCATTATGTTGACATTCGTATCACTCCATTGGTCATAACTGATGTATGATAGTATCTTGACATTTGGGTACACGATTTCGTTGACAATATTTTCACATTAACACCGTAAAAAATCTTATGGACATTAATCCGTATACATAATGTGTACTCATAGAAGTCTTCTTAAATGGCATTTTTAATAAATGTGAGGTGGTCAATTTTGAGTAGACGTTTAGCCGCTTGTTGGGATATCTCTCGGTAGCAAGCAGCCTGTGTTGAAGGCGGATGTCTGTTAACATGAAAACAGTACATTAAAAGATGTAATAAAGGAATATAGTATCCACAAAACATCATGTGAAAAATACATGTAGATGTCCACGAACTATTGTCCACACACCCATTAATAATCAAAATTATAAATTTTAAGTTTTTTTTTGTAATGTGTCCTATCAATAATGTCCATCAAATGATGTCCCTAAGGCATATAATAATTTAACATGTCTATGAACATAAAACCTAGATCTAAGAAAATCCGAATAGTTGAGACGATTTCAGGTTGTCCACATGGGACGCAAAGCACAGACAGGCGGATCTAAGAACGAAGTTGCAGAAACACAATAAACCCATATATGGGTATAAGAACACAGACAGACGGATCGAGAACAAATAAAAGAATATGTCCATGCATGCATGTCCACGAGATCTACAAATTTCGAACATGAGACCATGAAGATAGAAACTAGATCCATGAAAATATAACCTAGATCTAGGAAAATCCGAATAGTAGAGACGATTTGAAGTTGTCCACATGGGACGCAGAGCACAGACAGACAGATCTAAGAACGAAGTTGCAGAAGAACACAGTAACACCATAGATGTGTATAAGAAGACAAGCAGACGGATCGAGAAAATAGATCTACGCATATAAGAAAAAATATCATTTTAAGATGCCCCACATGGACCGCAGTACACAAAAGATGATAAAATCGAACTGACATAAAAAGGAAATGACAAAACGATGTTTAAATTGATGAATCTAAGTAAAAAATCAAGAGAAATGAAAGATACTTGTCATGAAATGACCAAACATTTCTGGCTATAATATTGGGGGGGTCTTCATGGACGGGTTATAGTGGACATCGTATGCCACCTACTTCTGTTGTGTCTGGCAGCACATCCAAGCCATGGATACCTAGTAGTGGAAATCAACATGTGGAGGAAGAGATTAGGCGTACACTTGATAGTATTGCGGATGAGGAGTTTGATATACCCCCTTTGTACAATGATCTGGAATACGAGATGTAAGCGTCTGCAACAGGTAAATAAGAATAGAAACATATATGTCCAGAGTACAATATATAATGTGGATGTACATATAGCTATGAACAAGATATGATGTGTATGTACATATACACACATGGATATGGTCCCGAGATATATAGAATTGGATCAGATGTCCATAAACTCATGTCCACAATGTAAGACTACTATGTTGTAAGTTGTAAACATAAAAACGCAGTACACATATAACAAGGTATACATGAGTCCATTCATGTATGTCCATGAGAGAATGTAGAGGAGATCTAGAAATGACGAAAATGATACTATAAACATGGAATATAATCTAATTCTAGGCAAAAGCACAGAGGAAATCAAATGTTGAAGTTGTCCACAAGGGACGCAGAACACAGACAGACGAAACTAAGAACTAGCCCGTAGATAATTAAACATAGAACCTACATATATACAAATCATAATAGTAGAGATGGTTTAATTTGTCCATATAAGGCAAAACATATAATAGATGTTGATATACAAAAGATTGAGACATATGTCCATGCATGCATGTCTACGAGATCTACAATTTCCAGACAAAGAGAAAACAAAACCTAGATGTACGGAAACAAGAATAGTAGAGATGCTTTAAAGTTGTATTAGATGGGACGCAGAGCACAAACAAACGGATCTAAGAAGGAATTTGCAGAAGAACACATTAATAACATAGATGGGTATAAGAAGACAGACAGACGGATCTAGAAATTAGATCTAGGGATATAAGGGGAAAAGACCATTTAAAGATGTCCGCATGGACCGCATTACACAGAAGATGAGAAATCGAACCGGTAGAAGAAGGAACCGAGATTGAGCATGTTTAAACTGAATCGAAGCAAAAAAATCCAGAGAAATCAAAGATACCTGTCATGACGTTTCTGGATTTGAGACGGCGCAGGAACGGACGACGAAGAGACGCGGATCTGTAGAGACGGAGGACTCGACTATGGAGAGACACACCGAAGAAGGAGGTTGGAAAGCTTGATCTCCGCCGACGACGGCGGCGTCTGAGAAAGACGAAGAGACAAGAGAGAGAGACAGACTAGTTTTTTTTGGGTTAGAAACTTGTGAATTTTTTTTTAGTCAAAAGTGAAGAAGATTAAAAAATTAAAGAGTAAAAATGAAAGAGTAAAATTGAAAGAGTAACTAATGAACAGACACCTTGTGACCAGAAAGAGACAGTTACAATGGTTCGTTAGTGGATTAAAGGGCAAACGAGTATTAACCTTAAATGTAAGTGCCTTATTACATGGTTGTGACTTATTCTGTAAATAAAGTGGGGAGAAGTGACCAGTGGCGGAGGCAGATTATTTGTTTACATGGATCAAATTTACATATTTCAAACAAGTTATATATTTAATGTCTACTACATATAAGCATATAAGCAAAAAGTTATAAAATTCACATGGGTCAATTGACCACCATGAGTGTGAACTAGCTCTGCCACTGGAAGTGACTATAAGTGTAAATAACTCATATATAATGAATGAAGGGGACTCTCTCCAGCTGCCACATCAGCTCCCCCTTGATTGGTCAACTTCAAAAACAAATTTTCACATCATCATTTAAATTAGAATAAATATTATATTTAATGTAAGATCATTTAAATTAATTTAAATATAATTAATTAAAATTATTGAAACATAAATTCTAAGTTTGAATTTAATTTAGAATCTCATAAATATATAAATATTATATATTATAAATTTTAAATAAATCTTTCATATTTTTATGCAATAAATAAACAAAAATAAATAAATCTTAATATAAGTGAATATCAAATTATAAGACTAAAAGTAACGATAACATTATCAAAAAAATTTAATAATTGAAATTAGAAGTAAATAACCATACAACAACAAAATATAAATAATAGAAATACTTATTATTAAGAATAAAAATAAAATATTATTAAATGAAATACAATGACAATAAAAAAATACAAAATATAAAAACATAAAAAATAAAATAAAATCAATGAAATATATATAAAATTAGAAAAATATAAAACGATAGCTAAAATATTAAAATATATAAATATTAATTATTAAGAATAGAAAGCAAATGTTACAAAATGAGATAAAATGATAACAAAAAAAAAATTATATAAAATATAAGAACATAAGAAAGAAAATAAAATTAACCCAATATATATGTTTATAAAAATGATGATTAAAAATATTGCGAATGAAAACTAAAAAAAAAAGAGTTTGATGAATGAAAATGTATACATAACAAGTATAAATATGTTAAATAGTTTATAAAAATTAAAAAGATGATAAAAAGGCTGAAGAAAATAAAATTTTATTAAAAAACTCATTAAAAATTGATAATTAAATACATTTATTTATAAAATAAATTAAATTAATAATTGTATATTAGTGCATATTCTCTCCTAAAAATTATTATAATCATAAAAAACAAAGAAGAGAATACAAATTTGTAAATTAAAAATATATAAAAATATTGATACTCAAAATAAATATCAAAATATATTAAATATCTACAAATTTAAGCAAAATCCGTGCATTTGCGTGGATTCTCTCCTAGTATTTATAAACTTTAAAAATTTCAAAGATATATTTAAATAAAAAATATAATAATTTATTGTAGTTATAACTATAAAAATATAAAAGTTTAAAATCTATTGTACAAAAAAAATTGACTCTATTATAGAGGAATGTTATTCTTTTTATAAATAAAAAAAAATATATCAATTTATATTTTAAAGCAAAATATAGAGTTGTGTTAGAGATGATTTTTCTCAACTATAGCATTTAGAAGAAAAATTAGCAATATGTTGAAGTGGCTTTATAGCGTTTTGTATCTAACTTATAGAGGCCATAGCTACATGTCCTGAATCGCTTGCGGGGAATATCATCGAGAGACTTTCTGGGTTTACGGAAAAGAGAGCAGATAGGCAATAAATCATCATTACATCATTTACACTGGTCGGTATTTTTTGAATAGTTGTGTCCCATTCCTTCCTCGATAATGTTGTCGTGTCTTGCCCCAATATGTTTAGTGGATTGATCATTATAAACAGTATTCCTATATATATATATATATCAAATGTGTGCGTAATGAATAGTCATCGAACACTAAACATCACCAATAAAACAAATTATTATTGACAATTAAAGCTATATTAGCAATAAACTATTGCCAATAATACAGATTTGACGAAGCCCTTATTATAAATTACTACAATTTACAAGACAAACCTGAAGGCAAAGTTGATGATTGTGTACAAAGAAGGTGAGAGAGATCTATGTTTCATTACATTGCAAAGTTGGTCTGGACTTTGCTTACCAGATGCTCTCCATAGACGGCTCTTTTGAAAACTTGGGATTCTCCTCTCCCTGCAGGGTACTTCTGTTTACATATATCCAGTGGCTCCACGACCGCGTCGAAATTAGTCTGTTTCAGTCAAGATTCAAAAACATGTATCCCAAATTATAATGTGGAGTACCAGAGGAAAACACACAAAAGAGTGTTACAAAGTTAGCAAACCTCATAGAAGAATGCAACGCAGACACGGTACTGAGGAGAGTTATTGATCACTCTATGAAGTGTGGATTCGTATACTCCGTTTGAAAGTATCTGCATATATATGATATCCCCAAAAAGGTTCTCAAAAGGTTATATTAGAGAACGAGACGGTAAGAGTAGGACGAAACAAAAACCTTTAACATGTCGCCGATGTTGCAAACAAATGATCCAGAGATAGGAATGGCTGATATCCAATCGCCGCTCAAGTTTCTCACCTTTTTCAAAGTGATAAAATATCTAAGAAAGACGAGACCATTTTCTTCACATACACATATTATCAGAGTAGACAACGATAACAATATACCTGGAGAGCAGTTTTGTCATCATCTTGATTTACAAGAGTTAACAAGCCTGAATAGAAAAATGTTCCCACATTGAGACAAAACTATGAAGACAGAATACTCAACTTGATTTTAACTTTCAGGGTTTAAACCTAATTACCATAGTCAGTGTGAGCTCCACTGGAACCAGAGCAGCGGATATTTCGGACAAAGTGAGTTACTCAAGCTGATAAACAAAAAGATAATAGTAGTAAAGAGAAAGAAAAAGAGCGGAGCGTTACCATCCGATATCATTTTCGAGCTGGCCATCTGTGAGCGGAGCACCTGGATAGCCAATAAGACGCATCACCCAAAAAGGCTCTCCAGCAATCTTTCCTTCAAATTCATATGGTGATCCGCCAAGAGCTAATGCAATCCCTCTCAAGATGCTTCTTGAAAGATCTGATAAGGAAATAAGAAACTAAACAATCTATGCGAAAGCCTTCTTGGAAACGTAAAAACAAACAGAACAAAATGGTAAAAAAAACCTGTACAGAGCTTAATATACTCCTCCATCAATTCTTTGAACTCTTGAGGGTTCTCTGGCCTTCAAGAAACAAGATAGAAATGGTCAGAAGATGACACAACATAACCGGACACGAAATCGAATGTAGATTACCACTGGTTAGGCCCTTCCATGGCTTTGCCTATATCCCCATGCTTCCCCTGCTTAAACTCTCTGTAACACTATTATTCCACAAGAAAATAAAAACACATCAGGAAACATTGCTACTCCCTACTAAATACACACACAGACACTTACATCAATGGCTTCGTGAATATCTGGTTTCCCCTTGGTTACATTTTCTCCAATTCTCTGATATCCTCTGTTTCAAAGAACATCAATGAATGATCCTCGAAAACTACACTAAACATAATCGGATTCTGGGAAAGAGTTTGTTCACACAAACCTGTAACCAGCAGCTGGAGTCATCTTGATCTTAAGTTTCTCTTCATAAGGAAGCTTGAAGAACTCACGTGTGATCTCTCCGACTTTCTTGACAAGATTCTCTGAAATTCCATGGCCTATCTGCTCTCCACTCACCCCCAGGAAAAAAAAACAGATCTTTATCAAACCCCAGAAAAAAAGGAACTCAATTTTGACAACTAAACTCAAGTTCCTACCACGTAGAAGAATCCTGCGTCCCGACAAGCTCTATCCAGTTGCCGGACAACCTCAATGACGCCGGAATCCTCTGCTATGTCGGGATCATCACACTTGAGCAGTAGAGGAGAGATGTCTGCAAGAACAAAGATCGATATTGAGTGAAGATTTGATCCAGAGTAAAGGAGAATAGATTTAGGGTATTCGTTAGTACCGATGACTGGTAAGGATTTGAAGTCCGTCGCCATCTTAATTGTTTCCTCTATCTCTCTATGTTTCTCTAGTTGAGCAGTGTCTTACTTTTTTGGTATCTTTTGTCACCGAGGATTTATGCTTTCCCCCATTTTCCCAATTTGGATTTAACACACTATTTTAAGACCAGTTAGATACCTTGATTTCATTAATCAAGATTCTCTTTTCGAATCTTTTGGTTGCTCCTATGGTGTTTTTTTGGGTCAAACCTTTCTAATTTCATTAAAACTTAAAACGTCATTTGCAAAATTAGTCTAAAAAACTATTTTTGCCATACAATCAGCCTTTAAATTGGTTGTACGAGAAATAAAGGAAAAGAAAAGGAAAGAAAAATAAATTACTGATGCCAAAAAAAAAAAAAGAAGATAAATTGCTGACTAATGGATTTGATTTTATGGAGAATTTCGTTCAAGCTCCTTTGGTGCTTATACAAGGAATAATCATTAGCGATTTTTTTGGATCAATCAATAGCGATTTGATTAAAGTAATTTGAGTTTTGATATAATAAATGAGACTACTTTAATATATTAAAACCAAGTTTGTTACATAGCAAAAATCAAAGTCGGAACAAATCGGATATCTAAACGAGAAAAAAACTAAGACCGGCTATCAACATGATACTAGTAAGATGGAAGAAACACTAAGCTCGAAAGAAACGGGAGTCCAATACCCTAATGCTCTACATGTCTAATGGATGAATTTTTTTTAAATAAGAATGTTAATATCATTAATGAAAATAAAAATGTTAGGTTTACAACTGAATACACAGATACAGATTGATAAATCTAATAGAAGAACCCACGCCAAAAAGATAAAAAAAAACATGGGAACTAAAACAATCGATAATCTACCGCTTTAGCTTGGGAGCACTAGAGGCAAGTGTTGGGATTATGTCCTGAAATCACATTGTACTCACTCTAGAGATAGTTGTATTGTCGAGATCGGACAATTCATGTGATACTGGGTAATCATAATGTTTTGCTAGAAACCGCTTATGACAAATGAGTTGTAACTTATTTTCAGTATCGTGTGAACCTACAGGGTCACACACCTAAGTAAGTTGGACATACTTCATATGGGATTGATCATTGGCATATGGTCTGGTCGATGTGTATTGGATACACATCGAATATGAGTTTTAATGAGGTGTGTCGATCGACACCATTGGGTGCGTCGGTCGACATAGTATGTGTGTCGCTCGACACCACTAAGTGTGTCGGTCGACACAAGGCCGAAACCGAAACTGATGTTTCGGTTTACGTCGTGGTCGGTACATATATAAGTGATCTTATGTATTTCGACCTAGATATAGACAGAGCGCCGCCCAGACAGTGTTTTCTGAGTGAGAAAACACAGAAACCTCGAAGAACTCAGTTCCCAGGAGATCCGAGCCCCGGTACTAGCATCCCGGCGGATTCCAGCTTGTGTGCGTGTGGACTGAAGTAGAGGCGCAACATCTGAGGCGCTTCTCAGATCTCGTTTATCTGACCATCTTCCGCTGCCAATCTCCAGGTAAACAGAGATCAGATCCTTGATTCAATTAACTAGACCCTAGATCCTAGGCTATCGGGAACCTGACAGCAATTCTGAATACAATAGAATTGGCTCGAAGTTCCATCAGTGGTATCAGAGCCTTAGGGTTTTATCATTGAATCAGACCTGTTTATTGAATTTGATGATTTAGATTCGCAAACTAGGTTGTTTGGTTAGAACAGTCAGATCGATTTCGATCAAGATCGAGTCTGTGTTTTCGCACAGTGTCGATCGACACACTAGGTGTGTCGGTCGACACAGAGTGGCGAATTCGACAGAATCGGCGGCTAGGGTTTTTCGCGAAGAAAAAACGAAAGCCTACTGTGTCGATCGACACAGGTTGTGTATCGGTCGACACAGAGCAGATTCGACACAGACCTAGCGAATGGTTAATCGGTTCAATTGGATTGGACCGGTTATCATGCTTGGTTCAGTCCTAATAAATCGGTTTAAATTAGATGAATTGGTTCAATTGGATTGAACTGATTATCTCAATTAGCATGAACCGATGGGTTGAATCAGTTTGATTGGATAAAACGGTTCAATTGAATTAGACCGGTTATCGCAATCAGTTGAAACTGGTTAAAACGGTTTAAAATTGGATGAATTGATTCAATTGGATTGAACCAATTTTCGCAATTAGTATAAACCGATTTGAATGGTTAAGATCAGTTTGATCTGATAAGTCGGTTCAATTGGATTGAACCGGTTATCAAAACTGTCTTCAGTTTAAGTCTATGTCGACTGTCACACACGGGTTGTGTCGATCGACATGACCGGTTCGATGAACCGGGTTAATTGGATTAACCGGTTATTGAAGTCCGGTTTTGGTTTGGTGGTGTCGATCGACAGACATAGTCTGTGTCGATTGATATAGTGCTTGAAATTCTGGTTATTGGACCTTGAATTTGCTGAAACCAAACTCGACCTAAACCTTGATCAAAGCTTAGCTTCAATATGGTCAACTGTCAAGACTCATTTCGTTGTGTGATGGTCTAGCCAAGAGCTTGGTGTCCACAATTACGTGAGTAAGGCAGGTAGTTATGTTGATGGATTTGCAGTGCTAAACATCAACAATTACATAACCTAAGAGATTGATTTGCTGAACTTTTGGGTTTAGTTTCCTCAACTAAATATCAAGTAACCTTGATGTCTTGCCCAATCTTGTCTACTGTCAATACTCGTGTCGTTTGTAGGATAGTCTTGGAGTCCTTGGTATCCACTGCAACATGAGTAAGGCAGATGATCATTGACAGACTTGCAGTGCGACTGTCAATAATCATAAGATAGAAAAGATTGGTTACACTTGACTGGGCTATCAGAAGTTCTGGGCCCAGAGACATCAGAGTGGAATAGACATAGTTTGTCTCATCCACAACCAAGAGTTGTACTGGGTACAATTAGCAATGATTTGCTTACCTAGATAACTAAAGTTTGGGTATTGGCGAGTCGCCCACTCAGATTTTAGTGAAGTATGGATCTTGGATCATTATATTCATAGAGGAAACATTGTTTGAATATAATGCGAGTTCTCTTATTAGATAAGATTTCTCATCATATACATAACTAAATCTTTGTTTTTCTTGGATTTCAGCTTATGTCTATGACTACTTTCTCGTTGCGATCCGTCCTTGAGAAGGACAGGTTAAATGGATCCAACTTCCTGGATTGGTATCGGAATCTGAGATTCATTCTCAAGCAGGAGAGCAAGGACTATGTCCTTGAAAAGGCTCTTCCAGAAAGGCTTGGGACCAATCGCTCGCATGCAGCATATAATGCTTGGAATAAGCATTATATTGATGTGGTAGATGTGCGTGATCTGATGTTGGCTACCATGAACTCGGACTTGAAGAGTCAATACGAGAACATGGAGTCGCCAATAGAGATGATCACCAGCCTGAAACTGAAGTTTCAGGATCTGGCACGAGTTGAGAGATTCCAGATGGTGAAGTATCTAACTGAGTGCAAGCTACCAGAGGATGCTCCAGTAAGTCCTCATGTCATTAAACTGATGGGTTACATTGATAACCTAGGGAGACTGGAATGTCCTGTCAGCTTAGAGTTGGCCACTGACATCATTCTGCAGTCACTGCCGTCAAGCTATGATAAGTTCATTAAGAACTATATCAAGAAAGGTTTAACGAAGACGTTGACTGAGCTGCATGGCATGCTCAAAACAGAAGAGCAAGACATCATAAAGGGTAAAAGATTTGAGAAATCTTGTGTTGGCAAGGGTAGAGGCAGGGCCGTCCAGATTTGGAATCAGGATAAGCCTGTGTCATCTTATAAGCCCAAGTCAAGCCCATCTGGTGTTAGAAAATGCTTCTACTGCGATGAGTCAGGGCATTGGAAGAGAGATTGCATTAAATTCTTGGAAGATTCACAAGAGATGAAGGAGATGTATAGTACTTCTTCTTCAGGTATTGTGTTAATAATTCAAGTTCTACGTAAGTATTGGATACTAGTTGTGGTACTGATATTTTGAAATATGCAGGACCTAAGCGACGGTAGAACGTTGAAGAAAGGGCAAGTGGAACTGCGTGTCTGGTATGAAGCAATGGTTGCTGCATGAGCCGTAGAGATTCTCCACTTGTAGGAGCCTTTCATACTTGGTTTTAGAAATTAAGTAATTGCTACTATGTATCTGCCTTGTGCAGAAATGTCTTTCATCTTCTTGTAAAGAATTTGGATGTTTTTCATTTTGATAAAAGACAAGTTTTGTTCTTTAGATCTTAATGAAATATCATACGGTAGCACCCCATTTGGAATGGGTTTTATATCTTAAACCAGCGAAAGTTAGAATATAACACAAATACTAAAAGTTTAAGTCTGATGACTCGAACTCGACTTTTCCTTGGCATAGTCGTTTGACCATACAAAATGAAGCGGATTCATAAGTTCCATAGTTTTGGACTCATTCGATTATAAATCATTTGAGATATGAATTCTGTTCACTGGACCAAATGACTAAGGCCCTTTTAGCAGAGCTAAAGGAAACGGGCCAGAGGCTTATTGAGCCTTACACATACTGATGTATGCGGCCCGATGAGCATTAGTGCAAAAGGAAATATTCTGTACTTCATTACCTTATTGATGACATCAATAAGTATGGCTGTGTTCATTTGATGAGACACGAGCAGGAACCCCTTGAGGAGTTCCAATATGAAGTGTAGAACCGATTTGACAGAAGTATTGAGATCCTCGATTGAATCGCGGAGGAAAATACTTGAGTCAAGAATTGGGTGATCATCTGACAGAATGAATCGGATCTTATTAGATACGCTCCGTTTAGCGATGAGTCACAGGAATCTTCCATAATCTTTAAGATTACGTTCTAAAATGTCTATGTTTACGCTAAATAAGTTTCTATCAGAATCAGTGAAAAACACCACATTGGATGTGGACTGGGTGATTTCCAAATTTGTTTTTCTGATTAAGCGGGATTGCAAGGTTTGTGTAAGACAGTAGTCAACAAACAAACTTGAACCCATATCTGATAAGTTCTACCTCGCTGGTTGTCCTAAGGAAACCAAAGCTTGCTACTTTTGCGACCAATCCGAGGACAAAGTATTGTTGCTCGGAACTGTGTCTTTTAAGAAAGATCGTACTTTCAAAAGGAACAGTGGGAGTAAAAGTACACATCGAAGAAATTCGATAAACACAGGAGGCTGCTCAACCTGTTGAGGGAAAGTAGCAATGAGATCTACAAAGTGCTGTAGGATCTGCACCTGTGGAGCCTGAAATTCGCAGATCCAAAAGGATCCGTCACTAACTCGAGAGTGATTTCTCGTAGCCGATTGTCGTGATCTATTGATCATTGAAAAGTGACGAGCATGCGAAATTCAAAGAAGCGATGGTGAGCCCCAACTCCGAAAAATAGTTTGGGTGTGCATGTTAGCTTCACCAATCCATTTCTAGATTGAAGCAAACATCTTGGAGTTGGAATCAACATTCTGATAATGTGGTCAAAAGTCTTGACTTGATCAGAAAGAAATGAAACCATGCGTTTACAAGAAGACTAGTGGGAGCGTAATTGCAATTCTCACACTGTATGTAGACAACATACTTAATCTCATAAACGACGTTCCAACGCCAAAGTCTTATCAAGATTTGGGTCGGAAGTCAAATTTAACGATAGACATTGGAGAAGGCCGTGAAAGTTCTTGGAATTAGGATCCATTGGAATGGATAAGAAAGGCTAGTTGGATCGTGTCAAAATCCTTATGTTGATAAGGTATTGGACAGTTCCAATATGCATGATTCCAAGAATGGCTTCATACCAAAGGTTTTATGGCATTAATCTTAGCAAGATGAAGTGATTTGGACACTAGCTGAGCTATTATTGATGAATGTGATTGCTAATGCTACCGCAATAGAATCCATCATGAATGCCATATTTTGCGCTCGTCTAGATGCAGCTTACGCAAAAAGCATGACGAGAAAATACCAAAAATGTTCCGGTAATAGTCACTGAACAGTTACCAGAAATATCCCAAGTGTTTGAGAAACACTAAGGATAGGTTCGTGGTGAACCAAGGAAGTGACGAACCAGTCGAAAGTAGTTAGACGGTTCCCACCTGGTTATGTGTCTTTGTCTGAATAGCGGTGCTATCTGTTGGAAAGGCTCCAAGCAGTGGACCGTAGAATAGTGCTTTTATCTGAAGGGCGGTGTGGTTTGTTGGAATTGTTTCAAGCAATGACACCGCAGTCTCTCCCACAACCTAAGCACGGAATTTATTTTATTGTTGTAGGTATAAGACATCTGAAGAGATGATCTTGATTCTAGTGGGAGTAATTTTAGTTATGTTATAATCTTTACATAGACATGCTATGGTAGTGTTTATGTAAGTTAAAATGACATCAATATTGTTTAATTATTGGATAATTAAGTAATAGTCCCAAAGTACTTTATGGTCATCATATAGGTCATCAAGTTGAGAACTTGATCATGAAGCCCTATAAGTAAAAGATGACATAAATTATGATTGTCCCTAGTCGAGGTTATTGAAGTGGGGCACCAATAACCGCGCGAGACTAGTATGTGAGGTGACTGTTAGACCAAGTTTCATGGAGTCAATGATATGATTATCACAGTCAGTCACATAGATATATGTTGGTGAACATATGATCGGACTTGACCCGCTTAATGAGAACTCCACAGGATAATTATATCAGTGTCATGGGAGGTTCTCATTGTTGGGAATGTCCTGAAATCTATTGTACTTACTCCAAGTGAAAGTCGTATTGTCGAGATGAGACAATCATATGACACGAGGTAGTCATAATGCTTTGCTAGAAGCCACTTATGATCAATGAGTTTAGAACTCATTGCTAGTGTTATATGATCCTACAGGGTCACACACCTAAGCAAACTGGACGTTAAAGACGAGGTTGATCATTAATGTAATGATCTAGTGAATGCATATTTGATATGCATTCGATATCAATATTCTGGGGCAGTGTCGATCGATGCAAAGAGTGCATCGATCGATGCAACTCGCGGATTACCAGATTAATTCGGTTTAATCGCTGGTTAATTCCGTTATGGTTTAAGTCGACATATATAAGATATATGGTCGACCTAAACTGATTTTAACCTAACAGACAGCCACCAGAACTGGGATAGAAACCTCTGAAGAGATTGGATCTCTACAGGCACTAGCATCCCTCCTGTTCAGTTTGTGTGCGTGTGGATACCAGTAGAGGCGCAGCATTTGAGGCGCTCTAGATCTCGATTATCTGCAAATCTTCCGCTGCTAATCACCAGGTAATTCTGAGATCCCAATGATTCAATTACATGAACCCTAGATCCTAGGCTTGGAATTCAGACCAGGATTGCCTAATTGGATTAGGATCTGCTAGAAATTCCTTCAGTGGTATCAGAGCTTTAGGGTTCCATTGAATCTGTAGCATGTTGATTAGATTGGTTGAATCTGGATCTCTGTATGATTGATACAAGCATGCTAAAACTCGTTTTGATCAAAGTAACCTAGTTTAGGGTTTTGTTCGAAAAACGTTTTAGGGTTTTTCGCATGGTGTCGATCGATGTCAATCCGGCATCGATCGACACAAAGCGAAAACCCGAATAAAATTTAGGTTTTTTCGCATGGTGTCGATCGATGCCAATCCGGCATCGATCGACACAGGGCGAAAACCCGAATAAAACTTATGTTTCGCCTAGTGTCGATCGACACAATAGTTGTGTCGGCCGACACACACCTCGCTAGATTGATGAATCGGCTCAATTGGATTAGACCGGTTATCGAGCTTGGTTAATAATGGTTGAACACTGTAAATGGTTTAATTGCGATTGGTTTGATTAGGTTGGTATCGACCGATGCTAATGTAGCATCGATCGACACTGACCGGTATTCAAAACCGGATCAATTGGATTGATCGGTTATCGCGGATTGTTTTGGTTATTCTGCATCGATCGACACTATAGTAGTGTCAGTCGACATCAGATTTGATGGTTTAGGTTATGGAACCTGAAATCACAGAACCAAAGCAAGATAAATCAATTAATTAGAATAATTAAAAACATAATAAAACTGAACGTTTTAAATGGTTCCGTTCCCTCAACCAAATATCAAGTGATACTTGATGTCTTTCCAATCTTGTCAACTGTCAAGACCCATTTAATTGTGCGATAGACTTGCAGTGCAAGATGTCCACAATTTCATGAGTAAGACAGAAGTAATCGTGTTGATGGGCTTGCAGTGCAAGGCGTCAACAATTACATGACTTAAGAGATTGGTTTACTTGACTGGGCCATCAAAATCGTTTTGGGCTCAGAGACATCAGGTGGATTGGACGTGAGATGTCAATCCACAACCAAGAGTTATATTGGATATAACTAGCAAAGAGTTGCTTACCTAGATATCTAAAATTTGGGTGATAGCCAGTGGCTCACTCAAGTTTAGTGAAGTATGGATCTTGGATCATTATATTCATCTGAGGAAACATTGTTTGAATATAATGCGAGCTTTCTTAATTGTTAAGAATTCTCATTTCTTGAACATCATAACTAAAACCTCCCTTGTTTTTCAGCTATGTCTAGCACAAACCATCGTACCAATTTCTCCCTGCTATCCGTCCTTGAGAAGGACAAGTTAAATGGATCAAACTTTCTTGAATGGTATCGGAACTTGAGAATTGTTCTCAAACAGGAGAAAAATGACTATGTCCTTGAGAAAGTTCTCCCCAAGAAGTACCGAGCCAATGCATGGCAGTCAGATAAGGATGCTTGGGATAAGCATTCTAATGATGCGGTGGATGTGAGTTGTCTCATGTTGGCTACCATGAACTCGGAATTGCAGAAGCAATATGAGTACGTGGAGTCGCCAATACAAATGATCACTGGCCTGAAAAGTATGTTTCAGGAGCAGGCACGAACTCAGAGATACCAGATGGTTAGATCTCTGATTGAGTGCAAGCTACCAAAGGGCGAACCAGTTAGTCCTCATGTCATTAAGATGATGGGTTATATAGATAACCTGGGGAAACTGGATTGTCCCATTAGCCAAGAGTTGGCTACTGACATCATTCTGCAGTCACTGCCGTCAAGCTATGATCAATTTGTTATGAACTATAACATGAACAACTTGACGAAGACGTTGACTGAATTGCATGGGATGCTTAAGACTGCTGAACCTAACATCAAGAAGGACACCCCAAATGTCCTTATGGTATAAAAGGGTAAAAAGTTTAAGAAACTAGGTAAGAATAAAGGGGATGGCAAGACGAGCTCGATTGTGAATCCAAGCGAGTCTGGCCATGCTCCTAAGGTTAAAACCAGTCCTTCTGAAGATGTTAAGTGCCGTTATTGTAATGGTTATGGGCATTTGAAAAGAAACTGCAATAAATTCTTGGAAGATTATGAGAAGCTGAAGAAGACGTACGAGACTTCTTCTTCAGGTAGTAGAGCATCACCATTGATGAAACTCTCTTAGGGGTTCTTAGGAATTGTTTATTGTTTTTTAAGTGTTTTGTAATAGTTAAGAACCTTATATTATTTTGATCATCCATTGATGAACCCCTTAGTTGGGTTCTTAACTTTAAAAAAATATTTTTCAGTTTGCGTGAGGAATCACCAACATTAAGGGTAAATTAAGTTCTGGTTATCACTAAGAATCCTCGAAGATATTATACCTTAACCGCTAAAAAGACCATGTCAAGTTTCTGGTTATCACTCACGCACACTCACCTCAAGTAACTCCTCTCTGGAGATTAGCTTCAAGAAAATAAAGCAGAACACTGACCTCACTAAACATATATGTTCATTGATCCGAAACTTTTGCAAACATTTGTTTTGTAAGATCTTGAATGCTGGAAATACAGAATTTGGCCACCTGAGACATAGACACACCATTACATTTCCATTTCAGAGAAGTGAAAAAAGGGCACACTGTTCTGCCTGATTCACATAAAGAAGTCTCTCACCATTTCTCATAGAGTGATGCTTCCCATGATACACATAAACCTGCATAAAGACAGTTAGAACCAAATTGAAAACCTTTTTTGGTTCTATCAGTCCAAACTCTAGAGAAAGCTTACAGTCTTGGATAGGTCCATCCATGTAACCTTCAACAAGCAACGTATGAAACAGACTTCCTTCAACTCCTTCACGGTACATAACACGACAATCTTCATGATCATGTTTTACCTGTTATAAAGGATAATACTTTTGCTACATTATGACAGTTCTGTTTCAAAGTTAAAGAACCGAACAAAAGATGTCCAACATACTTTCCAATCACCAGGCGATTCTTCCTTGGTTGATTTAGATAGATCTTGATCCTTTGTTGATACACTTTTAAGCTTCTCAAGTATACTAGATAACTCAGCTACTCTTTGATCCAGAATAGTCACATTACACTCTGAGAAAAAACATATGAAAAAACATTATAACGATGCAAAAGTGAAGCAGCTAAGAGAGTCTTGTCATAAAGCAAATCAGAAACAAGAAAAACCTTGATCATTAAGCTGATTTCTGATTAGGGTTCTAAGAGTTTGCTCATTAGTAAGCTCAAGAGACGCTAAGGTCTTGTCAAGTCTCTCTCTGTACTCACAAATATCTCGTCTTTTCTCCATACTCGCATTTCAAATTGACACCCTTGGAAAAGAAATTAATCCTCAAAACAAATTTCAAGTTGAACCAAAACCCAGAATTTATGGAATCGGATATTCGATCCCAATCAATCAATTAAATGTAAGAAACAGAGAATTGGATAAGAACCCACGAATGGGGGAAATATGGAATCAAAGATCTTCCAGATCACGCGGGGAAATATGAACTAGCTTCAGTATCAACATCTCAAAAGGGTGGTGAACTTACCGAAAAAACAAAATGATTCCAGATTCAGATAAATTGATGCAATCAAACGAAAGAATGAAGTGACCCAAGGCACTTTGAATGATAAAGGAAGAAACATCACAGGGAGATTCGAGGAGGAAGAAGACGAGATGACGAAACGACCGATGCTTTCAACTGGAAAAAAAAAAAAAAAAGCCAATCACTATAAGACACGTGGCTAAGAAACGGGTTCTAAAAACTCTTAGCTAAGGATCGATTCTTAGCATTTTGACTCTATTTCAATTATTTTTAATACACTTCACCTAAGAATCTGTGCTTAAATCCATCAATGGACATGCTCTTATGTTATAGAAGTAAATGTTACTTCTTATAGTCCTACTTATTGGGTATTTGATACCAGCTGTGGTACTCATATTTTTGTGAAAATGTGCAGGGCCTGAGCAAAAGTAGGATTATGGAGAAAGGACAAGTGGATCTACGGGTGAGAAATGGAGCAAGAGTTGCTGCATTAGCCGTAGGAGTATTTCATTTGGTTTCTTTATGGCATGATTCTAGAACTTAAGAACTGCTACTATGTATCTGCTATGAGCAGAAAGATTATTTCTATTCCTTGTTTGGATATGGAAGGATATCAGTTTTCAAATTAAGAATAAGTGTTATTCATTTGATTACAATGATATATTTTATAGTAGAAATCCATTAGAGAATGGACTTTATGTTCTGAACAAGATTGTGCCTAACTATAACATTAATACCAAGAGATTCAAGTCAAATGATACGAATCAAACCTCACTCTGGCATTGTCGTTTTAGGCCACATAAATGAGAAACAAATTCAGAAGCTCCATAGTGATGGGCTTTTGGGCTCATCTGATTATGAATCATAATGAGTAAAGTGAATCTTGCTTATTGGGTAAAATGACGAAGGCTCTTTTCAACAAAAGGTAGTGTCGATCGACACAAACGGTGCGTCGGTCGACACAAGTCGCGAACGAATAAAATGAAAGGGCCAGAGGCTTATTGGGCTTTATACATACAGATGTATATGGGCCGATGAACACTAGTGCTAGAGGAAAATTTCAGTACTTCATTACCTTTACTGATATTTTCAGTAGGTACGGTTATGTCTTATTTATAAGACATAAGTCAGAATCTTTGAAAAGTTCAAAGAGTTCCAAAATGAAGTACAGAATCAATTTGGCAAAGGTATTAAACCTCTACGATGAGATCATGGAGGTGAATACTTAGGTCAAGAATTGAGTGATCATCTGAGAGATTGTGAAAGTGTTTCACAATTCACTCCTCCTGTATCGGACTTTATTAGATATGGTTCGATCAATGATGAGTCGCTTAGATCTTCCATTATCCTTCTAAGAATACGCTCTAGAAATGTCTGAGTTTACTTTAATTAGAGTTCCATCAAAATCAGTTACAGAGATACCACATGAGATGTGGAATGTAAATGTTTCTGATTTATCCATCATGGAGATTTGGAGTTGCGAGACTTATATAAAACGTTTAATCTCTGATAAGCTCACACCCAAATCTGAAAAGTGCTACTTCATTGATTGTCCTAACAAAACCAAGGCATGTTACTTTTACAACCAGTTCGAGAACAAATTGTTTGTTGCTCGGAACTATGTTTTCTTGAGAAAGACTTTCTTTCCAAGAAGAACAGTGGGAGTAAAAGTACAACTCGAAGAAATTCGAAAATCACAGGAGACTGCTCAACCTGATGAGGAAGAGCAGCAGTTGGATCTACAAAGAGTTGTAGAACCTGCACCTGTGGTGCCTAGAGTTTATAAAGGATCTGGTAAATGTGTATTCGGTATACATTTAAATGGCGAGTTTCTGAAGAAGTGTCGATCGACGCAAAAGTTGCATCGATCGACACAGATCGCGAACCAAATATTGATTTTGGTTTATGACTTAATTAACTACGGTTTAAATCTTGGTTAATTAGGTCGTGATAAAAGTATACATATGAGATATGTGTGCGCGACTTTTACAGAAAACTGAAGCTCACAGATCCGAAAGGATCTGTCACGAACACGAGAAATATGGATTTCTCGTAACCAATTTCCGTGATCTACTGATCATTGAAAGTGACGGGCCTGCGAATTTTGAAGAAGCAATGATGGGCCTTGACTCCGAAAATGGCTGAAAGCCGCAGAATCCGAAATGGGATCCATGTCACAGAACCAAGTATGACTTGGGTTGATATACCCGATGGTGTAGAAACCATTGTGAGTAAATGGATTTTCAAGAAGAAAAGTTGACATGGTTAGTAGTATTCAAATGTACAAAGCTAGGTTGGTGGAAAAAGGTTACAAGTAAATTCATGGTATTGACTGTGAAGAAACCTAATCCCAGACACCTGTTGGGAATGTCCTGAAATCTACCGTACTATCTCTAGAAAGTATGATAAGTGTCGAGATCAGACATAAGTCATAAATACTGGGTGATCATGATGACTTGCTAGAGCCCGCTCATGATCTATAAGTTTAGGACTTATTACCAGTATTGTATGATCCCTAAGGGTCACACACCATAGCTAACGGGAAAGTTAAATGGAATTAATACGGTAAGATGCAAGGCATTTACTGTATTTGTACAGAGAATTGGGCCAGACAAAAGACAGTCTTTTGTCTGATTTGGGCCTTGGGCCCAAAAGCCTAATGAGCCATTAGTTTAATTACTTGGGCCCATATAAAGGAAGGAGGAGGCGCAGGAAGCCCTAAGCTTCAGTTGTCTGCAATTTTGGAGCCTCAGCCGTCTTCCTCTCTCTCTGTGATTTCCAGCTTGGTCTAGCAGACTGATCCAATAGCTTGTAAGCGTGTGGATACCTGAGGAAGAGCCGGTAATCATCAGCTCTTGCAGATCTCGATATTCCATTGATTAATCCGCTGCAATCATAAGGTAATGATCCTGATCTGTTTATGATTCAACTGCAATCACCTAGATCCTTGTTTATTATGTGCTAGGATGTAACCTGACAATTACACCATGAACACACATAATCCTTCAGTGGTATCAGAGCCAGGTCGTTAGGTTTTTGCTTTTTGGATCATACTAGGTTGTTTATTAGTTTGATGAATCAATTTTAATGAGTAAAATTGATTGAAACTTGGAAAACCTAGAAATAAGAAATCTTAATGATTAAAAGTCGACTTTGAATGATTCGTTATCAAAACCTTCGCTTGTTGACTTTGTCTCATGATTGTTGAATTAATGAATCGAATCATAAGGTTGGTTAATGCTTGGAATCATGATTTTGTCTTATTAGTGATGGTGATAATCGCATGTTTTGATAACTTAAAATCGTGATAAGTGCTTGGTATAAGAACCATAATGTTAACATGATTTGTCTTTAGTGATTGTCATATCACTTGTTGACTTTATTTGTTAATCAAAAGAATCGATTGTTTAATTGAATTTGAAAAGGGACAAAAATCGTTTGTCTTTAGTTAATGTCAATCGCATGTTAATCGAATGTTATTGTTTGTGTTTGACTTTGCTTGAATTGTTTTTGTCCTTAGTGTATGGCATGAAAATTATTGAATCGTGATTGTTGAATTATCAATCGGAAAAAGACAAAATCGTGGTTAATGTGAACGATTTTGTTTTTTGAAAAGTCAAAATCTCTTTTTGAAAATATTGTTAAGAATCGATTTGTTAAGTTTGTTAAAGACAAAATCGTTTCAAAAAATTTGATATTTATGGTTTAAGCGGTTAACCCAAATCGCGGTTTGCTGGAAATTATTTAATACAATTGGTATTATTTAATTTCTGGTTAAACCGGATTTAAATTCAAAATTGAATTTTAACCTAAACCGAAGGCTGGTCTAAGTTTGATTTGGTTGGACCAAATAATTTAGAGCTGGTCTGGTTTAGTAAATAACCAGTTGGATTTAGTAGTTAATTTGGTCTTGGACCAGAATTAATGAACCGACTCGGTTATGTCAAATTATTGGGCCAATTGGAATTATGTGGTCTTGGGCCAAGAATTGGGCCTATAATTTGTGACCCAACCGAAAACTTTAATAATATATTAAATTAGAAATTTCTATTTTTAGTATGTTTCTAAATTTAGAAAGTTTCTAAAATAAGTAAGTTTCCCAAAATAGTAATCTTCTATTTTTGGAAAGAAAACTTAAAATCCTCAAAAACAATATCAAGCTTGGATGTCTTGCCCAATCTTGTCAGCTACTTAACGCTTATTCAATTACAGATATGGCTTACAGTGTGAGGTGTCTGTTTTTGCGTAAGTAAAGTAGTATATAGTCACTAATTTCATTGGGAGTCCCAGACTTTAGTGATTATTTGGCTGTAAGAGATTGGTTTCCTTGACTGGGCCATCGGGAGTCCCGGGCCTTGAGACATCTGGTGTATTGGGCCTTGGGCCCAATTCACAACCGAGAGTTATTGGATATAACTAGCTGTGTGTATGCTTACCAAGTAAAGCTACTTCTGGGTGACGGCCAGTGGCCCACTTTGGATTTAGCTGAACATGGGTCTCGGAATCATTGCATTCCTATGAGGTTAAACAAAGAAATTTTGAATGCAATGCGAGTTTTCTTATAAGTTATTAAGATTACTCTTTTATGAACTGAATAACTAAAACTCTATTTATCTCTAAATTTCAGTTATGACTAGCACAAACAATCAAAACACTTTCTCGATCCGGTCTGTCCTTGAGATGGACAAACTGAACGGATCAAATTTCTTGACTTGGTCGCGGAACCTGAGGCTAGTCCTCAGGCAGGAGAGAAAGGACTATGTCCTTGAAAGAGCTCTCCCCGAGAGGATCGGGTCCAATGCCTCTCATGCAGTATATGATGCTTGGAATAAGCATTATAATGATGCGGTAGATGTGCGTGGTTTGATATTGGCTACCATGGACTCAGATTTGCTGAAGCAATATGAGAACATGGAGTCGCCAATAGAGATGATCAGCAGCCTGAAATTGAAATTTCAGGAGCAGGTAAGAGTGGAGAGATACCAGTTGGTTAAGTCTCTCACTAGCTGCAAGCTACCAAATGATCATCCAGTAAGTCCTCATGTCAGTAAAATGATGGGTTACATTGATAACCTGAGGAAACTGGATTATCCAGTTAGCCAAGAATTGGCAACTGAGATCATTCTGCAGTCACTGCCGTCAAGCTATGATAAGTTCAGAAGGAACTATATCAAGAATGGCTTAACGAAGACGCTGATTGAACTGCATGATATGCTCAAGACAATTGAGCCAAACGTGAAGAGTACCCTGTATAATCTCGTAATGGAGAAGGGTAGGTTTACTAAACCTAATGCTGACAAGGGTGAAGACAAAGTTGTCCAGATTTTGAATCATGGCAAGCGTGTGTCTTCTGAGCCCGAGTCAGATACCTCTTACGTTGGTAAGTGCTGCTACTGTAAAGAGACTGGGCATTGGAAGAGAGATTGCATTAAATTCATGGAAGATTATGAGGAGTTGAAGTTGATGTATGAGACTACTTCCTCAAGTATTCATGTTATTACTTCAAGTTCTACCTTATAGGTATTGGATACTGGTTGTGGCACTGATATTTGTTATAATATGCAGAGCCTAAGCAACAGTAGAACGTTGAAGGAAGGACAAGTGAAACTGCATGTCTGGAAGGAGCTATAGATGCTGCCTCAGCCGTAGGGTTTTCACTTGTAGATGCCTTTGAGGCTTGGTTTTGTATTAAGTAATTGCTACAATGTACCTGCTTTAAGCAGAGTTGTCTTTCATTTTCTTGTAAGAATTTGAATGTTTTTCATTTTGATAAAAGACAAGTTTTGTTCTTTTGATCTTAATGAAATATTAATTGTAGCACCCTATTCAAGGAATGGGTTTTATATCTTAAACCAAAGAGTGCCTAAATGTAACATAAATACCGAATTGGTTTAAATCTGATGAATTAAACCTGATTTTTCTTGGCATAAATGTTTTGGTCACATAGAGTGAGTCGGATTCAGAAATCCCATGGTTATGGACTTTTGGGCTCATTTGATCGGATATCTTATGAGACTTGAATTCTGCTTACTGGACCAAAAGACAAAGGGCCCATCTTAGCCGAGCTAGAGAAAGGCCCAAAGGCTTATTGGACCTTGAACATACTCATGTATGTGGCCCGATGAGCAGTAATGCCAGAGAAAAATTCCTGTACTTCATTATCTTTACTGATTACTTCAGTGAGTATGACTGTGTTCATTTGATAAAACACGAGTCGGAATTCTTTGAAATGATCGAAAGAGTTCCAGAATGAGGTATAGAATCTGAGTGACAGAAGTATTGAGACTCTGGATTAGATCACGAGTGAGAATACTTAAGTCATTGATGGTGTGATCATCTGAATGAGTGTGAAGTCGTTTCACAGCTCATTTCTCCTGAAAACCTGGAGGTATTTCTGTGAGAAAGAATCAGATCTTATTAGAAATGATTAAAGATGAGTCACACGAATCTTCCATGATATTCTTTAAGAATAAAGCTCTAGAAATATCTAAGTTTACGCTGAAATAGTTCCACCAATATCAGTTGAAAGACACCACATAAATGTGGACTGGAAATGATCCAAATTCGTCTTTACTGAGTATTTGTAGTTGAGCTACTTCGCTGGTTGTCCTAGGGAAACCAAGGCTTGTTACTTTTTACGTCCATTCCGAAAACGAAGTTAGGTTGTTCGGAATTCTGTTTTCTAAAAGGGAAGTTGCTTTCCAAGAAGAACAGTGGGAGTAAAAGTATAACTCGAAGAAATTCGAGAAATACAGGAGGCTGCTCAACCTGTTGAGGGAGAGCAGCGGATGGATTTACAGATTTCTGTAGAATCTACACCTGTAGAGCCTGAAGTTCGCAGATCTGAATGAATCCGTCACTAATCAGAGAGTGATTTCTCGTGATTAGTTGCCATGATCTGATGATCATTGAAAGTGACAAACCTGCGAAATTCACAGAAGCGAAAGTGAGCCCGGACTCCGAAAAATTACACTATGTGTAAGTTAGCTTCATCGATCCATTCATGGATGGAAGCAAACATATCAGAGTTGGAATTTTCGTTCTGTTGAAGTAGTCAAGGTTTTGACTTGAACAGGAACGAAGTGGAACTGTGCGTTTACTAATAGATAAGTGGGAGCAATGTTGCATTTCTCATAGTGTATGTCGATGACATACTGATTCTCGGAAATAACGTTCCAATGCTGCAGTCGGTAAAGGACTGGCTTGGGAGTTGTTTTTATGATTGACATGGGTAAAGCCACGTATGATTCTTGGATTTTGGATCTAAAGATAGAGATCCAAAAGAGCTGATAGGACAAAGTCAGGATTATTATATTGACAAAGTCCTACACGTTTTCAGCATTCCAAGAAGGGATTTATGCCAATGTCACATGGCATTACATTAAGCAAGATACAGTGTCCTACGATATCTGCTGAGCTTGAATGCATGGATGAGATTCCATATGCGTCGGCAAATGGATCTATCATGTATGCCATGACACGTGCTTGTTTTGATGTTGCTTTAATGTTAAGCAAGACAAGTAAATACCAGTCAAATCCAGCAAAGAATCACTGGATAGACGTAATGAATATCCTCAAGTATTTGGAAAATACTTAGGATAAGTTCTTGATTTACGGAGAAAGTGAGGTGCTGCAAGTCGGTAGAGTCTGAAAGGCAAGTTTCCAACAGACAAAGATGATTTCCGGTCACAGTCCGGTTATATCTTGTGTCTGTCTGGCGGTGCAAGGCACTGTTGCTGACTCCATGACTTAAGCTGAACATTTCGCAGCTTGGGAAGCGGCGAAAGAGGTTGTTTGGAAAGAAGAGTTCATCACTGAACTTGATGTGATTCCCAGCATAGATGAGGCTAGCTGCACATCAGAGGTCCAAACACCTTGAGGGTAGGTATAACCTATTCCGTGAGATAAATGACAGAGGTGTTAAGTAGATCAGCAAGTTTCAACGAATGAGAACGTTGCTAATCTATTAACGAAGCCACTCCTTAGGCCTAAGCATGAGTCGCGGACTGTAGCTGTAGGATAAGTGAAATTAAGATGTAGTCTTAATTTCAGTGGGAGTTTGTAAAGGGCTTTATTTAGTTGTTTTGAAAGGTTCATGTAAACATAATATTTTATGTTTATGAAATCTATGATTTCTGGATTATTTTAACTGTGATATAAATAATCGTTCCAAAATGATTCATGTCATTATATATGGGCCATCGAAGTACATGAGTAGACTTGATCCTGAAACCCCATATTTAACGAAATGACATAAATCATAGTGTCCATAGTCGAAGGTTGTTGAAGTTGGAACACCAACAACCACTTGAGACTAGATTGTGTTGAGACTTATGACCAAGTTTCGAGGGGTCATAGATGCGCGGCATCAGAGTCGACACATAGGTATATGTAGGGGAGCATATGACCGGACATGGCCCGCTGATGAGAACTCTACAAGATATTAATATCTGTGTCATGAGAGGTTCTCATATACGACTATAGAGTATAGTCCTTAGACCTGAGTTCGCATGCATGTGGCTGCACATGGAATGATGCGCTTTGATCATTGTCTAACGCTGTTTCGTAACTGGGAGCTATAAGGACCTTGGTTGGGTGTATTATAAAGTGTGTAGTTCATAGTGATGGAACAAGATGGGATTTGTCCCTGCCGTTTAACGGAGGTAATATCTCTAGGCCAATCGGAGACTTGATAGCTGGTAAGAGAGTGGCCACTCCCAAACGGACTTGCCCAAGTCGTTTGCATTGTCAGTATCAAATCTGGTCCGATAAACATGGTCTGGCTATATAAGGATGACACGCATCTTGCCTTATGCCAGATCGAGATATTAAGACAAAAGGATTAGGGAATGTAGGATTCCAGTACAAGTGGGAGATTGTTGGGAATGTCCTGAAATCTACCGTATTATCTCTAGAAAGTATGATAAGTGTCGAGATCATACATAAGTCATAAATACTGGGTGATCATGATGACTTGCTAGAGCCCGCTCATGATCTATAAGTTTAGGACTTATTACCAGTATTGTATGATCCCTAAGGGTCACACACCATAGCTAACGGGAAAGTTAAATGGAATTAATACGGTAAGATGCAAGGCATTTACTGTATTTGTACAGAGAATTGGGCCAGACAAAAGACAGTCTTTTGTCTGATTTGGGCCTTGGGCCCAAAAGCCTAATGAGCCATTAGTTTAATTACTTGGGCCCATATAAAGGAAGGAGGAGGCGCAGGAAGCCCTAAGCTTCAGTTGTCTGCAATTTTGGAGCCTCAGCCGTCTTCCTCTCTCTCTGTGATTTCCAGCTTGGTCTAGCAGCCTGATCCAATAGCTTGTAAGCGTGTGGATACCTGAGGAGGAGCCGGTAATCATCAGCTCTTGCAGATCTCGATATTCCATTGATTAATCCGCTGCAATCATAAGGTAATGATCCTGATCTGTTTATGATTCAACTGCAATCACCTAGATCCTTGTTTATTATGTGCTAGGATGTAACCTGACAATTACACCATGAACACACATAATCCTTCAACACCATGCTTATGTCCATCCGGATTCTCCTAGCAACCGCCACTCATAATAGTTATGAGATCTGGCAGATGGATGTGAAAACAGTTTTCCTTAATGGAATTCTGAAAAAGGATGTGTACCTGACACAACCTGAAGTTTTCATTGATCCTAATGAAGCTAGGAAGATATGCAAGCTTCATCGGTCCATTTATGGACTGAAGCAAGCATCTCGGAGTTGGAATCTTCGTTTTGATGAAGCAGTCAAAAGGTTTGACTTCGTCTAGAACGAAGAGGAACCGAATGTTTACAAGATGACTAGTGGGAGCGCAGTTGCATTTCTGGCATTGTATGTTGATAACATACCACTTCTCGGAAATGAAGTTCCATTGTTTCAGTCTGTTAAGACTTGATTCGAAAGTTGTTTTTCGATAAAATTATGGGAGAAACCGTATACATTCTTGGAATAAGAATCTATAGAGATAGATTGGATAAGCTAATTGGATTGTGTCAAGATACTTATAGTGATAAGGCCTTGCACATGTCCAATATGCAGAATTCCAAGAAGGGCTTCGTGCAAATGACTCTTGGTATTACTCTTAGCAAGACGCAGTGTCTTTCAACACACGCTGAGCAAGGGCGAACGAGGGTCAGACTACTGCTAAAGGCATTAGATGTCTTAAGATGTGATCTTAATTTTAGTGGGAGTCGTTATTGTTAATTTTAGTTATGATATGATGTTCGTACAAACATAATTTGATTATGTTATTGAAATCTGACATCTGTGTTATTTAATAATGGTTATTAAATAATAGTCCCAAAGTAATTTATGACATTTTATAGGTCATCAAGTATGTGACTTGATCATGAAACCCTATAGATAATAAATGACATAAATTATGTTGGTCCCTGGTCGAGGTTGTTAAAGTGGGACATTAACAACCACGTGAGACTAGTATATGAGGTGATTGATGACTAAGTTTCGTGGAGTCATTAATAAGAGTATTAAAGTCAATCACATAGATATGTGTTGGAGAACACATGATCGGACATGACCCACTGATGAGAACTCTACGAGATAGTTATATAAGTGTCATGAGAGTTTTCATTACGACTATAGAGTATAGTCCTTAAACCTGAATTCATCATGTTTTCTTACATGTGAATTGGTCCGCTTTAACCTTGTCAAACGTCAGCCGTAACTGGTGACTATAAAGGCGTTGATTGGGCGTGTCATGAAGCGTGTGAAGAAACAGGGATGGAACAAGATGGGATTTGTCCCTCCTATATAACAGGAGATAAATATCTCAGGGCCCATCGAAGATTTGATACTGAGAAATGTGTGGCCACACTCAAACGAGGTGATTGTCAGTCGTTTGTCTTGTCAGTATAAATCGGAGTTCGATGAACATGATCTTGGCTCAATAAGGATGACACGGTTCTTGCCTTATGCTAGATCGAGATATAGTGACGAAGGGATTGAAGGAATAGATGATTCCAGTACAAGTGGGAGATTGTTGGGAATGTCCTGAAATCTATTGTACTTACTCCAAGTGAAAGTCGTATTGTCGAGATGAGACAATCATATGACACGAGGTAGTCATAATGCTTTGCTAGAAGCCACTTATGATCAATGAGTTTAGAACTCATTGCTAGTGTTATATGATCCTACAGGGTCACACACCTAAGCAAACTGGACGTTAAAGACGAGGTTGATCATTAATGTAATGATCTAGTGAATGCATATTTGATATGCATTTGATATCAATATTCTGGGGCAGTGTCGATCGATGCAAAGAGTGCATCGATCGATGCAACTCGCGGATTACCAGATTAATTCGGTTTAATCGCTGGTTAATTCCGTTATGGTTTAAGTCGACATATATAAGATATATGGTCGACCTAAACTGATTTTAACCTAACAGACAGCCACCAGAACTGGGATAGAAACCTCTGAAGAGATTGGATCTCTACAGGCACTAGCATCCCTCCTGTTCAGTTTGCGTGCGTGTGGATACCAGTAGAGGCGCAGCATTTGAGGCGCTCTAGATCTCGATTATCTGCAAATCTTCCGCTGCTAATCACCAGGTAATTCTGAGATCCCAATGATTCAATTACATGAACCCTAGATCCTAGGCTTGGAATTCAGACCAGGATTGCCTAATTGGATTAGGATCTGCTAGAAATTCCTTCACTCATTACAACTATAGAGTATAGTCCTTAGACCTGAGTTCATCATGCTTTCTAGCATATGAATTGGTGCGTGTTGACCTTGTCAAACGTCGTTCCGTAACTGGCGGCTATAACGGCATTGCTTATGCGTATCATGAAGTATGTGTAGAAACAGGGATGGAACAAGATGGGATTTGTCCCTCCTAGAATGGGAGATAAATATCTCAGGGCCCATCGAAGATTTGATACTGAGAAAATGCATGGCCGTGCTCAAACGAGGTGATTGTCAGTCGTTTATTTTATCAGTACAGATCAGGAATTCGATGAACATGATGTTGGCTATAATAAGGATGACACAGTCTCTTGCCTTATGCCATATCGAGATATAGAGACGAAGGGATTGTAGGAATAGGTGATTCCAGTACAAGTGGGAGAATGTTGGGATTATGTCCTGAAATCACATTGTACTCACTCTAGAGATAGTTGTATTGTCGAGATCGGACAATTCATGTGATACTGGGTAATCATAATGTTTTGCTAGAAACCGCTTATGACAAATGAGTTGTAACTTATTTCCAGTATCGTGTGAACCTACAGGGTCACACACCTAAGCAAGTTGGACATACTTCGTATGGGATTGATCATTGGCATATGGTCTGGTCGATGTGTATTGGATACACATCGAATATGAGTTTTAATGAGGTGTGTCGATCGACACCATTGGGTGCGTCGGTCGACACAGTATGTGTGTCGATCGACACCACTAAGTGTGTCGGTCGACACAAGTCCGAAACCGAAACTGATGTTTCGATTTACGTCGTGGTCGGTACATATATATAAGTGATCTTATGTATTTCGACCTAGATATAGACAGAGCGCCGCCCAGACAGTGTTTTATGAGTGAGAAAACACAGAAACCTCGAAGAACTCAGTTCCCAGGAGATCCGAGCCCCGGTACTAGCATCCCGGCGGATTCCAGCTTGTGTGCGTGTGGACTGAAGTAGAGGTGCAGCATCTGAGGCGCTTCTCAGATCTCGTTTAACTGACCATCTTCCGCTGCCAATCTCCAGGTAAACAAAGATCAGATCCTTGATTCAATTAACTAGACCCTAGATCCTAGGCTATCGGGAACCTGACAGCAATTCTGAATACAATAGAATTGGCTTGAAGTTCCATCAGTGGTATCAGAGCCTTAGGGTTTTATCATTGAATCAGACCTGTTTATTGAATTTGATGATTTAGATTCGCAAACTAGGTTGTTTGGTTAGAACAGTCAGATCGATTTCGATCAAGATCGAGTCTGTGTTTTCGCACAGTGTCGATCGACACACTAGGTGTGTCGGTCGACACAGAGTGGCGAATTCGACAGAATCGGCGGCTAGGGTTTTTCGCGAAGAAAAAACGAAAGCCTACTGTGTCGATCGACACAGGTTGTGTATCGGTCGACACAGAGCAGATTCGACACAGACCTAGCGAATGGTTAATCGGTTCAATTGGATTGGACCGGTTATCATGCTTGGTTCAGTCCTAATAAATCGGTTTAAATTAGATGAATTGGTTCAATTGGATTGAACTGATTATCTCAATTAGCATGAACCGATGGGTTGAATCAGTTTGATTGGATAAAACGGTTCAATTGAATTAGACCGGTTATCGCAATCAGTTGAAACTGGTTAAAACGGTTTAAAATTGGATGAATTGATTCAATTGGATTGAACCAATTTTCGCAATTAGTATAAACCGATTTGAATGGTTAAGATCAGTTTGATCTGATAAGTCGGTTCAATTGGATTGAACCGGTTATCAAAACTGTCTTCAGTTTAAGTCTATGTCGACTGTCACACACGGGTTGTGTCGATCGACATGACCGGTTCGATGAACCGGGTTAATTGGATTAACCGGTTATTGAAGTCCGGTTTTGGTTTGGTGGTGTCGATCGACAGACATAGTCTGTGTCGATTGATATAGTGCTTGAAATTCTGGTTATTGGACCTTGAATTTGCTGAAACCAAACTCGACCTAAACCTTGATCAAAGCTTAGCTTCAATATGGTCAACTGTCAAGACTCATTTCGTTGTGTGATGGTCTAGCCAAGAGCTTGGTGTCCACAATTACGTGAGTAAGGCAGGTAGTTATGTTGATGGATTTGCAGTGCTAAACATCAACAATTACATAACCTAAGAGATTGATTTGCTGAACTTTTGGGTTTAGTTTCCTCAACTAAATATCAAGTAACCTTGATGTCTTGCCCAATCTTGTCTACTGTCAATACTCGTGTCGTTTGTAGGATAGTCTTGGAGTCCTTGGTATCCACTGCAACATGAGTAAGGCAGATGATCATTGACAGACTTGCAGTGCGACTGTCAATAATCATAAGATAGAAAAGATTGGTTACACTTGACTGGGCTATCAGAAGTTCTGGGCCCAGAGACATCAGAGTGGAATAGACATAGTTTGTCTCATCCACAACCAAGAGTTGTACTGGGTACAATTAGCAATGATTTGCTTACCTAGATAACTAAAGTTTGGGTATTGGCGAGTCGCCCACTCAGATTTTAGTGAAGTATGGATCTTGGATCATTATATTCATAGAGGAAACATTGTTTGAATATAATGCGAGTTCTCTTATTAGATAAGATTTCTCATCATATACATAACTAAATCTTTGTTTTTCTTGGATTTCAGCTTATGTCTATGACTACTTTCTCGTTGCGATCCGTCCTTGAGAAGGACAGGTTAAATGGATCCAACTTCCTGGATTGGTATCGGAATCTGAGATTCATTCTCAAGCAGGAGAGCAAGGACTATGTCCTTGAAAAGGCTCTTCCAGAAAGGCTTGGGACCAATCGCTCGCATGCAGCATATAATGCTTGGAATAAGCATTATATTGATGTGGTAGATGTGCGTGATCTGATGTTGGCTACCATGAACTCGGACTTGAAGAGTCAATACGAGAACATGGAGTCGCCAATAGAGATGATCACCAGCCTGAAACTGAAGTTTCAGGATCTGGCACGAGTTGAGAGATTCCAGATGGTGAAGTATCTAACTGAGTGCAAGCTACCAGAGGATGCTCCAGTAAGTCCTCATGTCATTAAACTGATGGGTTACATTGATAACCTAGGGAGACTGGAATGTCCTGTCAGCTTAGAGTTGGCCACTGACATCATTCTGCAGTCACTGCCGTCAAGCTATGATAAGTTCATTAAGAACTATATCAAGAAAGGTTTAACGAAGACGTTGACTGAGCTGCATGGCATGCTCAAAACAGAAGAGCAAGACATCATAAAGGGTAAAAGATTTGAGAAATCTTGTGTTGGCAAGGGTAGAGGCAGGGCCGTCCAGATTTGGAATCAGGATAAGCCTGTGTCATCTTATAAGCCCAAGTCAAGCCCATCTGGTGTTAGAAAATGCTTCTACTGCGATGAGTCAGGGCATTGGAAGAGAGATTGCATTAAATTCTTGGAAGATTCACAAGAGATGAAGGAGATGTATAGTACTTCTTCTTCAGGTATTGTGTTAATAATTCAAGTTCTACGTAAGTATTGGATACTAGTTGTGGTACTGATATTTTGAAATATGCAGGACCTAAGCGACGGTAGAACGTTGAAGAAAGGGCAAGTGGAACTGCGTGTCTGGTATGAAGCAATGGTTGCTGCATGAGCCGTAGAGATTCTCCACTTGTAGGAGCCTTTCATACTTGGTTTTAGAAATTAAGTAATTGCTACTATGTATCTGCCTTGTGCAGAAATGTCTTTCATCTTCTTGTAAAGAATTTGGATGTTTTTCATTTTGATAAAAGACAAGTTTTGTTCTTTAGATCTTAATGAAATATCATACGGTAGCACCCCATTTGGAATGGGTTTTATATCTTAAACCAGCGAAAGTTAGAATATAACACAAATACTAAAAGTTTAAGTCTGATGACTCGAACTCGACTTTTCCTTGGCATAGTCGTTTGACCATACAAAATGAAGCGGATTCATAAGTTCCATAGTTTTGGACTCATTCGATTATAAATCATTTGAGATATGAATTCTGTTCACTGGACCAAATGACTAAGGCCCTTTTAGCAGAGCTAAAGGAAACGGGCCAGAGGCTTATTGAGCCTTACACATACTGATGTATGCGGCCCGATGAGCATTAGTGCAAAAGGAAATATTCTGTACTTCATTACCTTATTGATGACATCAATAAGTATGGCTGTGTTCATTTGATGAGACACGAGCAGGAACCCCTTGAGGAGTTCCAATATGAAGTGTAGAACCGATTTGACAGAAGTATTGAGATCCTCGATTGAATCGCGGAGGAAAATACTTGAGTCAAGAATTGGGTGATCATCTGACAGAATGAATCGGATCTTATTAGATACGCTCCGTTTAGCGATGAGTCACAGGAATCTTCCATAATCTTTAAGATTACGTTCTAAAATGTCTATGTTTACGCTAAATAAGTTTCTATCAGAATCAGTGAAAAACACCACATTGGATGTGGACTGGGTGATTTCCAAATTTGTTTTTCTGATTAAGCGGGATTGCAAGGTTTGTGTAAGACAGTAGTCAACAAACAAACTTGAACCCATATCTGATAAGTTCTACCTCGCTGGTTGTCCTAAGGAAACCAAAGCTTGCTACTTTTGCGACCAATCCGAGGACAAAGTATTGTTGCTCGGAACTGTGTCTTTTAAGAAAGATCGTACTTTCAAAAGGAACAGTGGGAGTAAAAGTACACATCGAAGAAATTCGATAAACACAGGAGGCTGCTCAACCTGTTGAGGGAAAGTAGCAATGAGATCTACAAAGTGCTGTAGGATCTGCACCTGTGGAGCCTGAAATTCGCAGATCCAAAAGGATCCGTCACTAACTCGAGAGTGATTTCTCGTAGCCGATTGTCGTGATCTATTGATCATTGAAAAGTGACGAGCATGCGAAATTCAAAGAAGCGATGGTGAGCCCCAACTCCGAAAAATAGTTTGGGTGTGCATGTTAGCTTCACCAATCCATTTCTAGATTGAAGCAAACATCTTGGAGTTGGAATCAACATTCTGATAATGTGGTCAAAAGTCTTGACTTGATCAGAAAGAAATGAAACCATGCGTTTACAAGAAGACTAGTGGGAGCGTAATTGCAATTCTCACACTGTATGTAGACAACATACTTAATCTCATAAACGACGTTCCAACGCCAAAGTCTTATCAAGATTTGGGTCGGAAGTCAAATTTAACGATAGACATTGGAGAAGGCCGTGAAAGTTCTTGGAATTAGGATCCATTGGAATGGATAAGAAAGGCTAGTTGGATCGTGTCAAAATCCTTATGTTGATAAGGTATTGGACAGTTCCAATATGCATGATTCCAAGAATGGCTTCATACCAAAGGTTTTATGGCATTAATCTTAGCAAGATGAAGTGATTTGGACACTAGCTGAGCTATTATTGATGAATGTGATTGCTAATGCTACCGCAATAGAATCCATCATGAATGCCATATTTTGCGCTCGTCTAGATGCAGCTTACGCAAAAAGCATGACGAGAAAATACCAAAAATGTTCCGGTAATAGTCACTGAACAGTTACCAGAAATATCCCAAGTGTTTGAGAAACACTAAGGATAGGTTCGTGGTGAACCAAGGAAGTGACGAACCAGTCGAAAGTAGTTAGACGGTTCCCACCTGGTTATGTGTCTTTGTCTGAATAGCGGTGCTATCTGTTGGAAAGGCTCCAAGCAGTGGACCGTAGAATAGTGCTTTTATCTGAAGGGCGGTGTGGTTTGTTGGAATTGTTTCAAGCAATGACACCGCAGTCTCTCCCACAACCTAAGCACGGAATTTATTTTATTGTTGTAGGTATAAGACATCTGAAGAGATGATCTTGATTCTAGTGGGAGTAATTTTAGTTATGTTATAATCTTTACATAGACATGCTATGGTAGTGTTTATGTAAGTTAAAATGACATCAATATTGTTTAATTATTGGATAATTAAGTAATAGTCCCAAAGTACTTTATGGTCATCATATAGGTCATCAAGTTGAGAACTTGATCATGAAGCCCTATAAGTAAAAGATGACATAAATTATGATTGTCCCTAGTCGAGGTTATTGAAGTGGGGCACCAATAACCGCGCGAGACTAGTATGTGAGGTGACTGTTAGACCAAGTTTCATGGAGTCAATGATATGATTATCACAGTCAGTCACATAGATATATGTTGGTGAACATATGATCGGACTTGACCCGCTTAATGAGAACTCCACAGGATAATTATATCAGTGTCATGGGAGGTTCTCATTGTTGGGAATGTCCTGAAATCTATTGTACTTACTCCAAGTGAAAGTCGTATTGTCGAGATGAGACAATCATATGACACGAGGTAGTCATAATGCTTTGCTAGAAGCCACTTATGATCAATGAGTTTAGAACTCATTGCTAGTGTTATATGATCCTACAGGGTCACACACCTAAGCAAACTGGACGTTAAAGACGAGGTTGATCATTAATGTAATGATCTAGTGAATGCATATTTGATATGCATTCGATATCAATATTCTGGGGCAGTGTCGATCGATGCAAAGAGTGCATCGATCGATGCAACTCGCGGATTACCAGATTAATTCGGTTTAATCGCTGGTTAATTCCGTTATGGTTTAAGTCGACATATATAAGATATATGGTCGACCTAAACTGATTTTAACCTAACAGACAGCCACCAGAACTGGGATAGAAACCTCTGAAGAGATTGGATCTCTACAGGCACTAGCATCCCTCCTGTTCAGTTTGTGTGCGTGTGGATACCAGTAGAGGCGCAGCATTTGAGGCGCTCTAGATCTCGATTATCTGCAAATCTTCCGCTGCTAATCACCAGGTAATTCTGAGATCCCAATGATTCAATTACATGAACCCTAGATCCTAGGCTTGGAATTCAGACCAGGATTGCCTAATTGGATTAGGATCTGCTAGAAATTCCTTCAGTGGTATCAGAGCTTTAGGGTTCCATTGAATCTGTAGCATGTTGATTAGATTGGTTGAATCTGGATCTCTGTATGATTGATACAAGCATGCTAAAACTCGTTTTGATCAAAGTAACCTAGTTTAGGGTTTTGTTCGAAAAACGTTTTAGGGTTTTTCGCATGGTGTCGATCGATGCCAAACCGGCATCGATCGACACAAAGCGAAAACCCGAATAAAATTTAGGTTTTTTCGCATGGTGTCGATCGATGCCAATCCGGCATCGATCGACACAGGGCGAAAACCCGAATAAAACTTATGTTTCGCCTAGTGTCGATCGACACAATAGTTGTGTCGGCCGACACACACCTCGCTAGATTGATGAATCGGCTCAATTGGATTAGACCGGTTATCGAGCTTGGTTAATAATGGTTGAACACTGTAAATGGTTTAATTGCGATTGGTTTGATTAGGTTGGTATCGACCGATGCTAATGTAGCATCGATCGACACTGACCGGTATTCAAAACCGGATCAATTGGATTGATCGGTTATCGCGGATTGTTTTGGTTATTCTGCATCGATCGACACTATAGTAGTGTCAGTCGACATCAGATTTGATGGTTTAGGTTATGGAACCTGAAATCACAGAACCAAAGCAAGATAAATCAATTAATTAGAATAATTAAAAACATAATAAAACTGAACGTTTTAAATGGTTCCGTTCCCTCAACCAAATATCAAGTGATACTTGATGTCTTTCCAATCTTGTCAACTGTCAAGACCCATTTAATTGTGCGATAGACTTGCAGTGCAAGATGTCCACAATTTCATGAGTAAGACAGAAGTAATCGTGTTGATGGGCTTGCAGTGCAAGGCGTCAACAATTACATGACTTAAGAGATTGGTTTACTTGACTGGGCCATCAAAATCGTTTTGGGCTCAGAGACATCAGGTGGATTGGACGTGAGATGTCAATCCACAACCAAGAGTTATATTGGATATAACTAGCAAAGAGTTGCTTACCTAGATATCTAAAATTTGGGTGATAGCCAGTGGCTCACTCAAGTTTAGTGAAGTATGGATCTTGGATCATTATATTCATCTGAGGAAACATTGTTTGAATATAATGCGAGCTTTCTTAATTGTTAAGAATTCTCATTTCTTGAACATCATAACTAAAACCTCCCTTGTTTTTCAGCTATGTCTAGCACAAACCATCGTACCAATTTCTCCCTGCTATCCGTCCTTGAGAAGGACAAGTTAAATGGATCAAACTTTTTTGAATGGTATCGGAACTTGAGAATTGTTCTCAAACAGGAGAAAAATGACTATGTCCTTGAGAAAGTTCTCCCCAAGAAGTACCGAGCCAATGCATGGCAGTCAGATAAGGATGCTTGGGATAAGCATTCTAATGATGCGGTGGATGTGAGTTGTCTCATGTTGGCTACCATGAACTCGGAATTGCAGAAGCAATATGAGTACGTGGAGTCGCCAATACAAATGATCACTGGCCTGAAAAGTATGTTTCAGGAGCAGGCACGAACTCAGAGATACCAGATGGTTAGATCTCTGATTGAGTGCAAGCTACCAAAGGGCGAACCAGTTAGTCCTCATGTCATTAAGATGATGGGTTATATAGATAACCTGGGGAAACTGGATTGTCCCATTAGCCAAGAGTTGGCTACTGACATCATTCTGCAGTCACTGCCGTCAAGCTATGATCAATTTGTTATGAACTATAACATGAACAACTTGACGAAGACGTTGACTGAATTGCATGGGATGCTTAAGACTGCTGAACCTAACATCAAGAAGGACACCCCAAATGTCCTTATGGTATAAAAGGGTAAAAAGTTTAAGAAACTAGGTAAGAATAAAGGGGATGGCAAGACGAGCTCGATTGTGAATCCAAGCGAGTCTGGCCATGCTCCTAAGGTTAAAACCAGTCCTTCTGAAGATGTTAAGTGCCGTTATTGTAATGGTTATGGGCATTTGAAAAGAAACTGCAATAAATTCTTGGAAGATTATGAGAAGCTGAAGAAGACGTACGAGACTTCTTCTTCAGGTAGTAGAGCATCACCATTGATGAAACTCTCTTAGGGGTTCTTAGGAATTGTTTATTGTTTTTTTAAGTGTTTTGTAATAGTTAAGAACCTTATATTATTTTGATCATCCATTGATGAACCCCTTAGTTGGGTTCTTAACTTTAAAAAAATATTTTTCAGTTTGCGTGAGGAATCACCAACATTAAGGGTAAATTAAGTTCTGGTTATCACTAAGAATCCTCGAAGATATTATACCTTAACCGCTAAAAAGACCATGTCAAGTTTCTGGTTATCACTCACGCACACTCACCTCAAGTAACTCCTCTGGAGATTAGCTTCAAGAAAATAAAGCAGAACACTGACCTCACTAAACATATATGTTCATTGATCCGAAACTTTTGCAAACATTTGTTTTGTAAGATCTTGAATGCTGGAAATACAGAATTTGGCCACCTGAGACATAGACACACCATTACATTTCCATTTCAGAGAAGTGAAAAAAGGGCACACTGTTCTGCCTGATTCACATAAAGAAGTCTCTCACCATTTCTCATAGAGTGATGCTTCCCATGATACACATAAACCTGCATAAAGACAGTTAGAACCAAATTGAAAACCTTTTTTGGTTCTATCAGTCCAAACTCTAGAGAAAGCTTACAGTCTTGGATAGGTCCATCCATGTAACCTTCAACAAGCAACGTATGAAACAGACTTCCTTCAACTCCTTCACGGTACATAACACGACAATCTTCATGATCATGTTTTACCTGTTATAAAGGATAATACTTTTGCTACATTATGACAGTTCTGTTTCAAAGTTAAAGAACCGAACAAAAGATGTCCAACATACTTTCCAATCACCAGGCGATTCTTCCTTGGTTGATTTAGATAGATCTTGATCCTTTGTTGATACACTTTTAAGCTTCTCAAGTATACTAGATAACTCAGCTACTCTTTGATCCAGAATAGTCACATTACACTCTGAGAAAAAACATATGAAAAAACATTATAACGATGCAAAAGTGAAGCAGCTAAGAGAGTCTTGTCATAAAGCAAATCAGAAACAAGAAAAACCTTGATCATTAAGCTGATTTCTGATTAGGGTTCTAAGAGTTTGCTCATTAGTAAGCTCAAGAGACGCTAAGGTCTTGTCAAGTCTCTCTCTGTACTCACAAATATCTCGTCTTTTCTCCATACTCGCATTTCAAATTGACACCCTTGGAAAAGAAATTAATCCTCAAAACAAATTTCAAGTTGAACCAAAACCCAGAATTTATGGAATCGGATATTCGATCCCAATCAATCAATTAAATGTAAGAAACAGAGAATTGGATAAGAACCCACGAATGGGGGAAATATGGAATCAAAGATCTTCCAGATCACGCGGGGAAATATGAACTAGCTTCAGTATCAACATCTCAAAAGGGTGGTGAACTTACCGAAAAAACAAAATGATTCCAGATTCAGATAAATTGATGCAATCAAACGAAAGAATGAAGTGACCCAAGGCACTTTGAATGATAAAGGAAGAAACATCACAGGGAGATTCGAGGAGGAAGAAGACGAGATGACGAAACGACCGATGCTTTCAACTGGAAAAAAAAAAAAAAAAGCCAATCACTATAAGACACGTGGCTAAGAAACGGGTTCTAAAAACTCTTAGCTAAGGATCGATTCTTAGCATTTTGACTCTATTTCAATTATTTTTAATACACTTCACCTAAGAATCTGTGCTTAAATCCATCAATGGACATGCTCTTATGTTATAGAAGTAAATGTTACTTCTTATAGTCCTACTTATTGGGTATTTGATACCAGCTGTGGTACTCATATTTTTGTGAAAATGTGCAGGGCCTGAGCAAAAGTAGGATTATGGAGAAAGGACAAGTGGATCTACGGGTGAGAAATGGAGCAAGAGTTGCTGCATTAGCCGTAGGAGTATTTCATTTGGTTTCTTTATGGCATGATTCTAGAACTTAAGAACTGCTACTATGTATCTGCTATGAGCAGAAAGATTATTTCTATTCCTTGTTTGGATATGGAAGGATATCAGTTTTCAAATTAAGAATAAGTGTTATTCATTTGATTACAATGATATATTTTATAGTAGAAATCCATTAGAGAATGGACTTTATGTTCTGAACAAGATTGTGCCTAACTATAACATTAATACCAAGAGATTCAAGTCAAATGATACGAATCAAACCTCACTCTGGCATTGTCGTTTTAGGCCACATAAATGAGAAACAAATTCAGAAGCTCCATAGTGATGGGCTTTTGGGCTCATCTGATTATGAATCATAATGAGTAAAGTGAATCTTGCTTATTGGGTAAAATGACGAAGGCTCTTTTCAACAAAAGGTAGTGTCGATCGACACAAACGGTGCGTCGGTCGACACAAGTCGCGAACGAATAAAATGAAAGGGCCAGAGGCTTATTGGGCTTTATACATACAGATGTATATGGGCCGATGAACACTAGTGCTAGAGGAAAATTTCAGTACTTCATTACCTTTACTGATATTTTCAGTAGGTACGGTTATGTCTTATTTATAAGACATAAGTCAGAATCTTTGAAAAGTTCAAAGAGTTCCAAAATGAAGTACAGAATCAATTTGGCAAAGGTATTAAACCTCTACGATGAGATCATGGAGGTGAATACTTAGGTCAAGAATTGAGTGATCATCTGAGAGATTGTGAAAGTGTTTCACAATTCACTCCTCCTGTATCGGACTTTATTAGATATGGTTCGATCAATGATGAGTCGCTTAGATCTTCCATTATCCTTCTAAGAATACGCTCTAGAAATGTCTGAGTTTACTTTAATTAGAGTTCCATCAAAATCAGTTACAGAGATACCACATGAGATGTGGAATGTAAATGTTTCTGATTTATCCATCATGGAGATTTGGAGTTGCGAGACTTATATAAAACGTTTAATCTCTGATAAGCTCACACCCAAATCTGAAAAGTGCTACTTCATTGATTGTCCTAACAAAACCAAGGCATGTTACTTTTACAACCAGTTCGAGAACAAATTGTTTGTTGCTCGGAACTATGTTTTCTTGAGAAAGACTTTCTTTCCAAGAAGAACAGTGGGAGTAAAAGTACAACTCGAAGAAATTCGAAAATCACAGGAGACTGCTCAACCTGATGAGGAAGAGCAGCAGTTGGATCTACAAAGAGTTGTAGAACCTGCACCTGTGGTGCCTAGAGTTTATAAAGGATCTGGTAAATGTGTATTCGGTATACATTTAAATGGCGAGTTTCTGAAGAAGTGTCGATCGACGCAAAAGTTGCATCGATCGACACAGATCGCGAACCAAATATTGATTTTGGTTTATGACTTAATTAACTACGGTTTAAATCTTGGTTAATTAGGTCGTGATAAAAGTATACATATGAGATATGTGTGCGCGACTTTTACAGAAAACTGAAGCTCACAGATCCGAAAGGATCTGTCACGAACACGAGAAATATGGATTTCTCGTAACCAATTTCCGTGATCTACTGATCATTGAAAGTGACGGGCCTGCGAATTTTGAAGAAGCAATGATGGGCCTTGACTCCGAAAATGGCTGAAAGCCGCAGAATCCGAAATGGGATCCATGTCACAGAACCAAGTATGACTTGGGTTGATATACCCGATGGTGTAGAAACCATTGTGAGTAAATGGATTTTCAAGAAGAAAAGTTGACATGGTTAGTAGTATTCAAATGTACAAAGCTAGGTTGGTGGAAAAAGGTTACAAGTAAATTCATGGTATTGACTGTGAAGAAACCTAATCCCAGACACCTGTTGGGAATGTCCTGAAATCTACCGTACTATCTCTAGAAAGTATGATAAGTGTCGAGATCAGACATAAGTCATAAATACTGGGTGATCATGATGACTTGCTAGAGCCCGCTCATGATCTATAAGTTTAGGACTTATTACCAGTATTGTATGATCCCTAAGGGTCACACACCATAGCTAACGGGAAAGTTAAATGGAATTAATACGGTAAGATGCAAGGCATTTACTGTATTTGTACAGAGAATTGGGCCAGACAAAAGACAGTCTTTTGTCTGATTTGGGCCTTGGGCCCAAAAGCCTAATGAGCCATTAGTTTAATTACTTGGGCCCATATAAAGGAAGGAGGAGGCGCAGGAAGCCCTAAGCTTCAGTTGTCTGCAATTTTGGAGCCTCAGCCGTCTTCCTCTCTCTCTGTGATTTCCAGCTTGGTCTAGCAGACTGATCCAATAGCTTGTAAGCGTGTGGATACCTGAGGAAGAGCCGGTAATCATCAGCTCTTGCAGATCTCGATATTCCATTGATTAATCCGCTGCAATCATAAGGTAATGATCCTGATCTGTTTATGATTCAACTGCAATCACCTAGATCCTTGTTTATTATGTGCTAGGATGTAACCTGACAATTACACCATGAACACACATAATCCTTCAGTGGTATCAGAGCCAGGTCGTTAGGTTTTTGCTTTTTGGATCATACTAGGTTGTTTATTAGTTTGATGAATCAATTTTAATGAGTAAAATTGATTGAAACTTGGAAAACCTAGAAATAAGAAATCTTAATGATTAAAAGTCGACTTTGAATGATTCGTTATCAAAACCTTCGCTTGTTGACTTTGTCTCATGATTGTTGAATTAATGAATCGAATCATAAGGTTGGTTAATGCTTGGAATCATGATTTTGTCTTATTAGTGATGGTGATAATCGCATGTTTTGATAACTTAAAATCGTGATAAGTGCTTGGTATAAGAACCATAATGTTAACATGATTTGTCTTTAGTGATTGTCATATCACTTGTTGACTTTATTTGTTAATCAAAAGAATCGATTGTTTAATTGAATTTGAAAAGGGACAAAAATCGTTTGTCTTTAGTTAATGTCAATCGCATGTTAATCGAATGTTATTGTTTGTGTTTGACTTTGCTTGAATTGTTTTTGTCCTTAGTGTATGGCATGAAAATTATTGAATCGTGATTGTTGAATTATCAATCGGAAAAAGACAAAATCGTGGTTAATGTGAACGATTTTGTTTTTTGAAAAGTCAAAATCTCTTTTTGAAAATATTGTTAAGAATCGATTTGTTAAGTTTGTTAAAGACAAAATCGTTTCAAAAAATTTGATATTTATGGTTTAAGCGGTTAACCCAAATCGCGGTTTGCTGGAAATTATTTAATACAATTGGTATTATTTAATTTCTGGTTAAACCGGATTTAAATTCAAAATTGAATTTTAACCTAAACCGAAGGCTGGTCTAAGTTTGATTTGGTTGGACCAAATAATTTAGAGCTGGTCTGGTTTAGTAAATAACCAGTTGGATTTAGTAGTTAATTTGGTCTTGGACCAGAATTAATGAACCGACTCGGTTATGTCAAATTATTGGGCCAATTGGAATTATGTGGTCTTGGGCCAAGAATTGGGCCTATAATTTGTGACCCAACCGAAAACTTTAATAATATATTAAATTAGAAATTTCTATTTTTAGTATGTTTCTAAATTTAGAAAGTTTCTAAAATAAGTAAGTTTCCCAAAATAGTAATCTTCTATTTTTGGAAAGAAAACTTAAAATCCTCAAAAACAATATCAAGCTTGGATGTCTTGCCCAATCTTGTCAGCTACTTAACGCTTATTCAATTACAGATATGGCTTACAGTGTGAGGTGTCTGTTTTTGCGTAAGTAAAGTAGTATATAGTCACTAATTTCATTGGGAGTCCCAGACTTTAGTGATTATTTGGCTGTAAGAGATTGGTTTCCTTGACTGGGCCATCGGGAGTCCCGGGCCTTGAGACATCTGGTGTATTGGGCCTTGGGCCCAATTCACAACCGAGAGTTATTGGATATAACTAGCTGTGTGTATGCTTACCAAGTAAAGCTACTTCTGGGTGACGGCCAGTGGCCCACTTTGGATTTAGCTGAACATGGGTCTCGGAATCATTGCATTCCTATGAGGTTAAACAAAGAAATTTTGAATGCAATGCGAGTTTTCTTATAAGTTATTAAGATTACTCTTTTATGAACTGAATAACTAAAACTCTATTTATCTCTAAATTTCAGTTATGACTAGCACAAACAATCAAAACACTTTCTCGATCCGGTCTGTCCTTGAGATGGACAAACTGAACGGATCAAATTTCTTGACTTGGTCGCGGAACCTGAGGCTAGTCCTCAGGCAGGAGAGAAAGGACTATGTCCTTGAAAGAGCTCTCCCCGAGAGGATCGGGTCCAATGCCTCTCATGCAGTATATGATGCTTGGAATAAGCATTATAATGATGCGGTAGATGTGCGTGGTTTGATATTGGCTACCATGGACTCAGATTTGCTGAAGCAATATGAGAACATGGAGTCGCCAATAGAGATGATCAGCAGCCTGAAATTGAAATTTCAGGAGCAGGTAAGAGTGGAGAGATACCAGTTGGTTAAGTCTCTCACTAGCTGCAAGCTACCAAATGATCATCCAGTAAGTCCTCATGTCAGTAAAATGATGGGTTACATTGATAACCTGAGGAAACTGGATTATCCAGTTAGCCAAGAATTGGCAACTGAGATCATTCTGCAGTCACTGCCGTCAAGCTATGATAAGTTCAGAAGGAACTATATCAAGAATGGCTTAACGAAGACGCTGATTGAACTGCATGATATGCTCAAGACAGTTGAGCCAAACGTGAAGAGTACCCTGTATAATCTCGTAATGGAGAAGGGTAGGTTTACTAAACCTAATGCTGACAAGGGTGAAGACAAAGTTGTCCAGATTTTGAATCATGGCAAGCGTGTGTCTTCTGAGCCCGAGTCAGATACCTCTTACGTTGGTAAGTGCTGCTACTGTAAAGAGACTGGGCATTGGAAGAGAGATTGCATTAAATTCATGGAAGATTATGAGGAGTTGAAGTTGATGTATGAGACTACTTCCTCAAGTATTCATGTTATTACTTCAAGTTCTACCTTATAGGTATTGGATACTGGTTGTGGCACTGATATTTGTTATAATATGCAGAGCCTAAGCAACAGTAGAACGTTGAAGGAAGGACAAGTGAAACTGCATGTCTGGAAGGAGCTATAGATGCTGCCTCAGCCGTAGGGTTTTCACTTGTAGATGCCTTTGAGGCTTGGTTTTGTATTAAGTAATTGCTACAATGTACCTGCTTTAAGCAGAGTTGTCTTTCATTTTCTTGTAAGAATTTGAATGTTTTTCATTTTGATAAAAGACAAGTTTTGTTCTTTTGATCTTAATGAAATATTAATTGTAGCACCCTATTCAAGGAATGGGTTTTATATCTTAAACCAAAGAGTGCCTAAATGTAACATAAATACCGAATTGGTTTAAATCTGATGAATTAAACCTGATTTTTCTTGGCATAAATGTTTTGGTCACATAGAGTGAGTCGGATTCAGAAATCCCATGGTTATGGACTTTTGGGCTCATTTGATCGGATATCTTATGAGACTTGAATTCTGCTTACTGGACCAAAAGACAAAGGGCCCATCTTAGCCGAGCTAGAGAAAGGCCCAAAGGCTTATTGGACCTTGAACATACTCATGTATGTGGCCCGATGAGCAGTAATGCCAGAGAAAAATTCCTGTACTTCATTATCTTTACTGATTACTTCAGTGAGTATGACTGTGTTCATTTGATAAAACACGAGTCGGAATTCTTTGAAATGATCGAAAGAGTTCCAGAATGAGGTATAGAATCTGAGTGACAGAAGTATTGAGACTCTGGATTAGATCACGAGTGAGAATACTTAAGTCATTGATGGTGTGATCATCTGAATGAGTGTGAAGTCGTTTCACAGCTCATTTCTCCTGAAAACCTGGAGGTATTTCTGTGAGAAAGAATCAGATCTTATTAGAAATGATTAAAGATGAGTCACACGAATCTTCCATGATATTCTTTAAGAATAAAGCTCTAGAAATATCTAAGTTTACGCTGAAATAGTTCCACCAATATCAGTTGAAAGACACCACATAAATGTGGACTGGAAATGATCCAAATTCGTCTTTACTGAGTATTTGTAGTTGAGCTACTTCGCTGGTTGTCCTAGGGAAACCAAGGCTTGTTACTTTTTACGTCCATTCCGAAAACGAAGTTAGGTTGTTCGGAATTCTGTTTTCTAAAAGGGAAGTTGCTTTCCAAGAAGAACAGTGGGAGTAAAAGTATAACTCGAAGAAATTCGAGAAATACAGGAGGCTGCTCAACCTGTTGAGGGAGAGCAGCGGATGGATTTACAGATTTCTGTAGAATCTACACCTGTAGAGCCTGAAGTTCGCAGATCTGAATGAATCCGTCACTAATCAGAGAGTGATTTCTCGTGATTAGTTGCCATGATCTGATGATCATTGAAAGTGACAAACCTGCGAAATTCACAGAAGCGAAAGTGAGCCCGGACTCCGAAAAATTACACTATGTGTAAGTTAGCTTCATCGATCCATTCATGGATGGAAGCAAACATATCAGAGTTGGAATTTTCGTTCTGTTGAAGTAGTCAAGGTTTTGACTTGAACAGGAACGAAGTGGAACTGTGCGTTTACTAATAGATAAGTGGGAGCAATGTTGCATTTCTCATAGTGTATGTCGATGACATACTGATTCTCGGAAATAACGTTCCAATGCTGCAGTCGGTAAAGGACTGGCTTGGGAGTTGTTTTTATGATTGACATGGGTAAAGCCACGTATGATTCTTGGATTTTGGATCTAAAGATAGAGATCCAAAAGAGCTGATAGGACAAAGTCAGGATTATTATATTGACAAAGTCCTACACGTTTTCAGCATTCCAAGAAGGGATTTATGCCAATGTCACATGGCATTACATTAAGCAAGATACAGTGTCCTACGATATCTGCTGAGCTTGAATGCATGGATGAGATTCCATATGCGTCGGCAAATGGATCTATCATGTATGCCATGACACGTGCTTGTTTTGATGTTGCTTTAATGTTAAGCAAGACAAGTAAATACCAGTCAAATCCAGCAAAGAATCACTGGATAGACGTAATGAATATCCTCAAGTATTTGGAAAATACTTAGGATAAGTTCTTGATTTACGGAGAAAGTGAGGTGCTGCAAGTCGGTAGAGTCTGAAAGGCAAGTTTCCAACAGACAAAGATGATTTCCGGTCACAGTCCGGTTATATCTTGTGTCTGTCTGGCGGTGCAAGGCACTGTTGCTGACTCCATGACTTAAGCTGAACATTTCGCAGCTTGGGAAGCGGCGAAAGAGGTTGTTTGGAAAGAAGAGTTCATCACTGAACTTGATGTGATTCCCAGCATAGATGAGGCTAGCTGCACATCAGAGGTCCAAACACCTTGAGGGTAGGTATAACCTATTCCGTGAGATAAATGACAGAGGTGTTAAGTAGATCAGCAAGTTTCAACGAATGAGAACGTTGCTAATCTATTAACGAAGCCACTCCTTAGGCCTAAGCATGAGTCGCGGACTGTAGCTGTAGGATAAGTGAAATTAAGATGTAGTCTTAATTTCAGTGGGAGTTTGTAAAGGGCTTTATTTAGTTGTTTTGAAAGGTTCATGTAAACATAATATTTTATGTTTATGAACTCTATGATTTCTGGATTATTTTAACTGTGATATAAATAATCGTTCCAAAATGATTCATGTCATTATATATGGGCCATCGAAGTACATGAGTAGACTTGATCCTGAAACCCCATATTTAACGAAATGACATAAATCATAGTGTCCATAGTCGAAGGTTGTTGAAATTGGAACACCAACAACCACTTGAGACTAGATTGTGTTGAGACTTATGACCAAGTTTCGAGGGGTCATAGATGCGCGGCATCAGAGTCGACACATAGGTATATGTAGGGGAGCATATGACCGGACATGGCCCGCTGATGAGAACTCTACAAGATATTAATATCTGTGTCATGAGAGGTTCTCATATACGACTATAGAGTATAGTCCTTAGACCTGAGTTCGCATGCATGTGGCTGCACATGGAATGATGCGCTTTGATCATTGTCTAACGCTGTTTCGTAACTGGGAGCTATAAGGACCTTGGTTGGGTGTATTATAAAGTGTGTAGTTCATAGTGATGGAACAAGATGGGATTTGTCCCTGCCGTTTAACGGAGGTAATATCTCTAGGCCAATCGGAGACTTGATAGCTGGTAAGAGAGTGGCCACTCCCAAACGGACTTGCCCAAGTCGTTTGCATTGTCAGTATCAAATCTGGTCCGATAAACATGGTCTGGCTATATAAGGATGACACGCATCTTGCCTTATGCCAGATCGAGATATTAAGACAAAAGGATTAGGGAATGTAGGATTCCAGTACAAGTGGGAGATTGTTGGGAATGTCCTGAAATCTACCGTATTATCTCTAGAAAGTATGATAAGTGTCGAGATCATACATAAGTCATAAATACTGGGTGATCATGATGACTTGCTAGAGCCCGCTCATGATCTATAAGTTTAGGACTTATTACCAGTATTGTATGATCCCTAAGGGTCACACACCATAGCTAACGGGAAAGTTAAATGGAATTAATACGGTAAGATGCAAGGCATTTACTGTATTTGTACAGAGAATTGGGCCAGACAAAAGACAGTCTTTTGTCTGATTTGGGCCTTGGGCCCAAAAGCCTAATGAGCCATTAGTTTAATTACTTGGGCCCATATAAAGGAAGGAGGAGGCGCAGGAAGCCCTAAGCTTCAGTTGTCTGCAATTTTGGAGCCTCAGCCGTCTTCCTCTCTCTCTGTGATTTCCAGCTTGGTCTAGCAGCCTGATCCAATAGCTTGTAAGCGTGTGGATACCTGAGGAGGAGCCGGTAATCATCAGCTCTTGCAGATCTCGATATTCCATTGATTAATCCGCTGCAATCATAAGGTAATGATCCTGATCTGTTTATGATTCAACTGCAATCACCTAGATCCTTGTTTATTATGTGCTAGGATGTAACCTGACAATTACACCATGAACACACATAATCCTTCAACACCATGCTTATGTCCATCCGGATTCTCCTAGCAACCGCCACTCATAATAGTTATGAGATCTGGCAGATGGATGTGAAAACAGTTTTCCTTAATGGAATTCTGAAAAAGGATGTGTACCTGACACAACCTGAAGTTTTCATTGATCCTAATGAAGCTAGGAAGATATGCAAGCTTCATCGGTCCATTTATGGACTGAAGCAAGCATCTCGGAGTTGGAATCTTCGTTTTGATGAAGCAGTCAAAAGGTTTGACTTCGTCTAGAACGAAGAGGAACCGAATGTTTACAAGATGACTAGTGGGAGCGCAGTTGCATTTCTGGCATTGTATGTTGATAACATACCACTTCTCGGAAATGAAGTTCCATTGTTTCAGTCTGTTAAGACTTGATTCGAAAGTTGTTTTTCGATAAAATTATGGGAGAAACCGTATACATTCTTGGAATAAGAATCTATAGAGATAGATTGGATAAGCTAATTGGATTGTGTCAAGATACTTATAGTGATAAGGCCTTGCACATGTCCAATATGCAGAATTCCAAGAAGGGCTTCGTGCAAATGACTCTTGGTATTACTCTTAGCAAGACGCAGTGTCTTTCAACACACGCTGAGCAAGGGCGAACGAGGGTCAGACTACTGCTAAAGGCATTAGATGTCTTAAGATGTGATCTTAATTTTAGTGGGAGTCGTTATTGTTAATTTTAGTTATGATATGATGTTCGTACAAACATAATTTGATTATGTTATTGAAATCTGACATCTGTGTTATTTAATAATGGTTATTAAATAATAGTCCCAAAGTAATTTATGACATTTTATAGGTCATCAAGTATGTGACTTGATCATGAAACCCTATAGATAATAAATGACATAAATTATGTTGGTCCCTGGTCGAGGTTGTTAAAGTGGGACATTAACAACCACGTGAGACTAGTATATGAGGTGATTGATGACTAAGTTTCGTGGAGTCATTAATAAGAGTATTAAAGTCAATCACATAGATATGTGTTGGAGAACACATGATCGGACATGACCCACTGATGAGAACTCTACGAGATAGTTATATAAGTGTCATGAGAGTTTTCATTACGACTATAGAGTATAGTCCTTAAACCTGAGTTCATCATGTTTTCTTACATGTGAATTGGTCCGCTTTAACCTTGTCAAACGTCAGCCGTAACTGGTGACTATAAAGGCGTTGATTGGGCGTGTCATGAAGCGTGTGAAGAAACAGGGATGGAACAAGATGGGATTTGTCCCTCCTATATAACAGGAGATAAATATCTCAGGGCCCATCGAAGATTTGATACTGAGAAATGTGTGGCCACACTCAAACGAGGTGATTGTCAGTCGTTTGTCTTGTCAGTATAAATCGGAGTTCGATGAACATGATCTTGGCTCAATAAGGATGACACGGTTCTTGCCTTATGCTAGATCGAGATATAGTGACGAAGGGATTGAAGGAATAGATGATTCCAGTACAAGTGGGAGATTGTTGGGAATGTCCTGAAATCTATTGTACTTACTCCAAGTGAAAGTCGTATTGTCGAGATGAGACAATCATATGACACGAGGTAGTCATAATGCTTTGCTAGAAGCCACTTATGATCAATGAGTTTAGAACTCATTGCTAGTGTTATATGATCCTACAGGGTCACACACCTAAGCAAACTGGACGTTAAAGACGAGGTTGATCATTAATGTAATGATCTAGTGAATGCATATTTGATATGCATTTGATATCAATATTCTGGGGCAGTGTCGATCGATGCAAAGAGTGCATCGATCGATGCAACTCGCGGATTACCAGATTAATTCGGTTTAATCGCTGGTTAATTCCGTTATGGTTTAAGTCGACATATATAAGATATATGGTCGACCTAAACTGATTTTAACCTAACAGACAGCCACCAGAACTGGGATAGAAACCTCTGAAGAGATTGGATCTCTACAGGCACTAGCATCCCTCCTGTTCAGTTTGCGTGCGTGTGGATACCAGTAGAGGCGCAGCATTTGAGGCGCTCTAGATCTCGATTATCTGCAAATCTTCCGCTGCTAATCACCAGGTAATTCTGAGATCCCAATGATTCAATTACATGAACCCTAGATCCTAGGCTTGGAATTCAGACCAGGATTGCCTAATTGGATTAGGATCTGCTAGAAATTCCTTCACTCATTACAACTATAGAGTATAGTCCTTAGACCTGAGTTCATCATGCTTTCTAGCATATGAATTGGTGCGTGTTGACCTTGTCAAACGTCGTTCCGTAACTGGCGGCTATAACGGCATTGCTTATGCGTATCATGAAGTATGTGTAGAAACAGGGATGGAACAAGATGGGATTTGTCCCTCCTAGAATGGGAGATAAATATCTCAGGGCCCATCGAAGATTTGATACTGAGAAAATGCATGGCCGTGCTCAAACGAGGTGATTGTCAGTCGTTTATTTTATCAGTACAGATCAGGAATTCGATGAACATGATGTTGGCTATAATAAGAATGACACAGTCTCTTGCCTTATGCCATATCGAGATATAGAGACGAAGGGATTGTAGGAATAGGTGATTCCAGTACAAGTGGGAGAATGTTGGGATTATGTCCTGAAATCACATTGTACTCACTCTAGAGATAGTTGTATTGTCGAGATCGGACAATTCATGTGATACTGGGTAATCATAATGTTTTGCTAGAAACCGCTTATGACAAATGAGTTGTAACTTATTTCCAGTATCGTGTGAACCTACAGGGTCACACACCTAAGCAAGTTGGACATACTTCGTATGGGATTGATCATTGGCATATGGTCTGGTCGATGTGTATTGGATACACATCGAATATGAGTTTTAATGAGGTGTGTCGATCGACACCATTGGGTGCGTCGGTCGACACAGTATGTGTGTCGATCGACACCACTAAGTGTGTCGGTCGACACAAGTCCGAAACCGAAACTGATGTTTCGATTTACGTCGTGGTCGGTACATATATATAAGTGATCTTATGTATTTCGACCTAGATATAGACAGAGCGCCGCCCAGACAGTGTTTTATGAGTGAGAAAACACAGAAACCTCGAAGAACTCAGTTCCCAGGAGATCCGAGCCCCGGTACTAGCATCCCGGCGGATTCCAGCTTGTGTGCGTGTGGACTGAAGTAGAGGCGCAGCATCTGAGGCGCTTCTCAGATCTCGTTTAACTGACCATCTTCCGCTGCCAATCTCCAGGTAAACAAAGATCAGATCCTTGATTCAATTAACTAGACCCTAGATCCTAGGCTATCGGGAACCTGACAGCAATTCTGAATACAATAGAATTGGCTTGAAGTTCCATCAGCAAGATTATCGATACACATCTTGGAATCTTAGAAAGGCACAACTGGACTAGAGAGAATAAGTACCGGTACAAGCCCGAAGAACCGATCAGAAGAACTTATGGAATTTGTTTCATCCGGCAACCCGAGAAATAAGACCATTCGACAACAAAGTCTAGAGATACCCCGACCTAAGATTGACCTTCACATCTCAAGATCGATCTCGTAAACTCATGGATCCGGTCTTAAACACGGGATTACACTAACATACGAGGCTTAATAGCAAATGACATACCGAAGCATCACTACAACCGTATCCTTACTACCTCCTCCTCAGTTCAAAGATCAGAACACAAGTAGAAAACAGGGGCAAACCTAACCAAATCCTAACCTTCACTAACCAGATTAACCAAGTCTAATCCTTAATCCTACCAACAATTGTAATTAGAAGTTCATAGGAGAACCAACTAAGCCAATCGTCGAAGACTGAGGAGCCAAACCGTACTCAAATCTGCCGGAGAGGAGAGATTTGCCATTGGGGAGAGAACAAGTAAACTGGTAGGAGTTCACCGGACACGAGTTGAGAGCCGTCGCCGTCAACCACGTACCACCGTCGTCCCACTGAACCGAGAAGCCAAACCGCCACGATTTTGAACCGACGATAACCCGTACACGCCTCCGCGAAGAAGACCTTAACCTAGTGCCGCCTTCACCACCACCGTCCTCGAAACAACTGATTTGGAGCACCAGGCGAGGTCAAGTCACGAGCCACCACTGAGGCCCAAAGAATCACCGCCGGAGCAAGCTAGTTCGCGTCTCGTCCAGCTCAATCTAAAATCTCCAGCTCACCGGCAAGCCTCTGAAACCTGACACGTCTGGAGTACGGCGAACGGTAACGAAACACGGGAGGCCATCCCCGGACGCCGACGACTTTCCGGCATCGAGGAGGCGGGACGCGCCTGAGAAACAGAGAACCAGTCGCAAGCTTTGGGAGAGAAAACTAATATGGCGCGTTGGGTACACGCCTCTCAAAGTTCTCTTAAATACCAGTTTATTCCGACTTAAATACCAGTTAAAATCATGTTTTTGGTTCTAGATTTTGATATAACAAGAACGGAGGACCGAAGAAAATGAAAAAGAAGAAATATCAGAGAAATGAAAACATATCCGAGTTGTTGGTTTTCTTATAAAGTGGATTATTTAGGTGATCGCCTTGATGAAAGAGAGATATTGTATGTGGGAGGAAGACATAAGATAAATAAATATTTTCTTCTTAATGTGAGCACAAATATTAGCAAGTTCTAAGCTGAGCTTGGGCGTTCGTTTGGTTTTTTCGTTTTTTAGTTATTTTGGATGTAAAGATAAAAATTGTTTGGATATTTACAAAATCTATGTCGGTTTTGGTTTGGTTCTTTTGATTTTCGATTCAGTTTGGATAGTGAACTTAGGAACCAACTAATATCCTAAAAATTGGATTCAATTCGATTACCATTCAATTTGGTTTTTTGAATAATTTTAAATAATGGATAAAAATTGGGTAATTGGATAAAAATCGGATAACTCGGATAAACATCGGATAATTTTGGGTATTTTAAAATAAAAAATAATTGGGTTATTTTGAATAATTCTATTTTTTCTTGTTAATATTCGGGAAAATTGTGTATCTTTCTTCCACGAACCGTCTAAGAAATACCATCGTCCTTGTATTTGTAAACTTATTTCCTTCGAGTTTTTTCGCTTCCATAACTGAATTTCGTATGTCCAACGAATCATTTCATCCGATAATTGGGCTTCTTCCCATGCCCATGATTCAGCTTTTGGAATCTTTGATATTCCTCTTGGATCCCTATCAATATTTTTAAAAAAACTTTTCGTTTATACTCTTTCAAATATACCAAATTATTCATGGAAAGTGATTCTTTTGAGTATCTTTTGTTAACTTCCAAAATAGATAATCTATATTAGTAAAGACTGGTGAACTAGGAAAATTTATGGGATTTGTGGAATAACGGATAGTGCCCATGTCAGGAGTGCACGTGGACATTCGAAATGACATGATTTATTGTTTGCTCCTCCGCTCCGCATCTTACACATTGAGTATCACCCCTTGAACTCAAATTTTTGTAACTACTAAACAATCCGATATCACCTGCGAGATAAATGTATTTTATCTTCCATGTATATGCTAGTAAAGCCTTGACATTTAGTTCGTATATTTGTGATCCTATTGTATTCTTAATCGAGGATGAGTTTTCCAGTTGATATCATGATTTGACCGTGTATCTATCAGATTTTGTGAAATGCCATCCAATACTATCCAGATGCGAAAATCAACTAATTGGTAAGCTAGTGATTATACTTGCATCTTCTAGTACTATAATATCTCGAATCAACTGATCATTCCACATATGTGTGATATGATCGATCAATTGATTAACCGTTAGTGATGGATCAAAGTAAGTTATTTTTGATGATGCTGATCTCAGTTATATGCCTAGTAACCAGGGATCACTCCATGCTGATATGGAAGTTCATGTTCCAACCTTTTTGATTAGTCTTTTGCTAACCAGAGATCGAGCGGATACAATACTTCTCCAACCAAAGGATAGTGAGTATGATTTAATTGGGTCCAAAAGACTACCTTTACGATAATATCGTCCTTCAAACACCTTTGCAAATAGACATTTTGGGTTTTCAATCATTTTCCACAACTGTTTAGAATATGCATGGGCAAAATAACTGGACCCGAAATATCGAACCGAACACGAATAAAAAAAGTAGAATCGAACCCGAATCCGAACCGACAAAATACCCGAACGGATCTTAAATTTCTATATCCGAAGAACCGAACCCGAACCGAACCGAGAACCGAATGCTTATCCGAATTATCCGAATTACAATTATGTACCCAAAATATTAATTATATTTAGACTTAATATAAAAAAATTATCCAAAATTACAATTATAAACTCGAATATATTTGGTTATTTGTAGACTAAAATAACTAAATTACCAAAAATAAACAAAATATATGAAGATTTTTGTTATATTTGTCAAAATTTGACAAACTTTTATTTAAATATAACTAATTTTTATTTTTGTTTTATGTTTTTCGGTTATCCGAATCCGAACCGAACCTGAATGGAACCGTACCGAACCCAGACCAAAATTATAAAATACCTGAATGGATCTTATATGCCTAGACCCGAAAATCTGAAAACCTGAAAGACCCGAACTAAACCCAAACGGGTACCCGAAAGCCCATGCCTAGTTTAGAAAGCATAGTTGTATTAACATTTGCAAGTACTCCGAAATCCAAGTTCACTGTCTTCCTTTCCCAAACAAAGTTTATCCCAAAATATCCAATGCATCTCTTTCTGATAACCATTTGTACTTCACCAAAATTGGTTGTCACACTTGTTAGGTTATTGATTACCATTTTCGGCAACTTAAAACATGATATAACATGATTTGGCAAAGCAGTTTCTACCGATTTGATTAATACATCTTTCCTTCCTTTTGTTAAAAACTTTATAATCCATCCATTCATCCTATTATGAAGCCTATCTTGCAGAAAGCTAAATATCAAATATCTGCATTTTTGGATCTCCTAAATTTTTAGGAATTCTCAAATAGGACCCCATAACTATAATTGTTGTAATTCCTAAAATTTCTTTCATCTTTTCCTCGACTATGTCTGGAATCTTATGACCAAATTATAATGATGATTTATTAAAATTTATTTGTTGTTTGGAAACCACTTTGTATTCCTTTGAAAATTTTAAAATGACTTAGACAATTTTTCTCTGTAGTCTTACAGAAGAATAAACTATCATCCATAAATAGTAAATGTGAAATCAGAAGATTTGTTCTTGCCAATTTTAGTCTTAAAAATAGTTTATTATTTTTCGCTCTCCTGATATTTGAAAAGATGAGAAGATAAATGGCCCCTGACGAAACTCTCTTTTGGGTTTAATTAACCCCTGGCTAACTGTTTAGTAGACTGTAGAACTTTATACTGGACTAACGTGATACACTGCATCACTAATTTTACTCATTATGCTGAAAAACCTATTTTCTAAAGTAAATTCTCAACGAATTTTCACTCTACTTTGTTCACGTTTTTTTCAAAAAATATGTAAACAATAATATATCTTTTGGTAAAAGCAATATTTTCCCAAATTATGTTAGAAGAAATAAAACATTTAGCCGGGAAAATGTTTTGTCCAAATTATAAATATTTTCCTTTTATTTTGGTAAAAAAATACCATTTTATAATTTTATTTGATTTTGGTAAAACAGAATCATTTTATAATGTTTGTTTCATTTTGGTAAAGCAAAATCAGTGTGTGTTAATTTGGTTCGATTAATATACTCATCTCTAGATTTTACTTGAAAGTTGAAATATATCTGACCGAGGGTATTAGAAAATTGATTAGATTAAATTAAAGTCTTCACACAGATGATAAGATCCAAGATACTTTTTTTTTGAACAACAAGATCCAAGATACAAAATGAGAGAAAATTTTATTTTTACAAACTCCGCGTAGCAATGCATGACGTCTCTCTTTTTTTCTTTCTATGACAAAGAAGAAACAGAGTGTTTCTTACGATCACTACAAAACAGCGTGCTGTTTTTATCCATCTTATCCAACACGTAGTGCGCAAGCAAATCATTAGACTCGACAAGATTCTCTCGGCACAAGAACTCATCTCCGCAAAGCCTCTCAACGTCTCTGTAATAATCGTGTACGAACACATGAGTCTTCGGATTCCCGCCTTTTTTGCTCCGTGCAAGAACAGCCGCCGTGAAAATCGATGACATCCTTCCGGGTCCTTCATGAGCGTCGCCACGTGGTCCGTCCACAAAGATCACATCCCAATCGACATCATAGACGTGATTCGGCAAATCGTTTAAACCTAATTTGCAGTCAGAGAAGAGGAGATTTTGCACAGGACGACACTCCTTTCCAGCGGCTTCTTTCGCCGCTGCTACGAGTTCTCTGGCCTCGTGAGCTTTTGTCGTGTATTGAACATCGAAAACGTCAATCTCCGGGTGGATCTCTTCGAAGTAAGCCGCATAATATCGATTTTCTTCTACAAAGACCGTACGGCCATTGTGGTTTAGCGATTTCCAGAGGAGAGTCTCGTGTGTGAGTCCGAAGACGAGAAGATTGCACGGTGGAGCGCAGCGGCGAAGGACTTCCGAGATTGATTTCATCTCCCCGTAAGACATGTGGAAACTGTCGTTGGATCTTGAGGCGTAGTGAAGCAATGCGTTGATGGCGCTTGTGGGTAGAATGGAGTTGGAAATTGTCGTCGGAGAAGCTGAAACCCCGGCGGCAGATGTGACGACCGCGGCTACGGCGGCGGCAACAGATGTGTTTCTAGAAGGGATTATTGTGTCTCTAGTGTAGAGGAGAGTGAGGAGGAAAACGATGGTGAAGAAAGAGACGAAAGCGAGAAGCCATAACCGAGTCGTGCTCGTTTGTTTCTGGATGTAAGGATGAAGAAGGATGAGCTTCGTATTCGTGTTCCCTGACCCGTTTTTCATTGTTTTTCTTCTGAGGATTTTCAGAGAAAGAGGAAGACGTTGAACTTGAAGGATGGTTTAAGATTTCTCAATGGGAGAAAATGGGGTTGATTTAAAAGGAAGCGAGTACCGAGTAGTTTTCGTGAAATGTGAAATATAAGCAAAAAAAGTTGTATTAACATAGTAAACCAAACTGAAAAACATTATGATAAAAAGTTTTGTCGTCTTATTACCATTCTAGAAGTTTAATATTGAATAAATACATTTACATACTAATTTTCGAATACAAAATTTCACTTAAAAAAAAATAGCTAACTAAAAAATAGAATTGTCAAGAGTTTATATCAGAACAAACTTATACATGTTATCTAATGTCTAGAAAACCACTACAAAAAAATCGAGTTCCAACTTCTTTTAATTAATTAAATTTCATTTTTAAAATTTTAAGAGAGTTGTAATTTATACAAGATCATCTTGAAACTCTTTAGCTTAATAATATAATAGAGAAGGATAATGGTGTATACATTTTTTTAAAAAACATTGTGCCATTTTTATGGTATTGGTTATGAGTTATGACTAATAGAAAAAATTGTTTCGATCAAACAGAAGATTCTTTTTTTTTTTTAATTACCGTTTTAAAAACAAGATTCTAAAAAAGTCGTGCATGTATTATTTAATTTGTCCACTATGTTATATACCATTTATAATGAGGGTGTGTAAAGTTGTTGTATGTATAAATGTAAGAGTTTTGGTCATTGCAAGAGACACCAGATCTAATTACAGACCAAAAGTCTTTGTCTCCAATTGCTTTTGTTTAGCTCTTAAGGAAACAACCCAAAACTACGAGATTAAAACACGCACACAAAACATGAAACTATATAATATTTAATAATTAACCTAAGAAATCATTTTACGTTTGCTTTGATTATTAGTCACCGTTGGATTGGTCAATTGAGTTTATTCAAATTTCAAATATACAATAAATAATGTTGTTCGAAACACACATAAATAATGGTGATGGTTAAACAACTGATCGTGACGGTGAAGAGATTCGGTCCGTCCTAAGCAGCGAGAATTAGCGATTTGGAGTTGGAGGATCACTGAGTTTTGCAATGTGCTTAAAGCTGTACTTGGGTTGACTTGGGATACATCTGTGCATTGGGGATGCACGTGTGTAAGGGAACCCAAAAAATTTGACTTGAACCCGATCCGGATCCGATTCAGTTACAAAAAATAAATCTGGGATTAAAGTTAAATATTTGGAAATTGGGTGTTACCTGATCCGAACAGAAATCTAAAAGAGTACTAAAAACTTGAAATTTTATCTAGTTTCACATAATTTAGAATATTTTCGAATAGTTTAAGTAGTTTTATCGATTTTTCAGACAATACATATATTTCGATTAATACTTTTAGGTAGTTTGATAGTTTTAGAAAATTTTCAAATAATTTGAATACTAAAGAGTATTTTCAGATATTTTTGAATTATTTTCCGAATTTTTCAAATAAATTTTGGTTTTTTGAATATCGGGTAAAATTCAAACCCTATCCGAACCTAACTCAAAATTATAAATATCCAAAGGGAAGTTAGCTACCTTAACCTTGGAAAGTTGATTTATTACTACAACAATCTTGAAAAGTTTTAATTACTGAAATAACCTTATGGAACGGATTTACCATTTTTCAGCGTGTAGACAAAAAACGTATTTACGAAACTGTCATTAATGAAATGTTAAGTTTTTTGGAATCAGTGAATAAGTCTACAAGATTTTCATATAAGTATACCAAATTAAGTCTACCGGTCTTTAATGGTAGATTTGTTTTTGGTATGTAGATTTGTTTTTAAGATTCTAGATTTGTTTTTGGGGTTGTAGACTTGTTTTCGGGGTTGTAGACTTGTTGTCAAAATTGTAGATTTTTTTTAAAGATTGTTGGATTGTAGATTTTTCATTGGTGATTTGTAGATTTATATAAAGTTTGGTAAATTTATTTTGTTTAGTTGTCGTATACTTTTATAACTGACGTGGTAGACTTTTAAGTTTTCGTAGACTTGTCTTACATCTTGCAGAGTTATTGTCTATGACAACATATTTGTTCCCGATTTGTAGATTTGTTTTGTAGATTCGTAGATTTGTTTTGTAGATTCGTCGATTTGTTTTGTAGATTTGTTTGTCGTTTAGTAGAATTACATTATACAACAGTAGATTTAATTTTCCGCTACAGACTTATTGTTGGAGTTCGTAGACTTTCACGAAGTAAAGATTTTTAGAGATCTTGAATACATCGACGTGGTTGCAGATATATAATGTGTAACCAGGGCGGAGCCAATTACAATGTAGGGGTCAGTGGACCCCACTAAATTTACAAAATTTCATTGTACTCCTTTAGTATTGCATGAAATGACCCCTCTAAAAATTAATTTCTGAACCCCTCTTATTTTCTTTTTACGTATTTGGTCTATTTTCTTTCTTTTATTTCCAGTTTTGTACTCTTTTTTTTTTAAATTCTGTCTAATGTTATAATAGATTTTTGACTAAAAGTCTTCTATTTTGACAAAAAATCTTCTATTTACAAATTGTATGTCTTTTAAATCCATTAAAATTGATTTTATTTATGTTTTTAACTAAATTAATTTTTATTATATTAATTTAATAATTTAATATATATATATATATATATATATATATATATATATATATGTGACCCCGGTAAAATATTTTTTTGGCTGTGCCACTATGTGTAACCGTAGATTTATATTTTCTTTGTAGACTTATGTTTGACCCTGTAGACTTATTTTTCTCCTTGTATACTTTTTTGCCGTTATTGCAGATTTTATATAGAAAACGACAACATCGTAGGCGTAATAGATTTTTGAAACGTTATTGTAGACTTTATGTCTTTTTCGTAGAATTTTGTCATTTAGTAGACTTTTATTTTTTTTGGTAGACTTGTTTTCGTATTTTCCATAATGTCTCATTGCGTTTTGTTAAAGTGGATTTAAGTAGAAGCTCTTGCCTTTGAATACTTTTGATGGTTCTCTTGTAGTACACAATAAACATTATAATTAATATTTGTTATCTCCATTCATAGCTTGCTAACTTACATTTTTCCTAGTTAATTCAAAAAGAATTTACTACAAGATGTTGTTATTAGAATTATGTATACAGTTGAAACTAAGTTATATTGTTGCCAGTTACGGTTAACAATTTTATTGCATTCAACAACAACTTATTTACACAACACGGAAACAAATCACAGTATAAAAAAACAAATATTTAATAATAAATCATTAAATGTTGCTCACTAGAACACAAGTCGCTAATAAAACAAGAGTGATATAACAATTGTTAACAAAGTAAAGTAATGGTTAAATTGATTATTTTTATTTAAACTCTTGGCCATGTAGCAAAATTGTTTTTAACACTTCTACATAAGATAAGACTTTCTATAGTCCAAAAGCACTGATCACACATGTTTTGTTGCTTCCATCCATCATCATAGTAGGAAACATTGATTGATGGTAGCACAGTTGCATGTTATAACTTGGAGTAGATCCAAGTCTTCTTCCTTCTCCAACAACATGTTACACAGGACTTCTCGCCATGGATGTACACCTCTGTTTATTATTTTAAGTCGCACATTTCTGGCTATTTCTCGTGATAGCAAAAGTCCACATTTTTCAACTTCTTCTGCTTCATTGAACACACGAGCGACCATAGAATAAACGTACTTCCCTGTATTCCAACCTCCCTTTGATGATCTCTTTAACATTGATTTTCCTTCTGTCATCATATCAACGTATATGTAACTAGATATCCCTTTTAAAACATGTGCGGTTGGATTACCGTGGGTTATGCAATTGTCCACCAATATGTTTGCAGCCTCTCTTGGAAATAAATTGATTTGATGGTAGAATAAATCAATTTTCTTGTAGAACTCATCGTTTCTAACAAATCACGCAAGGTCTTGCAAGTTGCTTTTTCCTTTATGAATTCACCATATCCAGATCGCATAGCATTTTCTAGAATTTCTCCTAAGACGTCAGTTGGTAGATCCAATATGTTTATGTTAGAAAAAAAATTTCTCGTTGGCCGTTAATGATAATGTTATGAGGTTATTGCTTATAAAGTAATGTTGCCACCCATTCCCAAGTAGACACGATTTTGTAACTGTATCTCTAGTTCTTGTAATGGTATATCTTGTAACGGTATCTCTTGTTAACTGCTTAGATATGTAACGGTTATAAGTCTACGATATAACATTAATCTGAGGACAAATGAACCAAATAAAATAAGTCTGCAACCATTAATTTGAAATATAAATAAGTCTATGATATAACAATTGTTTGCAAATAAAGCCACCATTAAGCATAAAAGTCTACGAATAACATTTAGCATTCAATAACAGGGACAAAAAATAACATAAAAGTCTACAAAATATAGATAACTCTTACAAAACAAAAACACTGATACTCCAAATACGAGTCTTACAAATCAAAGATAAGTTAAACATCAATTCGACCCATAACACATGCCACTAACTCCTTCAGCTTTGCAATCTCTTTGCCATTGTTTTTCATCGCCATACACATTTGTTGTATCTGAAATTCATGGTGTGATAAGCTTTGAATCCTCTCGGACTGCTCTTTAACCTCCCTCCTTAACTTAGTCATCTCTTCTTCGGCCGCGTGAACCTATTTTTTCAGAATTTGGTAGCCATCATTCTGCACATAAATACACATATAAACATATATCCAATATTTCCATTAAATTTTAAATGTGGTCTCCTCTTCTCACCTCAAACACATTGCAGGTAAAGTATCACATTCCTAGCTCGGCTTCAGTTCTGGTTTGAGAGGTCTCCTCAATGATTCGTCCACCACATGGACATCTTTTCGGAATGCCAAAATCACCATTGGCTATGGCATAAAGCATGTCGATTAGCATCTTGTTCCTCTTTGCATCACTATAGCTCGGGTCCATAATGAAGATCTAAAAGTATATAGAAAGAAGAAATCAATTAAGTAATCTCCTTCCCAAAAAGTCTACAATCTTTCAAATGAATACTAAATCAATCCTACGATAACTAACTCGACACACAAACAAGTCTACAACCATTAAACCAGAAGTTAATTCCATAAACATGAAATAAATTTTACAATAAATAGAACATAAGTCTACTATTAAATACAATTGTTATTTCAAGTAAAAACGAAATCCAACCATCATAGCAATACATAAATCTACCATCAAATATATCCACCGTGAAATTCAAAAAAGTACAAATATCACCGGAAATATATGTTTCTTCGTCGGAGTCACCTATCACCACCAGAGTTTCACTAAAAATCGCTAAAATCGCCTCCGTTCTATTTTCAGAGTCACTGCCACATTAGATGATTTAGAGTAAGATGGAGTAAATGAAGAATATTACGATTGAGAAAGGGAAGAGAAGAAAACTTACCAACATCGCCAGAAAAGACGACAAAGTTGCCGATTTGCGAAGTCACAGTCGCATGCCAAGAGAAGAAGTAAAATCGGCGCGATTAAAAAAGAGAAATGGAGAAAGCTAAGCAGATTATGACGGCAAGGAACTAGAAAACTTACCTGAACTTTCCAAGATCTCGCCGGAATCGTCCTCGAAAATACGAACCTTCTCGCCTTCTCCGTCGCCAATCGCCAAAGCTTTCACCTTTTTCCCGTTTTCTGTAAAAGTGAAAACGAAACCACAATTAATGAAGGTTATCTTCATTTTTTTACTTTTTTATTTAATTTGTTTTAAAGATATTAAGTATACCACAAAGTAACCTAATAACAGAATAAGTCTATGGTATTGAGCTATAAAATCTTCGGTGAAATATAAGATAGAAGAATCCATGCAAATAACATAATCGTATAGCAAAATAAATCTACCTAGAGAGATAATCAAATCTATCAAATAGATACAAACAAAATCTACCATATAAGCGAAAATTAATAAAGCAAAAATCTACCATGGAAGCAAAACATAACAAAATGAATTTAAAACAAATCAACTTTACAACAAGTCTACCAGAAAATGAAAACAAATATACTATAAAAATATTTATGCATCGCCGTAAAAAATAAATCTAGCACTACATTGTCGGAATTCTCGCCGGAATCTTCACTTTGTCGTCGGAATCGCCTTTCCATCACTATCGCTTTCGTCGAAATAACAAAATTTAATAATATTTTAATAGACTTTTTAATATTTTAAATGTTTAAATATGTATTATTAAATTAATTTTTTTTTTTGGAAGGCACAAACCGTATATAAAAGTTGAAAACATGGTTTACATGTCATTTGGTCAAAATTTTCAGAAACTTTCACTCGCCAAAATTATTGTAGTAATAAGCCAACTTTCCAAGGTTGTTTCAAATGTACTTTTATATTAAAATGAATATTATAATCCTAATTATGAATACCCAAAAAAAAAAAACTGAACCTAAACTGATATCCCATAGGACACGAGCCTTTATAAACGTTTATGTTACTCTAAAAAATGTTGATTTATTTTAAATTTTTTGGAATTATGAAAAAAATGTCTCTATATATGTATATTTCTAACCCAAAATTCATATAACTCAACCTTAATTAAAACAAACTTCAGAAAGTTATTTAATGAGAATGCAACTCATTCATAAGGCATGCAGCAACGGATGTTTTTTATATTTAAAACAAGTATTACTACAATGTTCTTAGGCTGCTACAACTCTAAATCTATCAACAAAAGGAGAAAAAGGCTTGTGAGGGTGTATATACAGATGTATCTCGAGTCAACTCAAGTGTACAGCTTTAAGCACATTGCAAAACTCAGTGTCTGTTCCAGGAGTGATCATCATCATGATGAGTTTTAGACATGAAGAGCATAGTGGTCTCATCGTTATGCTTAATCCACTCGGAGAGTTTCCATGGTTTCTGCCATTTCCATTTAAACTGAAGCAGCCATTGATGATGACTTCTCTTCCATTTCCACAGCTTCCCACTCTGTCCCATTTTCCTCATTTCTTTCATCTTTCTCTTCTCTTCTAATAAAGCCGCTAATTCTCTCACAGAAACATTGACTATACCTGGCGCAGCGTATTTGAGATGCTTTGTTGCTCGATGATATGAAGATGGAGACGATTGATCGCTAGCGTTATTATCTCCATAGTTCTTTGATGAGCTTCTTGAAGTTACCTGCAAGAAGTGAAATTTTGCATGTTTCTTTCAAGGAGAGATTCACACATAAGATGTTTAGATTTTTCAATTTTAAAAAAGGAAAGACAGAAGTAAAAACCGATGATGATGATGATGATGATGGGTCTGTTCGTTTGTCAGACGCAAGCGGCTGCGGCTGCGGCTTGCGGCTGCGGCTGCGGCCAAACGCAACAATTCTTGTTCGTTTGACAGACGCGCGTCTGGCCGCAGCCGCAGCCGCAGACCTGTTCGTTTGTTAGACGCGAGTTTTTCTGTAGACGCAGACGCAGACGCAAGCAAATCCAGACGCAGACGCTGAATTTTCTTGCGGTCAAAAATTTCGGCCGCTGGCCGCAGCGTTTAGACGCAGCCGCAGCCGCAGGAGACTGCGTCTTTTAAACGAACAAAGTTTAGACGCAGCCGCAGCCGCAGGAAGCCTGCGGCTGACAAACGAACAGGGCTGATGATGATGAAGAAGAAGGCAGCGCAATGGACAATGTAAGCTCCCTTGTCTTTTTCTCTTTAAGTATCTCTCGGTTCTGGACTTCAGATAGTTGTAATAAACAGAGGAGATCATTTAGTTGTTCCGTCTGCTCTTTGATGTCCATGTCTTTCTCCCAGATTTTGCATCTGTTTGATGTTTGAGCAAAAGACAACATTAACCTTCCATGTTTTGGACCTCTCGTCCCAAGGTTTGCCTTTTATCAGAGTAGTTACCTTGCTTCGGCAGCGGAACTGAACACATACTGAAGCAAACACTTGGCATCAGTCATTGACTGAATGGAGTTCCACCGGGTCTTAGCGTGTAGGCTATGCTCTCTTTCCTCTGCTTCTAAGAGCTGAGAGGCCATGGCTGTGAGAGCATTTGTGGAAACATCCAACATGCTCTCAAGAGAAGCTATTCTCTCCAATCTTGTGTTTGGTGATAAAAATCTGACACATGGAGAAATATAATCAGGTCAGAAAGTGGATCAATCCACTCTCAAGTAACTTGGTTTTACGCAAATGTCAATACAGAGTCACTTCATCCAATGTTGTACCTGAACTGTCCATTTTTATCTTTATGGGGACTTGGGGCAAACTCCATCTCCCTTTTCAAGGAGCTGAACTCTTCATCCAATGCAGCTCGTCTATATGCAACCAGAGTAGATAATTGATTATAATTTTTTTTTTTCCGAGGAAAGAAGTCTGTAGCTAAAAAACACGACTGAAACAGAGTTTTAAAAACGCACACTTGGATTTGCTTTTCGTACTGAGAACGAACTTGATGTACTTTTTTCATAACCTCTAGCTTGTTATCAAGCCATTTCTGAAGAGTTTTTTCGCTCACCTGCAAAGAGTATGAAAGGAAACAGTTGGTACTTGTGCAGGATGGTGGGATCCATATCTAACTTAGGAGTTCTTATTACCTGTCGAGTTGGTGATTGACCATTGGCAGTCACTGGTAAAGAAAGCAGAGGATTATGAATAAAACAAGAACCAAGAAACTATGTTTCGGCATTTATGTTACCTGATATATCACGTGGTGAAAACTTGCGGGCTTCTAGCAACTCTTTTAGTCTTTTGGTAGCCATTGCTGCTTCCTCTGTTTTTCTCTGAAGAACCTGCAAGACATAGATGCACTCAAACTGTATAATTTTTCGCAGTCTCCTCTAAAGCGGGAAAAAGACAAATAGCTCAAACAATTCTTACCATTTTTTGACGTCGATTGAGAGCTTCGAGTTTGATCTTTTCATGTTCAGTCTTTCTTCCTTCTTTCTTAAGCTACCCCAAAAACAATTTAAACGTCCAACTTGAGATCAAGACTTGAAAAATAATCGATGGTAAATGATGAGATGATGAAGTGGACGGAGATAAAATACTTGCAACAGTTCCTTCTCTTGAGAAGCTTTCCATTGTCGGAATTGTTCAGCTTCTTGTTTCATCTTCTGTTGTAGTTGAACCTGGATAACAAAAAAAAAAAAAAAAAACAACAAAAAATCAGAACAAAGGTCAAAAATGTCGATCTTGATTATGTAATCTAGTATTACACAAATAATCCAATATCTAAAACAAGACGCAACCTTCTGAGCCTTAATGCATTGTATTTCAGCTTTTAAACGCTTAGCTGCATCTTCACTTTTTTGCTTTTGTTTCAAGGCCTCAACTTGATTTTCTTGTTTCTTCTTAAGATTAGATATCTGTGTCTCGAGTGCTTTTAATTTTTGTGCATGGCTATCTCTTGCAGCTTGTGCTTGTCTATCAGAACTAGCAGCAAGTTTCTCAACTTCAGCCAACAATACATCTCTCTCAACCTGTAGACATTACTCGGTATTGAAACTTAAGTAAAAATATCAAACGAGAAAAGTTAGGATGTTTTATTTCACCTGTACAATTCTTTTCTCTATCTCAAGTTCCATCATTTTCTTCTCAAAGTGTTGTCTGATAGTTTCAGTTCCAACCCCATATATTTTCATCTCTGACTGCAAATATAAATTAAAAAAAAAATCATAAAATTACCAAAGTAAACCAATCTTTATCAATAGGTATAGAAAACTTCAACTGAGTAATGACTATACCTCTTTCTCCTCCAGACGTTTGCTCAGTTCACTTAATTCGTTCCCCATGTTATTCTGCCTAAGTGCATGTTCCCACTCCTTTGCTGCTCCATCTATATCTTCAGATATTCCACCTTGAATCAGAAAAGATTACAAGATGAAGTGAGGGTATGAGAATGCAGAGTGAATTTCATGAAAAAGAAAATTTCAGAGAAGCCAGTGTCCAAAACCTGATGTTGCTTCACTCATTTCATAATCTGAATCCATACTTTCGAATCCCCTTTTGAGACCATCATCTTTTGTAAAACTTACACCATCTTCCTGAGTATATGATCAAGTGAACAACTATTTTTTCAGCAGTGAAGAAAACTGCCAGATAATTCTATCGCAATTCCCTGATGCATACAGAAATTACCTGTTTATTAATATTGCAGTAGTCAGGAGTAGCTCTCTTTCTGCGATAGATGTGAAGTTCTCGAGAAAGCTCCTCATTCACAGACTCTAGCTTCATGATCTTCTCTCTCATAACCTTAAAAATGGAACTATATCCGGTTAATGATGAGAAGTTTATAAAACAATTTGACTAATTTCAACAGAAATAAATGTACCTGCACTTCCTTTGATGGAGTTTCCCCACGAGCACACAGTGCAGCTTGCAGATATTGTAACTGTTGACGCATCTTTTGCATCTCACTACATATTAAGTCTTTATTGGCCTGTGAATTAAGATAAAGGATCTGTTCTGTTAGAGGTCCCAAATGAATATTCTCAACTCATTTTTTCCATATTTAACTTTTTAATTTGTGTTATAGCGATGTTTTGTCTGCAGAATTGAAAGCTCATCTAAAGGGAGTTCTTCGGTATTTACAACAAGCTTATTCTGAATATTCCGAGCACGATTTGCGTATTTGAGCGTGTTCAGAGTTTCTTCAGCATTGATGTCAGCAGGACTGATGCAAGCTACAAGAATAAAGCCAACAGAGAAAGAGTGTTAAATTTGTGAAATGATATGAAACAGATTAACTCATACAACTTGGAGGTTTACCGATCATGACTGTTTTACTATTTCCACCAAGAGAATCCTGCAATAATGCTTAAGACATTTTTAGTGAAAATTTGCCACATGAATCATATATGACTAAAAACTGGGTAATATTCATTCGTCATGAATCATATTTAGGGCTGTAAACATAATGCTTTAAAACATTTTAGGTAATAGTGATATTGAGTACCTCCACATATGATGATCTAGAAGAGCAAAGTTAGAGATGAACCTGCAATAACCGAGTAAGTTTACTATCACGGTAGGGAACATGAACACCTTCTTTTCGCTTTTTCTCATCCCCAAGTGCACTGATGACATTACCAAGTGCAAGGAGCCCCCTATTTATGTGAATTCCTGTTTCATAGAACAAAGAAGAACTTGGATTTAAGATGCAAGCCAACTTCCTCTAAAGGATGCAAGATTGGAAGTCAATTTTCCCGACCTTCTTTCAATCGAGCACCGCCTGAACCTGTCCGTTTAGCTCTTTCAGATCCAGCAAGATCTACGAGATGAAGCTTGGCACAAGAATACTCCTCACCCATATCCTCATCTACGGTGTCTTCAGCCTGTGCGAGCGGAGTGATTTTGCGCATCTGTTCTAAGGTGATTGTGAAGATGGCATGTGAACGGCTATTGATATCACACAAACAAAAACCCATGGTAATACATTAGGATGCATTCTGAGACTCTGACACAATCATATAGTCATTATGTTAAAAAATTTGTCTTATTAAGGAAATATAAACAGGCACAGAAACTGTTTATGATGCCTCCTTTTACCATTTCCAATCTTCCTATGAATGCATGTTTTTTGTTGTTGTTAATGTTCAATAGAATAAGGATCATTAACAGTAAATGAATGCAAGGCACTACTTGCTTCTTATGGAAAGTTTTGTCTCAAAGCCTGGGTACAGAGAATCTCACCTTGACTGATTATTCATATTTGTGCTCCCGGTCGCCCTGGTTAGAGATCCTTGCTCTAAACAAGAAGCCATTTCTTCTTTAGTAGCTATGGGAACTTCAGTTGCACCAGATAGTGTTATCACCCCGTTTGGGGATTCACGAATCTGTACAGGTGACTTACTAAGACCAACCTTTCCAGGGGATCCATTGGCTAATCTGTTCAACGGCACACGATCCAGCAAATCCAGAACTTCTTCTTTTAGAATCTACAGATGAAAAAAACAGACAGAGTTCTACACTTATTCGTGACTCATGAATAAACTAATTCTGTGTGTTTGAAATTGAAGAGAAAAAAGTTTGACAAACGTCTACGGAAGAGATACCTCGATGAAAGAGACATGTAACTGGAACCCCATTTGGTGCTTTACTGACTCAATTTTGTTGAACAGAGCAGTCATAACTTGAGGAATCAACCCAATGTTTGTACCATCTTTAAAAGCAGTCCCCATGGTGTATGTTTTACCAGACCCTGTCTGCATCATTTATCTAAGTCAAATTGGAAAAACAAACACAAGATAAAACCGAAACAAGTTCCAATTTTTTTAAAAACTATTCTTATACCTGACCATAAGCCAGCACAGTAGCATTGTATCCATGGAACAAACCATCAACAAGAGGAGCAACACATTCTCCAAACATGGAGGAAGATGGAGAAGCATTACTTCCATAAACGTGATCAAATGTGAAGGAATGTGTACCCATTTGCACCTGTAGTAAACACACATTTCAAACGAGAATCTTCAGCATCATATGAAGAGTACAAGAAGAAAAAAACCAATCCATAGATTCAACAAAAAAAAGTATTTTGCATAAGCCAATTCAGTAATTGGAATCTCCGGGTCAAAGCAAAATCAGTATTTTAATACTTATCTACCACAACACAGACTTGACATTATTATTTTATTTTATTATATGGTAAAAAGAAAATTGACACTGTTTCATAAAATAATAAATGATCGTCGTGTCAGAGTTAGAACTGGGATTTGATACTGGATCCGCGACGACGACGAAGACGGCATTTAACAACTATCGAGACGAAACTGACTTTCATTAATATCTCACATTTGACGATCAAAGAAACTCACCTGTGGCGTCACCGGAGAAACAGAAACGCATTCCCTGCAACCCTGAGTTATCTCCTCTCCGATCAAAGGGCGAACATTAACCGCCACTTTCACGCAACAACTCTCCGGCGAAGACGACGAAGACTCTGGAAGAGAGGAAGACGGTAAGGAAGAATGTATTTCCATGGAGAAATCTCCGAGAGTGGGAATAAGAAAATTCAGAAGGAAGAGTCTAAATGAAAACGAGAACGAGTCGATTCCTCGGGAAAATGAGAAGGAAAAAAAAAGTGAGGAAGAAGCTACTCCACTGCTCTCTCTCTCTCTCTCTCTCGTTTGGGGGTATACGAGGTATTTTTATGTTTACTTTTTTCCCCTCTTCTAAACCTTTATTTTACCTTTTTACCCTCCACGTCAGATCCTTCTTCTCCACTTTATTAAACCAGTGGTCCGTGTGTTATCGAACAAAATAGGCAATTTATCATATTCAATCCTATTAAAACGTTTTGGTAATGTGCTAAGGAAAGAAATTAAATTTAGATTGAATTATTTTATGGTTGGTTGGTTCGCGTAAATAAGACAAATGGGTCGATGGTTCCAAAGCTGACCATTTAAAAATGGTAGTTCCCGTCGTCGTCTCGTTAGCCAATAGACAACCAACAAAAAAAAAAACTAAATAATGAAAGAGTATTCATTTATGTGGTTCTTCTTCTGCGCGGGAAAATCCCAACACTGAATATATATGTATAAATAAAGGAAGAAAACAATTTTTTTTTTTTTAATTCTGCTCGTGAAAAAACCCTAATAACCTCTTTGTGAAGGTAGCAGCCGCCGTTCTTCGTTGTTGGTCAAAATTTCTCTCCGGCGGTCGGCGATCTGCGCTGATACCGCCGGAGAGGCCCCTCCGCATGTCTTTTATCACAATAGTGTTTCTCAATTCTAAGTTGGTATTCTTTTTTTGCTCTCTCATCGTCTCTGATCCTGTCCAACGTCTCTGTCGGCTGCAAGTTAAGGCGTGTCTATGTCCGTCGGTGTCGTTGTTGTTGTCGTCGTATGTGTCTGTCGGTGTTGTCGTCTCTGTCCGATCGTATTGGCGATTGGTTCGTGTTCGTCGTCGACTTCCTCGATCCCTGCAATCTCCGATATGCTGAGGTCATCGTATGCTCGTCGATTGTCTCTGCCGTGGTGGTGGGACGACTCTGGTTTCAGTGATTTTGCGTAGTATTTGTGTCGGATTATGATTGACTGGTTTTAGTTTAGATTATTTTAATATTTGGTTTGGTTTGGTTTTAGACTGAATTATGTTATGCTACTCTGGATTGTAGCTTGCGCAAAGCTAGAGCTATGGCTTAGATACATAGGTTTTATTGTCTGGTTTTGAAGTTAAAGAATGAGTTTTAAAGTTGTGCTTTCAAGGAAGAAACAAGAGCTCATAACTTGGTGGTTAGAGATATAGCTAAAAGTGGTATAAGAGATGGTTGATATCATCCGTATGTGGCAATGGATGGCTACAAGATCAACTGATTCGGGAAGCAGTGCGGAGCATCTATTTGTCCTTATTTAGGATCTTGATGTTTCCACTTTTCTTTTTTCGTTTTTGTAATCCCTTGTGTAAACAGGGTGTTGAACTTCTATGGTTTATTGTTTCTAGACATTAAAAAAAATATATATATATAGATTTTTTCCCCTAATGTCCAAAAAAAAAACAGATTTTTTTCCCTATAAGTGAAGGGACCACAGTACGCTCCACTTGGGCCTTTATTGAGCCATACCTCACATGTTTCTCTGCATGGCTCATTAGTTACTTTATACTCTCAGGTTTTATCCACTTTTATTTTCTTACACGAGTCATATACACGTATGTTTATGCTTTAGTGGATTTTCATTGGTTTCATGGATTTTTTCTTCTGGAGAACGGGAGACCCACAAAAAAATAATTAACTTTAGATTTTATGGTATATCTACAAGATTCGAAATAGTAAAAAATTTGAAGGGAAAAAAGTTTTCCGCTGTATTTTTTTATCTTTTTACTTGCAATTTAGTATTTTTTTTCAAAAGAGTTTGTGATTTTTTATTTTTGTTGTGGGTCCCGCCAGTAAAATGACCATTTTATTCTCACACTCTCTTTTTCATCTATTTTTTTTTTCTCTTCCACCGAAAATTAATCTATTTCTTTTTTTATTATTTTTTTTTTCTCTTTTCTTTTCCTTTCTCTTCTCTTTCTTACTTTTGCATTTATTTCACCCCATTTTTTGAATGGTGGATATCATGCAATGAGTGAGGTTTCCGGTCATATAGACCGTCAGAATGGAGTTAGAACCGGTCGATCTACCAGAATTTTAAAAAAAAAACGGACTTAATACAAAGATTGCGAATGGATAGTTGAGTCTCTATCCATGTGGATACTACAAAAATTGCGAATGAATATCCATCTATGTGGATACTACAATGGTCATATACATGCAAGGTGCTTAATATGGGTAGGAAGTAGCCAATGAAAATGTTGTTTTCGAATGGATAGTGGTCTACACCTACTTTATGTCCACAAATTCACAATCGTGTGGATTCTTAACCAACTTTTGTCCATTAGACCCGTACTTTGTGTCCACGAATCGCAATAATGATAACTTTTGACAACCGATTGTGATCGTCCAACATGCTTTTGTGTCCATGGATAGTCATATGTTAAACCATCTTGTTAAGCATCTTGTCCATCATCATTTATGTTAAACCATCTTGTTAAGCATCTTGTCCATCATTATTCATGTTAAACCATCTTGTTAAATATCTTGTCCATCATCATTCATGTTAAACCATCTTGTTAAGCAACTTGTCCACAAATAATCATATCTTAAACGTTTACCCATGGTAAAAATACTTTTGGATTCATCATTCATGTGATCGTCCAACATCATATGTTAAACCTTTGAATGGATAGTGGTCTACACCTACTTTATGTCCACAAATTCACAATCATGTGGACTCTTAACCAACTTTTGCCAATTTGACCCGTACTTGTGTCCACGGATCGCAAAAATGATAACTTTTGACCACCGATTGTGATCGTCCAACATGTTTTTGTGTCCATGAATAATCATATGTTAAACCATCTTGTTAAGCATCTTGTCCATCATCATATGTTAAACCATCTTGTTAAGCATCTTGTCCATCATCATATGTTAAACCATTTTGTTAAGCATCTTGTCCATCATAAGTATCCACGTGGATGGATGTTGTGTATCTACTCTAAACTATCCATTCGCAAATTCCGTATTATGTCCGAATTTTTTTTTTTTTTGAATTCCGGTAGGTAGATCGGCCTATTTTATCTCCATTCCGGCGGTCTATATTGTCGGGATCATCACCTCCACTATCCTATCCAACGTCAAAAAAAATGAGGGGTAAAAATAAATCATAAAGTAAGAAAGAGAGTGTAAGAGAAAAAGAAAATAATTAAGAAAATGATAAAAATCGGATGGATAGAAGATGAAGTGTGGATAGGTTTATATAATTAACTATCTATAACTAAAAGACAAAAACAAGGTTAAATGGTCATTAACCACCACTAAAAGACAAAAAGATACAAAATTGCAATCATATTTTGAAAGAGACAAAATTGCTACTACTTTCTAAAAAAAGATATACTCAGTCTAATTAACTCAAAGTTCTTCCTATAGAGACACTTCAGTTAACAATTATTGGGGCGGAAAAGTGGAGGGATGCAAACAAGAAAGAAAAAGGAGAAGAGGAGGAGAATAAAATTGTTATGCGACTTTTGGAAAACCGTTGGCCCACTAGCTTGCCTACTTCAATCCCGACGTGTCAAATTGATGCCTCATGGGTGGATAATGGTGCGACAAGTGGTCTAGGATGGTTTTTCAAGGACCCTTCTGGAAGCAAATACACAGGAGCACAATAGTGTAGACGAAGCCTATCACCGCTACATGTCGAGCTGGACGGATTACTTTGGACAATGTCCTGCATTTTGGAAAGAAGAATATTCTCGGTGATAATCGAGACGGACTGCTCGGACCTATTAGCTATGACAGAAGATCCATAAGAATGGTCGGGTTTTAAAACATTGTTGGAGTTCTTCACATCCCTTAGATATTATTTCTCGTTCTTTGTTATAATTTTAATTTCTAGGAAAGCAAATGTCCGTGCCGATTTCCTTGCAAAAGAGACGAGAGCACATGGTACTATCCTTTCCTATGTAAGTCATGACGAATCGGATTGATTTATTCCTTGGAGTAATAACTCGAACCGAACAATATACGAAGTTTTTGTTGACAAAAAAAAAAATTGGTTTCAAACAAACATAAAAACAAAATTATCTTTTAAGCATTAGAGTCTAATCACTATGACACACGTTACCGGTTTAAAGAGTACTGTTTCTGCTTTACCAGACCCGAATTTGAGACCTTGCTCTTATACTAACTGATTTACATTTATGGATATAGATCCGCCACAAGTATCATAAAATAGTTAATTTCCAGTCTATAATTTGGGATGATGGATCAATGGTAGCCAAAAAGGAAACACAAAATGTTAAAAACCGTTAACATTACAAAAATAATTTAAACGTAAAGCTTATGAAAAGACTGTCTTTTTAGTCGATAATGTGTAGTAATAATAATGGAATAGCACAATAATATAGTGGGATTCCATATAACTATGTAATTGGTTGAAGTTATGATCAATCATTATAGCTTTGAAACATGGCTATTATTTTTCACGACCCCTCCACTAAATTTACATTAATTTACTTCACTTATTATAGATGAAGTAACCAATAATATCCACTTTAAACTGCTATAGAATATTGCTGTAGAATATAGAGTCAATCGTTTTCCTAGCGAATATCCTCTCAGTCATAGGTCCCGAGGCAGCCGCCAACCTTCGACCTTTCGGATTTTCCCCGGCCGGCGTTCTCTGCCGTTGCCGGGGAGAGTCTTCTCCGGCCGTTGTTTCCTTGTTGATGTACCATATCTCGCTAAGCAGTTCTTCTTCGACGGTTTTGCCAGATCCGCCATGGCTTTCGTCTGGTCCCATCCTGTCTCCGTCGCATCTGCTCGTCGGTGCCGCCGTCTGGTTCGTGGTGTGCGCCGCCTACCGCCGTCTCTTTTGCCTGCTCCGGCGTTCTGTCTTGTCTCTTATGGTGAGTCGACTCTGTTCTCTCTGCTCAAGTTGCTCCCGGTGTTGTTGTCGTCGATAGGAGGTGTGTGGAGTCGTCGTAGATCTATGAGGTGGGTTTTGTCTTGTTTTGGTTTTAGGCCTGGCGTGATTTGGTTCCGGTTTTTGGACTTGTTTAGAGATGTGACATTTCAGGTTTAGATCTTTAATTGGTGTTTCAAATCTCAGTTTGGCATGTTAGCTTGCGAGTTTAGGTTTGGGTGTGAGGGTTTTGTGAGTGCTTTCTAGTCGAGTTCTTACCGGTTTCCTCTTGATTTCGGTGTTTCTTGGGTGGTTTGGCTTCGTGTTCCCTTTTCTGTTGAGATTTGGGTTGGTTTTGGGCTTCTTTTTCAGGGATTTACGAGCGCTAGAAGTGCGTTTCGGCCGTATCCGAAAGAGTTTGAGGAACTTTCTTAGGTTATGTCTTGTCGGGTGAGGAAGTCTAGGTTTTTTAGGTCTGGGAATGTGTTTCTCAGTGGTGTTGGTAGGAAGTTGGTGTTATCGTTTGGTGGGCCGTGGGCAACTTCGGTAACTCTCACTCAAGATTCTTCGCAAGGGTTTGGACTCGCAAGTATATTATGCTTTTTCTAAGTTTGGATTCCATCATTTTGTTTGGCAAATTGTAGTTTATGTGATGCCTGTTGTTTGGGCTTTAGATGCCTGTTGTGTGGGCTCCAGTTGTCCTTTGTATGGACTTTAGTTTCCTTCGGTTAGGACCTTGTATGAAATCTTGTATTTCAGTTTTATAAATATAATCCCATCAGATGAAAAAAAAAAAATAGAGTCAATCGTTTTCTTTCTCTACTTTCCTCTTTCTTTTCTCTAATTCGTTTTTTAAAAATAAAGAATATTTCGCCACCGTCAGTTTTTGACGTGGCAGCTTCTTTTTCTTTTGCAAGGCTTCGGGTTTTCGTCGTGGTCTCGATGCTTCTCTCCAAGTTAGTGGTGTCTCTTTCACTCTGAAGGGTTGTTGGGGGGTTACCTTGTTGATTTCCAACGATACATGAACCACTTCCAAAAAAAAAAATAACAACCAAAGGAAATTGCTGTCGGGAGCGAGAGATAAAGAAAAACACGAAACAAAAGTTGTCGCCAAACACGGTGGAACATAACCACCACCATAACCAAACTCACCAAAAGACGTCCAAGAGTCAACACACCAAGAAGAACCGAACGGAGGAAGGGTTGTTGGAGGGTTTCGGTGGTGGTGGGTTGAGCACTCTAGACGAATCTAGAGGACGAAATCTCATGGGTTGGCTCTCACCTTCTCTCTTTGTTTGTTCCTTGCGGTTGATCTGTGCTTGCATAGGATCTGGTGGCGGTTGTTTGTTCTCCAACTGTGGTGGTGCGGTAGCGGAGCGTGAGCTCTCGTCTCAAATTTCATTGGATATCTCTCTTAAGGTGATTTTTTCGCTTGGAGAAGCCATTCTCTCCAATCTAGATTTTTCCTAATGGTTTCCCTCTTTGAACAGTTTTTTCCTCGTGGATGTCTTTGTCGTTTCCATGGCGCTTGGTTCTTCCTCTGTCCGGTTCTTCTTGGTGTGCTGACTCTTGGACGTCTTTTGGTGAGTTTGGTCATGGTGGTGGTTATGTTCCACCGTGTTTGGCGACAACTTCTCTTATGTGTTTTTCTTTATTTCTCTCTCGCGACAGCGATTTCCTTTGGTTGTTATTTTTGTTTTTGACAGTGGTTCATGTGTCGTTGGAAATCAACAAGGTGGAAGGATTTTTACACGGCAGTGCCTACGTTTCAGCAGCGGCTGTCCCATTCAAAATTTCTTCTGTTCGGTAGCCGTTCTCCTCCACACTGACTACTATATTTAGGTTAGAGTCCTCTTCTTTGAACTTAAGGTTTTTTTCTGTTTATTAAGCATATCTATTCATTTTCAGTTTTAGGTTCTTGGCAAGATACATTAAAAACTTTTTGTGGCAAACCCAAAAAACTTATAAAACCAAAATAAAAACCCATCAAATTTGTCAAAAAATAAAATAAATATAATATCCTCTTTGTTATATGAAATGGTACAAAATGAATGGAAGTTCGTTGAGATTTAAGAAATAAGTTCGATATCATGGGTTGTTGTTCTTCTTTTATGGAAACTTATATATATTTCTCTCTATAATTATTTTGTGTTACATCATTCAGATGCTAAAATAGAATATATATTTGCACCAAACATTGCTATAGCTTCTAATGTTGGCTTTCGCAAGATTTCCTGTTATCAAGCTTAAGGTTTATCTAACGAAATTAAGAATGCTGGTACATTTTAAAATGCATTTGCAACGTACCTAATTTCTATTAATATTTATTTGTTGTTAGGCTTATCCATTTAGTTTTCTAAATAATACTATAACCTGGCGATTATTGAACTAAAAATTGTTTCCTGTAATGAATATCTTTTTTGTTTTTTTTTGTATGAATGTTGGTAGACTATGTTTAGCCCAATAGTACTATCCTTGATTTTGTCCACGATCGATTTCAAACTAAGATGAACAAATCAAGAACAGAATGCAAAGCCCAGTTTAGCGCAATAGCATCTCCAACCCCATCTTCTTCGATCACTTCATTTTCAACACTTAATGTAATCTCTAGATATGATCCAAAAAGACATTAAATCTTCGATTAAGATATTCATTACAAAAGTGTTGAAAATGAAGTGATCGAAGAAGATGGGGTTGGAGATGCTATTGCGCTAAACTGGGCTTTGCATTCTGTTATTGATTTGTTCAGCTTAGTTTGAAATCGATCGTGGACAAAATCAAGGATAGTACTATTGGGCTAAACATAGTCTACCAACAAAGCTCATTTCAATTTCATATTAGAAGCCCAACACGAGAACAACCGTTCCTTGATGTTAATATTAAATTATCTTTTTTTTTTTGACATCAAAAGCTCCATTTTATTAAGGATTCGGTGTTTGACTTTCCTCAAAGGAAAGCCAATCGGGAACCGATGAACTTACATGGAAAAATAAAAGGCCATGTGCTCTAGCTTTCTTAGCAAGACTATCAGCACGGGTATTAAACTTTCTACTAACATACTTAATACAAAAACTAGGAAAGAAAATCTTAAGAGCGCGGAAGTCTTCCAATTCCGACGAGAAGGAGGGCCACTCCATTGGATCCTCGAGCATACTAATGAGTTCTACACAATCCGAGAAGAAGCAAGCGCTAGTCAGCTGAAGTTTCTGAAGACATTGCATAGCCCAGAGGAGGGCGTCGAGCTCGGCATGAAGGGGAGAGAGACTTCTTCTGGATCCCTTAAGACCCAAATGTACAATCTCAAGTCCTTGCTGGACGATCCACCCTTGTCCGCTTATCGAATCCGATTCAACCCAAGAACCATCAATGAAGCATGAGAGACATACTCGTGAAAGGGTAATAGATGAAGACATCCTTTGCGAGGAATTTGTGAGAAGATTTTCATCTTCCACCGTATTAGCCTTTCGCCATGCTTCTCCTTCAAGTATAGCTTTCTCTAGAGTTAGTCTAGGATCTTCATTTAAATTCTCAAATACTTTCCTATTGCGAGCCTTCCAAATAAACCACATAAGCCATGGAAATAAGCTTATGGAATCCTCAGAACCCATCATCTCTTTCGCTCTCCAAAAGAGGAAGTCCATATTAGTAAACACCGAAGAGGATGGAAAGATATGAGGGGCAGTTGGAATAGGCAAAAGTGCCCACGCTTGACGAGCTGGGGGGCATTCAAAGATAGCATGGTTAATAGTCTCTTTCTCCGCACCACATCTGGGGCAAGTGGAATCTCTGCCAATATGGCGATATGTAAGAGAAAACAAGTGGGTAAGAAACCCGACAAGCAATGCCACACGAAATGTTGAATTTTTCGAGTGGTTTTTAACTTCCAAACTTGCGCCGTAAGTACCGTAGTACTTGGTCCCTGAGAAGGGGGTTCGCAAGCCGGGCGAGAGAGAGCTCTCGCGGCCCAATAACCGGTTTTTACGGTGTAGTTTCCGGATTTGGTATAGGTCCAACAATAACTATATCTCGAGACTAACTTGCTCGGATGTAAGCCCAAAATGAGGGAGATATCTTCTGGTGGAAAGAGCTCTCGAAGACGGTCTACTTTCCATTGTTTTGTTTCAAAATTAATAAGCGAATTCACATATAAATGTGGATCAGTCTCATTATTGATACTTCTCGGTTCACGAGCCGGACAGTCGGGAATCCAAGGTTCGCTCCAAACTCTAGTGCCAAATCCCGATCCTATAGTCTTCCTTAAACCTGATACCAATAGGGGTTTAGCTGCCATCAAACTTCTCCAACCGTAAGAGGGTCTATTTGAGACTTGTATCTCTAAAGGGCTTGAGTACTTGAAATATCGCCCTTTTAGGATTCTACTCAGAAGTGAGTCTGGAAATTTGAGAATTCTCCAAAGTTGTTTTGCAAGAAGAGCTAGGTTTTGTTCTTCCAATGCTCGGAACCCTAGGCCTCCTTCAGAGGTTGGGCAACATAGTTTATCCCATGCCACCCAATGGATACCCTTACTATTAGCATTGGAGCTCCACCAATAATTGGAAATTACACTTCTTAATTTAGAACATACCGATTTCGGTAGAAGATAACACGACATCACATAATTCGGAACCGCTTGGGCTTGTGATTTAATAAGAACTTCTTTGCCTCCCCGAGACAAGAATTTTGAGGACCAAGTACTAGCCCGGTTCTGCACTCTATCTCTGACAAAGGCAAAGGTTTGCGCCTTCGAGCCATTAATCTGCTCTGGTAGACCGAGATATGAACCCATCCCTCTTTCTCCTCCAGACGTTTGCTCAGTTCACTTAATTCGTTCCCCATGTTATTCTGCCTAAGTGCATGTTCCCACTCCTTTGCTGCTCCATCTATATCTTCAGATATTCCACCTTGAATCAGAAAAGATTACAAGATGAAGTGAGGGTATGAGAATGCAGAGTGAATTTCATGAAAAAGAAAATTTCAGAGAAGCCAGTGTCCAAAACCTGATGTTGCTTCACTCATTTCATAATCTGAATCCATACTTTCGAATCCCCTTTTGAGACCATCATCTTTTGTAAAACTTACACCATCTTCCTGAGTATATGATCAAGTGAACAACTATTTTTTCAGCAGTGAAGAAAACTGCCAGATAATTCTATCGCAATTCCCTGATGCATACAGAAATTACCTGTTTATTAATATTGCAGTAGTCAGGAGTAGCTCTCTTTCTGCGATAGATGTGAAGTTCTCGAGAAAGCTCCTCATTCACAGACTCTAGCTTCATGATCTTCTCTCTCATAACCTTAAAAATGGAACTATATCCGGTTAATGATGAGAAGTTTATAAAACAATTTGACTAATTTCAACAGAAATAAATGTACCTGCACTTCCTTTGATGGAGTTTCCCCACGAGCACACAGTGCAGCTTGCAGATATTGTAACTGTTGACGCATCTTTTGCATCTCACTACATATTAAGTCTTTATTGGCCTGTGAATTAAGATAAAGGATCTGTTCTGTTAGAGGTCCCAAATGAATATTCTCAACTCATTTTTTCCATATTTAACTTTTTAATTTGTGTTATAGCGATGTTTTGTCTGCAGAATTGAAAGCTCATCTAAAGGGAGTTCTTCGGTATTTACAACAAGCTTATTCTGAATATTCCGAGCACGATTTGCGTATTTGAGCGTGTTCAGAGTTTCTTCAGCATTGATGTCAGCAGGACTGATGCAAGCTACAAGAATAAAGCCAACAGAGAAAGAGTGTTAAATTTGTGAAATGATATGAAACAGATTAACTCATACAACTTGGAGGTTTACCGATCATGACTGTTTTACTATTTCCACCAAGAGAATCCTGCAATAATGCTTAAGACATTTTTAGTGAAAATTTGCCACATGAATCATATATGACTAAAAACTGGGTAATATTCATTCGTCATGAATCATATTTAGGGCTGTAAACATAATGCTTTAAAACATTTTAGGTAATAGTGATATTGAGTACCTCCACATATGATGATCTAGAAGAGCAAAGTTAGAGATGAACCTGCAATAACCGAGTAAGTTTACTATCACGGTAGGGAACATGAACACCTTCTTTTCGCTTTTTCTCATCCCCAAGTGCACTGATGACATTACCAAGTGCAAGGAGCCCCCTATTTATGTGAATTCCTGTTTCATAGAACAAAGAAGAACTTGGATTTAAGATGCAAGCCAACTTCCTCTAAAGGATGCAAGATTGGAAGTCAATTTTCCCGACCTTCTTTCAATCGAGCACCGCCTGAACCTGTCCGTTTAGCTCTTTCAGATCCAGCAAGATCTACGAGATGAAGCTTGGCACAAGAATACTCCTCACCCATATCCTCATCTACGGTGTCTTCAGCCTGTGCGAGCGGAGTGATTTTGCGCATCTGTTCTAAGGTGATTGTGAAGATGGCATGTGAACGGCTATTGATATCACACAAACAAAAACCCATGGTAATACATTAGGATGCATTCTGAGACTCTGACACAATCATATAGTCATTATGTTAAAAAATTTGTCTTATTAAGGAAATATAAACAGGCACAGAAACTGTTTATGATGCCTCCTTTTACCATTTCCAATCTTCCTATGAATGCATGTTTTTTGTTGTTGTTAATGTTCAATAGAATAAGGATCATTAACAGTAAATGAATGCAAGGCACTACTTGCTTCTTATGGAAAGTTTTGTCTCAAAGCCTGGGTACAGAGAATCTCACCTTGACTGATTATTCATATTTGTGCTCCCGGTCGCCCTGGTTAGAGATCCTTGCTCTAAACAAGAAGCCATTTCTTCTTTAGTAGCTATGGGAACTTCAGTTGCACCAGATAGTGTTATCACCCCGTTTGGGGATTCACGAATCTGTACAGGTGACTTACTAAGACCAACCTTTCCAGGGGATCCATTGGCTAATCTGTTCAACGGCACACGATCCAGCAAATCCAGAACTTCTTCTTTTAGAATCTACAGATGAAAAAAACAGACAGAGTTCTACACTTATTCGTGACTCATGAATAAACTAATTCTGTGTGTTTGAAATTGAAGAGAAAAAAGTTTGACAAACGTCTACGGAAGAGATACCTCGATGAAAGAGACATGTAACTGGAACCCCATTTGGTGCTTTACTGACTCAATTTTGTTGAACAGAGCAGTCATAACTTGAGGAATCAACCCAATGTTTGTACCATCTTTAAAAGCAGTCCCCATGGTGTATGTTTTACCAGACCCTGTCTGCATCATTTATCTAAGTCAAATTGGAAAAACAAACACAAGATAAAACCGAAACAAGTTCCAATTTTTTTAAAAACTATTCTTATACCTGACCATAAGCCAGCACAGTAGCATTGTATCCATGGAACAAACCATCAACAAGAGGAGCAACACATTCTCCAAACATGGAGGAAGATGGAGAAGCATTACTTCCATAAACGTGATCAAATGTGAAGGAATGTGTACCCATTTGCACCTGTAGTAAACACACATTTCAAACGAGAATCTTCAGCATCATATGAAGAGTACAAGAAGAAAAAAACCAATCCATAGATTCAACAAAAAAAAGTATTTTGCATAAGCCAATTCAGTAATTGGAATCTCCGGGTCAAAGCAAAATCAGTATTTTAATACTTATCTACCACAACACAGACTTGACATTATTATTTTATTTTATTATATGGTAAAAAGAAAATTGACACTGTTTCATAAAATAATAAATGATCGTCGTGTCAGAGTTAGAACTGGGATTTGATACTGGATCCGCGACGACGACGAAGACGGCATTTAACAACTATCGAGACGAAACTGACTTTCATTAATATCTCACATTTGACGATCAAAGAAACTCACCTGTGGCGTCACCGGAGAAACAGAAACGCATTCCCTGCAACCCTGAGTTATCTCCTCTCCGATCAAAGGGCGAACATTAACCGCCACTTTCACGCAACAACTCTCCGGCGAAGACGACGAAGACTCTGGAAGAGAGGAAGACGGTAAGGAAGAATGTATTTCCATGGAGAAATCTCCGAGAGTGGGAATAAGAAAATTCAGAAGGAAGAGTCTAAATGAAAACGAGAACGAGTCGATTCCTCGGGAAAATGAGAAGGAAAAAAAAAGTGAGGAAGAAGCTACTCCACTGCTCTCTCTCTCTCTCTCTCTCGTTTGGGGGTATACGAGGTATTTTTATGTTTACTTTTTTCCCCTCTTCTAAACCTTTATTTTACCTTTTTACCCTCCACGTCAGATCCTTCTTCTCCACTTTATTAAACCAGTGGTCCGTGTGTTATCGAACAAAATAGGCAATTTATCATATTCAATCCTATTAAAACGTTTTGGTAATGTGCTAAGGAAAGAAATTAAATTTAGATTGAATTATTTTATGGTTGGTTGGTTCGCGTAAATAAGACAAATGGGTCGATGGTTCCAAAGCTGACCATTTAAAAATGGTAGTTCCCGTCGTCGTCTCGTTAGCCAATAGACAACCAACAAAAAAAAAAACTAAATAATGAAAGAGTATTCATTTATGTGGTTCTTCTTCTGCGCGGGAAAATCCCAACACTGAATATATATGTATAAATAAAGGAAGAAAACAATTTTTTTTTTTTTAATTCTGCTCGTGAAAAAACCCTAATAACCTCTTTGTGAAGGTAGCAGCCGCCGTTCTTCGTTGTTGGTCAAAATTTCTCTCCGGCGGTCGGCGATCTGCGCTGATACCGCCGGAGAGGCCCCTCCGCATGTCTTTTATCACAATAGTGTTTCTCAATTCTAAGTTGGTATTCTTTTTTTGCTCTCTCATCGTCTCTGATCCTGTCCAACGTCTCTGTCGGCTGCAAGTTAAGGCGTGTCTATGTCCGTCGGTGTCGTTGTTGTTGTCGTCGTATGTGTCTGTCGGTGTTGTCGTCTCTGTCCGATCGTATTGGCGATTGGTTCGTGTTCGTCGTCGACTTCCTCGATCCCTGCAATCTCCGATATGCTGAGGTCATCGTATGCTCGTCGATTGTCTCTGCCGTGGTGGTGGGACGGCTCTGGTTTCAGTGATTTTGCGTAGTATTTGTGTCGGATTATGATTGACTGATTTTAGTTTAGATTATTTTAATATTTGGTTTGGTTTGGTTTTAGATTGGATTATGTTATGCTACTCTGGATTGTAGCTTGCGCAAAGCTAGAGCTATGGCTTAGATACATAGGTTTTATTGTCTGGTTTTGAAGTTAAAGAATGAGTTTTAAAGTTGTGCTTTCAAGGAAGAAACAAGAGCTCATAACTTGGTGGTTAGAGATATAGCTAAAAGTGGTACAAGAGATGGTTGATATCATCCGTATGTGACAATGGATGGCTACAAGATCAACTGATTCAGGAAGCAGTGCGGAGCATCTATTTGTCCTTATTTAGGATCTTGATGTTTCCACTTTTCTTTTTTCGTTTTTGTAATCCCTTGTGTAAATAGGGTGTTGAACTTCTATGGTTTATTGTTTCCAGACGTTAAAAAAAAAAAATATATAGATTTTTTCCCCTAATGTCCGGGAAAAAAACAGATTTTTTTCCCTATAAGTGAAGGGACCACAGTACGCTCCACTTGGGCCTTTATTGAGCCATACCTCACATGTTTCTCTGCAGGCTCATTAGTTACTTTATACTCTCAGGTTTTATCCACTTTTATTTTCTTACACGAGTCATATACACGTATGTTTATGCTTTAGTGGTTTCTAACTTTCTATTGGTTTCATGGATTTTTTCTTCTGGAGAACGGGAGACCCACAAAAAAAATAATTAACTTTAGATTTTATGGTATATCTACAAGATTCGAAATAGTAAAATTTTTGAAGGGAAAAAAGTTTTCGGATGAGTTGTACTCACTGTATTTTTTTTTTATCTTTTTACTTGCAATTTAGTATTTTTTTTCAAAAGAGTTTGTGATTTTGTATCTTTTTTTGTGGGTCCCGCCAATAAAATGACCATTTTATTTTCACTCTCTTTTTCATCTATTTTTTCTTTTCTCTTCCACCGAAAATTAATTTATTTCTTTTTGTATTATTTTCTTTTTTCTCTTTACTTTTCCTTTCTCTTCTCTTTCTTACTTTTGCATTTATTTCACCCCATTTTTTTGAATGGTGGATATCATGCAATGAGTGAGGTTTCCGGTCATATAGACCGTCAGAATGGAGTTAGAACCGGTCGATCTACTGGAATTTTAAAAAAAAACGGACTTAATACAGAGATTGCGAATGGATAGTTGAGTCTCTATCCATGTGGATACTACAAAAATTGCGAATGAATATTCATCTATGTGGATACTACAATGGTCATATACATGCAAGGTGCTTAATATGAGTAGGAAGTAGCCAATGAAAATGTTGTTTTCGAATGGATAGTGGTCTACACCTACTCTATGTCCACAAATTCACAATCGTGTGGATTCTTAACCAACTTTTGTCCATTAGACCCGTACTTTGTGTCCACGAATCGCAATAATGATAACTTTTGACAACCGATTGTGATCGTCCAACATGCTTTTGTGTCCATGGATAGTCATATGTTAAACCATCTTGTTAAGCATCTTGTCCATCATCATTTATGTTAAACCATCTTGTTAAGCATCATGTCCATCATTATTCATGTTAAACCATCTTGTTAAATATCTTGTCCATCATCATTCATGTTAAACCATCTTGTTAAGCAACTTGTCCACAAATAATCATATCTTAAACGTTTACCCATGGTAAAAATACTTTTGGATTCATCATTCATGTGATCGTCCAACATCATATGTTAAACCTTTGAATGGATAGTGGTCTACACCTACTTTATGTCCACAAATTCACAATCATGTGGACTCTTAACCAACTTTTGCCAATTAGACCCGTACTTGTGTCCACGGATCGCAAAAATGATAACTTTTGACCACCGATTGTGATCGTCCAACATGTTTTTGTGTCCATGAATAATCATATGTTAAACCATCTTGTTAAGCATCTTGTCCATCATCATATGTTAAACCATCTTGTTAAGCATCTTGTCCATCATCATATGTTAAACCATTTTGTTAAGCATCTTGTCCATCATAAGTATCCACATGGATGGATGTTGTGTATCTACTCTAAACTATCCATTCGCAAATTCCGTATTATGTCCGATTTTTTTTTTTTTTTTGAATTCCGGTAGGTAGATCAGCCTATTTTATCTCCATTCCGGCGGTCTATATTGTCGGGATCATCACCTCCACTATCCTATCCAACGTCAAAAAAATGAGGGGTAAAAATAAATCATAAAGTAAGAAAGAGAGTGTAAGAGAAAAAGAAAATAATTAAGAAAATGATAAAAATCGGATGGATAGAAGATGAAGTGTGGATAGGTTTGTATAATTAACTATCTATAACTAAAAGACAAAAACAAGGTTAAATGGTCATTAACCACCACTAAAAGACAAAAAGATACAAAATTGCAATCATATTTTGAAAGAGACAAGATTGCTACTACTTTCTAAAAAAAGATATACTCAGTGCAATTAACTCAAAGTTCTTTCTATAGAGACACTTCAGTTAGCAATTATTGGGGTGGAAAAGTGGAGGGATGGAAACAAGAAAGAAAAAGGAGAAGAGGAGGAGAATAAAATTGTTGTTGGTATCAGAGTTGTTGAATTCAAACCAAGGCAACTCGATCTCGGCTTGGGAAGTCTCCGATCACAACCTGGGAAAAGTTAAAGAAGCACCTAACAGCAACGTTTTTACCACACAACTTTGATCGGACCATATATACACGGCTTCAAAACCTTCGTCAGGGGTCGCGAACAGTGGATGAATACGCCGAGGAGTTCTCTTTATTGCTTACTCGGACAGAAATCTTTGATACGGAGGTTCAGTTAGTGTCTCGGTTCATTGGTGGTCTACGGCAACCTCTCCAGGTGGCTCTGGCCCAATTCGATCCCGTCACGGTAGCAGAAGCGCATCGACGTGCTGCGTCGTTTGAGCAACAACAGAAGTCTTCTTCTTGGAGCACTAGAGATTCCCGCTTGCGGTCTCAAGAACAATCTAGTGGGACAGGTTCGAAGGACAATGAGACAGCGTCCCCGTCGACTAAGTTACCCGGCATAGCTGAAGACCAATCTTTGCGGCACTCGACCAGACCCAATGCTCTCAAATGCTACTTCTGCGGTGAACCTGGACACAGACAGACCGCTTGTCCTCAACAACACCGGCGTGGCTTGCTTGTGGAACACGCTCATAACGATGATCTTCCGGTCTATGATTCTTGTGGGGAAGAAGAAAAACTGGATGATGTTGACGTTAAGATCACTGAAGGCGACCGTGGTCATATGCTTGTGGTACGCCGTGCAGGCTTAACACCGAGACGACATGATTCCCAGTGGCTGCGTACCAACATATTTCGTTCAACCTGTACAATCAGAGGTCGCATATGTAGCTTTGTCATTGACTCCGGGAGTTGTCGCAACGTCATCTCTGAAGAAGCAGCTGACAAGTTGGGTATCAAACGAGAACCTCACCCGGCACCTTACACTCTAGGTTGGCTTTGCGAGGACGTTAGTTTTCGAATCTCTCAACGTGCACTTGTCCCTTTTTCAATAGGCCCGCACTACAAGGACCGTGTTTACTGCGACGTCGCTCCAATGGACATTGCACATCTTTTGTTGGGTAGGCCGTGGGAGTTTGATAGGAAGATTATGCACGATGGGTTCTTAAATACATATAGTTTCCTGTGGGAAACACATAAGATTGTGCTGGTTCCTTCTAAAGATGAAGCATTGACGGCACCTCCGACACAACCTGAGCACTTTGCGGAGTCAGTCCACCATGAACCTTCGCAACCAATGAACCTGATTTGTTCTTATTCCACCTTTATGTCTGAATGGCGACACGAGGGGTGTGCCTTTGCTCTTATTCCTTCTTCGGAACGATGTGCGGTTACGTCTCAGCCGGCAGATCAGCTCGTTCATCTGCTCGACACATTTGCGGACGTGTTTCCCGGCGAGCTTCCGGACGGTTTGCCTCCATTACGAAAAATTCAACACCAAATTGATCTTGTGCCAGGTGCCACGCTACCAAACAGACCTCATTATAGAATGAGCCCGGTTGAGCATGAAGAATTACGCAAGCAGGTTGAGGAGCTAATGCGACGAGGATACATTCGAGAAAGCCTTAGCCCTTGCTCGGTGCCTGCTCTTTTGATTCCCAAAAAGGATGGGACGTGGCGTATGTGTGTAGATAGCAGGGCAATTAACAAGATTACTGTCCGATATCGCTTTCCAATTCCTCGGTTGGATGATCTTCTTGACCAGATCGGCGCGGCTAAGATCTTTTCAAAGATAGATCTGAAGAGTGGGTATCATCAGATTCGTATTAAGCCGGGTGACGAGTGGAAAACTGCTTTTAAAACTAGAGAGGGCTTATTTGAATGGTTGGTCATGCCTTTCGGCTTATCCAATGCGCCCCATACCTTCATGCGCGTCATGAATGAAGCCTTGAGACCTTTTATTGGTCGCTTCGTGGTCGTCTATTTCGACGATATTCTTGTGTTTAGCTCCTCTCTCGCAGATCACATCTCTCACCTGCGCCAGGTGCTTGACGTCATGCGTCTGGAAAAGCTCTTTGGAGCAAGACAAAAATGCGAATTTGGGGTCTCCAAAGTACTGTTTTTGGGTTACGTTATCTCTGATCAGGGACTTCATGTCGATATATCAAAGATCGAGGCTATACGGTCGTGGCCTACTCCGACTAGTATTACTGAGGTGCGTATCTTTCACGGACTCGCATCGTTTTATAGACGATTTGTCAGCCACTTTAGTTCCATCATGGCGCCGATAACTAGTTGCATGCGCGAAGGAAAATTCGAGTGGACTGATGACGCAGCTACTGCGTTTGAATTGATCAAGACCAAACTTACGACATCACCTATTCTAATTCTACCGGACTTCGATAAGACATTTGAGCTGCACAGTGATGCATCTAAGCTGGGTATCGGGCTGTGCTTAGCCAGGATGGACGCCCGGTCGCTTTCTTTAGCGAAAAACTGGCTGGTGCACGAAGTCGTTATAGCACATATGACGTAGAGTTTTATGCGATAGTCCAGGCAGTTAAGCATTGGCGACACTATTTGGTGCATCGAGAGTTTGTCTTATTTACTGATCACGATGCTCTTCGTCACTTGGATAGTCAGGCTAAGGTATCCTCTCGTCACGCAGCTTGGATTTCGTATTTACAACAGTTCACTTTCTCTATACGACACCAGTCAGGGAAGACCAATCGCGTGGCTGATGCGCTGAGTCGTCGTTACTCCCTGTTGTCCACGATGCATACATCCGTGGTTGGTTTTGAAGCACTTGCTGAGCTCTACCCGACCGATTTGTTTTTTGGACGCATCTACACAGATGTCTTGTCCGGATCGACGGGTGCATATACGTTGCAGGATGGGTTTTTGTTTCGGGGATTATGCCTTTGCGTTCCCGATTGCAGTTTGCGCCTTCAAATCATTGCAGAACTTCACAACGAGGGCCATGTGGGCCGTGACAGGTCTATTCTGCTGGTCTCCGATACTTATTTTTGGCCGACTCTCCGACGAGACGTCATTCGTTTTGTGGAACGTTGTCTCGTGTGTCAACAAGGCAAAGGCAGGGCGTCAAATGCGGGGTTGTACCTACCACTTCCGATTCCTACTCAACCGTGGACTGACGTCAGTATGGATTTTGTTCTCGGTTTACCTCGTACACAACGCGGCAATGACTCTATCTTTGTGGTGGTCGACCGGTTCTCCAAAATGGCACACTTCATCGCTTGCAAGAAGACAATGGATGCTGTCAACGTGGCCATACTTTACTTTCGTGAGGTGTACAGATTGCATGGTTTACCATCGTCGATCGTCTCGGACAGGGACTCGCGATTCATTAGCCATTTTTGGCGTTCGCTGTGGAAGTTGTTAGGAACGTCATTGGATATGAGCTCGGCGTACCATCCTCAATCCGATGGGCAGACGGAGGTTACTAACCGTTCTTTGGGTAACCTGCTGCGTTGTCTTGTCGGTGAAAACGTCAAGTCGTGGGATTCGAAGCTATGTCAAGCGGAGTTTGCACACAACCATGCCGTCAACCGCAGTCTTGGCTTCAGTCCGTTTCGAGTGGTTTATGGTCTCGTTCCCCGTTGTCCACTGGACTTGGCGACTGTCCCCGATAAGTCGCGACACCATGGCGAAGCTGTGGACTTCATTTCGGACCTCCAGGCTGTTCATAAGCAGGCTCATTCGAACCTGGAGCTGGCATCTTCTAAGTATAAAGCTGCGGCAGACACCAAGAGACGCGAACTCATCTTTCACCCCGGCGATTTGGTTTGGGTGTACATGACGAAGGAGCGCCTTCCTTTGCGCGACTACAATAAGTTAAAGTCGAAGAAAATAGGCCCAGTTGAAGTTGTGGAACGCATCAATCCTAACGCTTATCGCGTTAAGCTGCCGTCTCACTTGCGCACTTCCGATGTGTTCAACGTTAAACATCTTTACCGGTTTCATGGCGACAACGACGACGTGGATTCGTGGGCGAATCCTTCTCCCGTGGAGGGAACCTGATGCAGCTAAGGATCGTTCGGTTTAGTCCTTTTCCGGTTTTGTTCTGGTTTTCTTTTTATTTTCTCTTAATAGGATATAGATGAATCCTTTAGCGATAAGTAGAAGATATGATGAAGATCTACATTAGATCTTTTAGGTAGCTTATTTAAGACCTTAGTCCTTGTACATTCAATTGACGTTATTCTTGATTAAAATCGATTGTTCATAGAGCTTTTACAAGCACTTCGAGGAGTACTCAAAATCTCTGTTCTTGTTCGTTCCAATTACTTGCAACTCAAGAACTACCGAATTCTCAACATATCTCATCTGATTAGTTGTTGAATTCAACCCTAGCTTCCGCTTCTCTATCATTATGCGACTTTTGGAAAACCGTTGGCCCACTAGCTTGCCTACTTCAATCCCGACGTGTCAAATTGATGCCTCATGGGTGAATAATGGTGCGACAAGTGGTCTAGGATGGTTTTTCAAGGACCCTTCTGGAAGCAAATACACAGGAGCACAATAGTGTAGACGAAGCCTATCACCGCTACATGTCGAGCTGGACGGATTACTTTGGGCAATGTCCTGCATTTTGGAAAGAAGAATATTCTCGGTGATAATCGAGACAGACTGCTCGGACCTATTAGCTATGACAGAAGATCCATAAGAATGGCCGGGTTTTAAAACATTGTTGGAGTTCTTCACATCCCTTAGATATTATTTCTCGTTCTTTGTTATAATTTTAATTTTTAGGAAAGCAAATGTCCGTGCCGATTTCCTTGCAAAAGAGACGAGAGCACATGGTACTATCTTTTCCTATGTAAGTCATGACGAATCGAATTGATTTATTCCTTGGAATAATAACTCGAACCGAACAATATACGAAGTTTTTGTTGACAAAAAAAAAATATTGGTTTCAAACAAACATAAAAACAAAATTATCTTTTAAGCATTAGAGTCTAATCACTATGACACACGTTACCGGTTAAAAGAGTACTGTTTCTGCTTTACCAGACCCGAATTTGAGACCTTGCTCTTATACTAACTGATTTACATTTATGGATATAGATCCGCCACAAGTATCATAAAATAGTTAATTTCCAGTCTATAATTTGGGATGATGGATCAATGGTAGCCAAAAAGGAAACACAAAATGTTAAAAACCGTTAACATTACAAAAATAATTTAAACGTAAAGCTTATGAAAAGACTGTCTTTTTAGTCGATAATGTGTAGTAATAATAATGGAATAGCACAATAATATAGTGGGATTCCATATAACTATGTAATTGGTTGAAGTTATGATCAATCATTATAGCTTTGAAACATGGCTATTATTTTTCACGACCCCTCCACTAAATTTACATTAATTTACTTCACTTATTATAGATGAAGTAACCAATAATATCCACTTTAAACTGCTATAGAATATTGCTGTAGAATATAGAGTCAATCGTTTTCTTTCTCTACTTTCCTCTTTCTTTTCTCTAATTCGTTTTTTAAAAATAAAGAATATTTCGCCACCGTCAGTTTTTGACGTGGCAGCTTCTTTTTCTTTTGCAAGGCTTCGGGTTTTCGTCGTGGTCTCGATGCTTCTCTCCAAGTTAGTGGTGTCTCTTTCACTCTGAAGGGTTGTTGGGGGGTTACCTTGTTGATTTCCAACGATACATGAACCACTTCCAAAAAAAAAAATAACAACCAAAGGAAATTGCTGTCGGGAGCAAGAGATAAAGAAAAACACGAAACAAAAGTTGTCGCCAAACGCGGTGGAACATAACCACCACCATAACCAAACTCACCAAAAGACGTCGAAGAGTCAACACACCAAGAAGAACCGAACGGAGGAAGGGTTGTTGGAGGGTTTCGGTGGTGGTGGGTTGAGCACTCTAGACGAATCTAGAGGACGAAATCTCAGGGGTTGGCTCTCACCTTCTCTCTTTGTTTGTTCCTTGCGGTTGATCTGTGCTTGCATAGGATCTGGTGGCGGTTGTTTGTTCTCCAACTGTGGTGGTGCGGTAGCGGAGCGTGAGCTCTCGTCTCAAATTTCATTGGATATCTCTCTTAAGGTGATTTTTTCGCTTGGAGAAGCCATTCTCTCCAATCTAGATTTTTTTCTAATGGTTTCCCTCTTTGAACAGTTTTTTCCTCGTGGATGTCTTTGTCGTTTCCATGGCGCTTGGTTCTTCCTCTGTTCGGTTCTTCTTGGTGTGCTGACTCTTGGACGTCTTTTGGTGAGTTTGGTCATGGTGGTGGTTATGTTCCACCGTGTTTGGCGACAACTTCTCTTCTGTGTTTTTCTTTATTTCTCTCTCGCGACGGCGATTTCCTTTGGTTGTTATTTTTGTTTTTGACAGTGGTTCATGTGTCGTTGGAAATCAACAAGGTGGAAGGATTTTTACACGGCAGTGCCTACGTTTCAGCAGCGGCTGTCCCATTCAAAATTTCTTCTGTTCGGTAGCCGTTCTCCTCCACACTGACTACTATATTTAGGTTAGAGTCCTCTTCTTTGAACTTAAGGTTTTTTTCTGTTTATTAAGCATATCTATTCATTTTCAGTTTTAGGTTCTTGGCAAGATACATTAAAAACTTTTTGTGGCAAACCCAAAAAACTTATAAAACCAAAATAAAAAACCCATCAAATTTGTCAAAAAATAAAATAAATATAATATCCTCTTTGTTATATGAAATGGTACAAAATGAATGGAAGTTCGTTGAGATTTAAGAAATAAGTTCGATATCATGGGTTGTTCTTCTTCTTTTATGGAAACTTATATATATTTCTCTCTATAATTATTTTGTGTTACATCATTCAGATGCTAAAATAGAATATATATTTGCACCAAACATTGCTATAGCTTCTAATGTTGGCTTTCGCAAGATTTCGTGTTATCAAGCTTAAGGTTTATCTAACGAAATTAAGAATGCTGGTACATTTTAAAATGCATTTGCAACGTACCTAATTTCTATTAATATTTATTTGTTGTTAGGCTTATCCATTTAGTTTTCTAAATAATACTATAACCTGGCGATTATTGAACTAAAAATTGTTTCTTGTAATGAATATCTTTTTTGTTTTTTTTTGGGTATGAATGTTGGTAGACTATGTTTAGCCCAATAGTACTATCCTTGATTTTGTCCACGATCGATTTCAAACTAAGATGAACAAATCAAGAACAGAATGCAAAGCCCAGTTTAGCGCAATAGCATCTCCAACCCCATCTTCTTCGATCACTTCATTTTCAACACTTAATGTAATCTCTAGATATGATCCAAAAAGACATTAAATCTTCGATTAAGATATTCATTACAAAAGTGTTGAAAATGAAGTGATCGAAGAAGATGGGGTTGGAGATGCTATTGCGCTAAACTGGGCTTTGCATTCTGTTATTGATTTGTTCAGCTTAGTTTGAAATCGATCGTGGACAAAATCAAGGATAGTACTATTGGGCTAAACATAGTCTACCAACAAAGCTCATTTCAATTTCATATTAGAAGCCCAACACGAGAACAACCGTTCCTTGATGTTAATATTAAATTATCTTTTTTTTTTTTGACATCAAAAGCTCCATTTTATTAAAGATTCGGTGTTCGACTTTCCTCAAAGGAAAGCCAATCGGGAACCGATGAACTTACATGGAAAAATAAAAGGCCACGTGCTCTAGCTTTCTTAGCAAGACTATCAGCACGGGTATTAAACTTTCTACTAACATACTTAATACAAAAACTAGGAAAGAAAATCTTAAGAGCGCGGAAGTCTTCCAATTCCGACGAGAAGGAGGGCCACTCCATTGGATCCTCGAGCATACTAATGAGTTCTACACAATCCGAGAAGAAGCAAGCGCTAGTCAGCTGAAGTTTCTGAAGACATTGCATAGCCCAGAGGAGGGCGTCGAGCTCGGCATGAAGGGGAGAGAGACTTCTTCTGGATCCCTTAAGACCCAAATGTACAATCTCAAGTCCTTGCTGGACGATCCACCCTTGTCCGCTTATCGAATCCGATTCAACCCAAGAACCATCAATGAAGCATGAGAGACATACTCGTGAAAGGGTAATAGATGAAGACATCCTTTGCGAGGAATTTGTGAGAAGATTTTCATCTTCCACCGTATTAGCCTTTCGCCATGCTTCTCCTTCAAGTATAGCTTTCTCTAGAGTTAGTCTAGGATCTTCATTTAAATTCTCAAATACTTTCCTATTGCGAGCCTTCCAAATAAACCACATAAGCCATGAAAAGAAGCTTATGGAATCCTCAGAACCCATCATCTCTTTCGCTCTCCAAAAGAGGAAGTCCATATTAGTAAACACCGAAGAGGATGGAAAGATATGAGGGGCAGATGGAATAGGCGAAAGTGCCCACGCTTGACGAGCTGGGGGGCATTCAAAGATAGCATGGTTAATAGTCTCTTTCTCCGCACCACATCTGGGGCAAGTGGAATCTCTGCCAATATGGCGATATGTAAGAGAGAAACAAGTGGGTAAGAAACCCGACAAGCAATGCCACACGAAATGTTGAATTTTTCGAGTGGTTTTTAACTTCCAAACTTGCGCCGTAAGTACCGTAGTACTTGGTCCCTGAGAAGGGGGTTCGCAAGCCGGGCGAGAGAGAGCTCTCGCGGCCCAATAACCGGTTTTTACGGTGTAGTTTCCGGATTTGGTATAGGTCCAACAATAACTATCTCTCGAGACTAACTTGCTCGGATGTAAGCCCAAAATGAGGGAGATATCTTCTGGTGGAAAGAGCTCTCGAAGACGGTCTACTTTCCATTGTTTTGTTTCAAAATTAATAAGCGAATTCACATATAAATGTGGATCAGTCTCATTATTGATACTTCTCGGTTCACGAGCCGGACAGTTGGGAATCCAAGGTTCGCTCCAAACTCTAGTGCCAAATCCCGATCCTATAGTCTTCCTTAAACCTGATACCAATAGGGGTTTAGCTGCCATCAAACTTCTCCAACCGTAAGAGGGTCTATTTGAGACTTGTATCTCTAAAGGGCTTGAGTACTTGAAATATCGCCCTTTTAGGATTCTACTCAGAAGTGAGTCTGGAAATTTGAGAATTCTCCAAAGTTGTTTTGCAAGAAGAGCTAGGTTTTGTTCTTCCAATGCTCGGAACCCTAGGCCTCCTTCAGAGGTTGGGAAACATAGTTTATCCCATGCCACCCAATGGATACCCTTACTATTAGCATTGGAGCTCCACCAATAATTGGAAATTACACTTCTTAATTTGGAACATACCGATTTCGGTAGAAGATAACACGACATCACATAATTCGGAACCGCATGGGCTTGTGATTTAATAAGAACTTCTTTGCCTCCCCGAGACAAGAATTTTGAGGACCAAGTACTAGCCCGGTTCTGCACTCTATCTCTGACAAAGGCAAAGGTTTGCGCCTTCGAGCCATTAATCTGCTCTGGTAGACCGAGATATGAACCCATCCCTCCTTTTTGAGAAATACCGATGATTCTTTTGATTTCACATTTACTTTCGTGGGGGACATCATTACCGAACATGATAGAAGACTTAGAGAAGTTAATTTGTTGTCCAGAAGCTTCTCCGTATGTTCTAATGATGTCTATAAGCTCCTTACTCTCTTGTATTTCCGCCCTACAGAAGAATAGACTATCATCTGCAAAGAGAAGATGTGACGTCGGAGGGCTGGCTCTAGCTACCCGAAGTCCCTGGATACTCCCATTCATCTCCGCTTTCCGGATAAGAGAAATAAGGCCTTCGGTGCATAAGACAAAGAGGAATGGGGAAATAGGGTCGCCTTGGCTTATACCACGGGATGGTCTAATATGTCCACTAGGCACTCCATTGAGGAGGATGCGGTATGAGACTGTAGTCACACAATACATAATCCAACCAATCCATTTTGGGTCAAAACCCAAATGTCTCATAATAGAGGAGAGGTATGACCATTCGACTCTATCATAAGCCTTACTCATGTCGGTTTTAATGCCATGAATTTTTTACGACATGAGGGATTAGATCGGAGTGCATGAAAGTTCTCTTGTGCTATAAGGATATTATCTGTAATTAGTCTCCCTGCTACAAAGGCAGATTGGGTCTTGGAAATTAATTCCGGAAGGATCTTCTTTAATCTCAAGCTCAAGATCTTTGATATAATTTTATAGCTCACATTGCAGAGTCTGATTGGACGAAAACCTGTCATTTCCCAGGTTTATCTCCTTTCGGGATCAAACAGATATTTGTCTCATTCAATCTTGGATCAAAAGATCCATTCGTGAAGAAATCCATAATAGACTGAGTTAGTTCTGGACCCACCACATCCCAGAATTTTTGGTAGAATAATGCCGTCATTCCATCTGGACCAGGAGTCTTACTAGGATTTAATGAGAATAATGCCTTTCTTCACTCGATGGATTCCGTGTTAACTCGGCATTCATCGTAGGAGTGACAATCTCAGGAATGTCCTGGAAGAGAGGGTTCAGATCGCCAACAGAAGAAGATGTGAAGAGAGCATCGAAATATCCTACTGCAACTCTCTCAATTCCTTCCTCATCGTCTACCCAGCAGCCATTAGAGTCTAACAGTCCTAGAATCTTATTCCTTGCTCTCCTTTGTTTTGTGATGGCTTGAAAAAATTTGGTAAAGTTGTCTCCGAACCGAAGCCAGGTTGTCCTGCTCTTCTGCTCCCAGAAGGCTTCTTCGTCCTTGTAGGCTGCCAATAGTTCACCTTTTAAAACAAGAATTTCCTCCGTAGAGATAGTCTCATCGGTATGGGCAAGATCAATCTTATCTTGTAATTCTTTATAAGAATTTCAGAATTTGTTTGAGTACTTTTCTTCCACACCGAGATCGATTTTCGACAATTTTGGATGCAACATGAAAGGGAGTTTTGGTCTCTAGGAAGCGCATGGCTTCCTTTAGACCTGGTTTTCCTAGCCACCGTTTATCAAATAGAAAACCTCGTCTTTTCTTTTCGGGTCTATTTAGAATGGATGCGAGGAGAGGCCTATGGTCCGATCCCCACATCTTAAGGTACTCCACTCTAGTGTGAGAAAATACATTGTGCCATTCTTCATTACCTAAGGCTCTATCAAGACGGCATTTTATTAAGCCATTTCTTCTCCGACCAATCCAAGAGAGAGGGTCTCCTTGATACGGGAATTCAAGGAAACCAAAACAATCTATCATGGCTCGAAAGGGGAGGAAAGAAGCTTCTGAGCGTTTTTTTCCACCACTCTTCTCATGGTTCCCTATAATTTCGTTAAAGTCTCCTATAATAAACCTTGGACCTGTACGGGAAATGCCTATACGAATAAGTCTTTCCCAGACATAAGCTCGGTGTTTAACCACCGGATCACCATAAATAAAGGTCATAAAAACACGATTTCCATCAATAATAGTCTCAATATCAATCAGACGATCATCGAGACATAAAATCTTAACCGGGAAATCCTTAGAATGAAAAAGAGCAAGACCTCCACTATATCCTCTCGGATTCACAGTGTGGAGGTTATCAAAACCTAAAGATACTTGCAAGTCTTGCAGAAAATGATGGTCATTCTTTGTCTCTGATAAAAACATAAAACCTGGAGAATACATTTTACACATCTCCTCCAGTCGACGGGTAGTAGGCTCCGCTCCCGCCCCTTGACAATTCCACGCTATAGTCCTCATATGCGGGGACTGGGTGGGTTCTGGAACCCCACCAGACCTACTTTAACATTAAAAGTTTTAGAATTTTTTGAATCAGAAGACAAAAAAGCAAAGGGCACCTCCTTACGAGGGAAAGTTTTCGAATGAGATTTCTTCTTACTTGAAGAGAAAGAAAGTAATATTGATCTCTCCCGGACAAAGGAGGAAAATGATAACGCAATCTGGTATAATACCGGTTCATAAAACTTTTTAGTGATACGAATATTGAGAAAATAGGAACACGTTTGGTTTGCTGGAAAAAGGGTGGGGGCTTGGCCCACTAATGGACAATGACAGGCCCAATTCGCAAAGGGAATCTGGTTGAACGTCGTCGGACAGGTTGGAGATTCTCCGGTTACTATCCGGAGGAGCTGATGAGGGACGCCTCTTAACAAGGGATAAAGCAGCGTGCATGTGGCTGAACATACGTCGAGAGTGAGTGAAACATCGACAGTGAAAAGTTCTCCGACGGAGGCGGAGGGTCGAGCGGCTGAGCTTCCGGCATAAGTGTGGAAGCGGTTCAAGAATCCAGAAGTCTTTCTCGCCGGGATTCTCACTGATGGAGACGTCAGCGGCGGAATAGCGATTGAGCAACTCACCGGACCCAAAAGGTAAGTCACGGAGGCGTCAGATCTGAAGCATGTAAGGCTCGTCACTGAGATTGGAGTTGCAAATACCAGAAGAAGATAATAGAAATAGGACATTGGAGGGTACGAAACATCGGATGTCAAAGGAGGAGAAGATGGATCCGGTGGCTCAGCTGGTTCTGACATGTAGAGAGCACCCGTCAACGAGTTCCGTGTGCAACGGTGATGGTATGGGAGATGCGGGTCTGGTTCTCTAGTCAACAAAGACTTTCCTCTATTGACCAAATTGATTAAAGAGAATGGGTCTTTAGCAGACTTGATTAATCTTAGCACAAAGCTAGAAGGTTTGAGTTGGAAATGGTGGGAACAAAGCCACATGTTTAGATCTTCTAAAGATTGAAAACAAAAGCGTGAACCACTTTCAGAGATAACAAAGTGTAAGATATCTCGCTTTAAAAGCGGAAGAGGCTTCAATCGTTGTTGGTTCACTGTGTACAGCCGTGGCTGAGAGCATCTCCACCAGCGGGACCGAAGGTAAGTCTCTTAACTCAATTTTTTATTAATTTTTTTTTTTTTTTGTAAATTCGAAAAAAAAAAAAAAATTAAAAAAAAACAATCGCCCAATAAAATGGCGACACATGGCGAGACAGCAACAAGGAACGTCTCTTACACAAGCAATCGGGGATACGGTTTTTAAAAAAAAATGTGGGTCCCATGTGGGACCCACATTATTTTATTACTTTTTTTTTAAGAGACCCATGGCTATGAGACGCCGATGGATGTGCTCTGAGCCATTGTAGCAACACCAGAAACCAGCAACCATGGAGAAAAACATTGGAGGTTGAAGAAATCAGAATCCATGGAGCAAAATCAGACTTTTCTTTTCCATAACTGCTCTTAGATCTAGATCTACAATCTCCTTACGAATGAGCTTGAAAGATTCAAAATTTGAAAGCTTGAAGAGACAGCAGCTGGTTCTATTTTCTTTTTCTTCAACCAGGTTCATTATACTATTTTAGTATAAGCCAGCGCATTGGGCGGGTTATTTTTTTTGTTATTTAAAACGGTTCACAATATAAAATATTGAATATATTTGAAGTTATTAATAACTAGTATTATGGCCCCTGCATAGCAGGGGCAAAAAAATGATAAATTAAAGCTAAAAAATCACATTGGTTATAAATCTATATAACACTTTATTATGGACTAAACTATGTGTGAAACATGAATCAGATGAGAACATGTATCTTAGTGGACCTAAGATCAATAGGTTCATTCCATGCACTTTGTTCTAGTTTGATATATGTTGTCTTAATTTAAAAAAAATTCAGAGCGTGAAACTAAAGATAGTACACAAATATTAAAAATACATACTAAAATGCTTGTAGAAAATAGAAAATGAATATATGAATGTCACTTACATCAAAACATGCAAATATATATTATTTTGATAAACTCACATACTCTTGTATTTTTAACGACAACAATGATAACACATTGATTATCAAAGACTTTAAAAAAAATTGGATCTCAAGTGGGAAACTTCAAATATGAATGTATGCGAGAAAAAAAATTATTGTATAAGAACATAACGTTTGTTGTGATTGTCGTTAATTAGTGTTTCTCTGTTATGCATTTTGTAAATTTGTGTCGTTTTTTCATTGCAACAAACAAAAAAAACAAAGAAAAAATGATTACCTTGTATAGTTGTATACTTGTATGTGCTTAACATTGACCAAATAAGTTGCAATTTTAACGAACCTTAATTCATAAAACACTGAAATTTGATCACCATTGTCGTTAATTAGTGTTTCTCTGTTATGCATTTTGTAAATTTGTGTCTTTTTTTCATTGCAACAAACAAAAAAAAACAAAGAAAAAATGATTACCTTGTATAGTTGTATACTTGTATGTGCTTAACATTGACCAAATAAGTTGCAATTTTAACGAACCTTAATTCATAAAACACTGAAATTTGATCACCATGACTCTTAGACCTTGAGGCGTGTCTTCTTGTTTTACATTTTATTCAGCGATTACTTTAATGGCTAGTATAATTTTTTTTTTTTTTTACTTTGAACATGTGTTTGGAGTTTTTCGAATTTTACGTGAAACAAATAAATTCAGTTTTCTTCGATCTTTTAAAGTTGGAATTATCAGTTCATAGAATCAAAAGAAGTGGAGATCGTCGGAGAGAGTGAGAAGAATTGGAATACCGTTTTGTTGAAAAATTAATTGAAATCAATATTTTTAATAGTGCAATACGAAGAAGTTTTTTTGACAAAAAAATAAAAACAACGAAACTTTTAATTTTATATATAAATAGTAAAATACACGTGCATAAGATGGAGAAGGCATATATATTTGTTTTAGAGTAATACTTGGGTGAACCCATTCATTCACCCCCTCATTTTTAACCAATCAAATAATTACACATAATTTAGTATTAAAATAATTAAAATTTAAAAAACTTTTAAAATAACTAAAAAACAAAAACGAAAATAAAGGAAAATTATGTTTTATTTTAGATAAAAAAATTTAAAATTAAAATAAACTAATTTATATATATAAAACTAAACCGAAATCCTAAACCCTAAACCCTAAATTCTAAACCCTAAACCTTTGACCATAATTTGAAAACCTAAAAAAAAATTAAATTAAACCCTAATCCCTAAACCCAATTTGTAAATCTTAAAAAATAAAAACCTAAACCCTATTCCCTAAACCCAAACCCTAATTTTTAAAAATAAAAAAATTAGAATAAAAACTAAACTTTTTTTTGTCAAAGAATAAAAACTAAACTCTAATCCCTAAACCCTAAACTTTAAACCCTAAACCCGAATCCCTAATCCCTAAACCCTAAACCCTAATTTCTAAACCCTAAACCCCAAATTCCATGGGCTTAAACCCAAATCCATAAACCCAAATCCTTAAACTTTAAACTCTAAAAGACTAAAACCCCTAAATCATAAACCCTATTCATAAACCCTAAACCCCAATTTGTAAATTCTAAAATAAAAATAAATATTGATATATATTATTACTTATTTTTATAAATATTTGAATGTGTGTAATTACTTAATTTTAATTTTATAATTTTTATTTAAAGATAATACCACGTGGCATATTTTTATTGGCTAAGAAAAGAGGGAGTGAACAAATAGGTTCACCAAGTATTTTTCTTTGTTTTATATATATAAGGATTTTTTGTAAAAAATGTAAAAATTTGTGGTGTTGACATCTAAGAAAAAGCTGAGGTGTCAGATGGAGAATATTTCAACATTTCTCTCTCATAACTTCTGATTTATATAATAAAGATATACATTATTATATATAAATATTGAGTTTTATGTTTTAACTTTTAACCATCATCTCCTATCTCTCAAGCTTTCTTTCGATTCTGCAACTGCTTTCGACTTTCAGCGATGGCTTAGGTTTCGCCAACGGTCCAAATTAATTTTGCCCATTTTGTCGTTGTTTGTTTATATGTTTGTCTTAGCTATAGATCTCGTGTCCGCCTAATAAATTTCAGACAAATCTCCACTGTTTTTCATCTGTAATTTGAGTTGGTGATTGTTCGACTTTTGCTTCCGGGTTATATCGGACTCGGTTTCTTCTCTATCCGGGTTTTATGCCCGTTTTCCGATCTACTTCACTGCGGTTCCTTCTCCACAGCCACCGGAGACCCCTCCCTTTCTCCACGCAATATACTGAGCGTTTAAAGTCGGTTGGTCTGCTATCCGAACGAGTTGTACGGATCCGACGAAACTTTCACTTGCCTAGGATTGAATCCGATGTAGGATTTCTAGCTATGAAGCGCAAAAATCAGTCCTTGTAGTGTCGATTGTGGAGCATCAAGTTAGATGCGGTTGTGTTGTGGTGTTTTTTGGTGGAGCTTGATCGGGTAGGAAGCACATGGAGTAGCGATCAGCTTTGTACCAAAATTCTTGCCGGCGGCGGTTGCATGCCGGACTGCTTCCAAATCTGACGCGTGTCATCTAACTTTTTTGAGCTGGCGTCTTCGTATCATCTGATTCTCACAAATTTTGGTTTTCTTTATTTTGGCCGGTTTAATCCATTAAACTTGTTTTAATTTTATCCTACCCATGTACCCTGTAACTTCTGGTCCATTTGGACCTTTTAATGAATAATAGACGATAAAAATATTAATATGACACATAATAAATTAATAGAAATGTTAATATAAGGAAAATTTATTTTAACAATGATATTGTTAACAATAGTTTTTTCACAGAAAATAAATAAATTTGTAAATATCACGTAAAAAAAATTTTAGTTGATTACTTTGCAAAATAAAAAGTATTAAATATTACATAGGTTTCTTCTTTGTTATGTGATAGCTTGATGTTAATCATTAACCTAATCTTGTATATAATTTATATTGTTTATATAAAAATTACTTATTTTACATAGTATAAAAGATGGAAATTTTATATTAGTTTTGTATATATTCTTTGAGTTTTAGGTTTTAGTTTCGATTACTTTTTTCAATAGTATTTTCACCAACTTCAAAATAATACTCGTTTACTTACTAGCATTTAGTTTTTTTCATTTAGCTCACATATATTCAATGGCGAAGGCAGAATGTTTTTTACCGGAGTCAATATTAATATATTATAAAATAATATTAAATACGTTAATTAAAATATTTTTTTTAAAAAATATTAGATTATTCAAAATTTTAGCAAAAATCAATTAAAACAATTCTTTTATTACCACATATTTTATGATTATTTTTCAATATATATATATATATATAGTTTTATAATTTTGGAAATAGAAAGAAGTTTATATAAATAAAGTAATAGAATAACATTATTCATCAATTTTTGAATTTTTTTTCTAGAATATTGATGTGACATATCTTTTGTAATATATTTATGTACATGTTTGTGTTTTTTTGTCAACATTACTAAAATCAATAAATTTTTGTGTTTTTAAAAGTTAGAGAACTTATATATAGACCATAAGGAAATATAAAAAACAATGAATATCACTTTTAGATTTAAAAATAAAAAATATGTAAGACAAAAAAAAATACAAAGTACACGTTTTGGAAAAGAAATGTTTTTTTTAAATTATATCCTTGTTATACATTTTGGTCCATTGGGCCTCAGGTTAATGAATTCCAAAAAAAATAGAAGAAGAAAAAGGGTGCATATACGGGATGGAACTCGCAACACTACATTGTACGACCTACTAACGGGTCAATCCCTTGAGCTTATAACCAACTGACCTACTAACAACTAATAATATGTAAACGCAAACAAAAATTTATAAAGTTCATGGGTCAGCTGACCCCCCTGCCCCTTTACGAGCTCCGCCCACTGCATATATTGTAGAATATTTTTCTCAAATACATCTTTCTAATTTTTTTAATTATTTGTGTGATTTACTTTTATTGAGTTGCACGTTAAGTAATCTTATCAAAATTCTTTCCCTATATATAATTTGATCTCTTATTTTAATTATTTACACTACATTGTCATTATAAGTATTAATTAACATACAAACTTGCATGCATGTTACAAATAAAAGTTTCGATATTGGATATTTTTTACCTAGTTAAATTAATTAATTTATTTTTGTAAAAGCTCAATACAGTATTATAACTTATTATACATTATTTTAATACTTATTATTATTATTAATATTATTATTATTATGTATATATTTTTTTCTTTATTTTTTCATTTCTTTATAGAAAGCCATAAATAGTATATATTATTATAACATATGTTTAAATGCCATATTATATAATATAATATAATATAATATAATATAATATAATATTGTTTTATAATTACTTTCTATAGAATAATTTGAATTTGTAATTATCACTCATAAAAATATAGTTTTAATTTTAATATGGATTTATAAATATTGAATTTATTTTTGGTTCCAAAATATTTTATATAATTGTAGATTCATTCTTCTTAAAAATATTTATTTTCTGTTAATTTTATTTGAAAAATCGTAATTTTAATATATAGTTTCTTGTGTTATTATATAATAAAAATTTGTATCATTTAATATATGATGAATTGTTGATTTTTTATATTTTTGAAAACATTATTTATATCATAAATTGTGTGAACTAGTTGAATTATTTATATTAATTTTAGTAGTTGGTTTTAGTTACTTTTTTGGTGTTGGAGACACTCAGTGGAATGATAAAAATAATCTATTATATATAAGATTTTTGTAAGATTTAGAGTATGTTTAGTTGATACATTTAAAATACTCTAAAATTCTATAATATTATTTGTAATATTTTTATAATGGTCTTTCTAAGCTTAGTTAAATACTTAATAACTAGGGGAATGGACCTAAAACATAAGTGTGGTAAGTGTTCCACGCGAATTTTTGTTTCTTCTTTACTGATTAATTAGAGGATCTATCCTCAGGCATATGCGTACATTGACAATTTGTTAGTTAAACTATGTTATTTTTTACTTTATGTTAAAATAAATCATGGTTTAAGTTTTTTTGTTTGTTGATGTGGTATAAGTTTTAATTCATCATTTTATATTCACACCGAAATTGTTGCATAGAATAACAATTATATACACTTACGAATAATAATTATAGCATTGTATGTATGAAAAATTAACACGTAGATAAACATTAGTTATTTTTTAGACTTATTTTTAGTTTCATTTTGTATATTAATAACTTCTCGTTGTCATTTAAGGCGCCTCATCTTCCACCAATGAATATGCTCCGCGTGCATGAAATGTCGTGTTACATTAAATCAAGATTGGTAACCATTGCATCGCTTCTATAACCGTCGTTTCTTCCACTAAAAATATAACCTCTCTTTCATCGTTCTTCTCCATCCTCATTTCTTCCATCTCCATTGCTTCTACCAAAACTTTGATTCATTTTCTCTCTCTTATCTTCATTTCTTCTTTAAACATACTAACATGTTCTTCGTTTTTCTTGTGTTTAGATTTGTGTCGACTTCCGGAGTCATGCCTGATCGAGCTCGTCGATGAATTTATGCTCTTTTTGCTAAAGCGTAACTCATCGGTACATGGATTTGTGCCGATGGTTGCTTCCGTTTTTCGCCCTTCCCAACTTAAGGGCGGCGCTCAGATCCTTGATTTGGATCGTTCGGATGCATCGTTAATTTCAGTAACGTGCTATGGTCTGCTATTTTTGGGATCAATTGTTTTCTGCGTAAGTTATTTCCTTCTTTTTTTTTGTTTTCGTTTCAGATGTTCGAAGCTCGGAACCTTGATCTTTTTTTTTGTAGAACAACTGATTGTACATTGGAGTGGACCCATCCCATAAGACGTGGAATATATTGCTCTTTTGAGCAAGTTGTTCAGCGGAGCTCGGTTGGTGGCGAGATGGCCGATTTGGAATGGTTAGGCCGGCGCTTCAGAATTATTTTTACCCCAAGAAAATCTTCCTCCCGGTCTTAATTTCATAACAGTTTCCATCTGTGCAACTGACTCTCAGGGATGAGCCTTGCGAGGGAAAAACGACGAAATTATCTTTTAAGAAAGGTAACTCGGAGGCGAGATGACTGTTTGAGATCGATTCCTTTGGGTTCTTTTATCTTGAGGAGAACATTGGTTTGGGTTTTGATTTCATAACAATTTATATCTCATCGGCGGCCTTGCTGGGAGAAGACAACGCAATCGTCTGTCGAGAAAGCGGTTCAGTTCTGGCAGAAAGAAACCGATCTTACAATTCAAGCTTCGGCTTGGACGAACTTGTCTTTCAAGAAATTAGTTTAGCTCTATTTTCTTTTTGTAGTTCGACTTGTAATATCAAATTTTGAGGATAAATAAAACGACTTTTATTTATAAATTAGCTTAGCTCTATTTTCGTTATATTTTACTTCTTTTGATTCTATGCATTAGGATAAAATCACAATAGATAAGAATATTCTAAAAAACTGTCTAACTTGCTTAACAAATAATTCGAACAATGGATAAGAATATTCTAAACAAAATATAAAATTCGGAATATTAAATATTCTTGCTAATAATTTTTTTTTCATTCCTTAAACATCGACATCTTGAGTATTTATAACAATTCATAACCAATGAGCTTGTTCACATGTGTACTCACCTATACACAAATGTTGAAATATATAAACCGAGTTATAGAGGTTTGTATAATTTTTATTTAATAATTATTATTATACTAATAAATTGAGTAATTACCTTTATGCAAATCAGGAAGCCCAAATACTATGACACATATTATTGAAAAATCATGGTTGCAGTTAGCCCAACTTATTGAAAAAACGGTAGCAAAATCACATGCATATGCATAAGTCAATTTGCAAGATAAATATCACATCTGCAATCACATGATATTAACATCAGAATATAATAGAGCAATGAACTAATTAAAATGTTACATACTCAGAAACATATAAAATATAACACTTATATATCTAACCTGCTATCCATCAAATTATAATAATCTGTTTTCCAACTATATTGTGCTGAGTTAATGTACCATGTTTGACTGATACCAACATTAATAATTCTTCTAAAGACGTCTAACCAAAAAAATATAAAAATAATTTTATAATTTGGTAAGAATTAATAAAGAATGATAGTTTGTAAAAATAAACATTGAAAACAACATTACCAAGACATTTCTTAGTTTTGTGTTCGCCTCTGAATTTTTTTCTAAATGGGACAAAACGAAAGTAAAAGCCATCAACCCCACCGACAACCCTCCACATCGATGTTTCCTCAGTAAACAAATTTTCCGAAGATTAGGTGTTTTCACGAAGATAACTAGTACATAAACGAACCTTTAACTTTTCAATGATTACTATATTATCTTCCATAATCATACTCGTTCAAGATGGCTGCCATAATCCATGAGGAGTTATTGCATGATTTTAGAACCCTACGAGGAAATTTAATAAGAATAAAGAGACGTAAACAAATATAGTTTGTGCTCACTTTTAACAACTGGATATAGATTAATTGACGAAAATTGAACAATAACTCGTTCGTCTACCAATATGAGATCGATCGTTAATAAAGAAGATTTTCCAATTTATAGGCGGCGTGAAGAACCAGATCGATTTGTTGAGAAGAATGGCTTCAAATTTGACAACAGATATGTTGTTCCCACAACAAGGTTTTATCCATTCAATACAATGCTCACATTAACGTTAAATGGTGTAACCAATCATGTTCGATTAAGTACTTATTCAAGTATCTTAACAAGGGTCATGATCGTGTTTTAGTTGCTGTAGAACTACCATTAGATGTTTCGACAAGCACTAAGGGGAACAACAATTCTCATAGTTACAAGAAGGAGGAAAACGAGATTAAAGACTACTTTGATTGCCGGTTAGTTGTGTATTTATTAAAAATCGATATATCCTATTGAGATTGGTATATGAAAACGAAATATTGCCTAACTGTTTTTTAAACATGGTTTTGTTAGTTATGTATCTGCTTGCAAAGCTGCATGGAGGATTTACTCATTTCCTATACATTAGAGGTCTATACCACTGGAAAGACTTGACTTTCATCTTCCTAGTAAACATATAGTTGTTTACAAGAGTAACGACAAGGTAGAGTACGTTTTGCAGCGTAAGAAAATTTAGAATACGGTGATGTTGGCATGGTTTGAGATGTGTAAGGTCAATGCTGACGCGGCGAAATTGTTATATGCTAAGATTTCAACAAAATTTACATATAATGCAACATCCAAGTCCTTTAAAATTATGGAAAGAGGATATAGCATTGGAAGGATCCGTTGGGTTCCTAGGAGTTTGGAAGAAGCGTATTATTTGAGAGTATTTCTAAATGTCGTGAGAGGGGCAATTTTGTTTGCTTATATTATAATGATAGGTTGTAAAGTTTTATCCTATTCTACTGCAAGTGCACAATTAGTGATTGTAGTATGCAAGGTATCGAATCCACAAGGACTCTTGGTCACACGATAGATTATATGTATTCAAGTTAAGCTAAATCAAATCAGAGAATGCAGCAAACAAAACATTAAACTAGAAGGGTGTTTTCAATAGGAAGAAAGGCGTCAGACTTAGGAAGTTCTCAGGAATTATGTTATGCAAGATGTTTAACTAACATGATTCAGATTAAGTGCGGTTTAAGAACTAGAAACACTATGCTAAATAATCCAACTCTTGCTGAGATTATTTCTATATATAGCAACCTAGCGATCCAAATCTCTTTGTGATCCTAGAGTTCTAAACAAGCATTAAGAACAGGTTCTATCGGTTCACAATTTCCCTAGACCAAATCTCTTTGTACCTAGTTAAATTTCTCACTCTAGGTTCTTTCAGATTATGACTCACACTCTCGCGCTATTGTCAATTATCTCAGATTTGATTTCAACTCACACTCTCGCGCTTTTGTCAGAAACCAGTATTAAACACAACCTAGGTGATGAACGATAAGATAGTGAATCCTAATCAACCAATTATCAAACAAGCATAAAACCTTTGTGAGAATCCCTAAGTATAACTAGGTTACTACTCAGACATAGAAGAAATTAAACAACACATCATGAATAGAAAACCAGAAACTGAATAGATAAAAATAAAGGGGTTCGAAATTCTTCTCTCAGAAGTTACAAGTAGCAAGAACCAGTCCCAAAACCAATATCTCTCAATCTCTCTCGCAAGAACAAAATCAAAGAACAACTTAAGAGAATAATAAGTCTGAAACCCTAATAATACTCTCTAAACACGTTTTGGGGCCAAATTAGAATATTGGAAACTTCGGGGTCTTTTGTGCAGTTTTTCAAAACTTGTCTAGGCTCGGCCCATAACTTCTCTCGGGCTCAGTGTCGACTGATATATCATGGTTTTTACCGGTTTTATGCCATGATATAATTGTATTTTAGTGTTATTTGGTGTTCTTTTAGAGTCTTTTACAGGTTTAATCAGGTTTGGAGCGGAATTGGAGATATTGGAGCATTTTGGGACTTTTGGAGTGTTTTGGCCGAGAGATTGAGCTCACTGTCCGATTATTGATCATGCATCGATCGACACACCTATGGTGTCGATCGACACACTAGCGAGATGGGCCGAACGCGGCGGTTTATTAAAGAATGAAGATTTTGCACTTTGGCCCAGAAAAGTTCCAGTATTTACACAGAAGCCCCAGCCGAGATTATGCCTATATAATTAGGATTTTGGTGTTTATTTTAGATACGCTTTCATACTTAGAGCTAAGAGATTTTTAGAGCTTTTGGGGCTGTTCTAATCCTGTACTTCAACTTATTTTGGAGAAGATTTCGAACCCCTTTATTTATTTAATCTCTTTTATGATTTCTATTTATTCTATGATTTCTGTTTCATTAATCATGTCTGAGTAGATTCATAGTTAAGTTTAGGGTTTCTCATTAAGGATTTTATGACTTGCTAGACTTGTTTAATTCAGTTAAGGATTCACATGATTAGAATGTTCTTCGATCTAAATTGTGCTTAATGCTAGTTCTAACCTGATCAATTAGAATCTAGATCTTAGGTTGCTAAATACGACACGAGAGTGTGGTTTAGAATCTGAACTATTTAGGTTGAGCAATTAAATTATTCGCAAAGAGATTTGGCTTAGTTTAATTGTGAACATATCGAACTTGAAATTAATGCTGGTTTAATCTGTTAGTAATTGCAAAGAGATTTGGATTACTGCATTTAGACTTAGAGGATTTTCGCAAAGAGATTTGGTTAATTCTAATCCGTGATTTGAGTTCTAGAACTGTGTTTAATTAGATCATGACTGATTAACTTGTCTGCTTGTCTGATTTCCTGAGAATTTCCTAGATTTAGCGCTTTTAGTTAACTGCTTTCACAACCAATCTTGCTACTGATTTATTTTCTTGCCTTGCTTTTAATTCATTTCACATTCTGCTTTCTTCTTAGTATTAATCTCTACGGTTCTTATTATATCGAGACCAGAGTCTCTGTGGATTCGATACCCTTTATACTACAATCACTTAACTGTGCACTTGCAGTAGAATAGGATTAATTCTTGACCCTATCATCGACCGACATCAAAGGTAGTGAAGGAATTTCTAGCAGTTTTAATCAGGATTAGCAACCCTAGGTATAAATTCCAAGCCTAGGATCTAGGGTTCATGTTTATATCATTGAATCTACATCAGATCTCGAAGATACCTGGAAAGTTATGCAGCGGAATATGATCAGGTGTTCGAGATTCTCAAGCGCCTCAAATGCTGCGTCTCTACTGGTATCCACACACACACAAACTGGAACGAGCGGGATGCTAGTGCCGTTGGAGATCAGATCTCTCTCAGGGGTTTCTGTTTCACCGAGGTGGCTGTAAAATCAGTCCTGTGCCTGTAAAAGTCGACCATATATCATATATATTGACTTTTACCATGACCTAATTAGCCAAGGCTCAAACCGTGTTAATTAAGTGATGAACCAAAATCGCTATTTTGGTTCGCGATCTGTGTCGATCGATGCACCTTTTTGTCGATCGACACAGCCTCAGAAACTCGTTATTGAATGCATATCAAATATACATTCATCAGATCATTACACTAATGACCAACCCCATATCTATGTATCCAGTTTGCTTAGGTGTGTGACCCTGTAGGATCATATAATACTAGCAACAAGTTCTCAACTCATTGATCATAAGTGGCTTCTAGCAAAGCATTATGATTGCCCAGTATTATATGACTGTCTCATCTCGACAATACAACTTTCACTTAGAGAAAGTACAATAGATTTCAGGACATTCCCAACAATCTCTCACTTGTACTGGAATCGTCAATTCCTATAATCCCTTCGTCTCTATATCTCGATCTGACATAAGGCAAGATTCGTGTCATCCTTATTAAGCCAATATCATGTTCATCGAACTCCGATTTATACTGACAAGAAAAACGACTGACAATCACCTCGTTTGAGTGCGGCCACACATTTCTCAGTATCAAATCTTCGATGGGCCCTGAGATATTTATCTCCTGTTATATAGGAGGGACAAATCCCATCTTGTTCCATCCGTGTTTCTTCACACACTTCATGATACGCCCAATCAATGCCTTTATAGTCACCAGCTACGGCTGACGTTTGACAAGGTTAAAGCAGACCAATTCATATGTAAGAAAACATGATGAACTCAGGTCTAAGGACTATACTCTATAGTCGTAATGAAAACTCTCATGACACTTATATAAATATCCCGTAGAGTTCTCATTAGTGGATCATGTCCAATCCTGTGTTCTCCAACACATATCTATGTGATTGACTTTAATACTCTTATTAATGACTCCATGAAACTTAGTCATCAGTCACCTAACATACTAGTCTCACGCGGTTGTTAATGTCCCACTTTAACAACCTTAACCAGGGACCAACGTAATTTATATCATTTATTATCTATAGGGTTTCATGATCAAGTCACATACTTGATGACCTATAAAATGTCATAAATTGCTTTGGGACTATTATTTAATGACATAATTAAATAATACTGATGTCAGAATTCATTAACATAATCAAATTATGTTTACATGAACATCTTATCATAACTAAAATCAACAACAACTCCCACTAAAATTAAGATCATATCTTAAGACATCTAATGCAGAAGTCTGACTCTCATACGCTCTTGCTCAGCATGTGTCGAAGGACACTGCGTCTTGCTAAGAGTAATACCAAGAGTCATTTGCATGAAGCCCTTCTTGGAATCATGCATACTGGACATGTGGAAGACCTTATCCATATAAGTATCTTGACACAATCCAATTAGCTTGTCCAATCTATCTCTATAAATTCTTATTCCAATAATGTATACGGCTTCTCCCACGGTTTTTGTCAAAAAACAACTTTCGAGTCAAGTCTTAACAGACTGAAACAATAGAACTTCATTTCCGAGAAGCAGTATGTTATCAACATACAATACCAGAAATGCAACTGCGCTCCCACTAGTCATCTTGTAAACACACGGTTCCTCTTCGTTCCTGATGAAGTCAAACCTTTTTGACTGCTTCATCAAAACGAAGATTCCAACTCTGAGATGCTTGCTTCAATCCATAAATGGATTGATGAAGCTTGCATATCTTCCTAGCTTCATTAGGATCAATGAAAAATTCAGGTTGTGTCATGTACACATCCTTTTCCAGAATTCCATTAAGGAAAACTGTTTTCACATCCATCTGCCAGATCTCATAACCATTATGAGTGGCGGTTGCTAGGAGAATCCGAATTGACTTAAGCATGGTGATTGGGGAATAGGTTTCTTCATAGTCAATACCATAAATTTGCTTGAAACCTTTTTCCACCAATTGAGCTTTGGATATTAGAATATTACCATCCACATCAACTTTCTTCTTGAAAATCCATTTACACTCAATGGCTTTTGCACCATCGAGTAAATCGACCAAAGTCCACACTTGGTTCTATGACATGGATCCCATTTCGGATTCAGCGGCTTTCAGCCACTTTTCGGAGTCAAGGCCCATCATTGCTTCTTCACAAGTCGCATACTCATCACTGTCAATGATCAACATATCATGTCAATTGGTCATGAGAAATCCAAATCCCTCGGGTTCGTGACAAATCCTCTCGGATTTGCGAACTTCAGGCATCACAGGTGTAGGTTCTACAACTCTTTGCAGATCCAACTGCTGCTCTTCCTCATCAGGTTAAGCAGTCTCCTGTGATTTTCAAATTTCTTCGAGTTGTACTTTACTCCCACTGTTCTTCCTGGAAAGAAAATCTTTCTCAAGAAAAACACAGTCAATTGTGTCGTTCTTCGCCTTGCATCGATCGACACAACACTTGCGTCGATCGACACACCCTCTAAACACGTATATTAATGTGTATCAAATACCCATTAATTTGATCGATGGGAGTGAAAGTAACATGCCTTGGTCTCCTTAGGATAACCAATGAAGTAGCATTCATCGGAATTGGATGAAAGCTTATCAGAGATTAAACGTTTTACATAAGCCTCACAATCCCAAATCTTCATGAAAGACAAATCAGGAACATTTCCAGTCCACATCTCATGTAGTGTCTTTGTAACTTATTTTGATGGAACCCTATCTAGTTTATACGCAGACGTTTCTAGAGCGTATCCCAGAAGGATAATGAAAGATCTGAGTGATTCATCATTGATCGAACCATATCTAATAAAGTCCGATTCCTCCTTTCGGAGTGAGTTGTGAAACAATTTCACAATCTCTCAAATGATCATTGAATTCTTGACTTAAATATTCACCTCCCCGATCTTATCGTAGATCTTCAATACTTTTGCCAAGTTGATTCTGTACTTCATTCTGGAACTCCTTGAACTCTTCAAAAGATTCCGATTTATGTTTCATTAAATAGACATAACCATACCTACTGAAAATATCAGTAATAGTAATGAAGTACTAAAAATTTCCTCTAGCACTTGTGCTCATCGGGCCACACACATCCGTATGTACAAGGCCCAATAAGTCACTGACCCTTTCATTTTGTTCGTTCGCGACCTGTGTCGATCGACACACCTTTGTGTCGATCGACACTACCTTTTGTTGAAAGGGCCTTCGTCATTTTACCTAATAAACAAGATTCGCTATTCTCATCATGATTCATAATCAAATGAGCCCAAAAACCCATCACTATGGAGCTTCTGAATCCGTTTCTTATTTCTGTGGCCCAAACGACAATGCCATAGAAAAAGTTTGATTCGTATCGTTTGACTTGAATCTCTTGGTACTAATGTTATCGATAGGCACATTTTGGTCTAGAACATAAAGTCCATTCTCTAATGAATTGCTACTATAAAATATATCATTGTAATCAAATGAATAACACTTATTCTTAATTTGAAAACTGATATCCTTCCGTATCCAAATAAGGAATATAAATAATATTTCTGCTCATAGCAGGTACATAGTAGCAGTTTTTAAGTTCTAAAACATGCCATGAAGGAAAACAAATGAAATATTCCTACGGCTATTGCAGCAACTCTTGCTCCATTTCCCATGCGTAGATCCACTTGTCCTTTCTCCACAGTCCTACTATTTCTTAGGCCCTGCACATTTTAACAATATATGAGCACTACAGCCGGTATCCAATACCCATTAAGTAGAACCATAAGAAGTAACATTTACTTCTATAACATAAATACCTGAAGAAGAAGTCTCATACGTCTTCTTCAGCTTCTCATAATCTTCCAGGAATTTATTGCAGTTTCTTTTCAAATGCCCATAACCTTTACAATAAAGGCACTTATCATCTTTAGAAGGACCAGGTTTAACCTTAGGAGCATGGTTAGACTCGCTTGGATTCACAATCGAGCTTATCTTGCCATCACCTTTGTTCTTACCAAGTTTCTTAAACTTTTTACCCTTTTGTACCATAAGGACATTTGGGGTGTCCTTCTTGATGTTAGGTTCAGCAGTTTTGAGCATCCCATGCAACTCAGTCAAAGTCTTTGTCAAGTTGTTCATGTTATAGTTCATAACAAACTGATCATAGCTTGACGGCAGTGACTGCAAAATGATGTCAGTAGCCAACTCTTGGCTAATGGGAAAATCCAGTTTCCCCAGGTTATCAATATAACCCATCATCTTAATGACATGGGGACTAACTGGTCCGTCCTTTGGTAGCTTGCACTCAATTAGAGACTTAACCGTCTGGTATCTTTGAGTTCGTGCCTTCTCCTGAAACATACTTTTCAGGCCAGTGATCATCTCTATTGGCGACTCCACATACGCATATTGCTTCTGCAAGTCCGAGTTCATGGTAGCCAACAAGAGACAACACACATCGACCACATCATTAGAATGCTTATCCCAAACATCCTTCCCTGACTGCCAGACATTGGCTCGGTACTTCTTGGGGAGAACTTTCTCAAGGACATAGTCCTTCTTCTCCTGTTTGAGAACAATTCTCATGTTCCGATACCATTTAAGAAAGTTTGATCCATTTAACTTGTCCTTCTCAAGGACGGAGCGCAGGGAGAAATTGTTATGATGGTTTGTGCTAGACATAGCTGAAAGCAAAAGAGGTTTAGTTATGATGTTCAAGAAATGAGAAATCTTAACTATTAAGAAGACTTGCATTATATTCAAAACAATGTTTCCTCAAATGAATATAATGATCCAAGACCCATACTTCACTGAAACTTGAGTGAGCCACTGGCTATCGCCCAAATTTTAGTTATCTAGGTAAGCAACAACTTTGCTAGTTATATCCAATATAACTCTTGGTTGTGGATTGACATCTCATGTCCAATTCACCTGATGTCTCTGGGCCCAAAACGATTTTGATGGCCAGTCAAGTAAACCAATCTCTTTTGTCATGTAATTGTTGATGCTATGCACTGCAAATCCATCAACACAATTACTTCCTGTCTTACTCATGTAATTGTGGACACCTTGCACTGCAAGTCTATCGCACAATGAAACAAGTCTTGACAGGTGACAAGATTGGAAAGACATCTAAACATACTTGATATTTACTTGAGGAACTAAACTTTTAATTAACAACTAATTTTATTAAGTTTTAATTATTCTAGGAATTAGATTTATTTTGGTTTGGTTCTGTGATTTCAGGTTCAATAACTGATAGGGGTCTAGTTTTAATCATATTCTACTGCAAGTGCACAATTAAGTGATTGTAGTATAAAGGGTATCGAATCCGCAGAGACTCTGGTCTCGATAGAATAAGAACCGTAGAGATTAATACTAAGAAAGCAGAATGTGAAGTAAAATGAAAGCAAAGCAAGAAAATAAATCAGTAGCAAGATTGGTTGTGAAAGCAATTAAATAAAAGCGCAAAGTCTAGGGAATTCTCAGGAAATCAGACAAGCAGACAAGTTAATCAGTCAGGATCTAATTAAACACAGTTCTAGAACTCAAATCACGGAATTAGAATTAACCAAATCTCTTTGCGAAAATCCTCTAAGTCTAAGTGCAGTAATCCAAATCTCTTTGCAATTACTAACAGATTAAACCAGCATTAATTTCAAGTTCGATATATTCACAATTAAACTAAGCCAAATCTCTTTGCGAATAATTTAATTGCTCAACCTAAATAGTTCAGATTCTAAACCACACTCTCGTGTCGTATTTAGCAACCTAAGATCTAGATTCTAATTGATCAGGTTAGAACTAGCATTAAGCACAATTTAGATCGAAGAACATTCTAATCATGTGAATCCTTAACTGAATTAAACAAGTCTAGCAAGTCATGAAATCCCTAATGAGAAACCCTAAACCTAACTATGAATCTACTCAGACATAGAATATGAAAGCATAATCAATGAATAGTTAGATTGCATATAAGAAATTAAATAGATAAAGGGGTTCAAAATCTTCTCCAAAATAGATGAAGTACAGGATTAGATCAGCCCCAAGAGCTCTAAAATCTCTTAGCTCTAAGTATGAAAGCGTATGTAAAATAAAAACCAAAATTCTAATTATATAGGCATAATCTCGGCTGGGGCTTCTGTGTAAATACTGGAACTTTTCTGGGCCAAAGTGCAAAATCTTCATTCTTTAATAAACCGCCGCGCTCGGCCCATCTCGCTAGTGTGTCGATCGACACCAAAGGTGTGTCGATCGATGCATGATCAATAATCGGACAGTGAGCTCAATCTCTCGGCCAAAACACTCCAAAAGTCCCAAAATGCTCCAATATCTCCAATTCCGCTCCAAACCTGATTAAACCTGTAAAAGACTCTAAAAGAACACAAAAGACGCTAAAAACACAACTATATCATGGCATAAAACCGGTAAAAACCATGATATATCAACTCCCCCACACTTATCCTTTGCTTTCCCTCAAGCAAAACAGAGAACTAAAATGTAGTGAAGAGGTTTGAAAACTCTTCAGAAACTCTTTTCATCTTAGAAGCAGCAACACTCAGATTCCCCTTAGTAAACCACATGAAAGAATCAACCTGCAGACATCAAGACCAACATATACTTCCCCCACACTTAGCAACTGTCCTAAGTAAACTCCACAATCACATTCACGCATTCAAATTCACCCTACTGACTTCTGCAAGTATTTAAGTGCGGTCTCACCTAAGGAATATCGATCAAAGGCACATGGACTCTTACTTTGTCAGCTCTAGACCACCAAACTATCTTTCTCTAGTCCCTTTCTTCTCTTTTCCCTTCCTTAACAACTGATTTTTCCCCATTGGATATCATTTTATTTTTTTTATCAGTGTTCTTTCCGTTTTGGGGTGTACTTTGGACACATTCCATGGATGCACATGAGGTAATAGGGGTCTCTACCACTCCCGTGACCACTTCGGAGTTACTAACTCATCCTCAGTTTATTACTCTTTTTTTTTTTACTTTATGGAAGGGGAGAAGGGAACTAAATAGGACAAGTTTACAGACTGTGTCAGAACTAACAAAGGAATCCGACTCAAAGTATTCCAAGCCCTTAGGTGAGAAATCTAAGTCAGTATTAAGTTTGAAGTCAGTAAAAGATCCTCTGATCCCTGAAGCGATGTGGGTGTTCTCAGTAGGCTGATCTATGTCTGGGTTTTCTAATAGTCGGAGATTAATCTGCAGCTTCATCTCAATGGTTACTTAAGTTCCTGCAAGTGCTACTAATCTTCTAAAAAAATCATTGTTTCTTACTTAAACAAATTTTGACTTAATAAAACAAAAATTTTGAAAATTTTTAAATTACTCTAAGAAAACAAAAAGAAAGAAGTTAGTAGAACCTCCCCCACACTTAAGACACACTGTCCCCAGTAGTGTCAAGCGAAGGATTGGCAAAAGAAAGAAATAAAAAATTTGTTTAAGGATGGTTAAGTTCTCTCGGGTTTTTACCTCTGTCGCATCAGGCATCGATCATTGCACTAGGTGCATCGACCGTTGCTGTGCGATTTTTCGTTGTGGGTCGATCGTTGCTCAGGACCGCAACGATCGCTGCAATGCGATTTATGTCGTGTTGTGACGATCGACACAATGGTGTGTCGATCGACGCACTGCGTATACATCGATCAGTCAGCAAGTTAGCAGGTTAGTCCGTCGGTTTTTATCAATTTCGAATCCTGCAAGCTGAAAACACTAGAAACAGAGTAAAACCGAAGCAACAAATGTACCTAATCAAGCATAACCATCCAAACATAGTAGCAAAATAAAAGAAAAAGGTGCAAGAAGAAAAAAAAAAGAAAAAAGAAAATCAGAGTACAGAACCGAATATCAAGAGATGACAGCTACACTCACTCGCTATCATCATCAATCCCAGCATATCTCTCAGTACCACTAGAATCCTCAGGAGAACGCTGTCGACGACGTCTGTCAGGTACGGGCTGATGAATCTGTGGCTGTCTCCTGCAGCTGCAAGGGCGCATGAAGTTCCAAACAGCCCGTAGAATAACATCTGATCTATCTCTCCAATCGGCCTCAGAATATGCTCCGTAAGGCATCGTAGGCTCGGGAAAGGGTCCCACGTCGTCAATAGGGGCAGGCGCAGGTGCAGGGGCAGCAGAAGATGAAGCTCGTGTGGAAGGCTCTCCCAGCGGATGAGCCATAGAAGGAATCCCACGCTGCTCAGTCTCAGGAGGCTGAAATCTCAGGGCGTCCAATGTATCAATCTGTGTCCACCTAGCAGCAGGAAGCTCTATACCGCACCTCCCAGTGATCGGGTCCTGGTAAACCCAAATGCGCCCCTCCTTGAGCCAGGTAGCGCTCTGCAAGTGGCTGAAATCCAGGAACTCCTTGGCTGTATCACACTCTGTGCCCTGTAGAGGAATCCCGCAGTGCATAAAAATGGGAATAAGCAAACTCCCTACCGTCTCAGTACGAACTCCATCAAAAGGCTTCAGCTGCAGATCACACAAATGCAGAGCGAAGGCAGCTCCCAAGTTGAGACCCTTAGTAGGATCTCTCACGCCAGAATCCGCAAACTGGTCTCTCAGCCCCATAAATAACATCTCCATCTCATACTTGCGCATCTTGTTGGACTCATACTTGCATAGCAAGCTCCAACACAAGATACGCGAGACATATCTCAGCACATGATGTCTCATCTGCTTCACCGGTGTGGTCATGGAGTTGTATCGACCACTGCCAATACACTCCCAGAATGATCGAGCCTCATCTGGATCCCACTCAAGTGGGATGGCAATGCGCCTCGGCTCAGTACTGAACCCGTAGATCCTGCAGATATCTAGTAGAGGAATCCGATACCTGACTCCCCAACTCATGAAGGTAAAGATACCCCCTGTAGCGCTCCTGCTATCTGGATCTGGGTAAACCACTCTGCAAGTGGCTAGCAACTGTCGGACCAGCTCTGGATACAGATCATAAGAACGCATAGGCATTGTCCCTAGACCAATGCCCTTGCACACCGCGAGTACCTGCTCATCAATCCCCAGACTCTTGCATGTAGAGTAGTCAGCAAACTTGGTTGGTTTGATGGTCATCCCACACCAACCACTGTATAGCAGCGAGTCATACTCATCCCACTGGTTAAGCAGTGGCCTCTCTGTAAAATCTGCAGTCTTGAGGAACATGGAAATGTTTCCTGGCCACTATCTGGCTGTAGGGATCTCTGCCGCGTCTGCTCGGGGCCAAGGCAGTGCTACTGCTTGACCAACTCTAGCATATGGCTCAGGTGGCTGAGAGTCTCTATGGAACCACCCTGGTGGTGGAATGTACTGTCGTGTGGCTGTTGATATTGTTGCTCGGCGCTTGCGGGGTTGTCTGCGAGATGCCATCTGCAAGAAAGAAAAATTTCAAACAATTAGTCTCGGCAAACTTACTGTGAAATCGCGAAGCATCGACCGTTGCAGCTTAGGCATCGATCGTTGCAAGACGATTTCGCTTTATCGAACATTTCCCAAAATCGCAAAGCAACGACCGTTGCAAGGCGATTTCGCCGTCAACAACAATCTCATAAATCGTTCTAATTTTGTTAAATCAACCACAAAATCAACAACATCCCATCACTAAACACCCTAAATCACGTTCTTTTAAACATGCATTCATCAATTTCAACCTAAACATCCGAATTTCTTAAACCCTAAAATCAATTCCAAAAATTATGAAAATGGGAGCTCATACCTTGGATTCTTCGTAAATGGGTTATAGAAATAGCTAGAGGATGTCAAAATGAGTAGAATCGAGCTTTGAAACACAAGAAATGATGAAAAATTGAGGGATTTAGGGGTGGAGGATCGCGGTTGTACGGTCAGCAAAAATGGAGAAGAAAAGAGAAGAGAAGGGTTTAAGGCACTTACCTCGGTCGTGGATGCAACGACCGTTGCTAGGTAGCAACGATCGATGCTGGTTGAATCGGATCGATTCCGGTTTAGCGCGCATACCTTAATTTTGCAATTGAGCCAATTGCAACGACCGTTGAACAGGACCGCAACGATCGTCACAATGCGATCACCTCTCCTCTTCGTAATATCCTTGCAACGACCGGTGCACAAGTGCATCGATCGTCACACATCTCCAGACTCGAGTTCTGTATCTGAAACTTAGAAACCAATAAAAACGTGAAATCCTAAGAAAAACACCAAAAATGAAAAGGAAAAACAACTAAACCTAACAGTGGGTTGCCTCCCACTCAGCGCTTGTTTAAGGTCATTAGCTTGACCGGACGAACAAGATCAGTTTGCTGGAGATCCTGACAGAGACTTTGGTTGCCTCTGTGCAAGACTCCTCATCCATGGTGGGGAATAAGCTGTATCAGAATGATCCTGTCCAAGAAAAGAAGGAGTAAACCGCTCTCCAGGATCCAAATCCGCAGTGTGGCTGGACTGCTCATTATCTCCATTCATAATGGTGAAGGTCTGCCCATCTATCAGTGGCTTGCGCAGCTTGTCCATCTCAAAATGCAGCGGCTCATCTCCCAGATGGAGGTCTATTAGACTGTGTCTAACATCCATCACTGCTCCCGCTGTAGCCAAAAATGGTCTTCCCAGTATCAATGCATCATCAGGATCACTATCATACTTCAGCACCAGGAAGTCTGTTGGAACTAAATAGTTTCCAACTCTCACCGGGATGTCTTCAAGGAGTCCTTCTGGAACTCGTATAGACTGATCAGCTAGGACAAGAGAGGTCCTAGTAGGAGAAAAATCTAGCATACCCAGCTTCTCTACCACAGAGTATGACATAAGACTTTCAGCAGCTCCCAAATCACAAAGAGAGCGCCTAAAACTATCCCCGAAGATAGAACAACTCAGCACAAAAATCCCAAAGAGAGACTTTCTTAGGAACCTTGGTTAACATCACATTACTTATCTGCGGAGGGACTATAATCACCCAATCTTTCAGCTCTTCATCTAAAGGCATCATCCTGTTCAGGTATCTCTGCACACATGGGTGATAAGGTGGATCATCAGAAGATGGAATTTCTTTCAACTCTTCACAAATCTCCTCTAGCTTCTTAAGCTCTTCAATCTCCTGCTTAATCACTTCAAACACTGAGGGATATAGTCTGATGGATTGTGCATAAATCTCCTCCTGAGTGATCTCAGACACTCCAGAGAATAAGCGATCAAGCTCTAAATCTGCATCAATACCATTATCATCTGGTGAGTCTGTCTATTCACGACCTACATCGACCGACACTAGATGTGTGTCGATCGATGCAACACTGTTTTCACAGTTTTCACCCGAGAGATTTTCTCCAAAATCCGAAAATTCATCCTCCTTTACCAATTCAGCTGTACTTAGCTTCATTCCTTCACCTAGGTGAGATCCATCATCAATGTGCACAGACCAGGCCTTAATATTAGTGTCCGCCACTCCTTTTCCCTTCATTGAACTGGAAATCTGATTCACCTGAGTATCCAACTGCTTCATGTGAGTGTTCAGGGACTCAAACTTCCCATTGAGGTCCTCATAGACAACATCCAACTTCTTATTGCAGTCTACAGTACTCTTGGTCTGACTCTCCATCAGCTGTTCCATCATTGCTTCCATCCTACTCTCATGAGCAGTGGGTGCGGGAGGAGTCTGATAAGATGAAGATCTATAGCTTCTCTAAGTACCTTGTCCAAAAGGCTTCTGAAAACCACTAGTTTGTCCAAAAGAGTTCTGATTGCTGTGAGATCCGGGATTCACACTAAGAATTTGTATTCGTGGATTTGGACTTTTGGATATAGAAATGGTATAGTTTCCTATGAATCAAAGACTTTATTGAGATTGATCGTCGAGATAGAACAAACACAGTCGAAAAGAGAGTAAAAAGTATAGAATCAAGCTATCTAGTCGAAGTGTTCTTAGCCTAGGTTGGAATTGTCTTTAATGAGCCGCCACTTCTCTTCTTAAATAGCCTCGATTCTGATCTCTTCGTCCCGATCTTTCGGCCTCGTCGTTATAACGATCTCCGAGATTTATGCGGATCAGTTGAACTGGCGAAGACCGAGTTGCTTTATCTCCACGTCATCCTCAGCCGAGCTCGAGCTCGATTGTCTCCGGCTTCGGCATCATCTGGGCCTCTCCAAGGCGCTTGCTTTGCTTGGGCCTCAACAAGAGAGTTGGCTCTCCCGTCTATCTTTGATTCTGGAATGGGCTCGTAATTACGGGCCTTTGTCTTGTCTATTAATGGGCCGGATTTCCTAGGGGGAAATCCAGTACCAACAATAGCCCCCCAGCCCATTGAATTCGAGGAGCCGAGGTTAATGGGCGGTGGACATTCTCGGGAAGAGGTGCATGCCTTGGATGCGACGAATCAAATGATTATTTTCTTCCCATCCATAGATCTTATATCGACGGTTGAGATCACACGGGACCGAAGGACCACAACTACCTTGATCTTTTTTCGTGATTTATTTACAAATTTCGAATCGAGCGGTTGGGATTGTGGGATACCAAAAATCCCACAGATCTCGAGCACGAGGTAGTTTAAAAGGGGAAGTTACCTAGCACGATTCCCATTACTGCTCACACTGCGAATCGTCAAGGTAACTTCTCCTCCTCCATTATATCCTCTTCTTGCTTCTTGCTCATATTCTCTTTTTCGTTGTTTCGAGATTTTCTCTCTCTAGAGGTTTCGTTTTCCCTCTTTCCTTGAAAGAAACTTTCGATATTCCAAACTATCATGGTTCGAAAGAGTACAGCCAGGGTCAGTCCTTCTGTGGCGGCTGGTCCGGTTGGTCCTTATCCACCGTCCAGTTTGACTATTGACCAAATACGGAAATTGCGGACGAAGTGCCAGATTCCGTCGGAGGTGGAGATACTTATCCCATCGCCGGACATGTCCCCGGAAACTGTCGTCGAAGGCCATTGTTACGCTTCTTATACCTATTTCGATAAATGCGGATTGTTTTTTCCAATCCCTCGCATTATCTCATGGGTTTTAGCTCAGCTCCAACTGGCCTTTCACCAGATGACTCCGAATTTCGTTCGGTATGTCGTCGGGCTCGGGGTCAGAGCTGTCGAGGAAGGCATCGATTTTGGAGTCGAGGAGTTGATGAGGGTTTGTTCGGTAAAACATAACACTCGTTTTCCCGGAACTTACTACCTCTCTCCTCGCCATGGGAAGATCCTTGATGAGATCCCGACGAGGGATGTGTGGAAGAGTAAATACTTCTACTTCAGGGTCAACCATCACTCGGTCGAGGATTTTGATTACTCGGTTATCCCGACGAGATGGGCGGCTAACGTTGGTCAGCTTATAGGGTTTAATAGTTTCTCTAGTTGCCGCGGTGTCCTTTATTGATACCGAGCTGTTCGCTAACGACCTTTTTGGTTCCATTGCAGAGGCTCCTGAATCATTACCTTTGGACCCGACTACATCGAGTTTGATAGCTCGCCTACGGAGCGGAGATATTCGTTGGTGTAACTTCACGGATCAACGAATCCGAGCTGCTTTAGGTCCTGTTGCTCGACAACCTCCTCTATACCAACCTCGTCTTTTGCGAGACGAATCACACCTCCTTCGCCAGCCTGCTCCGACTCGAATTGTTCAGGCTCCGCTTCGGATTATCGAGCGGACTGGAGAAAATAAGTGTTCCGGTTAGTCTTTCTGGGGGTCATCGCGCGTTATGCCCTTCGTTTGCCGGACTGACCCGAATCTGTTTCGTTTGCAGATCGACCTGTTTCGGACGATAGTTCTACTGCAAGCACCCCTTCTCTTGAAAAGATGTCGCGAAGATCTAGCAGTCGTCGGAACGGGAAAGATCCCGTTGATTTGGCAAAGAAAATGAAGGCTGGCGACTTGAGCAACGCCCTCCTTTTTGCCATGGACGAGGGGCCTCCTCCTCCTCCCTCAATCCCTCCTCCAAACCCTGTTCGGGTTTCTCTCCCCGAGGTCGCAGGGTCCGGAGAGGCAAATGTGGGGGTGGAGGTGTTGGATCCCGATGGATCTAGGGTTTGTTATATTGAAATTTAGAACCAACCTCGTTCTTACCTTTGGCAGCGGAAGAAGATGGTGAACGAGATCAGTGGAGCAACGCAACGCTTTGCCTCTACCAGATACACACGCACGCTCGCTGGAAACGGGATGCTAGTGCCGGATCAATGGGGATCGATAGGTTCTGGTGTGTCTAGTGTTTCTGTCAAGAAAACTGGACGGCTCAATTGTTTAGGTCGAACTAAACACGTTTTTTATTCGACCTAAACGTGCTTAACGGGCCAGACTCAATTAAGCCATAACCCGAAAAGCCTGTTCGGAAAATCCAAACTGTGTCGACCGACACACAAGCTGTGTCGATCGACACAACACCATTATATCGATTCTTATGTGTATTTCAATACACATAACATGATCATTGCCACAATGATCATTCCCATGTCGTAGCTTCCAGTTCGCTTAGGTGTGTGACCCTATAGGATCATATAATACTGGCAGTAAGTCCACGACCTACAGATTGCAAGAGGCTTCTAGCAAAGCATTGCAAACGCCCAGTATTATACGAATGTCAGATCTCGACACACAACTATCACAGGAGTGAGTACATGTGTGATTTCAGGACACTATCCCAACAATCTCCCACTTGTACTGGAATCATCAATTCCTATAATCCTTTTGTCTCTATATCTCGATTTGGCATAAGGCAAGATTTGTGTCATCCTTATCAAGCCAATATCGTGTTTATCGAACTCCTGATCTCATACTGAACATTACAAACAACTGAACTACAGTTCGTTTGAGTGCGGCCACACATTTTCTCAGTATTCAATCTTCGATAGGCCATGAGATATTTATCTCCCGTTTTACAGGAGGGACAAATTCCATCTTGTTCCATCCCTGTTTCAACGCACACTTCATGATAAACTTGAACAGTGTCGTTATAGCCGCCAGTTACGGATCGACGTTTGACAAAGTCAAAATGTACCAATTCATATGCAAGAAAGCATGATGAACTCAGGTCTTAGGACTATACTCTATAGTCGTAATGAGAACCTCTTATGACACAGATATTACTATCTTGTAGACTTCTCATTAGCGGGTCATGTCCGATCATATGTCCACTGACATATATCTATGTGACTGACTGCGATAATCATATCATTGGCTCCATGAAACTTAGCCAACAGTCACCTCACAATCTAGTCTCTAACGGTTGTCAGTGTCCCGATTCTACAACCTTGACTAGGGACAAAATAATTTATTAACTTATAGGGTTTCATGATCAAGTTCTCAACTTGATGACCTATAATATGTCATAAACTTATTTTGGGACCATTATTTAGATCACAATAAATAATGCTGAAATCAAATTTCATTAAACACTTCTAAAAGAATGTTTACAATAGCGTCTTATTATAACTAAAACAAAAACCAAAACTCCCACTAGAATCAAGATTACATCTTAAGATCTCTAATGCCTACAGCAGTCGTATGACTCTCATGCTTAGGCCTTGGGAGTGACTTGGTTAGAGGATCAGCGACATTCTCATTTGTCGGAACTCGGCTGATCTTCACATCACCTCTATTGACAATATCACGAATCAGATGATATTTTCTCTCAACGTGTTTGTACTTCTGGTGTGACCTGGGTTCTTTCGCCTGAGCAATAGCTCCATTGTTATCGCATAACAATGCCACTGGCTCCAAGATACTAGGAACCACACCAAGTTCAGTCATGAACTTCTTGATCCAAACAGCTTCCTTTGCCGCTTCTGAAGCAGCAACATATTCAGCTTCCGTTGTGGAGTCAGCTATGGTATTCTGCTTAGAGCTCTTCCATCTCACCGCACCGCCATTTAGACAGAAGACATATCCAGACTGTGATCGGAAATCGTCTCTGTCCGTCTGAAAACTCGCATCGGTGAATCCATTCACCACAAGTTCATCACTATCTCCATACACAAGGAACTTATCCTTAGTATGTCTCAAATACATGAGAATATTCTTGACAGCTGTCCAGTGAGCTTCACCTGGATCAGATTGGTATCTACTCGTCATGCTTAACGCGTAAGCTACATCTGGACGAGTGCAGAGCATGACATACATAATAGATCCTATTGCAGAAGCATACGGAATTCTATTCATGCGTTCTCGCTCAGCAGGTGTCGCCGGACACTGCTTCTTGCAGAGACTCTTGCCATGAGACATTGGTATGAAGCCCTTCTTGGAATCGTGCATCCTGAATCTGTGCAACACCTTATCAATATAAGTGTCTTGGCACAATCCAATCAGCTTGTTAGTTCTATCTCTGTAGATTCTGATTCCAAGAATGTATGCGGCTTCTCCCATGTCTTTCATGGAAAAACAACTTCCTATCCAAGTCTTAATAGACTGAAGCAACGGAACGTCATTACCGAGGAGGAGTATGTCATCGACATACAGTACAAGAAATGCAATTTTGCTCCCACTTGTCTTCTTGTATACACATGATTCTTCTTCGTTCTTGATGAAACCGAATTATTTTACCGCTTCATCAAAACGAAGATTCCAACTCCGTGATGCTTGCTTCAACCCATAAATGGATTTATGAAGCTTGCATACCTTCTTAGCATTTTTAGGATCGACAAAACCTTCAGGTTGTGTCATGTACACATCCTCTTCCAGAATTCCATTCAGGAATGCGGTTTTGACATCCATTTGCCAAATCTCATAATCATAATGAGCAGCAATCGCTAGAAGAATTCGAATAGATTTAAGCATAGCGACTGGGGAATAGGTTTCATCATAGTCAATACCATGAATTTGTTTGAAACCTTTAGCCACCAACCTTGCTTTGTAAATCTGTACATTGCCATCCACGTCAATCTTCTTCTTGAAGATCCATTTACACTCAATGGCTTTTACACCATTAGGTAAATCGACCAAGGACCATACTTGGTTTTCTAACATGGATGTCATTTCGGATTTAGAGGCTCCAAGCCACTTTTCGGAGTCCGGGCCCATCATTGCTTCCGCAAAGGTCGCTGGTTCGTCACCTTCAATGATCATCAGATCATTTGAATTGGTTACGAGAAATCCATAGTATCTCTCGGGTTCGTGACGGATCCTTCCGGATCTGCGAACTTCAGGCTCCACAGGCGCCGGTTCCACATAACTTTGTGGATCCAACTGCTGCTCTTCCTCAATAGGTTGGGCAGTCTCCTGTGCATCTTGAATTTCTTCGAGATGTACTTTACTCCCACTGTTTTTCTTAGAGAGAAACTCCCTCTAAAAAAAAGAACAGTCCCGAGCAACAAATACTTTGTTCTCAGATTGGTTGTAAAAGTAGTATGCCTTGGTTTCCTTAGGATAACCAACGAAATAGCATTTATCTGATTTGGGTGCAAGCTTGTCGGAGATTAAACGTTTGACATAAGCCTCGCAACCCCAAATCCTTAGGAAAGACATACTAGGAACGTTCCCAGTCCACAGTTCATGTGGTGTCTTTTCTACTGATTTAGATGGTACTCTATTCAGTGTAAACGCAGACGTTTCTAGAGCATATCCCCAAAAGGATAGTGGAAGATTAGAATGACTCATCATAGACCGAACCATATCCAATAAAGTTCGATTTCTCCTCTCCGACACTCCATTCCATTGGGGTGTACCAGGAGGAGTGAGTTGTGAAACGATTCCACACTCGCTCAGATAGTCGCTGAATTCTTGGCTCAAGTATTCTCCTCCGCGATCCGATCGCAGAATCTTAATACTCTTGCCAAGTTGATTCTGTACTTCATTCTTGAATTCCTTGAATCTATCAAAGGATTCTGACTTGTGTCTCATCAAATAGACATAGCCATACCTACTGAAATCATCAGTAAAGGTAATGAAGTACTTAAAGTTTCCTCTGGCAGCAGTACTCATTGGCCCACATACATCAGTATGAACAAGGCCCAATAAATCACTGGCCCTTTCATTTGGTTTGTTGAAAGGGGCTCTAGCCATTTTGCCCACCAAACAAGACTCGCATTTCTCACATGATTCAAAATCAAATGAGCCCAGAAGCCCATTTCGATGGAGCCTCTGGATGCGTTTCTCATTGATATGGCCCAAACGACAATGCCATAAGAAAGTCGGGTTTTCGTCATTGGACTTAAACCTCTTTGTATTTATGTTAAAGACAGGCATTTATTGGTTTAATATATATAACCCATTATCTAATGGGGCGCTACCATAATAATTACCATCACGATTAAAAGAACAAACTTTATTCTTAACAGCAAAATCAAAACCTTCCAAATCCAAAACGGAAACTGAAATTATGTTTCTGCTAATCGCAGGTACATAGTAGCAATTATTCAAAATTAAAACCATGCCCGAAGGTAAAGACAACTCGTAGGTGCCTACGGCCAGTGCATCAACCTTAGCTCCATTCCCGACTCGTAGCTCTACTTGTCCTTTCTTCAGCGTCCTACTTTTTCTTAGTGCCTGCACATCAGTAAAAATATGAGCACTGCAGCCGGTATCCAATACCCACGAAGTAGAACGAGAAGATATAATACCAAGTTCGATAACATAAATACCTGAATCAGACGCGTCATACGTCTTCTTCAGCTTTTTGTAATCTTCCATGAACTTCTTGCAGTCTTTCTTCCAATGCCCCAACTGCTTGCAGTAGTTGCACTTATCCTCAGGAGAAGGCCCGGATTTGGGTTTCGGCTTGGGCTTGTCCTGACTTTCAGCCTGGACAACCTGGGCCTTACCCTTACCCTTCTTAGGTTTCTTAAACCTCTTATTCCCTTGTACCATCAGGACACTGGGAGTAGCCTTCTTGAGATTTGGTTCTGCTGTCTTCAGCATACCGTGCAACTCAGTCAATGTCTTAGTCATGTTTTGCATGTTGTAGTTCATAATGAACTGATCAAAACACGACGGCAATGACTGCAGAATCATGTCAGTGGCCAGCTCCTGGCTAATGGCACAGTCCAGTTTCCCCAGGTTATCAATGTAACCCATCATTTTAAGGACATGAGGACTTACTGGACTGTCCTTAGCCAGCTTGCAATCCATGAGAGATTTAACCGTCTGGTATCTCTCTGTGCGAGCTTGCTCCTGAAACAAAGCTTTCAGGCTGTTAATCATCTCAATGGGTGACAGCACGTTCTCATATTGCTTCTGCAGCTCAGAGTTCATAGTCACCAGCATTAGACAATTAACATCTTTGACATCCGCTGAATGCTTATCCCAAGCATTCTTTTTCTGTCTGCGGAGCATTGGAACGTGGCCTCTCGGTGAGAATTCTTTCAAGGACATATTCCTTGTTCTCTTGCTTGAGAACTATTCTCAGGTTCCGATACCATTCCAAAAAATTAGATCCATTTAGCTTGTCCTTCTCAAGGACGGATCTTAGTGAGAAAGTGTTGATGTGATTTGAGACAGACATAGCTGTAATTCAAACAAAAGGTAGATTTTAGTTATAAAGCACAAGAAATGAGAATTCTTATCTAATAAGAAAACTCCCATTGTATTCAAACTATGTTTCCTCATATGAATACAATGATCCAAGATCCTCAGATTACTAAAATTCGAGTGGGCGACTCGCCGTTACTCAAGCTTTAGTTATCTAGGTAAGCAAAACATTGCTAATTGTACTCAGTACAACTCTTGGTCGTGAATAAGACAAACTATGTCCAATCCACTCTGATGTCTCTGGGCCCAGAACTTCTGACAGCCCAGTCAAGTATAACCAATCTTTTATCTGTCTTGTGATCACTGACAGTTGCACTGCAAGTCTGTCACTGACCACCTGCCTTACTCATTTTGCTGTGGATACCAAGGACTCCAAGGATACCCAACAACATCATGAGTTTTTGACAGTAGACAAGATCGGGCAAGACATCAAGATCACTTGATATTTAGTTGAGGAAAAGAACTAATCTTATCTTGATTTATATTCACTACATATATATCAAAATAATAAATTTTAATTAAAAACATTTAGTTTTATTAAGTTTAGATTCATCTAATACTTTTAGGATTAAATTATTCTAGTTCATGCAAATTTGTGGTCAAACCAACAAGTCTGCGGACGTTGTGTCGATCGACACCAACCATTGGTATCGATCGATGCAACTGGTTTTAAACCGATCTTCGATAACCGGTCAAACCGGATCAAATTTACTTAACCGATTCAATTCAATTGAACCAGTTCGGTTTAATGGTCCATGTCGATCGTCACACACTGTGTGTCGATCGATATGACCAAACCAGAATCAATTTGGTTAATAAAATTAACCGAGCTAGATAACTGGTCCAATCCAATTGAAAATCCAATTGAACCGATCTATCTGATCGCATTGCCTGTGTCGACCGACACACCCAGTGTATCGATCGACGCAACACGATTACGGGTACTCGATCTCAAATCGAAACCCTAGAATTATTTACGGATTTTCGCTTTGTATCGACCGACACACGCTTTGTGTCGATCGATACTGTGCGATAAACCCTAAATTTTATTCGCGAGTTTTCGCTCTGTGTCGACCGACACACGCTTTGTGTCGATCGACACCCTGCGGCAAACCCTAAAATTTTATATTTTGCGCCGCGGCGTGTCGACCGACACACGCTTTGTGTCGATCGACACAGTGCGATTTTAGCAATACCATCGTTTTCAACAGAGACAAAAATCCGAGATTTAATCAGTGAAAAACGATTTCAACAAGCAATATACAGATCAACAACATCAAGTTTTGATTTTATATCACCAGTTTCAATAGCTAAACCCTAAGCATGCTCTGATACCACTGTTGGATCCCGATGGATCTAGGGTTTGTTATATTGAAATTTAGAACCAACCTCGTTCTTACCTTTGGCAGCGGAAGAAGATGGTGAACGAGATCAGTGGAGCAACGCAACGCTTTGCCTCTACCAGATACACACGCACGCTCGCTGGAAACAGGATGCTAGTGCCGGATCAATGGGGATCGATAGGTTCTGGTGTGTCTAGTGTTTCTGTCAAGAAAACTGGACGGCTCTATTGTTTAGGTCGAACTAAACACGTTTTTTATTCGACCTAAACGTGCTTAACGGGCCAGACTCAATTAAGCCATAACCCGAAAAGCCTGTTCGGAAAATCCGAACTGTGTCGACCGACACACAAGCTGTGTCGATCGACACAACACCATTATATCGATTCTTATGTGTATTTCAATACACATAACATGATCATTGCCACAATGATCATTCCCATGTCGTATCTTCCAGTTCGCTTAGGTGTGTGACCCTATAGGATCATATAATACTGGCAGTAAGTCCACGACCTACAGATTGCAAGAGGCTTCTAGCAAAGCATTGCAAACGCCCATTATTATACGAATGTCAGATCTCGACACACAACTATCACATGAGTGAGTACAGGTGTGATTTCAGGACACTATCCCAACAGGAGGATCTACCTCCTATTTCGACCGGTGAGGAACCGGTCCGGGTCTCGCCTGAAGAGCCTGCCCTGCGCAACTCTCGGTCGAATGGTTCGAGAGGGTCGAACGGTCAGAGCCGAGGCGGCCCTCCTCCGGCGGCGAAGCGTCGAAGGACTGACGCGGAGGTGAGCTCGAGAAGATTGGGCCCGAGTGTTGAGGCGAGGCCTGCTTCTTCTGGGTCCTCGGGGTCTTTCAAATGGCGCTTCAGGCACCAGAAGGAATGCCTGATTGCGGATGACCCGACGGGTGTTGCTTATCTGCTAAGGCATTTCAAGCCCGCAGGTGTTCAGCTCCCGGCTGTCGGGGATATGGCTCTCGGTGATACTTACACCGAGCTGATGGCGGCTTATGGGAAGGTAATAATTCCCTTCGTTTTTTTTTTCTTCGTGCTCAATTTTCATCACACACATATTCTTTATTTGGTAGGCCTTGGAGGCTGCGAACAGGTTTGCGGCTAGGGCCGAGCGCGAGCTGCGAGAGATACCGCAGGTGAGCGAGCTCGACACTGTCAAGACAACGGTCAGCGACTTGAAAACGCAGTTGCAGGGGGCCTTGGCTCGGGAAGAGGAGCTAAGGAAGAAGGCGGGCGACCTGGATAAGCAATTGCAGGGTGCCTTGGCTCGAGTTTTGGTTGCGGAAGAAGCGAGCCAAACGGCTATTGAGACTGGTCGGGTTGCGGACGCACGGGCTGCGCAATGCCAGGCTGATCTGGACAAGGTTCTCTCTGACCGGGAGTTTGATGTCAAGGTAGCAGCCCATGAGGCGAGGAAAGGGCTAAACGGTGAATATCTCAAGATTCTCGAGGGGATCTCGGCGAAGGAGAGCCAGAGGAAGGTCGCCGTGAGCGCTGAGATGAGGCTCCAGGAGGCCTTGGCTAATATCGCGCTTATTGCCGAGTTCGCCTCTGGCGAATTGGACCTGACCAAGGAGGTGATGGATTTGGCCGAGAAGAAGAGATTAGCCACGGAGGAGATGAATGCTGCGGCGGTGTCGGACTTCAGCATCAGCAAGCTTAATTTGCCAGTGATGTCGGATGATTCCGTGATCCTTGCGCGCCCCCCAAATCAGGCGGCTACTCGTCTTGATAAGTATGGGTCAAACCTCCCGACCGGAGTTAGCTCGCGAGTTAGCGATGAGGTCGAGGGTCAACTTGAGGAGGACAGGGCGACCGAAGGTCAGACGGAGAATCAAGACGAGGCTTCCTCTCCTTCCAAGCAGTTCTAGTCCTTTTCATTTGTTGCCGCCCGAGAGGGTTTTTAATTCAGACTTTTCGTTGCCCGAGGGGGCTTTAAATTTTTTTTTAGACTTTTGTTGCCCAAGGGGGGCTTTTTGTTCGATCTTGGGGGCACTATGTCCCCCTTCTTTTTATGAACTGCTTTTTTCGAAATCTTTCATGCCTTAGCATAGATTTTTATGTTTTTATGCCTTAACATAAAATTCGAGCCGTTGCGGCGATTCGAACTTTTCCAGGGGAATCGAGCAGAGAACTTATTTTGAGTTGCCTTAGGTAGTCCTTTGTGAACTTTAAGTCAATCAAATTTGAGCTCAAGCTCTCTGCTAGGAATAGTCTGGAGCGCGACTACTTCGTAATGTAAGATTCGGGCTTAATCGTTGAATTACAAAGAGAAGTATTAAGTATGAAAACGAATCGAAGTAAACTTACAAAGATTCGACTTGGGGTATGTAGAGGTTGCATGCATGAATGGCTGTCTTGACCTCGTTATTTTGATTAAGGGGTGGGGCAGCCCCCCGATTCTTTTAATCCGTACAAGGTTTAGAAGAATTGTGTTTATTATTTTTTTGGAAAGATCGTTCTGGATCTCTTTCTTTGGGACGATCATTTCAGTTCGTTCGAAGCGGGAGGACCGTTCTAGGTCGCTTGTTTTTAGGACGATCATTTCAGTTCGTTCGAAGTGGGAGGACCGTTCTAGGTCGCTCGTTTAAAGGGATAATTTCATATCACTTGGTTATAGAAGAGATAATTTCATATCGCTTTGAAGAGATAATTTCATATCACTTTGAAGAGATAATTTCATATCGTCTGTTTTAGAAGGGATAATTTCATATCACTTTGCTATAGAAGAGATAATTTCATATCACTTTGGTCTTTTGGGAGACCGTCTGAGATCTCTTGGAAAGGATAATTTCATATCGCTTGATTTTAGGAGAGATAATTTCATATCACTTTGATTTTGAAGAGATAATTTCATATCCTTCGTTTTGGGAATGTCATGATTCTAACTTTTACGACAGAAAGAAACATTGGATTAAGAGACTTATTTTGGTTTCACAAAGATAAGTTAGGGTAACTTCCTCGGAAGCTGCTGAGCTCGGCGTGAGCTTTGTTTTTTGGGGGGCGGCTGCGCTCGAAGTCGAGCTGCCTACGTACCCTTTTTAAGGGGATCAAGCCATTTCGTAGTTCGATTATGTTGATGTACTCCTAGTGGAAAGACTTTTTGAGGTTGATGATGTTCCAAGGTCGTAGTTCGGGCTTCTGGGTTTCCACCGACTTGAGTCGGTAGACCCCGTCCTTTACGACGTCGGTGACCTGGTAAGGACTTTCCCACTTCGCTCCTAATTTTCCAGCGTGTTCTTCCTTTTTATGGTCGAACACTTTCCGCAAGACGAGCTCTCCTACTTGAAACCTTCGAGTTTTGATTCGGGAGTAATAGTAGCGAGCTGCGGCTTGTTGGTAATTCTGGAGTCGAGCTAATGCGAGGTTCCTCCTTTCGTCGACGAGGTCGAGCTCGTCAGTTATCATCTTGTTGTTAAGTTCCTCTTGTCGTGGGCATTCTTCTTTGCGAATGCTTGACACAAGGATTTCAGCTGGTACTACCGCCTCGATCCCGTAAGCCAGCGAGAAGGGAGTCTCGCCAGTGGATTTGCGGGGGGTAGTCCTGTAGGCCCAGAGTACGGCTGGGAGTTCGTCGCTCCAGGTCATTTTGTACTCGTTGAGCCTTTTCTTGAGGCCGTTCATAACCGCTTTGTTAGCTGCTTCTGCTAGCCCGTTCCCTTGGGGGTAGCGTGGCGTTGAGTAAGTCAGCTTTATGTTCCAAGTTCTGCAGAACTCTTTGAACGTGTTTGATATGAACTGAGATCCGTTATCGGTGACGATCTCGTGGGGTAGTCCATGTCTGCAAACGATGTTTCGCCAGACGAACTCCTTAACATGAACGTCCTTAATTTTCTGGTATGACTCTGCTTCAATCCACTTGGTGAAGTAGTATGTCATTACCAATAGATGTGTGGCTTTCTTTTTGCCAGATGCGACTAGTGGTCCAACGATGTCCATTCCCCACCGCATGAATGGGTATGGTGATGAGATAGAGGAGAGTTTCTCCGACGCTTGGTGGATAATTGGGGCATGCTTTTGGCATTTATCGCACTTGTTGGAGAAATATTCGCATTCGGTGGCCATTGTAGGCCAATAGTAGCCTTTCCTTTTGATTCGCACGGCCAATGCTCGTCCTCCGGAATGGCTTCCGCAGGATCCGTCATGTGTTTGTGCAATCACGGCTAGGGCTTGCTTTTTGTCAAGGAATTTATGGTAAGGTCCGGAGAGGCTCCTTTTAAAGAGCTCTCCTTGTGTGACGCAGTACCTCGCGCTTTGCATTTTAAGTTTTCGCGCCTCCCATTTGCCGTCGGGAACTTCGCCGTTTGTGATGTATCGAATGATCGGAGTTCTCCAATCTTCGTCGTTGTTGGGCTCAGGTCCCTGGCTAGTGGATGCGGTTTGAATTGGTCCGTCGGGGACGTTCGCGACGTATACGGTGTTTCTAGGATCAAGATCATCGTCAATCTCGATGATGTCGCTATTAGTGTCTCCGGGACACTCTTTGCGTTTGACATCGTTCTTCACAGCGGGCCCGTCCTCTTTCAAGGACAGAGCTTTGAGAGCTATGTCGATGCTTGGTTTTTCTATCCCTTCGACTGGTATGATCTTTTTGAGGTTAGGATCTGATGTCGATGCTAATGCGGCTAGCGCATCGGCTGCAGTGTTTTCACCTCGTGGGATTCGTGTTAGATCGAAGAATTCGATCTGTTCGGCCAATGTATGGACTACCCGTAGGTATGCTTCCATTCGTTCGTCTTTGGCCTCGTAGTCGCCATGATATTGGCTCGTGACCAGTTGGGAATCGCTGAAGGCATTTACTTCTCGGGCTCCTATTGCTATCGCAAGTCTAAGCCCAGCTATAAGCGCTTCGTATTCTGCCTCGTTATTCGATGCGGCGAAGCCCAATCTAAACGATTGTTCTAATACCTCACCCGTTGGGGAGACTAATTTCACTCCGACTCCGGACCCTTGTCTTGAGGAAGCTCCATCGACGTAGAGTTTCCATCTTTGGACCGAAGTCGGGTCGAGTTCTATAGTCGGAGGGAGCTCGATTATGAAATCTGCCAGTACTTGCGCTTTTAGGCATGTTCGAGCTTTGTATTCAATGTCGTACTCGCTAAGTTCGATAGCCCATTTGACCAAACGACCTGATTGGCTTGGACTGTGAAGGATGGTTCTCAGTGGCTGAGAGGTCATCACTATGATCGAGTGCGATTGAAAATACGGTCGGAGTTTCCGAGCCGATGTTACTAGCGCTAAGGCGAGTTTTTCCATGGCGGGGTACCTGGTTTTAGCATCGATCAAGGTCTTACTGATGTAATACACCGGCCGTTGTTCGTTTTGTTCCTCGCGAACCAGGACTCCACTTACTGCTGCCGTCGAGACAGCCAAATAGAGGTAAAGGGGTTCTCCTTCTACTGGTTTCGCCAGTATGGGTGGTTCACTTAAGTAAGCTTTGAGCTGAGTGAATGCCTCTTCGCACTTTTCGTCCCAAAGGAACTTTTTGTTTGCTTTGAGCAAGTGATAGAAGGGTAGACATTTATCAGTCGACCTTGAGATGAAGCGATTCAGAGCAGCTATTTTTCCGGTTAGGCGCTGGACTTCTCGCGTTGTTTTGGGAGATTTCATCTCTACGAACGTTGCGATCTGTTTGGGGTTCGCTTCGATCCCTCTTTCAGTTACTAAGTAACCGAGGAACTCTCCTGAAGGGACCCCGAAGGTACATTTAGCTGGGTTGAGTTTCATCCCATACTTATTAAGAATGGTAAAGCATTCTTTTAGTTGGGGGATGTGATCCTCGTACCTGGAAGATTTTACCAGCATATCATCGATGTAGACTTCCATGGTTTCGCCTAGGAGTCCTGAAAACATCTTGTTGACGAGGTGTTGGTAAGTTGCTCCTACGTTTTTCAGCCCAAAGGGCATGACTTTGTAGCAGTACGTGCCTCGATCCGTTATGAACGAAGTCTTTTCTTGGTCTGCAGGGTTCATCAATATTTGATTGTACCCTGAGAACGCGTCCATAAAGGATAGCAGCTGATGTCCAGCGGTGGCCTCGACCAGTCGGTCGATGTGCGGGAGTGGGAAGCTGTCCTTTGGACATGCTTTGTTGAGGTCCGTGAAGTCTACACAGACCCTCCACTTTCCGTTCTTTTTCTTAACCACCACGGGGTTCGCGAGCCAGTCGGGGTACTTGACCTCTCTGATCGATCCGATTTTTAATAACCGATCGACCTTGTCATTGACGGCTTTGGCCCGCTCAGGGCCTAGTTTTTGACGTTTATGTCTTACCGGTTTGTAGGTTGGGTCGACATTCAGCTCATGGCTGGTTACGTCGATGTTTATCCCTTTCATGTCTGCTGAAGACCAGGCGAAGGAGTCGACGTTCTGTTTGAGAAAAGAGACCAGTTCGTTCTTAACCGGCTCTGATAGGTCGATTCCGTTGCCAACGAGTCTTTCGGGATGAGCCTCGTCTATGCAGACCTGGGTCGTGAGGTCCTTTGGGGGTCCTATTTGACTTGGGTCGTTCGACCTTTTGGTCTGCATGGTGGCGAGCTCCTCCTCTTTCTGTAATTGCTACGGAGGGGATTTCTCGATTTGCTTGTATCCGTTCATGTAGCAATGACGGGAAATCTTTTGACTTCCGTGAATGGTTTTGATCCCTTTGGGTGTCGGGAACTTTACGCATTGGTGGTAGGTCGATGGTACCGCTTTCATGTCGTATATCCATGGTCGACCTAGGATTGCGTTATAGGGAGCTGGCCGATCTACTATGACGAACTCTGTCATTCTCCGAACTCCTCCAGCAATTACTGGGGCGAAGACGGAGCCCATCGAGTATGTCGTTTCGCCAGCAAAACCTACTAGTGGTGTCTTTTCTTCCACAATCTCGGAGTCGTTAAAGTCCATCTTTTTGAACGCGTCGTAAAAGAGGACATCTACCGAACTTCCTGTGTCAATCATTATCCTTGAGAGTTCGACATCTCCCACTACTAGACAAACGAGGAGAGCGTCGTCGTGTGGTTTGTCGAGATTACTTGTCTCCCTCTCGTGGAAAATGATTTCGTGGTCTGGACCCAACATTGGGGTTTTTCCCCCTCTGTCGGTCTCGACTCTTCTTTGAAGAGCTTTGATCGAATTGACCGAGTCGCGGCAAAGCTTGGAGCCACCGAAGATGAAGTCGATTCGTTTAGGGGGTATAGCCCATACACCCCCCCCCCCCCCCCCCCCCCCCCCCCCGCAGAGACGAGGGAGATTGATTCTTGAGCGTAAACTTTTGGCAGGAGCCGGAGGCGGGGATAGTGCCGAACCTCCCGGAGTACCGCTCAGGTTAAGCTCGCCGAGGATGAACTCGACTCGCTTCCGCGACCCTTGAAGGAGTGTTTCGGGAGATTCCGGCTCCTTTGACCGTTCCCGTTTGTTTTGAGAGTGCTTTTTGGAGTTCGACTCCTTGGTCTGTTTGTTTTCCTTTTTGTCGGACAGAGTTTCCTCCTTGACCTCGGAGTCTTTTTTGCTTTCTGACTCTTGTTTTTGAGCCTCTGCTTTAGCTCGAGTATAACAGTCCTCGGTCGAGTGTCCTCTTTTATTGTGGAAATCACAGAATTTTTCCTTGTCGAACTCGAATTTCTTTGAGCTCTTTGCGCTCTCGACTGCGTTGACGTTCCCTGATTTACGGGAATCCTTTTTCGAGTTCGAATTATGCGAGCTCGACGGGTTCTTTTCTTTTCGGTGTTTTTCCCTGAGGGCCGTGGTTTCGTCCTCGAGGCGAGCGAAGGCCGATGCGCGATGGAGGGCGTCATCGAGCGTTTGAGGTTCGCGGACTGTTATTTCTTCGCGGAATCTGGTTGAGAACCATAGTCCCCGTCTTAACGCTTCTATAGCTACCTCGTCTCGTGGTTTCGCGATTTTGGATTTTATTTCCTTAAATCGGTCGATGTACGAGCGAAGTGTTTCATCAGATTTTTGAGAGACGCCAAATAAGGCTGCCTCGGTAGTCTTTTCCTCGATGAAAACGGAGTATTGTTTGAGGAAAGCCGTCATGAACTGGGTGAAGTTGTCAATGGACCTTTCTTCCAGTCCGGCAAACCATTCTAGAGCAGAACCTGATAGGTTTTCCGCGAAGAGCCTGCAGAAGGCTGGCTCCCTCTCCTCATCGGTAAGGTACACCCTTGCCATCGCTAGTCGGAATGCCCTGATGTGGGCTTTCGGGTCTGATTTCCCAGAGAATTCTGGAAACTTAGTTTTCTTGATCTCTCGGATCCTTGCAAGCGCGATCCGATATGTGAACGGCGTTTGTTGTGTTTCTTCGATCACTCGATCGATGTCAGGAGCCGCGCTCGTCGCCATGTGAACTTTCGAGCTCAGACTGTTAAACTGGGCTTTAGCCTGTTCGATGTATTGTCTAAGCATATCGTGTTCATCGCCCCCTGTGGGTGCGAACTGGACTTGTGCCTGCCCTGACGTTTGTTCTGGAAAAATGGGGTCGAGGAGATCGATCAATGGGATCGACCTCGTCTGGTCGACCTGGGGTGTTCGGAATTGAACTGAGTTTGATCCGTTAAGGAGTCCCGAGCTCGAGGCGAAGGCAGAACCTCCTAATTGTCTCGGTCGGATGTTAGAATTACTCGGAAAAGGTGGTGGCCCGGGTAATGGTCGGTTTCTTGATCCGGTCGGGTCTGTGACCATCGAACTCGAACCAAATAGGGTCGGTATCGTGATAGGGGTCATTGTAGGGTGGAAGCCGCTATTTGACGTATTACCGAAATTTCCCGACGTTCCCGGAGGAGTTATCACCTGGGAGAAGTCCAAGCGGGTACACAGTGGAGGACTTATGGGGGTTCGCGTTGGTCTGCCCTCTTGGCTTTGACTGGCGAGCTCTTCAAGGCGAGCATTTAGACGCTGCTCTTGTTCGTCGAGCTGCGCTGCCAGAGAACGGTTTGCGATCTATTGGGCCCTTGCGCTTGCCTCGTTGTTTCTCGTTCGATCTACCAACAGGCTTAACATCGAACGGATCTCGGCAAGATTGCTCGGCCCTTGTCTCTGTGGAGCAGAAGGCAGTGGCGAATTGGGTCTGGTTACTCCAGATCCTCCTCCTGGGGTGGGTATTGAGTCATTTCTCATCCACACCCAGTTTCTGCTCGGATCATTAGTCCCTGACAAAACGTTTGTCGGAGTCTGGCTTGTCGCGATTGTTTGAGCGACGGAGCCGGCTGGTGTCGAGGTCGTGGAGACTGAGGCAGAGCTCGTCAACACGCCGTCGGTCTGACCCATGTTTCTTACCCCGGTAGTGTTCTGAGGAACGTTGTCGACCGTTTGAGGGCGGTCAACCGGCGGTGTGGCGCTGGGAGAGCCAGTCTGGTCGGGATTCATCTCGATCTATCGGATCTAGGATCTGATTCTTAAGATAGGAAAGGCTATAGAATGTCCCCACAGTCGGCGCCAAATGTGAGATCCGGGATTCACACTAAGAATTTGTATTCGTGGATTTGGACTTTTGGATATAGAAATGGTATAGTTTCCTATGAATCAAAGACTTTATTGAGATTGATCGTCGAGATAGAACAAACACAGTCGAAAAGAGAGTACAAAGTATAGAATCAAGCTATCTAGTCGAAGTGTTCTTAGCCTAGGTTGGAATTGTCTTTAATGAGCCGCCACTTCTCTTCTTAAATAGCCTCGATTCTGATCTCTTCGTCCCGATCTTTCGGCCTCGTCGTTATAACGATCTCCGAGATTTATGCGGATCAGTTGAACTGGCGAAGACCGAGTTGCTTTATCTCCACGTCATCCTCAGCCGAGCTCGAGCTCGATTGTCTCCGACTTCGGCATCGTCTGGGCCTCTCCAAGGCGCTTGCTTTGCTTGGGCCTCAACAAGAGAGTTGGCTCTCCCGTCTATCTTTGATTCTGGAATGGGCTCGTAATTACGGGCCTTTGTCTTGTCTGTTAATGGGCCGGATTTCCTAGGGGGAAATCCAGTACCAACAATTGCCTGTGAAGGCACTCTTTTGTCCTCCATTGAAGAATCTGTTACCCTGCTGATTACCAAATCTGTTGCCTTGGAAACCAGATCCTCCAATGTAATTCACATCTTCTTCCTGAGTGTCCTCCTCAGTCTGAATTACCTCAACATCTTGAGCAAAGTGGACAGCTTTCTTACCAGCTAGAAGATTACAAACTGTGTCCAGCTTGGATCTAATATCAACAATCTCTGAATTCTCTACACTTCCACCAGATTTCTTCCTCCTCTCATCCATAGTCTTGAAACTGTTGCTGCTCACTAAGTTCTCAATCAACTGCTTAGCTTGTGCAGGAGCCCTGGTGTTGAAGTTTGCATTGATGGAGTTATCTAGTGCAGACTGATATGGCAGATCTATACCTCTGAAGAAGATACCAAGCAATTGGACTTCAGTGAATCCATGTTGTGGACAGTCACACTGGTACTTCCTGAATCTCATCCAGGCAGCCTTAAGAGGTTCCACAGATCCTTGGGAAAATGTGAGTATGTCCTGTCTGGACTGGTCTGAACGCGCACATCATAGAAATGATGCAGGAACTCACTCTTCAGGGCTGCCCAAGTATCAAACTGCCCAGGTGGCATGTGCTTCAGCCATGCAGCAACGTCTCCAGCGAGACTGTGTGGAAAGAGCTTAAGGAACATATAATCCTGGCAAACTCCATCATACTTCATGCCAGTGATTATGTCCTCAAACTGATCAATGTGACCCATAGGCTGCTCTGTGGGGTAACCATGGAATGCATTATGTCTCATCAGCGAGTAGTAGATGGTCTTAATCTCAAAATCATTCCTCTCAAAGCCAGAAATCACTAAAGCTGACCGGTTTGCATGAAACTCATCTGGTCTGTTGTAGTCAGCTAAAGTCCTCTCATGGACAACCATCTCTCTACATTGGGCCTGTCCTTGACCTTGGTTCTGCTCCTGTTGCGGTTGCTCAGGAGGATCAGGGATGACATTCCCTGCAGCATCAACCCTTTGCCCAGCAGCATTGTACGGGTTGTTTTGTGGATCCCTCAGGGTCCCTTGAGCATCGGGTATCAGAATCAGTCGTTCACGTAGCATTCTTGCTCTTCTTTCTCTTCTGTTAGTTCTCTCTAAACGTCCAAGTTCTTCAAGTTCGAGATTAACGAGGTTCAAGTTCGGATTACTTCGAGTTTCACGCGTCTGCATAAACTGTCTGTAATCGTCAAGCAACGATAGATGCTATCAGTGCAACGATCGATTCAATCTCAAAATCGCCTAGTGACGATCGACACAAGAGGTGCAACGATCGACGCAAGGCGAAATCGGTACCAGCGACAGAGAGAAAATAGAGAAAAAGTTAGTAATAATAAAATAAAAACGAAAACAAAAACAAAGAAAAGAAAAATTCCTAGTAAAAATCCTAAGTTCGGTCCTATCGAAGACTCTAAGAGTCCCCGGCAACGGCGCCAAGAACTTGATAGGGGTCTAGTTTTAATCCTATTCTACTGCAAGTGCACAGTTAAGTGATTGTAGTATAAAGGGTATCGAATCCACAGAGACTCTGGTCTCGATAGAATAAGAACCGTAGAGATTAATACTAAGAAAGCAGAATGTGAAGTAAAATGAAAGCAAGACAAGAAAATAAATCAGTAGCAAGATTGGTTGTGAAAGCAATTAACTAAAAGCGCTAAGTCTAGGGAATTCTCAGGAAATCAGACAAGCAGACAAGTTAATCAGTCAGGAACTAATTAAACACATTTCTAGAACTCAAATCACGGAATTAGAATTAACCAAATCTCTTTGCAAAAATCCTCTAAGTCTAAGTGCAGTAATCCAAATCTCTTTGCAATTACTAACAGATTAAACCAGCATTAATTTCAAGTTCGATATGTTCACAATTAAACTAAGCCAAATCTCTTTGCGAATAATTTAATTGCTCAACCTAAATAGTTCAGATTCTAAACCACACTCTCGTGTCATATTTAGCAACCTAAGATCTAGATTCTAATTGATCAGGCTAGAACTAGCATTAAGCACAATTTAGATCGAAGAACATTCTAATCATGTGAATCCTTAACTGAATTAAACAAGTCTAGCAAGTCATGAAATCCCTAATGAGAAACCCTAAACCTAACTATGAATCTACTCAGACATAGAATATGAAAGCATAATCAATGAATAGTTAGATTGCATATAAGAAATTAAATAGATAAAGGGGTTCGAAATCTTCTCCAAAATAGATGAAGTACATGATTAGATGAAAGCGTATGTAAAATAAATACCAAAATCCTAATTATATAGGCATAATCTCGGCTGGGACTTATGTGTAAATACTGGAACTTTTCTGGGCCAAAGTTCAAAATCTTCATTCTTTAATAAACCGCCGCGCTCGGCCCATCTCGCTAGTGTGTCGATCGACACCAAAGGTGTGTCGATCGATGCATGATCAATAATCGGACAGTGAGCTCAATCTCTCGGCCAAAACACTCCAAAAGTTCCAAAATGCTCCAATATCTCCAATTCCGCTCCAAACCTGATTAAACCTGTAAAAGACTCTAAAAGAACACAAAAGACGCTAAAACACAACTATATCATGGCATAAAACCGGTAAAAACCATGATATATCAATAACCGAAACCTTTTTGATCATGTATCGACCGACATTACTTTAGTGTCGATCGACACAATTCTACCAAAACCAAATTGCGATAACCGATCAATCCAATTGACTCGGTTTCGATAACCGGTCAGTGTCTACCGACACTACATTAGTGTCGGTCGACACCAACCAAATCAAAACAATCGCAATAAACCGTTTCCAAGCGGTTTAACCAACTTTAACCAAGCTCGATAACAGGTCCAATCCAATTGAACCGATTATCCTAATCGCAAGGTCTGTGTCGACCGACACAACTCTTGTGTCGATCGTCACAAGGCAAAATTATGTTCGGGTTTTCGTCCTGTGTCGATCGACGCCGGATTGGCATCGATCGACACCATGCGGAAAACCCTGGAAACGTTTACTATTTTGAAAAAAAAAACTAAACTAGATTACTTTGATCAAAATTCAATTTAGCATGCATATATCCAATATACAATGATCCAGATTCATCTAATCTAATCAACATGCTACAGATTCAGTGGAACCCTAAGGCTCTGATACCACTGAAGGAATTTCTAGCAGTTCTAATCAGGATTAGCAACCCTAGGTATAAATTCCAAGCCTAGGATCTAGGGTTCATGTTTATATCATTAAATCTACATCAGATCTCGAAGATACCTGGAAAGTTATGCAGCGGAATATGATCAGGTGTTCGAGATTCTCAAGCGCCTCAAATGCTGCGCCTCTACTGGTATCCACATGCACACAAACTGGAACGAGCGGGATGCTAGTGCCGTTAGAGATCAGATCTCTCTCAGGGGTTTCTGTTTCACCGAGGTGGCTGTAAAATCAGTCATGTGGCTGTAAAAGTCGACCATATATCATATATATTGACTTTTACCATGACCTAATTAGCCAAGGCTCAAACCGTGTTAGTTAAGTGATGAGCCAAAATCGCTATTTTGGTTCGCGATCTGTGTCGATCGATGCACCTTTGTGTCGATCGACACAACCTCAGAAACTTGTTATTGAATGCATATCAAATATACATTCATCAGATCATTACACTAATGACCAACCCCATATCTATGTATCCAGTTTGCTTAGGTGTGTGACCCTGTAGGATCATATAATACTTGCAACAAGTTCTCAACTCATTGATCATAAGTGGCTTCTAGCAAAGCATTATGATTGCCCAATATTATATGACTGTCTCATCTCGACAATACAACTTTCACTTAGAGAAAGTACAATAGATTTCAGGACATTCCCAACAGGTAGTGTCGGTCGACACTCCATCGTGGTCGAGACACCATCTTCAACTTGTTGCACAAATCACCATAAACGTCCTAATATTCCTCTCTTTGCTCTAAACACAAGCTTACCTGTAAAAGACTTAATAGACTCTAAAAACTAGGTTAAAGACTCAATATGTACACTTATATCATGGTTGAAAACCTAGAAAAACCATGATATATCATATAACATACAATGATGTACTCTATCCTTCTTACAAAGAGACATGCTATGCAAGAGGATTATTAGATGATGATCATGAATACATTGATGATATCATTAGAAGGAGTTTCTATACTACATCATCATCATCACTTCGTCGGGTTTTTGTTATGATGCTCAGCTCGGGTAGTTTATCTCAGCCAGAAAAATTTGGCAACAAACTTGGGAAGATCTCTCGGAGGACATATAACATAATAGAAGACAATATTTTAACAGACCAAGTTTGTATATCTAAAACTATTTTGTTAATATCATATATAGTTTGCCAATATTGTACTGAAAAGTACAATTTGTATTTTGCAGATCTCAGTTTGAGTGACGAAGAGAAAAAAGAAAATGCTTTACAAGAAATCGAGAAGATCCTTAAAAGCAATGGAAGTTCTCTTTCTATGTATGCGGGTATTCCTCAGCCAAAGCAAGACGATAAAGATAACTATAATGTCTTGGTACTTGATGAGTTCAGCTATGACAAACTTGAGTTGAAAGCGATTCATGATAGAGATTTCAAGAAGCTAACAAATGAGCAGAAAATATATATGAGAAGATCACAGGGGCTGGTATACATAAACGTGGTGGAGTGTTCTTTGTCTATGGATTTGGTGGCAATGACAAAACGTTTCTGTGTAATATATTATCAGATGCGATCAGGTGTAGAGAAGAGATTGGTTTGAATGTTGCGTCCAGTGGCAGAGCTTCTCTACTCTTACCAGGAGGACGAACATCATATTCGAGGTTTGAAATACATATAAATCCAGATGAGTTTTCTATGTGCTCAATAATACCTGGATCTGATCTTGCTAATTTAGTGAAGCAAGCATCACTCATAATTTGGGATGAAGCTCCCATGATTAGCAAGCATTGTTTTGAATTTTTGGATAGAAGTTTGGCAGATATAATGAGAAATGGGGATGAAAAAACATTCAGTGGGAAAGTTGTGGATTTGTGGAGATTTCAGACAAGTTCTACCAGTGATTCAAGGTGAAACAAGGGCTGAAATTTTGTTGTCTGCTCTTAATTCATCACACCTTTGGCAGCATTGTTTAGTCTTACATCTCACAAAGAATATGCGTCTCCTGTCAAATGACTTGACAGTTCAGCATGCTTAGGAACTAAAGGAATTTTCTAAGTGGATATTAGATATCGGTGATGGAAAGATTTTTGAACCTAATGATGGTGATGCTCTAATTGATATTCCAGAGGAGTTTCTGATTACTAATGTTGAAGATCCAATTAAAGCGATATGCAGTGCAATTTATGGTGATTCAAAATCATTGCAGCTGGTTAAAGAACCTAAATTCTTTCAAGATAGAGCAATTCTTTATCCTACGAACGATGACATCAATACCGTAAACGAGCATATGTTAGATCAACTCGAAGGTAGTATAACTTTAGATTTGTTGGGCATACATAAAATTGTATATAAAGCAAAACGTTTTTAGACTTTGTTAACAACTTGCCTTTTTATCTTTCAGGTGAGGAAAGGATATATCTAAGTTCTGACTCGATTGATCCTTCTGATACAAGTGCAACCAATAATCAAGCTCTTACTCCTGATTTTCTAAATTCTATAAGAGCATCAGGTTTACCAAACCATAGTCTACGACTGAAAGTTGGTTGTGTTGTGATGCTTTTGAAGAACACTGATCCTGGTGGGGGATGAATGAATGGAACAAAATTACAGATCACGCAATTATCTGATTTTATGGTACAAGCTCGGGTTACAACATGTAAAGTTCAATATTTTTATATTGCTCACTTCATGAACATCTTGCTGCTAATTTTTATATTTGAACTGTTTTCTTTAACAGGTAAACGAGTGGGGGATATAATACTTATTCCTATATTACTGATAACATCTTCATACACGAAATTGCCATTCAAAATGAGGAGGAGACAGTTTCCTTTATCAGTTGCTTTTGCGATTACGATCAACAAAAGTCAAAGACAATCTCTGTCAGAAGTTGGACTGTTCCTACCTAGGCCAGTGTTTTCTCATGGCCAGCTATATGTGATTGTATCTAGAGTGACTTCAAAGAAAGGATTGGAAATTTTGATTGTGGATCAAGAAGGAAAGTCACAGAAACAAACAATGAATGTTGTCTTCAAGAGTATTTTTCAGAACCTATAAGCTATTCAAGTTTTATGTTTAAGGAGATTTTTAAGTTTTTTTTTTTAACTATGGACATTGTTAGTTTTATGTTATCATGTGATCTTATTATGCATTCAATAGTTTTTTGATGTTAAGTTTTATTTGGTTTAGTCGTTTTTTCTCAACTTTTACTCAACATATTTATTTTGATCATAAGAACTAATAGACAATATTTGGCTAAGTAAGCTTAAACATATAGAAACCATTTCTGATACTGATCTAATTACCTAACTAATATTCCCCTTCAACCTAGCAATGTTCTCTTTATTTTTTTACTAACCTTAATATTATTGGCTGTTTTTGGTTGCAATGAATAGAACATCCAATGAAGTTGAATATCGTATAGTACATCACCTGAGATACGATTTACACACAATATGTTAGTATATCCTTGATACTTTATATAAAATTGCTGTTAATAGTTCAGAATTTGTGACTGTTGTAGACATAAAAAAACTTATATGTGGATATCAATATCTGTCTGTATAATTGGTTCCTTCTGCTTTACACATTGTACGTTTATACACCTGATAGACAGTTTAACATAACATGTTAGTTAATCATTGATACTTAATATCGACTAAAATTTAATTGATCAAAATTTGTGATACGGGTAAAGAAAACAATTACTTATCTGTACATTGTCTATGCAATCGATATTCTTTGATTGATGCTCCAACCTGAAAAGTTCATTAATCAGTTACTTATCTGTATTGAAGATTTGTATTAAGTGTCCAATATCTAAGAAGACAAAATAGAGCTCAGAAGTAATTAATTAAGAGGAGCTCACCTTAGTCATCTAGGAGGAACGTCCAGCTATAGTGAAACTCACTACCTAAGACACTTTATAAAAAGGAAGATCTTAAGAAACATATCAATAGAGCTGTTTAAACAAGACAAACGATAGGGAAGTTATTGCACTTAGCTTTTATATAATGTGTTAAGTATTATGTTGCATTTTTGCTATGCAGTCAATACGCTTTATGTTGCATTTTTGCTATGGCCAGCTATAGTGAAGCTCATTATCTAAAAGACAATCCGTAAAAAGAGTTAGAAACATGTCCATATAGCTGTATAAACAAGACGAAAGTAATTGAAGTTATTGCACTTACCTATTAGATATGACCAAGTATTTGATAACGCATTGTCTATGTAATCGATTTGCTTTTGGTAAAGGTGTTCCAACTTGAAAAAGTTCATTAACCAGTTAAAACTGTATTGAGGATTGAAATTAAAAGTGTATAGTTTCTTTAATCAGTTGAAAAAGAGCTCAAAAGCATTGAGATATAGAAGCTTATCTTAGTCATTTTGGAGCCATGGCCAGTTATAATGAATCTCAATATCTAAAGACAAACACTAAAAAAGAAAGAGTCAGATACATGTCTATAGAGTATCATAATTTAGACGATAGTAATGGAATTTATTGCACTTACTTTTTACATATAAAAAGTATTTGATAGCACATTGTCTATGCTCAATCGATATTCTTTTTGATTGATGCTCCAACCTGGAAAAAAAGTTCATTAATCAGTTAATAGTGTATTGAGGATTGCAAATAAAACTTTCCATAGACAACTAATCAGGTAAAAGATAGCTCAGAAGTAATTAATTAATTAGAGCTCACCTTAGTCATCTAGGAGCAACGGCCAGCTATAGTGAAACTAATTATCTAGGACAATTTTTAAAAAGAGCAGTCAGAAACATATGAATAGAGCTGTTTAAACAAGACAAATGATTGGGAAGTTATGGCACTTAGCTTTTAGATAATGTGTTGATTACTTTGTTGCATTTTTACTATGAAGTCGATACGCTTTAGGATCCATGCTCCAAGCTGATTTATTAGATGTTTTAGATGAGTCAAATATCTCTAATCGGTTAAAAGAGAGCTCATAAGCAATGCGATATAAAAGCTTATATTAGTCATCTACGAGCTATGGCCAGCTATAGTTAGGCTCATTATCTAAAATACAATCGGTAAAAATAGTTAGCAACATGTATATAGAGCTGTCTAAACAAGACCAAAGTAATGGAAGTTATTGCATTTACCTTTTAGATATGACCAACTATGAGATAACACATTGTATATGTAATCAATATGTTTTTGGATTGTTGCTCCAACCTGAAAAAGTTCATTAATCAGTAAAAATTGTATTGAGGGTTGTAACTACAAGTCTGCAGTTTCTTTAATCAAGTGTAAAAAGAGCTCAAAAGCAATGAGATATAGAAGCTTATCTTAGTCATCTAGGAGATACCCAACTATATTGAAGCTCTTTATCTAAAAAACATTCTTTAGAAAGAGAAGGAGTTAGACTCATGTACGTATAGATGTCTAAACAAGACAAACAAAAAGGAAGTTATGCACTTAACTTTTATATACGAACAAGTATTTTCTCCTGCAGAGCTGTCAAAGAATAATAATCAAAACGAAGTTATGTCTTTACTTATCTAACACCAATAGACTAATATTTATAATGAGATATTCATCCAAAATATTTCATGAATAGATAAGATGAAAAGACTGTGACTATAAAGATCCACATCGAGAGAACAACACTCAACAAGCAGATTCGATTTATTCATGTGAAGGATGATAGATATCTAAAAATACGAACAAAAATTCGAGGGGAAGTTATGTCTCTACTTATTTAGCACCAACATACTAATCTTTATAATAAGATATTCAACAACAAAATTTTCATGAATAGATAAGATGCAAAGACTGTGACTCTTAAGATCACAGAGAGATCGGCAGTCAACCATGAGAATCGGTTTATTCATGTAGATGATGTAGATATCTAAAAATATGAACGAGTATTCGAGACAGAGGTTTCAATGAATAAGAACGATAGGAAGTTATGTCTATACTTATCTAACACCAACAAACTAATCTTTATAATCAGATATTCAAAAAAATGTAAATGAATATATATCTAAATAAAAGTAAGTTTATTTTGGTTTAGATATTCAACAAGTCCTTTGATGATTTTTTTTCATAATCAGATATGCAGAAATCTTAAAAAAACATTCATGAATAGATATCTAAAGATCTACAAAGAGAGATCAACACTCAACAATTATAATTTATAGATTCATGTCAAGGATATAGATATCTTTTTAAAATAAAACATAGACGCAAATCAGAAAAAACTTACAAATTCGACAGAGGAAGTATGAGGCCCATGCTTCATCTTCACCGATTACTTAGAAGTCAACCTACACAAATTAAATACATCGGTTAACAGATTCTACTCGATTAAACGGAAGGCAAAAGAAAGTGGTTGAGAAATGTGTCTAAGAATTTGTGAATAGGAAATGGAAAACAGGTATCCCATGAGGACAAGCTTGAAAGATCCGTAAGAAATCATCAGATATAACCGAAGTACTATGATCGAGAGCAAGTATAAAAGCTTACATGGGCGATGAGTAAATCGGAAGCTGTAAACTGAAACACTGATAAAATTTTGACATTATTGTTCGGTTTATACCGAAGATTCACTCTGTTTTACAGATTCGGCCATGGAAAGTAGATCCACGGGAGAGACATTAGTTACCCTAATGAGCTTTGAGCGCTAGAGAGAGAGTAGTCTAGAGAGAGAGAGAGAGCTCCCAAATCCGGATCTGTTTTTCCCTCTCCGCCGTTCGGCTTCATCGCCGGCGGTGTGAGAGGGAGTTTGTTTTCATTCCTTTTTTTTTCTTTCCTTCTTCGCCCTGTTCTTCGTATGAGGATTGGAGATGACCGGTGCTTTAGATGTGGCCGGCGACTCTCGGAAGCGGCGATGTGGTGGTCTCACGGTGGTGCGTGGTAGTTTCGGTGCATGCAGAACCGGATCCGTGAGGACGGGATCTGGGGATGTGTCCTCTCGCCTTCTCCTCTGTTTCCCGTGTAGATCCCTGGCGGTGGTAGGGCTTCTGGTCCAGCGGCGGTGTTGTGGTGGTTAGCCCGACTGTAGACGAGGCGCAGGAGCTGGCTCTGAGACTCTCCTCGTGGGTTGCGGTGGCTTTGAGGACGGCGGCGAACCTACCTCGGAGTCTCTCGGAGCTGGCGGAAGCTTCCGGTGGTGAGGCGTGGTTGGTCTTTTCTCCCATTTACTCCGGCGTGCCTATAATTTCTGCATCTTAAGCTCCTCTTCCTGCGTTCTTCCTCCTTCTTTTCTCGTCTCCGGCTGGTCCTATCTCCTCGGCGGCGTAAGGTGAGCGACAGAGGCGTGGCTTTTTCTTTTCTCCCACTCCGTTTCTTTGCCTTGGTTGGCCCTTCCCCTATCTCCGGTGTTGCAGAGCTTCTCTCGTAGGTCGTCAAGGAAGCTGTTCGGCGAGCACTTCAGTCTACGTGGTAGTGCGGCTCAGGCGGCTATTCCGGCGAGTGTCTTGGCGGCGATTCCTCTTTTGAGATCTAGGGTTTCGGCCCATTTTCTGATTCAAGCCCATTTGGGATTTGTAGTGGGCTTTTATTTTCTGTGTTTTGTTTCTTTGTTTGTAACCAAAAAAAAAAAAAAAAAAAATTATCTACTATAATATATGAACACCCTTTATCAAAAAAAAAACATTAGTTACCCTAATCTCTTTTTTATTACATGTGTTTTTTTGTCGCAATTCTCTTTCTCAGATTTTTTTTTTTATTTCTTTTTGTTGTCCGTAAAGAAGTTTTGTGGGCCTTCTTCTATTTTGGGATTTGTAATAAAATTTATAGTCTAAACTTATCTTTACAAAATTTGTTTGGGCTTATGTCCATTATATTACATATATAATACATATTATTATTGTTATTATTTTAACTATAATTTGAGATTTAAAATTATATAATAATTTTATTCTTTCCATAATATATATATATATATATATATATATATATATATATATATATATTCAAATATAATATCATGATTAAAAAACATTATAATAATATATAACCCTAAAACCATTATATAAATTTAAAATCTACTTTAATTTAAAAATTATCAATAATAAATGTAATTACTATTTCTAACTATATAATACATAAAATATAAAATTTTAAATAATCTAAAAATAACCTAAGGAGTATATATATTCAGAAAACATATATATATATATATATATTTAAATAAATAGTATTATGAAATTAAAATAAATATATATTTTGAAAGAAATAACCAAAAAAAAATTCAAACAAAAACAAAATCGTCAAAATAACATCATGCGCTTAGTGCGAGTCAAAATATAGTTCTATGTTAAATTTGTAAACTACAATCGTTATCTCATTAATAAACTAACAGACAATATTTTGTTATATTTAATGAGGATATTGTATTGTACAATAGACATCTATCGAAATGTAGAATATTCTTTTTATTTTTCCAACTAAATCCTTTTTATACATGAACATATCAATCATTTTAACATATCAATCATTTGTTAAGATATTAATAAGTTTTTTTCCAATTAATTCCATTTTAAACTCTAATTTATAATAAAGATATTAAAGTTGCAATATTCTAAACGAATTTTAAAATGGAAGTTAACCAATATTTTTTTTGACATATCCTTAAAATAGAAACTAAACGGTTAGCAATCATTACAATGGTTTTTAAAAATCTTAACTTAAAACTTCATAAGTTCTTAAGAGTTTAAAATACGAGTGAAGAAGACTTAATAAAAACCGAAAGTCTGGTAACTACACAAAATCAAACAGAGAAATATGTTAGATGTTGTTAATAATTTATATAATCATATTAATCTCAATATGAAAATTTAAACAAATTCATACATATTCATCAACTTGTTCAACTCATCCAATGTTAAACGATGATAGTCAATAGAAAAAGGCCATTCTTTACCTCTAAGCCATTTATTCCCTACAAACAAAAAAAAAAAAAAATCTCATTATTTTGTTCTATATTAATATCTTGCTCATATTTTATTGAAAACATGTCAACATACCATTAAATCTTTCGATCTAGAAAAATCGAAGCAAAACAAACAAATGCTTGTCAGAAACTTTTTGAAAACGCGGAGACAACTCTTCAACAATTGGGCCAAATGCAACACATTCTATAGTCATTTTTCTTCAATTCCAAAAACATTATTTAACAAGGTTTAGGTGATTATAAAACTCTGAGACTTAAACCATATGAGTAACTTACTTGAAATCTCTTATCATGAATTGGACTTTAGCAAGGATATGTGAATACGAACAGACCTCTGAAGAGTCATCATTCCATTCAAGCGTTCCAACCCATGTTATAGCTCCAACAACATCTATAGGAAAAAATCATTTAAATCTAAGTTAACCTAAAAGCAAAAAACACAATTTTTACATATCCGATGATAGATTTTTCGTCATATTCTAATAACAACGAACTGTAAACAACACTTACCAATTGAATATTTATCTGAAACTATACCATCATTAATTTTTGGATTGGTTTGATGCTCAAGGGGTCATCCAAAGTTGGAGGATCGAAGTTGTGGGTGGTTTTTGTTTCGGCATTGATAACAATGTACTTAAAAGTTGGACATACTTTGTCATACCTTGGCATTAACAAAACCCTAAAATCAGAAAAATTAAACCAACAACCTTCTTTCTCTAAAAGAAAAAAAAAATCGGGCGTTGTCTCCATACGACATGACTTGAATCCGATTTCCTTGTTGATCATAAAAAAATAATAATATGAGTTTTGAATAACCAAAGTTTACAAATTGAAATACCAAATGAAAACTCCCTAGGATTTTTGGGTATTATCTATACAAAAAAATGAAAAGGTTATAAAGAAAGACAAATATGTGTATACATTAGAAGAAGAATACCTCTTCATCAGATAAAATTAATTCCAAGAGAGCATCATAGTGAGTAAAATACCACGCCCTCAAAACTTTCGCTCTAACATTCCAGCGAGTATCCTTATAACTAATATTATAAATTTTGTGAAATTGTGAGTTTTTAGAAGCAATTGTTTTAAATGGATTCATTTTTTGGGTATGCTCTTTGCAATATCAGAGAGAAAGCGAGAAGGAAGAAGAAAAAAGTGAAGAGTTTTTAGGTTTTTTTTAAATAAAGAATTGGTAAATATTTTAAATCGATATGAATCAATTTCACCTTTCCACTAAAGTTCACATACTCCTTTTGAGCTTTTATAAAATATTTAAATAATTCATTGTTTATAAATCGATCTTGATAGCAATGATAAAACCTTATTCGAACTATCAGGACTAATCGAATAAATCAAATGTAGTGGCAATAAATATTATCGGACTTTATCGAACTGATTGATTAATACATCAACTTATTGAACAAAGAGTATTTACTCGTTTTGGTCTTGTCTAACATATTTACCAAATCTATCTTATACCACCAAATCCATTTATAAAGTAATAGACAATCCTTATTCGGACTATAGGCTTATTAGGACAATCGAGACATGTGAGGTGAACTAACAACGTCTTGGCAACAACCTTTAATCAGACTTTTAGAACTCGAGTATTAAGCCAGAATTTTTTTAGAAAATTGCAAACATTTGTTAGTTCACCTCACATCATTCACAAAAACTCGAGATGATTGAGCTTCTTCTTTCATGTGGCTAAGAATAAAATAGAATAAAAAAGAAAAATATAAAAATACATTTTACATCGAGACGAAGAAGAAAGTAATCGAAATGATTAAACTTTTAACCATCCAAAAAATATGGCCAACGAATGGAAAAAACATAGAGAAAACTTCTTGAAAAAATAGAAGATGCAAACGATTATGTTTCTAGGTCACCAAACTCACCTTATATATGATTTCATTTAAGACTAACATTCTTCTAATGGAAGATTGGTATATATCACAGAATAATTAAAAAAAAAAATCGAACTAATAAGTTATTCAAAAAGATATTGTGATACCTTTTCGGAAAGTTAATTAATGCAATGAATAAAAATAGAAGTAATGACATTGACCATAAATAAGTCCAACTTCAAATACATTTATTATTTTTAGGCCATACATGTCATCATTCCATGTCACTATTATCCTCCCCAAACTCACTCACGTGATGACACCTATGATTCAACTCCAAAATTACTACTCATTTATATGTATAGATATAGTAATTGCTCTATAAATTAATACTTGATATATTAATAACTAATATAAATTAATAAATTTATCAAGTTTTAAACTGAACCGGTTTAACATATCACAAATTCGATAAAATAATAAGGTAATATTTTATTTTGAAATTCTAGATAAATATATAGTCTTGTAAATACTATAAATTAATAAATAACATATGAAAATTTATGAAAGTATGAAATATTTAATTAAAATAATGTAATAAAATATGAATTAATGTTTTTAAAAAAAAATTGAAATAATTTTGGAGCTCATTTCTAATTTTCTTTTTTCTTTGTTAAATATTGTTTTCCATAAAAAAACTTATGGTGTTATCTACTGTAACTGCATCTAAAAATTATGAAGAGGTCTAAATGTGATAGTTGATTCCTTATGCATAAATGCTTCCAAATGTATTATAATATCATTTTTAAGTTTATCAACAACATTAAAAACAATATCCACTATTTCTTCTCTTGTACTCACATAATTTTTTTATGTATTTGATTTTTCATTGTTGACTTTGTAATATCAATATCTTAAAGTTTGTATTAAAAAAACAAAAATAAAAAATATGTAAATAATTAAATAAAATTTTCTATAAATAAAAAATCTAAAAATATACATTTAATATAAAATCTAGAAAATAAACATTTGATAAAACAAATATTTACAGAAATATTTTGTAAAAATTAATTATATATATAAAAATTAATAAATCTATAAGCTAGTAAAGTTTCAAAGTCCTAACATTGTTAATTTTTAGAGTTTTTACTTTTTTACTGTATATAATTTATTCTACATGTAGCATTCTATTTTCTCTCTCTTCGCGATAGATCTCTGCGACCGACCTTTGATTCTCCGCCAGAGTTGCGAGGTCGCTGGAGAGGGCTCTTTGTTAAGCTTTGTGGCGAGTTCATCGCCATGGCGATATGACCCCTGATGTTCTTCTCTTTGTTTCTTGGCTTCCCAAATTTGTTCATCGATGTGGCTCTTGGATTCTTAGGGACGAGATCGGGAATCCGGCGTTGATGTTATGTTGGGCGGAGGTTGCGATTTCTAGAGATTTGACTTGTGTCGCTTGGTGTTTCGTTTGGGATTGGGGTGGTTTCTGTGGTTTATTTCTCCATTCTTGTAGCTTGGTCGTGGAGGGCTTAGCTATGTCGAAATGTGTTCTACAATTTGCTTTGTCGGTGCTCTCCGGTTTGAGGAGTTGCAAATCCCCGCCTTGCCTTTTTGGCTTGGTTTGGTATGTCTTTCTGGTTTGTGTGTTTTCTTGTGGGTTAAAAAAACTTAACATTTTTTATAAAAAAATATTTAAATCCATTTAATCTAAATATTTGTTATAATGTTTGTCATATATTCAATATGTTTTTCCATCCATCCTTGTTGAAAACAACAACAAAAACTTCGTAAGATACAATAAATGTCAACCACTAGTCGTAACCCTGTTCAAACTCTCTCTTTCTCTAAACCTCCCTTTTTATCTCTTTCTCATACTTCCTCTTCTTCTCTTTTTGGGCTTCTCAATTCTGAGGAGTCGCCTAACCCCCAATGAGTATCAAATCATTTTTTTTGGAATATCCGTGGTTAATGATCCGGATAAGCATGAACCTTTTTGCAATTGGTTGTCTAGCCATCAACCACTTTTTGGTTCTCTTCTTGAAACTCATATTAAGGATCAAAGCATGAGCCCTCTAATGCTTAAGCTTTGTTCAGGTTGGAACTTCGTTTCTAATCACCTAGCTGATCATGATGGGAGAATTATCACTATTTGGAAAGCTCCTGTTCAGTTGAAGGTTCTTCATCAGTCTCCTCAATCATCAACCTGTAAAATCACATTCCTTCATGTCCTACCCTTATCCACACTTCTGTCTACGCCTCGAACATCTCTGCTTCTCGATCAGACTTGTGGGTCGAATTGTTAGGACTTTACTATTCTCTGCAACTTCAAAATCACCCATGGATCTTAGGTGGTGATTTCAACGAAATCCTACATCACGCAAAGCACTCATTGTTGGCCGTAAATACCAACTCTCATCAAATGATCGAATTTCGTGACTGCCTTACCCAGCTTGGTTGTTACGATCTTCGCTTCAATGGACCTCTGTTTACCTGGTCAAACTGTCAGCCTTTGTCTACTATTGCAAAGAAGCTCGACAGAGTCTTGATCAATGATGCTTGGTTTGTAGGAAATCCGAGCCAATTCTAACAGATTCAGAATTCTCGCGAGTTCCCGATAGCCTAGGATCTAGGGTCTAGTTAATTGAATCATGGATCTCACCTCGTGATTACCTGGTGTTTAGCAGCGGAAGATGGATCAGGTAATACGAGATCTATTGCGCCTCAGATGCTGCGCCTCTATCGTAGTCCACACGCACACAAGCTGGAATCCGCCGGGTTGCTAGCGTCGGTGTTCGGATCTCCTGGGAACTTTAGTTTCTAGAGGTTCTGTGTTTTCTCTCTGAGAAAAACAGTTTTGGGCGGCGCTCTCATCTGTTAGGTCGAAAATAATAAGATCACTTATATATCGACTCTCTCATAAACCGAAACATCAGTTTCGGTTTCGCCACTGTGTCGACCGACACATCCATTGGTGTCGATCGACACAAGTCTTGTATCGACCGACGCACCTAATGGTGTCGATCGATACACCTCTTTGAAACTCAATTCGATACGTATCCAATACACATCGATCAGACCATATGCCAATGATCTATCCCATGCAGAGTATATCCAACTTGCTTAGGTGTGTGACCCTGTAGGTTCACACGATACTGGAAATGAGTTACAACTCATTTGTCATAATTGGTTTCTAGCAAAACATTATGATTATCCAGTATCACATGAATTGTCCGATCTCGACAATACAACTATCTCTAGAGTTCGTACAATGTGATTTCAGGACATAATCCCAACAATCTCCCACTTGTACTGGAATCATCTATTCCTATAATCCCTTCGTCTCTATATCTCGATATGGCATAAGGCAAGAGACTGTGTCATCCTTATTATAGCCAACATCATGTTCATCGAGCTTCTGATTCATACTGATAAAACAAACGACTGACAATCACCTCGTTTGAGCACGGCCATGCATTTTCTCAGTATCAAATCTTCGATGGGCCCTGAGATATTTATCTCCCGTTATACAGGAGGGACAAATCCCATTTTGTTCCATCCCTGTTTCTACACATATTTCATGATACGTCGAAACAATGCCGTTATAGCCGCCAGTTACGGAACGACGTTTGACAAGGTCAAAGCGCACCAATTCATATGCTAGAAAGCATGATGAACTCAGGTCTAAGGACTATACTCTATAGTCGTAATGAGAACTTCCCATGACACTTATATATAACTATCCTGTGGAGTTCTCATTAAGCGGGTCATGTCCGATCATATGTTCACCAACATATATCTATGTGACTGACTGTGATAATCATATCATTGACTCCATGAAACTTAGTCCAACAGTCACCTCACATACTAGTCTGCTTAGTGTCCCATTTTAACAACCTTGACTAGGGACAATCATAATTTATGTCATCTTTTACTTATAGGGTTTCATGATCAAGTCTTCAACTTGATGACCTATAAGATGACCATAAAGTACTTTGGGACCATTATTTAATTATCCAATAATTAAATAATACTGATGTCAGTTTTAATTTACACAAACACTGCCAAAGCATGTCTATGTAAAGTTTACAACATAACTAAAATAACTCCCACTAGAATCAAGATCATCTTTTCAGATATCTTACACCTACAGCAACAGAATAAATTCCGTGCTTAGGTTGTGGGAGAGAGTGCGGTGCTATTGCTTGAAACAATTTCAACAAATTACACCGCCATTCAGATAAAAGCACTATTCTACGGTCTACTGCTTGGAGCCTTTCCAACAGTTAGCACCGCTATTCAGACAAAGAGACATAACCAGGTGGGAACCGGGAATCTTCTTTGTCCGACTAACTACTTTCAACTGGTTCGTCACTTTATCAGTTCACCACGAACCTATCATTAGTGTTTCTCAACACTTGGGATATTTCTGGTAACTATTCAGTGACTATTACCGGAGTACATTGGTATTTTCTCGTCATGCTTTATGCTTAAGCTGCATCTAGACGATCGCAAAATATGGCATTCATGATGGATTCTATTGCATCAGCATAAGTAATCACACTCATTAATACTAGTTCAGACAGTGTTCAAAACACTTCTTCTTGCTAATATTGTTACCAGCTCAGCCAGTGTCCAAGACACTTCATCTTGCTTAGATTATTGCCATAAGACCTTTGGTATGAAGCCATTCTTGGAATCAAGCACCTTAGAGCTGTCCAATACCTTATCAACATAAGGATTTTGACACTACCCCATTAGCTTACTCAATCTATATTAATAGATTCTTATTCCAAGAATTCATGCGGCTACTCCCATGTCTATCGTTTAAGTTTGACTTCCGACCTAAATCTTGACAAGACTTTAGCGTCGGAACGTCGTTTGTGAGATTCAAGTATGTTATCTACACACTGTGTGAGAATTGCCATTACGCTCCCACTAGTCTTCTTGTAAACGCATGGTTTCTTTTTCTTTCTGATCAAGTCAAAACTTTTGACCACATTATCAGAATGTTGATTCCAACTCCAAGATGTTTGTTTCAATCCAGAAATGGATCGGTGAAACTAACATGCATACCCAGCCAATTTTCGGAGTTGGGGCTCACCATCGCTACTTTGAATTTCGCATGCTCGTCACTTTTCAATGATCAACAGATCACGACAATTGGTTACGAGAAATCACTCTCGAGTTAGTGACGAATCCTTTCAGATCTGCGAATCTCAGGCTTCACAGGTGCAGATCCTACAACACTTTGTAGATCTTACCGCTGCTTTCCCTCAACAGGTTGAGCAGCCTCCTGTGTTAATCGAATTTCTTCGATGTGTACTTTTACTCCCACTGTTCCTTTTGAAAGTACGATCTTTCTCAAAAGACACAGTTCCGAACAACAATACTTTGTCCTCGGATTGGTTGCAAAAGTAGCAAGCCTTGGTTTCCTCAGGACAACCAGCGAGGTAGAACTTATCAAACATGGGTTCAAGTTTGTTTGTTGACTACTGTCTTACACAAACCTTGTAATCCCAATTAATCAGAAAAACTAATTTGGAAATCACCCAGTCCACATCCAATGTGGTGTTTTTCACTGATTCTGATAGAAACCTTTTTCTGCGCAAAGACAAACATTTTAGAACGTATTCTTAAATGATTATGGAAGATTCTTGTGACTCATCATTAATCGTATCATGTCTCATAAGATCTGATTCATTCTTTAAGATGATCACCCAATTCTTGACTCTAGTATTTTCTTCCGCGATTCAATCGAGGATCTCAATACTTCTGTCAAATTGGTTATACACTCCATCTTGGAACTCCTCAAGGGATTCCTGCTCGTGTCTCATCAAATGAACACAGCAATACTTATTGATGCCATCAATAAGGTAATGAAGTACAGATTATTTCCTTTGGTACTAATGCTCGTTGGGCCGCATACATCAGTATGTGTAAGGCCCAATAAGTCTCTGGCCCGTTTCCTTTTAGCTCTGCTAAATGGGCCTTAGTCATTTGGTCCAGTGAACAGAATTCATATCTCAAATGATTAAAATCAAATGAGTCCAAAACTATGGATTTACTGAATCCGCTTCACTCTTGTGGTTAAACGACTATACCAAAGAAAAGTCGAGTTCGAGTCATCAGACTTAAACCGTTTGGTATTTATGTTATATTCATGTTGGTTTAAGATATAAAACCCATTCTAAACGGGGTGCTACCATTTAATATTTCATTAAGATCAAAAAGACAAAACTTAACTTTCATCAAAATGAAAAACATCCAAATTCTCAAAAGAAAATGAAAGACATTTCTGCACTAGGCAGATACAAAGTAGCAATTACTTAATTTCTAAAACCAAGTAGGAAAGGCTTCTACAAGTGGAGAATCTCTACGGCTCATGCAGCAACCATTGCTTCAACCAGACACGCAGTTTCACTTGTCCTTTCTTCAACGTTCTACTGTCGCTTAGGTCCTGCATATTTCAAAAATATCAGTACCACAACAAGTATCCAATACTTATGTAGAACTTGAATTGACAACACAATACCTGAAGAAGAAGTACCATACATCTTCTTCATCTCTTGTGAATCTTCCAAGAATTTTATGCAATCTCTCTTCCAATGCCCCGACTCGTTACAGTAGAAGCACTTACTAACACCAGATGGGCTTGACTTGGGCTTATAAGATGACACAGGCTTATCCTGATTCCAAATCTGGATGGCCTTGCCTTCACCCTTGTCTATACAAGATTTCTCAGATCTTTTACCCCTTTTTATGTTTTGCTCTGCTGTCTTGAGCATGCCATGCAGCTCAGTCAACGTCTTCGTCAAGCCTTTCTTGATATAGTTCTTAATGAACTTATCATAGCTTGACGGCAGTGACTGCAGAATGATGTCAGTAGCCAACTCTAAGCTGATAGGACATTCCAGTCTCCCCAGGTTATCAATGTAACCCATCAGTTTAATGACATGAGGAATTACTGGAGCATCCTCTGGTAGCTTGCACCCAGTGAGAGACTTCACCATCTGGAATCTCTCAACTCGTGCCAGATCCTGAAACTTCAGTTTCAGGCTGGTGATCATCTCTATTGGCGACTCCATGTTCTCGTATTGACACTTCAAGTCCGAGTCCATGGTAGCCAACATCAGACCACGCAAATCTACCACATCAATATAATGCTTATTCCAAGCATTATATGCTACATGCGAGCGATTGGTCCCAAGCTTTTCTGGAAGAGCCTTTCTAAGGACATAGTCCTTGCTCTCCTGCTTGAGTATGAATCTCAGATTCCGATACCAATCCAGGAAGTTGGATCCATTTAACTTGTCCTTCTCAAGGACGGATCGCAACGAGAAAGTAGTCATAGACATAAGCTGAAATCCAAGAAAATAAAGATTTAGTTTGTATATGATGAGAAATCTTATCTAATAAGAAAACTCGCATTATATTCAAACAATGTTTCCTCTACGAATATAATGATCCAAGATCCTCAGATTACTAAAATTCGAGTGGGCGACTCGCCGTTACTCAAAATTTAGTTATCTAGGTAAGCAAATCGTTGCTAATTGTACTCAGTGCAACTCTTGGTTGTGGATGAGACAAACTATGTCTAATCCACTCTGATGTCTCTGGACTCAGAACTTCCGATAGCCCAGTCAAGTAAACCAATCTCTTGTGTCTTGTGATCATTGACAGTTGCACTGCAAATCTGTCAAAGACCACCTGCCTTACCCATGTTGCAGTGGATACCAAGGACTCCAAGACTATCCAACAAACGACACGAGTTTTGACAGTAGACAAGATTGGGCAAGACATCAATGTTACTTGATATTTAGTTGAGGAAACTAAACCCAAAAGTTTAGCAAATCAATCTCTTAGGTCATGTAATTGTTGATGTTAATGCACTGCAAGTCCATCAACATTATTACCTGCCTTACTCATGTAATTGTGGACACCAAGCTCTTGGCTAGACATCACACAACGAAATGAGTCTTGACAGTTGACCACATTGAAGCTAATCTTTGATCAATGTTTAAGTCTAGTTTGGTTTCTGCAAATTCAAGGTTCAATAACCAGAATTTCGAATACTGTGTCGATCGACGCAGACTCTGTCTGTCGATCGACACCACCAAACAAAACCGGACTTCAATAACCGGTTAATTCAATTAACCCGGTTCATCGAACCAGTCATGTCGATCGACACAACCCATGTGTGACGGTCGACATAGACCTAAACCGAAGATAGTTTTTGATAACCGGTCCAATCCAATTGAACCGACTTATCTGACCAAACTGATCTTAACCAATCGGTTTATACTAATTGGGACAACTGGTTCAATCCAATTGAACCAATTCATCCAATTCAAACCGTTTAAACCAGTTTCAACTGATTGCGATAACCAGTCCAATTCAATTGAACCGAATTATCCAATCAAACTGATTTAACCCACCGGTTTATGCTAAATGAGATAATCAGTTTAATCCAATTAAACCAATTCATCCAATTTAAACCGATCAATTCAGGCTTAACCAAGCATGATAACCAGTCCAATCCAATTGAACCGATTAACCATTCGCGAGGTTCGTGTCGACCGATACACAACCTGTGTCGATCGGCACACGACCGAAATTGTTCTATGTCGACCGACACTCAAAGTGTCGATCGACACTCGACCGAGTTTGCTCTGTGTCGACCGACACACCCGGTGTGTCGATCGACACAGAAGGCTTTCGGTTTTTCTTCGCGAAAAACCCTAGCCGCCGATTCTGTCGAACTTCGCCACTCTGTGTCGACCGACACACCCAGTGTGTCGATCGACACCGTGCGAAAACACAGAATCGGAGTTCTGTTTCAATCGATCTAACATGCTCGTGATCATAAACTTTTATGAGCGAATTCAATTAATTAGATTCAATTAAACAGACTGATTCAATGGAAAAACCCTAAGGCTCTAATACCACTGTAGGAAATCCGAGCCAATTCTAACAGATTCAGAATTCTCGCGAGTTCCCGATAGCCTAGGATCTAGGGTCTAGTTAATTGAATCATGGATCTCACCTCGTGATTACCTGGTGTTTAGCAGCGGAAGATGGATCAGGTAATACGAGATCTATTGCGCCTCAGATGCTGCGCCTCTATCGTAGTCCACACGCACACAAGCTGGAATCCGCCGGGTTGCTAGCGCCGGTGTTCGGATCTCCTGGGAACTTTAGTTTCTAGAGGTTCTGTGTTTTCTCTCTGAGAAAAACAGGTTTGGGCGGCGCTCTCATCTGTTAGGTCGAAAATAATAAGATCACTTATATATCGACTCTCTCATAAACCGAAACATCAGTTTCGGTTTCGCCACTGTGTCGACCGACACATCCATTGGTGTCGATCGACACAAGTCTTGTATCGACCGACGCACCTAATGGTGTCGATCGATACACCTCTTTGAAACTCAATTCGATGCGTATCCAATACACATCGATCAGACCATATGCCAATGATCTATCCCATGCAGAGTATATCCAACTTGCTTAGGTGTGTGACCCTGTAGGTTCACACGATACTGGAAATGAGTTACAACTCATTTGTCCTAATTGGTTTCTAGCAAAACATTATGATTACCCAGTATCACATGAATTGTCCGATCTCGACAATACAACTATCTCTAGAGTTCGTACAATGTGATTTCAGGACATAATCCCAACATGGTTAACTGCCTTCCCCAATAGCTCAGCCTCCTTTCTCCCTCCTATTACCTCTGATCACTGTCCCAGCCTAGTCAATGTGGCCCTTCCTCTTCCTATCGATGGAACCAGACCTTTCAAATTTTACAATTACCTTACCAAAGACCTATAGAATAATTTTCAAAAAAAAAAAAAATCGAACTAATAAGTTATTCAAAAAGATATTGTGATATCCTTTTGGAAAGTTAATTAATGCAATGAATAAAAATAGAAGTAATGACATTGACCATAAATAAGTCCAACTTCAAATACATTTATTTATTTTTAGGCCGTACATGTCATCATTCCATGTCACTATTATCCTCCCCAAATTCACTCCCGTGATAACACCTATGATTCAACTCCAAAATTACTACTCATTTATATGTATAGATATAGTAATTGCTCTATAAATTAATACTTGATATATTAATAACTAATATAAATTAATAAATTTATCAAGTTTTAAACTGAACCGGTTTAACATATCACAAATTCGATAAAATAATAAGATAATAATTTATTTTGAAATTCTAGATAAATATATAGTTTTGTAAATAATATAAATTAATAAATAATATATGAAAATTTATATAAATATGAAATATTTAATTAAAATAATGTACTAAAATATGAATTAATATTTATTACAAAAAATTGAAATGATTTTGGAGCTCATTTCTACTTTTCTTTTTTCTTTGTTAAATCTTTTTTTCCATAAAAAAACTTATGGTGTTATCTACTGTAACTGCATCTAAAAATTATGAAGAGGTCTAAACGTGATAGTTGATTCCTTACGCATAATGCTTCCAAATGTATTATAATATCATTTTTAAGTTTATCAACAGCATTAAAAACAATATCCACTATTTCTTCTCTTGTACTCACATAATTTTTTTATGTATTTGATTTTTCATTGTTGACTTTGTAATATCAATATCTTAAAGTTTGTATTAAAAAAACAAAAATAAAAAATATGTAAATAATTAAATAAAATAAAATTTTTTATAAATAAAAAATCTAAAAATATACATTTAATATAAAATCTAGAAAATAAACATTTGATAAAACAAATATTTACAGAAATATTTTGTAAAAATTAATTATATATATATAAATTAATAAATCTATAAGTTAGTAAAGTTTCAAAGTCCTAACATTGTTAATTTTTAGAGTTTTTACTTTTTTTACTGTATATAATTTATTCTACATGTAACACTCTATTTTTTCTCTCTTCGCGATAGATCTCTGTGACCGACCTTTGATTCTCCGCCAGAGTTGCGAGGTCGCTAGAGAGGGCTCTTTGTTAAGCTTTGTGGCGAGTTCATCGCCATGGCGATATGACCCCTGGTGTTCTTCTCTTTGTTTCTTGGCTTCCCAAATTTATTCATCGATGTGGTTCTTGGATTTTTAGGGACGAGATCGGGAATCCGGCGTTGATGTTATGTTGGGCGGAGGTCGCGATTTCTTGAGGATTGACTTGTGTCGCTTGGTGTTTCGTTTGGGATTGGGGTGGGTTGTTTGGTTTATTTCTCCATTCTTGTAGCTTGGTCGTGGAGGGCTTAGCTATGTTGAAATGTGTTCTACAATTTGCTTTGTCGGTGCTCTCCGGTTTGAGGAGTTGCAAATCCCCGGCTTGCCCTTTTGGCTTGGTTTGGTATATCTTTCTGGTTTGTGTGTTTGCTTGTGGATTAAAAAACCTTAACATTTTTTATAAAAAAATTAATATTTAAATCCATTTAATCTAAATATTTGTTATAATGTTTGTCATATATTCAATATGTTTTTCCATCCATCCTTGTTGAAAACAACAACAAAAACTTCGTAAGATACAATAAATGTCAACCACTAGTCGTAACCCTGTTCAAACTCTCCCTTTCTCTAAACCTCCCCTTTTATCTCTTTCTCATACTTCCTCTTCTTCTCTTTTTGGGCTTCTCAATTCTGAGGAGTCGCCTAACCCCCAATGAGTATCAAATCATTTTTTTGGAGTGTCCGTGGTTTGAATGACCCGGATAAGCATAAGCCTTTTTGCAATTGGTTGTCTAGCCATCAACCACTTTTTGGTTCTCTTCTTGGAACCCATATTTAGGATCAAAGCATGAGCCCTCTAATGCTTAAGCTTTGTTCAGTTTGGAACTTCGTTTCTAATCACCTAGCTGACCATGATGGGAGAATTATCACTATTTGGAAAGCTCCTGTTCAGTTGAAGGTTCTTCATCAGTCTCCTCAATCATCAACCTGTGAAATCACCATTCCTTCATGTCCTACCCTTATCCACACTTCGGTCTACGCCTCGAACATCTCTGCTTCTCGATCAGACTTGTGGGTCGAATTGTTGGGACTTCACTATTCTCTGCAACTTCAAAACCACCCATCGATCTTAGGTGGTGATTTCAACGAAATCCTACATCACGCAGAGCACTCATTGTTGGCTGTAAATACCAACTCTCATCAAATGATCGAATTCCGTGACTACCTTACCCATCTTGGTTGTTACGATCTTCGCTTCAATGGACCTCTGTTTACCTGGTCAAACTATCAGCCTTTGTCTACTATTGCAAAGAAGCTTGACAGAGTCTTGATCAATGATGCTTAGTTAACCGCCTTCCCCAATAGCTCAGCCTCCTTTCTCCCTCCTATGACCTCTGATCACTATCCCAGCCTAGTCAACCTGGCCCTTCCTCTTCCTATCGATGGAACCAGACCTTTCAAATTTTAAAATTACCCTACCAAACACCTACAATTCTCCCAAGTTGTAGAAAGTGCATGGATTCAAGCTGGAGACTTTGCAATGGATCTTACCTGCTTATGCTGGAAACTGAGACAAATTTAAAAAGAGCTGAAACACTTAAATAGAGAGAAATTTTCTAATATCCAAGAGAGGGTTAAGGAAACTAACGAGCTGTTAAATTGTTTACAGGTGGAGGCGCTTAAAAATCCTTCTCAACACTCTTTTCAGGAGGAGCGTGATCTTCATGCTAAATGGAATTTCCTTCGTGGTATAGAAGAAATGTAATTCAAACAGAAATCGAGGATCCAATGGCTTAAGGAAGGGGATTTATGCACAGCCTACTTCTACCTGGTGGTCGTGTCTCTAAATATGAAACATACTTAATCAAGTATACAACGGGTATGCAAGAGGGATCGTTACCAATGAGATACTTGGGTGTACCGTTAACTACTAGGAAGCTCTCTATCACGGATTGTGGCCCATTATTGCAGCAAGTTAAAGAACGCATTACCTCCTGGAGCGCAAGATCTCTTTCTTTTGCAGGCCGGTTACAACTTCTCAAACGGTTTTCTCAGGGATCACAAACTTCTGGTGTGCGGCTTTCACCATTTCGAAAGCAGTGATAAAAAAGATAAACTCTCTTTGCAGCACTTATCTATGGAAGGGAAAAGCAGATGGCCATAACAGTGTAAGAGTTGTGTGGGATGCACTAACATCTTCAAAAAGTGCAGGCGGGCTTGACATTCGGGATCTGATCTATTGGAACAAGTCATGTTCCTACAAGCTAATATGGCTCCTTTTTTTCAGAGGCGGGTCTATATGGGTGGCTTGGTTTGTCACTGAGGTACTCCAAGGTAGGGTTAACAATTTCTGGTCTCAAAAGGAAAGCCAGAAGTTCTCTTGGACAGTGAATAATCTACTAAAAATGAGAGGAGAAGCATATTCATGGATATGTCTACGGCTCGGTAATGGAAAAAACTGTCGCTTTTGGTCGGATAATTGGACTGATTTCAGTCTTTTGGATTCATACTTACGCACTGGTACAAACTCTTACCTTGGGATCCCGAAGAATGCAATGGTGGCTGATCTCTATCGCTCAGATCGTTGGACTCTCTTCCCAGCAAGAAAAGATGAACATTTATCTCTGCAAATTCACCTTACTACCTTTCAGCTGACTGAGCATGAAGACAGTTATGTATGGAAGCCTGGAGGTACTTTAAATAAGCAGTTTAATACGGGACAAATTTACAGGTTGCTGAAAGGAGAGGAGATAAGCGTACCTTGGACTAATATAGTCTGGTTGAAAAGAGGAATCCCAAAACACTCATTTCTTACATGGCTCTGGGTGTTAAATCGTTGTCCGACTCGGGACAGATTGCTAAGCTGGGGTTTAATCACGGATGATACTTGCCTTCTCTGTAACTCGGGTTGTGAATCCTGTGATCACTTGTTCTTCATCTGTTCTTACTCTTGGGATCTTTGGACCTCTGTTGCAGGAAGATGCGGCCTTGCTCCTTCACGGATTTGGGAAGATTAGATCACCTCCCTTCAGTCCCTCTTTAGAAATAAGGCTCGTAAGCGACTGGTGGTAATGGCATGGCAATGTTTACTCTATGCATTGTGGAAAGAGCAAAACAATCGGCTACATCGATCCATCTACTCCACTAAAAACGCTTCTCAAGTCCATTGATCTCACTATCCGAAACAAAATTGCAGGTTTCAGAGTCACTAATGCAGCATTAAGTTCTGCTATGCTGCAACAGTGGTACAATTAACTCTCGCTGGTCCTTGCTTCTACTCTTTTGTGAGCTCTCACTATCTGTAGTCGATCACTGGTGAAGTGCAAATCCTTGTCTCCACTGTCTGCCTTCGATCAGTGTCTGATGTAATTGGGCTCTTATCTGCTTTTGCTTATAAGGCTCAGCTTTGCTTCTCTTTTATGGATTGTTTAAAAATTAATGGATTAGTCCTATGTTTATTTAGGGGCACTTGTTCAATGGCTTTAACTAGGTCTGTAATATCTTACATTTTTCATGCAAATTTAATAGTAAACTTTTTGACAAAAAAACAATACATGTCGCAAAAAGAAAATCATAAACAAATTGGAAATGAGCCGCCCTCCTGTATAATAAGCAGCTGCCGACCAAAAACAATAAGCAGAACGTAGCTGCCTGCGTACGCTAAAGTCCCGAGATGGACCCCTCCGGACACTAATGAAATCAGAAGAAAAAAACACGAAAAATATCGAAATTGTCTCTACGTATAATATAAAATTCAAAGGGAATCACGTGGAAAGCAAACGACAATATGTGATACGTGTCATCATTTACTTAGATATAAAGTCAATTCCTAACAGTATCCAGCCAGCCACCGACTACCGACGTTACACTGTATGTGCCCATCTAATGGGCCCGCTTTCTTTCCTCGTCCTCATCTTATCCTTGTGCAAATAGACGTGTGTGTATAAGTACGTACGCACGCACGCATATAATATTACAATATATACTATTTACGTTACGTCGACCGAAAAAAAACATAGTTACGTTTTGACAAAAAAAAAACATAGTTACGTATAATCGACAATCCGATGTTTATCTTTTGTTAATCGAAAGTCAGATACAATGAATACAAATACAGTTTTTGTGAAAATGATTATAAATCGACGAACGAATTTGGGTCTTGTTTTCGTGCTGATTTTTAGGATTCGATTTTTTTTTCTTTTTTTCCAATTCTGTGTATATTACTAATATATGTAATTTTAACTTTTGTTATATCTTTCCATATAAACATAATCTTTTTATCTTGCATGCCATCGTGTTTTGATAAAAAAAAGAGAAGTTGATATGGTATGAATTAAACGAACATAAATAATCAGACACTTAATTAATATATAATAGTGTTCAAGAAAACGTTAAACACTAGTCGAACGGTGATCTAACGCCTAACGCCTTAAACGCCTAGTCGGAAGCGTGTATTGTAACAAAACGGCCTAAATATTTATAAGATTAAACAATATATTAAATATATATAACAAAATATATGAAATATCATGATTTATAAATAATAAAAATCATGTTAATTTATTATCATAAAACTTTATAATATATTATATGAATTATCATAATTTATAAATAATAAATATTATAATTATTATTATTATAATATTATGTTTTTCTTGACGGATTAAAATATAATCGGTACGGTTTATAAGAGCCTAACGTTTTAACAGGGCCTAAACGACCGCCTAAAATGCTTTTTAAAACACTGGTATATAGTACCACGATTATTCCAACATTATACTCAAATGTTGGCAAAAAAACATTATACATAGTCATGCCTTATTTATAAATAAAAAATGAAAATTAGAACATAATGAATGCAAGTATATTTTTTTCCAGGAAACTCTAGAAACTTATGATCTTAACTTCATAATTTTATTCAAAATAAAATTAATTTAAAAATAACAATCTAAAATAATAATTCGTATCAAATGTGGTTTAAGTCTAAACACAAAATAATTAATTCTTTAAACTACCATTAAATTATCAACAATTTGGCATGATTTCAAGTATTCAACGCTTAATTTTTTTTTAAAGGAGTTTGTTGTCTATACGCCTCATCTCGGGTCTATCACAAACAGACCTTTCTCATCCGATTATTATACTCTTTATCATAAATTAAGTTTCATATAATCAATATTATATCGTTTTCAATCCAAACAAAATTATAACAATAAAATTTAGCCAAAAAAACAAAACATTTCAACTATAGATAACGCGAGACGTCTTGTAGTTTGGAATTTTCTCCACCAACTACAACTGCAAGTCGGCAACCTCTCCCTCTCTCCTTCCCTAACCTTCTTTTCTAAACACCGATAGTAATTTGTTATCCGGAGCCGCCATGGACGCAGGAGCAGCAGCAGCTGACGTGCCCGGTGTAAGGAAGAGAGAAAGACCATACAAAGGGATAAGGATGAGAAAATGGGGTAAATGGGTGGCGGAGATTCGAGAACCCAACAAACGTTCAAGGCTATGGCTCGGCTCTTACCTTACCCCAGAGGCCGCGGCCCGTGCATACGACACGGCGGTTTTCTACCTGAGAGGACCTACAGCTACGCTTAATTTCCCGGAGCTTTGTCCGAGCACCGAGAAATCCACCGCCGAGGATATGTCGGCGGCAGCGATTAGGAAAAAAGCCACGGAGGTCGGAGCTCAGGTAGACGCGTTTGGGACGGAAGTGATGAACAGCAAACGTCGCCGCGTTTTTAGTCAAAAGGGAGACTACGTTGGCGGGTTATTGGAGCGGGTTGACTTGAACAAGCTACCTGACCCAGAAAATCAGGATGATGATTTGGTCGGAAAATAGACTATTTAAAAAATTATATTCAAAAGGAAACTACCTTACAACGGTGGCTGTTGCTATCGTACGCGGTGCGCCGGGACTTATGTGAAACGTCGTTACGAAAGTTCCTCAAGTATTAAAATTCCATCCCGCAAGTAAAACACTGTACATTATTCTTCATCCAGTGACTAATTAATATGTATCGATTGTATCGGTTGTTTGATAAACACTACACTAGAGTATCAATTTAACGAATGTCTAATCTTTTATATCAGTTTACCTTCTTTTTATATATATAAATATATTGATTTCGATAAAAAAAAAAATATTTCTGGCTTTGTCACTGATTATATATGTTCAAACACAAACTAAAACATAAACACTATGAGAGATTTTTTTTTTTTTTTTAGAAGGGCAAACTATGATAGATTGTTCTATGTATTTTTCATTGTTATAAAGAAAGAGATGATGACTTAATAATCTAGTCCCGAGTCTCTCAGTTTGTAACATCTATGCAAGAAAGAAGAAAATCAACTTAAAGACAATTCTGACAATTGAAACTCATATTTAAGTTTTAATGATTTTTGTTGTTACAAAAAGTATTATATATATTAATAAATGTATTAGCAAATGAATTATGATAAAATATTGATAAAAAGAATAATCTTTTAGATTATAAATCTATTTATTAAATCCCGAAGTCTGAAACTAGAGTTCAGTTTGGATCTCTTTTCCCCCAAATTATATTTCAATATAGAACATTATTAAAAATATTACATTTAAAATTTATTAGCAATCCATTTTGGATCTCTTTTACTCATTCAAAACAATTTTGATTTTAATATGTGATTATACTTGTTCATAGTGTATGGCGACGATGACATCGTCACTACAAAAAAACAATTTTTTAGCAACGAATTTTAGCTTCGTCGTTAAGAAACGAGGAAGTTACGATGTTTCAACAACAAAAATAAAATTCGTCATAAAATCGTCGCCTACTAACAGTGATAAATTTGTCGCTAAATCGTAGGTATTAACGACAAAGTAATGATGAAATGTAGAAGTCGCCATATTATGTCGTTACTTCGTTGTTACATTGCGACGGATAATGGTCGATCATATTTTGTAGCAAATCACGATGATTTAGCATCGAATCCAAATGCAGTTATATGGTAAAAAGCACGATTTAAATACCGATTTGTTACGAAGAAGGTATACGTTATTTCGAAAGTAAATCGTCGTTAAAATTTTGTCATCTTTTTCCGTTGCTAAATCATTGTTAACTTTTCGTTACTAATCCGTGAAAAAATTCTATAAATACCCATAGTTCAAAATGAAAATTATAACTCAAAACACCAATAACTTAGAAAAATATAAGAAAAAATTTCTTTCCAAGGATGTCTATATACAAATTACGCAGTTAGATGTATCGACATAACGATTAGAAGGAACGGTGACAAAAAAGTTTCAAGATGGGCTTAAAATATTCATGTATCAAACATGTCAAACATCGATAACTACAAAAGTAATTGCTCGATGTATTTCTACAGCTCTTGATATATGAGTTGAAGCAATTATGGTCCATCGGTGTTCGAACGTATGATTGTTCGAGGAAAAAGAATTTTACAATGTGGTGGTTCTTATGTGGTTTTCCTGCATATGGAATGTTATTAGGTTCGACTACGCACAAGAGACTAACGTGTTCATATTGTATGAATAGGACATAAGCGTTTCAGTTGAAACATGGTCGGAAAACATGTTGGTTCGACTGCCACCACTGTTTTCTACCAATCAACAATCCGTATAGGAAAAACAAGAAATTGTTTTAAAAAACATAGCAGTCCATCTTCCACTGCCAGTTTATCTATATGGGGAACAAATTGATGAGCAAATTGATCTTTATGGAGCACATGAGATAATTAGACGCGAAGGAAATTGGTACAAACCAGCTAATATGCATGATAGATATGTTGAAAACAATAATTGGCATAAGAAAAACATTTTTTGGAACTACCTTATTGGAAAGATCATTTGTTGAGACACAATATTAATGTGATGTATATTCGAGAAAAACTTCTTTCATAACATCATGATACACTGTTGAATGTGCCATGAAGAAATAATGATAATGGGAAGTCGATGTTGGACTTTCCTGATATTTGTGCATGAAACGAGTTGCATATTCCATCGAGTAGAATTACACCAGTTCCTATATTTTGGTTGATTTTAGAAGCTAAATCAACATTTTCGATTGAGTGAAATGGATGTTTTATTTCCAGATGGGTATGTGTTTAATCTCCTAGTTGTGTTGAACAAGGGGAAAAATATCATGTATTAAAAATCATGTGTTCATGCAATGATTACTTCCCTTTGCTTTTGCCAAAATTCTTCCCGAGAAAGTAAACGAAGCACTTGCAGGCACGTCAACGAAATAATGTTTGTAAATTTTGAGTAAATGGTGCTCAAGTTTGTAAAATAACATATATATATATATATATATATATATATATATATATATATTTGATTTTATAGCGTGGTATAGGATTATTTTTCCGAGATCTCAGCACACATAATTTATTGGAAATATCATTGCACAACTACATGCTAATGTTCGTATACTACTATGCAATTTGGAGAAAATATTTTTGCCTGCCCTTTTTGATGTCATGAAACCTATCCATCTCCCATATTTAATGGAACTAGGTGGATCTGTTCAATTTCAGTGGATGTATCCATTCAAGCGATTCTGGATACATCTGAAGGGGAAGGCGAAAAATCTAGCAAAGGTTGAAGGGTTTATTGTTGCAGGAAGCCTAACGAAAGAAATGTTTCACTTTACATCATACTAGTTCACTACAAAAGTTCGCACACGTAAGAGAAGGCTGCAACTACGATGATGGTGGTGTGGAACGAGCATATTCGGTTGATGATGTTTCAAACATATTTTTACATATTGGTCGTCTAAGCGGTAGATTGAAAACATTATGGTGGAGTAGTTCTGAAGAAATCCATAGCGCACATACATACATTCTTCTAAACTATGATGATGTTCGTCATTTTGAGATATATATATATATATATATATATATATAATGATATATTAATAGTCAAGTACTTTTAAATAATATGTTATTATATCAAAATGTTTGGTGTTACAACACGTTTGAGATTTCAGTTCGAGAAAAAAATCGAGGGGGTTTTCGAAAATGAGATCAACAAACGGAAATACATAAATTTTGCTATATGGATAAAGGACCAAGTATGCTTAAGTTAATTAAATTACAAAAATTGAATTTTGAATTTCATAACTTTTGAATTTAACCAAAAATACTTTATACACTACAAGAAAAATTGTATTTAGCCACAAATTTTTCGTGGCTAGAGCCAAAAATCCGTGGCTAGTTCGCCTTTAGCCACGAATAGCCACCAAAATGTTTCGTAGCTTCGAGCTCGTTGCTAATATTTAACCGTGGCTATTCGTGGCTAGTCGTAGCAACTTTGCCACGGTATAGCCACGAACCTATTCGTGACTAATAGCCACGAATAGCTACAAACGAGTTCGTGGCTATTTAGCTACGACTAACAACGATATATCCGTGGCTATCTAGCTACGACTAACTACGATATATATCCGTGGATATCCATGGTTAAAATATTAAAAAAATATAAAAAATAAACATATAATAAAATTAAATTAGAATTAAATTCGTATATACAAATATAATAGGTATATACAGATAATAATACATATATAATACGAATTAAAATTAAATTAAAATACCTATACGAATTAAATTACATTCGTATATACATATATAATACGTATATTCATACAATACATCAATTAAATTAAAAAAAAAACAAATGACAAAAAAAGATACACGCCGGCGCCTCTTCTCACCGCCGCCGGCTCTGCATATCACCGCCACCGCCAGCACCTCCACGATATAGCTCATCCTCCCCGTCCTCTGCTCCAGGTTCTTCACGTCAGCTCTGGTGACGTCTCCACGAGAAGATGGCGGCGAGAGACGAAGATTAGAACGGTGACGGCAGCGAGAGAGAGACGGAGCAGGACGGCGGCGAGCGAGAGATGGAGTAGGACGTCGGCGAGCGAGAGACGGAGCAGGACGGCCGCGAGCCATAGCTCTTCCACCTGCAACAACAGAAAAAAGAAATCAGATTCAATCTATAGCTTGAAATCGAGGAAGAAGAAGATGTGAGAGTGAAAGAGAAGATGAAGCAGAACCTAAGATTGGTGGAGATAAGATGAAGAAGGAGAGAAGAGAAGAAGATCTGTTCGGGAGAAGAGAAGAAGCACGAATGGAGAGAGAGAATACCAAGGAGAAACAAAAAGAAAAAAGAAAAAAGAAAAAAGAAAAAGGGAAAAAAGAGAGAAAAAGATCAACGGTGGGTATTTCAGATCACATTTAGATCTAACGGCTCAGAAGGTGATCCGTGTGGTTGATCTTTTAACCAATAGAAAAATAGTTTATGTTTTAATTGATATTTAATAATTAATATGGGTTTAAAATATCATAAATAGTTAAAATGGAAATTTTTAAAATGAAAAAAATTAAAATTGTAAGAGATTTTAAAATTTTAAGTGTTAATTTTTATAAAAATACTAACATTATACAAATTTGCATATATAATAAGTAAATTGGTTTAAAAATAATAAAATGATTAAAATTGATTATTTAAAATTATAAAAAGATTAAAATTGATTTTAATTTTTGTTTACCTAATTTTTATTTTAAAATTTTATTCTTGAATAAACAATAAATTTAAATAAATTTAAGATTAATTTGAAGCATCTATTAAAGGGTTAGAGTTCATAATTTTTTTAGCAAATTCTTTAAATTTTATTTGATTTTGATTAATAAAATTATTAAATCTAATTTTTATGATTTTAAGTTAATGTTTAAAAATATTAGATTAAAAATGTAAGAATCTTTTATAAGTGAATCTTAGTTTTATATATGTTATAATAGTTGAAGTCTTATAAAAAATAGATTTGGATATAGGGTATAGAGTTGGAATGTTATATTTAAGTTTTTAAGTTAATGTATGAAAAAAGTAGATTTGGATTTGTTAGATTTTTGTTTATAGATTAGGGTTTGTTTAGTGTTTATGGCATGTTTAGGGTCTAGAGTTATGAAATTTGTAAGCATTGATTAAGAGTTTAGGGTTTGAATTTGATTATGGTTTAGGGTATATTAGATTTTTTGGTTATAGTTTAAGGTTATATATAATATATAGTTTATTTAATTTAGGATATGAATATTGTGGTAATTTATTTGAAAATAATACTTTTATGTATATATAATTAATGGTTTGTATTTTTATTTTATAGTTTATGATTAAGAGTTTAATGTTTTGAGTTTAGGATTTTAGGGTATATTTAGGGTTTAGGGTATTGAATAGCCACGGATAGCCACGAAAATGTTTGTGGTTAAGATAGCCACGAATAATGTCGTAGCAATTCGTGGCTAAACCCCTTCCACGACTCGTTCGTGGCTATTCGTGGCTAATTTTCCACCAATAGCTACAAAACATAATTCGTGGCTATATAGCCACGAATATCTACGAATTAGCCACGAACCCTGTTTTTTTGCGGTCGTAGCTGGTTCGTAGCTATTCGTGGCTTGAAAACTCTTAGTCACGAACAGTTCGTGGCTCGTTCGCGGCTAAATACAGTTTTTCTTGTAGTGATATGCAGGTTCTGGATTTCATATCCCCATTGCTAGGATAACAACCGCACTCATGTATTGCGTACGTGATTACATTTTTCACACGTACCAGTATGCCCAACATCGGGAGACTACAAGCTATGGTGTATGCGTCAGCGGTGAAACTGATTTTTACGGGATGTTTCAAGAAATTGTTGAGATCAAGTACTCGAGATTGTTGAATCTGAACCAGTACTATTTAAGTGTGATTGGTTTGATTCAGTGCATGTCAAAGTGTTCGAGTAAACAATTTTGAGGTCATGGACGTGAATGCCACAACTGTACAACAATTTTGAGCCTTTCATACTAGCTTCACATGCAGAGCAAGTTAGCATCATACCATATCCGCGAGTAATGACATATGAATATATTGGTTGTCTGTTATCAGAATTTCTCCAAGAGGATGCAAAGTTGGAGTAGAAGATATGTCAATGCAAGAATATAGTTGTGGTTTTATTTCAAGATCAATTGAAACAACGGAGGAGGTTCTGCTTATTGATTCCCATAATCGACAGTTTGAGTATCTCCCGGATGATAAGAAGAAGCTGAGTCTGAAGAAGTCGATGAATCTGATGACAGTGAAGAGTCTGATAATGCGTCAAGTAACTCGACGAATAATTTGTATGTTAATTCAAAAGTTTTCATAGAGTATGTGTGGAATTGAATATTTTCTTAAATAATAATTTAAAATTCCATTTTTAAATTGACTCTTAAAGAAACAAATTAACGACGATAGCTGATATTAGTTGTTAATTCATTGCTAACCCATGAAATTTTCTATAAATTCTCCAAAGTTCAAAACGAAAATCATAACTTAAAAAAAACTACAAAAGAAACTTTTTATAAAAATGTCTATTTACGAATTACAGAGTTGGATATATCGACGTAAAGATGCGGAATGAGCGATTACAAAAGAGTTTCAATATGCAATAAAACATAGGAAATAATTTGGATTTTCATTAATAAACCGGGCATCGATACAATCATTAAGTTTGCTCTATAGGCTAGTAAAATTATTCGATCCTAACTATCGAGACTATTCCACCACCCGTCCCCCTAGTCCATGTCTCGTGCTTAAGCTAGATCTTCCTCACGATCAGATTCAAGCCCTGTAACAAAAGAGGCATAAGGAATCCATAAATGCACGCAGCCTCTAACTTCTATATAATCCGGTCTAACTTATGTACAAATTCCCCCATCCTAAACCATCTATCCAAGGCGTATGAAAATTGTGATTATGGGCAATCGACCGGTCAATGGCCGAGTCTTGGCTGAATTGTAACCGATCCTTTGCCAACTCGTATGACCACAATCCCTTTAAACCGCCCTCAAACCGTCGCGGACCAAATATGGTTGCAAAGCCTATCCGAGGCAACTATCATGCGATCTTGTCGTATGCCAAACTACGCCATAACTGTGATCTATCCTTATCCACTGATCGGACCATGTTTGGCTGTTCAGTCATCTATCACAATCCGGTCATGAGTTCGTCCAGGCCATGATTGCAGCACGACCCCTTTACTCCCGATCAAGCCAAATATGGCCTATCGAGCGGACAAGCAGATAATGAATTAATCGAGAGAGAGAGAGAGAGGAGAGGAGAGAGAGAGAGAGAGAGAGAGAGAAGAGAGAGAGAGAGAGAGAGAGAGAGAGAGAGAGAGAGAGAGAGGAGAGAGAGAGAGAGAGAGAGAGAGAGAGAGAGAGAGAGAGGAGAGAGAGAGGAGAGATGAGAGAGAGAGAGAGAGAGAGAGAGAGAGAGAGAGAGAGAGAGAGAGAGAGAGAGGAGAGAGAGAGAGAGAGAGAGTGAATCAAGGTCTTCAAGATATGGGTTTATTATGAGAATCTCAAGCTAATAACTTCATTAAAAAAATCAAAGATTCTCATTCAATATCAATGGCAAAATTGGTGGCAAGAACACTAGTATTTGATTTACCTAATTTTCTCCCTTTTGTTTAAATGTAAATCATTTCTTTTAATGTATTTTCTTGTAAAGATCACCTTGTAAGAGCTATAAAAAGCTCAATTGTTCTATTGTAAATATATAGAAATTTTTGGAATAATAAGAGTTCTCTCTTCTAAAGCTTTTATGCTTTGTTCTTTGTTTCTCTAAGTTGTGCGGATTTCCCTTCTTAGAAAACGTTATGAATTTATGTCTTATGTGTGGATTCACTAAGGCTTAGATTCTTGAGCTCATCACAAGGGCTTTCACACCCTTGAGTGGCGTTCTACGATCCACCCATCGCTTCCTTTCCATCCATTATCGTTTCGGAGAGTTACTTGAGTATAGCCGGCTCGATCCATCCTCATCCGCGTGCGTTCGATCATTAAACGGTCTTTGGAGAGTGACTTGAGTCCAGCCACCTACCTCCACGTATATCCCGTAGGATCCTACCTCTGGATCTTACATCATCGACCACGGATCAACCAGAGAGCGTCTCCGACCAGCTGGGCGACCCAAACAACTATCCACATCCAATCTTATATCATTTGGTATCAGAGCCGAATGTCATATCATCTATCTTTTATGTTTTGTTTAGTTGTTTTCTTTTTCATTCTATTTTCATATCAAAAACCAACAAAAAACCAATTTCTGTTTTTGCTCTGATACCAGATGATGTAAGATCGGAGGCGGGTAGTCGAGTGGTCGAGAGAGATCGATCGACGCGATGGGGAATCGATTGATACCGGGTGGACGATGGGACAAAGGAGCTGGTCGAAGACGCTCTATCCTTGGTCAATGGATGATTCGAACAGCACAAAGACAGGAACACTTTGAGTAACTCTAGCAAGCAAGCTCAAGCAAGAAAGGATCTCACGGCCAAGGAGCAACCACGCAAGGAGGTGAAGATCGACGCAACCAACTAGGGTTCTCTTTTTCTAAAACTTACTTGATCTTATTAAGCTCGAAAAGAATGGATTAAATAGCCAATATTCTAGGTTACAAGTGGGCCAAAAAAGGCCTGGTCAAAATCATAAAAGAAAAGACAAGAAGGAAGCTTGTCGAGCCATATTATCCTTCTCTTGTATCGGGCTTTTGTTTACCTCATTAAAAACCTTAGTGGAAAAACCCAATTGGGATAAAAACCACACTTAAGGGAAAAAGAATATAAACCTCAGCCCAAGGAGATGTTGCACGTGCTCCTGGTCGCCAAACATAGTTCTGGAGTTAACTAAATCCATGAGCTTCCAAATAAGGCAGGTCCAGCAACCTTCGGGTTTGATCTTGCATATATTTTTTTGTTCGAGCTGGTATTGGTGTGATTATAACTCTCATGGATTGCCTGGTGAATCAAAAATCCAGAACAAGTTCCTTTACTCCTTGATTCATCCTGGTTCGTTCTGAGCACTCCAAAATGTGCAAGTCGGTCTTTATTGGGTTCCTTGAAAATTACTTGTCTTGAAACTGGCATAACATCTTCATAGAAAATGGTATTGATGTGCTTCCAGTTTGTGCAGATTCCTTGGTGAGTCAGGTTTCCATAAAATGTCGATTTGTATCTTAACTCCTCATGGTTAGGTAGATACGCTCCAAAATGTGTACCTATATCCCTGGTACGATAAAGCTGCTTCTCTCTGAAGGCATGGACCGGCTTGGTGAGCCATCCTCTAGTTTGCCGGGTCAATGATGGGTTGATTTCCTCATCATACTCTCCCTCTTGAAAAGATTTCGACCTCGAAATTGTATAACCTGCACCAAGAGAAAGCAAGTTAGCTTTCATGCGATTTTGTGAGTCCATGGCCTTACCTTGATGAATCCGGGCCTCGTTGACATAGGGAGCATCAGGCGGTTCTTCTTTGAGTAAGCGATCCAACAGCAAGCCTCTCCTCTGGTTTTCTTGTCAATGACAAGTTTTTGTACCATCATCTTCTTTGACCTCGTTCAAGTAGCATCCAAGGTCGGGTGGTACTTCTTTTCGGTCGGGCCCTTTGGTTCCTGCAATACTATTGACACCTTTGGCAAGAAACAAGTGCATTAGGTATTCTTTAGGAGATGATAAACAAGCTGAGTTTAAATTATGATTAAGGTCTACTTGTGGGTCCAAATCATCTTTTGATTCCTCATGCTCTTTCAAGTTCGTCAAATCTTTTAGTACTTCTATGGAATCAGTAGATATGAACTTTGTTAGAGAAAGACTTACCTGATTAACACTCTCAGATGTGTTTGGGTCGGGCGGTTCCACTTGTTTCTCGGTCTCGCCTCCGGTCCTTTGGTCTGTGCGGTCCATTGGACTCTCTATCATTCCTGCGTACTTCTCAACACTTTTGGGCAATCCTAAGTGCATTAAAACAGTTTTTGATTCATTACAATCAGATGGGAACGAGTTGGGTCGGGACACTTTAACCTTTGATCGAGGCGGTTCAGGCATTGGGACTTTGGTCGAGGCGGTAGAAAGGCGTGGACGGCCCTGGGTCTTTGGTCTTGGCGTGACATATTGCTCGTACACGAGCCGTTTAAGGTCCTTCCATGTCCATGCTGGCTCATTGTAGTGAACTCGCCATTTATCCTCGTTCTTCCACCATGTATAGGCATCTCTGGTCAGGGTTCAGATAGCATATGAGGCCTGTTTTTTCTCGGGATGTTGTAATCCTAAAAATAGTCTTCTAGGTCTTCTTCCCATTGAAAATAGTCTTCAGTACCTGAAAAAGACATGGGTTGTGAGTCGAGGACATAAGATCTATATCGATATTTAGTTGGAGTCCGCGATGGTCTTAGTCTAAATAAAAAATTAGTCTTCTTGCTACCAATTTAGCCATTGCCATTGAATGAGAATCCTTGAATATTTTATGAAGTTATGAAACTGAGATTGTCATAATAGACACATGTATTGAAGACCTTGATATTGCATCATTCTCCCACTCTTCAAATGGTTTTGTCCTCAAAACCGTTGCACCTTGGATTTTTATTTTTGTATTTTTATTTAAAACATAAAAAGTTTTTTTTTAGAAACAAAATGAAAACAGTTTTTTTTTAAGAGAAACAAAATAAAATAAGTTTTTATGGATGATATTTTATTTAGAAAAATGAATAATTTTTTTAAAAGTTTTTTTTGTTAAACTGAAAAATCAAAATAAAAGGAATTTTTTTCTTTTATTGAGAAAATAAAACTTTAGGAAAAATAAAGAAAAAATATTTTGTATGGTTTTTAAATTTTATGAAAAATAACAAAAACAGAAAATATTTTTTTTTTGTTGGTTTTTGATATTAAAATAGAATGAGAAAGAAAACAAAAAAAAACTTAAAAAATAAAAATAGATAGATAGGACATTCGGCTCTGATACCAAATGATGTAAGATTGGGGGTGGATAGTTGTTTGGGTCGCCCAGCTGGTCGGAGACGCTCTCTGGTTGATCCGTGGTCGATGGTCGATGGACGATGGTCGGTGGTCGAATGGGAAAAGCTTGCTGGCCGAAGGCGCTCTCAAGGCTTCTCAATGAATGTTTAAATGGAGTTGATGATGGATTGAAGATCGCCACTCAAAGGTGTGAAAGCCTTTGTGATAAGATCACAAATCTAGACCTTAGTGAATCCACACAAAGGACATAGATCCAAACAAAACAAAGCTTAAACTTTAAAGAAATCTCTTTTATTTCCAAAAATTCTATATTATTTACAATAGAATTGAGCTATTTATAGCTCTTACAAGGTGATATTTACAATAAAATACATTAAAAGAAATGATTTACATTTAAACAAAATGCGAAAAATTAGTTAAATCAAAAATTAGTCTTCTTGCCACCAATTTAGCCATTGCCATTGAATGAGAATCCTTGAATATTTTATGAAGTTATGAGGCTGAGATTCTCATAATAAACACATGTATTGAAGACCTTGATATTGCATCATAGAGAGAGAGAGAGAGAGAGAGAGAGAGAGAGAGAGAGAGAGAGAGAGAGAGAGAGAGAGAGAGAGAGAGAGAGAGAGAGAGAGAGAGAGAGATCGTTGAATATGATCCACGATCGGATCGATATTCCTCAGGGCCTCACCAACATGGCTCACGATCTAGCTTGAGTCTACAGAAGCCATCGTCTCTTGCTCACGTTGTTTCTTCGCCTTGTCTTCCTCGACCAACTTTAGATAAGAGCGACATAGATCCATGAGGCTAGGCTCTTCCTGCTTCTTCACATCTTCTACCCTCTTTCCAAATCGATGTAACGGCCGGAGTTTGAGATCTGTCCAGCTCCTAAACACAGATCGTGAGAGCTCCTTGCAATACCAGTCGTGAGCTTCACCTTCTATGAAGCCGTATGCGAACTGTCCAGTTTCAAAATCAGAGAAGCCTTGATCATAAGCAAAATCATCGATCCACGAAACCCATGGCTCGACCTGCTCTGAATCCTCACCGTAGAAGATCGGAACCTCAATCGTATTCGTCCCCATGGCTCGTGACTCGCTCTGATACCACTGATACGATAAATGTATCTGTAAATCTCAAGAACAGATTATTAAGAAAGCAAAGAGTACTTTATTGAATCAAATCACAATGTTACAGAGGAGACTCTCTCCCTCATAACTTGATGACTCAATTCTTTGATAAACAACAAAAGAGCTATTCGTAGACTATAAATACTAAGGCTGCCATGTGATGATGCTGAGTCATCAATCCTTGTTGTCCACACTTATTCCTTTCCTCTCCTTCTAGATCATTCCACATGTATCAGAGATCGTCTCTAAAATACGATTATTGGGAGAAAAAACAGCTTCTTTCCTTTTGGAGCAGAACAGTAAACTCGCTCTCTTTACTTCACCCTTGTTATTGAGTCCATAACCTTATCATCGACTTATATATAGGTTGATATACTTAGCAACAACAATACCTGATTTAGCATATTGTTTCCACTTTCTTGCACAATTTATGCGTAAACCGTGTGAAGATCATTGGCAAGTAAGCAGCTTTGTATATTGTAAGATATTTGAAAGTAAGTCTAGGTAAAAGTCCTCTTAAAAGCCGAACATGATTTTCAGATATTGGGATTGTGCGATTCAGATTGGGTAAGTTTTCCTTTAACACAAAGATCAATTACTGGGTATTTTGTTCAACTTGAAATTCAACAATATCATAGAAAACACGGAAGCAACCCACTGTAATTCTCTCTTCTACAGAAGCAGAACATCAAGCAATTGTGTTTGCTACAAAGGAAATTTTGTGGTTAAAATGTGTTGTAGGATCCCTAGGTATAGACCATACCCAACGGATGAAGATTTACTGTGACATCAAATATGCCATATATATATATATATTGCCACAAATTCGGTTTTCCATTAACGAACAAAAAACATTAAAAACGATTCTCACTTTGTTCGTGACGAGATATATTTAGGTACACTCATGCCACTACACGTTCATACGACATCCCAATTAGATGACATGTTTACAAAACCTCTTGGTCATCAAAATTTCTATGATTTTGGGGGAAAATTGGTATTCATAACTTGCATGTTCCAGTTTGAGAGAGGGTAATGTAATATTGTATCCCGTAATTATGGAATACTACCTCTCGTATGTTTAGGCACAATCATATCCCCAAAATTTATAATGTATATTTGATACAATTTTTAGCATTTATGATGAGAGATATTCATTTATAATATCTATTGTGTTAAGGCCATATATACAAGACCAAGATGCCAAAACTTCTCTGATGTTACCAAAACTTTAAATATATGGCCTTTAATTTTCTTTCATGCGGACAATTTTGATACATCAAAACTTATTTGGACACATCCATTAGAAAAAAAACATATTATCGACAGGTTTTGATGGACAACCACTAAAAAAAATAAAAAGTACCAACTTCTAGTACAATTTTATAAAATTGATAATTCACATTTTTTTAAGTATGTAGAGTGATGAAAAAAACCCAATAATTTCAATTCTTACCTACTTTGAATAAGATTTGCTCTCCGCTTTTTGGCACGTGGGATAGTATTTTAGATTTAGATAGGCAGAACTTCACTTTACCTTCACAGCTTCACACACACTAGAGAAGGAAAATGGGAGGACTAGTAGTTTTAATATCGTCGAGCATTGTTCGACCCGGAAACAGTGGCCAATCGGGTCAAACTAAGATCCATCTTACTCCATTTGATCTCAGTCTTCTTCAAGTCGAGTATCCTCAAAGAGGTCTTCTCTTTCCCAAACCAGACACAGATTTCAATCTCATATCTCGACTTAAAACCTCTCTCTCTCTTGCCTTAGAGATCTACTTCCCTTTCGCCGGTCGTCTTGCCAAAGTGGAGAATCTCGAAGACAATACTGTGTCGTTTTACATAGACTGTGATGGCTCTGGTGCTGGATTTCTCCATGCTGAAGCTAAATCTGTGTCGGTGAGTGACCTTATTCAACATCATGGAGTCGTACCCGATTTCATAAAGCACTTCTTTCCCGCCGACGATTTCAAGAACTGTGATGGCATCACAAAGCCCTTGCTTGCGGTACAAGTCACCGAGATGAAAGACGGAGTCTTCGTTGGTTACTGTTATAACCACTTGGTGGCAGACGGTGTTTCGATGTGGAATTTCCTCCACACTTGGTCCAATATTTGCTCGAGTGGTTCAAGTTCCGGTCATCAGCCTCTTGTTCTGAAAAGATGGTTCCTGGAGGGGATTGATTACCCAATTCATATTCCGGTTTCAGAGGCAGAGAGGCCACCACCAAGCGCTGAGCTTTCTTCGGTGCCCATCACAAAAGATCGAGTTTTTCATTTCACAAAGAAAAATATTTCAGATCTAAAAGTTAAAGCCAACAGCGAGGTTGGCTCAAGTGACATGAAAATCTCATCTCTTCAAGCGGTTTCGACACATATGTGGCTATCAATCATCAGACACAGTGGTCTGAGTCGAGAGGGAGAGACGCATTGCAAAGTAGTTGTGGACGTGAGGCAGAGGGTAAATCCTCCGCTTGAGAAAGATTGTTTCGGGAATATGGTCTATATTACACCAGCCACAGCCACCGTTGAAGAGCTGCTTGATCGTGGCTTCGGTTGGGCTGCTCTGCAAATAAGTAAATTAGTGAGCTCACAGACGAATGAAAACTGTAAAACTTTTGCAGAGGATTGGATTAGGAATGTGAAAAACCTAAAAACAGGTGTTGGGAGTAGAATGTCTGGTGATACTGTACTTGTCTCAAGCTCTCCCCGGTTCGAGGTGTACAACAACGATTTTGGTTGGGGGAAACCAATTGCAGTTCGAGCTGGACCGGGTAATAATATTAGTGGCAAACTTGTACTTTTTCCAGGGATCGATGAAGGAAGTATTGATGTTCAGACAACATTGTGGTCTGATGTACTGGTGAAACTACTAGACGATGTGGAATTTTTAGAGCATGTGACCACTATGGTCTAATGTACTAGTGAATCTACTAGGCGACCTTATGGTCTGATGTACGATTTGTTTAGTTAAAAAATAAAACAGTTGAACGTGACATACTTTTTACTTTAAAACTTGTATATCTAAAAAAAACTTGTATATCTAATTAACACACTAATAGAGCTTGTGTATATCTTGGTGTTGATATACATCAGCCTTTTAAAGACATGAAAGGTTGACAACTCAATTAATGAAAAAACTATGAAAATCAATTAGAATATCTTTATCCACATCAGGTTTTTGTAGTATTGTGTGTGAATGACATGTTAATTAATGAAAAAACTGTAAAACTAATCAAAACATATTAATTTTACACATAAGCTTCTAAATGATCCTCCAACCTTATCGTATACTCTTACTACTTTAATTTAATTAGAAAAAAAATTACGGTTGGTCTTTTCTTCTTATGTTCTCTTATGTGTTGTAGGCAATACATTACAAGATAATTGTTAAACATAAGAAACAATGAGAAAACTTGCAAATGTCAATATTTATATTCTCAAAAAACATATCAACTAAGAAGATAAGTTGATGAGGTTAATACATGTTAATCCATGAACGCTTTCCGTCAATTTCGCCTCGCGCCTCTCAAACTCATACGAATCTCGAAGCTGGTTCAGAATCGCACACACCATAACGAGGTGATGACTTAGTTCCTCCGGAAGACGCGGCTTGTGCATGTCTGAAACAGGCATGAGATCCTTGACCGGACCGGCCTTGAGCCTTTGAACGAGACTGGTACACGACGACATATCATTTATCAAAGGCGCTTTCCCCTTATGGATGTACGACCAAGGCGGCTCGCTTGAACAAGGTACGACATCCAGCGATCCAGTCATCAGGCCAATAACTTCCTCGGGACGCTCGACATCATTCCCGAGGCTCGACTGCCGTTTCTCCTGGCTAAAAGCCCCAGCAGATAAAACGACCTGATCCGAGGCATGCCTCGACACTTCCTGAGAACGGCCAGTCCCCACTTCACAAGTATCAGGGATATCATCAGGAATAATTACCGGCGAACCTGTCACCGCCGCCGCTACTTTAGAAGTCCTCTGTCTCTTCCTAGATAGTCGAGGTGATGGCGGCTCACTACCAGCAGAAGAATCCATCTCCAAAAACGCTAAATGCAGCAAAAACAACAACTTCAGCGTCACGAAATGATCCTCTTTTAAAAAGGGGGGGGGGAAGAGTACACATACCTAAATCAACCTTCCTTAGACAATCACGGACCCTCTGATCAAAACGACGCTTGGCCCCTTCGTCCTTCGATGAAGGCCAGTTCACACCACCGTGAGCTCTCAGTCTATCCAAATCCTTCGTAAACACCGCGTTCCAGCAGCTCGAAGAGGAACGAACTACGAAAGCAAAAATGCACCTATCAAAAACCAATGACAACAGCACGCAAAAGCAGAACAAGAAAGACTACCAGGTTTATAGTTCCAAGTTGATCGAAAAACTTTGCTCGTATCAAAGGACAGTGCGCAGTTTACACGCGCGAAAAAATAGCCATCTTGCCAATCAGAAGTCATGTCTGGAGGATCGGACACTACCCTCAAACGGCGACCAGGCCTAAATCTCACATAGAACGTACCGGAAGTCCCCGGGTTGACCGAAATCGACGTCAGCTCCTCAAAAAACCGAGTAGACATATCTATCCCGCTATCAGCTGCCACAACTAAGATACCTAATATATTGCGAATAGCGGACGGGCAGAGCTGGGATAGGGCAATCTCCCTGGCCTCGCAATACTCAACTAAAATCCTAGGAAGGGGGAAAAGTAAAAAACATTCAGTGAACCAACACTCGTACAAGCAGACCCAACCAGAAGGAGCGTCCCAGGGCCGCTCGTGCAAGGTTGGGAGTCAAAGTTCAAGACCGAAAACACGAGAATATCGCTCGAAAATACCATCTAAGTCCGTCTGCTCACAAACAGACGAGCGGATCGCCCTGGGGGTCACAGCTTTCGTCTCCCTCACTTCCTTCGGAGGCACCCCCTGGGAGCGACGGTCAGGAACGGCCGAGCTGTTTTCCGAGCAATCCTCCGAGTCATCAACCCTAATGTCACTTTTGCGATGATCTGTCCCGTCGCCATCACCAAGATTTCGCCCATCATGACAGTAGATTCGCGATCCTCAGACAACTCCATTACGGCTCGACTACCACGAAATCGACGAGGTTTTCTTCCAGACCGGGACATCAAAAAATCCTCATCAACCTCAATTGACCTAGATACAGTGGGACTGGCACCGGAAGACTCGGAAAAACTAGAATCATCGCTACCAGTAGAAGAATGCTCACTAGAATCAACCCGCATGATCAACGAACGCAAAGCAAAGACTGAGAATGGAAAGACAAGTTACCTGAGAAATGGAATCTGAAAGGATGGAACTTCGTAAAAAGAAAGAAGCGATCTTTCGTAAAATATAAGAAGTCGTAACGCCAACGGTTCGCGTCTCTTCTAAAAGAATCGTGGGTTAAGCCAGAAGAAGAGCACTTGCGAATCAAGACCGGTTGGTTTAATCAGATTTCCTCTTGACTTAAATACTCAAGAAAATCCGCCGAGCTCAGCATCGTGACTCGACGAATGGGGGGGGGGACTAATTGTTGGATATGGTTTAGCACCCATCCATAAGCCCATTGGAAATCTAATTAAATCAACTATGCTATCTCGGCCCAAGGAGACAAGCCCGCTAAGGAGTCAACGGCCCAAGGAGGAGTCAGCATCCAAGCGCTATAAATAGGACCCTTCACTCTTTATTTTAGAGGAGATTGTAACTTGTGAGAGGCCGAGCTACTTCTATAAAGCTCCGACCTCGAGTACTGTTGTAGTGAGCACGTCATTCGACGGACTCACACCTCGTACCATCCTGTTCATTGCTCGGCTCCGGCCTTAAGATCAATAAAGAATCATTTCATCCTCACTTTGTATTTATATTTCACCCCGTAGTTCAGACATTCCAGATCGCAGCTCGTAATATTGACTAGGTCGGATTTCTGTACCAACAGGTGTCAAAAGCATCAATGGCGTCTTGGAACCCTTGCTTGCTTTACAAGTCACTGAGATGAAGGATGGCGTGTTCATTAGTTTCGGTTACAATCACATGGTCGCCGATGGATCTTCGATCTGGAATTTCTTCAGCACTTGGTCCAAGATTTGCTCGGATGGTGAAAGGAGGAATCTTGATCATCCTATTGTCCTCAAAGGATGGTTCCTAGACGGGATAGATTTTCCGATCCATATTCCCATTTCAGAGAGAGTGATAAAGACGGAGTCAAGTGGTGAAACGTTGACAAAAGAGAGAGTGTTTCACTTCACAAGAAATAACAATTCAGATCTCAAAGCTAAAGTCAACGGAGAAAGTGGCTCGAGTGACCTGAAAGTCTCGTCTCTTCTTTTTTTTAATGAATGTAAAATTATATTCAAACAAAATCATTTTTACATCTAGTGACCTGAAAGTCTCGTCTCTTCAATCGGTCTCGGCGCATATGTGGAGATTAATCATTAGACACAGTGGTCTAAACCGAGAAGAAGAGGCGCGGTGCATTATAGCAGTGGACTTGAGGCAGAGGCTAAACCCTCCGCTTGAGAAAGAGTCTTTTGGCCATGTGATCTATAACGCAATAGCTAAAACCACGGTGGGAGAGCTGCAAGATCATGGCCTGGGGCGGGCTGCTTTGCAAATATGCAAAATGTTGAGATCATTGACGAATGAAGACTATAGAACTTGTGCAGAAGATTGGGTTAGAAATGTAAAGATCTCAAAATTTAATGGTGATTCTATAATTGTCTTAGGCTCTCCTTGGTTTGAAGTGTATGATAACGATTTTGGTTGGGGCAGACCGATCGCAGCTCGAGCTGGACCGGGGAATAGTGTAAGTGGCAAACTCCTACTGTTTCGGGGAATCGAAGATGGAAGTATTGATGTTCATGCAACCTTAAGGTTTGATGTACTTGCGAGTTTACTGGCTGATGTTGAACTTTTGGAGACGTGACTTTGTTTTGGGCCGTGCGGGTTAGCCTGTTACGGGCTGCACTCTAATTGTCACTGGTTTGTGGGCCAGCCTGTCGGTTTCTTTTTCTTTTTCTTTATACCTTAAATATATAAGAATTTTTAAGTTTAGTGGTTTTAGTTATTTGTAGGTAAATAGAGTTAGTGATAGAAAGTATATATAATTGTGTATTTATATTATATGAAAAATGAAAATTAATTAAAGAAAAGTGGCTTGATTCCACAATATATAAATATATTTATATTTTATAATATTATTTATTAATAAATAAAAATACGTTGGTTTATTAATTCAGTTCAATTTAAAAATCGAATAGAATCATTCGGATTAAGAAAAACATCAATCGATTGAGTTATATACATATTATAGTTTGGTTTGGGTCGATTTAAATTTAACTGGTTCGATTTAGTTTGGTTCGGTTCGATATTTTTACCAACCACTAGTTCATATATATTTTTATTTGAATTTAGTTGTGTTTTCTGAAATTTTTGGTACCTTGCTTGTTTAGTTCGGATGCTATACTTGTTGACGAAGGTATAATAAGATAGAGAAAAATTAGCATAGATTACTGAACTTCTAAATTCTCTCTTTATGTGTCTGTTGTGGCGATTCTGAAGCGATTTCCGAAGTATGATTCACCGATTTTACTGTCGGTGACTATCTTATCTTCACCCCTTCCGGTGATAAAATCCCGTAATCATATATTCACTTTTCGTAACTCTCCCCTAATTTTCTGTAATCTCCACACTTATGTCTCTCAAACTACTTTGCTCATGGATCGTGAGGTTTGGCTCGCCCTTCAAAATCTGAACCTAGGGTTCGATCGTCGTCCTTTAAAGCTCTCAATCTAAGTAGCCAAGAAGAGAGAGGATGCTCACCGCCTGAGCTTAGTCGTCCAAGGGCTCAACCCTCAGCATCAAAACCATGTCGGAATCCGTGTAGTTATGCATCAAGTGTGGCATCTGGAAGGGAGAATTACAAGTCGAATCAATGAACGATGAAGGCACGGTCCAGTTTTTCTTCCGGCATGAACATCACCTTATGACGTTTATTGACAACGAACCTTGGATCTATCGCGACTTGATGGTGGTTATTGATAAATGGTCCCGCAGACAAGCTCCCGATTTTTTTCAGCTAATCGCGTTTTGGGTTAAGATTGATAATATTTCTGATGATTCCAAGGACGATCGCATGATCCGGAAGGATGGACGTGAGCTCGGTCATGTTGAAGAAGTTCGTATCCATCAGCTCACACGCGATCGGTTTGGTAAAGTCTGGATCTGTGTAGTGGTTTACGCCTTTCGACGTCTTATCTTTGTTCGATTTGTGCATTTTGATGCTTATGAGGCACCAATTTTGGTCCGCTTTACTTAGGAAAAGCTCAGAAGTTTCTGTTCAGCTTGTGGCAGCCTTAATCATGATATCGGAGACTGAAATCTCCCACCCCCTGAAATTCCTGCAGTTTACTCCTTACAAGTTCATCCCCCATCCCCACCTCAGGTTAATGATCAAGATAATCAGGCTGGTGATAATGTCTCAATGCCCTCCCCACCTCTTTCACCAGTTGCTAATGCGGATGAAGCCATGGATGAAACAATATGCTCTAATGTCAATCCCTCATATTACTCAGGAAACTTAGTCTTAACAGGCTCTAAGCTTATGACCCTTCTGCCTGCTCTCATCTCTCTAACCCATCAATTTGATCCTCCATCTACTTTTTAGGTGGGCTCTACCTCCAAAGTAATCTCGGAACCAGGAATGAAGCGCAAGGCTGACGCTGTTGATGCTGCTGAAGAATCTTCCTCTACTCGTCGGCGTACTCATGGCTCTTTTACTGGCAATGACATGGGCTTGGTGGTGCCTCCTCAGCCACCACTTCAACCATGAAGATTTTACACTGGAATTGTCAAGGATTAGGGAGTACCCTGAAAATTTCATATCTTCAGGATATCAATCGTACATATCATCTTGATATCCTACTTCTTGTAGAAACTAAACATAAGGCTTGCTATGTTCATAAACTAGGTAAGGATTTCCACTTCCCTAATCGTTTTGTTGTATCATCAAATGGATTATGAGGGGGGTTAGCTATTTTTTGGCGGGATACGCTTTAGTGTACTTTTGTAAGAAAACCAACACTCCACCTTTCTGAAATAATAGTACAAGATGGTTCCTACTCTTTCTCCCTTCTTTATGTTTATGGCAACCCATAAAGAAATCTCCGAATGAAACAATGGGATCACCTCACGGACTATTTGCAAGCTAGTATGTCTCAAAGACAGCCTATACTCTTATTGGGATACCTGAATGATATCTATGATAAATCCGAACAATTGGGAGGTACTCTTAAACCCGAATGGCACTTTTCTCGATTTCGTAGACTACTTAATGCTGCCGACCTTCGTGAACTTTGAACTTATATGGTGGCACATATACTTGGATGAGCAATCGATCTAAATGCCTTGTTCGCTCCAAACTTGATCGAGTGTTATCTTCAGCAGACTGGCAAGATCTCTACCCATCGGCCCGAGCTCATATACTCCATTGGATAGGTTCCGACCATCGCCCTCTTCTCATCCAGACTGACAACACTCCTTGGACAAGCAAACAACAGTTTAAATAAGACAACATATGGAGACATATTCAGGACATTCACACATTTATTACTTCAACGTGGTCCTCTCAATGTTCTCTTCTTCCTCCTACACAGTTTTCCCTGGCTTTAAAGCGATGTCGTTCTAGTCTATCTCGTTGGAAAACACATCACCAATTCAACTCTTTGAAGAAGATCTAGCAGCTTCAACTTTCTCTTTAACATGCATACGAGTCCCATGTTCCTAACTTCCATCTTATTTCAGACCTCAAGCTTCTATTAGCTACCGAATATAAGTTGGAAGAAGAGTATTGGAGACTCAAAAGAAGAATTGTATGGTTTCAAGCGGGTGATAAAAACATCAAAATTTTCCGCGTAATTACTCAACAGCGCAGAACCATTAATCGTATCACCTCCTTGGCTGATGATAATGGTCCCCTATACACATCTGCAAAGGATCTGTATACGCTTGCACATCATTATTTCACTGAGCTATACTCTTCATCTGGACACCTCTGTCTCGATCCCATTCTTCATCATGTTCAGCCCAAAGTTACTGCAGAGATGAATATCAAACTCACTCAACTTGTTACAGAACCAGAAATCTACCAAGCACTTCAGATGAATGTCGACAAGGCCTCTGAACCCGATGGATTTAATGCAGGGTTTTATCGTTTTCATTGGTCAGCCATCAAAACCATTGTTATCCAATACATTCAACATTTCTTCTCCTTAAGTTCTTTTGATCCCGAGCTTAATCACACTCACGCATGCCTCATCCCCAAGATGTCTTCCCCGAATCAGGTCAGGGTTTCCATCCTATCGGCCTCTGCAGTGTGGCTTACAAGCTCATTTCTAAAATTCTTGCTGAGAGACTAAATCCATTTCTCCAGGACGTCATTACAGAGTATTAGTCGGCATTTAATTCGGGCAGACTCATTATCGATAACGTCCTCATCGGCCATGAGCTCCTTTCTTCTTTGAAAACCAAAAAGGTTAAACAGCTTACATGGCCCTTACGTTGGATATCTCCAAGGCTTTAGACAAGGTAGAACGACCATCTGTTGAATCTATTCTACACAAGATCGGGTTTTTTTTGATACATGGTGCAACTGTATTATGCAATGTATCACCTTTGTTACATATTATGTTCTATTGAATGGATCACCCGACGAACCAGTTCATCCCCATCGTGGCTTGCGTCAAGGGGATCCACTATCCCCTTATATCTATTTGATGTGTACTAAAATTTTATCTACTCTTCTGACTCAAGCTACTCATGATTCCTATATTCATGGTTTCAAAGCAAGTAGAGGTGGACCAACATTTTCGCACCTGTTGTTTGCTGATGACTCGCTCTTATTCTGTCAAGCAACTTTGGAGGATGTTCAGCACCTTATGCCCCTTCTACAACTATATTCCTCAGAATCAAGTCAATACATTAACTCCACAAGATCGGCTATATGTTCGGTAAATAGGTGCCGTTGAACATACATGAATCTATCGCTTCCCTTACCGGTATCTCTAAGATCGGAAGCTTTGGTCGCTATATTGGTTTACCTGAATCATTGGGGAGGAGCAAATTTGATACATTTTCGTATATTGGCCAGAGAGTTCAACAGAAAATTGAAAACTACACATCTCGTTTTCTTTCTCCTGCAGGCCGTGAAGTCCTTCTCAAATATGTGATCCAAGCGCTGCCTATGTATTGTATGTCATGTTTTTTACTGCCTAAAAAGCTTACGGCTCGCCTTTCCAGTCTCATGCGCAATTATTGGTGGTCTCAATCGGCCGAGCTTCATAAGATTCCCTGGGTTTCTGACGCAGCTCAAACAATATGGAGGAATGGGTTTTAAGGATCTTCACATGTTCAATCTTGCTATCCTTGCTAAACAGAGTTGGCGACTTCTGACACAACCTTCCCGCTTTTAGCTCAAGTTTATAGAGCAAAATATTATAGTACTTTGTCTTTGTTTGAAGCTCATCTAGGTTCCAGCTCTAGTCATGTGTGGAGAAGTATTTCTGTGGGCATATCGCTTATGACGCAAGGTGTTAGATGGAACATTGGGGATGGACAAACCATACGTATATTACAAGAACTTTGGTTAGATACACCTCCCCGTCCTACTCTCCCTGTTGAATCTTCCATTCCACTAAATAGTATGATCTCCTCTCTACTATTACCGACCACAAATCAATGGAATCTCCTAGCTCTTCAAGTTCACTTGCATCCAACTGACCAAACCCTGGCATTACGAATTCGTCCTCCATTACACCCTCGACTTGATCATTTTAACTGTCTCTATACTACCTATGTTTCTTATACTGTTAAGTCCGGGTATCACCAATTAGTTAAATACTCTGTTTCCTCTGATCATATACCTCTTCACCGGTCGCAACTCTGTAAAGCTCTGTGGCGACTTAATATTCCACCTAAAGTGAAGCATTTTTGGTGGCGTGTACTCCACAATGCTCTTCCTGTAGCAGATAACTTGCGTAAGCGGCGTATCTCGGTTTCCTCTGATTGTTTGTTTTGTGGTGAACATACGGAGACGGTTCAAAATCTTCTCTTCCAATGTCGGTTTGCTTGTGAGATTTGGGAACTTTCACCTGTCTCAGTACAGATGGATAAGTTCAATCCAAGTCCATTTATCCTTCATTATTTTCAAGGTATGCTCACTCTGGGCTCATTATCTCCCCCCCCCCCCCCCCCCCCCAAGATTGTTTATTTCCCTTTATTGGTTGGAAAATTTGGAAAGCGAGGAATGCCCTTCTCTTTGACAACTCAAGATGGCACATTGTGGATATTCTCAACTCCGCCATCACCGATTATCAATTGTGGCAGGAGGAAACCATTGCTCATAACCACAATCATTAGAAACCGACAGTCATCAAGACCCTAATTCCTTCTACATTTCAAGATGTTCTCCAACATTTATCCTCATATTGTTGTTGTATTGATGCTTCCTGGACCGACTCCGCTTCCCCCGCAAGCATTTCGTGGAAACTTCATTCGTTTAGTGGACAATTCATCTTGAAAGGCTTTGCTTCCATTGCTTATATTTCCTCCAGTTTGGAAACAGAAGCTTTCGCCCTCTCTGAAGCTATCAATCAATTACACTTCATTGGGTATACTGCTGTTACATATTGTGGTGATGCCCCTGCCTTGTTCTCGTCTTTACAGAGTAACCTGAAGAGCTCTAATCCTTCGACCTACCCTCGGGCGCTCCAAAGATACGTGCATGTTCTCCTTTTTGTAGACCCTGACTCGCGATTCCTACATATTTATCGTCAATCAATCTTCTTGTGGATCAACTTGCCAAACAGTCGCGAGTTTCATGTTCCCGTTTACCATTTCCTAGCTTATATAGCTTACTCTTTTTTTCTTAATGCAAAAGTTGACACAAAAAGGTATAATAAGATAGTGCTGTTGATATATAGTTTTATTTCAAAGATATATATTCGCCCATTCATATTCGCCCATTCCATCATATGTACCTAAACAGAAATCAATTCCATATATAAATACATTCTCATTATGGAACTGAATTTGGAGACCATGAATGGAATGGACCATGACAAGACAAGAAATAATGTCGTATTGTACTTCTACTATCTCTTACAAATACTAAAGATATACAGCATCATCTATAACCAGTGGCGGACACATATACAAGACAAGCCTATGGAGTCATGAACCCCTTACTCTTTTTTTTTTTTGTGACAACAAGATGATGTGCCCTCTACTCATTTTTTATTTTATTTTTCTTACATAATTTTAAGCTAATTTGACTAATAATTTTATTTTACTAAAGAAAAATAAAAAGTGCCCCCTTACTCTATTTTTTTCTTCTAAATCCGCCTCTGTCTATAACTATAACAAAACCCAAAATAATAACACATCTCAAACATCCATGTTTCGTTATAATAATTATATATAGAATGCAATTGATTATTATTTCCTTCTGAACCTGACAACTGATTATTATTTGACAAATACAAAAAGCTGAAAACTGTACCTGTCCTCAGTATTGCTATTACATATCGGTAATGATTGGTAAATTATGGAATCATAGAATTATGTTTTAAAACGTGATTTCACAAATATTTTACGAATAAAAAATTATGAAAATGCAAAATATAACACAAAATTCATATTTGCATTTTTATTGAAAGAAATACAAAGAAAAAATCATTGTACATAAAGTGAACTAAATATTTGAGAATTTTTTTTTATTCTTTGAATGGTAACCTAGATAACAGTAGAATTGTATTTAAACTTAATACTTGAAAATAGTATTTTTTAAAACATAATTTCACTGTTTCACCAAGTTACCAATTAAAACTGTTTTTATTCATGATTTTTATTTATTTCACACAAATATCAAAGTTACAAAACGAAAATAACGTTCACAAATATCAAAATTGCAAAACAAAAATAATGTCTCATAATTATTAAAAATTACTCAAAATATTAAAAATAAAATTCTAGACATCCTAATTTTCTATATACATATACATGTAAAATCCATTTTTTATCAATCCTAAATATATATAATTTTATGACTTAAAAATGGTGTTATTAAATAATACAATTAAATAATAATACCCAAAAAAATAATTTTTGGCAAAAAGAATTTACAAATAAATTATTTCTATCAAAAATTTCATGCCAGCCTAATTAGTTGGATTTGTGACTATCAACATTAATAATTATCATGATTATCCCCCACGAAAGAAAAAATTCAAACATTAATATACATATTTTATTTTATAAAAGTATTATTTATATTATTTATCAAATTTAAAATTAGAAAAATATGAGTCATTATAAAATCATATTATGCATAACAAACAAATCAGCTAATATCTAAAATTCAAAAAAAAATATTATAGTAAAACTTATATGATTTTTAAAAATTATTTATTAACAGTAGTTATGTATATTTATAAAAATAACAAAAATTATTTAAATTGATATAATAAATAAAAAAAATAATTTAAAATAAAATTGTTATAGTAAAAATTAAAATTTTAAAGATAAATAAGTAATGACCAATTTAAAAGGGGAAAATGCCAAACAATTCATGAACTTTTCACAAATTCCCAAAAAAAAAACGAACTTTTGGATCAACCAAAAAATACTAAATTTTATTTGATTTTCAATTAAATATTAAAATTCTCATTGACTTGCCAAAATTGTATGCCGTTAGAAAATATAACGGAACAATTATATGATGTCTGCTTTGGAGATTAAGTAAAACGACATTGTTTTACATGTTTTTGAAATTAGAAATATATTTATCTCTATATTCGAACTCTTGAATTTCAGGAAGAAAACGGAGTCTCTAACTACTAGAATAGAGAAAAATTTAATGGAATATCTAACATATTTTTTTTATAGTGTATTAACTCAATATTAAAAATGTTTAAAAATCTGCAAAATTACAAAACAAATTTAAGAAATTTTCCAAAAAATTACAAATAGAAATTATTTCGGGGGTAAAAAAATAGATGTTGACAAAAAAAAAATCTTGTTAGTGCCCCACTGATCTAAAGTTTGACACATTTTTTGTCTCACTCTTCTTGCCTTTTTCTGAAGAGAACTCTCTTCTTAGATTTGGATCTTTTTTTGTATTTAACGTTTTAGTGTTTTAAATTTCTCTTTTATTGATTTTCCCAGTAAATCAGTAGTGACAATATCTAATTTTCATTAACTTTTAAGTTGGTTGATTATTAATTTATTCTTTAAAACAATATTTTTACTATATTAATTTTACTTTAATTGATTTTTTATTTATCATAATAATTTCAAAACATCTCCATCAAAAAGTTTTCATAGAGTTTCAAAACAACAAAAAATAAATTAAAAACGTAAAAGAGAGAATAAGAATAAAGAAATTGCATCTATTATATTTTAACTTTATAATAGTAAATGTGTATTTTTGGTTGTTGGATTGAAAAATCGTATTTTTTAAGTTTTAATGGATTATGATGCCTATTTTACCTAATTTTATTAACTGAAAATTTTCATTTTATCATTTATTTATTTATTATTTTTATTCTCTCTCCATCATCTCTTCAACTTTCCATTTCATCACCATTCATATTTTCGATGGTGGATGGGATGATGGCGATGAAGTTTTCGGCCACGAAAACCGCCGCAATGGAGATATAATCGGTCGATATACCAGAATTCAAAAAAAAAAATGGACTTAATTCAGAAGACTCATGTGGACAGTTTAGACTAGATATCACATTATCAGCTATTCGTGGACACTATCACAATCATATCACATGCTAGACGTTTCCGATAAACAACATGTGGCCAAGCGTCCACATGATCATGAATCCGTGGAAAAAGAGCATATGAATAAGAGACTAATTGTTCACATGGTCAACTATTGGCGGATAACATACCTAGTGAACACATTTTTAAGAGCTCATGGACAAATGAACATTGTCCATGAATTACCAAACATATACCATACGGACACTTAGCACGTATTGGCCCATCAAGGTGGACATTCTAGACTAGGTGTCCAACTTATCAACTATTCGTGGACACTATCACGATCATATCACATACTAGATGCTTTTGATGGACAACAAGCGGCCAAGCGTTCACATGATCATGAATCCATGGACAGAGAACACATGAATAAGATACTAAGTGTTCACACGGTCAACTATTGGCGGATCATGTACCTAGTGAACATTGTCCATGAATTCCTGACCATATACCATATGGACACCTAGTACATCTGGGCCCGCTATCCACCGGAAGCAACATCTCTTCATTAAGGGTAAGATGAGGTTTTCAACTCACTTGAACAGTAAAAAAAGATAAAAATAAAAGTGTGGTGTAATTGCATTAAATGTATCTTTTACTCTTTTTAAATGCAATTTTGTATCTTTCAAAAAGTTCTTGTAGCTTTTGTATCTTTGCTATTGTCTTACCCTTAATGAAGAGATGTTGCTTCCGGTGGATAGAGGGGCCTAGGCATACTAAGTACCCATATGGTATATGATTGGGATTTTGTGGACATTGTTCATTTGTCCATGAGCTCTTAAAAATGTGTTCAATAGGTATATTATCCTCCAATAGTTGATCATTTGAACATTTAGTCTCTTATTCATGTATTTTCGGTCCACAGATTTCTGATCATGTGGATGCTTGGACACCTGATTTCCATCGGGAGCAACTACCATCTGATTTGAACGTGGATAGTGTTCATTTATCCATGAACTCTTAAAAATGTGTTCACTAGGTATGTTATCCGCCAATATTTGACCATGTGAATACTTAGTATCTTATTCATGTGTTCTAGGTCCACGAATTCCTGAATGTGGACTCTTAGTCACCTGCTGTCCATCAGAAATGTTTAGCATGTGATATGATGTAGTGTCCAGGAATAGCTGACAAGTTCGACACCTAGTATAGACTATCCACATGAGTCTTCTGGATTATTGGATGTTTGGCCACCTGATTTCCATAAGAAGCGTATAGCATGTGATATGTTCATAACAATGTTATTTGTCCATGAACTCTTAAAAAATGGTTTCACTAGGTACGTTATCCGTCAATAGTTGACCATGTAAACACTTAGTCTCTTATTTATGTGTTTTTTGTCCACGGATTCCTGATCATGTGGATGCTTGACCACATGTTGTCCATCGAAAGCGTCTTGCATTTGATATGATCGTGGTAGTATCTACGAATAGCTGACAAGGTGGACACCTAATCTAGACTGTTCACCTAAGTCTTCTGAATTTAGTCTGATTTTTTTATTATTTTTGAATTCCGGTATATCAAACGATTATATCTCCATTGCAACGGTCCCCATAGTCGAAAAATTCACTGCCGCCATCTCATCCACCAATGAAACATTTGAGGGCTGAAAAAGGGAAAGTTGGAGAGAGGATGAAAAAAATGATGGAATTTTCCACATAATAAAAATTAAAAAAAATACAACTTTGGAATCTAACAACAAAAATAAATATTTTATATTATAAAGTTAAAAAGACATAGTGGATGAAATTACTTCCAAAAACTCTAATAATGTTTTGAAAGATACAAAATTGTACTTAAAAGGGTAAAAATACAATGGATGCAATTATCCTGAATAAAAAAGGTTTTCATTTTAGAACCCATTAAAAAACTCTCTAGCCACTTATCATTTTGCAATTAGTTTATTTCTTTTCGAAAACTTAGAATTTAATTATTTACATAAATTTTAATAAAAATTATTACGTTTAGTAGATATAAATAATCTCGATAATAAAAAAATAAAAAAAGAAATATAAGAAATTTTTTACTATAATAGACTTGCTATTTGGTTTAATATATTATTAGATATGTTTGTTGTAGATAAAACCATTTTATATTATGTATAATCGTTGTTAACTTTAAATTTGAATAATATATAAGATAAATTATCTTTTCAATATAAAATTTCAAACAAAAGTATTGTTGGTGATGGATTTCTCACTAGGAAATCCGGCCCATAAAATAACGAAAATGCCTAATCACGATTCGGGCCCATTAGATTACGAGTCAACTAAAGCTCAAAATATCGATATATTTCCTAAAGGCAGATCGAGCACAAGAAGATCGAACATCGACGTAAAAAAGATAACCCTCGTCAAGAATGAGTCTTTGCCAGTTTAACGATCTCCGCAAATCATGGATGGAGGGAGAGATTGTCGCTAACAAGAATTCACGAGAAAATCGGAACCAGAAGATCGAGGCTCTAAGTTATATAAAGAGAGGAGAAGTCACTTTCAAATGACATACATTCGAACATAGAAATCCCTTCGCTTAAAATATTCGACCTATTCTTTGTATACTTTCGATTCGTTTGTATAAGTTCTTGTTGGTGATGGATTTCTCTTTAGGAAATCCGGCCCATAAAATAATAGAGAAATGCCCAACCGCGATTCAGGCACGTTAGACCACGAGTTAACGGAAGCCCCAGAAGACTAATATAGTTGTTGAAGTCGGATCGAGCTTAAGAAGATCGACATCGACATAATGATGGCGAACCTTATCAAGAATCAGTCTTCGTACATTTTAAACGATCCCCGCAAATCAGGGGTAGAGGGAGAGATCGTCGCTAACAAGGGCTTACAAGAAAATCGGAACAAGAAGATCGAGGCTCGAAGCTATTTAAGAAGAAGAGAAGTCATTTGACAGGCAATCCAATTCGAATAGAGAAACCACTTCGATTAAATATACTCGACCTCATTCTTTGTATACTTTGATTCGTTTGTATAAGTTCTTATTTCGACATTCAGCTCTTAATACAATATTTGATTCATAGGAAATTTAAATCCGAATTCTTTAAGTCCAAATCCACGTTTAAATCCTTGGTGTGAATCCTTGATCTCACATTTGGCACCGACTCTAGGGACTACCGTAGATCTTCATGTCTTAAGAATAAGAACTAGGGTTAGATAGATCGAAATAAATCCAAATAATCAGGATCCTCTGACACTCCACCACCAGTCGATCATCAAAAAGTGATCGAAATTATTCCACAGAACACCACTGGAGTGAATAACACCACGGGTCAGACCGATGGCGTGATGACGAGCTCCGCCTATGTCTACATGATATCAACAACAATCGGCTCGGACGCTCAAACGATTGCGATAGGCCAGACTCCGTCAGGAACCAATGACCAAAACATGAGCTGGGTCTGGATCAGATCCGATTCCGCTTCTGCTTCCGCATCAGGAGGCGGATCTGGAACACTCAGATCCAGCTCGCCACGAGCTCCTGTCCATCGCAACAGAATCCGGATGATCTCGCCGAGATCCGTTCAACGCTTAAATTTATGGTAAGCCGAACGCGAAGCAACGAGGCTAACGCTCGGACCAAGGAAATCGCTAATCGCACCTTGGCTGCTCAGCTTGCCGAAAAAGAACGATGCATTAATGCTCATTTTTAGGAGCTTACCAATCACATCCTTGGAGATCGATCTATAAAAGAGCGGAGACATCCTCAAAGTCCTCCGCCCCATACTCCCTTGGACTTTTCTTAGGTCATATCTCCTTCCGGGATTCCAGGAAACGTCGCGAGCACGTCAAAAAGTAGGTTTTATCCTACGATGACACCCATAACGACACTGATCCCTTTTAGATCGAGCTCGCTTACCGCAGATTTAAATGGGTCAGCAAACCGGTCACTAACCCGGACCACCTCTATTGTCGAACGACTCTGGAATTAGACCAAGGTGGCTTGGAGATTTTGCCTTCGCATCGAGCTCCGGAACTCCCATCGGGCTCAGCCCAATACAGTTTCAGACACCTTGGACCAACAAAACGGGATCGATCCCAACAATAGATCTAGTTGATTCGATCTATAATGGACGACCATCGGTTCAGCCACAAACACAGTTCGCCCCTGTAGCGAGGGGACGAGCATGGCATGTTCAAGCAATATATCACGTCGGCTAACGCCCAGTTCATGAGTCTGAGCTCGCGAGTTCACTTGACAACCAGCGCGGCATCTGACATGATCGAGTGATCTAAGAGACGCGTCAAACGCCGTTAACAGATCGAATTGCCTTTGCGAGGTTTCGGGAAATAAAGAAAACTAAATTCCCAGAGTTCTTGGGAAATCGGATCCCAAGGCTCATATAAGAGAATTTAGACTAGCGATGTCTAGGGTCTATCTAACAGACGAAGAAAGAGATCTTGCTTTCTGCAGACTCTTCACCGAGAATTTACCGGGTCCAACCTTAGAATGGTTTGCTGGACTGAAAGAAAAGTCCATTGACAACATCACCCAGTTCGTGACGGCTATCCTCAAACAGTACTCTGTCTTTATCGAAGTCAAAACTACTGAGGCAGCCCTGTTTAATGTATCTCAACGACCTGATGAGTCAATTCATTCGTAAATCGATCGCTTCAAGGAGATAAAATCCAAAATCGTGCATCCCAATGGCAAAGTCGCCTTAGAGGCATTGAGAAGCGGACTATGGTAATCAATTGAGTTCCTCAAAGAAATTACAGTGTCTGAACAACTGAATCTTGACGATGCCCTACATCGCGTTTCGGTTTTCACTCGCCTCGAAGAAGAAATTGCAATCCTCAAAGAGAAGCATCGTAAAGAGAAGAACCAATCGGGTTTGCAGCACGCGAATGGCAAAAAGGATTCTCGCAAATCTGTAACCGTTAACACAGTCGAGAGTCCAAAATATTCACGAAAGTTCGAGTTAGATAAAGACAAGTATTGTGAATTTCACAAGAAGAGGGGTAATTCCAAAAAAACAAGAGGCTGGAAATAACCATAAATCCGAAGTCGAAGGAGAAACACATTCTGAAACCAAAGAGACCAAATCGACCTAAGAGTCAAACACCAAAAAGCTCTCTCAAAATAAAGGGGAGCAATCTAAGGAAGAAGGAACACCTGATTCCCCCCCCCCCCCACCAGGGGTCACACAAATGAGCCGAGCTCATACTCGGCGAATTCAGCTTGTGAGGATCCCAAGAGGGATCAACATTTTCACCACCTCCTGGAGCCAGGAGAAACCTTAGCTCACGAAGCAACCTCCCTCTTTTTGTGGGGGGGGGGGGGGGTGGGGGGTGTGTACGGGCTATACCCCCCTAAACGAGTTGACTTCATATTCGGTGGCTTTAAGCTATGCCGAGATTCGGTCAATTCAATTAAAGCTCTCCAAAGGAGGGTCAAGACCGACAAACGGCAAAGAATCCAAATGCCAGGCCCATATCACGAGATAACTTTCTATGACAGCGAAACAATCAATCTCAATAAACCGCACGACGATGCATTACTCGTTGGCTTAGTTGTTGGATATCTCGAACTCTAGAGAATAATGATCGATACGGGGATTTCAATCGACGTCCTCTTTTATGATGCTTTCAAAAATATGGAGTTCGAAGACTCCGAGATCATTGAAGGACGAACACCCCTAGTATGGTTCGCTGGCGAAACAACATACTCAATGTGCTATGTCTTCGCTCCAATAATAGCTGGAGGAGTACAAAGAATGACAGAGTTCGTCGTAGTAGATCGACTTGCTCCTTATAACGCAATCTTAGGTCGGCCCTGGATATACGACATGAAAGTCGTACCGTCAACCTACCATCCCAACTCCAAAAGGAGCAAAGACCGTCTGCGGGAGTAAAAAAAAACCTCCAGAAAATGCTACATGAATATGTATAAGCAGATAATAAAATCTCATGCATAGCAACTACAAAAACAGGAAGAACTCGCTGAGATGCGAACTAAAAATCACAATGACCCTAGTCAAACAGGCCACCCAACGGACCTCACGATTCAGATATGTATATATGAAGCTCATCCTGAAATACATGTCGGTGTTGGAGCCGACCTGTCAGAATCAATTAGAAACGAGCTGATCACTTTGCTCAAACAGTACATTGAATCATTTTCTTGGTCTTCGACCGATATGAAAGGAATCAACATCGACGTAACAAGCCACGATTTGAACATCGATCCAACCTACAAACCAGTCAGACAAAAGCGTCGCAAACTCGGCACAGAACGAGCCCAAGCCGTGAATGATGAGGTCGACCGATTACACAAAATTGGGCCGATCAGGGAAGTAAAATACCCTGACTGGCTCTCGAACCCTGTCGTAGTCAAGAAAAATAACTAGAAGTGGAGAGTATGCGTTGACTTCACATACCTCAACACAACATGTCCGAAAGATAGCTTCTCGCTCCCGCACATCGGCCGACTAGTCGAAGCAACTGCTGGTCACCAATTGCTATTCTTCATGGATGCATTCGCTGGGTACAATCAGATATTGATGAACCCCGAAGACCCAGAAAAGACCTCATTCATAACAGACCGAGGCACCTACTGCTATAAGTTGATGATTTTCGGGCTCAAGAATGCAGAAGCTACCTATCAGCGTCTCGTCAACAAGATGTTTTCCGACTACTAGGTAAAACCATGGAGGTCTACATTGACGACATGTTGGTAAAATCATTGAAGTGAGAGGCTCACACCGGCCAGCTAAAAGAATGCTTTGTCATTCTCAACAAGTACGAGATAAAACTCAACACCGCGAAGTGCACCTTTGGTGTTCTATCAGGAGAATTCTTAGGTTACCTAGTAACCGAAAGGGGAATCGGATAAAATCCTAAACAGATCGCAACATTCTTGGAGATTCAATCTCCAAAGACGACACGAGAGGTCCATATATTGACTAGCAAAATAGCTGCTTGAACCGCTTCATCTCGAGATCGACTCATAAGTGTCTTCCCTTCTATCACCTCCTCAAAGCGAACAAGAAATTCCTTTGGGATGAGAAGTGCGAAGAGGAAATCACCCAGTTCAAAGCTTACTTAAGCCAACCACCGATACTAGCAAAGGCAGTAGAAGGAGAGCCCATTTACCTCTACCTAGCCGTCACTTCAACGGGGATAAGCGGGGTCCTAGTTCGTGAAGAGCAAAGCAACTAGAAACAAGCTATTACATTAGCAAGACTTTGATCGACGCCAAAATGAGTTATCCTGCAATGGAAAAACTCGCATTAGCATTGGTAACATCGGCTCGAAAGCTTCGACCCTATTTCCAATTGCACTCGATTATCATCATGACTTCTCAACCATTGAGGACTATCCTCCACAGTCAAAGCCAGTCAGGCCGACTGGTTAAATGGGCAATCAAACTAAGCGTATACGACATCAAGTTTAGGACTCGGACATGCGTAAAATATCAAGTATTGGCTGACTTTATAGTTGAACTCCCTCACACCATCGATCTCGAGTCATCCTCGCCCAAGAAGTGGACTCTCCACATCGATGGCGTGTCATCCAAACAAGGATCCGAAGTCGGGGTAAAACTAGCATCTCCGACCGAGAAGTATTGGAACAATCCTTCAGGCTAAGCTTCGCTGCATCAAATAACATAGCGGAATACGAATATCTGATAGCCGGACTCAGGCTAGCTATATCAATAGGAGCCCGAGAGATAGATGCTTTCAGCGACTCGCAACTGTCACAAGATAGTTCCATGGCGACTATGAAGCCAAAGAGGAACGCATGGAAGCATATTTACGAGTAGTTCATAGCCTTGCCGATCGGATCGATTTTTCGATCTAACCCAAATATCGCGAGGCGAGAACACAGCAGCTGATGCCCTCACTGCATTGGCCTCGACATCCGATCCCAACCTAAAAATAATCATACGGGTTGAAGGGATCGAGAAGCCGAGCATTGACATTGCATTAAAAGCTTTATCTTTAAAGAAAGATAGCCCGGTCCAAGGAGGCGTTATCGACAAAAAGGCATCCAATAAGGGGATGTGCCCTGACATTGTCGAAATTAATGATGATATCTACCCAGAAAAGATTTGAGAACTCCGATCATCCGGTACATAACCGATGGCGAGGTACCCAGTGATAAATGGGCTGCCCGAAAAATCAAAGCACAAAGTGCGAGTTTTTCGTAACGGAAGGAGAGCTAACCAAAAGAAGCCTCTCCGGACCGAATCTCAAATGCCTCAGCGGCGAACAAACTCGAACTGTGATGACATAGGTTCACGAGGGATCCTGCGGAAGTCATTCCGGAGGACAAGCTCTAGCCATATGGATCAAGCAACAAGGTTTCTTCTGGCACACCATGGCAGACAAGTGTGAGACCTTCTCTACGAAATGTGACAAGTGCCAAAGGCACGTCGCGATCATCCACCAACCATCGTAGAAACTCTCTTCGATCTTGTCGTCATATCCCTTTATGCGATGGGGAATGAATATCGTGGGACCCTTAGTCACATCGAGAAGAAAAAAATGATGCACCTACTGGTCATGACAGACTACTTTACTAAGTGGATCGAAGCCGAGTCCTACCAAAAAATAAAAGACGTCCACGTAAAGGAGTTAGTCTCGAGAAATATAATATGTCGCCACGGGCTACCTCGTGAGATCGTCACTAATAACGGATTCCAGTTCATATCAAACATATTCTAAATGTTTTGTAGAACTTGGAACATCAAGCTTACCTACTCGACACCTGTTATCCTCAAGGAAATGGATTTGCAGAGGCAGCTAACAATTATATCATGAACAATCTCAAGAAAAGGCTCGACGAATGCAAATCAAGCTGGAGCGATGAACTCCCAGCTGTACTATGGGCCTATCAGACTACTCCTCGCAAATCCACTGGAGAAACACCTTTCTCTTTGGCTTACTGTGTCGTGGCCGTAATTCAAGAAGAGATCCTTGTGACCAGAATTCGCAAAAAAAATAATTCCCACAACATGAGAATTTGAAAAATCAAATGATAACACACGAGCTCGATTTCATCGACGAACGAAGGAACCTCGCACTCGCCCGAATCCAGAACTACCAAAAAGCTGCAACTCGTCTTACGGAAAGTGTTCGACCATAAAAAGGAAGAACACGCTGGAAAATTATGGGGAAAATGTGAAGGTCCCTACTAGGTCACCGACATCATTCGGGATGGGGTCTACATGCTCAAGTCGGTAGAAACCCAAAAGCCCAAACTACGACCTTGGAATAACATTAACCTCAAAAAGTATTTTCATTGAAAATTCTCCGATCAAAATTGAACTACGAAACTACTTGATCGCTCAAAAGGGTACGTAGGAAGCTCGACTTCGAGCTCAGCCGCCCCCAAAAAAAATTCCTTCGCGATTCACGATCTCGAACAAACTAAAGAGTCATTCTACATGATCAATTTTATTCTAAACTTCAATTACAGATCAATGATTTAGTTCGTCATCATTGTATAAATCAGATCATTCAAATATATTTTTTATTTTTTATCTATCAAAATCAGCGACCTGAAATGATCCCAAAATAGCAATCTAAAATGATCCTTCAATAATATATCAACCTGAAATGGTCCCGAAATAGCGATCTAGTTCAACTTTTTCGAGTTTGATCTATTTCGATCTTATCATATTTTGCTCGATCCGATCAAAAATAATTCGAACAAGCTAAACCCCCAAGTATGATCTCCATGAGCTTTAACTAAGGCACGAAATTACAAAGGCAGTTCGACATCAAACCAGCTCTGAAAAGCTTTATGCTTTAGTCATTTTTCAACGAATAAGGCATAAAAATCGCAAAAGATATTTCGATTTATAAAGAAAAAAGGACCCAAGGTCCTCACGATTACACAAAGCCCTTTCGGGCAACACCAAAAGATTAAAATCCCTTTCGGGCAACACCATAAGATTAAAAGCCCTTTCGGGCAACACAAGTTCAAAAAATAATTTAAAAGCCCTTTCCGGCAACACCAAAACACTTGAATTTTTTTAAAGGCACTGGATTAGTCGTTCATTTGCTCATCGGCCCCCGCACCTGTAGCACCCGACGCTCGACCCTCGACCTCATCCCTCGCAATTGAACCGCCATCAGTCTCCCTCGGAAGATGCAACCCATACTGGTTGAAATCAGGAGTGGCTTGAGCTGGAGGTTCACCAAGATTATGGAATCCTTGGACATCGCAGGCAGGTTCAACTTGCTGATGCTAAGGTCCGAAACAGCCGCAGCATTCATTTCCTCGATCGCGACTCACTTCTTCTCGGCCAGCTTAAGCACCTCCTGAGTAAGGTCGAGCTCACCTGCCGCGAACTCGGCTATGAGCTCGATATTAGTGAGGTATTCCTAAAGGCGGATCTCCACGCTAGCCCCGGCCTTCCTTCGATCGCATTTTACCTTGATGTCATGCTCCTTATCAGTAAGGGCCTTTTCCTTCTAAACTCGATCTTGGGATGGGGTATTAGGTTAATCAATCTATAGGGATTCATAACTTCTAGTTCTTCATCTAGGGTTGATCTTAATGCTTAATCTGAATTAGCTACCCAGATTATTGTTGTTAGGTTGATTTTCGCAACGACAGTTGGTTAATTAGCTAGAAAAAAACAAGATGAGCAATTGATCTATTCGCAAAGAAATTTGGCTTAGAGAAATTGTGAACGAACGAACTTGAGATTAATGCATGTTTAGGATCTCTAGAACTCGTAACAAAATTTGGTTTGCTACGTTGCTAGACATAGATAATACTCGCAACGAAAGTTGGTTTCTTATACTTTTGTGATTCTAGTTCTAGAACCGTTCTTAATTTGATCATGATTGATTGATTAGTTTGTATGCCTGATTTCCTGAGAACTCCCTTGACTTGACGCTTCGCTTGATTGATTAAACCGTTTGATTTACTTTCTTGCATTATTTACTTCTTATTCTCTGCTGCTTCTTAGCTAAATTCGAACCTCTATAATTTATCGCAAGATTCTTGAGTCTCTGTGGATTCGACCCCTATATACTACTAGTCACGTCTGTGCACTTGGAGTGTAGCTCTAGGGATAAAACTTGAGCATATCAAGTTTTTGGTGCCATTGTCGGGGACTCTTTTGAGTCTTCGATAGATTTGAGTTTTGAATTTAGACTAGGCTTTTTGTTTTTATTTTACTTATCTTTTCTTCTGTTTTGTTTCTTTTCTTGTGTGCAGGTTCAACGAAGAACAGCTGCGTCGATCGACACCCTCGCGATCTGCATCGATCGACGCTCTGCTAGCGTCGGTCGACATACTCTGCGTGAATCAGACAGTTCATGCATGATCGCACATTGAGGAGTAACCCGGACAAGGAGCTCTTGAATCTCGGACTTGAGGAGCTTGCAAGGTTAGAAAGGACGAACAGGAAAGCTCAGAAACCAATTAAGATGGTGAATCCCAATGATGTGGTTTTGATTCGGGATGAGCATGGTATTCTGGGAGATAGAGAGAACCATGTTTGCAATGAGCATGGTCAAAGAATTGATGCTGATGGGAACGTGGTTGTTCAGGATGTTATTCAGCAGCCACAAGATGAGGAGGCTCAAGGTGGACAGGAAAATCCACGAACTGAAGAGCCTCCTAGAGAACCTAATCCTCCAGCTGGTTTGACACTTTCTGATTACAATAGGCTTGATGTGTTTTATGCTAACAGGTCTGCGATTGTAACTCCTCTGTTTGCACGAAATGACTTTGAGCTGAAGACTTCTTACTATACGCTTATGGGTCAGCACCTCTTCCATGGACTCCCACATAAGCATCCTATGGATCACAAAGAGAATTTTAAGTCTTTGGTTACTGGAATGAAGCATAATGGAGTTAGCTATGACTTCCTGTACTGCAAGCTTTTCCCTCACTCTCTTAGAGGAGAAACTGCAAATTGGCTGAAACAGATTCCATCTGGGACTCTGACTACTTGGGATGCAGTTAAGAGGAAGTTTCTGAGACACTTTTATGATGATGCTAGATCTGATCAGCTGAGAAAGGATCTTCTACGATTCAAGCAGGGACCTACGGAGCCTCTTAACACTACAAGAAAAATCAACATTCATAGCACACGATACAAGCTATGTTATGTTATAGATAGCGTTTCCACAAACTCTCTAACAACGGCAGCTATAATAGATCCCCTCCTACTATAGTTATTTTATGATTGCAATGTAATAGCGTTAATTTTAGTTTGCTATGTTTGGTGCATTCTATTATAGCGTTATATGTACGTGGTATATTTGTTATATAATAGCATAGACATAATGCTCTATTATGTATTGGTAGCGCACCCCTATATTCTATAGTACTATCTATTACAGCTTGTTATTTTTACCATGATATAAGCCTTCGTAGCAGTTTTTTATATGCGATAGATATGCTATGATGGCAATAATTTAATGCAAGTTGTATTAAAGTATTTTAAAGCCAAGCCGAGCCATATTAGATTAGTATTATTATATATATTTTTATTAGTTAGATTTATATTAAAATTAAAAATATTCAAGATAAATTGAAAAAAAAATTATTAATAATCCAAATGTTAGTCTGAAACTAACTTAGTCAACACAAAAGTCTTAAACTTAGTCTACACAAGCAATTCTTAAACTAACTTCTTCTTTTCCACCATTCATAAACACTGTAATGAAAATCTCAAAAACTCTCTAGTAACCACATCTCCATATGTCTTTTCCAATCCACTCCCCACCATCCATGAATGCTTTTGCTTCACTAAGATATATGTATACTCACCTCTGTATGTGTCATTTCCATAGTAAACTGTGAATGAAAACTTGCGCGTAGGCTTTACCACCATTGGATTTGTCTTCTCTGACTTTACCACCATTGTCCTTGGATACTGATAAGCCTTTTGGTCTGAGTGTCACAGTGTTAAGAGTTGAAAAAATGCATAGAAACTAGAAAGTGAGGCAGAACAATTCAGCTTACCCTGCTGCCATTCTCAAGTGAAATAAGATCCTCATGAATATTTTCCTTGTTGTTGAAAATGTGATCGGCAAACAACTTGGCTATCACTGCAAATATCCAATACGTGTAAGAGAGTGTTCAAATTTTGACACTTTATATAAAGCAATTAGAGTGTTAGAGTTATATCATGATGTGGCAGAAATGGAGTTTGAATAGTGTTTATGTCCATTCTTATTATGTATTGGATTGATACACGTTCCATAAGGTATTTAAAGGTCATGCAACCCAGAAAATTCAGAAGTTGACAATGTCACAGCTTTAGTGATCTACTCATGAAATTGCAATTTCAAACCAAAAATGAGTTGAAATTTTCAGCTAAGTTATCTAATTTTGTCTATGGAAGAAACCAGAGAGGACTGATCAAATACCTGTTAAGAAACTTGACTTCTTCAAGTGCCCACCTTAGCCTAGATTCTTGATGACCCAAGCCTGCACAGGTCTCGCAGTTTTTCCCAGGACAATCGATTATGTTTCTCCAATACAAGTATTTCTCCGAAATCCTTTGTTGTCTCTTACCGCCAGGAGATGTCACGAAATAATCTTATGGCTTAGGGTCCCTTTCCATCTGCAAACGCAAAGTCATGCTAATTAAAAAATGAAGATTTGTTGGACTAGGAAAGAGAGAAGAGCGAGCAAGGTGGCAATAGCAGCCCCAAAACCCTTCAACCTAGAACAAAGCTACGAAGCTCATCTTAATATACTCATAGCATAACAAATACATGATTTTCAGAAATCAACATGGACAAAAAAAAATACATCCAAGTCAAACAGAAGTGTACCTCCAGGGACTTTGCACACGAGTTGATGGAAACGGAATCGTCAACGATTGAGGTTGTGCGACGGAGGAGACAGAGGAGGCCACCGAGGGTGTGGCTGTGCGACGGAGGAGAGCAGAGGAGGCCGCGAAGATGACGCTGCGTGACTTGTTCGATTTGTGGGAGATTGAAGAAACTAAAGATCTGAGGCATTTTTTAATTATTCTTTTCATCTAACGGTAGATATTTGAGAAGCAAATTAGATCTAAGGGCTCTAATGTTGATCCGTGTGTTGGTTCTTTTAACTAATCAAAATTATTTCTGGATTTAATTAATATATAATAACTAAAACTAGTTTAAAATAATAAATATGATTAAAATTAAATTTTTAAACAGTTTGAAATTTAAAAATGTAATAGATAAAATATTTAAAATTTAAAATTGTTAACTTTTAGTTATGAATACATATAATAAATAAATAATTATTTAAAACTTTCAATTTATTATTAGTACCTGTTAACCGTGGTCTATTCTCATATTGACCGTGATCCTCAGGAAACCTTAAGACTGGCAGAAACAGAATATGTTACATGGGGAGATGCCCAGTTAAACGAGGTAAAAGAAACAATACCAGGTTCATTAGATGGGGAAAATTTAGAAACGGAATTGTTACTCAAAGGGCAATGGTGCTTTGTGGATGGTTCTTGGAAAGAGGGAGACCGGTTTACAGGACAAGGATGGTATAGTGGTTATGAGAGAGATGCAAATGTTTTGATGGGGGCAATAAATATCAGAGCCAGTTTATCCCCGCTACATGCAGAATTTGAAGCCTTGCTATGGGCAATGGAATGCATGAAGTATCATAGACATCAACACATCACATTTGCAACGGACTGTTCAGAATTGGTGAAGATAGTGTCGGAACCAGAAGAATGGCCAGCCTTCTCGATTCACTTAGACGAGTTCCAAGTAAGAAGGGAGTACTTCGCAACCTTTGAACTTATCCATGTATCGCGCAGAAAAAACATGATGGCAGACAGACTAGCACGGAGTGCCCGTCTAAGACCGTCAGATTCAATCCACGTTGGACCGGAGCCACCAAGCTGGATTAGTGAAAAATAGGTTTCTAGCTTTCTTATTGTTGACAAAAAAAAATTATTATTAGTACTAAGTAAATTAAATGCTTAGTAAAAATTAGTTACTTTGTATATATAATTTGTAATAATTTATACTTAGTATATATTTTATTTAAAACAATAAATTATATTATAAAATAAACAGAAAAATATATTGTAAGTGTGAATCTTAAATTCATACAATTATATCTTAAACCTTATACACTTATATTTTTATAACCTAAATTCTCAACTCTATACCATAAACTAGTCAAAAACTCAAACATTATATCCTAAACTAAATAAACCCTTTCCCTCCAATACTCTAACTCTAACCATGCATTATCATAAACCTATACAATTATATCTTAAATTTTATACAATTATATGTGTTTAGGGTATAAATTTAAGGTTAAATTTTTATATTTGAAACTTTTTATAAGTGTTAAATTTTTGTTATATTATTTGATGTTTGAATTTTAGTGTTTATTATTAGGGGTTTAAAAGTTTAGGGTTTAGGGTTTTGTTTAGGGTATAGAGTTAAGGTTTTAGAGTTTAGGATGAAGAAAATAATCATACTTGAATTTTTTATAAGTGTTTGATTTGTTTTGTATATTAGAAGATGTTTATGTTAATAATATACAATTAAAAATTTAGTAATATAAACTAAATGTTTTAAATTCTAATTTGTTTTTTGAATATGTATTTTATAGATTATGTTATACATATGACATAATAATGAATTATATATTTCATTGATAATTGAGAAATTTAAAACTAGTTATATTTCAAACCCTACACCCTTAATAAAACAAAAAAATTATATATGTAATAATAAATTATAGATGAAAGACTTAATAATTCTTTTTAGATTATATGTTTGTAATTTTATTGTATTTTCTTATGTTAAATGATAAATAGGAAAATTATGTTTAAGTATGAATCCTAAACCCTATATTCTAATACCCTAAACCCTAAATTTATACTACAATGCCCTAAACTATAAATAAAATATTTCAAAACTTCTAATTTGTTTTTTAATATATATTTATAGATTATGTTATACATATGATATAATAAATTGTATATTTCACTGATAATTGGAAAATTAAAAAAAAATTATATTTCAAGCCCTAAACCCTTAATCAAATTAAAAAAGAATTATATTTCATCAATAACCCAAAATATGTTTATACAAAGATCATTAACAACACATATCAAAAATAACATTAACTTAAGGATTTCCAATATTAATGAGACCATCAAACACATTGGTTCTCTCTGTTTCAAAGGATTCCAATGATAGATTGTAAATGCTAAACGCAGCTTCATGCTTCCCCATTTTATATAACCATCCTTTTGCTCATCTTTACAAGCATCGGTATAGTGACCCAAAGAAAGCCCTTCAAACTAAATTTAGTGGTCAAACATTAGTTTTGCGGCACATTATCTTATTGATGCAAGCTAAAACTAAAAATGATTGACACATACTTTAGCCTCAGATGAGGTTCATGCGATGACTTGTCCGCATTGCACAACCACTAGAATCAGAAATATAAGGTATGGTCAATGTAGTATATATATTACAGAGAATCATATCTCCTGAATGAGTAAGTGAACGGATAAGGTAGTTTGACAAGTAAGACCTGAACAGCCGAGATATTGATGGCCTCCGTCAATAACATAGTGAATAATCTCTCAGTGACTTGAAAAATATATTATACCTTCTAACACTATCGAGAAGTTCCGGATTGTTAGGATCATGTTTGAGACCCCCTGGTACGTTTCCTTTGCATTGTCATACTCCTTCATGAAGAATTGGACCTCACCTTTTCTGATGTATCCCTTTGAGAATGTTGGATCGAGCTCGATACATTTCTCTGCGTCCTTCAATCCTTTGGGCATTGCCCCCCAGTTTTGTGTAACATTCAACTCGGTTGCTATATGCCTATGTGAAGTTCAAAGAAGCAAACATGTTATTCAAACAACCAGATAGGGAAACCTTTGTACACTACAAAGAATAAATCATGATGATGAATCGGGCTTACTCTCGGATCTTTTGGATTCCTTTTGATCGCTTCAGTGTAATGTCTCACAGCATTAGGATACTTCTGCTCCTTGAAAAACTCATTACATATATCACACAAAAGCAGGATGTTAGTTCAACGTTTTATACCAAGTTTTACGAGATTCGTTCCTCACATTAACAAGATAGAATTGCAAAGAAAATACCTTTCTCACGCTCTTCATCACCAATATTGGGATCAAAATACTCTTGCTGCTCCAACTCTTTCTTTACACTCTCTGCCTCATTCAGCCTCTTCAACGTCTCTGAGCTACGGTGCTCCGTAAGAGCTTTCTGGTAAGTCTTAATCACAAGTTCATAGTCTTTTGAGATTTTAGCCATCTTCCCCATAGTTGTTCATTTCTAGTCACAGCTTTAGCTACCATCTTATAATCTGACCTAAGCTCTCTACCTATTTAAACAGCCTTATCACAATCCTTGATGCACTCATCATACTGAATCAAACACAGTCACATTTAAACACATTCACATACCAAGAAACTTGTTATCATGCGAGATAGCTACAAGACAGATTTTACACGAAATATTTAATAACTCATTCTAGAAAAAGTATACAAGCTAACAAAGATGAGTAAACTGTTGTTATACAAACAGAGGAGAAGTGTAAAATACCGAGATCTTCAATAGGGAACTCGTGAGACCCAACTGGTTACAGATCTTTACCTTCAATTGAACAATATTAGAAGAGGTGGCTTCAATTGCACAAACTCTTGAACAGATCGAGAAGCACGAAATCCGCGGATTTCTAGGCTAATGGCATATGATATCACTGGATTTCTTGATGAGATAAGGAGGGAAGAAAGAATCAATAGACGACGGAGAGAGAGAGAGAGAGAGACAAGAGAAGACTGAATCGTGTTTTGGTGGCTGGGAGAACATCGTGGTCTCCACAGAGTAATGTCTTAGCAGATTTTGTCTTAGGGTTTTAAGAAAAAGAAGGAAAATAAGAGTTAAAAGAGGGAAAATGAGAACTCATGTTTTAGGATCCTAAACTTTTCGCTAAGTGTTTGACGGAAAAGCTAATTTTAGCTTCGCGCTTAATGAAACTCTATTATAGCGTTTATCTAATGCTATTATATAGTACGGAAATTTCAAACTCATTTACGATAGCAGTTCAGGAAAACGTGCTATAACAATCTGCTATCAATGTTGACTTTTTGTAGTGTAAGGGTGCATGGATGAGGTTTAAGATGTACCTGAGAGATTGCCCTCATCATGGTTTTTCTGAAGTTCAGCTGTTGGGCATTTTCTTCAGAGGAGTTGATTTGTGGTATCAGATGGCTTTGGATGCTGCAAGAAATGGGAATTTCAATACCAAACCTCCAGAGCAAGCTAAGGAGCTGATTGAGAACTTGGTGTGTAGTAATAACACTAAGAATGATGATCTGTAGAGGAAGAAATCTGGTGGAAAGGTTGACAGTTCACAGATGGACGAGATGAAGAACATGATTGATTCTGTCCATACCATCTGGGAAGAAGCAAGCCCATTTTGCTGCAGATGTTGATGAGTCTGAGAACGTCAATTACATAGCTGGAGGTGGTTATCAGGGTCAGAGATATGGAAATCAGCAGGGACAGACTTCTGGGTACACACCAAAGTCTGCATTTCAAAGACCCTTTCAGCAGAACAGCTCATTCTCCATAGATTATGGTTCTTCTTCATATCAGACTCCTCCTCCACAAAATGAGTAGCCTGATAAGATGACGGGTCTGTTGGAACAGCTCTTGGAAGGTCAGCAGAAGAGTATAGTGGACTTCAATGGAAAGATAGATGCTATGTACCTGGATTTGAATGGGAAGATTGAGTCTCTGGGCACTCATTTGAAGAAGCTAGATGTTCAGGTTCAGCAGACTGCTGGAGCAGCACAAAGGCAAAATGGAGCTGGAAGAACTGAGCAGAAGCAGTACGTCAATGTTGTCATTGCAGAGGATCAAGTTGATCCGATTGAAGGATTATGGGTGTTTTCCATGGTTTAATTCCCAAATTACAACCTAACACATAATCTTAACAGATCTAGGTTCTTGCAAAACGAATCATAAAACCAACCTGATCTTTACCTTTTGCAGCGGAGTGATTGGTGGTAATGACAAGATCAGATTAGAGCTGATGAGAATCGGCTCCTCCTCAAGTATCCACACTCTTACAAGCAAGGGATGGCTGCTAGACCAAAGAGATGGATCAGAGAGAGTTAGAGAGAGAGAGATGGAGGCTCACAGCTGCTGGAAAAATCGCAGGAGATGAGTTACCAAACCCTAGGCGATTTTTATCACTCTCATTAATGGGCCCAAGTCATTAGACTAATGGCTCATTAATCTTTTGGGCCCAAGACACAAATCAGACAAAAGCCTGTATTTTGTCTGGCCCAATTCTCTGATCTAATACAGTAAATGCCATTGCATCTTACCGTATTAATTCCATTTAACTTTCCCGTTAGCTATGGTGTGTGACCCTTAGGGATCATACAATACTGGTAATAAGTCCTAAACTTATAGATCATGAGCGGACTCTAGCAAGCCATCATGATCACCCAGTATTTATGACTTATGTCTGATCTCGACACTTATCATACTTTCTAGAGATAGTACGGTAGATTTCAGGACATTCCCAACAATCTCCCACTTGTACTGGAATCCTACATTCCCTAGTCCTTTTGTCTTAATATCTCGATCTGGCATAAGGCAAGATGCGTGTCATCCTTATATAGCCAGACCATTTTTATCGGACCAGATTTGATACTGACAATTCAAACGACTTGGGCAAGTCCGTTTGGGAATGGCCATTCTCTTACCAGCTATCAAATCTCCGATTGGCCTAGAGATATTACCTCCGTTAAACGGCAGGGACAAATCCCATCTTGTTCCATCACTATGAACTACACAATTCATAATACACCCAACCAAGGTCCGTATAGCTCCCAGTTACGAAACAACGTTAGACAATGATCAAAGCGCATTACTCCATGTGCAGCCACATGCATGCGAACTCAGGTCTAAGGACTATACTCTATAGTCGTATATGAGAACTTCTTATGACACAGATATTAATATCTTGCAGAGTTCTCATCTTGCGGGCCATGTCCGGTCATATGCTCCCCTACATATACCTATGTGTCGACTTTGATGCCGCGCATCTATGACCCCTTGAAACTTGGTCATAAGTCTCAACACAATCTAGTCTCAACAGGTTTGTTGTGGTTCCAATTTCAACAACCTTCGACTATGGACACTATGATTTATGTCACTTCGTTAAATATGGGGTTTCAGGATCAAGTCTACTCATGTACTTCGATGGCCCATATATAATGACATGAATCATTTTGGAACGATTATTTTATATCACAGTTAAAAATAATCCAGAAATATAAATTTCATTAACATTTTAAAATGTTTACATGAACCTTTCAAAACAACTAAGTAAAGCCCTTTACAAACTCCCACTGAAATTAAGACTACATCTTAATTTCACTCATCCTACAGCTACAGTCCGCGACTCGTGCTTAGGCATAAGGAGTGGCTTCGTTAATAGATTAGCAACGTTTTCATTCGATGAAACTTGCTTATCTACTTAACACCTCTGTCATTTATCTCACGGAATAGGTTATACCTACCCTCAAGGTGTTTGGACCTCTGATGTGCAGCTAGGCTCATCTATGCTGTGAATCACATTAAGTTCAGTGATGAACTCTTCTATCCAAACATCCTCTTTCGCCGCTTCTCAAGCTGCGAAATTGTTCAGCTTAAGTCATGGAGTCAGCAACAGTGCCTTGCACCGCCAGTTAGACACAAGATATAGCCGGACTGTGACCAGGAATTATCTTTGTCTATTGGAAACTTGCCTTTCAGACTCTATCGACTTGTAGCACCTCACTTTCTCCGTAAATCAAGAACTTATCCTTAGTATTTCTCAAATACTTTAGGATATTCTATACGGCAATCCAGTGATTCTTTGCTGGATTTGACTGGTCTTTACTTGTCTTGCTTAACATTAAAGCAACATCAAAACAAGTACGTGTCATGGCATACATGATAGATCCAATTGCCGTCGCATATGGAATCCTATCCATGCATTCAAGCTCAGCAGATATCGCAGGACACTGTATCTTGCTTAATGAATTGCCATGTGACATTGGCATAAAACCCTTCTTGGATTGCTGATTACGTGTAGGACTTTGTCAATCTAAGAATCCTGACTTTGTCCTACCAGCTCTTTTGGATCTTTATCTTTAGATCCAAAATTCAAGAACTACGTGGCTTTACCCATGTCAATCATAAAACCAACTCCCAAGCCAGTCCTTTACCGACTGCAGCATTGGAACGTTATTTTCGAGAATCAGTATGTCATCGACATACACTATGAGAAATGCAATATTGCTCCCACATATCTATTAGTAAACGCACAGTTCCGCTTCGTTCCTGTTCAAGTCAAAACCTTGACTACTTCAACAGAACGAAGATTCCAACTCCGATATGTTTGCTTCCATCCATGAACGGATCAATGAAGCTAACTTACACATAGTGTAATTTTCGGAGTCCGGGCTCACTTTCGCTTCTTTGAATTTCGCAGATTCGTCGCTTTCAATGATCATCAGATCATGCGAACTTTCAATGATCATCAGATTCAACTAATGATGAGAAATCACTCTCGGATTAGTAACTGATTCATTCAGATCTGCGAACTTCAGGCTTTACAGGTGCATATTCTACAGAAATCTGTAAATCCATCCGTTGCTCTCCCTCAACAGGTTGAGCAGCCTCCTGTATTTCTCGAATTTCTTCGAGTTATACTTTTACTCCCACTGTTCTTCTTGGAAAGTTACTTCCCCTCTTAGAAAACAGAATGGACGTAAAAGTAACAAGCCTTGGTTTCCCTAGGACAACCAGCGAAGTAGCACAATTACAAATACTCAGTAAAGACGAATTTGGATCGATTCCAATCCACATTTACGTGGTGTCTTTCAACTGATATTGGTGGAACTATTTCAGCGTAAACTTAGATATTTCTAGAGCGTTAGTCTTAGAGAATATCATGGAAGATTCGTGTGACTCATCTTTAATCATTTCTAATAAGATCTGATTCATTCTCTCAGAAACACCTCTAGGTTTTCAGGAGAAGTGAGCTGTGAAACGACTTCACACTCATTCAGATGATCACACAATAAATGACTTAAGTATTCTCACTCGTGGTCTAATCCAGAGTCTTAATACTTCTGTCATTCAGATTCTATACTTCATTCTGGAACTCTTTCGACCATGTCAAAGAATTCCGACTTGTGTCTCATCAAATGAACACAGTCACACTCACTGAAGTAATCAGTAGAGACAATGAAGTACAGGAAATTTTCTCTGGCATTACTGCTCATCGGACTGTAGGAACTGTTTAGTTGATCCTGATTCAATTCACAGATTCATATCAACCTAAACATACAGATCTAGGTTCTCTTGATTTAGAAACATTAGATGATCTCACCTTTTACCTGTTTGTTGCAGCGGAAGGAATAGAACAGGTCAGAGATCAGAGAGATACACCGAGGGATGAATCCTCCAAAGGTTCACACACGCGATCACAGGAATGGCTGCTAGACCACGAGTAGAGAGGCGCGCAGAGAGAGAGAGGCTCGCGGCTGGGGAGGCTAGGGTTAGGAGAAAGAGATTTGGCTTTTAGTTTATTAAAAGCCTTCTCTTTCCCTTTTGGGCTTATGGGCCCAAAACACCAATCTGATTAAATCCCATTTAATCAGACCCATTAATCTTTCTCTCTTAGTACGACAAATGCCTGGCACTTTTGTCGTACTTCTGCTAAGCCGTTCCAACACATTTTCCTGTTAGCTTAGGCGTGTGACCCATATGGGATCATATAATAAAGGCAATAAGTCCAAGACTTATAGATCATGAGCGGACTCTAGCAAGCCATCATGACCCCCAGTATTATATGACTTATGTCTGATCATTGACATACTCTTACTTTCTAGAGACAGTACCGAGATTACTGGACACAATTCCAACAATCTCCCACTTGTACTGGAATCTCTCTGTATTCATAATCCTTTTGTCACAATATCTCGATTAGTCATAAGGCAAGATTAGTGTCATCCTTATAAAGCCTAATCTTGTTCATCGGACTCTGATTTGATACTGACAATCCAAACGACTCGGGAAAGTCCGTTTGAGCATGGCCATGCATTTTCCAGTATTCAAATCTCCGATTGGCCTAGAGATATTCACTCCATTTATATTGGAGGGACAAATCCCGTCTTGTTCCATCACTGTAAACTACTCATTTCATAATGTACCCAAACAAGGTCCTTATAACTATCGCAGAACGATAGCGTTAGACAATGATCAAAGTACATCAGTCCATGGGCAGTCACATGCATGTGAACTCAGGTCTAAGGACTATACTCTATAGTCGTAGTAAGAATCTCTTATGACACAGACATAAATATCCTGAAGAGTTCTTATAAGCGGGTCTTGTCCGGTCGTATGTTCCCAACATACACCTATGTACTGACTTTGATGCCGCGCATCTATGACACACTGAGACTTTGTCATAAGTCACGTACCAATCCAGTCTCACACGGTTGTTGGTGTTCCAGTTTCAACAACCTTCGACTAGGGACAGGATGATATAAAACATTTATCAAATATAGGGTCTCATGATCAAGCTAAATGACTTTGATGACTCAAGATCAAGTCACTTACTTCGATGACCTATAAAATATTTCATATCATTTTGGAACGATTATTTCATCACAGTTAAAATAATCTTGAAATAATAATTTCATTAAAACATAAAATAATATTTTACAAGAACATATCAAATAACTAAAATAAAGCTCACAAAACTCCCACTCAAATTTAGATTACATTTCAATGTTTCTAATGCCTACAGCTTCAGTCAGGAACTCGAGCTTAGGCCTTGGGAGTGGCTTTGTCAACGGATCAGCGACATTATCATCTGTCGGAACTCGGCTGATCTTGACTTCCTTTCTATTTACGATGTCACGTATCAAGTGAAATCTTCTTTGAACATGCTTGGATTTCTGGTGTGATCTTGGTTCCTTTGCCTGAGCTATAGCACCATTGTTGTCACAAAACAGTGCCAGAGGCTCAGCCGCATCTGGTATCACACCTAGTTCCATAATGAACTTTCGTATCCAAACAGCTTCCTTCGCTGCTTCTGAGGCGGCGATATATTCAGCTTCTGTAGTGGAATCAGCAACGGTGTCCTGCTTGGAGCTTCTCCAACTTACTGCACCGCCATTCAGACAAAAGACATAACCGGACTGTGACCGGAAATCATCTGTGTCTGTCTGGAAACTTGCGTCCGTGAATCCACTGACTTTAAGCACATCACTTCCACCGTACACCAAGAACTTATCCTTAGTATGTCTTAGATACTTCAAGATATTCTTTACGGCAATCCAATGGTTTTCACCTGGATTTGACTGGTATCTACTTGTCATGCTCAATGCATAAGCAACATCAGGACGAGTACAGATCATGGCATACATGACAGATCCTATTGCAGATGCATAAGGAATATTCTTCATGCGCTCAAGCTCAACAGCCGACGTAGGGCTCTGCTTCTTGCTTAGCGTTGTGCCATGCACCATTGGCGTGAAGCCCTTCTTGGAATCTTTCATGCTGAATCTTTGTAGGACTTTGTCAATGTATGAGTCTTGACACAAGCCTATCAGCCTCTTAGGTCTATCCCGATAGATCCTAATTCCAAGAACGTATGCGGCTTCACCCATGTCTTTCATGGAAAAACAACTTCCAAGCCAGTCCTTTACAGACTTCAGCATTGGAACGTCGTTTCCGAGAAGCAGTATGTCATCGACATACAGAATAAGAAACACTATCTTGCTCCCACTAGTTTTCTTATACACGCATTGTTCTTCTTCGTTTCTGATGAAGTCAAATTGCTTGATCGCTTCATCAAAACGAAGATTCCAGCTCCTCGATGCTTGCTTCAATCCATAAATGGATTTATGAAGCTTGCATACTTTCCCAGCATTCTTCGGATCTATGTAACCGTCAGGTTGTGTCATATACACATCCTCTTCCAGAATACCATTCAGGAAGGCGGTTTTCACGTCCATCTGCCAAATTTCATAATCATGAAAAGCTGCAGTTGCTAGTAGAATCCGAATAGATTTCATCATAGCCACTGGTGAATAGGTTTCATCGTAATCCACACCGTGAACTTGTCTGAAACCTTTTGCCACCAACCTGGCTTTATAAATCTGGACATTTCCATCCACGTCAATCTTCTTCTTGAAGATCCATTTGCACTCGATGGCTTTTACACCAGCAGGCAAGTCAACCAACGAAAATACTTGGTTGACCGACATGGAGTCCATTTCGGAATCAGTGGCTTTACGCCACTTAGAGGAATCTGGGCCCATCATGGCTTGATTGAAGTTCGATGGTTCATCACCATCAATGATCAGAAGATCATGACAGTCAGTCACGAGGAATCCTTGATATCTCTCGGGTTCGTGACGGATCCTCCCGGATCTTCGAACTTCAGGTACCACAGGTTCAGGCTCTACAATTTCTTGTAGGGCCTCCTCCTGCTCTTCCTCATTAGGTTGAGCAGTATCCTATTCATCTTGAATTTCTTCAAGCAGTACCTTACTCCCACTGTCTTTCTTAGAGAGAAATTCCCTCTCAAGAAAGTTACAATCCCGGGCAACAAAAATCTTGTTCTCGGAACGTAGATAGAAGTAATAAGCCTTGGTTTCCCGTGGATAACCAATGAAATAGCATTTGTCAGATTTTGGTGTAAGCTTGTCTGAGATTAATCTCTTGACATAGGCTTCACAACCCCAAATTCTGAGATAAGACAGCACTGGAGCTTCTCCAGTCCATAATTCATATGGTGTCTTTGCTACTGCTTTTGATGGCGCTCTGTTTAGAGTGAACACTGCTGTTAGCAGAGCATATCCCCAAAGGGATATTGGAAGGTCTGTGTGACTCATCATAGATCGAACCATATCCAATAAGGTCCGATTTCTCCTCTCATACACACCATTCCATTGAGGTGTTCCAGGAGGAGTGAGTTGGGATACGATCCCACACTCTCTCAGATGATCACTGAATTCCTGGCTTAAGTATTCTCCTCCTCGGTCGGACCGAAGAGCCTTAATGCTTTTGCCAAGTTGGTTCTGTACTTCATTTTGGAATTCTCTGAACTTTTCAAAAGATTCAGACTTATGTTTCATCAAATAAACATATCCATACCTACTGAAATCATCAGTGAAGGTAATGAAGTACTGATAGTTTCCTCTTGCATTTGTGGACATTGGGCCACACACATCAGTGTGTATCAGGCCCAATAAGTCACTGGCCCTCTCGTTAGGTTTATTAAAGGGGGCCCGTGTCATTTTGCCCATCATGCAGGATTCACATTTCTCACATGACTCAAAGTCAAATGAGCCAAGAAGTCCATTCGAATGGAGCCTCTTGATGCGTTTCTCGCTGATGTGCCCTAAACGACAATGCCATAGAAACGTTCGGTTTTCCTCATTAGGTTTAAACCGTTTTGTATTAATGTTATATATTGGCGCGGATTGATCGAGTATGTAAAGCCCATTCGAAAGAGGGGCAGAACCATAGAACAAATTGTTGCGATTGAAGGAACATAATTTATTCTTAACTGAAAAATCATAACCTTCCAAATCCAACAAAGAAATTGAAATAATATTTCTGCTTATAGCAGGTACAAAATAACAATTATTCAGTTCTAAAATCAATCCCGAAGGTAAAGACAACAAGTATGTGCCTACAGCTAGTGCTGAAACTTTCGCTCCATTCCCAACTCGTAGCTCCACTTGTCCTTGCTTCAGCCTTCTACTGTTGCTGAGTGCCTGCATATTAGTACAAATATGAGCCCCACAACCAGTATCCATGACCCATGAGATATTATCAGAAGTAGTTGTATTAACTTCTATAACAAAAATACCTGATGAAGAAGTCTCGAAAGTCTTCTTCTTCAATTCCTTTAGACCTTCCTGGAATTTCTTACAATCTCTTCTCCAATGCCCCAGTTCTTTGCAGAACCTGCACATGTCAGTAGGCCCAGCCTTGGACTTGGGCTTGGGCTTTGGCGTGTCCTTGTCCGCGACTTGGACAGCCTTGGCCGCTCCCTTATCCTTAGCAGAGGATTTCTTAAACCCCTTGCCCTTTTGCACCATAAGCACATTGGGGTCCTTGGCGGTTTTCCTCAAGTTGGGCTCTGCAGTCTTGAGCATTCCGTGAAGCTCAGGTAGTGTCTTACTCAAGCCATGCATGTTAAAGTTCAGAATGAACTGATCATAGCTTGCAGGTAAAGACTGCAGAATGATGTCGCAGGCAAGTTCCTGGCTGATCGGGCAGTCGAGTTTCTGAAGATGATCGAGATAACCCATCATCTTCAAGACATGAGGACTCACTGCCGCATTCGCAGCCAACTTACAGTCCAAGAGGTTCTTAACTGTCTGGAACCTCTCAGTCCTAGCCTGCTCCTGAAAAAGCGATTTCAGGCTTGCCATTATCTCGATGGGTGACAATACACTCTCGAACTGTTTTTGCAGCTCAGGAGTCATTGTCACCAACATCAGGCAATAGACATCATTTTCATCTGACGAATGCTTTTCCCAAGCATTGTGCAGAGTCCTGGCAGCATTGGCAAGAGGCCTCTCGGGGAGGGGATCACGAAGGACATAATCCTTCTTCTCCTGCTTGAGGACCAGCCTCAAGTTCCTTGACCATGTCAGGAAGTTCGTTCCAGTCAGCTTCTCCTTCTCGAGAACAGACCGGATCGAGAATGTGTTTTGTGTGCTTGTAGTAGTCATATCTGAAATATGTAAATAAAAAGGTTATTAGTTAAATGTTCAATATGATCAATCTCGTATTAAAATTTAATATGATTAATCATGCATTATATTCAATAACGTCAGTTACCCTCAATAGAATACAATGATTCCAAGATCCACATATAACTAAGATTAAAGTGGGCCACTGGCCGTCACCCAACCTTAGCTTATATCGGTAAGCCCTATATCGGCTAATTATATCCGTGATATAACTCTTGGTTGTGAATCTGGGCCCGAGGCCCAATCCACTCTGATGTCTCAAGGCCCGCGACTCCCGATGGCCTAGTCAAGAAAACCAGACTATACAGTCATGTAATCATCAATGTCTGGGACTCCCAATGACATTTATGAATCACAAACCGTCTTACCCACGCAAAAGTAGACACCCTCACACTGTAAGGCCATGAATACAATTGAATGGGCTTTGACAGCTGACATAGCCTGGACAAGACATCCAACGCTTGATATTATTTGAGGTTCGTAGGTTTATTAAAATTCATTCCCAAAATAGAAGATTACTATTTCGGGAAACTTTCCATTTTTTTTGGAAACCTACTATTTTTGGAAACTTTCTAAAATTGGAAACTTTCTAAAAACGGAAACTTTCTAACTTTAGAAATTTCTTAAAATCCAAAACCCGCAAATCCAGAAACTTATATTTTAAGAAACTTTCTAATTTCAAAATTTCGGAAACCTTAATTTAAAATCGATTTTATAAATTTACAAAATAAATTTTAAATTGATCTGAAGAAAGACTCAAATAATTGGCCCAATTGTTTTAACTTCTTGGCCCGAGGCCCAAGAATTGGTCCATGTCCAAGACATGACCCAATTGTCCAATTATTTGACATAACCGGTCTGGTTCATTAAAATTGGTCTAACCAAATTTTAATTACTACGATGACCACAATTGTCAACCGGTTATTTACTAAACCGGATTTTCTCAATTTATTTGGTCCAACCAAATCAAATTAGAAAATCCTGGTTTAGGCACTAAATCCAATAATTCTTTCGACATTGGATTTCTTATCCCGGTTTAACCAGATTTAATAAAATTATTAAAATCTGTTTATTAAACCAGAACGAATCAATTTTAATTAAGTTTTGAACCGAACCACCTAACCGAAATCGAACCGGCCCATCACACCCAAAACCCTAACCGATCGAGACTTGTCCAAGCCGCAAGCCATCATGCTTGGCCGAGACGTGATCGGGACGGTTTGGCTGCGTGATCGGGACGATCGTTCGGTATGCTCGGGACAGGGACGAGACTGCTCGGGTCAGGCGGGAGAGCCGCGATCGTTCCACGCCAAGCAGGAAACGATCGGGACGCCGGGACGATGCGGAAGCGATCGCGATCGCATGATCCGATCCGCTCGATCATTCCGTCCGCTCTCACGCTTGCTCTCGGTCGATCATGCGATCGATCATGGATCGATCCATGCATCAAACTCGTCGGCCGATCACAAAAACATGTCATATAGCATGTTTTGCGATTTGATTTAGTGTGTTTAGGATTCAAATTTGTTTCTTAAGTGTTTTATCTTATCAATAGTTGATTCAAAACACTTCTAAACAGATTAAACAACCTAAACATGAATCTAAAACAAGAAATCCTAAGAACCAATGGCTCTGATACCACTGTAGGAACTGTTTAGTTGATCCTGATTCAATTCACAGATTCATATCAACCTAAACATACAGATCTAGGTTCTCTTGATTTAGAAACATTAGATGATCTCACCTTTTACCTGTTTGTTGCAGCGGAAGGAATAGAACAGGTCAGAGATCAGAGAGATACACCGAGGGATGAATCCTCCAAAGGTTCACACACGCGATCACAGGAATGGCTGCTAGACCACGAGTAGAGAGGCGCGCAGAGAGAGAGAGGCTCGCGGCTGGGGAGGCTAGGGTTAGGAGAAAGAGATTTGGCTTTTAGTTTATTAAAAGCCTTCTCTTTCCCTTTTGGGCTTATGGGCCCAAAACACCAATCTGATTAAATCCCATTTAATCAGACCCATTAATCTTTCTCTCTTAGTACGACAAATGCCTGGCACTTTTGTCGTACTTCTGCTAAGCCGTTCCAACACATTTTCCTGTTAGCTTAGGCGTGTGACCCATATGGGATCATATAATAAAGGCAATAAGTCCAAGACTTATAGATCATGAGCGGACTCTAGCAAGCCATCATGACCCCCAGTATTATATGACTTATGTCTGATCATTGACATACTCTTACTTTCTAGAGACAGTACCGAGATTACTGGACACAATTCCAACACGGACCACATACATGAGTATGTTCAATCTCCAATAAGCCTTTGGGCCTTTCTCTAGCTCGGCTAAGATGGGCCTTTTGTCTTTTGGTCTAGTAAGCAGAATTCAAGTCTCATAAGATATCCATTCAAATGAGCCCAAAAGTCCATAACTATGGGGTTTCTGAATCTGACTTACTCTATGTGACCAAAACATTTATGCCAAGAAAAATCAGGTTTAACTCATCAGATTTAAACCAATTGCGGTATTTATGTTACATTTAGGCACTCTTTGGTTTAAGACATAAAACCCATTCCTTGAATAGGGTGCTACAATTAATATTTCATTAAGATCAAAAGAACAAACTAGTCTTTTATCAAAATGAAAAACATTCAAATTCTTATAAGAAAATGAAAGACAACTCTGCTTAAAGCAGGTACATTGTAGCAATTACTTAATAAAACCAAGCCTCAAAGGCATCTACAAGTGAAAACCCTACGGCTGAGGCAGCATCCCAAGCTCCTTTCAGACACGCAGTTCCACTTGCCCTTCCTTCAACGTTCTACTGTTGCTCAGGCTCTGCATATTATAACAAATATCAGTGCCACAACTAGTATCCAATACCTATAAGGTATAACTTGAAGTAATAACATGAATACCTGAGGAAGTAGTTTCATACATCAACTTCAACTCCTCATAATCTTCCATGAATTTAATGCAATCTCTCTTCCAATGCCCAGTCTCTTTACAGTAGCAGCACTTACCAACGTAAAAGGTATCTGACTCGGGCTCAGAAGACACACGCTTGCCATGATTCAAAATCTGGACAACTTTGTCTTCACCCTTGTCAGCTTTAGGTTTAGTAAACCTACCCTTCTCCTTCATGAGATTGTACAGGGTACTCTTCACGTTTGGCTCAACTGTCTTGAGCATGTCATGCAGTTCAGTCAACGTCTTCGTTAAGCCTTTCTTGATATAGTCCCTTACGAACTTATCATAGCTTGACGGCAGTGACTGCAGAATGATATCAGTTGTCAATTCTTGGCTAACTGGATAATCCAGTTTCCTCAGGTTATCAATGTAACCCATCATTTTACTGATATGAGGACTTACTGGATGATCCATCGGTAGCTTGCAGCTAGTGAGAGATTGCAGCTAGTGAGAGATTTAACCAACTGGTATCTCTCCACTCTTACCTGCTCCTGAAATCTCAATTTCAGGCTGCTGATCATCTCTATTGGCGACTCCATGTTCTCATATTGCTTCCGCAATTCTGAGTCCATGGTAGCCAATATCAGACCACGCACATCTACCGCATCATTATAATGCTTATTCCAAGCATTATATACTGCATGACTGGCCTTGGATCCGATCCTCTCGGGGAGAGCTTTCTCAAGGACATAGTCCTTTCTCTCATGCCTGAGAACTAGCCTCAGGTTCCGCGACCAAGTCAAGAAATTTGATCCGTTCAGTTTGTCCATCTCAAGGACATACCGGATCGAGAAAGTGTTTTGATTGTTTGTGCTTTTCATAGCTGAAATTTAGAGATAAATAGAGTTTTAGTTATTAAGTTCATAAAAGAGCAATCTTAACAACTTATAAGAAAACTCGCATTGTATTCAAAATTTCTTTGTTCAACCTCATAAGAATACAATGATTCCGAGACCCATGTTTAGCTAAATCCAAAGTGGGCCACTGGCCGTCACCCAGAATTAGCTTTACTTGGTAAGCATACACACAGCTAGTTATAACCAATAACTCTCGGTTGTGAATTGGGCCCGAGGCCCAAATTCACCAGATGTCTCAAGGCCCGGGACTCCCGATGGCCCAGTCAAGGAAACCAATCTCTTACAGTCAAATAATCACTAAAATCTGGGACTCCCAATGAAATTAGTGACTATATACTACTTTACTTACGCGAAAACAGACACCTCACACTGTAAGCCATATCTGTAATCAAATAAGCGTTAAGTAGCTGACAAGATTGGAAAGACATCCAAGCTTGATATTGTTTTTGAGGATTTTTAAGTTTTATTTCCAAAAATAGAAGATTACTATTTTGGAAAACTTTCTTATTTTAGACACTTTCTAAATTTAGTAACTTACTAAAATTAGAAATTTCTAATTTAAATATTTCATTAAATATTTTGGGTTGGGTCACAAATTATAGGCCCAATTCTTGGCCCAAGACCATAGAATTCCAGCTGGCCCAATAATTTGACATAACCGATCCGGTTTATTAATTCTGGTCCAAGACCAAATTAACTATCAAAACCATCGGTTATTTACTAAACCAGACCAGCTCTAAATTATTTGGTCCAACCAAATCAAACTTAGACCAGCCTTCGGTTTAGGTTAAAATTCAATTTTATGAATTTAAATCCGGTTTAACCAGAAATAAAATTATTTCCAGCAAACCGCGATTTGGGTTAACCGCTTGAACCACCAATTAAATTGGATCGGTTCAGTTAAATCCAAAACCGGGAAGAAACACCTAGTGTTTTAGCCAATTTGATTTAACTTGCGGTTTTAGGCTTTAAACACACAATTAACCGCCAATTAAATGGACCGGTTTAATTGGTGTAGTTTTGGGCAACGAACCGCGAAGCTCGGTTTAACCGATTGACTATTCGCGGGCCGTAAAGTTTCAACGGGCCAAACGATCGAACCCATGATCCAACCCTAGGCCCATTACGCATGATCCGTCCCACGGCCTCACGATCGATTGATCGATCTCGGCCCAAACGATCACGCGGCCATCCCTTCAACGATCACTCGGCTTAGAGCGATCGAAGGCATCACACGGCCGCAAAGCCCACACATCACTCGGCACGATCCGAGACATGATGCAAAACACGATCGGCCCAACTTGATCAGCCCATAACATGATGCAAATTTGCGATCGAATTAGGGCAAAGAAACACTTGCGATCGATCACGTGGCATACACACGATCACGTTGCCGTGATCCAATGATCCGAGATCATTGTGTACACGCGATCGCCGGCCATAATCATTAGTTTTCCTTGCGGCTCGTCGTGTACATAATAGAATGGAGCGATTGCAACGAATTAGCAACGCCCAATAATATGGTCATTCAATTATTAAACGATCGCAACACATCAACACGTTTATGGCCTCATACGGCACACACACACATGAAGCGATTAGGGTTTAGATAATTGAACAAGAACTTGCGATTAATAACCATGAACACATTCGATTATTAAGAACATGGCCGAGACCAAATTCAAGGTTTCCATTAATCAATTTTCAATCAAAAATCAATTAATCAATTACCATATGATCCAATTTCACAAGAAACTTAATGCCTAGGCTCTGATACCACTGAAGGATTATGGGTGTTTTCCATGGTTTAATTCCCAAATTACAACCTAACACATAATCTTAACAGATCTAGGTTCTTGCAAAACGAATCATAAAACCAACCTGATCTTTACCTTTTGCAGCGGAGTGATTGGTGGTAATGACAAGATCAGATTAGAGCTGATGAGAATCGGCTCCTCCTCAAGTATCCACACTCTTACAAGCAAGGGATGGCTGCTAGACCAAAGAGATGGATCAGAGAGAGTTAGAGAGAGAGAGATGGAGGCTCACAGCTGCTGGAAAAATCGCAGGAGATGAGTTACCAAACCCTAGGCGATTTTTATCACTCTCATTAATGGGCCCAAGTCATTAGACTAATGGCTCATTAATCTTTTGGGCCCAAGACACAAATCAGACAAAAGCCTGTATTTTGTCTGGCCCAATTCTCTGATCTAATACAGTAAATGCCATTGCATCTTACCGTATTAATTCCATTTAACTTTCCCGTTAGCTATGGTGTGTGACCCTTAGGGATCATACAATACTGGTAATAAGTCCTAAACTTATAGATCATGAGCGGACTCTAGCAAGCCATCATGATCACCCAGTATTTATGACTTATGTCTGATCTCGACACTTATCATACTTTCTAGAGATAGTACGGTAGATTTCAGGACATTCCCAACACCGATACACGAGGAAGAAGACATCATTGCTGCTTTTCTCGATGAATTGTCTTTGTCTGCGACGAGCATCGATCGACACAGCCTTAATGTCGATCGACACATACCCAATACGAAGGATGAATATGTTTTTGAACAGCAAGCGTCGATCGACACTTCTACTGCATCGATCGACGCTAATTGCAGACGGATCCAGAATCCTGCAACAGCCCCAGAACGAGTCTATGGACCTCCTTTGCCCTATCCTAAGGCCTCTAAGAGGTCCAAACAGGAGCTAGATGAAGCTAATTGCAGAGCAGTGATGGATAAGAAGCTTGTTAAGATCTCACTAGCTGATGCGTTAAAGAAACACCCTGCTCTAGAGAGATATGCGAAAAAGATGATCTCCACTTATGGAGATTTGAAAGAAGAGGTGTTGATGCTATCTAAGCAGGTCAGTTCAGTGCTGCAGAACCAGATTCCAGAGAAGCTTCCAGACCCAGGAGTCTTTGTGCTAGGCTGTTCCATCTTTAAGGACAGCTTTAAGTGTTCTCTGTGTGATTTAGGATCTGGTGTGAATCCCATGCCATACTCTGCGGCTGAGAGATTGGGACTGATTGATTTCCAGCCTACCAGGATCTCTCTTATCCTAGCTGATCGATCAAGAGGATTCCAGAAGGAGTACTAGAGGACATTCCTATCAGAGTTGGAAACTACTTGATTCCAACAGACTTTGTGGTGCTGAAATATGAGATTCAACCGAATGATCCTCTGCTGCTTGGTAGATCATTCTTAGCTACTGCTGGAGCAGTGATTGATGTGAGACATGGTCTGATTGATCTCCACCTAGGAGATAAGCTTTTGCAGTTCAAGATGAATAAGATGCAGAGATCCACCATTGATGGACATAGCTTCAGTGTTGAAGTGGAGCCAGAGATTCAGATTGGAGAAGAGAAGATGGTGGTTCATCTTGAACCCGCTATAACATCTTCAAAGCCTGCAATTGCTCATAAGCAGAAAGCTCCAGACATCTCTCCTCCACCAAAGCAAAGGTATGATTCTTGTAGACTTAAACCTCCTAACCACATTGCTGTGAATGCAGGAAAACGCAGTATCCCACCCACGCTTCGCTCCCACCCTGGTTCCATCCCTTCACTCCTTGGGAAATCTCATGATCCCACTGCTTATACACCACCTTGGATGAGGAGGCATTCACAGAGACACTCATTGTCTCTGTTGAATCCCCCATGAGTCTGATCTCCTTCCCATAGTCAAGCTAATAACTTAAAACAAGCGCTGAGTGGGAGGCAACCCACCAGTTAGTATGTTCTTTATTTATTTTTTGTTTTGGTTTTGGTTGCTTTGATTTTTCTTGTTTTGGTGTGTCCAAGGCATGAGAACAAGTCAAGACGATCTGCGTCGATCGACACGGTCATGTGTGCCGGTCGACGCAGAGGTCATACACGGGTTATTCAAGATTATTAACGTGTCAATCGCAGTTCAGTCAGCGGTTCTTTCCAAACCGCGAGCAAACACGACATGCGTCGGTCGACACCCACTTGGCATCGATCGACATAATCCCGCGACAGGTAAGTGTTCTGCCCTTTTCAATCTGTTCAATCTGATTCTTGTTCTCCCGAGCCCAAGCTTCGATTCCACTGAGGATAGTGTGTTTCAAGTGTGGGGGTGGTAACTACTGACGCACCGTTTTCTGTTTTCTTAGAGTCAGTTGAGTTGTTTTATTGAGTCAAAATTGATTATACTTTGAGTCGGATTCCTCTGTTAGTTCTGACACAGCCTGTAAACCTGTCTAAGTACAGTTCCCTTCTCCCCTTCCTTAAAGTAAAAAAAAAAAGATAAACTGCGGATGAGCTAATAGCTCCGAAGTGATCACGGGAGTGGTAGAGACCCCTATTACCTCATGTGTATTCATGGAATGTGTCCAAAGTACATCTCAATGCGAGAAGAGAAATGATAGAGAAAAATAAAATGATACCCAGTGGGGAAAAATCAGTTGCTAAGGAAGGAAAAGGAGAAGAAATGAACCAGAAAATGATAGTATTGTGGTCAGGTGCTAATAGAGTAAGATTCCATGCGTTCTTTGATCAATACTCCCTAGGTGAGACCGCACATATTAGCTTATAGAAGTCATTATGGTGAATTTGAATGCTCTGAATATGATTGTGGAGTTTACTTGGGACAGTTGCTAAGTGTGGGGGAGGTACATGTTGGTCTTGATGTATGCAGGTGTTTTATGTGGATTACTAAGGGGAATCTGAGTGTAGTACTCCTACGATGAAACGAGTTTCTGAAGTTTTCAAACTTCTTCTCCTGGTCTTGGTTTCTATTTTCTTGAGGGCAAGCAAAGGCTAAGTGTGGGGGAGTTGATATATCATGGTTTTTAGGGCTTTTGACCATGATATAAGTCTTTGTTATCAAGTATTTCTATGTGTTTTGGAGTCTTTTCAGGTGTTTTACAGGTTTAGGTACGTTTGAAGCATATTTGGACATTATGGCGAATTATGGAGCTATTTGGAGCATTCGTGCGAGAGAGAGAAGAAGTCATAGGTGAAACAGAGCACATCATCGATCGACACAGCCTTGGCATCGATCGACACAGATCGTGATCAGATGATTCTCGCGAGTTAATGAAGATTTTTGGAAATTACAGCTTGGCCCAAAAGTTTCTCATAATTACAAAGAAGCCCCGAACGTGTTTAGACTAATATATTAGGGTTTTTAAGCCATTGTTTAGGCTATGCTTTACTTATCATAGATTGAGAAATTTGGGGCTGGTCTTGTTCTCGACAGAGAAGAGATTTTGAACCCCTGTTTTTCTATCCCTTTTATGTTATTTGGATTTCTATTCATCATGTCTTGTGTTTCATCTGTCTGGTCTGAGTAGTTTACCAGTTAGGTTTAGGTATTTCATGGAATATTAGGTTAATCAATCCATAGGAATTCATAACTTCTAGTTCTTCATCTAGGGTTGATCTTAATGGTTAATCTGAATTAGCTACCCAGATTATTGTTGTTAGGTTGATTTTCGCAACGACAATTGGTTAATTAGCTATATAAAAACCTAGATGAGCAATTGATCTATTCGCAAAGAAATTTGGCTTAGGGAAATTGTGAACGAACATACCTGAGATTAATGCATGTTTAGGATCTCTAGAACTTGCAACGAAAGTTGGTTTGCTAGGTTGCTAGACATAGATAATACTCGCAACGAAAGTTGGTTTCTTATGCTTTTATGATTCTAGTTCTAGAACCGTTCTTAATTTGATCATGATTGATTGATTAGTATGTATTCTTGATTTTTTTAGAACTCCCTTGACATGACGCTTCGCTTGATTGATTACAAACCGTTTGATTTACTTTCTTGCATTATTTACTTCTTATTCTCTGCTGCTTCTTAGCTAAATTCGAACCTCTATAGTCTATCGCAAGATTCTTGAGTCTTTGTGGATTCGACCCCTATATACTACTAGTCACGTATGTGCACTTGCAGTGTAGTTCTAGGGATAAAACTCGAGCATATCAGTCCGCAATGGGACACTCCTTCTAGTGCCTAAAGTGCCAATTAAAGGTCCCAGCTGACACTTCAGAGTAGGAGGTCGAGATCCATCCCGGTTCAGGCCGTTCGAACCCCTAGAACCTTCCAAATGAGAGCTAAGTTAAACCAGCTCCTTGGACTGAGCCGGAGCGACCCCTTGGTCGACTGGTGCTGGAGGTGGGACCTCGGTCTCCTGAATCACTTCCTCTAGCCTAGAATTTGGAAGTGGAAGGGCCTGACCAAGGGCGAATAATATGGCGTCACCCAACTAGCCTTTCTTCATTTTTTTTTTCCAGGTCAACCGGGTCCTTCCCGCTGCGGCGTGCGCTTCCTATGCGAGACATCTTTTCGCACTGTCTGAAATGGTTAGACTTGTGGACAAGCAGAAAACACGAGTTAAACGACTTCTATGAGTCAATGCAAATTTTTTTTTTTTTATAATAATATATCCAATCCGACTTACTCATTCCGATTTGCTCTGCAACACAGTGAGGAGGATGTATTATCTAGAAAGGAGACGACTAGAGAGGATCTGGCGGAAGCTGCATTTCTCAAGGAAGTTGTGGCTGAGTATGAGGAGGTCGTCGAGATTCAGATCCTAGAGCAGCTCGTATGCACTCTGAGGAAAAGTGGTTCCAATCGATGTCACCCCTCCTTAAACGAGCTATCAATTTTTCTGTGATCCGATTTAGAGGAACTGAATCATGAGTTTCTACGAAACAAAAGAAAAAATTGGTCAATAAAAGTTCAAGCAAGAAAAATAAAATTTCTCTATCGGACTAAAGGAGCCCTAAATCTAACCGACTCTATCTGCCCTCTTCGTCAGAATAACGGAGAAGTCGAACTCCCCAATAGTGTATTTATTCAATTTGAAGAAGAAGTATCGCTGTCTCCACACATCTCTCTCGAGGGTCTCTTCTAAAATCTTCCCGAAGTGGAAGAGAGATAATATGTCCCCGGAGCTCGGACATTATACTTAACATGGCAGACTCTCAAGAGCTGCTCGACCTTGAACTCAATGCCCTCCTAGGCGGCTCTGACCCCGAGCCCGATGACATAACATACGAAGTTAGAGGTCATCTAAGGGAAAGCGAGCTGGAGTTGCGCTAGGACCCATGAGATCAGGCGGGGGATCGGGAAAAAGAGTCTGCACTTATCGAAGTACGCGTAGGAAGCACAGCAATACCTTTCTCGAACTTTCTTTGGATATTCCACCTCGGTCGGAATGACCATTTCAACCTCCGCGGAATCCGGCACTTTTCTCTCAGCCTCTGCAAATGGCGGGAGATTCAGAGTGGTCTTTGGATGCGGGTTGTATGGTTCCGCCGGCGAACTACTGCCACCATTCTAATCTTAGGTGCCATATTGGTTGACTAACTCATATAGAATGGAATAAGAGAAGTATTCTAGAGAGAGAAAGCTTTGGAAACTGCAAAATTCTAAAAAAAATATAGAGCGGGAAAAGAAAATTGTAAATGGGAGGAAGAAGAAGAAGTTACCTTAGATTTGTAATGCGATCCGTAGTGGGAATTGTGAAGGGATAACCTCCCATTTAAAGCATTCTCGTGCCTCCCTTTTATCGAGATCGACGGGATTTTCTTTATCCTTCGAATCTGAACTGTTGAATTCAAATTCGAGATAACGATTAAGAGTCTAATCATTTTCTCTAAGAGTTTGAGATCTTAGGGATCTTCTGTATTACCTCCATCTAGACCGTGGATTCAAAATCTATGATCATAGATCAACAGTCAGATAATACATCACTCTTTAGCGGATCGAGGTCAACAAAATCTATTGTGATCTCGGATCTCGACCATTCGATAACCGACCAGATTAATGGATAATGATGAATCCTCAATAATCTTTTCCTTGAAATCGAGGTCCACACGCCGTGGGTAGTAAGCAATTTGCGCGTCTCGCATCTAAACCATCCATCCAAAAACAAGATCTACGGTGTGAACGAGATAATCATTAGATGTCGATACCGAGGGCACTGCGCGGCTTCCCGAGACTGTTTACCGCCCATTAACCTTTACCGCCCATTAACCTCGAACCATCGAGCTAATGGGCTGGGGAGATATTTTGGTGCTAGATTTCTCACTAGGAAATCGCGATTGGACCACGAGTTACCTGAAGCCCAAGAAGACTAATATATTTGTTGAAGGCGGATCGAGCTCAAGGAAATTGACATCTACATAACAAAGACGACCCTTATCAAGAATGAGTCTTCGTCCATTTTTAACGATCTCCGTGAATCAGGGGTAGAGGGAGAGATCGTCGCTAACAAGGGCGTACAAGAAAATCAAAACAAGAAGATCGAGGCTCGAAGCTATTTAAGAAGAAGAGAAGTCATTGGACAGGCAATCCAATTCGAATAGAGAAACCATTTCGATTAAATATACTCGACCTCGTTCTTTGTGTACTTCGATTCGCTTGTATAAGTTATTATTTTGACATTCATTCCTTATAACAATCTTTGATTCATAGAAAAATTACATTCGAATTTTTAAGTCCAAATCCACGTTTAAACAAATCTTTTTTGTGAATCCTCGATCTCACAGTTCTTATTGCGACGATCAATCCTAAAATATATATTTGATAAATAGAAAATATATAATCAAATTCTCTTAGTCCAAATCCACGATTCAAATAAATTCTTGGTGTGAATCTTTGATCTCATATTTGGCGCCGTCTGTGGGGACTTCCGTAGATCTTCCTATCTTAAGAATAAGATATAGGGTTTGATAGATCGAAATGAATCCAAACCAACATGGATCCTCCGACGCTCCGCTGCCAGTCGACCCTCAGCAGGTGGTCGACACAATTCCTAAGAACACCACTGGAGTGAATAACACCACGGGTCATACCAATAGCGTAATGATGGGCTCTGCCTCGATCTCTACAACAACGGCACCAATCGGCTATGCTGCTCAAATGACCGCGATGAGCCAGATTCCAAAAAATACTTCGTCAAGAGAAGCAATGACCAAAACAGGAACTGGGACTGAATCAGATCCGATTCCACTTCCACCCCAAGAGCCGGATCTAGAACATTTAGATCAAGCTCACCACAGAATCTTGTCATTGCGCGAAAAAATGTGGATGACCTCGCCGAGATCCTTTAAATTCTTAACTTTCTAGTAAGTCAAACGCAAAGCAACGAGGCTAACACGACGGACCCAGGAAATCGTTAATCATGCTCTGGCTGCTCAGCTTGTTGAACGAGAACGACGTGTTAATGCTCGTTTCAAAGAGCTCGCCAATCAGAATCCGGAGGATCGATTCTTAGACAATCCATGGCCTCCTCTCATCCCTCCGCCCCGTACTCGTATGGACTTTTCTCAGGTCGCATCTCCTCCCGGGATCCCAGGATACGTCTCCGGCACGTCGAACATTGGGTTTTATCCTACGATGATATCCACAGCGATACCTATCCTTTTTAGCTCGATCTCACTAACCGCAGATCTGAATGGAATTGTGGATCGGACGCTACCCGGACCACCTCCCTTACCGAATAGTTATGGTATCAGACCTAGGTGACTCGGTGGCTCAGACTTTGCTTCGAGCTCCGAACCCCCCCCCCCTGATATATCATGGTTTTTACCGGTTTTATGCCATGATATAAGTCTGTTTTAGTGTCTTTTGGTGTTCTTTTAGAGTCCTTTGCAGGTTTTATTAGGTACACGTACGTTTGGAGCAAAAGTGGAGATTGTGGAGCTAATTGGAGCACTTTGGAGATTTGACCCGAGAGACTGTGTTCACTGTCCGAAACAGAGTATTGTGTCGATCGTTGCACACCTGCATCGATCGATGCACAACGAGTTGGGCCAGACTCTCGGCGGTTTAATGAAGATTTCTAATATTGCGAAGATGCCCAGAAGTTCCAGATATTTACACAGAAGCTCCAAGTTGTGTTTTAGCTATTTAATTAGGTTTTTAGCTTCTGTTTTAGACACGCTATCATAACTTAGAGCAGAGAGTTTTTAGAGCTTTTGGGGCTGATCTGATCCTGTACTACATTCGTTCTGGAGAAATTTTCGAACCCCTTTTATATTCTAATCTCTTTTATGATTTCTATTAATTCATTGATTATGTTTACATCATCTATGTCTGAGTAGTTTCATAGTTAGGTTTAGGGTTTCTCATAGGGATATCATGACTTGCTAGATATAATTAATTCAGTTAAGGATTCACATCAATAGATGTTCTTCAAACTAAATTGTGTTTAATGCTAGTTCTAACCTGATCAATTAGAATCTAGATCTTAGGTTGCTAAATACGACGCGACAGTGTGGTTTAGAATCTGAACTATTTAGATTGAGCAATTTAATTACTCGCAAAGGAATTTGGTTTAATTAGATTGTGAACATATCAAACTTGGAATTAAAGCTGGTTTAAACTGTTAGTAATTGCAAAGGAATTTGGATTGCTGCACTTAGACTTAGAGAATTCTCGCAAAGGAATTTGGTTAATTCTATATCTGTGTTTTGAGTTCTAGAACTGTGTTTAATTAGATCCTGACTGAATGATTTATCTGCTTGTCTGATTTCCTGAGAACGTCCTAGACTTAGCGCCCTTAGTTTATTGCTTACAAACAACAACCTGCTACCTGTTTACTTTCTCGCTTGCTTTTTTAGTAATTCAATACAATTTGCTTTTTGCTTTCTCCTAGTTTTAATCTCTTTAAGTTATTAATCCTATCGTTGCCTAGAGTCCTCGTGGATTCGATCCCTAAGTACTACAATTGATATACTGTGCACTTGCAGTTAGTATAGGGTAAAACTTCGAGACCTATCAAGTTTTTGGCGCCGTTGCCGGGGACTCTTAGAGTCTTCGATAGCTTCGAACTTAGGGTTTTTACTAGGATTTTTATTTTTGTTTTTTGTTTACTGATTTTTCTTCTCTGTTTTCTCTCTGTCGCAGGTTTCGAAATCGTATAGCATCGACCGTTGCACTTCTTGTGTCGATCGACACTAGGCGATTGGAGTTGAATCGATCGTTGCACTGCTAGCATCGATTGTTGCTTGGCGATTACAGACGGTTTATGCAGACGCGTGATACCAGAAGTAATCCGAACACTAATCTCGTAAACCTCCAACTTGAAGAGCTTGCTAGACTAGAGAGGACCAACAGAAGAGTTAGAAGAACAAAGATGGTTGTTGAACGTGTGATCATAAAGCCTGATGCTCAAGGTACCCTCAGGGACCAACACAACAATCCTTACAATTCTGCTGGAGAACCGATAGATGCTGAAGGGAATGTCATCCCTGATCCTCCAGAGCAACCAGAGCCGCAGCAGGAGCAGAACCAAGGTCAAGGACAAGGCCAAGGTAGACAGATGGTTGTCCATGAGAGGACTTTAGCTGACTATAACCGTCCGGATGAGTTCCATGCTAACCGGTCAGCTCTTGTGCTCCCTAAATTTGAGAGGAATGATTTTGAAATCAAAACCGTCTACTATTCTCTCCTGAGGCAGAAAGCCTTCCATGGCTCTCCAAGTGAGCAGCCGATGGATCACATAGATGAGTTTGAAGGCATAGTTACTGGAATAAAATACGATGGAGTTAATCAAGACTATCTGTTCCTCAAGCTTTTCCCCTACTCTCTAGCTGGCGATGCTGCAGCCTGGCTGAAACAACTTCCATCTGGGACGTTTGTTACTTGGGCAGCCCTGAAGAGTGAGTTCCTGCGTCATTTCTATGATGATGCCCGCTCAGACCAGTCCAGACAGGACATTCTCACCTTCACCCAAGGTCCAACAGAGCCTCTTAAGACAGCCTGGATGAGATTCAAGAAATACCAACGTGACTGCCCGCACCATGGATTCACCGAGGTAACACTTTTAGGCATCTTCTTTAGAGGAATAGATCTTCCATATCAGACTGCGTTGGACAATTATAGCAATGCCAACTTCAACACTAGGACTCCTGCTCAAGCTAAGCAGTTGATAGATAATCTGGTAAGCAGTAATAGCTGCAAGACCACTGATGAGAGAAGGAAGAAGTCCGGTGGAAAGATGGAAAATTCTGAGATAGCTGAAATTAGATCTAAGTTGGACACTGTTTGCAATCTTCTAGTTGGGAAGAAAGCTGTCCACTTTGCTCAAGAGGTTGAGATGATCAATGATGAAGAAGAAGAGCAGGAAGAGGATGTGAATTACATCGGAGGATCTGGTTTCCAAGGAAACAGGTTTGGAAATCAGTCTGGTAACAGGTACTTTAATGGAGGACAGAAGAGTGGATTTCAGAAACCTTTCCAACAAGGTAATCAGAGAACTTATGGATCTTCCTCTTACCAAGCACCTCCTGTAGCTACTGCTCATGAAAGTAAGATGGAGGCTATGTTGGAACAGCTGTTGAAAGGTCAGACTAAGAATGCTGCAGACATCGAGAAGAAGATAGGTACTGTCTATGAGGATCTGAACGGGAAATTTGAATACCTGAGCGCTCATATGAAGGAGCTTGATGCTAAAGTTGCAAGAACTGCTGGGTATGTTCAGAGGGAAGATGGATATCTCCCAGGACGAACTGATGCTAATCCCAAGTATCAATGCAATGCAGTAACATTGAGAAGTGGTAAGGAGTTGCCTCCTGGCCAGAAAAAACAATTGAGTGTTGAAGAACTCGTAGAAATTGAAGAATTGGAAGATGGGATCCATGATATTCGCAATGCATCGATCGACGCTACTCAGCAACGGTCGTTGCAAAGTGAAAACGGAGAACCTGTCGTAACAAAGTCGCCCAGCAACGATCGACACAACACCAGTGACGATCGACGCAAGGCGACTGCAGAGAGTTCAAAATCGGAGAAGCCGAAACAGTCGAGTGAAAGAGTTTACAAACCTAAAGTGCCTTTTCCCAAAAATTCCAGGAAAGCTAGGAACGATAGACAGTATACCAAATGCAAGGAAATCATTAAAAAGGTGAAAGTCGAAGTGCCTTTGATTGACTCTTTGGAGACTTCTCCTGTATTGAGGAGATGTCTTAAGGACTTGCTTGTTGGTAAGTGGTCTGATGAGGAGAGTGTAATGATGATCACAGAGGTTTGTAGTGCAGTAGTTCAAGGCAGAATTCCTGAGAAGCTGAAGGATCCAGGGAGCTTTGTGTTGGATTGTGCCATCTACAGGGAAAGATTTTAAAGATCCCTATGTGATCTTGGTTCTAGTGTCAATCTTATGCCCTTCTCTGTAGCTAAGAGACTTGGAATGACTGATTTCCTGCCAACTAGGATCTCACTAGTCTTAGCAGATAGAACAATTAGGATCCCTGAAGGAGTACTAGAAGATGTGCCTATAATGATTGGTAAATGTGTGATACCTACTGATTTTGTGGTTCTGCAGTATGGAGAGGAACCGAAGGATCCACTGATTTTGGGCAGGCCTTTCTTAGCTACTGCTGGTGCGATGATTGACTGTCAAGGAGGTAGAATAATTCTGAATGTGGGTGATCTGAAGATGAGTTTTGATATGGATAAACTGGTGAAGAGACCAACCATCGACGGACAGACCTTCTATGTGGACACACTGGGTGATTTGTGTTGGGAATGTCCTGAAATCTACCGTACTATCTCTAGAAAGTATGATAAGTGTCGAGATCAGACATAAGTCATAAATACTGGGTGATCATGATGGCTTGCTAGAGTCCGCTCATGATCTATAAGTTTAGGACTTATTACCAGTATTGTATGATCCCGAAGGGTCACACACCATAGCTAACGGGAAAGTTAAATGGAAATAATACGGTAAGATGCAATGTCATTTACTGTATTGGATCAGAGTTTTGGGCCAGACAAAATACAGGCTTGTTGTCTAATTTGTGTTTTGGGCCCAAAAGATTAATGAGCCATTAGTCTAATGACTTGGGCCCATTAATGAGATATAAGAGAATCAGAAAACCCTAAGGAAGCCAACCTTCCCTGCGATTTTCTCCTCTGGGCCGCGAGCTCTCTCTCTCTCAAATCTCTCTCTCTGATTCATCCATCTCTTTGGTCTAGCAGCCGTCCCTTGCTTGTAAGAGTGTGGATACTCAAGGAGGAATAGGTGTTACTATCTGTTCTAGCTGATCTCATCATTACCATCCATTCCGCTGCAATCTGAAAGGTAGTGATCAGGTTTGTTTTATGATTCATTTGACGAGAACCTAGATCTGTATAAGGATTTGTGTTAGGTTGTAATTGAGAATTAAACCATGGAAAACACCCATAATCCTTCAGTGGTATCAGAGCCATGCATTAGGTTTCTTGTGAAATTGGATCATATGAAAATTGATTAATTGATTAATTGATTTTGTATGTGGATAATCGGCTGCTAAAAAGGTTTGTTATTATCGAATGAACTTTGTTAATAATTGAATGAGAGTGAAACTCACGGCAACATTCTATTATCGAAACCCTAAATTAGCTCACGGCGTGTGTTCATGTGTGAGTGTGTTATGTGATGCTGATCGTATGTGTTGGTCTCGTTTAATAATTGAATTCGTTTGATAATTAATTCCATCTTAACTTGCAAAGTGATTGTTAATGGAAGGGGTCAAATCGTGTTTGTCTATTGTTGTTATCACGAGAGTTTGACTTTGCTCAAATTAATTATTGACTTTGCCTGTTTGATAATTATGAAACATTAGGTTCGTTTTGTTTCTAGTTAATGTGATCTTAATCAAATTTGAATTTGAATATATAATAAAGATCACGATTTGATTGTTGGTTAGCGTGATTTATGTATGTTCATTAATTATTTAATTAATGTATGGTTTAAGCCGTTAACCCGAATCGCGGTTTGCTGGAAATTATTTAATACAAGGTATTATTTAATTTCTGGTTAAACCGGATTGAAATTCAAAATTGAATTTTAACCTAAACCGAAGGCTGGTCTAAGTTTGATTTGGTTGGACCAAATAATTTAGAGCTGGTCTGGTTTAGTAAATAACCGATGGTTTTGATAGTTAATTTGGTCTTGGACCAGAATTAATAAACCGGATCGGTTATGTCAAATTATTGGGCCAGCTGGAATTCTATGGTCTTGGGCCAAAGAATTGGGCCTATAATTTGTGACCAAACCCAAAATATTTAATGAAATATTTAAATTAGAAATTTCTATTTTTAGTAAGTTACTAAATTTTGAAAGTTTCTAAAATAAGAAAGTTTCCCAAAAAAGTAATCTTCTATTTTTGGAAATAAAACTTAAAAATCCTCAAAAACAATATCAAGCTTGGATGTCTTTCCAATCTTGTCAGCTACTTAACGCTTACTTGATTACAGATATGGCTTACAGTGTGAGGTGTCTGTTTTCGCGTAAGTAAAGTAGTATATAGTCACTAATTTCATTGGGAGTCCCAGATTTTAGTGATTATTTGGCTGTAAGAGATTGGTTTCCTTGACTGGGCCATCGGGAGTCCCGGGCCTTGAGACATCTGGTGAATTTGGGCCTCGGGCCCAATTCACAACCGAGAGTTATTGGTTATAACTAGCTGTGTGTATGCTTACCAAGTATAGCTAATTCTGAGTGACGGCCAGTGGCCCACTTTGGATTTAGCTAAACATGGGTCTCGGAATCATTGTATTCTTATGAGGTTAAACAAAGAAATTTTGAATACAATGCGAGTTTTCTTATAAGTTGTTAAGATTACTCTTTTATGAACTTAATAACTAAATCTTTATTGTCTCATATTTTCAGCTATGTCAAGCACAACAACACAAAACACTTTCTCGATCCGGTCTGCCCTTGAGAAGGACAAACTGAACGGATCAAACTTCCTGAACTGGTCCAGGAACCTGAGACTTGTGCTCAGGCAGGAGAAGAAGGCTTATGTCATTGAAAGAGCTCTCTCTCCTAGACCTGCGAATAATGCCGCACAAGCTGTGAAAAATGCTTGGGATACGCATTCTTCAGATGCTAATGACGTGATTTGCCTGATGTTGGCGACAATGGCTCCCGAACTGCAGATGCAGTGGGAAGGCCTGACTTGTCCCATGGAGCTGATGGCAAATCTGAAAGCGTTGTTTCAGGAGCAGGCTCGTACAGAGAGATTCCAAACTGTTAAGAATCTCTTGGACTGTAAAATGGCTAAGGATGCAGCAGTGAGTCCTCATGTTCTGAAAATGATGGGTTATCTCGATCATTTGACGAGGCTCGACTGTCCTATAAGCCAAGAGCTTGCTTGTGATATCGTTCTGCAGTCTCTTACTCCTGCATATGACCAGTTCATTTTGAACTATAATATGCATGGGTTGATAAAGACGTTGCCTGAGCTACATGGTATGCTCAAGACTGCAGAACCGAATCTGAAGAAAACCAAGGAGTCGTCTGTACTCATGGTGCAGAAGGGCAAGGGTTTCAAGAAATCCGCTGCAGACAAGGGAAAGGGCAAAGTAGTTGGCAATGAAAACGCCAAGCCCAAGCCCGTGTCCAAAGCTGGGCCTTCTGACATCTGTCACTTTTGTAAAGAGGCAGGGCATTACCGCAGGGACTGTAAGAAATACCAGGAAAGTCTGAAGAAGAAGAAGTCCTTGGAGACTAAATCTTCAGGTATTTTTGTTATTGAAGTAAATACTACTACTTCTGATAATACCACTTGGGTATTAGATACTGGATGTGGGGCTCATATTTGTACTAATATGCAGGCGCTCAGCAACAGTAGAAGGTTGAAGCAAGGGCAAGTAGAGTTGCGGGTTGGCAATGGAGCGAAGGTTCCAGCACTGGCCGTTGGCACTTACTTGTTGTCTTTACCTTCTGGATTGATTTTAGAACTTGAGAATTGTTATTTTGTACCTGCTATAAGCAGAAATATCATTTCAGTTTCATTGTTGGATTTGCAAGGATTTGATTTTTCTATTAAGAATAAATTGTGTTCCTTTAATCTCAATGATATGTTCTATGGCTGTGCCCCTCTTATAAATGGGTTGTACATGCTGGATCAATCTGCTCCAGTATATAACATAAATACGAAACGGTTCAAATCTAACGCAGAAAATGAAACGTTTCTCTGGCATTGTCGTTTGGGGCACATTAGTGAGAAACGCGTCAAGAGGCTCCATTCAAATGGACTCTTGGGCTCATTTGACTTTGAGTCTTGTGAGCAGTGCGAATCTTGCCTAATGGGCAAAATGACACGGGCCCCTTTCAATAAACCCACAGAAAGGGCCAGTGAACTATTGGGCCTGATACATACTGACGTGTGTGGCCCAATGTCCACAAGTGCTAGAGGAAACTTTCAGTACTTCATTACATTCACTGATGATTTCAGTAGATATGGATATGTCTACTTGATGAAACATAAGTCGGAAACCTTTGAAAAGTTCAAAGAATTCCAGAATGAAGTACAGAACCAGCTTGGTAAAAGTATTAAGGCTCTTCGGTCGGACCGAGGAGGAGAATACTTAAGCCAGGAATTTCGTGATCATCTGAGTGAGTGTGGGATTATCTCCCAACTCACACCTCCTGGAACACCTCAGTGGAATGGTGTGTCTGAGAGAAGGAATCGGACATTGTTAGATATGGTCCGATCCATGATGAGTCACACAGACCTTCCTATATCCCTTTGGGGATATGCTTTGCTCACCGCAACGTTCACACTGAACAGAGTGCCATCAAAGGCAGTAGCAAAGATACCATATGAGATATGGACTGGAAAAGCTCCAGCAATGTCTTTTCTCAGAATTTGGGGTTGTGAAGCCTATGTCAAAAGATTAATCTCAGACAAGCTTACACCAAAATCTGACAAATGCTACTTCATTGGTTATCCTAGGGATACCAAGGCTTATTACTTCTATCTGCGATCCGAGAACAAAATATTTGTTGCTCGGGATTGTACTTTTCTTGAAAGAGAGTTTCTCTCTAGAAAAGATAGTGGGAGTAAGGTACAACTTGATGAAATTCAAGAAGGACAGGAACCTGTTCAACCTAATGAGGAAGAACAGCAGGATGAATTACATGAAGTTGTAATAGAACCTGAACCTGCAGTACCTGAAGTTCGAAGATCCGGAAGGATCCGTCAGGAACCTGATAGATATCAGGGATTCCTTGTGACTAATTGCCATGATCTTTTGATCATTGACGGTGATGAACCCTCGAACTTTGCAGAAGCCATGATGGGCCCTGACTCCTTAAAGTGGCGTGAAGCCACAGAATCCGAGATGGACTCCATGTCTACTAACCGAGTGTTTTCACTGGTTGATTTACCTGCTGGTGCAAAAGCCATCGAGTGTAAATGGATCTTCAAGAAGAAGATTGACATGGATGGAAATGTCCAGATTTACAAGGCCAGGTTGGTGGCAAAAGGTTTCAAGCAAATTCATGGTATAGACTATGATGAAACCTATTCACCAGTGGCCATGATGAAATCAATTCGGATTCTCCTAGCAACTGCCGCTTATTATGATTATGAGATTGGCAGATGGATGTGAAAACCGCCTTCCTGAATGGAATCTTGGAGGAGGATGTGTATATGACACAACCTGACGGTTACATTGATCCTAAGAATGCTGGGAAAGTATGCAAGCTTCACAAATCCATTTATGGATTGAAGCAAGCATCGAGGAGTTGGAATCTTCGTTTTGATGAAGCAATAAAGAACTTTGACTTCATCAGAAACCAAGAGGAACAATGTGTGTATAAGAAAACTAGTGGGAGCAAAGTGGCGTTTCTTATCTTATATGTCGATGACATATTGCTTCTTGGAAATGATATTCCAATGCTGAAGTCTGTTAAAGACTGGCTGGGAAGTTGTTTTTCCATGAAGGACATGGGTGAAGCCGCGTATGTTCTTGGAATCCGAATCTTTAGAGACAGATATAAAAAGCTGATTGGACTTTGTCAAGATGCTTATATAGATAAAGTCCTGCATCGATTCGGAATGGATAAATCCAAGAAGGGGTTCACGCCAATGATACATGGTGCTTCACTAAGCAAGGATCAGTGTCCTAAGACACCTGATGAGCTTAAGCGCATGAGTAGGATTCCTTATGCTTCGGCTATAGGATCTATCATGTATGCCATGATCTGTACTCGTCCTGATGTTGCTTATGCACTAAGCATGACGAGTAGGTACCAGTCTAATCCAGGTGAGAGTCACTGGATTGCCGTAAAGAATATCCTGAAGTATTTGAGGAATACTAAGGATAAGTTCTTGGTTTACGGAGGAAGTGAAGTGCTTGAAATCAGTGGATTCACGGATGCAAGTTTTCAGACAGATAAGGATGATTTCCGGTCACAGTCTGGCTACATCTTCTGTCTGAATGGCGGTGCAGTAAGTTGGAAGAGTTCCAAGCAGAGCACCGTAGCAGATTCCACAACTGAAGCTGAATACATCGCTGCTTCAGAAGCTGCGAAGGAAGGAGTTTGGATTAGGAACTTCTTGATTGAACTCGGTGTATTCCCTAATGCCACTGAGCCTTTGGCACTGTATTGTGACAACAATGGTGCAATTGCTCAAGCCAAGGAACCGAGACATCATCAGAAATCCAAACACATTATGAGAAGGTATCACCTGATTCGTGATATAGTGAATAGAGGCGAAGTGATGGTCAGCAGAGTTCCCACTGATGAGAACGTGGCTGACCCGTTGACAAAGCCACTCCCGAGACCTAAGCATGAGTTGCATACTGCTGCTGTAGGAATTAGAGATATTCAAATGTAATCTCTTTTTGAGTGGGAGTTGTGAGGGCTTTTGTTTTAGTTATTTTGATTGGTTCATGTAAACATTTTAAATGTTAATGAAATTTTATTTCTGGATTATTTTTAACTGTGATATAAAATAATCGTTCCAAAATGATTCATGTCATTATATATGGGTCATCGAAGTACATGAGTAGACTTGATCCTGAAACCCCATATTTAACGAAGTGACATAAATCATAGTGTCCATAGTCGAAGGTTGTTGAAATTGGAACACCAACAACCTGTAGAGACTAGATTGTGTTGAGACTTATGACCAAGTTTCGAGGGGTCATAGATGCGCGGCATCAAAGTCGACACATAGGTATATGTAGGGCAACATATGACCGGACATGGCCCGCTGATGAGAACTCTACAAGATATTAATATCTGTGTCATAAGAGGTTCTCATATACGACTATAGAGTATAGTCCTTAGACCTGAGTTCGCATGCATGTGGCTGCACATGGAGTAATACGCTTTGATCATTGTCTAACGCTGTTTCGTAACTGGGAGCTATACGGACCTTGGTTGGGTGTATTATGAATTGTGTAGTTCATAGTGATGGAACAAGATGGGATTTGTCCCTGCCGTTTAACGGAGGTAATATCTCTAGGCCAATCGGAGATTTGATAGCTGGTAAGAGAATGGCCATTCCCAAACGGACTTGCCCAAGTCGTTTGAATTGTCAGTATCAAATCTGTTCCGATAAACATGGTCTGGCTATATAAGGATGACACGCATCTTGCCTTATGCCAGATCGAGATATTAAGACAAAAGGACTAGGGAATGTAGGATTCCAGTACAATCGGAAGATTGTTGGGAATGTCCTTTGTAGAATTCCAGTACAAGTGGGAGATTGTTGGGAATGTCCTGAAATCTACCGTACTATCTCTAGAAAGTATGATAAGTGTCGAGATCAGACATAAGTCATAAATACTGGGTGATCATGATGGCTTGCTAGAGTCCGCTCATGATCTATAAGTTTAGGACTTATTACCAGTATTGTATGATCCCGAAGGGTCACACACCATAGCTAACGGGAAAGTTAAATGGAAATAATACGGTAAGATGCAATGTCATTTACTGTATTGGATCAGAGTTTTGGGCCAGACAAAATACAGGCTTGTTGTCTAATTTGTGTTTTGGGCCCAAAAGATTAATGAGCCATTAGTCTAATGACTTGGGCCCATTAATGAGATATAAGAGAATCAGAAAACCCTAAGGAAGCCAACCTTCCCTGCGATTTTCTCCTCTGGGCCGCGAGCTCTCTCTCTCTCAAATCTCTCTCTCTGATTCATCCATCTCTTTGGTCTAGCAGCCGTCCCTTGCTTGTAAGAGTGTGGATACTCAAGGAGGAATAGGTGTTACTATCTGTTCTAGCTGATCTCATCATTACCATCCATTCCGCTGCAATCTGAAAGGTAGTGATCAGGTTTGTTTTATGATTCATTTGACGAGAACCTAGATCTGTTTAAGGATTTGTGTTAGGTTGTAATTGAGAATTAAACCATGGAAAACACCCATAATCCTTCAATTTGGCTGCAGAGTACTTTCACAAGTCACATGCTGAAGATCCATTAGAAAGAGCTTTACTGAGCTCTATAATGGAGCTGGAACACCTGCAAGACGAGCCTGCAATCTGCTACGCAAAACTGATGGATTCTGCTGAGCAAGTGATGAAGTTAGAAGTGTCTGCCGCGACTTTGCATCGATCGACACAGACTAAGCAACGATCGTTGCAAGTCGACAGAGATTGGGCAGAGGAAAAGGCTCCGAAAATTGAACTGAAACAACTTCCGTCGGGGCTAAGATATGCGCTTCTTGGACCTAATTCAACTTATCCAGTGATTGTTAACGCTAGTTTGAACAACGCATAGCTCACTTTACTGCTAAGCAAGCTGCGCAAGCATCGCAAAGCTCTTGGCTATTCTCTTGATGACATTTCAGGTATCTCTCCGGAGCTGTGCATGCATCGGATACATCTTGAGGATGAGTCTAAGACATTTATTGAGCATCAGAGAAGGCTTAATCCTAATCTACAAGAAGTGGTTAAGAAGGAGATTATGAAACTCCTAGATGCTGGGATTATCTATCCTATTTCAGACAGTGATTGGGTGAGTCCAGTCCATGTGGTGCCTAAGAAAGGCGGAGTTACAGTTGTGAAGAATGAGAAGAATGAGCTGATCCCTACTAGGACTGTGACTGGACACAGGATGTGCATAGATTACATGAAACTAAATGCTGCAACAAGGAAGGATCATTTCCCTTTACCCTTCATTGATCAGATGCTGGAGAGGTTAGCAAATCACCCTTACTATTGCTTCCTCGATGGATACTCAGGTTTCTTTCAGATTCCTATCCACCCAGAGGATCAGGGAAAGACCACCTTCACTTGTCCATATGGCACATTTGCTTACCGTAGGATGCCTTTTGGACTCTGCAATGCACCAACTACTTTCCAGAGATGCATGATGTCCATATTCACTGATATGATTGAGGACTCTATGGAGGTATTTATGGATCACTTCTCAGTCTATGGATCATCTTATAATGAGTGCTTAGATAATCTGTGCAAGGTACTGACTAGATGCGAAGAAAACCACTTGGTTCTTAATTGGGAGAAGTGCCATTTCATGGTCAGAGATGGCATTGTACTTAGACATAAAGTGTCTAAAGCAGGGATTGAAGTAGACCGTGCTAAGATTGAGGTAATGACCAGCCTTCAGGCGCCTGATTCTGTTAAGTCTATAAGAAGCTTTCTTGGACATGCTGGGTTCTATAGACGGTTCATCAAAGACTTTAGTAAGATTGCTAGGGCACTAACTGCTTTGCTGTGTAAGGATACCAAATTTGAGTTCAATGCAGATTGTCAGGCTGCATTTGAACAGATTAAGCAAGCATTAGTGAGCGCTCCAATAGTTCAGCCACCAGATTGGGATCTACCTTTTGAGGTTATGTGTGATGCAAGTGACTATGCTGTAGGAGCTGTTCTGGGGCAGAAGAAGGATAGAAAGCTTCATGTTATCTACTATGCTAGTAGGACACTAGATAATGGGCAGAGAAACTATGCCACTACAGAGAAGGAGCTGTTGGCAGTTGTCTTTGCATTTGAAAAGTTCCGCCCCTATCTTGTTGGCTCCAAGGTGATTGTACACACTGATCATTCAGCCCTGAAGTATCTGATACAGAAGAAAGATGCTAAGCCAAGATTGTTGAGATGGATTCTGCTGCTTCAGGAGTTTGATATTGAAGTGAGGAACAAGAAGGGGGTTGAGAATGGAGTCGCTGATCATCTTTCAAGGATGCTGGTTGAGGAAGACGTGCCCATTAATGATTACTTGCCCGAAGAAAACGTCAATATGGTCGGGACAGTGTTTCAGGCGGATTTGGGCAAAAATCTGCAAAACTGTCAGATAAATCGCACTGCGTCGATCGATGCCACATCTGTGACGATCGATGCAGGTGTCGAGGATGCGACGATCGATGCAATCTTATGCGACGATCGTTGCAATGCGGAAACAGAACCAGAACCTTTCACGGTTCAAATTGGAGACTATGTCTTCGAAGTAGGTGTTGTCGCAACCACTGACCGACCCTGGTACGCGGACATAGCTAATTATCTAGCCGCAGAGGCTGAACCAGATGATTTAAAGGGATATGCAAAGAAGAAGTTCTTTAGGGAGCTCAGACGATACTACTGGGATGAGCCTTATCTCTACAAACACTGCTCAGATGGCCTTTACAGGAGATGCGTTGCTGAATCAGAGGTTCCAGACATCCTATTCCACTGTCATGGATCAGATTATGCCGGACATTTTGCTACTTTCAAGACTGTGTCTAAGGTTCTGCAAGCCGGTTTCTGGTGGCCTACGATGTTTAAAGACACACACTCTTTTGTCTCTCAATGTGATGTCTGTCAAAGGAGAGGGAAAATCAGTAAGCGGCATGAGATGCCTCAGAATTTCATTCTTGAGGTTGAGGTTTTTGATTGCTGGGGCATAGATTTTATGGGTCCTTTTCCCTCATCCTATGGGAATAAGTTTATCTTGGTTGATGTGGACTATGTGTCTAAGTGGGTAGAAGCAATTGCTAGTCCAACCAATGATTCTTCAGTGGTCATTAAGCTGTTTAAGACCATCATATTCCCTAGATTTGGAGTACCTCGGATTGTGATTAGTGATGGAGGATCCCATTTTATTAATAAGGTCTTCGAGAAGCTCCTAAGAAAGCATGGAGTTCATCACCGAGTTGCTACTCGTTATCACCCTCAGACTAGTGGACAGGTCGAGGTCTCTAATAGACATATCAAGGAGATCTTAGAAAAGACAGTCGGGAAGACAAGTAAGGATTGGGCAGCAAAGCTAGATGATGCACTATGGGCTTACCGGACTGCATTTAAGACACCTCTTGGAACCACTCCATTCCATCTTCTATATGGAAAAGCATGTCATCTGCCAGTGGAGCTTGAGCACAAAGCAGCATGGGCTGTAAAACAGATGAACTTTGATCTTAAGTCTGCTGCAGAGAGGAGATTGGTGCAGCTTAATGAGTTAGATGAGATTAGACATCTTGCCTATGAGAACTCAAAACTGTACAAAGAGAGGACTAAGGCCTATCATGACAAAAAGATTGTCTCCAGACAGTTTGCACCAAATGATCAGGTACTTTTGTATAACTCACGTTTGCATTTGTTTCCAGGTAAGCTGAAATCAAGGTGGTCTGGTCCTTTCAAGATCAAAGAGGTGCGTCCCTACGGAGCTATTGTTCTGATCAGTAAGGAAGGTAATGAATTCACTGTGAATGGACAGAGGGTGAAACACTATTGGGCTAAAGCCGAGATTCCAGTAGGTCAGATTCTGCCTCTGGATGATGCACCCTCTGCCTAGATCAGCTGAAACGTCAAGCTATTGACGTTAAAAGAGCGCTGAGTGGGAGGCAACCCACTGTTTCATTTTTTCATTTTGATTTTTGGTGTTTTTGTAGGATTTTACGTTTTGTTACTGTTTTTGGTGAGTTTTGTCTGCAGGTCTCGGCTAAATCGCAGTGCGTCGATCGACACACCTTGTGTCGATCGTCACAACACGAAAGAAATCGCATTGCAGTGATCGTTGCGGTCCTGAGCAACGATCGACACACGACGAAAAATCGCCTAGCAACGGTCGATGCATTTATGCAACGATCGATGCCTGTGCGACAGAGGTAAAAATCAGACAGAACTCAACACATCCATTAACATTTTTCTATTCTTTTTACCAACCCTTAGCTTGACACTACTGGGGACAGTGTGGGGGAGGTGCTACTGACTTTATCTTTCTGTTTTCTTAGAGTCAATCCAGTTTTAAAAAAAAAAATTGTTTTATTGAGTCAAAACCAGTTTAAGTATGAAACGATGATTTTTTGAGAAGATTAACAGCACTTGCAGGAACTTAAGTAACCATTGGGATGAAGTTGCATGAACTATCTATGACTATTAGAAAACCCAGACACAGATCAACCTACTGAGGACACCCACATCACTTCAGGTATCAGAGGATCCTTTTACTGACTTCACCTTAATACTGACTTAATATTCTCACCTAAGGGCTTAGTATACCTTGTGTCGGATTCCTTTGTTAGTTCTGACACAGTCTGTAAATATGTCCTATTTGGTTCCCTTCTCCCCTTCCATACAAAAAATAAAAAAAAAAAGATAATAAACTGAGGATGAGTTAGTAACTCCGAAGTGGTCTCTGGGAATGGTATCTACAACTATCATATCCTGTGCATCCATGGAATGTGTCCAAAGTACACCCCTTAACGGGAAGAGCACTGATAAAAAAAAAATGATACCCAATGGGGAAAAATCAGAATGCTAAGGAAGGGAAAAGAGAAGAAAGGGACCAAAGAAAGATAGTATGGTGGTCTAGAGCTGATAAGGTAAGAGTCCATGTGCCTTTGATCGATACTCCTTAGGTGAGACAGCACTTAAATACTTGCAGAAGTCAGTAGGGTGAATTTGAATGCGTGAATGTGATTGTGGAGTTTACTTAGGACAGTTGCTAAGTGTGGGGGAAGTACATGTTGGTCTTGATATCTTGTGGTTGATTCTTTCATTGGTTTACTAAGGGGAATCTGAGTGTTGTTGCTTCTAGGACAAAAAGAGTTTATGAAAGTTTGCAAACCTCTTCACCATGTTTTAGTTCTCTGTTTTGATTGAGGGCAAGCAAAGGCTAAGTGTGAGGGGGTTGATATATCATGGTTTTTACCGGTTTTATGCCATGATATAAGTCTGTTTTAGTGTCTTTTGGTGTTCTTTTAGAGTCCTTTGCAGGTTTTATTAGGTACACGTATGTTTGGAGCAAAATTGGAGATTATGGAGCTAATTGGAGCACTTTGGAGATTTGACCCGAGAGACTGTGTTCACTGTCCGAAACAGAATAATGTGTCGATCGTTGCACACCTGCATCGATCGATGCACATCGAGTTGGGCCAGACTCTCGGCGGTTTAATGAAGATTTCTAATATTGTGAAGATGCCCAGAGGTTCCAGATATTTACACAGAAGCCCCAAGTCGTGTTTTAGCTATTTAATTTGGTTTTTAGCTTCTGTTTTAGACACGCTATCATAACTTAGAGCAGAGAGTTTTTAGAGTTTTTGGGGCTGATCTGATCATGTACTACATTCGTTTTGGAGAAGTTTTCGAACCCCTTTTATATTCTAATCTCTATTATGATTTCTATTAATTCATTGATTATGTTTACATCATCTATGTCTGAGTAGTTTCATAGTTAGGGTTAGGGTTTCTCATATGGATTTCATGACTTACTAGATATAATTAATTCAGTTAAGGATTCACATCAATAGATGTTCTTCAAACTAAATTGTGTTTAATGCTAGTTCTAACTGATAGGTCAAGAATTAATCCCTATACTAAACTGCAAGTGTACAGCAATGTCAAAGTAGTATATAGGGTTATCGAATCCACAGGGACACTTGGTCTCAAGAGAATCAAACTGTAGGGAATGAATACTAGAAATAAGCAATGTGATTGTATTGAAAACAGTGCAAGAAAGTAAATCAGTAGCAGAGATTATTGGTTGTGAAAGCAAGTAATTAAAAGCGTCAAACCTAGGGTATTCTCAGGAAATCAGACTAGCAGACAGTTCATTCAGCAAGGATCTAATTAAGCACAGTTCTAGAACTCAAAACACAGATATAGAATTAACCAAATTCCTTTGCGATAATTCTCTAAGTCTAAGTGCAGCAAACCAAACTTCCGTTTGCGAGAACTAACAGATTAAACTAGCAATAAGTCCAAGTTTGATATGTTCACAATTATCCTAAACCAAACTTTCGTTTGCGCAAAGTTTAATTGCCCAATTTAATTAGTTCTGGTTCCTAAACCCCACTTCCGTGACGTATTTAGCAACCTAAGATCTAGATTCTAATTGATCAGGTTAGAACTAGCTTTAAGCACAATTAAATTGAAGAACAGATATAGTTTGAATCCTTAACTGAAATTGAACAAGTCTAGCAAGTCATGAAATCCTATGTGAGAAACCCTAAGTCTAACTAGGAATCTACTCAGACATAGATAATGAAAACATGATCATATGATAAGTAAATTGCATAAAAGAATAAGAGTAAAAGGGGTTCGAAATCTTCTCCAAATACAGATGATGAATTAGGTTCAGATCAGCCCCCAAAAGCTCTAAAAATCCTCTGCTCTTAATTATAAAAGTATATCTAATAAAAACTCTAAAAACTCTATTATATAGGCATAATCTCGGATGGGGCTTCTGTGTAAATACTGGAACTATCTTGGGCTTCTTTGTAAATCTTCAATACTTGTCAAACCGACGTTTACGGCCCATCTCGCGACTGCATCGATCGATGCTTTGAGTGCAACGATCGATGCATGATCAATTATACGAACAGTGAGTTAAGCTCTCGGCCAAAACGTCCCAAAAATCCCAAAATGCTCCAAATATCTCCAATTAGCTCCAATCCTGATTTAACCTGTAAAAGACTCTAAACAAAGACAAAAGACACTAAAACACATCTATATCATGGTCTAAAATGGGTAAAAACCATGATATATCAACTCCCCCACACTTAGCCTTTGCTTGCCCTCAAGCAAAACATAGAACTAAAACATGGTGAAGAGGTTTGAAAACTCTTCAGAAACTCATTTCATCTTAGAAGCTACAATACTCAGATTCCCCTTAGTAAACCACTGAAAGAATCAATCACAGGATATCAAGACCAACATGTACTTCCCCCACACTTAGCAACTGTCCTAGGTAAACTCCACAATCATATTCAAGCATTCAAATTCTCCCTACTGACTTCTGCAAATATTTAAGTGCGGTCTCACCTAAGGAGTATCGATCTAAAGGCACATGGATTCTTACCTTGCCAGCTCTAGACCACCATACTATCTTTCTCTAGTCCCTTTCTTCTCTTTCCCTTCTTTAACAACTGATTTTTCCCCACTGGGTATCATTTTATTTTTTTTATCAGTGTTCTTCCCGTTATGGGGTGTACTTTGGACACATTCCATGGATCACATGAGAGATAATAGTGTTTGCTACTATTCCCATGACCACTTCGGAGTTACTAACTCATCCTCAGTTTATTATCTTTTTTTTTTTTTTTACTTTATAGAAGGGGAGAAGGGGACTAAATAGGACAGGTTTACAGGCTGTGTCAGAACTAACAGGGAATCCGACATAAAGTATACCAAGCCCTTAGGTGAGAAAATCTAAGTCAGTATTAGGGGTGAAGTCAGTAAAGGATCCTCTGGTACCTGAAGTGATATGGGTGTTCCCAGTAGGTTGATCCGTGTCTGGGTTTTCTAATAGTCAGAGATAGATCCTGCAACTTCATCCCAATGGTTACTTAAGTTCCTGCAAGTTTTGTAAATCTCCTCAGAAAATCATAGTTTCTTACTTAAACAGTTTTGACTCAATAAAACAAAAAAAATTTGAAATACGGACTGACTCTTAAGAAAACAGAAAGATAAACGTCAGTAGCACCTCCCCCACACTTAAGACACACTGTCCCCAGTAGTGTCCAGCGAAGGATCGGTAAAAAGAAAATAAAAATTGAAAAGGTGAAATTATGTCTGTCGGGTTACCTCTGTCGCACGAGCAACGACCGGTGCATTAGATGCATCGACCGTTACTTGGCGACTTTCGTGTATGGTCGATCGTTGCTCAGGACCGCAACGATCGCTGCAATGCGATTCCTTTCGTATTGTGACGATCGATGCAGAAATGCATCGATCGCTGCACTGCGATTTAATTCGAGACCTGCAAACATGACTGCACCAGAAACAAAAACAAACGTAAAATCCTAACAAAAACACCAAAAATTAAAAAGAAAAACACCAGTACCTAATGGTGGGTTGCCTCCCACCCAGCGCTTGTTTAAGGTCAATAGCTTGACCGGACGCGCAAGATCTTTCAAGTGCCAGAAGATCCTGACAGAGACTTTTTCTGTCTCTGTTCAAGTCTCCTCATCCATGGCGGAGAATAGGCTGCTGCAGAATGCTTTAGTCCAAGAAAAGATGGAGTAAAATGCGCTCCAGGATCTATTATCACAGTCTCATTCAGCTGCTCATCATCTGCTTCCAAGATCTTGAAAGTCTGTCCATCTATCAGTGGCTTCCGCAGCTTCTCCATCTCATATCGCAGTGTCTCATCTCCCAGGTGGAGGTCTATTAGACTCTGTCTAACATCAATCACAGCTCCTGCTGTGGCCAAAAATGGTCTCCCAAGCAATAAAGCTTCATCCGGATCGCAGGCATATTTCAGCACAAGGAAGTCCGTTGGAACTAAGTAGTTTCCAACTCTTACCGGAATATCCATAAGGAGTCCTTCAGGAACTCGCATGGACTGATCAGCTAGGATAAGACGTGTCCTAGTAGGAGCAAAATCCAACATACCCAGCTTCTCTGCCACAGAGTAAGGCATTATGCTCCCAGCAGCTCCTAAATCACACAGAGAACGCCTAAAACTATCTTCAAAGATAGAACAATCAAGTACAAAGACTCCAGGATCAGGCAGTTTCTTTGGGACCTTAGTTAACAGAACATCACTAATATGCTGAGGAACTACTATCACCCATTCTCTCAGCTCTTCATCTAATGGCAACATCTTGTTCAAATATTTCTGAACACATGGATGATAAGGTGGATCATCAGATGATGGAATTTCTTCCAAGTCTTCACCACTCTTTTCTAGCCTTTTCAGCTCTTCAATCTCTTGTTTAATCACTTCAGACACCTTGGGACAGTGCCAAATAGCTCGTGCATAAACATCCTCTGGAGTGATTTCAGACGTATCAGGGAATAGGCGGGCTAGTTCTGCATCAATCTCATTTTCATCCCACGGATTCTCTGCTTGTTCACGACCTGCATCGATCGATGCCAGATGTGTATCGATCGTTGCATCGCGATCATCATAACTTCCACCCGAGAGTTTTTCACAGAAATCCGAAAATTCTTCCTCAGTCACCAACTCAGCTGTACTTAGCTCAAATTTCTCCCCTAGATAAGATCCATCATTAATCAGTACAGACCAGGCCTTAATATGAGTGTCTGCAACTCCTTTCCCTTTCAGTGAGCTGGACATCTGATTCACCTGAGTGTCCAACTGCTTCATGTGAGTGCTCAATGTCTCAAACTTCCCATTGAGGTCCTGATAGACAGCGTCCAGCTTCTTGTTGTTGTCTACAGAAAGCTTGGTTTGACTTTCCATCAGTTGCTCCATCATAGCCTCCATTTTGCTCTCATGGGCTGTAGGTGCAGGAGGAGTCTGATAGGATGTAGATCCATAGGTTCTCTGAGTACCTTGTCCATAGGTCTTCTGAAAACCACCATTCTGTCCTCCATTTGAGAATCTGTTCCCCTGTTGATTGTTAAATCTATTACCTTGGAAACCGGAACCTCCTATGAAATTCACATCTTTTTCCTGAGTGTCCTCCTCAGTCTGAATCACCTCTACATCTTGGGCAAAGTGGACAGCTTTTTTACTTGTCAGGAGATTGTAAACTGTGTCCAATCTGGATCTTATGTTAGCTATATCAGAATTCTCTACGGTTCCACCAGATTTCTTCCTCCTTTCATCCATTGTTTTGCAACTATTGCTGCCAATCAGGTTTTCTATCAACCGTTTAGCTTGTGTAGGAGTTCTGGTGCTGAAATTAGCATCACTGGAATTATCCAAAGCAGTCTGATAAGGGAGATCTATTCCTCTGAAGAAAATACCAATCAGCTGTACTTCTGTGAATCCATGATGTGGACAATCACGCTGATACTGCTTAAATCTCATCCATGCGGTTGTCAAAGGCTCCACAGCTCCTTGGGAAAAAGTAAGTATGTCCTGTCTGGACTGATCTGAGCGCGCAGCATCGTAGAAGTGGCGCAGGAACTCACTCTTTAAGGCTGCCCAAGTAGTATACTGACCAGGTGCCAGTTGTCTCAGCCATGCACTAGCGTCTCCAGCAAGACTGTGCGGAAATAGCTTAAGGAACAGATAGTCCGGGCATACTCCTTCATACTTCATGCCAGTGACTATGTCCTCAAACTTGTCAATGTGATCCATAGGCTGCTCTGATTGAAGACCATGAAAAGCAATCTGCCTCATCAGTTGGTAGTAGATAGTTTTTACCTCAAAATCATTCCTTTCAAAAGCAGGAAGCACTAGAGCTGCTCGGTTTGCATGAAACTCATCAGGTCTATTGTAATCAGCTAGTGTCCTCTCATGAACTACCATCTCTCTACCTTGAGCTCGATCTTGCGGTTGTTGCTCAGGTTCAGGGGGATCAGGGATGACATATCCTTCAGCATCAACCCGATGCCCAGCAGCATTGTACGGGTTGTTATCTTGGTCCCTCAGGGTACCTTCAGCATCTGGTATCAAGATCAGACGTTCTCGAACCATTCTCTCTCTCTTTTCTCTTCTGATAGTCCTCTCTAGACGTCCAAGTTCTTCTAGGTTGAGATTAACTAAGCTCGAGTTCGGATTACTTCGAGTGTTCTGCGTTGGCATAAACTGTCTGTAATCGTCCAGCAACGATCGATGCTATCAGTGCAACGATCGATTCAATCTCAAATCGCTCAGCAACGATCGATGCAAGGGTGCAACGATCGACGCAAGGCGAAATTCGTACCTGCGACAGAGAGAAACAGAGAAAAGTCAGCAAAATAAAATAAATAAAATAAAAAACGAAAAACAAAAACGAAAAACGAAAAATTTCTAGTAAAACCCTAAGTTCGGTCCTATCGAAGACTCTAAGAGTCCCCGGCAACGGCGCCAAAAACTTGATAGGTCAAGAATTAATCCCTATACTAAACTGCAAGTGTACAGCAATGTCAAAGTAGTATATAGGGTTATCGAATCCACAGGGACACTTGGTCTCAAGAGAATCAAACTGTAGGGAATGAATACTAGAAATAAGCAATGTGATTGTATTGAAAACAGTGCAAGAAAGTAAATCAGTAGCAGAGATTATTGGTTGTGAAAGCAAGTAATTAAAAGCGTCAAACCTAGGGTATTCTCAGGAAATCAGACTAGCAGACAGTTCATTCAGCAAGGATCTAATTAAGCACAGTTCTAGAACTCAAAACACAGATATAGAATTAACCAAATTCCTTTGCGATAATTCTCTAAGTCTAAGTGCAGCAAACCAAACTTCCGTTTGCGAGAACTAACAGATTAAACTAGCAATAAGTCCAAGTTTGATATGTTCACAATTATCCTAAACCAAACTTTCGTTTGCGCAAAGTTTAATTGCCCAATTTAATTAGTTCTGGTTCCTAAACCCCACTTCCGTGACGTATTTAGCAACCTAAGATCTAGATTCTAATTGATCAGGTTAGAACTAGCTTTAAGCACAATTAAATTGAAGAACAGATATAGTTTGAATCCTTAACTGAAATTGAACAAGTCTAGCAAGTCATGAAATCCTATGTGAGAAACCCTAAGTCTAACTAGGAATCTACTCAGACATAGATAATGAAAACATGATCATATGATAAGTAAATTGCATAAAAGAATAAGAGTAAAAGGGGTTCGAAATCTTCTCCAAATACAGATGATGAATTAGGTTCAGATCAGCCCCCAAAAGCTCTAAAAATCCTCTGCTCTTAATTATAAAAGTATATCTAATAAAAACTCTAAAAACTCTATTATATAGGCATAATCTCGGATGGGGCTTCTGTGTAAATACTGGAACTATCTTGGGCTTCTTTGTAAATCTTCAATACTTGTCAAACCGACGTTTACGGCCCATCTCGCGACTGCATCGATCGATGCTTTGAGTGCAACGATCGATGCATGATCAATTATACGAACAGTGAGTTAAGCTCTCGGCCAAAACGTCCCAAAAATCCCAAAATGCTCCAAATATCTCCAATTAGCTCCAATCCTGATTTAACCTGTAAAAGACTCTAAACAAAGACAAAAGACACTAAAACACATCTATATCATGGTCTAAAATGGGTAAAAACCATGATATATCACTAACCTGATCAATTAGAATCTAGATCTTAGGTTGCTAAATACGACACGACAGTGTGGTTTAGAATCTGAACTATTTAGGTTGAGCAATTTAATTACTCGCAAAGGAATTTGGTTTAATTAGATTGTGAACATATCAAACTTGGAATTAAAGCTGGTTTAAACTGTTAGTAATTGCAAAGGAATTTGGATTGCTGCACTTAGACTTAGAGAATTCTCGCAAAGGAATTTGGTTAATTATATATCTGTGTTTTGAGTTCTAGAACTGTGTTTAATTAGATCCTGACTGAATGATTTATCTGCTTGTCTGATTTTCTGAGAACGTCCTAGACTTAGAGCCCTTAGTTTATTGCTTACAAACAACAACTTGCGACCTGTTTACTTTCTCGCTTGCTTTTTTAGTAATTCAATACAATTTGCTTTTTGCTTTCTCCTAGTTTTAATCTCTTTAAGTTCTTAATCCTATCGTTGCCTATAGTCCTCGTGGATTCGATCCCTAAGTACTACAATTGATATACTGTGCACTTGCAGTTAGTATAGGGTAAAACTTCGAGACCTATCACCCCCCCCTCATCGGGTCCAGCCCGATACAGTTTTAGACACCTCGAGCCAAAAAAATAGGATCGATCCCAACGATAGACCTAGTTGATCCGATTTATAACAAACATCATCCATCGGTCCAACCACAAACAAAGTTCACCCTAGTGGCGAGCGATGAACATGGCTTTCCAAAACAATATATCGAGCAGGCAAACGCCCAGTTTGTGAACCTAAACTCGTGAGTCTACACGGCAACTAGCGCAGACCCGGACATTGATCGAGTGATCGAAGAAACGCGTCAAACGCCTTTCACCGATCGGATTGCTCTTGCGGGGTTGCAAGAAATAAAGAAAACCAAATTTCCAGACTTTTCAGGAAATTCAGACCGAAAAGCTCACATAAGAGCATTCAAACTTGCGATGTCCCGCGTCTACCTGACAGACCAGGAAAGAGATCATGCCTTTTCCAGACTTTTAGCAGAAAATTTATCGGGCCCTGCTCTAGAGTGGTTTGATGGGCTGGAAGAAAAGTCTATCGATGACTTCAACTAGCTGATGTCGATCTTCCTGAAACAATATTATGTTTTCATCGAGATCAAAACCACTGAAGCAGCCATGTTCAACATTTCTCGGTGACCCGACGAGTCTCTCTGTTCATATATCGACCGCTTCAAAGAAGTAAACGCAAAAATAGCAAACTCGAATGACGAAGTCGCACTACAACTGTTGAGACGCAGATTATGTTATAGTGCTGAGTTCCGTAAGGAAGTCACAGTCTGCATACCACTCACTCTCGATGATGCTTTACATCGCGCCACGACATTTACTCGTCTTGAGGAGGAAACTGCTCTCCTCGCCAAAAAGAATCGAATGGAGAAAAACCAATTGAACTCGTAGAACAACAACAATCGAAAAGGCTCTCGCAAATCAGGGACCGTTAATACGGTCGAGAGCCCAAAAGGCTCACAAAATTCCGAGTTCAATAAAGATAAATACTGTGAATTCCACAAGAGGAATGGTTACTCGACATAAGAGTGCTATACTCTAGCTAAACTAGAGTCCAAAAAATGAGAGGGTGAAATAATCAAGGATCCGAAGTCGAGGAAGAAACATCTCCCGACAATAAGGAGACTAAGTCGACCAACAATCCAAACACGAAAAATTCATCTCAAAATAATACGGAGCGGTCTAGGGAAGAAGGAACGTCTGATGCTCCTCCCCAAGGTTCCCGAAAAAGAGTCGAGCTCATATTTGGCAAACTCAGTTTATGTGCGTCCCAGAAGGATCGGCATTTTTCACCATCTCCTGCTCCCAGAAAAAAAAACATTAGCTCACGCATTAGCCTCCTTTGTTTTTGTGGGTGAGGGGGGTGGGGGTGTACGGGTTATAACCCCTAAACGAGTCGAATTCATATTCAGCAGCTCTAAGCTATGCCAGGAATCGATCAACTCGATCAAAGCTCTCCAAAGAAGGGTCGAGACCGATAGACGGGAAAATATCCCAATGCAAGGCCCAGATCACAAAATCACTTTCTATGAGAGTGGATTACTTGATCTAGACAAACCGCACGACGATGCATGATATATCATGGTTTTTACCGGTTTTATGCCATGATATAGTTGGAGTGCTTGGCCGAGAGATTGAGCTCACTGTCCGATTTTGGGATCATGCATCGATCGACACACCTTTGGTGTCGATCGACACACTAGCGAGTTGGGCCGATACGGCGGTTTAATGAAGAATGAAGATTTTGCACTTTGGCCCACAAGTTTCCAGTATTTACAAAGAAGCCCCAGCCGAGATTATGCCTATATAATTAGGATTTTGGTGTTTATTTTACATACGCTTTCATACTTAGAGCTAAGAGATTTTTAGAGCTTTTGGGGCTGATCTAATCATGTACTTCATCTATTTTGGAGAAGATTTCGAACCCCTTTATCTATTTAATTTCTTATATGCAATCTATTAATTCTATGATTTATGTTTCATTAATCATGTCTGAGTAGATTCATAGTTAGGTTTAGGGTTTCTCATTAAGGATTTCATGACTTGCTAGACTTGTTTAATTCAGTTAAGGATTCACATGAATAGAATGTTCTTCGATCTAAATTGAGTTTAATGCTAGTTCTAACCTGATCAATTAGAATCTAGATCCTAGGTTGCTAAATACGACACGAAAGTGTGGTTTAGAATCTGAACTATTTAGGTTGAGCAATTGAACTTCTCGCAAAGGAATTTGGTTTAGTTTAATTGTGAACATATGGTGGTCTAGAGCTGATAAGGTAAGAGTCCATGTGCCTTTGATCGATACTCCTTAGGTGAGACAGCACTTAAATACTTGCAGAAGTCAGTAGGGTGAATTTGAATGCGTGAATGTGATTGTGGAGTTTACTTAGGACAGTTGCTAAGTGTGGGGGAAGTACATGTTGGTCTTGATATCTTGTGGTTGATTCTTTCATTGGTTTACTAAGGGGAATCTGAGTGTTGTTGCTTCTAGGACAAAAAGAGTTTATGAAAGTTTGCAAACCTCTTCACCATGTTTTAGTTCTCTGTTTTGATTGAGGGCAAGCAAAGGCTAAGTGTGAGGGGGTTGATATATCATAGTTTTTACCGGTTTTATGCCATGATATAAGTCTGTTTTAGTGTCTTTTGGTGTTCTTTTAGAGTCCTTTGCAGGTTTTATTAGGTACACGTATGTTTGGAGCAAAATTGGAGATTATGGAGCTAATTGGAGCACTTTGGAGATTTGACCCGAGAGACTGTGTTCACTGTCCGAAACAGAATAATGTGTCGATCGTTGCACACCTGCATCGATCGATGCACATCGAGTTGGGCCAGACTCTCGGCGGTTTAATGAAGATTTCTAATATTGTGAAGATGCCCAGAGGTTCCAGATATTTACACAGAAGCCCCAAGTCGTGTTTTAGCTATTTAATTAGGTTTTTAGCTTCTGTTTTAGACACGCTATCATAACTTAGAGCAGAGAGTTTTTAGAGTTTTTGGGGCTGATCTGATCATGTACTACATTCGTTTTGGAGAAGTTTTCGAACCCCTTTTATATTCTAATATCTATTATGATTTCTATTAATTCATTGATTATGTTTACATCATCTATGTCTGAGTAGTTTCATAGTTAGGGTTAGGGTTTCTCATATGGATTTCATGACTTACTAGATATAATTAATTCAGTTAAGGATTCACATCAATAGATGTTCTTCAAACTAAATTGTGTTTAATGCTAGTTCTAACCTGATCAATTAGAATCTAGATCTTAGGTTGCTAAATACGACACGACAGTGTGGTTTAGAATCTGAACTATTTAGGTTGAGCAATTTAATTACTCGCAAAGGAATTTGGTTTAATTAGATTGTGAACATATCAAACTTGGAATTAAAGCTGGTTTAAACTGTTAGTAATTGCAAAGGAATTTGGATTGCTGCACTTAGACTTAGAGAATTCTCGCAAAGGAATTTTGTTAATTATATATCTGTGGTTTGAGTTCTAGAACTGTGTTTAATTAGATCCTGACTGAATGATTTATCTGCTTGTCTGATTTCCTGAGAACGTCCTAGACTTAGAGCCCTTAGTTTATTGCTTACAAACAACAACTTGCGACCTGTTTACTTTCTCGCTTGCTTTTTTAGTAATTCAATACAATTTGCTTTTTGCTTTCTCCTAGTTTTAATCTCTTTAAGTTCTTAATCCTATCGTTGCCTAGAGTCCTCGTGGATTCGATCCCTAAGTACTACAATTGATATACTGTGCACTTGCAGTTAGTATAGGGTAAAACTTCGAGACCTATCACCCCCCCCCCCCCCTCATCGGGTCCAGCCCGATACAGTTTTAGACACCTCGAGCCAAAAAAATAGGATCGATCCCAACGATCGACCTAGTTGATCCGATTTATAACAAACATCATCCATCGGTCCAACCACAAACAAAGTTCACCCTAGTGGCGAGCGATGAACATGGCTTTCCAAAACAATATATCGAGCAGGCAAACGCCCAGTTTGTGAACCTAAACTCGTGAGTCTACACGGCAACTAGCGCAGACCCGGACATCGATCGAGTGATCGAAGAAACGCGTCAAACGCCTTTCACCGATCGGATCGCTCTTGCGGGGTTGCAAGAAATAAAGAAAACCAAATTTCCAGACTTTTCAGGAAATTCAGACCGAAAAGCTCACATAAGAGCATTCAAACTTGCGATGTCCCGCGTCTACCTGACAGACCAGGAAAGAGATCATGCCTTTTCCAGACTTTTAGCAGAAAATTTATCGGGCCCTGCTCTGGAGTGGTTTGATGGGCTGGAAGAAAAGTCTATCGATGACTTCAACTAGCTGATGTCGATCTTCTTGAAACAATATTATGTTTTCATCGAGATCAAAACCACTGAAGCAGCCATGTTCAACATTTCTCGGTGACCCGACGAGTCTCTCTGTTCATATATCGACCGCTTCAAAGAAGTAAACGCAAAAATAGCAAACTCGAATGACGAAGTCGCACTACAACTGTTGAGACGCAGATTATGTTATAGTGCTGAGTTCCGTAAGGAAGTCACAGTCTGCATACCACTCACTCTCGATGATGCTTTACATCGCGCCACGACATTTACTCGTCTTGAGGAGGAAACTGCTCTCCTCGCCAAAAAGAATCGAATGGAGAAAAACCAATTGAACTCGTAGAACAACAACAATCGAAAAGGCTCTCGCAAATCAGGGACCGTTAATACGGCCGAGAGCCCAAAAGGCTCACAAAATTCCGAGTTCAATAAAGATAAATACTGTGAATTCCACAAGAGGAAGGGTTACTCGACATAAGAGTGCTATACTCTAGCTAAACTAGAGTCCAAAAAATGAGAGGGTGAAATAATCAAGGATCCGAAGTCGAGGAAGAAACATCTCCCGACAATAAGGAGACTAAGTCGACCAACGATCCAAACACGAAAAATTCATCTCAAAATAATACGGAGCGGTCTAGGGAAGAAGGAACGTCTGATGCTCCTCCCCAAGGTTCCCGAAAAAGAGTCGAGCTCATATTTGGCAAACTCAGTTTATGTGCGTCCCAGAAGGATCGGCATTTTTCACCATCTCCTGCTCCCAGAAAAAAAAACATTAGCTCACGCATTAGCCTCCTTTGTTTTTGTGGGTGAGGGGGGTGGGGGTGTACGGGTTATAACCCCTAAACGAGTCGAATTCATATTCAGCAGCTCTAAGCTATGCCAAGAATCGATCAACTCGATCAAAGCTCTCCAAAGAAGGGTCGAGACCGATAGACGGGAAAATATCCCAATGCAAGGCCCAGATCACAAAATCACTTTCTATGAGAGTGGATTACTTGATCTAGACAAACCGCACGACGATGCATGATATATCATGGTTTTTACCGGTTTTATGCCATGATATAGTTGGAGTGCTTGGCCGAGAGATTGAGCTCACTGTCCGATTTTGGGATCATGCATCGATCGACACACCTTTGGTGTCGATCGACACACTAGCGAGTTGGGCCGATACGGCGGTTTAATGAAGAATGAAGATTTTGCACTTTGGCCCAGAAGTTTCCAGTATTTACAAAGAAGCCCCAGCCGATATTATGCCTATATAATTAGGATTTTGGTGTTTATTTTACATACGCTTTCATACTTAGAGCTAAGAGATTTTTAGAGCTTTTGGGGCTGATCTAATCATGTACTTCATCTATTTTGGAGAAGATTTCGAACCCCTTTATCTATTTAATTTCTTATATGCAATCTATTAATTTTATGATTTCTGTTTCATTAATCATGTCTGAGTAGATTCATAGTTAGGTTTAGGGTTTCTCATTAAGGATTTCATGACTTGCTAGACTTGTTTAATTCAGTTAAGGATTCACATGAATAGAATGTTCTTCGATCTAAATTGAGTTTAATGCTAGTTCTAACCTGATCAATTAGAATCTAGATCCCAGGTTGCTAAATACGACACGAAAGTGTGGTTTAGAATCTGAACTATTTAGGTTGAGCAATTGAACTTCTCACAAAGGAATTTGGTTTAGTTTAATTGTGAACATATCGAACTTGAAATTAATGCTGGTTTAATCTGTTAGTAATTGCAAAGGAATTTTGATTACTGCACTTAGACTTAGAGAATTCTCGCAAAGAGATTTAGTTAATTCTATATCCGTGATTTTAGTTCTAGAACTGAGCTTAATTAGATCATGACTGATTGATTTGTCTGCTTGTCTGATTTCCTGAGAACGCCCTAGACTTAGCGCCTTTAATTAACTGCTTTCACCACCAACAATCTGCGACTTGTTTACTTTCTTGTTTTGCTATTTAGTTTACTACAAATTACTTTCTTCTTAGTTTAAATTCCTACGGTTCTTTATCTATCGAGACCAGAGTCTCTGTGGATTCGATACCCTATATACTACAATCACTTAACTGTGCACTTGCAGTAGAATAGGATTAAAACCTGACCCTATCAAGTTTTTGGCGCCGTTGCCGGGGACTCTTAGAGTCTTCGATAGGATCGAACTTAGGGTTTCTACTAGGATTTTTATTGTTTTTGTTTCGTTTTGTTTTTTTTAAGTTACTAATTTTTCTCTGTTTTCTCTCTGTCGCAGGTACCGATTCCGCTTTGCGTCGATCGTTGCACCTTTGTGTCGATCGTCACTAGGGGATTCTGAGATTGAATCGATCGTTGCACTGATAGCATCGATCGTTGCTTGACGATTACAGACAGTTTATGCAGACGCGTGAAACTCGAAGTAATCAAAACTTGAACCTCATTAATCTCGGACTTGAAGAACTTGGACGTCTATAGAGGACTAACAGAAGAGAAAGAAGAGAAAGGATGGTGGTACAGAAGGTAATCATTATGCCTGATGCTCAAGGTACCCTGAGGGACCGAGATAACAATCCGTACAATGCTGTTGGGCATCGGGTTGAGGCTGAAGGGAATGTAATCCCTGATCCTCCTGAGCAACCGCAACAGGAGCAGAACCAAGGCCAAAGACCGGCCCAAGGTAGACAGGAGAGGTGGATGGTTGTCCATGAGAGGACTTTAGCTGACTACAACAGACCGGATGAGTTTCATGCAAACCGGTCAGCTCTTGTGATGCCTGGTTTTGAGAGGAATGATTTTGAGATCAAAACCATCTACTACTCGCTGATGAGACAGAATTCCTTCCATGGTCATTCCACGGAGCAGCCTATGGATCACATTGATCAGTTTGAGGACATAATCACTGGCATGAAGTATGATGGAGTTTGCCAGGATTATCTGTTTCTCAAGCTCTTTCCATACAGTCTCGCTGGAGACGCTGCTGCATGGCCGAAGCAACTGCCACCTGGGCAGTTTGATACTTGGGCAGCCCTGAAGAGTGAGTTCCTGCGTCACTTCTACGATAATGCACGCTCCGATCAGTCCAGACAGGACATACTCACCTTTTCCCAAGGTCCTACTGAGCCTCTTAAGACTGTCTGGATGAGATTCAAGAAGTACCAGCGTGACTGCCCACACCATGGATTCACTGAGGTCACATTGCTAGGTATCTTCTTCAGAGGCATAGATCTTCCATATCAGTCTGCGCTGGATAACTCCAGCAATGCAAATTTCAACACCAGGACTCCTGCACAAGCTAAGCAGTTGATTGATAACTTAGTGAGCAGCAACAGTTGCAAGACTATGGATGAGAGGAGAAAGAAATCTGGTGGAAGTGTAGAGAATTCGGAGATTGCTGATATTAGATCTAAACTGGACACAGTTTGTAATCTTCTAGCTGGTAAGAAAGCTGTCCACTTTGCTCAAGATGTAGAGGTAATTCAGACTGAGGAGGACACTCAGGAAGAAGATGTGAATTACATTGGAGGATCTGGTTTCCAAGGGAACAGATTTGGTAATCGGCAGGGAAACAGGTTCTTCAATGGAGGACAAAGGAGTGCCTTCACAGGCAATCAGAACTCAGCCAGTTTTGGACAGACTAGTGGTTTTCAGAAACCTTTTGGACAAGGTACTCAGAGAACCTATGGATCTTCATCTTATCAGACTCCTCCTGCAGCCACTGCTCATGAGAGTATGATGGAGGCAATGATGGAACAGCTGCTGGAGAGTCAGACCAAGATTTCTGTGGACTGCAATAAGAAGTTGGATGATGTCTATGAGGATCTCAATGGAAAGTTTGAGTCTCTGAACACTCATATGAAGCAGTTGGATACTCAGGTGAATCAGATTTCCAGTTCTATGAAGGGAAAAGGAGTAGCAGACACTCATATTAAGGCCTGGTCTGTGTACATTGATGATGGATCTCACCTAGGTGAAGGATTTGAGCTAAGCACGGCTGAGTTGGTGGAAGAGGTTGAATTTTCGGATTTTGGAGAAAATCTCTCGGGTAGAAACTGTGAAAACAGTGTTGCATCGATCGACACACCACTAGTGTCGGTCGATGCAGGTCGTGAACAGACAGACTCGCCGAGTGTTGATGGAATTGATGCAGATTTGGAGCTTGATTGCTTATTCCCTGGAGTGTATGAGATTACTCAGCAGGAAATTTATGCACAATTCATTAGACTATATCCCTCAGTATCTGAAGTAATTAAGCAGGAGATTGAAGAGCTTAAGCAGCTAGAGGAGATTGGTGAAGAGTTGGAAGAAATTCCATCATCTGATGATCCACCTTATCACCCATGTGTGCAGAAGTACTTGAACAAGATGTTGCCTTTGGACGAAGAGCTGAAAGATTGGGTGATTGTAGTCCCTCCACAGATAAGTGATGTGCTGTTAACCAAGGTTCCCAAGAAGCTGCCTGATCCTGGGATTTTTGTGCTAAGTTGTTCTATCTTTGAAGATAGTTTTAGGCGTTCTCTTTGTGATCTGGGAGCTGCTGGAAGTCTCATGCCATATTCTGTGGCAGAGAAGCTGGGTATGCTGGATTTTTCTCCTACTACGACCTCTCTTGTCCTAGCTGATCAGTCTATACGAGTTCCAGAAGGACTCCTTGAGGACATCCCGGTGAGAGTTGGAAACTATTTAGTTCCAACAGACTTTTTAGTGCTGAAGTATGACAGTGATCCTGATGATGCGTTGATACTTGGGAGACCATTCTTGGCTACAGCGGGAGCAGTGATAGATGTTAGACACAGTCTGATAGACCTCCACCTGGGAGATGAGCCGCTGTATTTTGAGATGGACAAGCTGCGCAAGCCACTGATAGATGGGCAGACCTTCACCATTATGGATGGAGATGATGAGCAGTCAAGTCACACTACGGTTTTGGATCCTGGAGAGCAGTTTACTCTTTCTTTTCTTGGACAGGATCATTCTGATACATCTTATTCTCCGCCATGGATGAGGAGGCTTGCACAAAGGCAATCAAAGTCTCTGTCAGGATCTCTAGCAAACTGATCTTGTTCGTCCGGTCAAGCTATTGACGTTAAACAAGCGCTGAGTGGGAGGCAACCCACTGTTTTCGTTTTTGCATTTTAATTTTGGTGTTTTTGTAGGATTTTACGTTTTGTTTTTGGTTTTGGTGAGTTTTTGTTTGCAGGTCTCGGACGAATCGCAGTGCGTCGCTTGACACACCACTGTGTCAATCGTCACAACACGATCGAAATCACATTGCAGCGATCGTTGCGGTCCTGAGCAAAGATCGATCATACACGAAAAATCGCTTAGCAACGGTCGATGCACCTAGTGCAACGAACGATGCCTGAGCGAAAGAGGTAAAACCCGACAGAACTCCACCAATCCTTTTAACAAATTTTTCTTTCTTTTTTTTGCCAATCCTTTGCTTGACACTACTGGGGACAGTGTGTCTTAAGTGTGGGGGAGGTTTTACTAACTTCTTTCTTTTGTTTTCTTAGAGTCAGTTAAATTTTTCAAAATTTGTTTTATCGAGTCAAAACTTTTAAGTAAGAAACAATGATTTTTTTAGAAGATTAGCAGCACTTGCAGGAGCTTAAGTAACCATTGGGATGAAGCTGCGATTATCTCTGACTATTAGAAAACCCAGTCATGGATCAATCTACTGAGAACACCCGCATCGCTTCAGGTATCAGAGGATCCTTTTACTGAATTCAAACTTAATACTGACTTAGATTTCTCACCTAAGGGCTTGGTATACTTTGTGTCGGATTCTCTTGTTAGTTCTGACACAGCCTGTAAACCTGTCCTATTTAGTTCTCTTCTCCCCTTCCATAAAATAAAAAAAAAAAGATAATAAACTGAGGATGATTTAGTAACTCCGAAGTGGTCATGGGAATGGTAGCTACAACTTTCATATCCTGTGCATCCATGGAATGTGTCCAAGGTACACCCCTTAACGGGAAGAGCACTGATAAAAAAATAAAATGATACCCAATGGGGAAAAATCAGAATGCTAAGGAAGGGAAAAGAGAAGAAAGGGACTAGAGAAAGATAGTATGGTGGTCTAGAGCTGATAAGGTAAGAGTCCATGTGCCTTTGATCGATACTCCTTAGGTGAGACCGCACTTAAATACTTGCAGAAGTCAGTAGGGTGAATTTGAATGCGTGAATGTGATTGTGGAGTTTACTTAGGACAGTTGCTAAGTGTGGGGAAAGTATATGTTGGTCTTGATGTCTGCAGGTTGATTCTTTCATGTGGTTTACTAAGGGGAATCTGAGTGTTGCTGCTTCTAAGATGAAAAGAGTTTCTGAAGAGTTTTTAAACCTCTTCACTACATTCTAGTTCTCTGTTTTGCTTGAGGGCAAGCAAAGGCTAAGTGTGGGGGAGTTGATATATCATGGTTTTTACCGGTTTTATGCCATGATATAATTGTGTTTTAGTGTTCTTTTGTATTCTTTTAGAGTCTATTACAGGTATAATCAGGTTTGGAGCAGAATTGGAGATATTAGAGCATTTTGGGATTTTTGGAGTGTTTGGCCGAGAGATTGAGCTCACTGTCCGATTTTGGGATCATGCATCGATCGACACACCTTTGGTGTCGATCGACACACTAGCGAGTTGGGCCGATACGGCGGTTTAATGAAGAATGAAGATTTTGCACTTTAGCCCAGAAGTTTCCAGTATTTACAAAGAAGCCCCAGCCGAGATTATGCCTATATAATTTGGATTTTGGTGTTTATTTTACATACGCTTTCATACTTAGAGCTAAGAGATTTTTAGAGCTTTTGGGGCTGATCTAATCATGTACTTCATCTATTTTGGAGAAGATTTCGAACCCCTTTATCTATATAATTTCTTATATGCAATCTATTAATTTTATGATTTATGTTTCATTAATCATGTCTGAGTAGATTCATAGTTAGGTTTAGGGTTTCTCATTAAGGATTTCATGACTTGCTAGACTTGTTTAATTCAGTTAAGGATTCACATGAATAGAATGTTCTTCGATCTAAATTGAGTTTAATGCTAGTTCTAACCTGATCAATTAGAATCTAGATCCTAGGTTGCTAAATACGACACGAAAGTGTGGTTTAGAATCTGAACTATTTAGGTTGAGCAATTGAACTTCTCGCAAAGGAATTTGGTTTAGTTTAATTGTGAACATATCGAACTTGAAATTAATGATGGTTTAATCTGTTAGTAATTGCAAAGGAATTTGGATTACTGCACTTAGACTTAGAGAATTCTCGCAAAGAGATTTGGTTAATTCTATATCCGTGATTTGAGTTCTAGAACTGAGCTTAATTAGATCCTGACTGATTGATTTGTCTGCTTGTCTGATTTCCTGAGAACGCCCTAGACTTAGCGCCTTTAATTAACTGCTTTCACCACCAACAATCTTCTACTTGTTTACTTTCTTGCCTTGCTATTTAGTTTACTACAAATTGCTTTCTTCTTAGTTTAAATTCCTACGGTTCTTTATCTATCGAGACCAGAGTCTCTGTGGATTCGATACCCTATATACTACAATCACTTAACTGTGCACTTGCAGTAGAATAGGATTAAAACCTGACCCTATCAATGCATTACTCGTTTTCTTAGTTGTCGGATATGTCAAACTCTCGAGAATTATGATCGATACTGGAAGCTCGGTCGACGTCCTCATTTATGATGCCTTCAAAAAAATTGAGTTTGAAGACTCTGAGATGGTTGAAGGACGAACACACCTCGTATGTTCTCCGGTGAAACAACATACTCTATGGGATTTATCTTCGCTCAAGTGATAGCTGAAGGCGTAGGAAGAATGACAGAGTTTGTCGTAGTAGATCGACCAGCTCCTTATAACGCCATCTTAGGTCGACTTTGGATATACGAAATGTAAGCCATACCGCCGACCTACCATCAGTGCTTTATGTTTCCAACTCCAAAAGGAGTAAAAAATGTTTACGGAAGCCAAAAAAACTTGCAGAAATTGCTACATGAACGGGTACAAACATATCAAGAAATTCCCAACAGAGCAATTACAGAAACAAGAAGAGCTCGACAAATGCAAACTAAAAAGCACAACGACCCCAGCCAAAGAGGCCCCCCATAGGACCTCACGATTCATGTATGTATAGACAAAGCTCTTCTTTAAAGGTGTTTTGGAATCGGAGTTGTCCTCTCGAACTCGATCAAAAATGAGTTGATAACTTTCCTTAAGAAAAACGTCGATTTTGTTCGCCTGGTCTTCGACTGACATGAAAGGAATCAACATCGATGTAAGAAGTCATGAGTTGAACATCGACCCGACCTACAAACCAGTAAGAAAAAAATGTCGTAAACTCGGCCCAAACAAGCCCAAGCTGTCAACGACGAAGTCTACTGGTTACTCAAAATTGGGTTGATCAAAGAAGTAAAATACCCCGACTACCTCGTGAATCCCCTCGTAGTCAAGAAAAAGAATGGGAAGTGCAGAGTATGCATCGACTTCACAGACTTCAACAAGGCATGTCCGAAGGATAGCTTCCCGCTCCCACACATCAACCGAATGGTAGAAGCAACAACATGTCACCAATTGTTATCCTTTATGGATGCATTCTCAGGGTACAATCAAATATTGATGAACCCAGAAGACCAAGAGAAGACCTCGTTCAAAACTGATCGAGGCACCTACTGCTGCAAAGTGATGCCTTTCGGGCTCAAAATGCAGAAGCCACATATCAAAGTCTCGTCAACAAGATGTTTGCCGGATTACTGGGTAAAACCATGGAGGTCTACATCGACGATATGTTGGTAAAGTCATCGAGCTGCGAGGATCACATCGCCCAATTAAAATAATGTTTTGCCATTCTCAACAAATATGGGATGAAACTCAACCCTGCGAAGTGAACCTTCGGTGTCCCATCAGGAGAATTCCTAGTTTACCTAGTTACCAAAACAGGAATCGGAGCGAACCCCAAACAGATCGCCACATTCTTGGAGATGCATTCCGTGAAGATAAGGCGAGAAGTCCAGAGACTTACTAGCAAAATAGCTGCCTTGAATCGCTTCGTCCCGAGGTCGACTGATAAGTACCTCCCCTTCTACCTCCTCCCCAAAGTGAACAAGAAGTTCCTTTGAGACGAAAATTGCGAAGAAGCATTCACCCAACTCAAAGCTTACCCAAGCGAGCCCCCGATACCGGCGAAGCCGGTAGAGGGAGAGCCCCTTTACCTTACCTAGTTGTCTCTTAAGAAGCGGTAAGCATTGTCTTAGTTGGAAAAGAATAAAGTGACCAGAAACAAGTCTACTACATCAGTAAGACTTTGATCGATGCAGAAACAAGGTATCCTACAATGGAAAAACTCATATTAGCATTGGTAACATCGGCTCGAAAACTTCGACCCTACTTCCAGTCACACTCAATTATTTTCATGACTTCGCAACCATTAAGGACGATCCTACACAGTCCAAGATATTCAGGCTGACTGGTTAAATGGGATATCGAACTAAGTACGATATCGAGTTCAGGACTCGAACGTGCTTATAAGCTCAAGTATTGGCTGACTTTATAATTGAACTCCCTTCTTCCGTCGACCTCGAGCCATCCTCTTCGAAAAAATGGACTCTCCACGTCCATGGTGCATCATCAAGACAAGGAACTAGAGTTGGGGTAAACTAGTATCACCAACTTCAGAAGTGTTGGAACAATCCTTCAGGCTAGGATTTTCTGCATCGAATAACGAGGTGGAATATGAAGCACTTATATCCGGAATCGGGCTCGCAATAGCAATAGGAGCCCAAGAATTAGATGCTTTCTGCGGCTCTCAACTGGTTTCAAGCAGGTTCAAGGGAGACTATGAAGCCAAAAACGAACAAATGGAAGCTATCTACAAGTAGTTCATAGCCTCGCCGATCAGATCGATTTTTGTATCTAACATGAATCCCACGAGGCGATAACACCGCATCTGATGCCCTTGCCACATTGGCATCGACATCCTACCCTAACCTAAAAATAATCATACCGGTTGAAGGGATCAAGAAGCCAAGCATACACATAGCATTAAAGGCCTTGTGTTTAAAAGAAGACAGCCACAATCAAAGGAACAAGGTCAGAAAAAGGCATCCGATAATGGGATCAGCCCCGACATCGTTAATATCGATGACGAAATCGACCCTAGAAAGGATATATGTGTTGCTAACGCATTTGATGGTCCCATCAAAGTTGCCTACGCAAGTCAGACACGCAAGTCTGATACCGAAAAAGATTGGAGAACCCCGATCATCCGGTACATCATCGATCATGATGCACCTAATGATAAATAGGCATTCCGAAAACTAAAAGCACAAAGTGCGAGATACTGCATGGCAGAAGGAAAGCTCTTCAAGCGAAGCCTTTCCGGATGATATAAGATCGGAATCCACCAATCTAATTGATCATAAGATTTCAAGAGTTGACAAGCTAGATGAATCAAAGTTCACCACAAAAAGGAGCGGAATGTCTTTGTGATAAGAACACATGTCTAAGCCCAAGTGAATCCACACTAAGACAAAGATCTAAAAGTTTTTCAAGCAAAGGAATCCACCAATTTACTTAGATAAACAAAAGACAAGCACAATGCTTTAAGAGAAACTGAAAAGTTCTAGTATTTTTTTAAAAGAAAATGCAAACTAACTTAATTTAAACAAACATGCATTTTTAATGGTTTTTGTGGTTTTATAAAATAAAAACGAATTAGAACCAGAAACAAACTTTTTTTTGTTTTAAGAAATAAAATAAAAGAAAATACAAAACAAAATTAAAAAGATAAAAGTTGGATGAACACAACCTTGAATAGGAGTTTTTAGCTCTGATACCAGATGATGTAGCCTCAAAGATGAGACTAGATGGCTATGTTGATGGAGAACATAACACTGGGTTCAAAGCTCTCTTGCTCTGCTCGAAATGGATGGAATAGAAGGTTGATGAACAACTCACTTGCTCAATGGGTTGATTGACTCTCTCAATTCTTGGCAGAAGTAGTTTCTTTGAATCACACAAAGAAAACTATCCTGGAAACTCAGAAGAATCAAATGAATCACTCAATTGAATTCTAATGAACAAAACTCAAAGATAACTCTCTAAAAAATGAAAACTATGTTTTTAATTGATTGAAAGGTGTTTTTACAAATAAGGGGGACATGAGCTTATATAAGACTCGTCCATAATGAATCCCTAACGTTCTAAAACATTAAAAGGAAGAAAATTGCATAGAATAAGCTAAGTAATGAAAGAAGGATTCCTTGGTTGATTTGTGGCTGTTGGGAGTAAAGGCAGGGGCCAAATAAGGCAAGTTCGTGATTGCCTTGTATCTTGATAGCCTCTTAATGTATCCATAGATCCTTGGTCTTCTGTAAGTATTAGATGTTTGCACAAAATCAGAAACTAGCCGTTGGTGGTTCATTGTGAAGATCCGGTTTGTTGAATAAGGAGATTGGGGCTGGTTCTGAATTAGGTTGATAAGGTGTTGTCTGGTGTATCCAAGGACATTAGGATGTGTAGAAAATGACTCCAAAATTTTGTAGCTTTGATAGAATGGTCGTTGATGCTTTATTACTCCAAGTGTGAATGCTCCCAAATAAGGTAAGTGTGAGAATATTTGGATCCTCCTGATCCTATGGTTGCTGGTGTATGGGAACTTGATAGTTGACTCTCCTGGATGATTAGATGTGTCTCCTGAATACTTAGATGTCTCTCCTGGTCGCCAAAGTCTTGTTTGTAAGTTATTGAATCCTTGAGCCTCCAAATGAAGCAAGCTGAGAATCATCTGTTTTAGAAGCTGGAAAACTTCTTCATCTGAACACCATTTGTGATGATTCGAAACTTCCATGATTCCTTGATGGTTCAAGCTTCTGGAACAAGTTGAATTGTTGCTTAACTCCTCATGGTTTGGTAGATATGCTCCAATACATGCACATATGTCTATGGTGCACTCAAACTGCTTCTCACCAAGGGTCTTGGTTGGTTGGTTTATGTCCTCTCCATGCTCCTTGGTTGATGATGACTTGATGTCCTCATCACTGGACCATATCTCAAATGCCTTAGTGGAAAACAAACTCGAACCGTGATCACACATGTTCATGAAGGATCCTGAGGAAGTCATTCCGGAGGACGAGCTCTAGCCATACGTATTAAACGGCAAGGCTTCTTCAAGCCTACCATGGCAGCTGAATACGATACTTTCTCTACGAAATGTGAGAAGTGCCAAAGGCACGCCCCGATAATCCACTAACCTTCGTAGAAACTCTCTTCGATCTCCTCGACATATCCTTTTATGCGATGGGGAATGGATATCATGGGGCCCTTAGTCGCATCAGGCAAAAAGAAAGCGATTCACCTACTGGTAAAGGACGTCCACGTAAAGGAGTTTGTCTGGCGAAATATCATATGTCGCCATGGGCTACCTCATGAGATCGTCATCGATAGCGGAACTCAGTTCATATCGAACATATTCCAAATGTTCTATAGAACTTGGAGCATCAAGTTGACCTACTCTACACCTCGTTATCCTAAAGGAAACGGATTAGCAGAGGCAGCCAACAAGTTGGTTGTGAAAAACTTTAAGAAAAGGCTTGATGAATTCAAATCGAGTTGGAGCGACGAAATCCCAGCTGTACTTTGTGCCTATCGGACAACATCTCGCAAATCCACCGAATAAACACATATACCCTTGCTTACGGCATTGAGGCCGTAGTTCCAGCAGAGATTCTTGTGTCTAGCATTCGTAAAAAAGAATGTCCAAAAACATGAGGAATTAAACAACCACATGATATCAGACGACGCACTCGCCCGGATCCATAATTACCAAAATAGATAATTTTATTTGAATGAAGATTTTTATTTGATATCCGAAATGATCCGAAATAATCGACCTAAAACGGTCCCCCCCCCCAAATGGTCCCAAAACAACGATATGGATGATCTCGAAATAAGCGACCTAAAACGGTCCAAAAAACAAGTGATCTTACTGAAGGATTGTTTAGTATATCCTGATTCAATTTCTCATTGATTGATCCTACTAAACATGCTTGGATCTAGGTTCTCTTGCTGAATCATAAAAGATCTCACCTAATACCTTATTATGCAGCGGAATGGAGAGGTATGAGTCAGAGATCAGCAGAACCGCCAAGAGACAGCTCCTCCAAAGGTTCACACACGCACACTTCAGGAAATTGGCTGCTAGACCAAGGAGGTGGGAGGCGCAGAAAGAGAGAGAGAGAGGCGCAGAAGGCTTAGGAGAAAAAGTGGCTAGGTTAAGTTTTAATCATAAAACTTATGCCTAGTTCCTTTTGGGCTTTTGGGCCCAATTCCCAGTCTGATTAAATCCCTTAGATTTAATCAGGCCCTTTAATCTCTCTGAATACAGTAAATGCCTAGCACTTTTACCGTACTTCTGTTGAACCGTTCCCTCATAGTTTCCTGTTAGCTTAGGCGTGTGACCCATATGGGATCATATAATAAAGGCAATAAGTCCAAGACTTATAGATCATGAGCGGACTCTAGCAAGCCATCATGACCCCCAGTATTATATGACTTATGTCTGATCATTGACATACTCTTACTTTCTAGAGACAGTACAGAGATTACTGGACATAATTCCAACAATCTCCCACTTGTACTGGAATCTCTGTATTCATAATCCTTTTGTCTCAATATCTCGATTAGTCATAAGGCAAGATGAGTGTCATCCTTATAAAGGCTAATCATGTTCATCGGACTCTGATTTGATACTGACAATCCAAACGACTCGGGACAGTCCGTTTGAGCATGGCCATGCATTTTCCAGTATTCAAATCTCCGATTGGCCTAGAGATATTCACTCCATTTATATTGGAGGGACAAATCCCGTCTTGTTCCATCACTGTAAACTACTCATTTCATAATACACCCAAACAAGGTCCTTATAACTATCGCTTAACGACAGCGTTAGACAATGATCAAAGCGCATCAGTTCATGTGCAGTCACATGCATGCGAACTCAGGTCTAAGGACTATACTCTATAGTCGTAGTAGGAATCTCTTATGACACAGATATAAATATCCTGAAGAGTTCTTATAATCGGGTCATGTCCGGTCGTATGTACCCCAACATACACCTATGTACTGACTTTGATGCCGCGCATCTATGACACCATGAAACTTGGTCATAAGTCACATACCAATCTAGTCTCACGCGGTTGTTGGTGTTCCAATTTCAACAACCTTCGACTAGGGACTGGATGATATAAGCCATCTATCAAATATAGGGTCTCATGATCAAGCTAAATGACTTTGATGACTCAAGATCAAGTCACTTACTTCGATGACCTATAAAATGGTTTATATCACTTTGGAACGATTATTTCATCACAGTTAAAATAATCATAAAAATAATTTTATTAAACATCTTAAAATGTTTTACAAGAACATATCAATAACTAAATAAAGCCCTTTACTAACTCCCACTGAAATTAAGACTACATCTTAATTTCACTTATCCTACAGCAACAGTCCGCGACTCGTGCTTAGGCCTAAGGAGTGGCTTCGTTAATAGATTAGCAACGTTCTCATTCGTTGAAACTTGCTGATCTACTTAACATCTTTGTCATTTATCTCACGGAATAGGTTATACCTACCCTCAAGGTGTTTGGACCTCTGATGTGCAGCTAGTCTCATCTATGCTGGGAATCACATCAAGTTCAGTGACGAACTCTTCTTTCCAAACAACCTCTTTCGCCGCTTCCCAAGCTGCGAAATGTTCAGCTTAAGTCATGGAGGCAGCAACAGTGCCTTGCACCGCCAGATAGACACAAGATATAACCGGACTGTGACCGGAAATCATCTTTGTCCGTTGGAAAACTTGCCTTTCAGACTCTACCGACTCGTAGCACCTCACTTTCTCCGTAAATCAAGAACGTATCCTAAGTATTTTCCAAATACTTGAGAATATTCATTACGTCTATCCAGTGATTCTTTGCTGGATTTGACTGGTCTTTACTTGTCTTGCTTAACATTAAAGCAACATCAAAACAAGTACGTGTCATGGCATACATGATAGATCCAATTGCCGACGCATATGGAATCTCATCCATGCATTCAAGCTCAGCAGTTATCGTGGGACAATGTTTCTTGCTTAACGTAATACCATGTGACATTGGCATAAAACCCTTCTTGGATTGCAGAAAACGTGTAGGACTTTGTCAATTTAAGAATCCTGACATTGTCCTACCAGCTCTTTTGGATCTCTATCTTTAGATCCAAAGTCCAAGAATATACATGGCTTTACCCATGTCAATCATTAAAAACAACTCCCAAGCCTGTCCTTTACCGACTGCAGCTTTGGAACGTTATTTCCGAGAATCAGTATGTCATCGACATACACTATGAGAAATGCAATATCGCTCCCACTTATTTATTAGCAAACGCACAGTTCCACTTCGTTCCTGTTCAAGTCAAAACCTTGACTACTTCAACAGAACGAAGATTCCAACTCCGATATGTTTGCTTCTATCCATGAATGGATCGATGAAGCTAACTTACACACAGTGTAATTTTTGGAGTCCGGGCTCACTTTCGCTTCTGTGAATTTCGCAGGTTCGTCACTTTCAATGATCATCAGATCATGGTAATTAATCACGAGAAATCACTCTCGGATTAGTGACGGATTCATTCAGATCTGCGAACTTCAGGCTCTACAGGTGTAGATTCTACAGAAATCTGTAAATCCATCCGCTGCTCTCCCTCAACAGGTTGAGCAGCCTCCTGTATTTCTCGAATTTCTTCGAGTTATACTTTTACTCCCACTGTTTTTCTTGGAAAGCAACTTTCCTTTTAGAAAACAGAATTCCGAACAACCTAACTTCGTTTTCGGAATGGACGTAAAAAGTAACAAGCCTTGGTTTCCCTAGGACAACCAGCAAAGTAGCACAACTACAAATACTCAGTAAAGACGAATTTGGATCATTTCCAATCCACATTCAAGTGGTGTCTTTCAACTGATATTGGTAGAACTATTTCAGCGTAAACTTAGATATTTCTAGAGCGTTATTCTTAAAAAAATATCATGGAAGATTCGTGTGACTAATCTTTAATCATTTCTGATAAGATCTGATTCTTTCTCACAGAAACACCTCCAGGTTTTCAGGAGAAATGAGCTGTGAAACGACTTCACACTCAATCAGATGATCACACCATCAATGACTTAAGTATTCTCACTCGTGATTTAATCCAGAGTCTCAATACTTTAGTCATTCAGATTCTATACCTCATTCTGGAATTCTTTCGACCATTTCAAAGAATTCTGACTCGTGTCTCATCAAATGAACACAGTCATACTCACTGAAATAATCAGTGGAGACAATGAAGTACAGGAAATTTTCTCTGGCATTACTGCTCATTGGGCCACATACATGAGTATGTTCAAGGTCCAATAAGCCTTTGGGCCTTTCTCTAGCTCGGCTAAGATAGGCCCTTTGCCTTTTGGTCCAGTAAGCAGAATTCAAGTCTCATAAGATATCGTATCAAATGAGCCCAACAGTCCATAACTATGGGATTTCTGAATCCGACTTACTCTATGTGACCAAGACTTTTATGCCAAGAAAAATCAGGTTTAATTCATCAGATTTAAACCAATTTGGTATTTATGTTACATTTAGGCACTCTTTGGTTTAAGATATAAAACCCATTCCTTGAATAGGGTGCTACAATTAATATTTCATTAAGATCAAAAGAACAAAACTTGTCTTTTATCAAAATGAAAAACATTCAAATTCTTATAAGAAAATGAAAACAACTCTGCTTAAAGCAGGTACATTGTAGCAATTACTTAGTACAAAACCAAGCCTCGAAGGCATATACAAGTGAAAACCCTACGGCTGAGGCAGCGTCCATAGCTCCTTCCAGACATGTAGATCCACTTGTCCTTCCTTCAACATTCTACTGTTGCTTAGGCTCTGCATATTATCACAAATATCAGTGCCACAACCAGTATCCAATACCTATAAGGTAGAACTTGAAGTAATAACATGAATACCTGAGGAAGTAGTCTCATACATCAACTTCAACTCCTCATCATCTTCCATGAATTTAATGCAATCTCTCTTCCAATGCCCTGTCTCTTTACAGTAGCAGCACTTACCAACGTAAGAGGTATCTGACTTGGGCTCAGAAGACACACGCTTGCCATGATTCAAAATCTGGACAACTTTGTCTTCACCCTTGTTAGTACTAGGTTTAATAAACCTACCCTTCTCTATTATGAGATTATACTGGGTACTCTTCATGTTTGGCTCAACTGTCTTGAGCATATCATGCAGTTCAGTCAGCGTCTTCGTTAAGCCTTTCTTGATATAGTTCCTTCTGAACTTATCATAGCTTGACGGCAGTGACTGCAGAATGATCTCAGTTGCCAATTCTTGGCTAACTGGATAATCCAGTTTCCTCAGGTTATCAATGTAACCCATCATTTTACTGACATGAGGACTCACTGGATGATCATTTGGTAGCTTGCAGCTAGTGAGAGACTTAACCAACTGGTATCTCTCCACTCTTATCTGCTCCTGAAATTTCAATTTCAGGCTGCTGATCATCTCTATTGGCGACTCCATGTTCTCATATTGCTTCAGCAAATCTGAGTCCATGGTAGCCAATATCAGACCACGCACATCTACCGCATCATTATAATGCTTATTCCAAGCATTATATACTGCATGAGAAGCATTGGACCCGATCCTCACGGGGAGAGCTTTCTCAAGGACATAGTCCTTTCTCTCCTGCCTGAGGACTAGCCTCAGGTTCCGTGACCAAGTCAAGAAATTTGATCCGTTCAGTTTGTCCTTCTCAAGGACAGACCGGATCGAGAAAGTGTTTTGTGTGCTTGTTGTAGTCATTGCTGAAATTTAAGATAAAAAGAATTTTAGTTTGTATGTTCAATATGAGTAAACTCGCATTATATTCAATAACATTAGTTACCCTCAAAAGAATATAATGATTCCAAGATCCACATATAACTAAGATCAAAGTGGGCCACTGGCCGTCACTCAACCTTAGCTTATATCGGTAAGCCCTATTTCGGCTAATTATATCCGTGATATAACTCTTGGTTGTGAATCTGGGCCCGAGGCCCAATTCACTCTGATGTCTCAAGGCCCGGGACTCCCGATGGCCTAGTCAAGAAAACCAGACTATACAGTCATGTAATCACTAATGTCTGGGACTCCCAATGACATTAATGAATCACAAACTGTCTTACCCACGCAAAAGATAGACACCCTCACACTGTAAGGCCATGTGTACGATTGAATGGGTTTCAACAGCTGACATAGACTGGACAAGACATCCACCGCTTGATATTATTTGAGGTTTATAGGTTTTCTTAAAATTTCATCCCAAAATAGAAGATTACTATTTTGGGAAACTTTCCATTTTGGGAAACCTACTGATTTTGGAAACTTTCTAAAATTGGAAACTTCCTAAAATTGGAAACTTTCTAACTATAGAAATTTCCTAAATATCCAAAACATGCAAATCTAGAAACTTCTATTCTAAGAAACTTTCTAATTTGAAATTTTGGAAACTGATTAATTTTAAAATCAAATTTTAATTATTAAATAAAATTTTAAATTCAATCTGAAGAAAAGACTCAAATAATTTGCCCAATTGTTTTAACTTCTTGGCCCATGGCCCAAGAATTGGTCTATGTCCAAGACATAACCCAATTGTCCAATTAAATGACATAACCGGTCTGGTTCATTAAAATTGGTCTAACCAAAATTAATTACTACGAGGACCACAATTGTCAACCGGTTATTTACTAAACCGGATTTTCTCAATTTATTTGGTCCAACCAAATTAAATTAGAAAACCACTGGTTTAGGCACTAAATCCAATTTTACGACTTTGGATTTCTTATCACGGTTTAACCAGATCTAATAAATTTTATTAAATCTGTAATTATTAAACCGTGACGATTAAGATTTTAATTATTTTAAACCGAACCATTAACCGAACCGAACCGACTGATCACGTGAACCGATCACGACCGAGTCGCAATCTTCACGCGATCGAGAAACGGGACGCGATCCGGACAGCCGCAGGCTTCACGCGATCGGGACGAGACGGTGGGACGGGACGGGACGTGCCGAGAGATGCAGGACGCGAGATCCATGCGATCGTTGTCGATCTCTCGCGCGTCAAGGCCGATCGGGACGAGTCGGGCCGAGAGAGGTGGGACGCGATCGCGGTCGATCTCTCACGATCGTGCGATCGATCGGTCCATCCGCTGATCGGGACGCGTCTCTCGGCTGATCGGAATGACCACGCGACGCGATCCGTGATCGGTCCATGCGTCATGTTCGATCCGGACGTGCGATCCTCGGTCGATCACACTCCGACGCATACCGATTCATATAGATCGGATCATGCGATTTCGTTTAGGGTTTGTTTAGGTTTTAATTCTTTTGTTTCTTAAGTGTTTTCTTATCATAGATTGATTCAAACACTTTTAAACAACCTAAACATGATTCTAAACAAGAAATCCTAATTGAACCAATGGCTCTGATACCACTGAAGGATTGTTTAGTATATCCTGATTCAATTTCTCATTGATTGATCCTACTAAACATGCTTGGATATAGGTTCTCTTGTTGAATCATAAAAGATCTCACCTAATACCTTATTATGCAGCGGAATGGAGAGGTATGAGTCAGAGATCAGCAGAACCGCCAAGAGACAGCTCCTCCAAAGGTTCACACACGCACACTTCAGGAAATTGGCTGCTAGACCAAGGAGGTGGGAGGCGCAGAAAGAGAGAGAGAGAGGCGCAGAAGGCTTAGGAGAAAAAGTGGCTAGGTTAAGTTTTAATCATAAAACTTATGCCTAGTTCCTTTTGGGCTTTTGGGCCCAATTCCCAGTCTGATTAAATCCCTTAGATTTAATCAGGCCCTTTAATCTCTCTGAGTACAGTAAATGCCTAGCACTTTTACCGTACTTCTGTTGAACCGTTCCCTCATAGTTTCCTGTTAGCTTAGGCGTGTGACCCATATGGGATCATATAATAAAGGCAATAAGTCCAAGACTTATAGATCATGAGCGGACTCTAGCAAGCCATCATGACCCCCAGTATTATATGACTTATGTCTGATCATTGACATACTCTTACTTTCTAGAGACAGTACAGAGATTACTGGACATAATTCCAACACTTACAAATGATGATTTCTAGCAAATATTTACTTCGAAGGTAAACACTTGCTCAAAAATACTTAACACTAGTTCTTCAACCTTTACAGCTAGAAGAACTGGGGGACACCTCCTCCCACGGGCAAAGTAGTCCTCGCATTCTTCTGATCCCGGACTTGATCGAACCCTGAAAAACTACAAAGGTCCCAAATAAGGTTGAGCACTCGCATAAACGAACTTTTTTTCCTGATCGCATTTTATACTTAGCGGGTTTTCTTAGAACTTTCTAAGGCAACACCAGACTAGCTCAACTATTTTGATTTCGACCTATCTCATTTTCAACTTAGCATATTTCACCATAAATTTTCCAAATTCGACCTATTTAAAAATCAATTTGATCGAGCTAAGCCCTTAAGTACGATCTCCCTAAGTTATAACTAAAATAACTAAGGCATAAAGATTACAAAATGCATATCAATTTCAAACCAATTACAATAATCAAAGTGCTTCCTTTTAAGTCGTTCCCAAACGACTAAGGCATAAACAAATTGCAGAAGGAAGATCGATTATTAAACAAAAAAGAGGACCCATACCGGTCGAATTGAGGAGTGGCTTGAGCATAAGGGTCCACCAGCATGATCGAATCCTCAGAAATTGCGGGCATTTTTAGCTTGATGATGCTAGAGTCTGAAACAGCCGCAGAATTCATCTCCTCAGTTGAGATCCACCTCTTTTCGGCCAGTCAGAGGACCTCCTGAGTAAGGTCGAGCTTGCCAGATGCAAACTCGGCTATTAGTTTGATGTTCATGAGAGCCTCCAGACGGTAAATCTCCGCTCTGGTCTCGACCTTTCTCTTATCGCATTTCACCTTGATACCCTTAAGGATATCAAGGTACGCCTCGTTGATCTCTTTCTTAGCAGTATGAACCGTGACCTTGATGTCAAGCTCCCGATCCACAAGGACTTTGTCCTTCTCGGCCTTGTATCGAGCGGCTTGCCCAAGTGCCCTCTGGTTCAATTTTTCAGCCGCAAACGTACAGTTGAGGCCCACATCGAGCTTGTGCTTCAGGTCTTCCTCATGGTTCTCTAGATGCATCAGACGGGCCTCCTGCTCCACATACTCGGCCAACTTCCCCTTCAGCTCTACCTCCCGGTAATTAGCAGTTTGAAGTGCGAGATTGAGTTCGGTCACGGCCTTCTTGGCATCTCGAGCTCGCAAGCTTGAGGGAAATCCTTCAGTTCACATTCGATCTTGGCTGCGAACTTGTTCATGGCCTCAAGCGACTGCATAGATCGAGTAAAATGTATATAAAAATCTTTGTTGAGTTATGCATGAAAAGGATATAGAATGCCTTAGACAAAAAAAAAATAAGATTTCTACTTTCTCATATGCTGCCATCATCTCGGTATAGGCTTCCTCGAGGGCCATATCACGGATGATAGGGAGTTAAACACCCGCGGGCTTAAAATTCCTAAGAAAATAAGCCACTCCCGACGGGTCATCCGCGATAGGACACTCTTTATGGTGCCTAAAGAGCTAGTTAAAGGTCCCAGCAGACCCCAAAAAAGTTGGCCTCTTTTCTACTTTCTGGCTTGCCCTCCGTTAGAATGAGAGCTGACTTGAACCAGCTCCTTGGACTGAGCCAGAGCAACCTCTTGGTCAGATGCTGCGAGAGGTGGGATTTCGGTCTCCTGATTGACTTCATATGGTCTGGGAGTTGGCGTTAGAGGAGTCCTACGGAGGGCAAAGAGTATTGCATCACCCAGCTCGCCTGACTTCATTTTCTTTGCCAAGTCAACCATGTCCTTTCCATTGTGACGAGTGCTTCCTCTGCGAGACATTTTCTCTTGCAGGGGAGTGTTGGTGACTGAATTACTATCTGATACGGTTCGACCTACAAACATAAAATGAACTCGGAGTCAGACGATTTCATATTTAAAATCAATGACGAAGAGGGATTAACGGATTCTTCTTGTTCTGGTCTGCTCTGCTATGAGAAGTGGAGACCCGATGATCCGAAATGAACAAGAATTCTGAGGAGCCAGTGGGAGCTAGACTTTTTGAGGAAGTTATTGCTGATTTTAGGAAGGTCGTTGAAGTTCGAAACCAAGAGCAGCTCATATGCGCTTTGCAGAAAAGTTGTTCAAATCAACGTCACCTCTCCATAATAGAGCTATCAGACTCTGCGAAATAGGATTCAGAGGCCCCGAATCAGGAGTCTCTGCAAGATATAACGGGGTCAATAGAAGTTCAAGATCGAAGAAAATTCTTATCGAACTAAAGAAACCCTAAAATATAATCGACGCCTACTACCCATCGCGTCGGGATAACAGAGAAGTCGAACTCTCCGACGGAATTCCTATCTACTTTGAAAAAGAAATATCTTTCCCTCCAGAAATCCCTCGCGGGAGTCTCCTCTAAAGTCTTCCCAAAACGAGAAGGAAAATAGTATGTTCCTGGAGCTCGAACGTTGTATTTGACTTGGCAGACTCTCAAGATTTGTTCGGCCCCAAAATCGACTCCTTCTTCGGCGGCCCTGACCCCTAGCCCGATGACATAACATATGAAATTGGGGGTCATCTGAGGAAAGACGAGCTGGAGTTGCGCCAACACCCATGACACAATGCGAGGAATCGGGAAAAAAATCCCGCACTTATTAAAATAAGCGTACGAGGCGCAACAATACATGGGCCAAACCTTCTCTGGTGACTCCGTCTCCGTTAGGACGACAAGTTCAGCCTCCGCCGGAATCTGACACTTTTCTCAGATTTTGTAGATGGCGTAGATTCAGGGTAGTCATCGGAAGTGGACCGTATGGCTCTGCCGATGAACTACTACCTATTAATCTGCTCTTTGGGGCCATGTCAATCCCGGATTTCGTGGTAAAAATACAAACAAGAAGAAGAAGACGATGTTTCTCTCTACTACAGAAGCTTTGAATCATAGAGAAGTTCTAAAGGAAAAAACAGTAAAGACGAGAGAGAAAGAGAAAGACCGAAAATGAAAGGGAGAAGAGGTGACTTGTGGATATTTAAGCGATCCGTAGTGGGAAACGTGAATGGAGATCGTTGGGACTCTTCATATCTCATAATCTTAACCGTTTATTTCGAATTCGAAATAATAATATTATGGGTCTAATCATTCTCTCGACAAACTCAAGATTCTAGGGATCCCTCGTATTCCCTTATCCAGACTGTTGATTCAAAATCAATGATCACAAAGGGATGGTGAAAGATTAGCTCATATCCCCGCGGATGGAGATCGACGAAATTCGTTGTGATCTCGGATCTCAACCGCTCGTTAACCTACCAGATTAATGGATGATGATGAAATTGTAACCATTATCCCCTCGAGATCGAGGTCCACACACCGAGAGTAAATACAACTTGAGTATCTTGAATCTTAATTGTTTGCCTCGAGCAAAGATCTACAGTGAAAACGAAGTAATCATTCATCACCAATATCGATGACGACATGCAGTGTCCCGAGATTTAACACCGCCCGTTAACTTCGAACCATCGAACTAATGGGCTGGGAGCTATTGTTGGTTCTGGATTTCTCACTAGGAAATCCGGCCTATAAAATAACGAAAATGCCCAATCACGATTCGGGCCCGTTAGACTACGAGTCAACTAAAGCCAAAAAGAACAAGATATTTGCTAAAGGCATATCGAGCTCAATAAGATTGAACATCGACGTAAAGAAGACGACCCTCGTCATGAATGAGTCTTCGCCAGTTTTAACAATCTCCGCAAATCATGGATGAAGGGAGAGATCGTTGCTAACAAGAATTCACAAGAAAATTGGAACCAAAAGATCGAAACTCGAAGCTATATAAAGGGAGAAGAAGTCACTTTCATTGGACATCCAATTGGACATATAAATTACTTCGGCTTTAAATATTCAACATATTCTTTGTATACTTTCGATTCGTTTGTACAAGTTCTTATTTCGACGATCAATCCTAAAATATATCTTTGATTTATAGGAAATCTATAATCAAATTCTCTTAGTCCAAATTCATGATTCAAATAAATCTGTGGTGTGAATCATTGATCTCACAAGAATAAAAATATTGATATTAAATTATTTGTATCTGCATCATCATGCTAGTAGTTATATATTAGGTAAACTAAATATTTACTACTATATTTATCTTTTAACAGAAAAATATTGCTTACTTAGTTTAGTTTACATTCTAGTATTGTTTTGCCTAATTCAATATATTCGTTCTAGAAAAATTATGCATACTAGTTTACATATTTTCTGATTTGGTAGATAAACTCCAAAATTAATACAAAAATTGTCTCAGAACAAGTGCACATGATTTATCTTAGTATCACGGGAGTATTATACCACGGTATAAAATAGTTTTGGATCCGCCAATGACATCAACATTAATAATTTCATTAGGCAATAGGATCTTAACAATTAACTCTTTACAGCACAATCTCCAATATCATTGTATGGTGCATGATGTCAAGCCTTGCTACAGGAACGTGCAAAAATAAAAAGATGTCGGTACAAGTTTTATTCCATGTGGCTATCTATGATGCCTTTTGGTTTTACAAAGTTTTTTCAGTTTCCTTCTCTTGACGAAAGAAATGGCAGATGTGAAAGTCATTTCTTCGAGCATAGTTCAACCGGGTAACATCGATCAAACAGGTCGGGAAAAGATCCATCTTACACCATCTGATCTTAAATTTCTTTTTTTCGAGTATCCTCAAAGAGGTCTTCTCTTCCCCAAACCCGACCATGAAACCGGTTTCATCTCTCGGGTAAAGACCTCTCTTTCGACTGCTCTAGAGATCTACTTTCCTCTTGCCGGCCGTCTTGTCAAAGTGGACAATAATGATGACAATACGGTGTCATTTTACATCGACTGCGACGAAGGCTTAGGTGCCAGATTCGTCCACGCCATAGCCGAATCTGTCCCGGTAAGTGACCTTCTTCAACCCGATGGCTCTGTTCCCGACTTTTTCAGGTATTTCTTCCCTACGAACGGCGTCAAGAGCATCGACGCCATCAGGGAACCCTTACTTGCTTTGCAAGTCACCGAGATGAAAGACGGAGTCTTCATTAGTTTCGGTTACAACCACATGGTGGCCGATGGAGCTTCGATCTGGAATTTCTTCCACACTTGGTCAAAGATTTGCTCTAGCGGGTCTGGTTCTGATCTTCAGCCTCTCGTTCTTCGAGGTTGGTTCCTCGACGGGATCGATTACCCGATCCATATTCCGGTTTCGGAGATGGAGGCGCCACCACCACCGAGCCAACTTTCTTCTTCCGTGCCCATTATGGAAGAGAGAATTTTTCACTTCACAAAGAAGAAAATTTCAGATCTTAAATCTAAAGCTAACTCCCAAATAAGCTCAAGCGACCAGAAAATATCATCTTTTCAAGCAGTTGTGGCACATCTATGGCGATCAATCATCAGACACAGTGATCTTAACCGGGAAGAAGAGAGTCAATGCAGAGTAGCAGCAGACTTGAGACAGAGGCTAAACCCTCCGCTTGAGAAAGAGTGTTTTGGGAATGTGGTTTATCTTGGCATAGCCACAGCCACCGTGGAGGAGCTGCAAGCTCATGGCCTGGGATGGACTGCTCTGCAAATACATAAAATGGTGAGGTCTCTAACCAATGATAACTACAAAACTAATGCACGGGTTAGACATGTAAAGATCCCAAAATACGGTGTGGGAAGTAAAGTGGTTAGGAGTGATTCTGTGATTGTCACAAGCTCTCCCTGGTTCCAAGTGTATGATAACGACTTTGGTTGGGGTAAACCGATTGCAGCTCGGGCTGGACCTAGCAATAGTAGTATTGGTGGCAGACTCGTCCTTTTCCGAGGGCTAGAAGAAGGAAGTATTGATGTTCAAGCGACCCTATTGTCTCATGTACTAATAAACCTACTCACTGATGTCGATTTTTTGGATGCATGATTTTTATTGGTTTAGAAATAGTAAACTAATCTTTTGATGTGGTATCAAGTTAAAACATTTACACTAATCTAGTTAATATCCTAACTCACTCATGTGAAGTTGAGCACGTGAGGATCAATCAAAGTAAAAACCAAAAGGGAACTCGAGTTACTGTCAGGAGAAAGAACTAACGTTGGGTGTAGGGGTTGGTTTAGGTGGCCTGAAAATCTCATCTCTTCAAGCGGTTTTAGCACATCTATGGCGATCAATTGCAACACGAGTTGTCAAAACCGAGAAGAAGAAATGCGTTGCCATGGTAGCGGCTTATTTTAGGCAGAGACTGAACCTTCCACTTGAGAGTGTTTCGAGAATGTGGTCTTTAAAGGGCTAGTTACAGCCACCATGAGAGACCTGGTTGATCATGGACTATATGTAGGTTGCAAACGAATGAAAGTTATAGAACTTTTGTAGAGATTTGGGTTAAAGATGGTAAGATACCAAGAATTGATGTTAATAGTAGAATGAGTGAAACGACTTTGATTGTCAATAACTCTCCCTGGTTAGAAGTGTACGATAACGATTTTTGTTTGGGTAAACCGATCACTGTCAGAGCTGGACCGGCAAATGGTATTGGTGACAAACTTGTAGTCTTTCGAGGGATCGAAGAAGGAAGTATCGATGCTCATGTGATATTGATCTTATCTATCATTATGGTCCGATGTACTAGTGAACTTATTGAACAATGAAGAATCTAACATAAATTGGCTTATCTAACACGTCACAGGTTTCAGTCAAGCTTTTATAATAAATTGTTCATATTAACAAAACACATTACATGTAAAGAAAATATGAATAAGAATCGTTGAATTTGGATCTAACAAGGTGTAAAAAAATAACCTAACCTTAGTCAACAACTCTGTTTCTCCCCTGTTTTCTTCTCACTTCCGTCACGTACGATGACCCAGTCTTCGGAGACAGACCAATCAGGTATCGCTTCACTAACCAGGCTTTCAAATCTCTCCACCGGAGAATCCAACGACTGGTATTGCGTGTCTGATTCCGACGACATAGATTCCCAGTCGGGAAATCCGAACGGGCATCTCGGCGACGTCGATACTTCTTCCTTCACCTTCACAAAGAATTCGTCTCGTTGATCATCATCTTCTTCACAATCAACGGCTACGAACGGATGGTTTAAAAGCATCTCAGCCGTCCACCTTTTCTCGGGATCTTTAACGAAACACTTCGACAAGAAGTCTTTTCCTTCTTCCGACAACTCATATGGAATCTTCGGCAACTCGTCACCGGCACCGATTCGTATCAAAAGCGACATGAAGTTCGACCCTTCTGTAACACTCCATGCTGTTTTCCCGCTAAACATTTCAACTACGGCGCATCCTAACGCCCACACGTCAGCAGCTGTTCCGTACTCGTTATCGTTAACGGATTCCGGCGCCATATACAACGGCGTCCCTCTTATCTCCACGCCATCTTTTGACGCCGTCAAATCTCCGTTAATCTTCCTCGCCAAACCAAAATCCGCAATCTTAACGTTGCCGTCGTTGAATAACAGAATATTCCCGAGTTTTATATCACAGTGAGCGAACCCTTTCGAGTGGATGTGACGTAACCCTCTGAGCACGGATCCTGTGTGGCGGCGCACGGAGGATTCCGGTAAACCTTCACCGTTTAATTTCTTTAGTTGAGTCGCTAAGCTTCCTCTCGAAGCGTACTCCAATAGTAAGTTATGCAACTTCTCGCCTTTCTCCACCGTTTGATCTTCGCCGAAACATCGTACGATCTCAGGGCAACCTCCGAGTGAATCTAACACTGATTTCTCGTGCGCGATTGCAGCGCTGCCGTAAAAGTCAGAAGATTTGACTGCCATGAGTGACGGGAATTCGCCGGAATCTTTGATATTCGACGGCGTCGCTAGACTGACAGTGGAAAAAGTGCCGTGTCCGATTGTTTCTCCACGAACCCACTCCATTGAAACCACAAGAACCCACGAAAGCGAATTTCTGAGAGAACTGAGAAAGAAAAATATTATCTTTGTTGGGGTTTGTGAGAGAGTTGTAACGAAAAGTTTCCTCTTTTATAGATACGAACTTTGGTTTAGGGTAAACATTTCCTTTTTCGTTAGGATTCAGGATTGAAAAGTATTGATATTGAAGCTCTTCGAAGATTCAGAGCACTTAGCTCGTGACTGTTAAATTGTGCCTTATGGCGCAACTTCCTCATTTTATATATACTCGATTTTTTTCTTTCTTTCTTTAATAGCAATATTTATTCACCAAAGTTTGAATTGCTTGGGGATAATTAATGCACGTGATGAGAGAGGATATTTGATATTTCCTAGTTGGGTTACTGAAAATGGAATTAAATAACAAAATATTTTATTAATACAGAAAATAAATATTACGACTTATGGTAAGTTGCCATTAAAGCTTTTGGTACATACGAAAAAATAGGAATGGTATGATATATATCTAGATAAATATATTTCTTCAGAATATATTAGTGATGGCAAAAATATAATTTTTAATTAGGAAAGATTAATTTGGTTGGGGTAAACGACCTATTTCTCCACCATAAGTATCATATATTAACATATCAACACAATGTTACAGATTCTCCCTATATCCACACCGGTATAAAGATCAAAACATAGACACACACTAATTTGAAAGATCGAAACCCGAATCCCCAACCCACACGGTTTGTCTTGGTTTTCGTGGTTTGATTCGTAAACCGATAGAAAACCATAAATACCTAACCAAAATAACAGCCCCACTCGTTTTTAGATCCTACTACTTGACCCGGTTTGTAAGCCCCAATAAAATCTGAAATTCCCAATTTGGATTCTTCAATCGACGAACCCTAATAAAATCAGACTGGAGCTTCAACTCCAAATCAGAGCCAGAGGATGAGTAATAAATCTGGAGCTTCGTCTGGAGCGTCAATCGGCCGAGTTAGAAGCCGAGTCGTCGGTCTCTCGAAAAGGTGCTGGTGTGGCGAGATGATAGTCTCCAAAATGTCCAACTCCAACAACAATCCTTATAGGCGTTACTATTGTTGTGCATTTGCTGTTGAAAGAAAGGTAATTCCCTTATATATCATCTAAAGTCAGTTACTATAGTATTGTTAATGAATTGATTGATTATCTTGTGTAGCTCACCAATGATAATCATGTCTATAAATGGTTTGATGAGGCATTGTCGGAGGAGATAGAAGCTCTCGGGTTTAGGACTGGAAAGATTGAGCAACAAATTGATATGAATCGAATGGAAGAAGAGAAGAGGTTGCTAGATGATATACAAATGAAGGTGGATAAAGAGATTGCTCTAGCAAAAGGGAATATGGTGAAGATGATGGTGATTACAATGTTAGGATGTTTGTTTATTGTTGTTCTTAGTAAGATTGTTTAGGCCTTGAGTATGTGTTTGTAGTGTTTGACATTTGGTTGTAATGTTTGACATTTGATATGTTTGTAATGTTTGACAATTGGTAAATGCGTATGAAGTTCCCTGTTAAAACATCAAAACCTGCCATCGATAACATACTTAAATAAAGCAGTTTTCTTGCAAAAGGCCAAGGCCAATACTGTTCAAAAGATGACACATAATGCCAATACAAAAGATGGCACATAAGGCCATTACCTTGATGTTCTAACATCACCTAAAGCCGCAGAAAACATACATACATATAGCCGCCAAAAACACATCTAAATCCGCACCAAAACAGCTCCTAAGAACCGAAAAAAGTTTTTTAAAAAGTTCATAAGATCCTCAGTTTGTTTCTTGAGTCAAACAGCCTTGTGTAGCTTCACCTTGTGTAGAAACAGCTTCAGATGTCGCACCTTCTAACGCAGCCTACAAAAAGACAATGCTTAGACTTATAACAACAGAAGATTGAAAGTGAATGTTATGATATATACCTTGGCCGATTTCTTCTTCTTGTGAAAGCGTGAATTGTGGTTTGCTTGACCACATACTCCACAATGCATAACCCTCTTCAACACTTTTTCACTCTTTTTGGTTGGTGACTCATTGATCCCTCTCTTCCTCTTTTTGTCCTTCTTAGTTACCTTCTTCTTTTTCTCCTGTTCTGGAATCTCAGGCTCTATGATAGGCGGCTCAGCTCCAACTGGCCAGAACTTTGCACCCCTAACGAGATTAATACCTTCCTCATATGTTCTTCTCCAAGTGGGTGTTCTAAACCAATGGCAAACATAGTCTTCAGCTTGTAAACCCCTCTTCAACATCACTCCATATGCATGCTCACATGGAATCCCTGTGATTTCCCATCTCCTGCAGCTACATGTCCTTTGTTCCAAACTCACCCGATGTGCACATCCACCAATAGTAGCCTCAAATGTCCTGTTTGTAGATGGCCTTATTGTGCATTCATATGCTTTCTTATGCAATCCCTGAAGCATCTCGACGACATAAGGAGTGCAAGCTCCTTCATGACCACTAGCAATGACGTCTCTTTTTGCTATTCGGACCATAGCCAAACGGGCAATTGTCTCCAACATAGGTACATATGGATTGTCCCTGGCTTTACCGATGGAGTTATTAAACGACTCTGTCGAGTTGTTCTCTACGTCCTCAACAAACGGTCCAAGTTTGTAGAATGCCCTGCACCATGTCTCGGGTTTTGATTTCATCAGAACATCATACACCTCTCGATCGTACATGAAAATCTTGAACAACTGCGCTCTGTAATCCGCCTGATTGTAACACCAAGCTAAGTTCCATATCAAAGGCTTCATCTCTGGTTTCTTTCCAAATCTACTCTTCAGATTCCCATAAATGTGTCTCACACACATTCTATGCTCAATAGAAGGAAGCTCTACATTGACAGCAGAAATCAAACCCTGCCAAAGAGAAACGATGATCAAACATAACAAAATCTGATCTCTCTTAAGCAATGTCAACAAAAGTCAATGATTATTACCTTCTGGCGATCTGAAACCAACACATAACCATCTCCATTCCCAAGACCAAGATCGTGTTTGATCTTGCTAACAAAACACATCCAATTATCCTAGTTCTCCACTGATACAATAGCCCAAGCGAGTGGATAAATGGCGTTATCTGCATCTCGACCCATAGCAACAAGGAGCTGACCTTTCATCCTTGATTTCAAAAAACAGCCATCAACTCCAACAAGAGGTCTGCAATTAGCTTTCCATGTTCTCCTGAGGATGTCAAAACAGACATAAAACCTGTTGAAAACATCCATATCATCCTCATTCCTCACACAATCTACTTCGACAGATGAGTTTGGGTTAGACTGCATGATCTCAGCTGCATAATCCCGAAGACGACCAAACTGCTCATCATACTCTCTGTCAATCCACCTCAGAGATTTCACCCTAGCATGCTGACATTGAGGCCGAGTCACAGTAAACTTCCACTTCACCATAATCAATTCTTCAATCTTCTTTGGCATGAAATAGTCGGGTTCTTCTCTGATATTTTCCATAAACAGACGAGCAATAACAGGGACCTTCAGCATCTTACATATACCACTTGGAATACAACCATGAGCCTCCGAGATCTTCTTAATCTGCCACATAGAAGACCCATCCGATTTTCCAGAAGTGGAACAATACACACGCCATGAACATTTGTTTCCTTTACAAACATACGAAATCTTCGTTTTGTCATATCTCTCTTGCTTAAGATTCCTATGAGTTCTCAGAACATAATCAACCACAGCCTCCTTAAAAGCTACTCCATTAACGAAGATTTGGCCTAAGTACAATATCCCATTACCTCTCTTAACTGTATTGCGCCTGTAAATCGTCCTCTGGACTTCGTCTCCCTCCTCGTCGGAATCAGTTTCTGGGTAGACATCGTGCCTTACCGGAAGCTTGTCCTGAAACTCGGCGACATCTTTCTCGATGTTGTAGTCATTTCGCTCACGACGATCTTCACCGTCAGAATCAAAATCAGGGGCTCTGTCAAAGTTCGAATCCTTCTCAGGAGGTGCATCGTCTTCTGGAGGCTCCGATTCTGGGTTTGTCTTCCACTCGACGATCGACATAGCTCTTTCTCCGATTCTTTTCTCTCTGGAAATTAGGGATTTTAGTGTCTAGGGTTTGCGATTTGGGGGTTTCTGGGTATTAAAAAGGGGCTGGTTTAGGGAATCGGTTTACTGTGACTAACGGGTCATAATTGAATTTTTTGGGGATTCAGGTTTCGATCTTTCAAACTACTGTGTGTCTATGTTTTGATCTTTATATCGGTGGGGATATAGGGAGAATCTGTAACATTATGTTGATCTGTTAATATATGATACTTATGGTGGGGAATTAAGTCGTTTACCCATTTAGTTGGGTCAATCTACCATCTCTCTAAAAAACTTCCTCCACCTTTTTTCTAAAGAACCGTCTGACTTTGCTCTGCCTCTCCGCCGCTGGTCACTTCCAGCAGTGAGAGAGGACACTGTTCTCGTTTTTTCTCGCCTCTACTCTTCTTCTGTTACTATTCGCTTTCTTGGGTCCACTTCGATGGCGAGTTTTCGGTCGGGTTTGCGTCTGCTTTGGTTTACCGGTGGTCCGGAGGCGGTGGATCTGCGTGGATCATGGTCTTAGAAGATGGGATACAGGTTCGTCTCCTCCGGATCTGTTGTCGATGGCTCTGTTTGGCTCTCCGCCGGGTGAGTTTTTATTCGTGTGGCGTTTGGCCGGGGGGTTGGGGAGGAGTTTGCGATGGAAGGGAAGCGGAGGAAGCACTGCATGAACTCGGGTAGCTTCGAGTAGCCTTTAGCTTAAAGGGCGATGCACGGAGCATAAGAGGTTACCACCGTGGCTGACTACGGTGACGGTACATCGGGACCGATATGTTTCCTTTTCGAGTGGAACTCCGTCAACGGCTTCTTCCCCGCCTGTATTTTGGGTGTAATCCATCGCTAGGTGGTCAGTGTCTTTCTCGGTCGGTGGCTTCGGTTTTTCTCATTGCAAGCTCTCGGCTCTGGAGTGGGGTTCTTCTCAGGCGTGGAGGTGGCTTCTCGGCGGTCATCAGGGTTGGCGGCACCAGAGACTCCATAGCTAGGGTTTTGCTTCATTGTTGAGCCGTCTTTTGTAGAGTTTTTGGACCGAGATTTAACGATTTGTAAGGCCTAATAGGCATTATTAGAAGACCCAATAAGGATTCTTAAGAAGGCTTTTGTTCTTTGTAAAACCTAAAAATATTCTATATTTATGAAACTCTTTGTCAAAAAAAAAATATATTAAATGCATTTAATGATTTATTAGATCATTTAGGAGAGTTACATAATCCATAAAATAATATAATTCAACAGGGTAATGATGTTTCGTACATGATGTATGAAAGTAAGGTGAATTGTAATAAGGAAAAAGCAAACATAATACAGTAGAAATTTTACAAATTAATATTTGATAAATTAATAATTCGATTAATTAATAAATTTATCAATTTTAAATTAGGTTTTTCATTCAATTGATCTTTTTATAAATTAATAGAATATTAATGTTTTAACGTTATTAGTTTATAGAGTTTTTATTATAGTTACGATTGAAGTGTGAATGTAATGATGAGGATAAGAAATATCAGATATAGTTTAACCTCTTTACTTACCAAATTCAAAGCACTAATTTGTTTTTTTTTTTTCCGACTGAATATCTACTTATTAATTATAGGAAATGTTTACAATATCAGAGCTAATAACAGAGTAAAACATTGTTAGAAAAGAAAAAGGTGAGACAAAGACTGATTGAATAGATTTTGCAAGGAAATGAGCCAGTTGGTTAGCAGACCGCTTCGCATGCTGGAATCCCGAAATTTGAAGGTTTGAAGCCACGCGTTGAATATCAGAAACAAGATGATGGATACTCCAGTCTTCACGGTATAAAGTTAGTGTTTGGATTAAAAGTAAAGAATCTCCTTCAAAAAGCAGAGACTTGATGGAATGATCCTGACAGAACAACAAAGCTGCTAACAAAGCTTTACCTTCAGCTTGTAAAGGGGATGAGCAAACACCGAGAGAACAATGCCCCCATGCTCGAACGAAACCAGAATGATCTCTGACCACCCATCCACCAGTAGAAAGACCCGTAGTATGGTCATATGTGGCATCAAAATTACACTTGAGCATGTGTATATCAGGAGGACGCCATGAAGGAGGGAGGTCCGAAGTAGATACACTACTAGAAACCCAGTGATTATTAGATGTAGTAGTAGACAGTGAAACCCATTCACGTACTTTTATCAAACAGAAACCGACTTCATCCTCAGGAATAATTTGTGTATGATTGAAAATCCAGTCATTTCTTGACTTCCAAATGTGCCATAATATCCAATACGGCATGAGAAGTTGTTCCAAAGTGAGATTAATTGGATCCCTATGCCTATCAAACAGACGAGTCATGTTGACATCAATGTCAGAGGAAGGGTTGGTTAGCCAGTGAATATCATGAAGGTGAGCAGCAGACCAAACTCTCTGCGAGATAGGACAAGTGAAAAACAAGTGGTTCAAAGTTTCTTCAGAAATACCACACCGACAACAAGTAGTATCGAGATGAACGCCACGAGAACGAAGCCGAGTTGTAGTGGCCAAAGCCTTCGATAATAGTCTCCAAAGGAAGTGCTGGATTCGGGGTTGGATCGGAAGTTTCCAAAGTTGTACTTTGTTGTCCAGATTCCCATGAGGTGGAGATGTCTGAGGGAGACGAGTATCCAAACTTCTAGCCAAAACATACCCTGTCTTGACTGTATACTGACCGTTAGTAGTATCTTTCCAGACAATACGATCCTTACCAAAGCTAGACTGATTGTGAGAATGATGCTCTGGAATCTGAGCCAGATATATCGAATGGATGAGTTGATGATCCTCAGGCTGAATATAAGTATTCAGAGCATCCTGATTCCAAAAACGTGAATGACCTATTGTTGAAATCAGATCCGAGACACGCAGATCAGGGAACGCATTGGAAGGTACACCAGCAGCAGGTCTTGGAGGGTTAGTCGGAATCCAGTTATCCCGGTAAACTCTAATTGATTCACCAGACCCAACCGTATGATGAATCCCCTTTTTCAGGAGTTCAAGTCCAACCAAAATAGACTTCCACCCATAAGATTGTCGCAGTTGAGGTTTTGCTTCGAGGATAGAACAATCCTTGAAATACTTAGCTTTAAACAATCTCGCAAATAGAGAGTCTGGGTACTTTAACAAGCGCCATGCCTGTTTTGCCAGTAAAGAGTCATTGAATTTGTTTAAATCACGGAAGCCAATACCTCCAAGATGCTTAGGCTGCTGAAGATTTTCCCAGGAGACCCAAGCAATAAATTGTTCTAAATCATTAAAGATAGTGTATGAACTAAGAGAATGATCATTTTTCTGATCCATCTGAAATTCGAAAGCTGTAAAAAGTTTTGTATGACATTTTTTTTTTGTTAAAGAAAGTTTTTTATGACGTTCGAACTTAAACATATATTATGCACAAATAATTCGATAGAAGATAAAATGGCACAGAATGATCATATTAAATCGTCATATTTTGTCCTTGTTAATCTGGAAATACCGATTTGAATGAATGAACAACACTAAGTTCTTTATTTTGTATTTTAGTGACACAAAATTGTTTTTTACAAATACTGCCATATTTGAGATCGAGGTTTTTTCAGCCAAAATGTTTATTGATTAAAATCTGAGTTTACAAGATGTTGCAAAAATGACGGACTAGTATATGGAACAGTGAGAAATTATCAAAGCTTTCCTTGCGAGACAATCCGCACTTGTGTTGGCTTTACGGTTCTTGTAGATGAATTTGGTAGCCTCAAAAATCTTCTCTTCCAGGCATGTACCGTCAAATTATCAACCAATCCACGAAGATTGGTATTATTAAATACATATTTAGATCTTCTTTCAAGGGCCTTCGATAGCAGTAAAAATAATAAAAAGCCTTTAAGTATCAAATTACAAAAATGCAAGTTGGGGTTGTATTGTTTTTTTTTTTGTCAATCCAAGAATCATATTCTTCTCCATTTGGTAACATTTTGGCATTTCCTCCCTTTCTTTCTCAAAAGCATCCGTTCTCCAATACATATCATTAAATCGCGGATTAAAGATTAAAAGGCAATGAAAGATTAATAGAAAATATCAATTTTGTTTTGTATAACTAATAGGATTTGGGTCTTGGATCTTAATTCCCTTTAGACTCAGAATCAGCTTTTGATAATACCATTTAGGCATAAAGCATTTTTTCTATCGGGGATCGAGTTAGGGTTGTTTAACTACTAACTTTCGTTTTATCCATCACTATTCCACCACACCGATGAAAAATACATATTCTCATAGGTGCACTTTGAATGTTTATTTTTATATTGTTGAAATCCAATTTAAAACATGTGTATTGATATGTTTAAAATTAGAATTTGTTTGAATTAGAAAATATTTATTATAAATTTGTTGTTAGAGAGACACAAATGCATAATATATATTGTGGAGAATTCATAACATGGTTAAATATCATAGGCAATTATAGAGAAGAGAATCCATATTAAACCATACACGTGCACCAAACTGAGACAAAATAAACTCGATTTTTAATCAGGTTTAGATGTGATTCAGGTATATGGACCTTGATCCAATAACCTATCTTTTATATCAATTTTTTATTTGTGTAATTGATTAATAAATAAATTTAAGTTTGGTGAAAAAATAAATAGTTCTTATAGAGAATTATTATTGGTCAACAATAGATAATTCTTTAAAAAAATAGTCTTAGTCAAAAAAAGAAAGATTATCTCTTCAATTTTATGATTAATTCTATTTTTAATACCATAAATAATATAAAATTTATCTCTACTACTAACCAAAAACTTTTTTTGTTTTCTAAGAGATATAATACTCTTTTTCATTATGTTTATTAACATGAAAATAACAACAATCTCTTACACTTTTCACACATTTTCGCTTTTTATCTACTTTTATCTTTCTTAAAAATATAATATAAAAATAATTTATAAATTTTTTGGTTTAGATGGTGTAAATCATAAGAATATGCAGTTGTATCATAGGATTCGGAACGTCATGCAACTGTCACATTATATACATTTTCAGAATTAAAAAAAAATATATCAAATCTTGATTCTGCAAATCCATTTTTCTTTAAATTTTTATCAATATTATAATAATCAAATATATTTTATTTTATAAATATCAATTTGTTTTTTTTGTAGCAAGGGCTTTTTTGAATATATATCAATTTGTTTAATTGTATAATTTGCTTTCCTACACAACACATATAACATAATGCGTCTCTGTAAACAAAGTGGAATTGATATTGATAGATGAAAAAAAAATGCTGAATACAATGAAGGTGTCACATGTGAATTGTACTATATAGTTTATATTTATTTTGTCTTTTACCAATTCCAATAGCAATTCAATAGATTTTGATGCTTCGATATATGACTTTATCCGACAACTCTTCCAATCATTATTCTTCTTGCTAGTATTTTTAGTCACAAACTTTACGATATATTTAACCTTTATCGTAATAGAAAGCTTAATATAGAAGTTTTCGCATCAACTTGCTTGCCCGGCCAAGCCGTAATGGGCATGATTGCATGAAAACCATAGAAAAGTAAATAATATATCATTGTTTTTATAAATATTTCATATTATCCATTTTCGTTTATGGTTTCTACATATTTTCGTATCTAATTCATTTGAAAAGTTATAAATTTTACTACAAGTACAATTTTGTTGTGTGTATATAAAATATGTTGTTCTACCAAATTGATATGTTATGTTGTCAAGTGACTATTTCAAAAATAATTATAATTTTAATGAGTGAATATCTCAAATATCGAGAAACTGTTGGTTTATGAGCCCGTTCCAGAATCAAAGATAAAGAGACGAGCCGATTCATTTGTTGGGCCCAAACGAATGACACTTTGACAAGGCCCAAGCGATGCCGAAGTAAGAGGCGATCGAGCTCGAGCTCGGCAGGAGACGACGTGGAGATAGAGCAACTCGGTCTTCGTCGGTTCAACTGATCCACGTAAATCTCGGAGATCGTTATGAAGGCGAGGCCGAAATATCGGAACAAGAAGGTCAAAGTCGAGACTATTTAAAGAAGAAGTGGCGATTCACTCAAGACATTCCAACCCTAACTTAGAACACTTCGACTAGATAGCTCGATCATCATACTTTGTACTCTCTTTTCGATTGTGTTTGTTCTATCTCGACGATCAATCTCAATAAAGTCTTTGATTCATAGGAAACTATACCATTTCTATATCCTAAAGTCCAAATCCACGAATACAAATTCTTAGTGTGAATCCCGGATCTCACATTTGGCGCCGACTGTGGGGACTATCTATAGTTTTTCCTGTCTTAAGAATCAGATCTTAGATCCGATAGATCGAGATGAATCCCGACCAATCTGGCTCTCCCAGCGCCACACCACCAGTCGACCACCCTCAAACGGTCGACAACGTTCCTCAGAACACCACCGGGGTAAGAATCATGGGTCAGACCGATGGCGTGTTGACGAGCTCTGCCTCAGTCTCCACGACCTCGGCACCAGCCGGCTCAGTCGCCCAAACGATCGCGACGAGCCAGACTCCGACAAATGTTTTGTCAGGAACTAACGATCCGAGCAGAAACTGGGTGTGGATGAGAAACGATTCGATTCCCACCCCTGGAGGTGGATCTGGAATAACCAGACCTAACTCACCACTGCCTTCTGCTCCACAGCGACAAGGCCCAGATGATCTCGCTGAAATCCGTTCGATGTTAAGCCTGCTGGTAAACCGAACGAGGAACAACGAGGCAAGTGCACGGGCCCAAGAGATCGCGAACCGCTCTCTGGCCGCCCAGCTCGATGAACAGGAAAGGCGCATTAACGCCCGTCTCGAAGAGCTAGCCAGCCAAAACCAGGGGGGTAGGTCAGCACATGATCCACGAACCCCCATAAGTCCTCCACCGTGTACACGCTTGGACTTCTCCCAGGTAGTAACTCCCCCGGGAGCGTCGGGAAGTTTCGCTAATACGTCAAGTAGCGGCCTCCGCCCTATAATGACCCCTATCGCGATACCGACACCATTCACTTCGAGTTCAATGGTCACAGATCCAACCGGATCAGGGAACCGACCATTACCCGGGCCACCACTTTTCCCGAATAACTCCAACATCCGGCCGAGGCAACTAGGAGGCTCTGCTTTCGCCTCGAGCTCGGGACCCGTTAACGGGTCAAATACGGTACAGTTCCGAACGCCGCAGGTCGACCAGACGAGATCGATTCAAACAATCGATCTCCTCGACCCCATTTTCCCGGAACAAGCGTCAAACCAGGCACAAGCCCAGTTCACGCCTACGGTAGGCGATGAACACGATATGCTTAGACAGTACATCGAACAGGCTAAGGCCCAGTTCAACAGTCTAAGCTCGAAAGTTCACATGGCAACGAGCGCGGCGCCCGACATCGATCGAGTGATCGAAGAAACGCGACAAACGCCGTTCACAGACCGGATCGCCTTCGCAAGGATCCGAGAAATCAAGAAAACTAAATTTCCGGAATTCTCTGGGAAGTCGGACCCGAAAGCCCATATCAGGGCATTCCGGCTAGCAATGGCAAGGGTATACCTTACCGACGAGGAGAGAGAGCCGGCTTTCTGCAGGCTCTTCGCCGAAAACCTATCGGGCTCCGCCCTAGAATGGTTTGCCGGACTGGAAGAAAGGTCCATCGACAACTTCACCCAGTTCATGACGGCTTTCCTCAAACAATACTCTGTCTTTATCGAGGAAAAGACTACTGAGGCAGCTCTATTTGGCGTCTCTCAAAAACCCGACGAATCGCTTCGCTCGTACATCGACCGATTTAAGGAAATAAAATCCAAAATCGCAAACCCACGAGACGAAGTAGCTATAGAAGCACTGCGACGTGGACTATGGTATTCAACCAGATTCCGCGAGGAAATAACAGTCCGCGAACCTCAAACACTCGATGACGCCCTTCATCGCGCATCGGCCTTCGCTCGCCTCGAGGACGAAACCACGGCCCTCAGAGAAAAGCATCGAAAAGAAAAGAACCCGTCGGGCTCGCAGAACTCGAACTCAAAAAAGGATTCCCGTAAATCAGGAAACGTCAATGCGGTCGAGAGCCCGAAGAGCTCGAAGAAATTCGAGTTCGACAAGGAAAAATTCTGTGAATTTCACAACAAAAGAGGACACTCGACTGAAGATTGCTATACTCGAGCTAAAGCCGAGGCTCAAAAGCGAGAGTCCGAAAGCAAACAAGACTCCGAAGTCGAGGAGGAAACTCCATCCGACAAAAAGGAAAGTAAACAGACCAAAGAGTCGAACACCAAGAGGCCTTCTCAGAATAAACGAGAACGGACAAAGGAGCCGGAATCTCCCGAAACACTCCCTCAGGGGTCGCGGAAGCGAGTTGAGTTTATTCTCGGTGAGCTCAGCCTGAGCGGCACCCCGGAAGGTTCGGCATTATCTCCACCTCCGGCTCCCGTTAAGATTTTACGCTCACGAATCAATCTCCCTCGTCTCTGCAGGGGGGTGTACGGGCTATTCCCCCTAAACGAATCGACTTCATCTTCGGTGGCTCCAAGCTTTGCCGAGACTCGGTCAATTCAATCAAAGCTCTTCAAAGAAGAGTCGAGACCGACAAAGGGGGGGAAATCCCAATGATAGGTCCAGACCACGAGATCATTTTCCACGAGAGCGAGACAAGCAACCTCGACAAACCACACGACGACGCTCTCCTCGTTTGTCTAGTAGTGGGAGATGTCGAACTTTCAAGAATAATGATCGACACAGGAAGTTCGGTGGATGTCCTCTTTTACGACGCGTTCAAAAAGATGGACTTCAACGACTCCGAGATAGTGGAAGAAAAGACACCACTAGTAGGGTTCGCTGGCGAAACAACGTACTCGATGGGCTCTGTCTTCGCCCCAGTGATAGCTGGAGGAGTCCGAAGAATGACAGAGTTCGTCATAGTGGATCGGCCAGCTCCCTATAACGCAATTCTAGGCCGACCATGGATATACGACATGAAAGCGGTACCATCGACCTACCATCAATGCGTAAAATTCCCAACTCCGTCAAAGGAGTAAAAACCGTGTACGGAAGTCAAAAGATTTCCCGCCATTGCTACATGAATGGATACAAGCAGATTGAGAAATCCCCTGCGTAGCAATTACAGAAGGAGGACGAGCTCGCCACCATGCAGACCAAAAGGTCGAATGACCCGAGTCAAATAGGACCTCCAAAGGACCTCACGACCCAAGTTTGCATAGATGATGCTCATCCCGAAAGACTCGTTGGCATTGGAATCGACCTATCAGAGCCAGTCAAAAACGAACTGGTCTCTTTCCTTAAACAAAACGTCGACTCCTTTGCCTGGTCTTCAGCAGACATAAAAGGGATCAATATCGACGTTACCAGCCACGAGCTGAATGTCGACCCAACCTACAAACCGGTAAGACAAAAATGTCGAAAACTAGGTCCGGAACAAGCTCAAGCCATCAATGACGAGGTCGATCGATTATTAAAAATCAGATCGATCAAAGAGGTCAAGTACCCCGACTGGCTTGCGAACCCCGTAGTGGTTAAGAAAAAGAACGGGAAGTGGAGAGTCTATGTAGATTTCACGGATCTCAACAAAGCATGTCCGAAGGACAGCTTCCCACTCCCACACATCGACCGGCTGGTCGAAGCCACCGCCGGACATCAGCTACTGTCCTTCATGGACGCTTTCTAGGGGTACAATCAAATATTAATGAACCCCGAGGACCAAGAAAAGACTTCGTTCATAACTGATCGAGGCACGTACTGCTACAAAGTCATGCCCTTTGGACTAAAAAACGCAGGAGCAACTTACCAACGCCTCGTCAACAAGATGTTTTCGGGACTCCTAGGTAAAACTATGGAAGTATACATCGACGATATGCTGGCCAAATCTTCCAGGTATGAGGATCACATCCCCCAACTAAAAGAATGTTTTATCATTCTCAATAAATACAGGATGAAACTCAACCCAGCAAAGTGTACCTTCGGGGTCCCCTCAGGAGAATTCCTTGGTTACCTAGTGACCGAAAGAGGGATCGAGGCGAACCCCAAATAGATCACGACGTTTATAGAGATGAAATCTCGCAGAACAACGAGAGAAGTCCAGCGCCTGACTGGCAAAATAGCTGCTCTGAACAGTTTCATCTCGAGGTCGACTGATAAATGTATGCCCTTCTATCACCTGCTCAATGCGAACAAGAAGTTCCTCTGGGATGAAAAGTGCGAAGAAGCGTTCACCCAGCTTAAAGCCTACCTAAGAGAACCACCTACACAGGCGAAACCAGTAGAAGGGGAACCCCTCTACCTCTACCTAGCTGTTTCCACGGCAGCAGTAAGTGGAGTCCTGGTTCGCGAAGAACAGAACGAACAACGGCCGGTGTATTACATCAGTAAGACCTTAATCGATGCTGAAACCAGGTATCCCGCCATGGAAAAACTCGCCTTGGCGCTGGTGACATCAGCTCGGAAACTCCGACCATACTTTCAATCGCACTCGATCATAGTGATGACCTCTCAGCCACTGAGAACCATCCTTCACAGTCCAAGTCAGTCAGGTCGACTGGTCAAATGGGCTATCGAACTTAGCGAGTACGACATAGAATACAAAGCTCGGACGTGCCTAAAAGCGCAAGTGCTGGCAGATTTCATAATCGAGCTCCCTCCAACCATCGAACTCGACCCGACCTCTGCCAAAAAATGGAAACTCTACGTTGATGGAGCTTCCTCGAGGCAAGGATCCGGAGTCGGGGTGAAACTGGTCTCCCCAACGGGCGAAGTACTGGAACAGTCGTTCAGACTGGGCTTCGCCGCATCAAACAACGAAGCAGAATACGAAGCGTTAATAGCCGGGCTCAGACTAGCAATAGCGATAGGAGCCCGGGAAGTAGACGCCTTCAGCGATTCCCAATTAGTCACGAGCCAATATCACGGCGACTACGAGGCCAAAGACGAACGAATGGAAGCATACCTACGGGTAGTCCACGCGCTCGCCGAACAGATCGAATTCTTTGATCTAACGCGGATCCCGCGAGGGGAAAACACCGCAGCCGACGCCCTGGCCGCATTAGCATCGACATCAGATCCCAACCTCAAAAGGATCATACCAGTCGAAGGGATCGAGAAACCAAGCATCGACATAGCCCTTAAAGCTCTGTCCTTAAAAGAAGATGAGCCTACCATAAAGGACGATGTCGAGCACAAGGAATGTCCCAAGGACATCAGTCGCGATGTCATCGAGATTGACGATGATCTCGATCCAAGAAACGCCGTGTACGTCGCGAACGTCCCCGACGGACCAATCCAAGCCGCATCCGCTAGTCAAGGACCCGAGCCTGACAATGACGAAGATTGGAGAACTCCGATCATTCGATACATTACAAATGGCGAAGTTCCCGACGACAAATGGGAGGCGCGGAAACTCAAGACACAAAGTGCAAGGTACTGCGTCACACAAGGAGAGCTCTTTAAAAGGAGTCTCTCCGGACCTTACCTCAAATGCCTCAACAAAAAGCAAGCCCTAGCCGTGATCACACAGGCCCACGATGGGTCCTGCGGAAGCCATTCCGGAGGACGAGCCTTGGCCGTACGAATCAAAAGGCAGGGCTACTTTTGGCCAACAATGGCCACCGAATGCGAGTCCTTCTCCAACAAATGCGACAAATGCCAAAAGCATGCCCCGATTATCCACCAGGCATCGGAGAAACTCTCCTCTATCTCATCGCCATACCCATTCATGCGATGGGGAATGGACATCGTGGGACCCTTAGTCGCGTCCGGCAGAAAGAAAGCCACGCACCTATTAGTAATGACGACTACTTCACCAAATGGATTGAAGCAGAGTCGTACCAAAAAGTCAAAGACGTTCATGTTAAGGAGTTCGTCTGGCGAAACATCGTTTGCCGACACGGACTACCCCACGAGATCGTCACTGATAACGGTTCCCAGTTCATATCAAACGCCTTCAAGGAGTTCTGCAGAACGTGGAACATAAAGCTGACTTACTCAACGCCACGCTATCCCCAAGGGAATGGGCTGGCGGAAGCGGCTAACAAGGCAATCATGAACAGCCTCAAGAAAAGACTCAATGAGTGCAAAACGAGCTGGAGCGACGAGCTCCCAGCCGTACTCTGGGCCTACCGGACTACCCCCCGCAAATCCACCGGCGAGACTCCCTTCTCGCTGGCTTACGGGATCGAGGCGGTAGTACCAGCCGAAATCCTCGTGTCAAGCATCCGCAAAGAAGAATGCCCACGACAAGAGGAACTCAATAACAAGATGATAACTGACGAGCTCGACCTCGTCGACGAAAGGAGGAACCTCGCACTAGCTCGAATCCAGAACTACCAACAAGCCGCAGCTCGTTACTACGATTCCAAGATCAAAACTCGAAGGTTTCAAGTAGGAGAGCTCGTCTTACGGAAAGTGTTCGACCATAAAAAGGAAGAACACGCTGGAAAGTTAGGAGCAAAGTGGGAAGGTCCTTACCAGGTCACCGACGTTGTAAAGGACGGGGTCTACCGACTCAAGTCGGTGGAAACCCAGAAACCTGAACTACGACCTTGGAACATCATCAACCTCAAAAAGTACTTCCACTAAGAGTACGACAACATAATCGAACTACGAAATGGCTTGATCCCCTTAAAAGGGTACGTAGGCAGCTCGATTTCGAGCGCAGCCACCCCCCAAACACAAGGCTCTTACCGAGCTCAACAACTTCAAACGAAGTCTTACTAGCTTATCTTTGTGAAATCAAAATAAGTCCCCCGATCAATGTCTCTTTCTGTCTTAAAAGTCAGAGTCATCGCGAAATACTTCGCCGTTACAAAGCGATATGAAATTATCTCTTCTAGAACAAAGCGATATGAAATTATCTCTTCGAAAATCAAAGCGATATGAAATTATCTCTTCAAAAACTAAAGTGATATGAAATTATCTCTTCAGAAACAAACAATATTAAGTTATCCTCTCCGAGTGACCTGAAATGGCCTCTCCCTAAAATCAAGCGATATGAAATTATCTCTTCGAAATTAAGCGGTCCGAAACGACCTCTCGCAAACCTAAAATTCTCCCAACCTTATACAGCTCAGAAGAATTAGGGGGCCACCCTCTCCCTTTAAGCGAAAATGGCGAAGTCAAGGCAACCGATCACACGGAAAGACCTCCGCGCACATTCAAAACGGATCTTTGTAAGTCTACCCCGATTTATCATTCCCATTAAACATCAAACTCGTACTGCACATTACGAAAGAGCTCGAACTCGAGTACGAACGACTTCGCACTAAAGTGCTAAAACAGTAAAGTCTATGCTAAGGCATGAAAGACTCAAAAAGAAATTCATTGAAAAAAGGACACAATGTCCTCGAGTTCGAACAAAAAAAAAGCCCACTAAGGGCAACACTAAAATAAAACGAAGCCCCCTTGGGCAAATAGATGTTCAAAAAAAAAGAGAAATCAAAAGCCCCTTCGGGCAACGACAGAACAATCAAAATTGCCGCGATCGCGAGGAAGCCTCGTCTCCATCCTCCGCCTGATCACCGGTAGATGCAACCCCAGTCGGGAGATTCGATCCGTACTGATCAGGACGGGAAGCAGCCGGCGGCGGAGCATGCGCCAAAATAACCGAGTCGCTCGACACAGTTGGCAAGTTTAACTTGCCAACACTGAAATCGGAGACCGCTGCGGCATTCATCTCTTCCATGGCCGCCCTCTTTTTGTCAGCCAACCTCAGCACTTCCTGAGTCAGGTCAAGCTCGCCGGAAGCAAACTCCGCGATGAGTTCGATATTGGCTAGGGTTTCTTGGAGGCGAATCTCAGCGTTGGTCTCGAGCTTTCGTTTTTCGCTTTTCTCCTTGATCTCTTTAAGGATTTCCAAGTACTCCCCGCTCATCTTCTTCCTCGCCTCGTGAGCCGCGACCTTCACGTCGAAGTCCCTCCCCACGAGGACCCCCTCCAGGTCAGCTCGATCTTGAGCAGCTCGCGCAGTTGCAACCCGACTCGCTTCTTCAGCGGCCAGTGTGCGACCTTCAGCCGCCCGAAGCTTCTGAGAAAGATCTTCCTCACGATTCTCGAGAACCAATAACCGAGCTTCTATTCCCTCGTATCTAGCCAGTTTCCTTTCAAGCTCCTCCTCTCGAGCCAAGGAATCCTGCAGCTCTGCGGTCAAAATACCCACCGACCTCTTGGCGGCCTCAAGCTCGCCTACTTGTAACCTCCCGCGAAGCTCACGCTCGGACTGGGCCACGAGCCCGTTCGTAGCCTCCAGGAACTACATAAGCACACGAATGATAAGTCTCTCATACAAAAAAAACAGCAAAAACAAAGCAGTACAACTGTTACCTTCCCAGCGGCTGTCGCCATCTCGGTGTACATATCACCAAGGACCATGTCCCCGACGGCCGGAAGCCGAACACCCGTAGGCCTAAAGCGCCTTAATAAACGGGCCGCGCTCCCCGGCGCCCCAACATCCTCGCTCGATCTACTCGAGCTCACCTCCGTATCGGTCCGCTGACGCTTCGGTGCGGGGGAAAGGTTTCCACCCCCACGCTGGCCATTCGGCCTTCTCGAATCATTCGGGCAAGGGCGGCGCAAAGCCGGCTCCCTGAACGAGACCGGGTCCGCTTCCCCAACAATTGGAGAGGAAGGAACTTCCCCCGTCTCTACGGCCGCGTCGAAGGCCTCGGAGCTCGGAAGAATAACTGGGGGAGGGAGAGGAGAATCACACATGGCAAAAAAGATTGCGCTGCTCAGACTCCCGTCCCTCACCCTCTTCGCCAATTCCATAGGGTCCTTCCCGTTTCGGCGACTCCTCGATCTCCGAGATAACTTCTCATGAGACGGAGTGCTAGCGTCCGAACCCTCACCCAAAGGAGGACGACCTGTAGAATTATCAAAAAAGAGAAGGGTTTAGGCCTTTCCAAATAATGGCAAACGAAACGTCACGAATAGACAACTCACTTTCTCCTGCCCGCTCAATAATACGAAGCGGAGGTCGGACAGCTCAAACCGGGGAAGCCCGGGGAGGCGCAGAAGGAGACGGTAGGTCCCGGGAAATCCGAAATCGACCCCGCGGAACCTCCCCCAGGTCGATCCTCAGAGCAGCCTGCACGCGCTCCATTGTAAAACTGTCCCAGTTGACGGTACCCCTCCTCAGTCGGGTTATTAAGGCCTCCGTAATAGGGTTGAGGTCAAGCGATTCGGGAAACTCTGTGATACAGACTAAAACCAATCAAGAATCGGACTGATAACAAAAAAGAAAGGATCGAGTAGTAAAACCAAGAGTCTTACCAACGTTGGAAGCCCACCGTGAAGGGACGACCGAGCAATCGAATTCTCCGACCGAATGATGGGTAATCCTAAAGAAAAAATATCGGCCCTTCCATTCATCCCTCGACGGAAGACCGTCGAGGATCCTCCCGAACCGAGGAGAGAGACGATACGTCCCCGGAAAGCGAGAATCCTGCTTCACCGAGCAAACCCGCATGAGCTCCTCGGGACCAAACTCAATCCCCTCCTCCGCGGCCCTGACTCCAAGTCCGATAACGTATCGAACAAAATTTGGCGTCATTTGATGAAACGCCAACTGGAGCTGGGCCAACACTAAGAAAACGAGGCGGGGAATGGGGAAGAAGAGCCCACATTTTTCGAAATAAGTGTAGGAGGCGCAGCAGTAGCCTTCTACGACCGTTTCGGGGGACACCGCCGGAGAAGGGATGACGATCTCGACTTCCGGCGGAATCCGGCAAAGCTCCCTCAACTGCTGAATGTGGTTTACGGTTAACGAAGACGGCGGGTGCGGACCGAACGATCCCGCCGCCGCACTCGTACTCGCCCCCGTCGGGTCTCTCAAAGCCATGAGGAAATATGTATCGGAGTAAAGAAAATGGAAAATCTCCGGAAAGAACTTTTTTCTGACTACAGAAGAGATATGAAGGAAAACCTTAAGCAAGAAAGAAATGGGGTAAAAAGGAGAAGGCAAAGGGTTACCTTCGACAATATGTATGATTATCTATAGTGGGAATCATGCAAGATATCGTCCGTACAACTCCCAAGCTCATATTAATTACTGAGAAAATCGAGACGGTTTGGACTCCTCGCTTCCTCTTTATCCCAACCGTTGATTTAAGATCGACGGCTACGAATGCGCGATAATTAGGTCACATCAGCGAAAGAACGAGCCTGAAAAGACTCTTCGCGACCCTCGAATCTTAGCCGTTGATGATCGACCAGATCCACGGTAGGAGATGAAATTCTCAAACAAATACACGCCACGACTGCCGACGCGCTAAAAAGCAGTTCAGCTCGTCCCACGCGCTCATCCTTGGCCGTTAGATCGAAGCAAGATCTACGGATAGGGCGAAAGTAATCATTAGGTTTTCGCCACCCGAGACACGCGCGCGTCTTCCCGAGAACGTCCACCGCCCATTAACCTCGACTTGTCAAAATTAATGGGCTGGGGGGCTATTGTTGGTACTGGATTTCCCTCTAGGAAATCCGGCCCATTAACAAATAAAACAAAGGCCCATATTTATGAGCCCGTTCCAGAATCAAAGATAAAGAGACGAGCCGATTCATTTGTTGGGCCCAAACGAATGACACTTTGACAAGGCCCAAGCGATGCCAAAGTAAGAGGCGATCGAGCTCGAGCTCGGCAGGAGACGACGTGGAGATAGAGCAACTCGGTCTTCGTCGGTTCAACTGATCCACGTAAATCTCGGAGATCGTTATGAAGGCGAGGCCGAAATATCGGAACAAGAAGGTCAAAGTCGAGACTATTTAAAGAAGAAGTGGCGATTCACTCAAGACATTCCAACCCTAACTTAGAACACTTCGACTAGATAGCTCGATCATCATACTTTGTACTCTCTTTTCGATTGTGTTTGATTTCTATCTCCGACGATCAATCTCAAAAAAAATTTTGAACTATACAAAAGTCTTTGATAAATCATAGTTGAAACTATACCATTTCGTTAAATATCCTAAAGTCCAAATCCACGTCGTTTTTGTTTGAAATGAAAATAAAATCCACTATTCAGCTGGGATCGAACCGTGGTGGTTTGATTTTCGGATAGAGACATGTGACCATTGAGCTAATGATAATAAGTTTCTAATTATTAGAGGACAAATTATCTTAAGGTGTTTTCTTTCCTTATGCCCAATAAATCTCAAATAGAGGGTTCTAAGTTACAAATCTATTTGAGATTTATTGGGCATAAGAAAAGAAAACACCTTAAGATAATTTGTTTGTAATAATTAGCAACTTATTATCATTAGCTCAATGGTCAAATGTCTCTATCCGAAAATCAAACCACCACGGTTCGATCCCAGCTGAATGGTGGATTTTATTTTCTTTTCAAACAAAAACAACGTCGTTTTAGATGTTTGACGGACCCATAAATGGATGGATTAACGTCATCTAATCAGTCTGTTAACTTATTTAACGGAGTTCTAAATCGGTAAGGTCAACTGTAACTTCAGTGTCTTTTCGGGAAGTCAACTTATAATCTGAATTTATTTTGGCAAGCTTTGTAGTTTGAGTATATTTTTGCCAGTTTTATATAGTTCAAGATTTTTTTGGCATTTTTCCAAAAAGATATTTCATTTGAGATACTTTTGGATGGGTTCTCAACATTTAAATATTTAATTATGAATTTTTTTTACGAGATACTAAATTTAAAATTTTCAATAAAGATGTTCTAAACACTAAGCAATAGCCTATTTACCAAGTTTGGAGTCTATATAAGTCTGAGAATTAAACAAAATGTTTTGTTGTTGAAGCAACATAAAATCTGTTATTTTAAAAAAACATGCTATTCTTTGTCAAAAAAAAGAGAGCATACTATAAATTAGTAATTTAGTGTGGGAATATCACGGATAGAAATATTTATACAATTGTTGCAAAAAAAAGAAATATTTATACAATCAAAAGAGAATACCATATAAAAAACTAGTCTTTAATTTAATTGGTATATTACGAATTATGCTATTGTATTTATTTAGACATTAGTTTTTCATTAGGATAATAGTAGGCATGAGATTTTAACCCAAACCGAATTCGTCGAACCGAACTGAACCAAAATTTTCGGTTTAGGTTTGGTTATTAGTTTGGTTCAGTTCGGTAGAGTTAAAAAAATCCGACTTTTGGTTCGGATCAGTTCGGTTCGGCATTCAGTTAGTTCGGTTTCTAAAAAATAATTAAAAACCAGCTTAACTCAAACCAAACCATATACAAATTTCGAACCGAACTAAATGAAATACCTGAATTAACCGAAAATAAATGAGCCCTTTTAACCATATTTAACCGAAATATAACCGAAAATCAAACGATTTGATTCAATTCAGCAAAATTTTCAAAAAATTGAATACCGAATTTTTGTTCGGTTCAATTTGGCCCACATTTAGAGAAACCAAATTACTCGAAATCCGAACTAGCCGACCCGAAAAGTCTGAACTACCCGAAGTCGCGGTCCTAAAAAATAGTGTCAAATCAATTTTAAACTAATTTATTCATAATATCTTACAATATATTTCTTTATTTTAAATTTAAATGTATAATTTTTTTTACTATACAAAATCTAATAAATGTTTTTAATCGATTTCGTTTCTAAAAATAATTAACTAATTCGAATTTATTATTAAAAATATTATATATTAAATTAATTACATTTTATATATATAAATAAAAAATATTTTGATAAATATATGTATATATATATATTCCATAAACATAATTAAATTATTCAAGCAAATGATAAATACAATTAAATAACTCACTACACCAATCATTTTTATAAATTATAAAATCATTTTAAATAAATATATACATAAAACAACACATATTCATATATTTTAACATAATTAAATTTTTAAAGTGAATATTACAAAAACAAATAAATTACTATAAACTAAATATAATTTAAAAATATTTTTATTGGTATATTTTTACTTTGATAAAATATTAAAATAAGTCAATTTTTATATTGTTCGAGTGTATGATATGTCAGATTATGATTGTACTTTTTGGCGGATTTCTCTATCAAAATTCAGAATATTTAAACCACTATAAGAACCGCTTGAAAAAAAACTAGTCAATTTCTAAAACAAACTTTGCACGAGTTTAAAATATAGAGATATATTTTAAATTTGATAAAATATTAATATGAATAAATATTTATATTATTAAAATGTATGATATGACAAATTATGATTGATTTTTAAAGATTGTATTTTCAACGAGTTATTCCATCAAATTTGAAAATTATTTATACCATTACAAGACTTGTTAAAAATAGATTAGCCAATTTCGATTATAAAATATTAAAACTAACTTTGCTCACTGAAAAATGGGTTACGAAGATGAATTAATAAATTTCAATTATATAAACGTTAAAAATAAACTTAAACCAATGCAAGAATATAAATAGATTATTCTGTTTCAACTTTCGTAAATATTTAATTATTAAAATATTAAAGCACATAATAAATTTCACATATAAACAATTTTCAAAAAAATATTTTAGATAAATGCAATAAAGATTAAACTTATCTTACATAATTTTTACAACATTTGTTTTCTTAAAAAAATATTATAAAATTATTTCAAAAACCATAATTTTACGTTAGAACGCGGGTTAAAACTTATATTGTGAAATCATGATTTATATCTTTTTTATCTCTACGATATAGTTCTTCCTAAATAATATACAATTTATTTTTAAAATATATAAAAATTATTAATTCACATGGGTTAAATAAATTATAAACAAAATTATATAACATAACTAAAAACCTAAATTCTTCAGAAAAAACTAAAATTTTAAATTTTAAATAAAAATATATTTATGCTTTCTAAGCCAAAATCTAGTGAAAAAATAAATATCAGAGATTTTAAGGTGTGTATATAAAATTCTAATTGCTTATATTATTTTATTCATACGAATCAAATCTCAATAAGATGTTCTCCTGAATTTAGCTTTTATCTCTCTCTCTCTCTTTCTTTTCCTTTAATCTCATAACAGACTTCTTTCCTGATATCGATATTTGAATTCAGAATCTATGATAGGTGACCAACCGGGAGTTGGCTCAACTGGTAAAGGAGTGTTAGTAACCTCCGCCAAGCCTGAGTTCGATCCACGTTGGGAGGGTCCATGGGCCCCGAACCTCCTGGTATTCAAAAAGAAAAAAAAATCTATGATAGGTGGGTTGAGCTAAAAGTTGGGTTACTAACGTTAATATCGTTTATTAATTAGTTTTTGTATAACACCCGTCTATTTCCTTTTTAGAGATGGTATGTTAGCTGATCTAATTTGGTCAGCACATAACTAGATTTTCAATCAACTTTATTTAAATCGAAAACCATTGTCTTACAAAGCTATTGTAGGCTATTTAGAAGGTTTCTCAAACTCACATGCATGATGAGAGGGTAAATAATAAAATTATCAAGAGAGACTGAGTTCTAGGAACTCACACATTTACCATTCACGATTCAATTTTAACCAACACAAAATGTCTAATAACGCACAAACAATCTACTCAATTGATGGGTATGTAGTTTTCACCCCCAAAATTATATGATAGCTCTAAGAAGACAACATTCAGTTATAGTACTTTAGAATCAAGAATGTTGCACTATAAATTTTATTTATAAGAATTAACTAGCAGAAAATATAATAGTTGAAGGTTTTGTTGTTACTAAAACTGTAGATAGATATGGATAGGCATGGGCAAAAAACCCGGAACCGAAATACCGAACCGAACCCGAATTGAAAAAGAGGAACCGAACCCGAACCTGAACCGAAAAAATATCCGAATGGGTCATAAACCTCTATATCCGAAGAACCGGAACCGAACCCGACCCGAACCGAGAATCGAATGGGTACCCAAAATATCAGAACAATTATATATCCAAAATATTAATTATATTTAGACTTAATATAACAGAATTATCTAAAATTATAATTACAAACCCAAATATATTTGTTAGTTTTAGACCAAAACAGCTAAAATGCCCAAAATAATCGAAATATACAAACTTCTTGCTATATTTGTCTCAATTTAACAACTTTTTTGTTCAAATTGACCAATTTTTATTTTTGTTTTATGATTTTGTGGGTATCCGAACCCGAACCGAACCCGAATGGAACCGAACCGAACCCGAACCGAAATCATAAAATACCCGAATGTGTTTTATATGTCTAGACCCGAAAACCCGAAAGACCCGAACCGAACCCGAACGGGTACCCGAACGCCCAGACCTAGATATGGAATAAGGATAGTTTAGTCATTTCTTAATACCTAGCTTACATTGTATAATCAAATCAGTATATGTATTATAATATTACATTTAATGAAATAATAAATTCTCTATTCTACATGGTATCAGAATAGAGATCTCTGAAAACCTAATTTTTTTCCTAAAGTTTTCTTTTGGCCGCCATCCTTTCCCCTCTTTCGAAAATTTTCTTTGCATCACAACAATGGTCAATCAACACAAGACCATCAGTGTCTCTGAGGCAACAAGTCTCCTTAATGTGAACATAACCAATGTCACAAAACTCACCTCCTCAAACTTATTGATGTGGAGTCGACATGTTCATGTTCTTCTTGATGGGTATGAGTCATATGACCTCGTTGGATGTGTTGACGGATCGATCATTGTTCCAACACTGACGATTACGGCTTACAACACCATCTTTATCAACCCGGCGTATACCTTGTGGGATAAACTTATTTGCAATGTGTTACTTGGTGCGATGGCGATTACAATTCAACGGCTACTCTCCAAAACCACCACGGCGGATCAGATCTGGTCCTCGCCAATTACTTCAGTTTACAACTACATATATTAACTCATTTTTGTTAATCATTACACCAGATATATGTGGCTCTACCCATTACGACAAAATCCCAAGTGTGAGAAACATTCATTGCATACAAAGCCCTGGTGTAAAATCGATTCACGGAGAAAATCAGAACGTTATATTCTGACATTGGTGGAGAATATGTGGCTCTACGGTCATTCATGTCAGCACATGGAATCACACACCTCACCTCCCCAGCACGTACTCCCGAACACAACAAAGTCTCGAAAAGGAAGCATCAGCATATCATCGAAACGGGACTAATATGCTTCATCAAGCCTCAGTTCCGAAAAGTTATTGGCCATATGAATTCCAGACAGCAGTGTATTTGATCAACCGATTTGTCACACCGGTGCTTCACAATTCTTCTCCATATGAGAGGTTGTTCAACCAACCTCTAACATACATGAAGTTGAAGGTATTCAGGAGTTTATGTGACCTATGTCCACGGCATGCACGGCAAATAAACTCCAAGAAAGGTAGTTACCATGTGTCTTCTTGGGTTACTCATTAACTCAAAGTGTGTATGTGTGCGTACATATACCGTCGGCCGCATATACATCTCGAGACATGTAGAGTTTGTGTAGAACCAGTCTCCCTTTGCCTCTGAAATACTAACCATACAACCACAACAAGAAACACATTCTCCAAACTCCACCCATCATAGCTCCTTCGCCGTTGTCTCCGTCTTCAAATCCTCACCTTCAAGAGACTCAACAAACTGCATCACCATCGGTGTTGTAGAACACGTTGAGCACATGTACTGTTATTCCAGACACACATTTGATTTTACATAACTCGTATTTACCTATTTCAGGTTCAACATCAAACCCAACTCCAGATCCTGAGGATGAAAAACCTATCGCAAACCCGGCAAAACGAAAACACCCAAACACCAAACTCACCAGTCCAATTCACACTCATTCGTTACATGTCCCTCTTCAATCCACACCAACCGCTCCAACTAATCCTCCGCCAAAAAAACAACAAGAATGACCACTCTAGCCCAAAAAAATATCACCAAACCAAAATCAAAGATCAGCCTTACCGCGATTACCTCGCAACATACCCAAAAATCCACCATTAAACCAACCATTCCCAACACCATAAACCAAGCTCTCAGCGACGAAAACTAGAGAAATGCCATGGTAGAAGAGTACAATGCACATATTCGCAATCAGAAGTTCCATTTACTGCCGCCATCGCCATGACATAATGTTATCGCGGCAAAGTGGATCTTCACTCTTAAATATCACACCAGGATGGCTCAATGAATCGATACAAATAGAGGATGTTAGCGTGTGGTTTTAATCATCAATATGGACTGGTTTACTCAGAGACATTTAGTCCAGTGGTGAAGTCGATTACAGTACGAATAGTTTTGCAAATCGCAATTACTAAATCGTGGCTGATAAAAAAGTTGGACGTCATCAACGCATTCTTGCAAGGAACGCTAGATGAAGAATTCTATGTAACACAATTACCTGGGTTTATTGATAAAGATAGACCCTACATATATAAGTTGAAAAAGGCGTTGTATGATTTAATAAATTGAAAAGATCGCTTTGGATTTTGGGTTCCTAAACTTTGTGGCTGATACTTCAATGTTCATATATCAAAGGAATGGTGTTGTTATATATGTTCTAGTTTACGTCTGAAGGAATTTCTAGCAGTTCTAATCAGGATTAGCAACCCTAGGTATAAATTCCAAGCCTAGGATCTAAGGTTCATATAATTGAATCTGCCAAATCTCGAGATTACCTGGTGATTTGCAGCGGAAGTTTTGCAAGTAGTCGAGATCATGAAGCACCTCAAACGTTGTGCCTCTACTGGTATCCACACGCACACAAACTGAACAGGAGGGATGCTAGTGCCTATAGAGATCAGATCTCTCAAGAGGTTTCTTTTTCCCTTCTGGTGGCTGTGAATTAGGTTAAGTTCGAGTTTAGGTCGACCATATATCTTATATATGTCGACTTAAACCACAACGGAATTAACCAACGATTAAACCGAATTAATCTGGTAATCCGCGAGTTGTGTCGACCGACACACTCTTTGTGTCGATCGACACTGCCCTAGAATATTGATATCGAATGCATATCAAATATGCATTCACTAGATCATTACATTAATGATCAACCTCGTCTTTAACGTCCAGTTTGCTTAGGTGTGTGACCCTGTAGGATCATATAACACTAGCAATGAGTTCTCAACTCATTGATCATAAGTGGCTTCTAGCAAAGCGTTATGACTACCTAGTGTCATGTGATTGTCTCATCTCGACAATACGACTTTCACTTAGAGTAAGTACAATAGATTTCATGACATTTCCAACAATCTCCCACTTGTACTGGAATCATCTATTCCTTTAATCCCTATGTAGCTATATCTCAATCTAGCATAAGGCAAGAACCGTGTCATCCTTATTAAGCTAGATCACGTTTATCGAATCCCGATTTGTACTGATAAAACAAACGACTGACAATCACCTCGTTTGAGCGCGGCCACGCATTTCCAGTATCAAATCTTCGATAGGCCCAGAGATATTTAACTCCTGTTATATAGGAGGTACAAATCCCATCTTGTTCCATCCATGCCTCTTTTATATCTCATGATACGTCTAATCAGTGTCTTTATAATCACCGGTTACGGCTGACGTTTGACAAAGTCAAGACGAACCAATCCATATGCAAGAAAACACGATGAACTCAGGTCTAAGGACTATACTCTATAGTCGTAATGAGGAACTCTTATGACACTCATATAACATCTTGTAGAGTTCTCATTAATGGGTCAAATCCGATCATGTGTTCTCCAACACATATCTATGTGATTGAATTTAATACTCTTATTAATGACTCCATGAAACTCAGTCATCAGTCACCTCACATACTAGTCTCACACGGTTGTTAAAGTCCCATTTTAACCACCTCGACCAGGGATCAACATAATTTATGACAATTAATGCTTATAGGGTTTCATGATCAAGTCACATACTTGATGACCTATAACCTTGCCATAAATTATTTCGGGACTGTTATTTAATAACACATAAAAAAAATGATGAAACAAATTTCATTAAAATAACATAACTATTATGTTTTGTGAACATCATGACATAACTAAAATAAATATAACTCCCACTGAAATCAAGATCACATCTAAAGAAATCTAATGCCTACGGCAGCAGTATGAATCTCATGCTTAGGCCTTGGGAGAGGCTTGGTCAGTGGATCAGCAACATTCTCATCCGTCGGGACTCTGCTGATCTTCACATCTCCTCTATTAACAATATCACGGATAAGATGATATCTCCTTTCTATGTGTTTGGATTTCTGGTGTGATCTAGGTTCCTTTGCTTGCGCAATGGCTCCATTGTTGTCACAATACAAAGCCACTGGCTCAGAAATACTAGGAACCACACCAAGTTCAGTGACGAACTTCTTGATCCAAACAGCCTCCTTTGCCGCTTCAGAAGCAGCGAGGTACTCAGCTTCAGTCGTGGAATCTGCTACAGTGTCCTGCTTGGAACTCTTCCAGCTGACTGCACCGCCATTCAGGCAAAAGATGTAACCAGATTGCGATCGGAAATCATCTTTGTCCGTCTGAAAACTTGCGTCTGTGTAACCACTTACTACCAGCTCATCACTTCCTCCGTACACCAAGAATTTATCCTTAGTATTTCTCAAATACTTCAGAATATTCTTGACTGCTGTCCAGTGACTTTCACCTGGATCAGATTGGTATCTACTCGTCATGCTTAAAGCACAAGCAACATCTGGACGAGTACAGAGCATGGCATACATGATGGATCCCAATGCCGAGGCATAAGGAATCTGACTCATGCGTTCTCGCTCAGCAGGTGTCTCAGGACACTGCTTCTTGCTGAGACTTATGCCATAAGACATTGGTATGAAGCCCTTCTTGGAATCATGCATTCTGAACCTGTGTAATACTTTATCGATATAAGTATCTTGACACAGTCCAATTAACTTGTATAATCTATCTCTATAGATTCTTATTCCAAGAATGTACGCGGCTTCTCCCATGTCTTTCATTGAAAAACAACTTCCGAGCCAAGCCTTAACAGACTGTAACAACGGAACGTCGTTTCCGAGAAGAAGTATGTCATCTACATACAATACGAGAAATGCAACTGCGCTCCCACTAGTCTTCTTGTAAACACATGGTTCCTCTTCGTTCCTGATGAAGTCAAACTTTTTGACTGCTTCATCAAAACGAAGATTCCAACTCCGAGATGGTTGCTTCAATCCATAAATGGATCAATGAAGCTTGCATACTTTCCTAGCAGCATTAGGATCGATGAAGCCTTCGGGCTGTGTCATGTACACATCCTCTTCCAGAATTCCATTAAGGAAAGTTGTTTTCACGTCCATCTGCCAGATCTCATAATCATAATGAGCGGCTGTTGCTAGGAGAATCCGAATGGATTTAAGCATAGCGACAGGGGAATAGGTCTCTTCATAGCCAATACCATGAATTTGTTTGAAACCTTTTTCCACCAGCCTTGCTTTATATATCTGAATATTTCCATCCACATCAATTTTCTTCTTGAAAATCCATTTACACTCAATGGGTCTTGCACCATCGGGTAAATCAACCAAAGTCCATACTTGGTTCTGTGACATGGATCCCATTTCGGATTCAGCGGCTTTTAGCCACTTTTCGGAGTCAGGGCTCATCATTGCTTCTTCAAAACTCGCGGGCTCGTCACTGTCAATGATCAATAAATCATGACAATTGGTTACGAGAAATCCATATCTCTCGGGTTCGTGACGGATCCTTTCGGATCTGCGAATTTCAGGCTCCACAGGCGTGGTTTCTACAACTCTTTGTAGATCCAATTGTTGCTCTTCCTCAACGGGTTGAGCATTTTCCTGCGGTTCTCGAACTTCTTCGAGTTGTACTTTACTCACATTGTTTCTCTTGGAAAGAAACTCTCTCTCAAGAAAGACGCAGTTCCGAGCAACAAACACTTTGTTCTCGGATTGGTTGTAAAAGTAGTATGCCTTGGTTTCCTTAGGATAACCAACGAAGTAGCATTTATCAGATTTGGGTTCGAGCTTATCTGTAATTAATCGCTTAACATAAGCTTCACAACCCCAAATCTTCAGGAAAGACAAACTCGGAACATTTCCAGTCCACATCTCATGTGGTGTCTTTGCAACTGATTTTGACGGAACCCTATTAAGTGTAAACGCAGACGTTTCTAGAGCGTATCCCCAAAAGGATAATGGAAGAGTTGAGAGACTCATCATTTATCGAACCATATCTAATGAAGTTCGATTCCTCCTCTCGGACACCCCATTCCATTGTGGTGTTCCAGGAGGAGTGAGTTGCGAAACAATTTCACAATCTCTCAAATGATCACTGAATTCTTGGCTTAAGTATTCTCCTCCACGATCTAATCGAAGAGCCTTAATACTTTTGCCAAGTTGATTCTGTACTTCATTTTGGAATTCTTTGAACCTTTCAAAGGATTCCGACTTGTGTCTCATTAAATAGACATAGCCATACCTGCTGAAATCATCAGTGAAGGTAATGAAGTATCGAAAATTTCCTCTGGCACTTGTGCTCATTGGGCCGCACACATCAGTATGTATAAGACCCAGTAGGTCACTGGCCCTTTCATTTCGTTTGTTGAAAGGGGCCTTGGTCATTTTGCACAGTAAACAAGATTCACATTTTTCACATGATTCATAATCAAATGAGCCCAAAAGCCCATCACTATGGAGCTTTTGGATCCGTTTCTCGTTTATGTGGCCCAAACGACAATGCCAAAGAAAGGTCTGATTCGTGTCATTTGATTTGAATCTCTTGGTGTTAATGTTATAGATTGGTGTGCTTTGGTTTAAAACATAAAGCCCATTCTCTAATGGGCTGCTACCATAAAATATATCATTGTAATCAAAAGAACAACATTTATTCTTAATTGAAAACTGATATCCTTCCACATCCAAAACAGGAATAGAAATAATATTTCTGCTTATAGCAGGTACATAGTAGCAATTATTAAGCTTTAAAACCAAACCAGAAGGTAAAGACAAGTTAAATGTTCCTACGGCTAATGCAGCAACTCTTGCTCCATTCCCCACGCGTATGTCCACTTGTCCCTTTTCCAACGTCCCACTGTTGCTTAGGCCCTGCATATTTGTACAAACACCACAGTCGGTATCCAATACCCAAGAAGTAGAACCAGAAGTAGTAACATTTACTTCTATAACATAAATACCTGAAGATGAAGTCTCGAAAGTCTTCTTCTTCTTCTTCTCTTCCAAGAATTTGTTGCAGTTTCTCTTCCAATGTCCAGGCTCTTTACAGTAATGGCACTTATCAGTCACAGATGGGCCAGGCTTGGGCTTAGGGGCTGGCGCAGGCGCGTCCTGGTTCTCAACCTGGACGGCCTTGCCCTTTCCCTTACCTTTGCCAAGTTTCTTAAACTTCTTACCTCCTTGTACCATAAGTACATTTGTAGTGCCCTTCTTGATATTAGGCTCAGCTGTCTTGAGCATGCCATGTAGTTCAGTCAACATCTTCGTCAAGTTGTTCATGTTATAGTTCATAACAAACTGATCATAACTTGACGGCAGTGACTGCAGAATGATGTCAGTAGCCAACTATTGGCTAATGGGACAATCCAGCTTCCCCAGGTTATCAATATAACCCATCATCTTAATGACATGAGGACTGACTGGACCATCCTTTGGTAGCTTGCATTCAATGAGAGATTTAACCGTCTGGTATCTCTCAGTTCGTGCTTGCTCCTGAAACATACTTTTCAGGCTAGTGATCATCTCCACTGGCGACTCCACGTTCTCGTATTGCTTTTGCAAATCCGAGTTCATGGTAGCCAACATGAGACAATTCACATCGACCACATCATTAGAGTGCTTATCCCAAGCACTCCTTTCTGCATGTGGAGCATTGGCTCTCGGTTTTTCAGGGAGAACATTTTCAAGGACATAGTCCCTTTTCTCCTGCTTGAGAACGATTCTCAAGTTCCGATACCATTCAAGAAAATTCGATCCATTTAACTTGTCCTTCTCAAGGACGGATCGCAGGGAGAAAGAGTTGTTTTGAGTGTTAGTCATAGCTGAGAACAAAGAAAGGAAAAAGGTTTAGTTATGATGTTCAAGAAATGAGAAGTCTTAACTATTAAGAAAACTCGCATTATATTCAAACAATGTTTCCTCAGATGAATATAATGATCCAAGACCCATACTTCACTAAACTTGAGTGAGCCACTGGCTATCACCCAAATTTTAGCTATCTAGGTAAGCAACAACTTTGCTAGTTATATCCATTATAACTCTTGGTTGTGGATTGACATCTTATGTCCAATCCACCTGATGTCTCTGAGCCCAAAACGATTTTGATGGCACAGTCAAGTAAACCAATCTCTTAAGTCATGTAATTGTTGATGTCTTGCACTGCAAGTCCATCAACACGATTACCTCCTGTCTTACTCATGTAATTGTGAACATCTCGCACTGCAAGTCTGTCGCACAATGAAAAGAGTCTTGACAGTTGACAAGATTGGAAAGACATCAAGTATCACTTGATATTTGGTTGAGGAACGGAACCATTTAAAACGTTCAGTTTTATTATGTTTTAATTCTTCTAATCAATTGATTTATCTTGCTTTGGTTCTGTGATTTCAGGTTCCATAACCTAAACCATCGAATATGATGTCGACCGACACTACTTTAGTGTCGATCGATGCAGAATAACCAAAAAAACAATATGCGATAACCGATCAATCCAATTGATCCGGTTTTGAGTACCGGTCAGTGTCGATCGACGCTACATTAGCATCGGTCGACATCAACCTTATCAAACCAATCGCAATTAAACCATCCTTAGTGTTTAACCATTATTAACCAAGCTCGATAACCGGTCCAATCCAATTGAACCGATTCATCAATCTCGCGAGGTTTGTGTCGACCGACACAACTCTTGTGTCGATCGACACTAGGCGAAATCTAATTTTTTGTTTGGGTTATCCTTATGTGTCGACCGACACCGGATTGGTGTCGATCGACACTGGGCGATAAACCCTAATCGTTTTTCAAGCAAAAAACCCTAAAACTAGATTTTCATGAAAACGAATTTTAGCATGTTTGTATCAACTATACAGAGATCCAGATTCAACCAATCTAATCAACATGCTACATATTCAATGGAACCCTAAGGCTCTGATACCACTGAAGGAATTTCTAGCAGTTCTAACCAGGATTAGCAACCCTAGGTATAAATTCCAAGCCTAGGATCTAAGGTTCATATAATTGAATCTGCCAGATCTCGAGATTACCTGGTGATTTGCAGCGGAAGTTTTGCAAGTAGTCGAGATCACGAAGCACCTCAAACGATGTGCCTCTACTGGTATCCACATGCACACAAACTGAACAGGAGGGATGCTAGTGCCTATAGAGATCAGATCTCTCAAGAGGTTTCTTTTTCCCTTCTGGTGGCTGTGAATTAGGTTAAGTTCGAGTTTAGGTCGACCATATATCTTATATATGTCGACTTAAACCACAACGGAATTAACCAACGATTAAACCGAATTAATCTGGTAATCCGCGAGTTGTGTCGACCGACAGACTCTTTGTGTTGATCGACACTGCCCCAAAATATTGATATCGAATGCATATCAAATATGCATTCACTAGATCTTTACATTAATGATCAACCTCGTCTTTAACGTCCAGTTTGCTTATGTGTGTGACCCTGTAGGATCATATAACACTAGCAATGAGTTCTCAACTCATTGATCATAAGTGGCTTCTAGCAAAGCGTTATGACTACCTAGTGTCATGTGATTGTCTCATCTCGACAATACGACTTTCACTTAGAGTAAGTACAATAGATTTCAGGACATTCCCAACAACGTCGACAATATCATTGTGACCGGCAATCATGAGACACTTATCGCGACATTCCTTCAAAATCTTGCACATCTATTCTCTCTCAAATAGCCAGAAAATCTGTCATATTTTATGGGCATTGAGGTTACCCGAAATCCGCAAGGTCTTCACTTGATGCAAAGAAAGTATATCGTTGATTTTCTCACCAAGACGAAAAATGTTAGACAGCAAACCAATGAGTACACCAATGGCTACAACGCCTCGATTATCACTGAATGAGATTTCCCCACTTGCATATCCCTCAACATATAGCATGCTTCTCGGCAGTCTTCAATACATGTCGTTCACTCGGCTGGATCTTTCGTTTGTTGTCAATCGACTCTCACAATTCATGCATCACCCGACTGAGAATCATTGGAAAGCTGTTAAGCGAGTACTTCGCTATCTTGCAGGGACGATTTCATATGGAATATACATGCAAAAGGATATGCCAATGGTGCTCCATGCGTACTCGGATGCCGAATGGACTGGAGATCCCGACGACTACTTGTCCACTAACGCGTATGTCATTTATCTTGGTCATACACCCATCGCTTGTTCGTTGAATAAACAAATAGGTGTAGCTCGTTCTTCCACTGAAGTCGAATATCAAGCAGTTGCAAACACTGCATCCGAACTTTGTTGGGTCTACTTAATTCTTTATGAACTTGGCATATGCTTACCTGCTCCACCAGTGGTTTATTGTGATAATGTGAGAGCAACCTACTTATGTGCCAACCCTATTTTTCATTCAAGGATGAAACATCTTGCGTTAGATTACCACTTTATCCGCGACAACATCAATCTGGAGCATTGCGAGTAACACATGTGTCGACTAAGATTCAATTAGTGTATGCTTTGACAAAACCATTACCTCACCCAAGGTTTAAGGAACTATTCAGCAAGATTGAAGTTACGTGTGTACCTCCATCTTGTGTGAGGATGTATATAGATATGGAATAAGGATAGCTTAGTCATTTCCTAATACCTAGCTTACATTGTATAATCATTATATATATATTGTAATATTGCATCTAATGAAATATTAAGTTCCCTATTCTACAAAAACTAAAGATATATGAAAAGAAATCGAAAGCAACAAAATGAAATGTTGGATGTTAGGAAATCTTTAGAGGTAATGGTTTATATCATTCAGATACCAAAAAACTAGAGGCAAACAAAATAATTTTATTTCTAGAATCCAAAACACTACAATTTGATAGTTTTCATCCTTGTGGCCTAAAAGCAATTATAGGTCTCTCTCTCTCTCTCTCTCTCTCTCTCTCTCTCTCTCTCTCTCTCTCTCTCTCTCTCTCTCTCTCTCTCTCTCTCTCTCCAATTTTGTGGCTCCTCTTATTATTTTATAGGTGTAAAAGGTGGGTAGAGCGAATTTCTTAAGATTAGAGCATTTCTGAAGATTTGGAAACTTCCATCTTTTTCAGGCTATTGGTCGATCGATCACAAGTCAACACATCTGATCAATTGATCACTAAGCCATCAAGTCGAAGGAATGGTTGACCAAAATCCTTGGAAAAATCATAAATGATGTGAATGAACGAGTGATCAATATGTTCATGTCGATCAAGAGATCGGCTACCCTTTATTTCCACTGTTTGCTATGTTAAAACGCCATACAAACCAATTTCAGTATTTTAAAGATAACTTTAGATTTAACCGATGGATAAACTTTAAACGACTTAAAGATAAAAGTTAGCATTCTTAACTATCTTGTGTCCAAATCGGAATAAGACCATATGCTAGAAAGTTCTCCATATGATGCAAAAGTTTTGGTGTGAGAAAGTTGTCCAATCTCTAAAATATTTATTTTAACTTCTTTTTTTCCACAATGTCTAAATTACATATAAATTTTTTAATAATTCCAAAAAGAAAACTAGAAACATTAAAAATACACCAACATTCATTATTTTCTTTATTAAAAACCTTTAAAATATTAAAAATGATAAAATACCAGGTGTATCATCAATCAAGAATGTTTCATCATACACTCGAGGCTTCACTTGCCCCATCAATATATCACACATGAGGCTTGTCAGCCTGTTTACTGGAAATTGGTTGCGCATATAAAGAACAATTCAGCCGCTTATCAATCAACAATAATGCTCCGAATGGTAACAGCAGATTGAGCGGTGCGGGTTAAGCGGATAATATGATGCAGTACGGTTTAAATGCGGATTTAAATAAAAACGCATATTGTGGAACACGAGCGGTTGAATATAAAACAGCGGTGCGTAACTAAGTTTGAATGGTAACAAAATAACATAAGGTACGGAACAAGTATTATATAATAAAAAATTACAAATATGCATAATATAAATTATAAATAAATATTATTACAAACTTAAATAAATTATAATATATATGTGAATTTTTATTAATTATAGAAAGAATATATATGATTTTTAGAAAAAGAAAAAAAAATGAATTAGAAAAATAAAAATATAAAACCGCAGTGAAAAGTGTTGAAAACACCTCCTGATTGATATATGTGCGGATTACATGCATTTTCACTTGTTTGTGAACCACTTTATAGGTCCCTCTATTTTTTTATTATTAAACTATTAACAATATTACAATCTTAAAAACTCATGAATGGTAACAGAAAAGTGCGTTCCACATAAAAATACTTGAACCACTGTCCTCATTCACTGCTTAAGACCATCTCCAATGAGACTCCATTTTCCACTCCAAAATGGAGTTTGGAGTAAATCTTCTTCAATGAGACTTCATTTTCCACTCCAAAATAGAGTAAAAAATAGGATTACTCCAAATATGGAGTAATCTCATTTTTATTTGTTCATGACTCCATTTTTTACTCCAAAATGAAGTATGGTTGGAGTAAAACTCAACTCCATTTTAGAGTGACTCCATTTTGAAGTAAAAAATAGAGTAGCTCATTGGAAATGTCCTAAATAAAAGTTCACATCATCTTAATTTATCTTACTTAGGAGTTATCATTTACTAATCAATTATTAATTCACAATTATGCATATCAATCAATCAAGCAACAAACGAAAAAGATTCCTCTACAGATCCTCCTAGTCAAGATTCCATTCTTAGAGAATACACCGAAACGTTACTAAACGATAACCCACTTTGATAATAACATTACTTTTCATGTTTACTTTATTAGAAAGTTGCAAGATTGTCATGAAACCAAATTGCGGCGCACCTCTTACTCTACAATATAAAAGTATTGATTAATAAATAAATAATATAGCATCCAAAGAAACAGAGAAGACGTGCGTCACAGTGAAGTTTTTTCCTTACTTTCTTTATTGTCGGAGTCAGTTTGAATTCAGTCTTTAAGATAGTAACAGACTTTCTCAAGTTGCGGCTCTAAAGTTTTCATTTCATAAATGTTTTAGGATAATAATATTATTAAAAACAAATATCAGGATTTTTTCAATATAGTAATAGTTTGAAAGGAATGGAACGTTTGGGTGTAAAACCCCAAATACTTTATTTATTAAGCTTATGGTCTTGATAGTTAAGAAATTAGATGATCACATATATATACATCCATTTATTCCATATATATCCCTACCACTCTTTCCTCTTTTCGGCGGCTGCAGACAGACACCCTATTCTACTCACTTAATTTAATTTGACAGCTATTTATGTAATTATTATTTTTCACTTTATTACTAAAAATAATTTTCAAAAACAATAATAGATAAGATAAAATATACCATATAAACCCTAAACTTTATACCCAAACTCAAACCCTAAACTCTAACCCAACAAAATAAACCCTAAACATAAACCCCAAATCTTAACCCTAACCCTAATCCCTAAACTCAAACCCTAAAAACTAAATCTTAAACCCTAAACCATGAACCCAAACCCTAAAAACTAAACCCTAAACGCTAAACCATGAACTCAAACCCTAAAAACTAAACCCTAAACTCTTAACCATGAACCCAAACCCTAAAAACTAAACCCTAAACTCTAAACCATGAACCCAAACCCAAAAAAACTAAACCCTAAACTCTAAACCATGAACCCAAACCCAAAAAACTAATCCCTAAATCCTGAACCCAAACTCAAAAAAATAAACCCTAAACCATGAACCCAAACCCTAAAAACTAAACCCTAAACCCTAAACCATGAACCCAAACCCAAAAAAACTAAACCTAAACCCTAAACCATGAACCCAAACCAAAAAAAAACTAAACCCTAAACCCTAAACAATGAACCCAAACCCTAAAAACTAATCCCTAAATCCTGAACCCAAACTCTAAAAACTAAACCCTAAACCATGAACCCAAACCCTAAAAACTAATCCCTAAATCCTGAACCCAAACCCTAAAAACTAAACCCTAAACCCTAAACCATGAACCCAAACCCTAAAAACTAAACCCTAAACCATGAACCCAAACCCAAAAAAACTAAACCCTAAACCCTAAACCATGAACCCAAACCCTAAAAACTAATCCCTAAATCCTGAACCCAAACTCTAAAAACTAAACCCTAAACCATGAACCCAAACCCTAAAAACTAATCCCTAAATCCTGAACCCAAACCCTAAAAACTAAACCCTAAACCCTAAACCATGAATCCAAACCCTAAAAACTAAATCCTAAACCCTAAACCATGAACCCAAACCCAAAAAAACTAAACTCTTAACCCTAAACCATGAACCCAAACCCTAAAAACTAATCCATAAATCCTGAACCCAAACTCTAAAAACTAAACCCTAAACCTTAAACCATGAACTCAAACCATAAAATATATCACTAATTCATAAATCCTGAACCCAAACTCTAAAAACTAAACCCTAACCCTAAACCATGAACTCAAACCCTAAAATCTAAACCCTAAACCATAATTTAATAAAAAGAAAGGAAAAAAAATTCAAAAAAAACAAAGAAAAAAACAATTATGATTTAATTATATAAATATTATAAGGTCTATGCATATATGTGAAAAAGAAAGAATATAATGTATTTTCTGTTTTTTATTATTGTATTTATAGATCGTACAATAATAGAGTAGAGTCTATGTCTAAGAAAAAAATGTATATAACTTATTTAGGGGTACAATTATCTTTTTTTTAAGGTACAGTATATGTTCTACAGGGTCAAATCCAAGAAACTAAGAGTATCTCTAATGGGGGATGTTAACAGAGTTTCTTAACAAAAAAAAAATTATAATATTGTGTGGATCCCAAGTGGATCCCACATAAAATTAACAACCCACATCTTAAAATCCTTATTTAAGAACCGACTCTACACTGTTCACGCCACGTGTCGTTTTGTGATTGGTCCTTTTTTTTTTTTTTTTTTTAGGATCCAAAAAAAAACATTATTAAAATATTTTTTTTAGAACCCCAATGGAGTATCACCATTGGGATGCTCTAATATCACTTTATTGAGGGTTATTGATTGATATTGACATTAACGGAACCTGACGATGACGAACGCACGGAAGTCGAGACGTGTAGTATATCCTTAGCCGTCACTCCGTCACCGTCACATGATCGCATGTTCTTCCCACCAATCCTTCCTTTCATTTATTAATTCCGGATTTTCTTGGATATTTATTGTTTCCTAATTCTTCTGAAAATATCTTCCTCGATAATATATTAGTTGTTGTTTTCTGTACAAAATGGATAAAGACTTTGCGAGTTGCGACTCTTTTTCTTTATTTTGGTTTTGGTACCATGAACCAATCACATACTCCGATTTTCCTCTTCTTTTCCTTTTTCCTTCTTTCTTTCGGCTACTTTCATCGGAGTTTTATACTTTTTTCACACCTGCTTAGTAATATTTCTGTTGTAACAACAAAGAAGATTCTTATGTATCCAACACATTAGTCTTCAACCGTCGCTTGATATAAACGCATGATCAGGCCAGCCATGGGTTAGAACTTCTAATAATTCATCAACTTTAGATGCCAAACCCAGATTCTTGTAGTCAAGTGGTTGGGGATGGACCTTACGCTACCACGTTCCGTGTTCGATTCTCCTGCCATGCGAAACTAAATCACATTTGTCAAGAACACCCACATAGATATGGGCCTCGCTTTAGGGGCCCATTGAGAGAGGATCTATCCATGGGCTGCACTTCTCCATGGAGATTAGTCTGAATCCCTCTATAGATTCGTGATATCCCAGATTAAAAAAAACAACATAAAAGTTCAATGTCATCATAAATTTTTAGTGTAATAGTTTGTGAGCAAAAAAAAAAAATATATTCATATTTTAAGCGGTCAAATACATGGGATCGGGCTGTGCATGATATTGTTTTTCCAAGTCGTTTTAAAATTAGGTCGTGATCTCTATCTAAAAGCCTGTGCCCTACTCCTACCACACAACTTGCTCGTTTTATTAGATAACACATTAAACAAACGTAAAGAAAAGAAAAACATACGTACGAAAATAGATAACTATATATGGAAGTATTCATGAAATGTGAAATTTCAAAATTAGCACCGGAAAACATATGTAGGTATCAATGAAATATATTACATAATAGTATATAAGTGTTTATCAAGAACACCCTTTAACAAAAAAAAAGTATATAAGTGTTTATCAATGATTTGGACAACAGATGTGCACACAATCATGCAGTAGATAACACGACTACTTTTTATGATTATGATAACTAATGACAGAGAAATGAAGTTTAATAGATGTAGACGTCACATTAGCTCAAAAGTTATAGGAGAACCATGTACTTATTTGCTTTGCCACATAATTCAAAATAAATACTATTTTCTTAAAGATTCAACCACAGCATTGTGCTAAAGAGAAATTACATTTTTGGATGTGTTAATAAGTAATAGCACCATGTGCACCACTTGCTTCTGAAGAAACGGTAAACCAAATGGCCAAAATTAATTGTTTAATAAAACAATTCAATTCAATTTGACTTGTCGTTGTGAGTGGAATCGAATTTTTTCAAAGCTAATACATAGGGTCCCTCTAAAGATAAGCATAATTCAAGTCTACGAATATTCCTTGGAATCCGTAATGCATGGCCATCCTAATTAAATCAAAATTTATCTCAAACATATTTATCGGATAGAAATAGGGCTTGAGAACACTGCATGCATCCACTTCATTGACTGAGCTAATAAATCTATAATTAGGTCGTAGTAAGCCAAAACCAAATGGGGGCGGCTGAACCCAAGTACATGACCATCAATTTAAACATGTTTTCCCTATTAATAACGCTGAGTCAATGGCCAACGTTTCTTTTTGATACTTTGGAAGTTTCCACAGAAAAAGCCATCGCTAGACTATTCAGATAAAAAGATTGTTTCATTGATTGAATACTCATTCAATCGATGAAACGATAAGTTGTGTTGATTTTTGGGGTATTCAGGGCTTTGATATAAGATACCGAGCATCGGAACCACATATTGTGGCCTAGTAATATTAGAAATGTTATAAAAGAAGAAGAAAAATGTTATAAAAGGTCCATGTTACGTTTTTTAATTACTTCAAATTCATACGATCTGCGAACGATAAACAAATTTGAAAAATAGAAATGTGACAAACATAGAAAATAGTCATTTTTTTTGGCAACTAGAAAATAGTCATTTAGTTCTTCAAATATATGCAACACCCCTATATATATATTTTTTTTTTTTTTTGGTAAAATATTTAATTTTATACCAATTTTTAGTTTTTGACAGAATATTATAAAGGTAAACTAGAAAGCAGAAAAACCGAAAACTAATTAGTGAAACTAAAAATTAAAAGACTAGCAACTACAACCCAAGAGGAAAGGGCAACAAAGCCTGCGAGAGGAGATAGGAAAAAACCATTGAATAGAAAACGCTGCAATCACAAATAAAGAAACCTTTCGGGATCGAGAGACGAAGTTGCCACGAGCCACCTAAAATCGAGAGAAGCCCTCAATACTCAAATTTTAGACTACGTCTACAGCTTCTCCGCAACCAAACCACGAAAAAGAAACTGTCAAGGATGAAATACTCGGAACCAATCACAAACAACCCAAGGAGAAGGCTTCTCTTTATTCAAATATGTGTTTAACCCTTGTTGCAAAAAATCCTAACTACGTATAGCAAATGTTTGAAGAATTAAATGATCATTTTCTCCACAAACATGAGAATGTTTTTGGCCAACTGAGTCTAAAATAACAAACGCAAGTCTTAAATTCGATAATACGTACATGGGAAAGAAAAAATTACCATTCTACAAAATAAAAAAAATTCAAGTATCAACATCCAGTGTATGCCAGTTGTTATCAAAAGTATATATACCCCGGCCAATCTGAAATCATCACAGCCAGCTTCGAGCTTTTTTATGATGGTTGATCTGGTAGTGTGCAGTTGTGCCCGGCCTATGGTAATATTGGTTTTGAGCTTAAAGGGCCTGTGTTTGTGGAATGGGTCTTTATTTGGACTTACCTTGTGGCCAATAATATCTACAACTCTGGTCCAGACTTGGTTTTGTAAATCTTTTTTCCAGTATAAAAATACTTCTTAAAGTGTCTGGGTCCGTCCATCTTCTATAATGAATGTAGTCGATTCAAGTTCCGAGAAATCTGTGTAAAGGCAAGAAAAGAAATCATATGGGGATCAAATTGTTTGATATACCTTTATTCAAAAGATAAAAGTTGTTTATCCATACAGCTAGTCGTCAATAATGAAGATACTATAGTACAATATGCCGGCTTTGTAGTTTGTTAACTTAAGAAAATAACAATTTACAAGAACTATAAAATTCTGCATAACTAATTTGTGTTCCTCTGTTTATAACTTCTCTTGGCTAAATTGACAATAATACAAAGAAATATGAGGTTCTTCAGCAACTTCATCATCAAACTTGTTCAACGCTTTTTTTTTTGATGAAATATCAAATTTATTGAGCTATGTTGGAAAGAATGTGACATTTACAAAGGCAAGATCAAAAAGAATATAAAAGAAAAACTATTCTATGAGAGTTGTATAGTTAAGCAGCAGTGATTTGGAACCACCTTCGCATCAACCCTTCCATTTTATGTCCAGCCTTGTAATTAAGTGAATAAATCCTGTTTGTGATCGCCTTTATTGTCATAGCTGTTAACTTCTCCACCGCGATCCAGCCGTTTTGGTGAATCCGAGAGTTTCGCTCCCTCCACACGAAGTATATAGATGCTTGGAAAGCGAGCCGTAGGAGAACATAGTCCATTTGGGGGAGTATAGTGTGTGTCAACTGAGCTAGAGTCACCTCCCAATCTGGATTTACAGCAGCTCCTATCAACCGTCCTGTAATTCTTACCCAAAGTGTGTAGGTGTACGGACAAGCATAGAACAAATGATCTCGTGTTTCATTCCGCTCCCCACATAGAACACAACCTTGGTGAATACCCCAATCCCGCATCATGTCACCTGTGGATAGCCGGTTCCAGATGGCTAGCCACGCAATGAGAGCGTAACGAGGCACTCCCTGACCAAACTATAATACCTTTGCCATCTCACGTTGTCTCTCTTTAGGCGTAGCTGCTCCCAAGTGTTGATGGCTGAGAATTGTTCCTGGTATGTATCAGTTGAATGCCTCCATAATATTCTATATCCTCTGGCCTCTAGAGCCGGTAAAGGCTCAGACTGAATACGATGGAGCGCTTCCTGATGCGCACATGCTCTACGGTCTCAAAACAACCATTGGGTTGAGGATGCTGCATCTGCAACCTTAGCTTTACGCGCTATACCCAGATTTCTAGTTCCTCCTTCCCCAAAAATATCGATCAGCTTTCCCATTCCCAACCAATCATCAAACCAGAAGAATATATCTTTACCATTTCTCACTTCGAATTTAAAGAACTGATAGGCCTCGTCCCTTATTTTCAGTAACTTTCGCCAAAGCCAAGAACCGTTACTACCTGCTTTAACATGCCAAAAGGACTCGTTGCGCAATAGATAGTGATGAGTCCATGCCACCCATAATGATCCAGATAGGGTAAAGAGTCACCATACCCAGGGACGGACCCAACCTTTAATTTTACAGGTGTCAATAAAAAAGATATTAATAATAAAACTAAAGAAGCGCTGGGATTAAATAAAGAAAAAATATTCTTTGAGGGTTCAGTAGGGGATTCAATCCCTGATTTTGGGGTGTCAGTATAAGGATTTCACCACTAAACCTACTGAAACTAAATGATTTTAGCCCAAAAATTCATTTTATACACATTTTACCGGTGTCATATGACACCCTAACACTCCAAGTGGGTCCGCCCCTGACCATACCAAATGTAAGGTGAAGACCTTGGAAGAATGTCGTAGACTTCGAAGTCCCAATCCACCTTCTGATTTCGGATAACAAGATCCTGCCAAGCAACCTTAGATTTATGTGGTTGGTTTGGATTCCCTGAACATAGAAAGTATCTGCATAGGCTCTCAATAGTATCCAGACATCCAGCACCGAGCTCCAGAAATTAACAATACTCGCTATGACTGACTTCAGCAATTGTAGACGACCAACAAAAGATAGAGGCTTATTTGACCAGCCCAGCATCCTTTTTCTGATCTTATCTATTAATGGCTCATAGTCGTGCCTAGTGAGACCCTTTGTAGTGAGAGGAAGTCCCAGGTATCTAATCGGCAACGTTCCAAGATTAATTCCCATACTCGAAGCAGTAGCAAACAAATGTTGAGAGGTATTGCCCGGAGTGAAGATCGTTGACTTGTTTGTGTTTATATGGAGACCCGACATGTTTGCAAAACGCCTCAGCACTCCCAAAACTCCCTCTAGCGATCTGGAGGTACCATCAGTGAATACCAAAATGTCGTCGGTGAAGCTTAAATGGGTCAGCCTCACATCACAACATTTCGTGTGGTATCTGAAACTATTCTCCTCGCCAGCCTTGTTCAACATCTTCGAAAGAACATTGTTGAGTATGACGTTCAGATATGGAGACAAGGAACATCCCTGTCGTATGCCTCTTGCACTAGTGAAGAATCCCTCCAGAGAACCGTTAATAGAGACCGAAAAAGATGCAGTGGAGATACATACCTTAATCCACATAATAAACTGTTCAGGTAGCCCCATTGCCTTTAGAACTGCTGTTATGAAAGACCACTTGACCGTATCGAAAGATTTTGCTATGTCAAACTTGATGGCACACCTAGAGGAGAGAGTGTTCTTGTGATAGCCGTTGACGAGTTCTGAGGCAAGCAGTACGTTTTCCAGCAAGAGCCTGCCCTTTAAGAAAGCACATTGGTTAGCTTCAATAGCTTCTGGCAAGATCATATTCAACCGCTTAGATATAATCTTTGAGATCAGTTTGTACAACAGATTACAGCATGCGATCGGCCTAAAATCCTTCATGGTCTGCGCGTTCTCAACCTTTGGGATCAAAGTATGGATAGTAGCGTTAATACCTGAAGGCAGGAAACCAAACAGGAAGAAAGAATGAATCGCTGTGATCACATCCTTCCCTATCACCGGCCAGGCTGCAACGTAGAATTCCTTAGTGTAGTCGTCAGGTCCTGACACTTTATCGCAAGGAAGAGCTAATAAAGCGGATTTTATCTCCTCAACTGTGACTGGCGCTATAAGATAGGACTTTCTGGACTCCGAGCAGCGGTACGTTAACAGCTCACTCAGCCCCTCAACTGATATATCATCGTTACTGACCTGTTGAGCTTGCAAAAATTTCTGGAAATGCCCCACTGCTTCCTTCTTTATTTCCTCCACTGATGTGAGTGTCTCTCCTGAAGCAGAGATAAGAACTTTAATCGAGTTCCTTGCGTTGCGGCTCTGAACTGAACGATGGAAGAAAGCTGTATTTCGATCTCCAGCCTTGAGTTGCCTAACACAAGACTTCTTTCGATAGAATTTCTCCTCAATATTTGCTAGCTTATTCTGTTGGATCCCGATGGATCTAGGGTTTGTTATATTGAAGTTTAGAACCAACCTCGTTCTTACCTTTGGCAGCGGAAGAAGATGGTGAACGAGATCAGTGGAGCAACGCAACGCTTTGCCTCTACCAGATACACACGCACGCTCGCTGGAAACGGGATGCTAGTGCCGAATCAATGGGGATCGATGGTGTCTGGTGTGTCAAGTGTTTCTTTCAAGAAAACTGGACGGCTCTTTTGTTTAGGTCGAACTAAACACGTTTTTATTCGACCTAAACTTGCTTAACGGGCCAGACTCAATTAAGCCATAACCCGAAAAGCCTGTTCGGAAAATCCGAACTGTGTCAACCGACACACAAGCTGTGTCGATCGACACAACACCATTATATCGATTCTTATGTGTATTTCAATACACATAACATGATCATTGCCACAATGATCATTCCCATGTCGTAGCTTCCAGTTCGCTTAGGTGTGTGACCCTATAGGATCATATAATACTGGCAGTAAGTCCACGACCTACAGATTGCAAGAGGCTTCTAGCAAAGCATTGCAAACGCCCAGTATTATACGAATGTCAGATCTCGACACACAACTATCACAGGAGTGAGTACAGGTGTGATTTCAGGACACTATCCCAACAATCTCCCACTTGTACTGGAATCATCAATTCCTATAATCCTTTTGTCTCTATATCTCGATTTGGCATAAGGCAAGATTTGTGTCATCCTTATTAAACCAATATCGTGTTTATCGAACTCCTGATCTCATACTGAACATTACAAACAACTGAACTACAATTCGTTTGAGTGCGGCCACACATTTTCTCAGTATTCAATCTTCGATAGGCCCTGAGATATTTATCTCCCGTTATACAGGAGGGACAAATTCCATCTTGTTCCATCCCTGTTTCAATCCACACCTCATGATAAACTTGAACAGTGTCGTTATAGCCGCCAGTTACGGATCGACGTTTGACAAAGTCAAAATGTACCAATTCATATGCAAGAAAGCATGATGAACTCAGGTCTAAGGACTATACTCTATAGTCGTAATGAGAACCTCTTATGACACAGATATTACTATCTTGTAGACTTCTCATTAGCGGGTCATGTCCGATCATATGTCCACTGACATATATCTATGTGACTGACTGCGATAATCATATCATTGGCTCCATGAAACTTAGCCAACAGTCACCTCACAATCTAGTCTCTAACGGTTGTCAGTGTCCCGATTCTACAACCTTGACTAGGGACAAAATAATTTATTAACTTATAGGGTTTCATGATCAAGTTCTCAACTTGATGACCTATAATATGTCATAAACTTATTTTGGGACCATTATTTAGATCACAATAAATAATGCTGAAATCAAATTTCATTAAACACTTCTAAAAGAATGTTTACAATAGCGTCTTATTATAACTAAAACAAAAACCAAAACTCCCACTAGAATCAAGATTACATCTTAAGATCTCTAATGCCTACAGCAGTCGTATGACTCTCATGCTTAGGCCTTGGGAGTGATTTGGTTAGAGGATCAGCGACATTCTCGTTTGTCGGAACTCGGCTGATCTTCACATCACCTCTATTGACAATATCACGAATCAGATGATATTTCCTCTCAACGTGTTTGGACTTCTGGTGTGACCTGGGTTCTTTCGCCTGAGCAATGGCTCCATTGTTATCGCAGAACAAAGCCACTGGCTCCAAGATACTAGGAACCACACCAAGTTCAGTCATGAACTTCTTGATCCAAACAGCTTCCTTTGCCGCTTCTGAAGCAGCAACATATTCAGCTTCCGTTGTGGAGTCAGCTACGGTATTCTGCTTAGAGCTCTTCCAGCTCACCGCACCGCCATTTAGACAGAAGACATATCCAGACTGTGATCGGAAATCGTCTCTGTCCGTCTGAAAACTCGCATCGGTGAATCCATTCACCACAAGTTCATCACTTTCTCCATACACAAGGAACTTATCCTTAGCATGTCTCAAATACTTGAGAATATTCTTGACAGCTGTCCAGTGAACTTCACCTGGATCAGATTGGTATCTACTCGTCATGCTTAACGCGTAAGCTACATCTGGACGAGTGCAGAGCATGACATACATTATAGATCCTATTGCAGAAGCATAAGGAATTCTATTCATGCGTTTTCGCTCAGCAGATGTCGCCGGACACTGCTTCTTGCTGAGACTCATGCCATGAGACATTGGTATGAAGCCCTTCTTGGAATCCTGCATCCTGAATCTGTGCAACACCTTATCAATATAAGTGTCCTGGCACAATCCAATCAGCTTGTTAGTTCTATCTCTGTAGATTCTGATTCCAAGAATGTACGCTGCTTCTCCCATGTCTTTCATGGAAAAACAACTTCTGAGCCAAGTCTTAACAGACTGAAGCAACGGAACGTCATTACCGAGGAGGAGTATGTCATCGACATACAGTACAAGAAATGCAATTTTGCTCCCACTTGTCTTCTTGTATACACATGATTCTTCTTCGTTCTTGATGAAACCGAATTGTTTTACTGCTTCATCAAAACAAAGATTCCAACTCCGTGATGCTTGCTTCAATCCATAAATGGATTTATGAAGCTTGCATACCTTCTTAGCGTTTTTAGGATCGACAAAACCTTCAGGTTGTGTCATGTACACATCCTCTTCCAGAATACCATTCAGGAATGCGGTTTTGACATCTATCTGCCAAATCTCATAATCATAATGAGCAGCAATCGCTAGAAGAATCCGAATAGATTTAAGCATAGCTACTGGGGAATAGGTTTCATCATAGTCAATACCATGAATTTGTTTGAAACCTTTAGCCACCAACCTTGCTTTGTAAATCTGTACATTGCCATCCACGTCAATCTTCTTCTTGAAGATCCATTTACACTCAATGGCTTTTACACCATTAGGTAAATCGACCAAGGACCATACTTGGTTTTCTGACATGGATGTCATTTCGGATTTAGAGGCTCCAAGCCACTTTTCGGAGTCTGGGCCCATCATTGCTTTCGCAAAGGTCGTTGGTTCGTCACCTTCAATGATCATCAGATCATTTGAATTGGTTACGAGAAATCCATAGTATCTCTCGGGTTCGTGACGGATCCTTCCGGATCTGCGAACTTCAGGCTCCACAGGCGCTGGTTCCACAGAACTTTGTGGATCCAACTGCTGCTCTTCCTCAGCAGGTTGAGCAGTATCCTGTGCATCTGGAATTTCTTCAAGATGTACTTTACTCCCACTGTTTTTCTTAGAGAGAAACTCCCTCTCAAGAAAAGAACAGTCCCGAGCAACAAATACTTTGTTCTCAGATTGGTTGTAAAAGTAGTATGCCTTGGTTTCCCTAGGATAACCAACGAAGTAGCATTTATCTGATTTGGGTGCAAGCTTGTCAGAGATTAAACGTTTGACATAAGCCTCACAACCCCAAATCCTCAGGAAAGACAGACTAGGAACATTCCCAGTCCACAGTTCATGTGGTGTCTTTTCCACTGATTTAGATGGCACCCTATTTAGTGTAAACGCAGACGTTTCTAGAGCGTATCCCCAAAAGGATAATGGAAGATTAGAATGACTCATCATAGACCGAACCATGTCCAACAAGGTTCGATTCCTCCTCTCTGACACTCCATTCCATTGGGGTGTTCCAGGAGGAGTGAGTTGTGAAACAATTCCACACTCGCTCAGATAGTCGCTGAATTCTTGGCTTAAGTATTCTCCTCCGCGATCCGATCGCAGAACTTTGATACTTTTGCCAAGTTGATTCTGTACTTCATTCTTGAATTCCTTGAATCTATCAAAGGATTCTGACTTGTGTCTCATCAAATAGACATAGCCATACCTACTGAAATCATCAGTAAAGGTAATGAAGTATTTGAAATTTCCTCTGGCAGCAATACTCATTGGCCCACATACATCAGTATGAACAAGGCCGAATAAATCACTGGCCCTTTCATTTGGTTTGTTGAAAGGGGCTCTAGCCATTTTGCCCACCAAACAAGACTCGCATTTCTCACATGATTCAAAATCAAATGAGCCCAGAAGCCCATTTCGATGGAGCCTCTGGATGCGTTTCTCATTGATATGGCCCAAACGACAATGCCATAAGAAAGTCGGGTTTTCGTCATTGGACTTAAACCTCTTTGTATTTATGTTAAAGACAGGCATTTCTTGGTTTAATATATATAACCCATTATCTAATGGGGCGCTACCATAATAATTACCATCACGATTAAAAGAACAAACTTTATTCTTAACAGCAAAATCAAAACCTTCCAAATCCAAAACGGAAACTGAAATTATGTTTCTGCTAATCGCAGGTACATAGTAGCAATTATTCAAAATTAAAACCATGCCCGAAGGTAAAGACAACTCGTAGGTGTCTACGGCCAGTGCAGCAACCTTAGCTCCATTCCCGACTCGTAGCTCTACTTGTCCTTTCTTCAGCGTCCTACTGTTTCTTAATGCCTGCACATCAGTACAAATATGAGCACCGCAGCCGGTATCCAATACCCACGAAGTAGGACTAGAAGACATAACATTAAGTTCGATAACATAAATACCTGAGTCAGACGCATCATACGTCTTCTTCAGTTTCTTGTAATCTTCCATGAACTTCTTGCAGTCTTTCTTCCAATGCCCCAACTGCTTGCAGTAGTTGCACTTATCCTCAGGAGAAGGCCCGGATTTGGGCTTTGGCTTGGGCTTGTCCTGACTTTCAGCCTGGACAACCTGGGCCTTACCCTTACCCTTCTTAGGTTTCTTAAACCTTTTACCCCCTTGTACCATCAGGACACTGGGAGTAGCCTTCTTGAGATTCGGTTCTGCTGTCTTCAGCATACCGTGCAACTCAGTCAATGTCTTAGTCATGTTTTGCATGTTGTAGTTCATAATGAACTGATCAAAACACGACGGCAATGACTGCAGAATCATGTCAGTGGCCAGCTCCTGGCTAATGGCACAGTCCAGTTTCCCCAGGTTATCAATGTAACCCATCATTTTAAGTACATGAGGACTTACTGGACTGTCCTTAGCCAGCTTACAATCCATGAGAGATTTAACCGTCTGGTATCTCTCTGTGCGAGCTTGCTCCTGAAACAAGGCTTTCAGGCTGTTAATCATCTCAATGGGTGACAACACGTTCTCATATTGCTTCTGCAGCTCAGAGTTCATAGTCACCAGCATTAGACAATTAACATCTTTGACATCCGCTGAATGCTTGTCCCAAGCATTCTTTTCTGTCTGCGGAGCATTGGAACGTGGCCTCTCGGTGAGAACTCTTTCAAGGACATATTCCTTGTTCTCTTGCCTGAGAACTATTCTCAGGTTCCGATACCATTCCAAGAAATTAGATCCATTTAACTTGTCCTTCTCAAGGACGGATCTTAGTGAGAAAGTGTTGATGTGATTTGAGACAGACATAGCTGTAATTCAAAAAGGTAGATTTTAGTTATAAAGCACAAGAATTGAGAATTCTTATCTAATAAGAAAACTCGCATTGTATTCAAACTATGTTTCCTCATATGAATACAATGATCCAAGATCCTCAGATTACTAAAATTCGAGTGGGCGACTCGCCGTTACTCAAGCTTTAGTTATCTAGGTAAGCAAATCATTGCTAATTGTACTCAGTATAAATCTTGGTCGTGAATAAGACAAACTATGTCCAATCCACTCTGATGTCTCTGGGCCCAGAACTTCTGACAGCCCAGTCAAGTATAACCAATCTTTTATCTGTCTTGTGATCACTGACAGTTGCACTGCAAGTCTGTCATTGACCACCTGCCTTACCCATGTTGCAGTGGATATCAAGGACTCCAAGATATCCAACAAACGACACGAGTTTTGACAGTAGACAAGATCGGGCAAGACATCAAGATCACTTGATATTTAGTTGAGGAAAAGAACTAATTTTATCTTGATTTATAATCACTATATATATATCAAAAATAATAACTTTTAACTAAAATATTTAGATTTATTAAGTTTAGATTCATCTAATACTTTTAGGATTAAATTATTCTGGTTCATGCAAATTTGTGGTCAAACCAACAAGTCTGCGGACGTTGTGTCGATCGACGTCAACCATTGGCATCGATCGATGCAACTCTATTCAAACCGTTCTTCGATAGCCGGTCAAACCGGATCGAATTTACTTAACCGATTCAATCCAATTGAACCAGTTCGGTTTAATGGTCCATGTCGATCGTCACACACTGTGTGTCGATCGATATGACCAAACCAGAATCAATTTTGGTTAATAAAATTAACCGAGCTAGATAACCAGTTCAATCCAATTGAACCGATCTATCTAATTGTATTGCCTGTGTCGACCGACACACCCAGTGTATCGATCGACGCAGCACGATCACGGATACTCGATCTCAGATCGAAACCCTAAAGATTATTTGCGGATTTTCGCTTTGTATCGACCGACACACGCTTTGTGTCGATCGATACTGTGCGACAAACCCTAAATTTTATTCGCGAGTTTTCGCTCTGTGTCGACCGACACACGCTTTGTGTCGATCGACACCCTGCGACAAACCCTAAAATTTTATATTTGCGCCGCGGCGTGTCGACCGACACACGCTTTGTGTCGATCGACACAGTGCGTTTTCATCAATTCTTCGTCTTTTCAACAGGAACAAAAACGAGAATATAATATGAAAACACGATTTGAACATGCAAAAATCAATTCAACAACATCAGGATTCGAATTATTTTGCAACAAATTCAATAGCTAAACCCTAAGCATGCTCTGATACCATTGTTGGATCCCGATGGATCTAGGGTTTGTTATATTGAAGTTTAGAACCAACCTCGTTCTTACCTTTGGCAGCGGAAGAAGATGGTGAACGAGATCAGTGGAGCAACGCAACGCTTTGCCTCTACCAGATACACACGCACGCTCGCTGGAAACGGGATGCTAGTGCCGGATCAATGGGGATCGATGGTGTCTGGTGTGTCAAGTGTTTCTTTCAAGAAAACTGGACGGCTCTTTTGTTTAGGTCGAACTAAACATGTTTTTATTCGACCTAAACTTGCTTAACGGGCCAGACTCAATTAAGCCATAACCCGAAAAGCCTGTTCGGAAAATCCGAACTGTGTCGACCGACACACAAGCTGTGTCGATCGACACAACACCATTATATCGATTCTTATGTGTATTTCAATACACATAACATGATCATTGCCACAATGATCATTCCCATGTCGTAGCTTCCAGTTCGCTTAGGTGTGTGACCCTATAGGATCATATAATACTGGCAGTAAGTCCACGACCTACAGATTGCAAGAGGCTTCTAGCAAAGCATTGCAAACGCCCAGTATTATACGAATGTCAGATCTCGACACACAACTATCACAGGAGTGAGTACAGGTGTGATTTCAGGACACTATCCCAACATATTCCATTTATTAGATGCTACGGCCTCAGCTTCCAGATTTTGATTGCTAGGGTCAGAGAGAACCGCATTCTGGACACAGCTCCTCATACGCTTTCTTGGCTCTGCTCGGAAGATCTCCGTAATGAGTCATGTTCAGATCCCTCATGTCTGCCTTCAAGTGTTTCAATTTCTTATGAAAAAGCTGTAAGGCTGCTCTAGAGTGGTAAAGCGGTTGTGATTCACTCCATCTACGTGTCACTATTGATAGAAAGTCCTCATGCTCTGTTAAATAATTGAAGAATCGGAAAGGCTTGCGTTGCTTCTCCTGATTGCCTGAGATTCTTATGAAGCACCTTGCGTGATCTGAGACTCCACCTGCATCAAAGGTGGCATGAGAGTAAGGATATGCAGCCAGGCACTCCCCATTTATAAGAGTCATGTCCAATTTCTTTCCAATGGGGTCCTCTTGCCTTTTGTTCCACCACGTATACAAAGCTCCAGTAAAAGAAAGGTTTGACAAACCACAATCAGCCACAGCTTCTTGGAAATGTCTCATACCTGTCTGGTCAGTGAGGTATTGCAGATTACATGAATGTTCATCGGAGTTCAGAGTAGTGTTTAAATCCCCCATCACTATCCATGGGAGGGATAAGTTGATGTAGGCCTGCCTAGTTGCTATGATTTCCTCCCAGAGGCTCGCTTGATCTGCTACTTGATTGAAAGCATAGACAACTGAACAGATGAATTGTTCCCCAATATTTTGATTTTGAATGGCACACGAGATGATTTGTGCACTCTTGTGAAGAAGAGTTACGGTTATAGTTCCTGCCCAACAGAACCAGATACGGCCAAGGGGATGGTTATCATAATTGTGATATGCTTTCCAACCTGGCAGTCCTGCTTCAAAACATGTCTGGAAATTTTCCTCCTGCACTCTAGTTTCCAATAAACATCCAAACACTGGCTTCTCATACTGTACCCAATCTCGAACCACTGCGTGTTTGTGCGGCATGTTGAACCCGCGCATATTCCAGACAAAGAATGATGTCATAACTTCCTACCGGAAGTTTTCTTTGTTGTCGTTTGGCCAACCACATACTTCAAATCTTTGGTGAGAGCTATCCTCATCTTTAATTTAATTGGTTGCTTGGCCTCCTTGCGTGTATCAATAACTATCTTAGCACGGTCCTCAACCATTTCACCCTCCTCAAACTCATTATCAATTCCCTCTTCCTCTATGTTTGCTTGTATTTGATAACGGGATGGTGAAACCAATACCTCGTCCAAACTCTTATCCTTTCCAAACTCTGATTCAGTTATGAATTCTTCCCTGGGATTTCCCACATCTATCCAATCCTTCTCGGCCTCTGAATTATCCCTGTGAACAACTACGACTGTTTTATTCTCCTGAGCATTGGTATTAATCTGTTCAAGATTCTCCTCCTCAGACTGCTTCCCCCCATCCGCAATTCCTGTCCCAACAGGAAAAGTTTCAAGCTCGTTGATGAGTGTCTGCATAACAGAACCCGCAGAAACAGAACCCACTGTGGTTTCTATCTCATCCTTCTCGTCCTGAATTCCTTTGCCCTTGGTTGTCTGCAGTTGTCACGGTAGATGTACACGCTGAGCCATTGTGCCCCCACCTCTGACAGACAATACATTGAGCCAGCAACCAGTACATTGAGCCGGCAACCAAGGATAGCAGATTTCAACCTCCACTGCTGATCCATCCAGATTTTTGAACTAAATTTTATTCACTAGGGGAGTATGTAGATTCACTTCTATCAACATCCGTGCCACATCCGGTCTATTGAACCACTCAGTATTAGGATGCAGCTATTGGGATAGTGTCCTGAAATCACACTTGTACTCACTCCTGATGAAAGTTGTGTGTCGAGATCAGACATTCGTATAATGCTGGGCGGTTGCAATGTTTTGCTGGAAGCCTCTTGCAATCTGTAAGTTGTAGACTTACTGCCAGTATTATATGATCCTATAGGGTCACACACCTAAGCAAACTGGAAGCTAAGATATGGGAATGATCATTATGGTAATGATCATGTTAATGTGTATTGGATACACATTAATATCGAGAAAATGGTGTTGTGTCGATCGACACAGCATGTGTGTCGGTCGACACAGTTCGGGTTTCGAAAGGGCTTTTCAAAATTATGACTTGATCAAGTCTGGTCCGTTAAGTGTGTTGAAGGTCGAATAAAACTTGATAGTCTCGACCTAAACACTGGAGCCGTCCACTTTTTCTTGACAGAAAGAGCAGAAACACCAGAAACTCTCAGATCCCATAGATCCGACACTAGCATCCCGTTTCCAGCTTGTGTGCGTGTGTATCTGGTAGAGGCAAGGCGTTTGCGTTGCTCACTGATCTCGTTCACCAATTCATTCCGCTGCCAGTTCAAGGTAAGAACGAGGTTGGTAAATTTCAATATAACGAACCCTAGATCCTATGAGATCCAACAGTGGTATCAGAGCATGTTAGGGTTTAGTCTATTGAATCTGATGCAATTAATTCGAAAACTAAGTTTGTTGAATTGATTATTGCCTGCTAAAATCGTGTTTTCAAGTGTTAATCTCGGATTATGTGCCTGTTGAAAAACGATGAACTGTTAAAAACGCACTGTGTCGATCGACACTAAGCTTGTGTCGGTCGACACGCCGCGAAATCGCATAAATTTTTTAGGGTTTGTCGCAGAGTGTCGATCGACACAAAGCGTGTGTCGGTCGACACAGAGCGAAAACTCGTAAATAATTTTAGGGTTTCGATCTGAGATCGAGTACCCGTATTCTTGCTGTGTCGATCGATACACTGGGTGTGTCGGTCGACATAGGCAAAGCGATTAGATAGATCGGTTTAATTGGATTGAACCGGTTATCTCGCTCGGTTAATTTTAATTAACCAATTTGGTTCTGGTTTGGTAATGTCGATCGACACAGAGTTGTGTGACGATCGACATGGACCGTTAAACCGAACCGGTTCAATTAGATTGAATCGGTTAAGGAAATTCGATCCGGTTTGACCGGTTATCGAAGACCGGTTTAAATTGGGCTGTGTCGACCGATGCCAATGGTTGGCGTCGATCGACACACCATTTGCAGAATTACTGGTTGGACCATAAATTTGCATATACCAGACCAAATTTAATCCTAAAGTTCTAGATGAACCTAAACTCAATAAAACTGAATGTTTTAATTAAATTAATAACTTCTTGGATGTATATTGGATATACACCAAGATCTAATAGTTCTTTTCCTCAACGAAATATCAAGTGATCTTGATGTCTTGCCCGATATTGTCTATTGTCAAGACTCGTTTTGTTTGTTGGATTGCCTTGGAGTCCTTGGTATCCACAACAACATGAGTAAGGCAGGTGGTCATTGATAGACTTGCAATGCGACTGTCAGTGATCACAAGACAGAAGGGATTGGTTTCACTTGACTGGGCTATCAGAAGTTCTGGGCCCTGAGACATCAGAGTGGATTAGACATAGTTTGTCTCATCTGCGACCAAGAGTTGTACTGGGTATAATTAGCAATGATTTGCTTACCTAGATAACTAAAGTTTGGGTAATGGCGAGTCGCCCACTCAGATTTTGGTGAAGTATGGATCTTGGTTCATTGTATTCATCTGAGGAAACGTAGTTTTGAATACAATGCGAGTTTTCTTATTAGATAAGAATTCTCATTTCTTGAGCATTATAACTAAAACTCTACCTCTTTTAATTACAGCTATGTCTGTCTCAACTCACATCAACACTTTCTCACTAAGATCCGACCTTGAGAAGGACAAGTTAAATGGATCAAATTTCTTGGAATGGTATCGGAACCTGAGAATTGTTCTCCCCGAGAGGCCACGTTCCAATGCCCCGCAGACAGAAAAGAATGCTTGGGATAAGCATTCAACTGATGTCAAAGATGGTAATTGTCTAATGCTGGTGACTATGAACTCTGAGCTGCAGAAGCAATATGAGAACGTGATGTCACCCATTGAGATGATTAACAGCCTGAAAGCTTTGTTTCAGGAGCAAGCTCGCACAGAGAGATACCAGGCGGTTAAATCTCTCATGGATTGCAAGCTGGCTAAGGACAGTCCAGTAAGTCCTCATGTCCTTAAAATGATGGGTTACATTGATAACCTGGGGAAACTGGACTGTGCCATTAGCCAGGAGCTAGCCACTGACATGATTCTGCAGTCTTTGCCGTCGTGTTTTGATCAGTTCATCATGAACTACAACATGCAAAACATGACTAAGACATTGATTGAGTTGCACGGCATGCTGAAGACAGCAGAGCCGAATCTCAAGAAGGCAACTCCCAGTGTACTGATGGTACAAGGGGTAAAAGGTTTAAGAAACCTAAGAAGGATAAGGGAAAGGCCCAAGTTGTCCAGACTGAGAGTCAGGACAAGCCCAAGCCGAAGCCCAAATCCGGGCCTTCTCCTGAGGATAAATGCAACTACTGCAAGCAGTTAGGGCATTGGAAGAGAGACTGCAAGAAGTTCATGGAAGATTACAAGAAGCTGAAGAAGACGTATGATGCGTCTGACTTAGGTATTTATGTTATCGAACTTAATGTTATGTCTTCTAGTTCTACTTCGTGGGTATTGGATACCGGCTGCGGTGCTCACATTTGTACTGATGTGCATGCACTAAGAAACAGTAGAACGCTGAAGAAAGGACAAGTGGAGCTACGGGTCGGGAATGGAGCTAAGGTTGCTGCACTTGCCGTAGGCACTTACGATTTGTCCTTACCTTCGGGCATGGTTTTAGCTTTGAATAATTGCTACTTTGTACCTGCGATTAGCAGAAACATAATTTCAGTTTCCGTTTTGGATTTGGAAGGTTTTGATTTTGCTGTTAAGAATAAAGTTTATTCTTTTAATCGTGATGGTACGTATTATGGTAGCGCCCCATTAGATAATGGGTTATATGTTTTAAACCAAGAAATGCCTGTCTTTAACATAAATACAAAGCGGTTTAAGTCAAATGACGAAAACCCGACTTTCTTATGGCATTGTCGTTTGGGCCATATAAATGAGAAACACATTCAGAAGCTACATCGAAATGGGCTTCTGGGCTCATTTGATTTTGAAAGACATGTGAGAAATGCGAATCTTGTTTGATGGGCAAAATGGCTAGAGCCCCTTTCAACAAATCAAATGAAAGGACCAGTGATTTATTGGGCCTTGTTCATACTGATGTATGTGGGCCAATGAGCACTGTTGCCAGAGGAAATTACAAGTACTTCATTACCTTCACTGATGATTTCAGTAGGTATGGCTATGTCTATTTGATGAGACACAAGTCAGAATCCTTTGATATATTCAAGGAGTTCAAGAATGAAGTACAAATCCGACTTGGCAAAAGTATTAAAGCTCTGCGATCGGATCGCGGAGGAGAATACTTGAGTCAAGAGTTCAACGACTATCTGAGCGAGTGTGGAATTGTTTCACAACTCACTACTCCTGGAACACCCCAATGGAATGGAGTGTCAGAGAGGAGGAATCGAACCTTATTGGATATGGTTCGGTCTATGATGAGTCATTCAAATCTTCTATTATCCTTTTGGGGATACGCTCTAGAAACGTCTGCGTTTACAATAAATAGGGTGCCATCTAAATCAGTGGAAAAGACACCACATGAATTGTGGACTGGGAACATTCCTAGTCTGTCTTTCCTGAAGATTTGGGGATGTGAGGCTTATGTCAAACGTTTAATCTCTGACAAGCTCGCACCTAAATCAGATAAATGCTACTTCGTTGGTTATCCTAGGGAAACCAAGGCATACTACTTTTACAACCAATCTGAGAACAAAGTATTTGTTGCTCGGGACTGTTCTTTTCTTGAGAGGGAGTTTCTCTCTAAGAAAAACAGTGGGAGCAAAGTACATTTTGAAGAAATTCTAGATCCACATGAGACTGCTCAACCTGCTGAGGAAGAGCAACAGTTGGATCCACAAAGTTCTGTGGAACCGGCGCCTGTGGAGCCTGAAGTTCGCAGATCCAGAAGGATCCGTCACGAACCCGAGAGATACTATGGATTTCTCGTGACCAATTCCAATGATCTGATGATCATTGATAGTGACGAACCAGCGACCTTCGCGGAAGAAATGATGGGCCCAGACTCCGAAAAGTGGCTTGGAGCCTCTAAATCCGAAATGGGATCCATGTCAGAAAACCAAGTATGGTCCTTGGTCGATTTACCTAATGGTGCAAAAGCCATTGAGTGTAAATGATCTTCAAGAAGAAGATCGACGTGGATGGCATTTAAGAAAATTCATGGTATTGAATATGATGAAACCTATTCCCCGGTCGCTATGCTTAAATCCATTCGGATTCTTCTAGCAATTGCCGCTCATTATGACTATGAGATTTGGCAGATGGATGTCAAAACCGCATTCCTGAATGGTATTTTGGAAGAGGATGTGTATATGACACAACCTGAAGGTTTTGTTGATCCTAAGAACGCTGGGAAGGTATGCAAGCTTCATAAATCCATTTATGGATTGAAGCAAGCATCACAGAGTTGGAATCTTCGTTTTGATGAAGTAGTAAAACAATTTGGTTTCATCAAGAACGAAGAGGAACCATGTGTTTACAAGAAGACTAGTGGGAGCAGAATTGCGTTTCTTGTACTGTATGTCGATGACATACTCCTCCTCGGTAATGACGTTCCGTTGCTTCAGTCTGTTAAGACTTGGCTCGGAAGTTGTTTTTCCATGAAAGACATGGGAGAAGCCGCATACATTCTTGGAATCAGAATCTACAGAGATAGAGTGAACAGGCTTATTGGATTGTGCCAAGACACTTATATTGATAAGGTGTTGCACAGATTCAGGATGCATGATTCCAAGAAGGGTTTCATACCAATGTCTCATGGCATTAGTCTCAACAAGAAGAAGTGTCCGGTGACACATGCTGAGCGGGAGCACATGAATAGGATTCCTTATGCTTCTGCAATAGGATCTATTATGTATGCCATGCTCTGCACTCGTCCAGATGTAGCTTACGCGTTAAGCATGACGAGTAGATACCAATCTGATCCATGTGAAGTTAACTGGACAGCTGTCAAGAACATTCTCAAGTATTTGAGACATACTAAGGATAAATTCCTGGTGTATGGAGGAAGTGAAGAGCTTGTAGTGAATGGATTCACTGATGCGAGTTTTCAGACGGACAGAGACGATTTCCGATCACAGTCTGGATATGTCTTCTGTCTGAATGGCGGTGCAGTGAGCTGGAAGAGCTCTAAGCAGAATACCGTAGCTGATTCCACGACGGAAGCTGAATATGTTGCTGCTTCAGAAGCGGCAAAGGAAGCTGTTTGGATCAAGAAGTTCATGACTGAACTTGGTGTGGTTCCGAGTATCTTGGAGCCAGTGGCTTTGTTTTGTGACAACAATGGAGCCATTGCTCAGGTGAAAGAACCCAGGTCACACCAGAAGTCCAAACACGTAGAGAGGAGATATCACCTGATTCGTGATATCGTCAATAGAGGTGATGTGAAGATCAGCCGAGTTCCGACGGACGAGAATGTCGCCGATCCTCTGACTAAGTCACTCCCAAGGCCTAAGCATGAGAGTCATACGACTGCTGTAGGCATTAGAGATCTTAAGATGTAATCTTGATTCTAGTGGGAGTTTTAGTTTTATTTTAGTTATAATAAGACGCTCTTGTAAAAATTCTTTGGATATGTTTAATGAAATTTGATTTCAGAATTATTTATTGTGATCTAAATAATGGTCCCAAAATAAGTTTGTGTCATATTATAGGTCATCAAGTTGAGGACTTGATCATGAAACCCTATAAGTCATAGATGACATAAATTATGTTCTGTCCCTAGTCGAGGTTGTCAAAGTGGGACAATGGCAACCACGAGAGACTAGATTGTGAGATGACTGTTGGCTAAGTTTCGTGGAGCCAATGATATGATTATCACAGTCAGTCACATAGATATATGTTGGTGAACATATGATCGGACATGACCCGCTAATGAGAAGTCTACAAGATAGTTATATCTGTGTCATAAGAGGTTCTCATTACGACTATAGAGTATAGTCCTTAGACCTGAGTTCATCATGCTTTCTTGCATATGAATTGGTACACTTTGACATTGTCAAACGTCGACCCGTAACTGACGACTATAACGGCACTGTTCAAGTATATCATGAAGTGTGCGTTGAAAGAAGGATGGAACAAGATGGAATTTTTCCCTCCTGAATAACGGGAGATAAATATCTCAGGGCCTATCGAAGATTAAATGCTGAGAAAATGTGTGGCCGCACTCAAACGAACTATAGTTCAGTTGTTTGTAATGTTCAGTATAAGATCAGGAGTTCGATAAACACGATGTTGGCTTGATAAGGATGACACCAATCTTGCCTTATGCCAAATCGAGATATAGAGACAAAAGGATTATAGGAATTGATGATTCCAGTACAAGTGGGAGATTATTGGGATAGTGTCCTGAAATCACACTTGTACTCACTCCTGATGATAGTTGTGTGTCGAGATCAGACATTCGTATAATGCTGGGCGGTTGCAATGTTTTGCTAGAAGCCTCTTGCAATCTGTAAGTTGTAGACTTAGTGCCAGTATTATATGATCCTATAGGGTCATACACCTAAGCAAACTGGAAGCTAAGATATGGGAATGATCATTATGGTAATGATCATGTTAATGTGTATTGGATACACATTAATATCGAGAAAATGGTGTTGTGTCGATCGACACAGCATGTGTGTCGGTCGACACAATTCGGGTTTCGAAAGGGCTTTTCGAAATTATGACTTGATCAAGTCTGGCCCGTTAAGTGTGTTGAAGGTCGAATAAAACTTGATAGTCTCGACCTAAAAACAGGAGCCGTCCACTTTTTCTTGACAAAAAGAGCAGAAACACCAGAAACTCTCAGATCCCATAGATCCGGCACTAGCATCCCGTTTCCAGCTTGTGTGCGTGTGTATCTGGTAGAGGCAAGGCGTTTGCGTTGCTCACTGATCTCGTTCACCAATTCATTCCGCTGCCAGTTTAAGGTAAGAACGAGGTTGGTAAATTTCAATATAACGAACCCTAGATCCTAGGAGATCCAACAGCAGCTTCACAAAATTTCCAGTTGGTTTCGCTAACCACTTTAAACCTTTATGCGAGAACAAATTATTGGGAACCCCTTGATGTCAACCCACAATGGCATAGCTGATAGGTCTGGTGGATTGAGAGCATACGTTGGAGTCCATTCATTGACCACCAAAGGAACATCGGATATGTGCCAATACTTTCTCTTTAGAGTTCGAGACCTAATCTGACCATCTTCAATTCGGAACAAAACAGTGCTCTTATCAATAAACTGCACATCGATTTTTGATCCCCTACCCGAGCTATTCCACAATCGATTGACAGTACCGTAAATGAGACCAATATGAGGAGCATCTCCAATAAAATACCCGACAACAAAACTCTTCCACATAGGGGTCGAGTCAGACATAATCTCTTCCGGAATCTCTATCGAAGCGACTCCATTTATCACATCGAACACAGGCTGAGCCTTAGGATCGATCGATACATCTTTGGACCATGCAGATTTTGGGGACGAAGGAGGGTTGCTCGGAATCTCCATTGGAGGCGGCGGCCCCGTCGGAAGTGGAGATCGTCGAGGTGTTTCCATAAGTCAACGCTTATTGAATAGTAAGGCGAACAAATTCACACAAAGTATTCAGATTCCTTGAGAAACAGTGTTTGTAAATTCTTTATCGTTGTTGAACCGTTCTAGAAAGTTTTTTTTTATTTAAATTATTACCAAAAAGATCTAGCAAAAGTATGTTGAGCTCACAAATGAAATATATTATGATACTTTATTTTCTAAACCACTTTTGTTTTTTCATTGCAAATTTTTAAATTTTTATTATTTTGTTACTTTCTATGTTCCATATTATAAGATGTTTAAATGTTTTGTTTAAAATTAAAAAAAAATGTTTAACAACTTTCTATGTAAAATTAAATTAATTTGATTTTTGTATCTATTTGTATACTACAGTATTTTTATTATTGGTTATATTATTTTTATTAAAATATTAAATGGTGTTTCCAATGAAAAAATTAAAAGTGTATAATTAAAATATTTTCTTAAACTTTATACTTTTAGCTAAAACATCTTACAAAATGGGAGAGATGGAGATGGAGAAAAATAACAAAGGAGTCTTAGTTAAGAAGAAGATGAACATACATTCTGTGTAGAGTTTAAAATAATATCAAATTATAACAAGAAATGATACTATTTGAAAAATATTCTTGTTATACGCTGGCCCAAAATCGTACACCTATGCGAACGAACTACAAGTATGAGTATACATTACACACTATTGTAACACTGAAGACAAGACAGAAGAAGTATTCAACACATGAGCTAATTATATGTCTGAAAGCTGGAAAATGTCTCATTGATCAGTGGTAATCAAAGATCAATTCATTTACAGAACAAGTCTGACTTAATTAACCATCCCAAACATTATCGAAACCGGAAAAATAAATTACGTTTACAATATAAAAATACTCTCATAGGTTCATCATATTAATTTCCACTCCTCCCGAGAATATTTTCATCTTTTATATTATTAATATATATGAAATACATTAAAAGAACATCATCTAAGAATATGCGCATTTCCATGCATCTGCTGATGGGCAGACCGCATAGTCCCACATCCTTTTCCACCATATCCTCCACCAACAACCGGCGGTGCTGACGTCATTCCTCCGCAGTTAACCACCGCATGCTCCTCCAGCGACTGCACCTGCTTTTTGAGAAACTTAACGTAATGGATAGCCTCATCAAGCATCGACGCAGTATCCATCTTGGTTCCGCCGGGGACAAGGCGTTGAAGAATCCTAATCCGTTCGCTTATCTTCTCCCTTCGATGTCGAGCCGCTACGCTCTGTGGATCTTTAGAGATCCTCACGTTCTTCCTCTTCGGTGGCTTCACGGATTCCGGATCAATATGTATCGGTTGCATCACGGCTATTCGAAAGATCATCTCTCGCATCGCCGCCATGTTAGCGTTATCGCCGCCTCCTCCTCTTTTGTCCGGGAGAAATGATGACGTGGAAGGGGCATACCGGAAATTTAAACCGGGTTGGTGGTGGTGAGTGATGGTTGGATCAAGTACTGGGAGATGGGTATGGTTGTGGTTGAAGAAGAAAGGGTGATGAGTGTTGGATTCGGAGGGCATCATGATGTTATGGGAACTAGGGTTAGGGCTTGGGTTAGAAAAGTGATCAGGAAGCTTCTCCAACTGTTGCATCATCATGTTCATTAATATGTCAGAGTTATCCATTCTCTTCTACTTTAGTTTGGAAATTTATAGGATTTCCTTTTCTTTGAGATAAGGTAGGAGGAAGGAGAAGAATCTGACAAAGATTGAAATTTTTCTCTGAATCACAGAAGAGGTGTGATGATATATGTAAGAGAGATGGAGAGTTATGTGTGAAAATGCAAACTGTTACTGCCAATCAGAGCTTCAGCAATTTAACAGGAAGTGAAGGATTTATATAGAACTTTGTGACCCATCCTTGTTCTTTAACTTATTATAAAATATAATGTTAAGATATATGTATAAATTATATATACACACATATATATGTGACAATAAGGATTGTTTCCATTCTTCTTTTTTCACCCTCCTAATTTCTACACGTACGCATATATTAACATATGTATGCATACCGTATACGTACTAACTAGCTGTTGAAAAATGTTTTCTTGCTTTTAACATGGGGATGTTCCAACTTTCCATGCATAAAATATGACTTTTGCGCATGGCATTTTTGAACTATAGATACTACAATAGATATGACCATTCATAACAGAGTATAGTAACGCAGTTTTCGTAACTGCTATTAAAAATGGTTTGGTTTATTACTTTACTGCTATTTTTCGTCGTCTAATAAAACTGTATTGTATTTTGTTTATGTAAACCCGGATCCACCGACTTGGCTTGCTGAGTCTCGTTAGGTATCTTATGTTGTTGACAAAAAAAAAAAAAAAAAAAAAAAAACTGTATTGTATGTCGCTATTGTGTTATAGTTTAGACTATCATAAGGTTTATGAAAATGCTATAAAACTAATATAATAGCGGTTTTTTGTGTGCCAAGAATGTCCATGTTTGTTGTAATAAGATAATGTGTAGTTTAGGTAATAAAAATATGGGCAAATCGCAAAAATGGCACAAAAAACATGTTTTGTCACAAATATAGCAACAAAGAAGAAAAATCATAAAAATAGCACAAAAACATGTTTTGTCACTAAAGTAGCCATAACCCTTAACCTTAAATACTAAATACTAAATCCTAAACTTTAAATAATAAACTATAAACCCTAAATACTAAACCCTAAACCCTAAATAATAAACCTTAAACTCTAAATAATTAACCCTAAACACTAAATAATATAATGCTATAAAAGTTTTTGTAATTAAAATAATGCTAAAAATATGAATTATTTTTTTGAGTGCTATATTTATGATAAAGTATGTTTTGTGCTTGATGCTTTTTCTCTAACAATATTTAGGGTAAAAGTTTTTTTTTACAAAATTCTTTTAATAGAAATGCAACATGATGATTTCTCGAGAAATCACATCCTAGTATTATTTTCACCCAAACACAATTAACTGTGAAATTCTGATAGGATGCGTTAGTGTTGATATGATCGTACTCTTTACTTTACTGTAAAAGTTTTAATACTATTTTAAATAAAATACCGTTGGTGTTATATATTGACTGTCCAGAATCATAGGCTTATAGCAATTCTATAGTATTAATTAGAATTTTTTATTATGTATTCTATCGAATTTGAATTTGGAATGGTATATCACAAATCAAATCACTAAATCAAAAATATTCATTTAGCTGGTGAAGAGAAATTTCGTGCATTTACTTTAGGAGTCATATTGACCGATTCACGGAAAGTTTATATTTGTTTGGATTTGACGATCTTGATTCAATTTATTAAAAACACTGTCACAAATCGGTTGGATGTCTGACCCACGAGTCGTGAACAAGGCTCTTCTGGAGTCTGGACAAATGAAGGTGCATGAACCGCTCTCACCATTCAGGCAGTCACCATTATTATTTTTTCCATTTTCCACAATTATAATTTGTTTTTTTTTTCTTGTAGATTGTATTTATTTTGGGGCAAATCGCAAAAATAACACAAAATATGTCTTGTCACAAATATAACAATAAAGATCAATAATCACGGGAATTCCAGGTGTATTCACCCCAAAAGTTTTACTTAAGTTCATATCTCTATCAAACTTTGACGTCTTGCTATGGCCACACAAAACTTTAAAATCTAGTTTCATACACACGAATTATTTCATTCTTGGTTAAACTCCATGGCCGTTTAATGGAGATGGATTCCGTCTAATCTATCAGCTAAACCATATTAAAACCTTAAAAACTAGACCAGCAAAATTGAAATCATGTTTTATCAATGGTTTTTGGTTTTTTCTATAATTAAACCAAACTTATATCAAACCAAAACCTAACCCGATTTAACCCACTGACCCAAATATGTTTCCTTCTTCTTCAGTTTGTCGACATAAACAAAATCCTAAAACTGAAAACAACGAACCCTAAATCCCAGAAATACATAATCACAGCAAATCTCGCACTTGGTGGAGCATCAATCGAAGACTAAAATCAGGTGCATGTCACGAAAACGAAATCTTTAGTTTTTCTTCAATTCCGATTTCGCTATTTGTGTAGGAACCGTTTAGTTGATCCTGATGTAATTCACAGATTCATATCAACCTAAACATACAGATCTAGGTTCTCTTGATTAGAAACATTAGATGATCTCACCTTTTACCTGTTTGTTGCAGCGGAAGGAATAGAACAGGTCAGAGATCAGAAAGATGCACCGAGGGATGAATCCTCCAAAGGTTCACACACGCGATCACAAGGAAATGGCTGCTAGACCGAGCAGGAGAGGAGGCGCAGAGAGAGGCTGTGGGTGGCGCAAATCAGCTGAAGAATTAGAGAACTTTTAGGTCAAGTTTTATTCATTAAAACTCCCTTTAGTTCTCATGGGCTTTTGGGCCCAATTCTCAGTTCTGATTAAATCCCTTGGATTTAATCAGGCCCTTTAGTCTCTCCAAGTACCGTAAATGCCTAGCACTTTTACCGTACCTCTGCTAAACCGTTCCTTCGTATTTTCCCGTTAGCTTAGGCGTGTGACCCATATGGGATCATATAATAAAGGCAATAAGTCCAAGACTTATAGATCATGAGCGGACTCTAGCAAGCCATCATGACCCCCAGCATTATATGACTTATGTCTGATCATTGACATACTCTTACTTTCTAGAGACAGTACCGAGATTACTGGACACAATTCCAACAATCTCCCACTTGTACTGGAATCTCTCTGTATTCATAATCCTTTTGTCTCAATATCTCGATTAGTCATAAGGCAAGATTGGTGTCATCCTTATAAAGCCTAATCTTGTTCATCGGACTCTGATTCGATACTGACAATCCAAACGACTCGGGACAGTCCGTTTGAGCATGGCCATGCATTTTCCAGTATTTAAATCTCCGATTGGCCTAGAGATATTCACTCCATTTATATTGGAGGGACAAATCCCGTCTTGTTCCATCACTGTAAACTACGCATTTCATAATACACCCAAACAAGGTCCTTATAACCATCGCAGAACGATAGCGTTAGACAATGATCAAAGTGCATCAGTCCATGTGCAGTCACATGCATGCGAACTCAGGTCTAAGGACTATACTCTATAGTCGTAGTAAGAATCTCTTATGACACAGATATAAATATCCTGAAGAGTTCTTATAAGCGGGTCTTGTCCGGTCGTATGTTCCCAAACATACACCTATGTACTGACTTTGATGCCGCGCATCTATGACACACTGAGACTTTGTCATAAGTCACGTACCAATCCAGTCTCGCACGGTTGTTGGTGTTCCAATTTCAACAACCTTCGACTAGGGACAGGATGATATAAAACATTTATCAAATATAGGGTCTCATGATCAAGCTAAATGACTTCGATGACTCAAGATCAAGTCATTTACTTCGATGACCTATAAAATGGTTTATATCACTTTGGAACGATTATTTCATCACAGTTAAAATAATCTTGAAATAATAATTTCATTAAACATCTTAAATGTTGTTTCAAGAACATATCCAATAACTAAATAAAGCCTTTAATAACTCCCACTGAAATTAAGACTACATCTTAATTTCACTTATCCTACAGCAACAGTCCGCGACTCGTGCTTAGGCCTAAGGAGTGGCTTCGTTAATAGATTAGCAACGTTCTCATTCGTTGAAACTTGCTGATCTACTTAACATCTCTGTCATTTATCTTATGGAATAGGTTATACCTATCCTCAAGGTGTTTGGACCTCTGATGTGCAGCTAGTCTCATCTATGCTGGGAATCACATCAAGTTCAGTGACAAACTCTTCTTTCCAAACAACCTCTTTCGCCACTTCCCAAGCTGCGAAATGTTCAGCTTAAGTCATTGAGTCAGCAACAGTGCCTTGCACCGCCAGATAGACACAAGATATAACCGAACTGTGATCGGAAATCATCTTTGTCTATTGGAAACTTGCCTTTCAAACTCTACCGACTCGTAGCACCTCACTTTCTCCGTAACTCTAGAATTTATCCTTAGTATTCCTAAAATACTTTAGGATATTCTTTACGGCAATCCAGTGATTCTTTGCTGGATTTGACTGGTCTTTACTTGTCTTGCTTAACATTAAAGCAACATCAAACAAGTACGTTTCATGGCATACATGATAGATCCAATTGCCGACGCATATGGAATCTCATCCATGCATTTAAGCTCAGCAGTTATCGTAGGATACTGTATCTTGCTTAACTTAATGCCATGTGAAATTGGCATAAAACCCTTCTTGGATTGCTCAAAAACGTGTAGGACTTTGTCAATTTAAGAATCCTGACTTTATCCTACCAGCTCTTTTGGATCTCTATCTCTGGATCCAAAATCCAAGAACTACGTGGCTTTACCCATGTCATTCATTAAACCAACTCCCAAGCTAGTCCTTTACCGACTACAGCGTTGGGACGTTATATCCGAGAATCAGTATGTCATCGACATACACTATGAGAAATGCAATATCGCTCCCACTAATCTATTAGTAAACACACAGTTCCGCTTCGTTCCTGTTCAAGTCAAAACCTTGACTATTTCAACAGAACGAAGATTCCAACTCCGATATGTTTGCTTCCATCCATGAATGGATCGATGAAGCCAATTTACACAAAATGTAATTCTTCGGAGTCTGGGCTCACTATCGCTTCCTAGGATTTCGCAGATTTGTCGCTTTCAATGATCATCAGATCATGCGAACATTCAATGATCATCAGGCTAAACTAATGACGAGAATTCACTCTCGGATTAGTGACTGATTCTTTCATATCTGCGAACTTCAGGCTCCACAGGTGTAGATTCTACAGAAATCTGTAAATCCTTCCGCTGCTCTCCCTCAATAGGTTAAGCAGCCTCCTGTATTTCTCGAATTTCTTCGAGTTGTACTTTTACTCCCACTGTTCTTCTTGGAAAGTAACTTCCCTTCTTAGAAAACAGAATGGTCGTAAAAGTACCGAGCCTTGGTTTCCCTGAGAAAACTTCGAGTTATACTTTTACTCCCACTGTTCTTCTTGGAAAATAACTTCCCTTCTTAGAAAACAGATTGGATGTAAAAGTAACAAGCCTTAGTTTCTCTAGGACAACCAGCGAAGTAGCACAACTACAAATACTCAGTAAAGACAAATTTGGATCGATTCCAATCCACATTAACGTGGTGTCTTTCAACTGATATTTGTGGAACTATTTCAGTGTAAACTTAGATATTTTAGAGCGTTATTCTTAAATAATATCATGGAAGATTCGTGTGACTCATCTTTAATCATTTCTAATAAGATCTGATTCTTTCTCACAGATAACACCTTCAGGTTTTCAGGAGAAATGAGCTGTGAAACGATTTCACACTCATTAAGATGATCACACAATCAATGACTTAAGTATTCTCACTCGTGATTTAATCCAGAGTCTTAATACTTTTGTCACTCAGATCTTATACTTCATTCTGGAACTCTTTCGACCATGTCAAAGAATTTCGACTTGTGTCTCATCAAATGAACACAGTCACACTCACTGAAGTAATCAGTAGAGACAATGAAGTACAGGAAATTTTCTCTGGCATTACTGCTCATTGGGCCACATACATCAGTATGTTCTAGGTCCAATAAGCCTTTGGGCCTTTCTCTAGCTCGGCTAAGATAGGCCCTTTTCCCTTTGGTCCAGTAAACAGAATTCATGTCTCATAAGATATTTTATCAAATGAGCCCAACAGTCCATGACTATGGGATTTCTGAATCCGACTTACTCTGATGTGACCAAGACTTTATGCCAAGAAAAATCAGGTTTAATTCATCAGATTTAAACCAATTCGGTATTTATGTTACATTTAGGCACTCTTTGGTTTAAAATATAAAACCCATTCCATGAATAGGGTGCTACAATTAATATTTCATTAAGATCAAAAGAACAAAACTTGTCTTTTATCAAAATGAAAAACATTCAAATTCTTACAAGAAAATGAAAGACAATTCTGCTTAAAGCAGGTACATTGTAGCAATTACTTAATACAAAACCAAGCCTAAAAGGGATCTATAAGTGAAAACCCTACGACCGAGGCAGCATCCCAAGCTCCTTCCAGACATGTAGTTTTACTTGCCCTTCCTTCAACGTTCTACTGTTGCTTAGGCTCTGCATATTATCACAAATATCAGTGCCACAACCAGTATCCAATACCTTTAAGGAAGAACTTGAAGTAATAACATGAATACCTGAGGAAGTAGTCTCATACATCGACTTTAACTCCTCATCATCTTCCATGAATTTAATGCAATCTCTCTTCCAATGCCCTGTCTCCTTACAGTAGCAGCACTTACCAACGTAAGAGGTATCTGACTCGGGCTCAGAAGACACACGCTTGCCATGATTCAAAATCTGGACAACTTTGTCTTCACCCTTGTCAGCATTAGGTTTAGTAAACCTACCCTTCTCATTCATGAGATTGTACAGGGTACTCTTCACGCTTGGCTCAACTGTCTTGAGCATATCATGCAGTTCAGTCAGCGTCTTCGTTAAGCCTTTCTTGATATAGTTCTTTCTGAACTTATCATAGCTTGACGGCAGTGACTGCAGAATGATTTCAGTTGCCAACTCTTGGCTAACTGGATAATCCAGTTTCCTCAGGTTATCTATGTAACCCATCATTTTACTGACATGAGGACTCACTGGATTATCATTTGGTAGCTTGCAGCCAGTGAGAGACTTAACCAACTGGTATCTCTCCACCCTTATCTGCTCCTGAAATTTCAATTTCAGGCTGCTGATCATCTCTATTGGCGACTCCATGTTCTCATATTGCTTCCGCAAGTCTGAGTCCATGGTAGCCAATATCAGACCACGCACATCTACCGCATCATTATAATGCTTATTCCAAGCATCATATACTGCATGAGAAGCATTGGACCCAATCCTCACGGGGAGAGCTCTCTCAAGGACATAGTCCTTTCTCTCCTGTCTGAGGACTAGCCTCAGGTTCCGCGACCAAGTCAAGAAATTTGATCCGTTCAGCTTGTCCATCTTAAGGACAGACCGGATCGAGAAAGTGTTTTGATTGTTTGTGCTAGTCATAACTGAAAATTAAGATAAAAGGATTTTAGTTAATACATAACTGAAAATTAAGATAAAAGGATTTTAGTTAATATGTTCAATATGATTAATCTCGTATTAAATTTAATATGATTAATCATGCATTATATTCAATAACATCAGTTACCCTCAATAGAATATAATGATTCCAAGATCCACATATAACTAAGATTAAAGTGGGCCACTGGCCGTCACCCAACCTTAGCTTATATCGGTAAGCCCTATATCGGCTAATTATATCCGTGATATAACTCTTGGTTGTGAATCTGGGCCCGAGGCCCAATCCACTCTGATGTCTCAAGGCCCGGGACTCCCGATGGCCTAGTCAAGAAAACCGGACTATACAGTCATGTAATCATTAATGTCTGGGACTCCCAATGACATTTATGAATCACAAACCGTCTTACCCACGCAAAAGCAGACACCCTCACACTGTAAGGCCATGAATGCAATTGAATGGGCTTCGACAGCTGACATAGCCTGGACAAGACATCCAACGCTTGATATTATTTGAGGTTCGTAGGTTTATTTAAAAAATCATTCCCAAAATAGAAGATTACTATTTCGGGAAACTTTCCATTTTTGGAAACCTACTATTTTTGGAAACTTTCTAAAATTGGAAACTTTCTAAAAACGGAAACTTTCTAACTTTAGAAATTTCTTAAAATCCAAAACCCGCAAATTCAGAAACTTCTATTATAAGAAACTTTCTAATTTCAAAATTCCGGAAACTTTAATTTAAAAACGACTTTATAATTTTATAAAATAGATTTTAAATTAATCTGAAGAAAGACTCAAATAACTGGCCCAATTGTTTTAACTTCTTGGCCCGAGGCCCAAGAATTGGTCCATGTCCAAGACATGACCCAATTGTCCAATTAATTGACATAACCGGTCTGGTTCATTAAAACTGGTCTAACCAAGTTTTAATTACTACGATGACCACAATTGTCAACCGGTTATTTACTAAACCGGAATTTCTCAATTTATTTGGTCCAACCAAATCAAATTAGAAATTCCTGGTTTAGGCACTAAATCCAATATTTCTTTCGACATTGGATTTCTTATCCCGGTTTAACCAGATTTAATAAAATTATTAAAATCTGTTTATTAAACCAGAACGAGGATTTTAATTAAGTTTTGAACCGAGCCTTGAACCGAACCGATTTGGTCACGACGAGGATTTTAATTAAGTTTTGAACCGAGCCTTGAACCGAACCGATTTGGTCACGAACCAAACCGAGTTGGTCGTGACCTAGCTTCCTTCCCAAGAAACCATCGTCCAGCCGCTCAGCCGCGAGCCAACCGATCCGAGATCGAGGCGATGTTCAGCTACGGTCGGGACGATCCATCGGGACGTTCGGGACGGGTCGATGCTTGGCCGGGACGCGACGATCGGGACGAGCCGGACGAGATCACGGACGCGATCGCCAAGCGATCGTGGTCGATCTTTCTCGCACGTCAAGCAAGCATCGGGACATGAGAGAGGCGGAACGGGACGATCCATGATCGGGACGCGATCCGTCTAACGATCGGGACGAGCCACGACCGGGACGCGATCGATCCGACGATCCGACCCAACCGGCCAACTCTCGGCCGTGATAACCAACCGGCCAAGCCGGTCGATCTCTCTTTGGCCGATCAACAAAACCGAGTCATATAGCTCGGTTTTGCGATTTCAAACGTTTGTTCAGGATTCAATTCAGTTTCTTAAGTGTTTTTCTTATCAGTAATGGATTCAAAACACTTCTAAACAGAATAAACAACCTAAACATGAATCTAAAACAAGAAATCCTAAGAACCAATGGCTCTGATACCACTGTAGGAACCGTTTAGTTGATCCTGATGTAATTCACAAATTCATATCAACCTAAACATACAGATCTAGGTTCTCTTGATTAGAAACATTAGATGATCTCACCTTTTACCTGTTTGTTGCAGCGGAAGGAATAAAACAGGTCAGAGATCAGAAAGATGCACCGAGGGATGAATCCTCCAAAGGTTCACACACGCGATCACAAGGAAATGGCTGCTAGACCGAGCAGGAGAGGAGGCGCAGAGAGAGGCTGTGGGTGGCGCAAATCAGCTGAAGAATTAGAGAACTTTTAGGTCAAGTTTTATTCATTAAAACTCCCTTTAGTTCTCATGGGCTTTTGGGCCCAATTCTCAGTTCTGATTAAATCCCTTGGATTTAATCAGGCCCTTTAGTCTCTCCAAGTACCGTAAATGCCTAGCACTTTTACCGTACCTCTGCTAAACCGTTCCTTCGTATTTTCCCGTTAGCTTAGGCGTGTGACCCATATGGGATCATATAATAAAGGCAATAAGTCCAAGACTTATAGATCATGAGCGGACTCTAGCAAGCCATCATGACCCCCAGCATTATATGACTTATGTCTGATCATTGACATACTCTTACTTTCTAGAGACAGTACCGAGATTACTGGACACAATTCCAACAATTTGCACCCAATTCTGGGAATTTTTTTCGTTTTTGATTTTTTGAGTTTGGAATGTATCGGAATCAATTCTGGGAAGTAAGTTGATAGACCCGAGCTCATGTTTTTGTCATGGTTTTAAGAATTTCAGAAACAAGAGTGTTCTATATTCCAAGTGATTTCGCCTGATACTATGGCATTTGCGATAAACAGATGGATGGTGAGGATGATACAGGCGAATACAATTCCGAAACTCCTCCGCTGTCTCCTACAATCAGTGAAGCAGATCATTTTGACGAAGAACGAATGGACAAGTACCAGTTGGAGATTGAGGCTGCTGTAACGCAGTTCCAGGACGAGGCTCCTATTCGTTTTGACCATGTCATTATTTTCTGTAAAATGAATTACTTACGTATCGATGTTGCTCCCTAAACGGGTTGTCAAAAGGGGAAGAAGAGAGGTACATATATTCAGAGGTACAATTTAAGAACCCTAATCCCCTGATTTTTTTTTTTATTTTTTTTTACGATTGGGATAGTTTTGGATGATGGTTTTCAATATTTAAGGCATTGGTAAGATATGTAAGTTTGGTTTAATAAGAGATGTAAGTTTGGTTTAATTATAGCAAAAACCAAAAACCATTGGTAAAACACGATTTCAATTGTTTTGGTCTAGTTTTTATGGTTTTAATATGGTTTAGCAATGGGTTAGACGGAATCCGTCTCAACTAAACGGCCATCGAGTTTAACCAGGAATAGAAGAATTTGTGTGACTGAAACTGGATTCTAAAGTTCTGTGTAGCCATAGCAAGAGGTCGAAGTTCGGTGTAGATATGAACTTAAGTAAAACTTTTTTGTGGGGGGGGGGGGGGGATACACCTGGAATTCCCCAATAATCACAAAAATAGCATTTATTAAAAAATAAGACTAAATTAATACTAATCTTAAATCTTAAATACTAAACCTTAAACCTTAAATAATAAATCATAAACTTTAAATAATAAATTTTAAATTCTAAATATTAAATACTAAACCCTAAATCTTAAATAATAAACCATAAACTCTAAATAATTAACCCTAAAATCTAAATTATATAATGTTATAAAAAATTTTGTAATCAAAATAATGTTAAAAATATCAATTATTTTTTTTGGTGATATATTTATGACAAGTTATGTTTTTTTGTGCTATTTTATGTATTTTTTCTTTATTTTGCTCAACCTCTTAAAATAATACTTACTTTGAAGTTTGAACTATAACGAGAAAGATAGTAGTCGTTTCCCGTTTTTGTATCTAAACTTTTGCTATTATGTTTTTGATTATATATCTTAACATCCACATGAAATATGTCAGAAACCAGTAAACCCATCTGTGTAGCCGGAATCTGCTCAGGCCACGGCGAAATATTACATATAATTCATTTTTCTCATCTAATCGTAAATATTTGGATCCAATAGCTTATGCTTGAAATTTTGAGATGCACTGTCTTGTTACTACTTAGTAACTTATATTAATCTATTTGTCCTTTAAAAAAATATTAATGTTATATGTCAAAAAAACATATTAATGTTATAACTTGCACGTTACAATTGAAGATGACGTGAATACAAACCAAATACGCCTTATTATAAAGGAGTATATATATATTATGTGGAAGAATGTTGTCCATAATAGAATTAGCTGTTGATGGTCCTGAAGAGTATTGTGAGGCAAGTTTAGAGCAGTTTGCAACTGCTGGCGAGCCCAGAAATGGTATGGAATTTGAGTCGAAGGAGGCTGCATACTATTTCTACAGGGAATTTGCTCGATCAGTAGGATTTGGCATCACAATAAAAGCCAAAGAGGTCAGGAAAGTTTATTGATGTCAAAATAGCATGTTCAAGATTTGGAACCCAGCGCGAGTCAAGTGCAGCTATAAACCCGCGATCATGTCCAAAGACGGGTTGCAAAGCTGGTCTGCATATGAAGAGGAAAGAAGACGAGAAATGGGTTATATATAATTTTGTAAAAGAGCATAACCATGTGATCTGTCCGGACGATTTTTATGTTAGCGTAAGGGGAAAGAACAAGCCTGCTGGTGCGTTAGCACATCAAAAGAAAGGCCTTCAATTAGCTCTAGATGAGGAAGACTTGAAGTTAATGCTCGAGCATTTTATGAACATGCAGGATAAGCAGCCTGGTTTTTTCTATGCAGTGGATTTCGACTGTGAAAAACGTATTAGAAATGTGTTTTGGCTTGATGTGAAGGCTAAGCACGACTATTGCAGTTTTTCTAAAAAAAAAAAGAAAAAAAGAAAAAGAAAAAAGAATTAGATGTAATAATCGAATCTCAGTCCAGGACCCAAAAAAAAAAAATCGAATCTCAGTTGGCGTCGAGCGTTGTTGTATGGCACGCTTATCAAAGCCATCGTAAAGGACTTATTGCGATTTTCGTTACATTCTTTTTTTTTGCCTTTTTAAAATTAACAATAAAATGTTTACGTCATCATTTTTTTGACAAAAGAAAAAAAAAATATAAAAAATATATATTAGAAAATAACTAAATACTAAATAGTATATTATCCGAGATCTGGATCCAATCCGGTATCCACTCCAAAAAACGGATATCCAAGATCCTGGATCCGGATCCGGATAATAAAATCACGGATCCGACATAACTGGATCCGGATAGAAAATTTTAAAACCGGATATCTGATATCCGTTTTATATTATATATGTTCTTATAATTTTTTTAGTTTTAATGATAATGAAAGAAGTATGAGCGATTGACTATTGTATGAAATAACCTCATTGTTTTGCTTTGGTCATAAAACGTTATCAATTAGTGAATTTGATGACTAAGATGGTTTGGTTCAGGAGGAAAGATTGACCGGATTGAATTTATTTATGAATGTCTAATACGATTTAAAAATAATAATAAAGCAGTATATCCATTTATTAAAGTCCAAATTAAATTCAAAATAGTTGGTGAATCGGTTTAGTACGTAAAAAATAATCCGATTTAAATAACATTTTAAAATAATAATTTAAAAAATTTTAATCAAATTCCGGATCAGAACCGGATATCCGGTATTTTACGGATATCTGAAAACCGGATATCTGGATAGTTTAGATCCAGATAGTAATATTGCATATCCAACGGATCTATATACTTCAAAAAGCCGGATATCCAGATCCGTCCTAAATAGTACTCCTTAGGAAGCACTTCAATAAGAAACCTAATAAATGACTCTTGCCTTAAAAATGCGGAAGTCCAAAAGGCATCCAAATAGTACTCTTCAATCAAGATTAATGCCTGGCTTTATTTGGGCAAAACCACAAAATAATTATTTTACATATATAAAATTAACTTCTTCTGACGTCACATTTAACACATCAAACAATTACTTTTGTTTGTTTGTTGATTAAATTAACGCTGAATTTTTTTCGTCTTTCCTATAATTAGACAGACACAGTAAGTTGCTTCGGACTAGGTTTACCCTCTAATGTTGACACTGAAACATGTAAGAAAGCCAACGAGACTAACAGAAACGACAAACTTAAATGTATTCTTCATTTTAATTAAACTGAAAGTATGTACAAGTGTATTTATACTATCCAACTCTACTCTCTCTGTACACTATACAAGTATAAGAAGCTATACAAAATGTAATATGTACAATGTACACTTAATAGTCCCCCTCAAGATGGCGTTAAGATGTTAATCAAACCCATCTTGGACATAAACTTTTGGAAGAGAGTCGGATAGAGAGCTTTGGTGAAAGGATCAGCCAGTTGATTGTCAGTCCGGACATGAAGCGTTTTCAGTTCACCTGCTTCAAGTTTCTCACGAATAGAATGACAATCCTTTTCAATATGTTTAGTTCTCTCGTGAAAAACTGGATTCTTGGCAATATGGAGAGCTGCAGTGCTGTCGCAGTATAGAACTGGAGTTGTCGGAGAAGAGATGCAGAGATCATTGATCATCCGAGAAAGCCAGACTACTTCTTTAGCCGTGATTGACATGGCCCTGTATTCAGCTTCTGCAGAGGATAAGGAGACAACATCTTGCTTCTTAGATCTCCAAGAAACAAGAGAGTCACCAATGAAGATACAGAAACCCGTAACTGATCTTCTTGTGTCAGGACATTGAGCGCAGTCAGAATCACAAAAAGCTTTGATGTGGAAATCATCATCAGCAGGGTAGAATAATCCTTGCCCAATATTACCTTTAAGATAGTGTAGAACTTTATAAGCAGCTTTAAGGTGTGGTTGGCGAGGAGAAGAAGTGAACTGACACAGTTTGTTAACAGCAAAACAGATATCATGACGGGTAATGGTGAGATACATGATGTTAGAGTCAAGATTAGCACTTTCCTAAAAAGGCCTATTCATGAGTTTAGGTCGGCCCAGAATGGAAAGTCGGTATTAAAGCCCAAGGCGGTAAAACCTAGGTTAAACCGAACTCGGGATAACCGACTTACATTAGGGTTAGGATGGTGTTGAATGAAAGGCGCCGCGCACCAAAGTCGGAAAAAGGGAAATATTCCACCTAAAGATAAAGGCGATATTCTAGGAAATATTCTGTATTTATCTTATTTTCCTTTTTTATGTAAACCGACTTGTAACCCTATATAAGGGAACCCGATATTCATTCAATGGATACGCTTTTCTTAATATTTTTCGGCTTGAGAGACTTTAGAGCGGCTTTTGACCTAAAATCTCTCCGGCGACTTTCTAACCATTCCTCACCGGCTTCTATCTCGGAAACGCCGGGTTACAAACCCTAATTTCCCAAATCTCACCGTGTTCTTAAATTCTTCTTTTAGAATCCCTAATTCCAAACCCTAAAACTCTTTCTATCTTTAGATAGACCGAGTTGAGATCTTACAATTGGCGCCGACTGTGGGGATTTCTAAGAGAAATTTCTGAAATGAGATGTCGGGAAACGGTAACGAAACAGATTCGGAAAACCCTAAGGTTGACCTAAGCGACCATGAGGGAAGTGATTACAACCAGAGTGATCACGAAGATGATGCGGCCAAAGGCGGCAAGCAGCCGCGAAACACCGCCAAGACCAAAGCTCGGGATGACGGCAAACATGCCCCGTCACTCAGCGAAACAGAGGCTCAAATCGAGCAAGACAAGACCTTAGCCACTCTAATGGCCAAGATCGAGTCACAGAACGACTTGATCAAAACGTTCTCAAAGAAAGTCGACATACTGCAGACAGAGCAAGCAAAAATCCTTTCAGGACAACGGTCGAGAAAACCCAGGAGAGAGGTGCCTTCAAAGGTGAAAGACAAAGTCGCTAGACGACTGGTCTATAGCACATCTGAGGAAAGCCACCATGAACAGAGCCACAGCAGCGAATCCAGGAGCAACCCGCGTAAGGAAAACGGCAAGGATACTCGCGAGCGGAGCTCACATCGGAGGGAAGGTTCTGAAAGACCCAAACGGAGCGAAAGTCAGAGACATAACAACCAAAGTGATGAGAGGTATTCACCCGACAGAGAGGAACATACCAGTCACCAGACACGGGACGTGCACCACAGACGAAATTCGCGACGTGAGAATGGCTCGCACCGAGACAACTATCGCCACGAGCGGGGTATGTCATACGAGAAAACTCACGGAACGTCTATTCGCGGAGCAAGTCGCAACCATGTCGAAAAACAACTGATTGAGCTCAAAGACACCCTAAAAGAATTAAAAGGGGAGGTCCATGGCGTGAAGGGGTCCGCACCCGAGATAGACCGAATCATCGAGGAAACTCGTAGGACTCCCTTCACCTCGCGCATCACGAACACATATATCAGGCAAAGAGAGAAGCTCAGGCTACCGATGTATGACGGCACCAAAGATCCAGCGACCCATCTCACAACGTTCAAAATCATGGCGGCAAAGGCACGGTTCTCATCAAGCGAGGAACGCGACATCGGCTTCTGCCAACTATTCACCGAAACCCTGGAAGGAGACGCGCTAAACTGGTTCTCCCGACTTCCATCCAAGTCAATTGATAGCTTCTCGGACCTCACATGGGCATTCGTAAGGCATCACTTTGCCTACATTCGTAAAGACACTTCGCTAAGCGCGTTAATGTCGATGACGCAAGAGAAGAAGGAAACCTTGAAAGATTTCGTAGAAAGGTTCAGAGCGGTGATGACACGAGCTGAGGCACCAGATAAGTTCACTATCGCAGCCCTGACAAACGCCGTCTGGCACGAATCGCCATTTTACCAAGATTTAGTCATCAACCCGCCACTAACTATCGAGGACGCACTTCATCGGGCAAACAAATTCGTGGAATTGGAGGAGAAGAAGGTCGCATTGGCAAAGAGATTCGGTCCTGGCAAACATGCAGATAAGAAGGAGGAAAGAGAACCCAGGCAGCATTACGACGGTAAAAGCGCCAAAACAATGGTTGTAGACGGCACCGACAAATCCCGGTCATCAAAGCCGTGGAATAAAAGAGGGAAAGAGGCGAAGAAGGCGCAAGCAGCCTCCGCTACGGGGGACAAGTACTGTGAATACCATCAAGCTACGTCGCACGACACGGCTGAATGTCGGAATCTCAGAAACGCACTCTACTCCCGACTTTCCAATGAAGAAATCAAGGCGGCCATCGAAAGGTTGAAGAAGGAAGAATCGGGACAGAAGGAAGACAAAGCCGACGAGCAGGCTCCCAAGCAAGATAAACCGCCACGGCGTATCAAAAGCATAGCTTTGAAGCGTAACCGTGAAGCAGAAGGGGAGGACGACGAAGAAGAAATCCCCAAAACCATCCGAAGAATCAACATGATCATGGTCGGTCTAATCTCCGTAAACAACTCGGTCAGGTCAATCAAGGTCTATGAACGCCTAGCATTGGCCGCGCAAAAAGCACCTCAACCAATCCTATCAGATGATCCGCCCGTCATCTTTACCGACCAGGACCTCTATGGAACTCACTACCCTCATAACGACCCGCTGGTGGTCGAGCTTCTGATCGGAAGTTGCCAAGTATCTCGAATACTGGTGGACACCGGGAGTTCAATAGACTTAATTTTCCTAGATACACTCAAGAAGATGGACATTAAGGAGGAAGATATCAAGCAGAAGGCCAAGCCGCTCACCGGGTTCACAAGTGAGACGACGTACACAATTGGAACGATCAAGTTGCCTGTCTTCGCAGGAGGAGTTAACAGATTGGTGAGGTTTCACGTCATTGACAAGCCAACCATCTATAACGTGATCCTTGGAACTCCATGGCTATACAGCATGAAGGCGGTATCCTCGACGTACCATCAATGTCTGAAATTCCCGACACCCAAAGGAATTCAGACAGTCAAAGGATGCCAGAGCGCAAGTCGGTCGTGTTTCGCGAGAGAACATAAGATCAGGGTGCCTTCCTGCATGATCAACACAGAACACGGAAGAAAAGGACCGGAGAAAGAACTGATCCAGCAAGTCATCATTGACGAATCAGATGCAAGCAAGTGTGTGGGCATTGGCGCAGGATTACCGGACGACATCAAAGAGGAACTGATCACCTTCCTACAGCAAAATGTTACAACGTTTGCGTGGACAATGAAGGATATGAAGGGTATTAACCCAACCATTACAACTCACGAGTTGAATGTCGATCCGACCTACAAGCCAGTCAAGCAAAAGAGGCGAAAACTCGGCCCAGAAAGGGCTAAAGCAGTCAACGATGAAGTAGAGAAGCTACTCGAAGCCGGTTCAATCCAAGAAGTCAAATATCCTGACTGGCTGGCCAATCCAGTGGTCGTGAAGAAGAAAAACGGGAAGTGGAGAGTGTGTGTCGACTTCACGGACCTCAACAAAGCTTGCCCCAAGGATAGTTTCCCGCTGCCGCACATCGACCGACTTGTTGAGGCGACGGCCGGGAACGAACTGCTATCATTCATGGATGCGTTCTCAGGGTATAACCAAATCCTCATGAACCCAGACGACAGAGAAAAGACGGCCTTCATCACTGAACGAGGCACGTATTGCTACAAAGTCATGCCTTTCGGCCTCAAAAACGCCGGCGCCACCTACCAGCGGCTGGTAAACCGGATGTTTGCAGGGCAACTTGGCGCAACAATGGAAGTTTATATCGACGACATGCTAGTCAAATCTCTGATTGCCTCTCAGCATGTCGGTCATTTAAAGGAATGTTTCAACATCCTTAACCGATACGGCATGAAACTTAACCCAACCAAGTGTACATTTGGGGTGACATCGGGAGAGTTCCTAGGATACGTGGTAACTCAGAGAGGAATAGAAGCTAATCCAAAGCAGATCACAGCCATAATCGACTTACCATCTCCCAAGAACACTCGAGAGGTACAACGCCTCACTGGCCGCATAGCCGCCTTGAACAGGTTTATATCCCGGTCAACGGATAAATGTCTGCCTTTTTACGAGCTCCTACGAGGGAACAAAAGATTCGTGTGGGACGAGAAGTGTCAAGAAGCCTTCATCCAACTCAAGGACTACTTGTCGAACCCGCCGATACTGTCTAAACCCGAGAATGGTGAGACATTACTACTTTATATCGCCGTTTCAACAACAGCAGTGAGTGGCGTGCTAGTTCGGGAAGATCGAGGAGAACAGAAGCCGATCTTCTACGTCAGCAAAACAATGAACGGAGCCGAAACCAGGTATCCTGCAATGGAAAAACTGGCTTTCGCAATCGTCATCTCGGCACGGAAGCTGCGACCTTATTTTCAGTCACATCCGATTGCTGTATTAAGCAGTCAACCTCTTCGAACGATACTTCATAGCCCGGGACAGTCTGGTCGTCTAGCCAAGTGGGCAATAGAGTTAAGTGAGTACGACATCGAGTACAGGAACAGGACAACCGCCAAGTCGCAGGTAATAGCTGATTTCCTTGTCGAATTATCACCTGAATTGGATGTCGGTACCGAGACAGAAGACAAAAATTGGAAACTGTTCGTTGACGGGGCTTCATCTAAAAAAGGAGCCGGAATAGGGATACGTCTCATATCGCCAACCGGCGAGATATTAGAGCAGTCATTCAAACTAGGATTCACGGCTTCTAACAACACAGCCGAGTACGAAGCTTTGTTAGCCGGTCTCAGACTAGCCAGGGAAATCGGAGTACGACATCTCTTGGCCCACTGTGATTCCATGCTTGTAGCCAACCAGATCAACGGCGACTACGAAGCTAAAAATGAACGAATGGAGGCTTATCGAAAGACGGCATTGGAACTCACCAGTTCCTTCGAATTCTTCGACATTGTCCAAATACCAAGGAAGGAGAATGCCCGGCAGATGCACTTGCGTCGCTGGCATCTAATCCCAATCTCTGTCGACGGATCCCGGTAGAAACGATCCACGAGCCAAGCATCCCGCCCCCTGAGAGCAATCAGGAAGAAACTGAAGAAACGATCCTGAGTGATAAGGACGACATGTGCTACAATATTCGAGCAAAGGGCATAGACCTCATCGCTGTCCTAACTGGCGACAACAAGGACTGGCGACTTCCTATAAGAGCATACCTGACAGAAGGGAAACTCCCAGAAGATAAGTGGGAAGCACGACGACTTAAAGTCAAAAGAGCGCGATACACTATACATGAAGGTATCCTCTACAAGTATTCTGCTAACAAGATCCTCCTCAGATGCATAAATGGAGAAGAAGTAAGTCGAGTTCTCGAAGAAACGCACTCTGGAGCATGCGGAAACCACTCCGGAGGCAGGTCTCTCGCCCTCAAAATCAAGTTGAATGGTCACTATTGGCCGACTATGATAACCGACTGCGAGACCTATTCTAACAAGTGTGAAAAGTGTCAGCGACATGCGCCATTCATACATCGACCAACAGAGCTACTCACAACGTCAACCGCGGCTTACCCATTCATGAGATGGGCAATGGACATCGTTGGACCATTACCATTACCCAATCAAAGACGTTTCCTGCTCATTATGACCGACTGCTTCACAAAGTGGGTGGAGGCCAAGGCTTACGTCGCCATCCACGATGTCCAGGTTTAAAATTTCGTCTGGAAATACATAATATGCCGCTTTGGGCTACCATATGAGATCGTCACAGATAACGGGTCGCAATTCATCTCGAAAGTATTCGAAGGATTCTGCAAGAAGTGGGATATACGCCTTAGCAAGTCGACACCAAGGTATCCTCAAGGTAATGGCCAAGCCGAAGCTACAAATAAAACCATCATTGCCGGCATCAAAAAACGCCTTGAAAGCAAAAAAGGAGTTTGGGCAGATGAGTTAGACGGAGTCCTCTGGTCGCATAGAACGACACCCCGCAGCGCAACAGGAGCCACCCCATTTTCCTTAGCCTTTGGCGTAGAAGCAATGGTACCGGCAGAAGCTAACATTTACACTCTCCGCCGCTCTCTCATGCCGCACCATACCAATATCAATGAAAAGATGCTAATCCAAGCCCTTGACACTCTAGAGGAAGAACGGGATCGAGCCCTACTAAGAATTCAAAACTACCAACTACTCGCAGCTCGGTACTACAATCAGAAAGTCAAGGAACGCCATTTTCAAGTCGGTGATTTCGTCCTCCGCAAAGTATACGAAAACACCAAGGAGTGGAAAGCAGGGAAACTTGGGGCGAAATGGGAAGGACCCTACAAAGTCACGAAAGTCGTCAAACCGGGAGTCTACGAGCTTGAGTCAATGAAAGGCAAGGCTTTACCTCGATCCTGGAACTCGGCAAGCCTGAAGGAGTACCACTAAGACGGCAAGGCGCCAAAAAAAAAAAAAAAAAAAAAAAAAAAAAAAGATTATGTACTGGGAACTACGAGTGACTTGATTCTTCCTTGGGAGATACGTAGGCAGCCTTTACCGGCACAGTCACAAATCTAATAAAATCCTTATTTTTCAGATAATTTACCGTCTTGAAAGACAGGCAAAGCCAAAAATCAGGTAAAATCTTTCTCTAGTATTCAAATATTTGATAATATACTAACAAAGCCGAGTATCAACTCGCAAAAAGCCGAGTATCAACTCGCAAAAAGCCGAGTATCAACTCGCAAAAAGCCGAGTATCAACTCGCAAAAAGCCGAGTATCAACTCGCAAAAAAAAGCCGAGTATCGACTCGAAAAAAAACGAGCAAACGACTCGCATCATTAGCATCATGCCTCCTGGCCAGGGGCGTGATCTTCCTTGCGCACGAGGTGCACATCGTGGTAAGGAAAAGCCGGGATCCGTCCCGCAAATTCTTTGCGGTGGGTGATAACAAATAAGTCGAGCACAGCATCGCACATTCTCCCGCCCTAAGAATAAAAGCCGAGCACTAGTAAGTCTCGCAAACCGCCTCTTGGCAAAAGTCGCTAAATAATTTAGAGTTTGACGACAAGCCTAATACGAGATTAGTCTGACTATTTCAAAAGTCACTAAATCGTTTAAAGGACAAAACTTAAATACGATTCTTAAACCACCTTATGGCAAATTCAAAAATTATCCAGAATAGTTTTGAACAATTGCCGACTTAGTGACGAAAGACGCTACAAGTTTTAATACAGTAGTACGACTTGGTCACATAAATCGATAAGTCACTATTTGTTTGAAATTTGTCAGAACAATCTTAAAACAGTGGTCCGGCTTGATTTACAAGTCGCTATATGTTAGATTTGTCAGAACACTTTCGATACAATAGCCCGACTTGGTTAAAGATTAACAAAAGTTATTACTTATTCAAAGCAAGTTTAAAAGCAATGAAAGTCGCTAGAAATTGCCAAGAAGTAAAACTTCATAAGTTAAACTTTCCGCGAAGCGGAATCGAAAGTCTTACAAGAAATAATAATAAAAATAAAAGGTTCGATACAAAAACCAATTACAACGAAGGAAAAGAGTCATTCCGTATCAGTCGGCAACTTCTCGCCATCTTTAGCTTCCTGCGTAGTAGCAGCGCTATCAAGAGCCGCGACCTCAGAACTAACAGACTGGACGAGTCCAATAGGAACCGCCTCCGGGATTATCCCACGGTTGGTTCCAAACTCATCAACAGTACGCGGGACGGGAGGAGGAGAATCATTGAGAAGATTGAGAAGAGGATGGCGGATAGGAGAAAGAACAAACGTAAGTTCTTCCTTGGTCACGACCTCTGTCTCATCGATCTTGGCATTCACCGCGACTTCGTCAGCGGCAACTTGATCCAGGAGAGACTGGGGAAATGATATGCCTTCACCGCTAAGCTTATTCAGGCAGTTCTTTAAACCAGAAACCTGAGCTTGCTCAACCTGCAGGGCAACGGCAACATCCTGATCCTTCACATACCGTTGAAAGAGATCGAAATGAGTTTGTGCCTTCGCCCTGACAGCGGCCTCGACCCTATCCCTTTCCTTCCGAATCATGTCGGAGTAAAACTTTTGCTGGTGTTCCATTTTCTTTTGCAACTTGAGAAAGTCGACTTTCGACTTCTCTTTAGCAAGGCTCAACTCCTTTTCGACACCACGCAACTTATCCGCAAGTACCGCGTTATTCGCCGACAGAACCTTTTGTTCTTCCTTAGCTTTCTTGAGAAGCTCATCCCGCTTACTTACCGCGTCGGCCATCTTTTTAGCGCTCCAAGAACTTTCGAGAGCAACACGGTTTGATGCCGCAATCATCTAAAAAACAAAGCAAGGATTTCTTATCAGCAAAAAGAAAGAACCAACAAACGACGTCCAAACCAAAAGGACTTACTGTTGCTTCGGCATGCTTCAACCGAAGAATGGCGTCGGAGTGTGGAAGCTCTCGCAGAACCGGCCAATCTCTCTCGTTTCCACGGACACAAGTCAACATGTCGAAACACGCCCGCGGGTTGTCAATTAGCGGGACCTCGCTCTCATACTGGTATGCAAAGTTATGGATCGTAGGTCGGGAATCTCCTTCCTTTATAGGGGCTCGAGGACGGACATGAACAATCTCCTTGCTAGAAACAAAGGGTTTTGTGTTACCATAAGCATCGACGACATCTCCGGTTTCCTGATAAAAACGTTTCCACGGGTCCAGGCTCTTTTCGGTCTCATCGGTAGCCGTCGCATCAGGGATAACAGATTTATCGGTTGTAGTAGCCTTCTTTGTCGGCTTTCCTTGGTCGGCTCTACCTTCCGCAGATCGCTTCCTGGATGGAACCTTTGGAGGAAGTTTGGAAGATGGGACCGTCGCCTCCGGTTGGATAGTCGCCGCGACCTGAGAAATGATCGACTTATCTCCCGCATCCGCCAGATGACTTCCGCCTTGAGACGATGCAGATACGTTTTTCTCCTTCACCGGTTTGGCAGGGGATGAAGATTTAGACGAGATTTTCTTCGAATAGTCGACTGATTCGATTCTTTTCACCTTACCCATCCTCCTCGGTTTCACAAGCTGTTCCGGTGTAACCTTCGTCTTGGTATTCCACTTCACTAAAGAAACAAGGAAAAGAGAAGAGGAATCAGTAAACTGACTCCAATAGTATCAAATATCGACATAAGAGTACCTTTGGAAATTCGAGGGAGAGACTTGCCGATCCGATCTCGAGAGAAATCTGACCACTTACGGAGACCGAGGGATTGGATCTTTTGAAGAATCTGAAAGAAGTGATCAGGGAACGGCTTGAGAAATGGATGATGCACTGCAAAAACAAAACGGAATTGAGTAAATCATCCACGTTCATATCGGCAAGATCAGAACGATATCTACCAAATTTTGTATTCCATGACGATCGGATAAGGTCTCTAAGATCGTCAGGAACAACCAAGGGAGACATCTCGACGTAAAAGTAATGTCGCTGCCAGTTGTTAATCTTGCTAGGCGCGTCAGTCACCACTCGATGACCATTCTTCATCCTAACTGCAAAGCAACCAGGACTGGTCTTCGACATCCGATTGATTGAGGTAGCTTCTTCAAAGAAACCAACGGTGATTGTCACGTCGATCTCGGCACCAAGCACAAGGAGGCCAACCATATGGCAAACCGCGACAGCCGATAACTGAGAAATGGCAATTTCCCGGCGATGGCAGTAAGATATCAGCAGGTCGGGAAGCGGGAACCAACAGCGGCTTCCCCCAGTGTCGGTGTTAATAAAATACGACTCGTACAAAGTCAGATAGCCCGGCGGAGGATTCCAAGGACGGTCAAGCTTACCGGGAACAATAAAGCTGATTCTCGGATCTGCTCCACATCCCTGGAGCGTATAGGTTATCGACTTCTCATCCGACCGAGTTTCGAAGACATTGTCAAACATCTGAGGAAAATAAGTATCGGTGCCGGCGTCACCATCATCAGAATCAATCCCCTCTATATCTACATCTTCGTCAGAACCTTCTGGATCCGAATCCCGAAGCTGCGAAATAAGAGGCTCACCCTGACCAGAGCCTTCTGCGTCACCCGACTGAAGTGAAAGCTCTCGACGATAAATAAACTCTTCAGCTGCGCGATAGCCGGGATGACCTCTCAAATCAGAGGACGTGGTAGCAGATGACGAACTGGATGAAGTATTGTGACGACTTGAAGAACCAGAAGACACGGGAACGACTTCCTTATCTTTACTTCCCGAGCAACGGATCAAAGACATAATTGATGAAGAACAAATGAAGAACACTAAACAGCGAACGAGGTTCGATCTAAACAACCTAGAAACCTAAGGAGGAGCGACGGCGGAAAGGCAACCGGAAAATAAATATGGTAGAGAGAAGAAATTACCTTTCAAAACTCTTCACTCGGGCAGAATGAAGAAAATGAGAAGTGAGAAGGGGCTATTTATGCTGAAAATGACGGCACAGGACTCGAGGTAATAATTACCTAGGTGACGCTTCGAGTTTCGCACCTATCCGACCAATTGAACCAAGAATCAATTCCGGTTTCATCTGATCTTCTCCGGTTTAGATCAAGTTATCAGATTTAGCAAAGCTCAATAAGAGATGGGCCTGAGCAAAAGCGAAGCCCGACCAATGAAGAAAATGGGCCTGTAAACTCATAATCATAAACCATAAGTTAACTCCTCGCACTGACGACTTGAGTACAAGCCGCCACACTGGGGGGGGGCTTATTGTTAGAGTCAAGATTAGCACTTTCCTAAAAAGGCCTATTCATGAGTTTAGGTCGGCCCAGAATGGAAAGTCGGTATTAAAGCCCAAGGCGGTAAAACCTAGGTTAAACCGAACTCGGGATAACCGACTTACATTAGGGTTAGGATGGTGTTGAATGAAAGGCGCCGCGCACCAAAGTCGGAAAAAGGGAAATATTCCACCTAAAGATAAAGGCGATATTCTAGGAAATATTCTGTATTTATCTTATTTTCCTTTTTTATGTAAACCGACTTGTAACCCTATATAAGGGAACCCGATATTCATTCAATGGATACGCTTTTCTTAATATTTTTCGGCTTGAGAGACTTTAGAGCGGCTTTTGACCTAAAATCTCTCCGGCGACTTTCTAACCATTCCTCACCGGCTTCTATCTCGGAAACGCCGGGTTACAAACCCTAATTTCCCAAATCTCACCGTGTTCTTAAATTCTTCTTTTAGAATCCCTAATTCCAAACCCTAAAACTCTTTCTATCTTTAGATAGACCGAGTTGAGATCTTACACATGAGTTTCCCAACCAACCGTCTGTAAGGTTCCGCGTCAGGGAGTTTCTCGCCAGTTTCAGCATCAAGTTGGATACTGGGATCCATGGGAATCGAAGAAGGATTACAACCAAGAAGACCAGGATCAGTCAACATTTCAAGAACATACTTGTGCTGGCATATAGAGATTCCCATTGTGGTCCTTGCAATCTCAAGGCCTAAGAAATATTTGGGTTGTCCCAAATCTCGAAGTTTAAAACAATGCTGAAGCTGAGAGATAAATGTGTAGACATCAGGTTCATGAGAGCTAGCAATGATGATGTCGTCGACATAAACCAAGACCAAAAGGTACTTGTTAGCAGCAGAACAGAGAAACAGGGTATGATCACCATTGATTTTCTCAAAACCAAGTCTAAGCAAGGTACTTGAGAATTTGAGAAACCATTGCCTAGAAGCCTGTTTCAAACCATAGATGGATTTCTTCAACTTCAGAACTGCATTAGATGGGAGTTTGTCCCCCTTTCTTGTTGCATATCCTGGAGGAAGAGTCATATATATTTCTTCAGTCAATTCTCCATTGAGGAAGGCATTGGAAATATCAAGTTGATGAAGAAACCATTTCTTCTTAGCTGCAAGGGCAAAGATAGTTTTGACAGTAACCATCTTAGCCACTGGAGAGAATGTGTCGATGTAGTCAACCCCTTCTTGCTGAGTGTAGCCTTTAGCAACAAGACGAGCTTTATATCTTTCCAAACTACCATCAACATGAAGTTTGAGTTTAAAAACCCATTTACATCCAACAGGTTTCTTTCCTTCAGGCAGAGAACAAATGTCCCAAAGTATCAAGGCCTTCTAGAGATTCAAACTCCTCAGTCATAGCATTGCACCATTCCTTGGATTTCTTTGCTTCAGTAAAAGTATGGGGAGCAGAAACGAGAATAGTGTTTATAAAAGAAAAATGAAAATAAGACAGCTTATCATAGGATAGATAAGCTGCGAGAGGATATAAAGAATGAGAAGATTGGCACAGATAGTCCTGCAAATAAGAAGGTTGCTTACGGACACGGTGAGACACAGTTGCCAAAGGCAAGCCTGTATCAGAGGGTGAAGTTGCCAAGGGCGATGTATCACCAGGAGATGGATTCACAGAGTGTGAACTATCATCAGGAGAATTTGCAGGACTTGGAAAGAAAGCCTTTGCTGTATCAGAAATAGAGGAACTAGCAAAGGGGAAAATGTGTTCATGGAATATGACATGCCTGGAAATGGAAATGCTATTAGACTCAAGATCAAGTAATTTGTACCCTTTATAGCCTGAAGGATAACCTATGAAGATGCAAGCTTTTGCTCTCGGGTCAAACTTCAGTCTACCTTTAGGGGAGGTACTTTTGTAACAAAGACATCCAAAACTTTTCAAGAAATGATAGTCAGGAGGTTTATGCATAAGCAACTCATATGGAGATTTGTTATTGAGGTTTGGAGTGGGTAAGCGGTTGATAAGAAACACAGAGGTTAAGACACACTCTCCCCAATAAGAAAGAGGAAGATTAGATTGAAAAAGGAGAGCTCTAGCAACATTTAAAATGTGCTGATGCTTTCTCTCTACAACAGAGTTCTGTTGAGGAGTTTCAGGACATGAATGGAAAGGAAGAATGCCCTTGGTTTTGAAAAATTTCTCAAAAGACAACTCATGAGCATTATCAGACTAACAAACTTGACTGTTTTGTTAAATTGATTTTCTATCAAGGTAATGAATTCAGGAAACACAGTCAAGACATCAGATTTTAATTTCAGCAAGTAAATCCAAGTGGCACGGGTGTGATCATCGACAATGGTCAGGAAATATTTAAAACCAGTATGAGTAACTTCAGAGAAGGGCCCCCAAACGTCAATATGAACTAGATCAAAAGGTTCTTTACTCATATTATGCTCAGATGGAAATGATAAACGTTTTTGTTTAGCTTGATGACATACATGACAATGAAAGGAATTATTATATTTAGATTTACTCAGAGACAAGTGATCAGAAAGTAAATCAAGTCTAGACATTGATGGATGACCTAAACGAGTATGCCAAGTAGTAGAATCTATGACAGGGCAAGCTATTTGATTCTGAGCATAAGTAGTAGCAGGAATTAAAGAACCTGAATCAAGAACATAAAGGTTGCATACTTCTCTACCCTTGCCAATCATCAATTCCCGAGTAAGATCCTGGATAAAGCATGCAGAAGAAGTGAAACCAACCATGGAATTAGTATCCTTAGTTAAAGCACTAACACTCATAAGATTGAAACGAAAGTCAGGAACAAACAAAACATTGTTCAGAATTATGTTCTTGCTAAGTGCAATGGGACCTATTCCAACAATGCTCACTGAGTTACCAGTTGGAAGAGTAACAAAAGTATTGGAGAGAGGTTTTAGATGAGAGAAAAGAGATTTATTGTGACACACATGATGAGTTACCCCAGAGTCAATTACCCATGAATCACTTGAGACTAAAGCATTTCCAGAGGAAAGTAAGAAAGGCATGCCAATGAGTGAAAAAGTATATAGGGGTAAGAAAGTACCAGACACTTTAGAAGCGGATGGTACAGCTGAAGGTGAAGCAAGAATTCCATCATGTGGTGGTGTAACACTCTGACTGTGAAGTTGTGAACTGAAGTAAGCAATGAACTGTTGCATTTGCTCTGGTGATAGAGAGTTAGGAACCTGAGAAGGTGGATTAGTACCAACAGATCCAACAACAGATTGATCACTGTGATTACTCTCTTGGGCAGAAGGAGTCTGGCCACTCAAACTCATGTTAGCAGAAACAGGTGCATTTTGTTTTGGTTGATATCCTTTCTGTTGATATCCCTTTCCCTTTGGCTTCATACCGGGTGGATATCCATGGATTTTGTAGCACCTATCAACTATATGGCCTGCCATACCACAGTGGGTACACATTGGACGAGATTTCGAGTTATTGCCATATGAGTTTTAGGAGACCTGAAAAGCAGATGGATCAACACCACTTTGAGAAGAAACTCTTGCTGAGCGTTGACTGTCGTCTTGATCAAGAATGTTGTACACTTCAGAAAGAGATGGTAGACTTTTCTTCATGAGGATTGACTGCGGATATGATCATAACTGTCATTAAGCCCCATCAGAAAATCTATCACTCTATTGTTGTCATTCTGAATCAAAAGTTCTTCAACAGTTCTACCAGGAACTTGTAAGCTAGTCAACTCTTCCCATAGTGATTGCATTTGAGTATGATAAGAAGATAAATCCATACTCCCTTGTCGTAGAGAATGTATCTGATGTCTGAGCTTGTAGAGTCGTGGCAAATTGGATTTGTGAAATCTCGTGTGAAGATCCTTCCAAATATCTGAAGCAGCTTTGAAATAAAGCACACTAGTGTAGATCTTTTTCGAGACACAGTTAAGAAGCCATGACTTCACCATACTATTGCAACGACACCAGATTTTATAATAAGGATCATTCTCAGACGGCATTGCTATCGATCCATCTATAAAGCCTATCTTATTCTTCGCCTCTAAGCTAGTAGTCATAGCAATTATCCAGATTCCATAGTTTGTTCCATCTAGAGGTTCAACAGTCAAGACTAGTCCTGGATGATCCGAATTGAGTAGATGATAAGGACTGTGGATATTATCAGGAGAGTCTGATACCTCGAAGTGAGATGAAGAACGATGCGGAGTGTGGATAATCTTTGCTCGATCATTGGATCCATATCCAGTAGAGTGTTGGTTGAATCCTTGAGCATTATTGCGAGGTGGAGATGAATCAATATCATCTTGAATCGGAGATGAAATCCGGTATTTAGAAGCGCATTTTCGTTTTCCCATGGTTAATCGAAAGAATGATTCGATTCGAAGAAGATCGGACGAAATCGAAGCTGATTATGACCAAGAGAATCGAAAAATGAACGGAAAAGTGATTATCGGAGATCGATGTGAGCGGAAGAGAATCGTGGAGACAGAATCGAAGATTGAAGGCGAGACAATGAAGATCGATCAGCTGGAAAAGCTAGATTCGATCGATGAAGAATGAAGAATGGAGTTTATCGAAGAAGGATCATCGAGAGCTGAGCTCTTGCTCTGATACCATAACAGAAACGACAAACTTAAATGTATTCTTCATTTTAATTAAACTGAAAGTATGTACAAGTGTATTTATACTATCCAACTCTACTCTCTCTGTACACTATACAAGTATAAGAAGCTATACAAAATGTAATATGTACAATGTACACTTAATAGAGACGATGTTTCGCTACAGTCACTTTTTCAATCAAGAAATCCAGCTTTGAAAATAACAAAAATCACTGTAAGAATTAAACACTCCTCCGTCCTTTTTATCCAAGATTCCAAGTCTTGTTCGTACTTTTTTTTTTTGGTCTCTCAAGTGTGAGATCCGGGATTCACACTAAGAATTTGTATTTCGTGGATTTGGACTTTAGGATATAGAAATGGTATAGTTTCCTATGAATCAAAGATTTTATTGAGATTGATCGTCGAGATAGAACAAACACAATCGAGAAGAGAGTACAAAGTATGAGATCGAGCTATCTAATCGAAGTGTTCTTAGCCTAGGTTGGAATATATTGAATGAATCGCCACTTCTTCTTTAAATAGTCTCGACTTTGATCTTCTTATTCCGATATTTCGGCCTTTCCGTCACAACGATCTCCGAGATTTGCGCGGATCAGTTGAACTGACGAAGACCGGGTTGCTCTATCTCCACGTCGTCTCCTGTCGAGCTCGAGCTCGATCGCTTCCCACTTCGGCATCGCTTGGGCCTTGTCAAGAAGTCAATCGTATAAGTGTTGGAATTATGTCCAGTAATCTCTGTACTGTCTCTAGAAAGTAAGAGTATGTCAATGATCAGACATAAGTCATATAATAATGGGGGTCATGATGGCTTGCTAGAGTCCGCTCATGATCTATAAGTCTTGGATTTATTGCCTTTATTATATGATCCCATATGGGTCACACGCCTAAGCTAACAGGAAACTATGTGGGAACGGTTCAGCAGAAGTACGGTAAAAGTGCTAGGCATTTACTATACTTAGAGAGATTAAAGGGCCTGATTAAATCTAAGGGATTTAATCAGACTGGGAATTGGGCCCAAAAGCCCAACAGAACTAGACAAGGGTTTTATGATTAAAACTTGACCTAGCTCTCTTTTCTCCCTAACTCCCTGCGCCTCTCTCTCTCTCTCTGCGACTTCTCCCAGCTGGTCTAGCAGCCTCTCTCCTGTTAGTGTGCGTGTGTGAGCCTTTGGAGGAACAACCTCTTGGTGGTTCTGCTGATCTCTGACTCATACCTGATTCTTCCGCTGCATAACAAGGTATTTCGAGATCTCTTTATGATTCTGCAAGAGAACCTAGATCCAATATGTTTAGGTGAGTTTAATCTGACAGAATTAAACAAGGACAAACACTAAACAATCCTTCAATAGGCCCAACAGAGGATAACGGTCGATCTCTCTCTGTCTTGATATTAGGAAGGGCTCATAACTATGGGCCTTTGTCTTGTTTGTTAATGGGCCGGATTTCTTGGAGGGAAATCCAGCACCAACAATAGCCCCCCAGCCCATTAATTTCGACGAGTCGAGGTTAATGGGCGGTAGACGTTCTGGTTTGACGGGATCGTTTCAGGTCTCTTATTATGGGACGACCATTTCAGTTCGTTCAATTTGAAGGGACCGTTTCAAGTTGCTTATTTTGGGACGACTATTTCAGTTCGTTCGATTTGAAGAGATAATTTCATATCGCTTGTTTTTGGGGACGGCCATTTCAGGTCGCCGAGAAAGGATAATTTCATATCACTTGTCTCTTGAAGAGATAATTTCATATCACTTTATTTTTTGGAGAGACCATTTCAGGTCGCTCGGAGTGGGAGGACCGTTCTGGGTCGCTTGTTTTTGGGACGATCATTTCAGTTCGCTCGAGTTTGGAGGGGCCGTTTTAGGCCGCTCGTTTTTGATACGATCATTTCAGTTCGTTCGGTTTGGAGGGGCCGTTTTAGGCTGCTCGTTTTTGGGACGATCATTTCAGTTCGTTCGGTTTGGAGGGGCCGTTTTAGGCCGCTTTGCTTGAAGGGATAATTTCATATCACTTTGATTTTGGGAGAGACCGTTTGAGGTCTCTTGGAAGGGATAATTTCATATCGCTTGATTTTAGGAGAGATAATTTCATATCACTTTAGCTTTTGGAGAGGCCGTTTCAGGTCGCTCTGAAGGGATACTTTCATATCGCTTGATTTTGGGAGAGATAATTTCATATCACTTTAGTTTTTGGAGAGGCCATTTCAGGGCGCTCTGAAGGGATATTTTCATATCGCTTTGATTTAGAAGAGATAATTTCATATCCTTCGTTTCGGAAGAGATAATTTCATATCTTTCGTTTTGGGAATGTTATGACAAGGTATTTCGCAATGACTCTAACTTTTGCGACAGAAAGAAGCATTGGATTAAGGGACTTATTTTGATTTCACAAAGATAAGTCGGTGTAACTTCGTCAGAAGCTGCTGAGCTCGGCGTGAGCTTTGTTTTTGGGGGGCGGCTACGCTCGAAGTCGAGCTGCCTACGTACCCTTTTTAAGGGGATCAAGCCATTTCGTAGTTCGATTATGTTGATGTACTCCTAGTGGAAATACTTTTTGAGGTTGATGATGTTCCAAGGTCGTAGTTCGGGCTTCTGGGTTTCTACCGACTTGAGTCGGTAGACCCCGTCCTTCACGACGTCGGTGACCTGGTAAGGACCTTCCCACTTCGCTCCTAATTTTCCAGCGTGTTCTTCCTTTTTATGGTCGAACACTTTCCGTAAGACGAGCTCTCCTACTTGAAACCTTCGAGTTTTGATTCGAGAATCATAGTAGCGAGCTGCGGCTTGTTGGTAATTCTGGAGTCGAGCTAATGCGAGGTTCCTTCTTTCGTCGACGAGGTCGAGCTCGTCAGTTATCATCTTGTTGTTAAGTTCCTCTTGTCGCGGGCATTCTTCCTTGCGGATGCTTGACACGAGGATTTCTGCCGGTACCACCGCCTCGATTCCGTAAGCCAGCGAGAAGGGAGTCTCGCCAGTGGATTTACGAGGGGTAGTCCGGTAGGCCCAGAGTACGGCTGGGAGTTCGTCACTCCAGGTTGTTTTGCACTCGCAGAGTCTTTTCTTGAGACCGTTCATAATTGTTTTGTTAGCTGCTTCCGCTAGCCCGTTCCCTTGGGGATAGCGTGGCGTTGAGTAAGTCAGCTTTATGTTCCAAGTTCTGCAGAACTCTTTGAAAGCATTTGATATGAACTGAGGTCCGTTATCGGTGACTATCTCGTGGGGTAGTCCGTGTCGGCAAACAATGTTTCGCCAGACGAACTCCTTAACGTGAACGTCCTTAACTTTTTGGTATGACTCTGCTTCAATCCACTTGGTGAAGTAGTCCGTCATCACCAACAGGTGTGTGGCTTTCTTTTTTCCAGATGCGACCAGCGGTCCCACGATGTCCATTCCCCATCGCATGAATGGGTATGGTGATGAGATAGAGGAGAGTTTCTCCGACGCTTGGTGGATAATTGGGGCATGCTTTTGGCATTTATCGCACTTGTTGGAGAAAGATTCGCATTCGGTGGGCATTGTCGGCCAATAATAGCCTTGCCTTTTGATTCGCACGGCCAATGCTCGTCCTCCAGAATGGCTTCCGCAGGATCCGTCATGTGTTTGTGTAATCACGGCTAGGGCTTGCTTTTTGTCAAGGTGATATACCATGGATTTTATGGCTTTTAACCATGGTATATGTGTTATTTATCGAGTCTTTTACTATGTTTTAGAGCCTTTTCAGGTGTTTATTAGGTACAAACACATTTGGAGCATATTTGGTGATTTAGACACTTTCTGGAGCTAATTGGAGTATTTGGCCGAGAGATAGAGTTCACTGTCCGAAACAGAGAAAGGTGTCGATCGTTGCATTCCTAGCATCGATCGATGCACCAGCGAGATGGGCCAAAACTCGGCGGTTTAGAAGAATCAAGATATTGCACTTTGATCCAGAAGTTCCTGATATTTACAAAGAAGCCCCAAAACGTGTTTTAGGTTATAAATAGAGTTTTTAAGCCAATGTTTAGGCTACGCTTTTTACACGCTTTTCTTAAGTCTTATTTTATTTCAGAGAGAGTTAGGGGCTGATCCTGCTCTCGAAAGAGAGAGGATTTTGAACCCCAGATCTTTACTTTGTTTTATGATATTTGGTTTTCTATTCAAGATGTCTTCTGTCTCGATGAATATGTCTGAGTAGATCACCTGTTAGGTTGAAGGATTCTCATTAGGGATTTCAGAGAATTATAGTTTAAATCAATCCGTAGAGATTCATATCTGCTAGTTCTTTATCTAAGTTGTTCTTAATGCTAAATCTGAAGTAGCTAATCAGAGTTATGATGTTAGGTTGATTAATTCAGCGGAAGTTGGTTAATTTAACTAGAAAGAATTTAGATAAGCAATTAAACTGTTCGCAAACGAAAGTTTGGTTCAGGTTAATTGTGAACATATCAAACTTGAAATTAATGCTAGTTTAATCTGTTAGTTCTCGCAAACGAAAGTTTGGTTTGCTGCACTTAGACTTAGAAAATTATCGCAAAGGAATTTGGTTAATTCTATATCAGTGTTTGAGTTCTAGAATAGTTATTGATTGGATCTAGATAGATTGATTGCTTGCGTTTCTGATTTCCTGAGAACTCCTGAAACCTAACGCCTTGCCCTCTTGCTTACAAACTCACTTGATTCGCCTTTTATTTCGCTTACTGTTTTCACATCTGCTTCGCTTAATCTAATCTGAACTGCTATTAATCTATTGTGTGACTGAGAGTCCTCGTGGGATTCGATACCTTATTTTCTACGATTGCATTAACTGTGCACTTGCAGTAGAATAGGGATAAAACTACCAACCTATCAAGTTTTTGGCGCCGTTGCCGGGGACTCTTTGAGTTCACCTATAGATCTAGTACTAGGATCTAGACTAAGCATTCTTTTTAATTTTCTTGTTTAATCACGTTTTTGAATTTTGGATTCGCAGGGATTCGCACTGCATCGATCGTTGCTCACATTGCAACGATCGACACAAGGCGAGAACAGCGATGCTGAGATCTGAGACGTTCAATAGGTTCCGCGCCATGGAACCTGTGATTCTAATTCGCGGTGAAAACGGCGTTTTACGAGACCAAGAGGGTCACATATGCAACGCAAAAGGTCAGAAAATAGATGGGAAAGGAAACCCCATCTTACCAGATTACCATGTATTGGTTGGGCAAGTAACTGAGATGCAGAGTAAGATAGATGACATCCACGACATCTTACTTAGGGAGAGACAGTTCCGAGCAGAGGCAAAAACTGGTAAATTTGCAGAGGTACATTACATGGCTGGAGACGACTCTTATGGACATACCTTGGAACATCAGCAGAGACATGGTTCTAGGCACACTCAAGGATCGAGAGACCATAATTATACTTCCCATCTGGCATCTCCTACACAAAGGAGCAAACTAGAGATGATGTTGGAGCAATCAATTGAAAGACAACAGCAGAACACAGCTTCTTTCAGCTCGAAGCTAGAGAACCTGTACACTAATTTGAATGAGAAATTTGAATCCTTGAGCACTCGCATGAAGCAGCTGGACACACAGATGGATCAAGTTCCAAGTTCTACCCCAACAAAGGATTCTCAAGAAGCTCATGACAGCAACATTCTCACTCAGGATAACACACAGATGGATCATGGATCATGTCTAGCAGTTAAGGCTGTGGAATTTGTGGAAGACAGAGGGAGATTTGATGTTGAATTACCTGAGTTCGAAAGCTTCGATGCACCTGACTCAACAGAGATTGACATGGATCTTTTGACTTGGATAGTCCAGATTGAAGAGGGACCAAGCCAAGAAGAGAAATTTGAATCTGAGATAGCTGGAATGGACCGAGAAGCAGATAAACCCGAGACTGTAGTTGAAACCCGAGTTGAGACGACAGCATCGATCGTTGCATCACGCGCACCGATCGTTGCACCCCGAAAGGAACCAGTTTCACCCATATCTCGAGAACCTGCTAAGGAAAAAGCCTACAAACCTCCGTTACCATTCCCGAAAGCTCCCGTAAGTCTAAAGATGTGGTTCAGTGCACATTGGTGGTTGACAAGAAGATGATGGTTCCACAAGAGCCTATTCTAACATCTTCAAGGCCTAAAACTGCTCATAAACAGAAGGCTCCGAACATCAAATCTTTGCCAAAGGTAAAACATAAATCCTCTAAGTCTAAACCTCCTGACTCCACTGTTATGAATGCAGGAAAGAGCGTTGAAACGCCCGAGTGTAAATTTCACCCTACATTCCTCCCCACATTCCTAGGACGACATCATGCTGCTACAACCATGGATGATAAGACATTCACAGAGACACTCAAAGTCTCTGTTGAAACCGCCATAAGTTTGACCTCCTTTCCAAAAGTCAAGCTAATGACTTAAAACAAGCGCTGAGTGGGAGGCAACCCACTGTTAGGTTTAATTATTTTTCTTTTTCATTTTTGGTGTTTTTCTTAGGATTTAACGTTTTTAGTTGTTTTTGTAAGTTCTTAGATACAGAACCAAGTCTGGAGAGGAGTGACGATCGTTGCATACATGAGCAACGGTCGTTGCATTTGGTTCAAATCGAAAATTAAGGTACGTTGAGCTAAACCGGAATCAATCTGGTTCAACGAGCAACGATCGTTGCCCCTAAAGCAACGATCGTTGCACCCACGACCAGGTAAGTTACCTTAAACCCTATTTTCTCTTCTTCTTCCCCATTTCTTTCAGTCGACACACCGAGAACCCAAACCGAAAATCACCATTTCTTCATCGATTTCTTTGATTCTAAGCACTATTTCACTTATTTTTACATCCCCAATCTGTTTCTCATACCCAATTCTCACGAAATCAAGGTAATGTACTTCTATTTTTGATTTTTCGGATTTCACTTTTAGGGTTTTAGAAATTGGAGATTTTAGATGGAATTGATGAATGCATGTTGACATGATTATGCTTTAGGTTGTTTAGTGATGGATTGTTGTTGATTTTGTGGTTGATAACACCATTTTAAACTGATTTTTGATGAATTGCTTGCGGCAAAATCGCCCTGCAACGGTCGTTGCTCTCGAGCAGCGGTCGTTGCATTGCGATTTTGGGAAATGTTCGATAACACGAAATCGCCTTGCAACGATCGATGCCTTAGATGCAACGGTCGATGCTTCGCGATTTCACAGTTAAACTTTGCCGAGACTTGATGAATGTTTGAACTTTGTTTTTGCAGATGGCGTCTCAAAGGCAACCCCGCAAGAAGCGAGCCACAGCGTCCACAGCAACAAGACACTACACCCCACCGCCTGAATGGTTTAACAGGGAATCAGAGTCACCCGCACCGTACAACATATATGGGCCACCAATTGCTTTACCGTGGCCCAGAGAGGACGCGACACCATTTCCGACGACCCGACAGTGGCCGGAGGACCTCACACGTTTCTTAAGGTCCGCTGAGTTCACAGAGCGGCCATTGCTCTCTTCATGGGACGAGTATGACTCGCTACTCTACAGTGGTTGGTGTGGGATGATCATCAAGCCAACCAAGTTCGCGGACTACTCCACCTGCAGGATTCTGGGGATCGATGAGCAGGTGATGGCTGTGTGCAGAGGCATTGGTCTAGGGACAATGCCGATGCGACACTATGACCTCTATCCTGAGCTGGTCAGGCAGCTATTGGCCACTTGCAGAGTGGTTTACTCGGATCCCGACCACAGGAGCACTACAGGGGGTGCTTTCACCTTCATGAGTTGGGGAGTCAGGTATCGGATTCCTCTACTTGATCTCTGCAGGATCTACGGGTTCAGTACTGCGCCGAGGCGCATAGCCATGCCACTCGAGTGGGATCCGCTGGAGGCTCGTACATTCTGGGAGAGTATTGGCAGCGGTCGATACAACTCCAGGACCACACCAGTAGTGCAGATGAGACATCCGGTGCTGCGATATGTCTCGCGTATCTTGTGCTGGAGCTTGCTTTGCAAGTTTGAGGCCAACAAGATGCGCAAACTTGAGATGGAGTTGCTGTTTATGGGGCTGAGAGATCAGTTTAGGCAGAGTGGCGTGAGAGATCCGACTGCGGGTCTCAACTTGGGAGCTATTTTCGCACAGCATTTGGTTGATTTGCAGCTGAAGCCGTTTGATGGAGCTGGTACAGAGACGGTAGGGAGTTTACTTACTCCCATTTTTGAGTATTGTGGGATTCCTCTGCATGGCACAGAGCGTGATACGGCTCGCGAGTTCCTGGATCTCAGTCATCTGCAGAGCGCTACCTGGCTCAAGGAGGGGCGCATTTGGGTTTACACTGATCCGACCACTGGGAGGACTGGTATCGAGCTTCCCGCTTCCAGATGGACACAGATTGACACATTAGAGGCACTGAGATTTCAGCCTCCTGAGTCTGCGCAGCGTGGGATTCCGACCATGGCTCATCCACTGGGAGAGCCTTCCTCACGAGCTTCGACATCCTCTGCCCCTGCTCCTGCGTCCGCGCCTGCCCCGGTCGACATTGTGGGTCCCTTTCCTGAGCCTGCGATGGCTTACGGTGCATATTCTGAGGCAGAGTGGAGAGAGAGATCCGATGGTATGTTTCGAGTTCTTTGGAACTTCATGCGTACTTGCAGCTGCAGGAGGCCACCACAGATCCATCAGCCCGTACCTGACCGTCGTCGACAGCGATCTCCGACTGATACCGATCCCGCACCCGAGGCAGCCGATGACGATGCATTGTATGGTGGGATAGACGATGTGAGCGAGTGAGAGTAGTCTCCATACTTTCGGTTCTGTATTCTGACTTTTTATCTTTTCTTGCACTTTTGTTTTTCATTTATTTAGGATTTGCTATGATTGGATGATTTGTACTTTGTTCGGTACTTCTTTTGCTTCGATTTTACTGTGTTTCTAGTGTTCTCAGCTTGCAGGATTTTAAATTGACATAAACCGACGGACTAACCTGCTAACTAGCTGTCTGATCCGATATGCGCATTGCAACGATCGTTGCTGCTTTGAGTAACGATCGACACTCAACGAAAAATCGCCAAGTAACGGTCGGTGCACTTAGTGCAACGATCGATGCTTGTGCGACAGAGGTAAAACCCGACAGAACTGAAATATCCATTAACAATCTTTATTTTTCTTTTTACCAATCCTTCGCTGGACACTACTGGGGACAGTGTGTCTTAAGTGTGGGGGAGGTGCTACTGACTTTTGTTTTCTGTTTTCTTAAGAGTCAGTCCGTTTTTCAAAATTTTTGTTTTATTGAGTCAAAATTGTTTAAGTAAGAAACTATGATTTTCTGAGAAGATTTACAAGACTTGCAGGAACTTAAGTAACCATTGGGATGAAGTTGCAGGATCTATCTATGACTATTAGAAAACCCCATCACAGATCAACCTACTGGGAACACCCACATCACTTCAGGTATCAGAGGATCCTTTACTGACTTCAACCTTAATACTGACTTAGATTTCTCACCTAAGGGCTTGGTATGCTTTATGTCGGATTCCCTGTTAGTTCTGACACAGCCTGTAAACCTGTCCTATTTAGTCCCCTTCTCCCCTTCTATAAAGTAAAAAAAATAAAATAATAAACTGAGGATGAGTTAGTAACTCCGAAGTGGTCATGAGAATAGTAGCAAACACTATTATCTCTCATGTGATCTATGGAATGTGTCCAAAGTATACCCCATAACGGGAAGAACACTGATAAAAAAAAAAAAAATGATACCCAGTGGGGAAAAATCAGTTGTTAAAGAAGGGAAAGAGAAGAAAGGGACTAGAGAAAGATAGTATGGTGGTCTAGAGCTGATAAGGTAAGAATCCATGTGCCTTTAGATCGATACTCCTTAGGTGAGACCGCACTTAAATACTTGCAGAAGTCAGTAGGGAGAATTTGAATGCTTGAATGTGATTGTGGAGTTTACCTAGGACAGTTGTTAAGTGTGGGGGAAGTACATTGTGGTCTTGATATCCTGTGATTGATTCTTTCAGTGGTTTACTACGGGGAATCTGAGTATTGTAGCTTCTAGGATGAAATGAGTTTCTGAAGAGTTTTCAAACCTCTTGACTACATTTGGTTCTTTGTCTTGCTTGAGGACAAGCAAGAGCTAAGTGTGGGGGAGTTGATATACCATGAATTTTATGGCTTTTAACCATGGTATATGTGTTATTTATCGAGTCTTTTACTATGTTTTAGAGTCTTTTCAGGTGTTTATTAGGTACAAACACATTTGGAGCATATTTGGTGATTTAGACACTTTCTGGAGCTAATTGGAGTATTTGGCCGAGAGATAGAGTTCACTGTCCGAAACAGAGAAAGGTGTCGATCGTTGCATTCCTAGCATCGATCGATGCACCAGCGAGATGGGCCAAAACTCGGCGGTTTAGAAGAATCAAGATATTGCACTTTGATCCAGAAGTTCCTGATATTTACAAAGAAGCCCCAAAACGTGTTTTAGGTTATAAATAGAGTTTTTAAGCCAATGTTTAGGCTACGCTTTTTACACGCTTTTCTTAAGTCTTATTTTATTTCAGAGAGAGTTAGGGGCTGATCCTGCTCTCGAAAGAGAGAGGATTTTGAACCCAAGATCTTTACTTTGTTTTATGATATTTGGTTTTCTATTCAAGATGTCTTCTGTCTCGATGAATATGTCTGAGTAGATCACCTGTTAGGTTGAAGGATTCTCATTAGGGATTTCAGAGAATTATAGTTTAAATCAATCCGTAGAGATTCATATCTGCTAGTTCTTTATCTAAGTTGTTCTTAATGCTAAATCTGAAGTAGCTAATCAGAGTTATGATGTTAGGTTGATTAATTCAGCGGAAGTTGGTTAATTTAACTAGAAAGAATTTAGATAAGCAATTAAACTGTTCGCAAACGAAAGTTTGGTTCAGGTTAATTGTGAACATATCAAACTTGAAATTAATGCTAGTTTAATCTGTTAGTTCTCGCAAACGAAAGTTTGGTTTGCTGCACTTAGACTTAGAGAATTATCGCAAAGGAATTTGGTTAATTCTATATCAGTGTTTGAGTTCTAGAATAGTTATTGATTGGATCTAGATAGATTGATTGCTTGCGTTTCTGATTTCCTGAGAACTCCTGAAACCTAACGCCTTGCCCTCTTGCTTACAAACTCACTTGATTCGCCTTTTATTTCGCTTACTGTTTTCACATCTGCTTCGCTTAATCTAATCTGAACTGCTATTAATCTATTGTGTGACTGAGAGTCCTCGTGGGATTCGATACCTTATATACTACGATTGCATTAACTGTGCACTTGCAGTAGAATAGGGATAAAACTACCAACCTATCACAAGGCACTTAAGATAAGGTCCGGAGAGGCTCCTTTTAAAGAGCTCTCCTTGTGTGACACAGTACCTTGCGCTCTGTGTTTTAAGTTTCCGCGCCTCCCATTTGTCGTCTGGAACTTCGCCGTTTGTGATGTATCGAATGATCGGAGTTCTCCAATCTTCGTCGTTGTTAGGCTCAGGTCCCTGACTAGTGGATGCGGTTTGAATTGGTCCGTCGGGGACGTTCGCGACGTATACGGCGTTTCTAGGATCGAGGTTGTCATCAATCTCGATGATGTCGCTACTGGTGTCTCCAGGACATTCTTTTTGCTTGACGTCGTCCTTCACAGCGGGCCCGTCCTCTTTTAAGGACAGGGCTTTGAGAGCTATGCCGATGCTTGGTTTTTCTATCCCTTCGACTGGTATGATCCTTTTGAGGTTAGGATCTGATGTCGATGCTAATGCGGCTAGCGCATCGGCTGCGGTGTTTTCACCTCGTGGGATTCGTGTTAGATCGAAGAATTCGATCTGTTCGGCTAGTGTATGGACTACTCGTAGGTATGCTTCCATTCGTTCGTCTTTGGCCTCGTAGTCGCCGTGATATTGGCTCGTGACTAGTTGGGAATCGCTGAAGGCGTTTACTTCCCGGGCTCCTATGGCTATCGCGAGTCTGAGCCCGGCTATTAACGCTTCATATTCTGCCTCGTTATTCGATGCGGCAAAGCCCAATCTAAACGATTGTTCTAGTACCTCGCCCGTTGGGGAGACTAATTTCACTCCGACTCCGGACCCTTGCCTTGAGGAAGCTCCATCGACGTAGAGTTTCCATCTTTGGGCCAAAGTCGGGTCGAGTTCTATAGTCGGAGGGAGCTCGATTATGAAATCTGCCAGTACTTGTGCTTTTAGGCACGTTCGAGCCTTGTATTCAATATCGTACTCGCTGAGTTCGATAGCCCATTTGACCAATCGACCTGATTGGCTTGGACTGTGAAGGATGGTTCTCAGTGGCTGAGAGTTCATCACTATGATCGAGTGCGATTGAAAGTACGGTCGGAGTTTCCGAGCCGATGTTACTAGCGCTAAGGCGAGTTTTTCCATGGCGAGATATCTGGTTTCAGCATCGATCAAGGTCTTATTGATGTAATACACCGGCCGTTGTTCGTTTTGTTCCTCGCGAACCAGGACTCCGCTCACCGCTGCTGTTGAGACAGCTAAGTAGAGGTAGAGGGGTTCCCCTTCCACTGGTTTTGCCAGTATGGGTGGTTTGCTTAAGTAAGCTTTAAGCTGAGTGAATGCCTCCTCGCACTTTTCGTTCCAGAGGAACTTTTTGTTTGCTTTTAGCAAGTGATAGAAGGGTAGACATTTATCGGTCGACCTCGAGATGAAGCGATTCAGAGCAGATATTTTGCCGGTTAGGCACTGGACTTCTCGCGTTGTTCTGGGAGATTTCATCTCTATGAACGTTGCGATCTGTTTGGGGTTCGCTTCGATCCCTCTTTCGGTCACTAAGTAACCGAGGAACTCTCCTGAAGGAACCCCGAAGGTACACTTAGCTGGGTTGAGTTTCATCCCGTACTTATTGAGAATGGTAAAGCATTCTTTTAGTTGGGGGATGTGATCCTCGTACCTAGAAGACTTTACCAGCATATCGTCGATGCAGACTTCCATGGTTTGCCTAGGAGTCCTGAAAAAATCTTGTTGACGAGGCGCTGGTAAGTCGCTCATGCGTTTTTTAGTCCGAAGGGCATGACTTTGTAGCAGTACGTGCCTCGATCAGTTATGAACGAAGTCTTTTCTTGGTCTTCAGGGTTCATCAATATTTGATTGTACCCTGAGAACGCGTCCATAAAGGATAGCAGCTGATGTCCAACAGTAGCCTCGACCAGTCGGTCGATGTGCGGGAGTGGGAAGCTGTCCTTTGGACATGCTTTGTTGAGATCCGTGAAGTCTACACAGACCCTCCATTTACCGTTCTTTTTCTTAACCACTACGGGATTGGCAAGCCAGTCGGGGTACTTAACCTCTCTGATCGATCCGATTTTTAATAACCGATCGACCTCGTCATTGACGGCTTTGGCCCGCTCAGGACCTAGTTTTCGACGCTTCTGTCTTACCGGTTTGTAGGTTGGGTCGACATTCAGCTCGTGGCTGGTTACGTCGATGTTGATCCCTTTCATGTCTGCTGAAGACCAGGCGAAGGAGTCGACGTTCTGTTTGAGGAAGGAGACTAGTTCATTTTTAACTGGCTCTGATAGGTCGATTCCGATGCCCACGAGTCTTTCGGGATGAGCATCGTCTATGCAGACCTGAGTCGTGAGGTCCTTTGGGGGTCCTATTTGACTTGGGTCGTTCGACCTTTTGGTCTGCATGGTGGCGAGCTCCTCCTCTTTCTGTAATTGCTACGCAGGGGATTTCTCGATCTGCTTGTATCCGTTCATGTAGCAATGACGGGAAATCTTTTGACTTCCGTAAATGGTTTTGATCCCTTTGGGAGTTGGGAACTTTACGCATTGGTGGTAGGTCGATGGTACCGCTTTCAAGTCGTATATCTATGGTCGACCTAGGATTGCGTTATAGGGAGCTGGCCTATCTACTATGATGAACTCCCTCATTCTCCGAACTCCTCCAGCGATTACTGGGGCGAAGACAGAGCCCATCGAGTATGTCGTCTCGCCAGCGAAACCTACTAGTGGTGTCTTTTCTTCCACGATCTCGGAGTCGTTGAAGTCCATCTTTTTTAACGCGTCGTAAAAGAGGACATCTACCGAACTTCCTGTGTAATTCATTATCCTTGAGAGTTCGACATCTCCCACTACTAGACAAATGAGGAGGGCGTCATCGTGTGGTTTGTCGAGATTAATTGTCTCACTTTCGTAGAAAATGATTTCGTGGTCTGGACCCAACATTGGGGTTTTCCCCCCTCTGTCGGTCACGACTCTTCTTTGAAGAGCTTTGATCGAATTGACCGAGTCGCGGCAAAGTTTGGAGCCACCGAAGATGAAGTCGATTCGTTTAGGGGGTATAGCCCGTACACCCCCCCCCCCCCCCCCCCCCCCCCCCGCAGAGACGAGAGAGATTGATTCTTGAGCGTAAACTTTTAGCAGGAGCCGGAGGCGGGGATAGCGCCGAACCTCCCGGAGTGCCTCTTAGGTTGGGCTCGCCGAGGATGAACTCGACTCGCTTTCGCGACCCTTGAGGGAGTGTTTCGGGAGATTCCGGCTCTTTTGACCGTTCCCGTTTGTTCTGAGAAGGCTTTTTGGAGTTCGACTCCTTGGTCTGTTTGTTTTCCTTTTTGTCGGGTGGAGTTTCCTCCTGGACTTCGGAGTCTTGTTTGATTTCGGACTCTCGCTTCTGAGCCTCTGCTTTAGCTCGAGTATAGCAGTCTTCGGTCGAGTGTCCTCTTTTGTTGTGGAAATCACAGAATTTTTCCTTATCGAACTCGAATTTCTTCGAGCTCTTTGGGCTCTCGACCGCGTTGACGTTCCCTGATTTACGGGAATCCTTTTTTGAGTTCGAATTCTGCGAGCCCGACGGGTTCCTTTCTTTCCGGTGTTTTTCCCTGAGGGCCGCAGTTTCGTCCTCGAGGCGAGCAAAGGCCGATGCGCGATGGAGGGCGTCATCGAGCGTTTGAGGTTCGCGGACTGTTATTTCCTCCCGGAATCTGGTTGAGAACCATAGTCCTCGTCTTAACGCTTCTATAGCTACCTCGTCTCGTGGGTTCTCGATTTTGGATTTATTTCCTTAAATCGGTCGATGTACGAGCGAAGTGTTTCATCAGGTTTTTGAGAGACGCCAAACAGAGCTGCCTCAGTAGTCTTTTCCTCAATGAAAATGGAGTATTGTTTGAGGAAAGCCGTCATGAACTGGGTGAAGTTGTCGATGGACCTTTCTTCCAGTCCGGCAAACCATTCTAGGGCGGAGCCCGATAGGTTTTCCGCGAAGAGCCTGCAGAAGGCTGGCTCTCTCTCCTCATCGGTAAGGTACACCCTTGCCATCGCTAGTGGGAATGCCCTGATGTGGGCTTTCGGGTCTGATTTCCCAGAGAATTCAGGAAACTTAGTTTTCTTGATCTCTCGGATCCTTGCAAACGCAATCTGATCTGTGAACGACGTTTGTTGTGTTTCTTCGATCACTCGATCGATGTCAGGAGCCGCACTCGTTGCCATGTGAACTTTCGAGCTTAGACTGTTGAACTGGGCTTTAGCCTGCTCAATGTATTGTCTAAGCATATCGTGTTTGTCGCCCTCTGCGGGTGTGAACTGGGTTTACGCCCAACCTGACGCTTGTTCCGGAAAAATGGGGTCGAGGAGATCGATCGTTGGGATCGACCTCGTCTGGTCGACCTGGGGCGTTCGAAACTGAACTGAGTTTGATCCGTTAAGGAGTCCCGAGCTTGAGGCGAAGGCAGAGCCTCCTAGTTGTCTCGGTCGGATATTAGAGTTACTCGAGAAAGGTGGTGGCCCGGGTAATGGTGTTGGAATTGTGTCCAGTAATCTCGGTACTGTCTCTAGAAAGTAAGAGTATGTCAATGATCAGACATAAGTCATATAATACTGGGGGTCATGATGGCTTGCTAGAGTCCGCTCATGATCTATAAGTCTTGGACTTATTGCCTTTATTATATGATCCCATATGGGTCACACGCCTAAGCTAACAGGAAAATGTGTAGGAACGGTTTAGCAGAAGTACGGTAAAAGTGCTAGGCATTTACTGTACTTAGAGAGAATAAAACAGTTTAGCCACTGTGTGTCGATCGATACACAAGGTGTATCGGTCGACACAGTGCGCGAATGCCGTCTAGTTAATTGGTGTTTGGGCCAAATGGCCCAAACGGAATCGGACAAGTTTTATAAGGTAAAACTCGAGTTTCTGAACAATTAACCCTAGTCCCAGCCGAAAACTCTCTCTCTCTCTCTGCGCCGAGCTCCTTGTGGTCTAGCAGCCGTTTTCTGTGATCGCGTGTGTGAACCTTTGGAGGATTCATCCCTCGGTGTTTCTCTGATCTCAGACATACCATCTCTTTCCGCTGCAAACATGTATAAGGTGAGATCATCATTTGTTTCTATTCTGAGAAGAACCTAGATCCGCATGTTTAGGTTGATATGAATCTAAGAATTGAATCAGGATCAACTAAACAATCCTTCAGTGGTATCAGAGCCAGGTTCTGGTTTTTCTTGTTTAGATTCAATGTTTAGGATTGTTTTCTTGTTTAAAAGTGTTTTGAATCAACTACTGATAAGAGAAACCACTTAAGTAACAAGAATTGAAACCTAAACACACATTAAATCGCAGAAACCAAGCTATATGATTTGGTAGAATGCGATTTTCATAAGTCAGTATCGACTGCGATCGCATGGATCGATCGATACGATCGCATGGATCGGTCGATACAGTCTATCGGCTAACCCTGTTAACGCGTGAAAGCATCGATCGATACAGGATCGATGCAGGTTCGATATTGGTGCATCGACCGATGCGGTTGGTGCACATCGATCGACACGGTTAGGGTTTTGGCTCGGATCCGTGCATGCCTAAGAGCATCGATCGATACAGGATCGATGCACGATCGATGCAGGATCGATGCTGAGAGCATCGACCGATGTGGTTGATGGATCGATCGACACGGTTGGTTCATCGATCGACATGGTTGGTTTAAGGCTCGGTTTAATTTTTGATTAAAATTAATTCGTCCTGGTTTAATAAACAGATTTAATAATTTTATTAAGTCTGGTTAAACCGGGACAAGAAATCCAATGTCGAAAGAATTATTGGATTTAGTGCCTAAACCAGGATTTTCTAATTTGATTTGGTTGGACCAAATAAATTGAGAAAATCCGGTTTAGTAAATAACCAGTTGACAATTGTGGTCATCGTAGTAATTAAAATTTGGTTAGACCAATTTTAATGAACCAGACCGGTTATGTCATTTAATTGGACAATTGGGTCATGTCTTGGACATGGACCAATTCTTGGGCCTCGGGCCAAGAAGTTAAAACAATTGGGCCAATTATTTGAGTCTTTCTTCAGATTAATTTAAAATTTATTTTATAAAGAATATAAATCGATTTTAAATTAAATTTTCCGATATTTTGAAATTAGAAAGTTTCTGAATTTATAGAAGTTTCTAGATTTGCATGATTCGGATTTTAAGAAATTTCTAAAGTTAGAAAGTTTCCGGTTTTAGAAAGTTTCCAATTTTAGAAAGTTTCCAAAAATAGTAGGTTTCCAAAAATGGAAAGTTTCCCGAAATAGTAATCTTCTATTTTGGGAATGAATTTTTTTAAATAAACCTACGAACCTCAAATAATATCAAGCGTTGGATGTCTTGTCCATTCTATGTCAGCTGTCGAAGCCCATTCAATTGTATTCATGGCCTTACAGTGTGAGGGTGTCTGCTTTTGCGTGGATAAGACGGTTTGTGATTCATAAATGTCATTGGGAGTCCCAGACATTAATGATTACATGACTGTATAGTCTGGTTTTCTTGACTGGGCCATCGGGAGTCCCGGGCCTTAAGACATCAGAGTGGATTGGGCCTCGGGCCCAGATTCACAACCAAGAGTTATATCACGGATATAATTAGCCGATATAGGGCTTACCGATATAAGCTAAGGTTTGGTGACGGCCAGTGGCCCACTTTAATCTTAGTTATATGTGGATCTTGGAATCATTATATTCTATTGAGGGTAACTTATGTTATTGAATATAATGCGTGATTAATCATATTAAATTTAATACGAGATTAATCATATTGAACATTTTAACTAATAACCTTTTATCTATATATTTCAGATATGACTACTACAAGCACACAAAACACATTCTCGATCCGGTCTGTTCTCGAAAAGGAGAAGCTGACCGGAACGAACTTCCTGACGTGGTCAAGGAACTTGAGGCTAGTCCTCAAGCAGGAGAAGAAGGATTATGTCCTTCGTGATCCTCTCCCCGAGAGGCCTCCTGCCAATGCCGCCAGGACTCTGCATAATGCTTGGGAAAAGCATTCGTCAGATGAAAATGATGCCTATTGCCTGATGTTGGTGACAATGACTCCTGAGCTGCAAAAACAGTTCGAGAGTGTATTGTCACCCATCGAGATAATGGCAAGCCTGAAATCGCTTTTTCAGGAGCAGGCTAGGACTGAGAGGTTTCAAACAGTTAAGAACCTCTTGGACTGCAAGTTGGCTGCGAATGCGGCAGTGAGTCCTCATGTCTTGAAGATGATGGGTTATCTCGATCATCTTCAGAAACTCGACTGCCCAATCAGCCAGGAACTTGCCTGCGACATCATTCTGCAGTCATTACCTGCAAGCTATGATCAGTTCATTCTGAACTTTAACATGCATGGCTTGAGTAAGACATTGCCTGAGCTTCACGGAATGCTCAAGACTGCGGAGCCCAATTTGAGGAAAACCGCCAAGGACCCCAATGTGCTTATGGTGCAGAAGGGCAAGGGGTTTAAGAAATCCTCTGCTAAGGATAAGGGAAAGGCCAAGGCTGTCCAAGTCGCGGACAAGGACACGCCAAAGCCCAAGCCCAAGTCCAAGGCTGGGCCAACTGACATATGCAGGTTCTGTAAAGAACCAGGGCATTGGAGGAGAGAATGTAAGAAATTCCAGGAAGGTCTAAAGGAATTGAAGAAGAAGACTTTTGAGACTTCTTCAACAGGTATTTTTGTTATAGAAGTTAATACAACTACTTCTGATAATACCTCATGGGTTATGGATACTGGTTGTGGGGCTCATATTTGTACTAATATGCAGGCACTCAGCAACAGTAGAAGGCTGAAGCAAGGACAAGTGGAGCTACGAGTTGGGAATGGAGCGAAAGTTCCAGCGCTAGCTGTAGGCACTTACTTGTTGTCTTTACCTTCGGGATTGATTTTAGAACTCAATAATTGTTATTTTGTACCTGCTATAAGCAGAAATATTATTTCAATTTCTTTGTTGGATTTGGAAGGTTATGATTTTTCAGTTAAGAATAAATTATGTTCCTTCAATCGCAACAATTTGTTCTATGGTTCTGCCCCTCTTATGAATGGGCTTTACATACTCGATCAATCCGCACCAATTTATAACATTAATACCAAACGGTTCAAACCTAATGAGGAGAACCGAACGTTTCTATGGCATTGTCGTTTAGGGCACATCAGCGAGAAACGCATCAAGAGGCTCCATTCGAATGGACTTCTTGGCTCATTTGACTTTGAGTCATGTGAGAAATGCGAATCCTGCATGATGGGCAAAATGACACGGGCCCCCTTTAATAAACCTAACGAGAGGGCCAGTGACTTATTGGGCCCGATACACACTGATGTGTGTGGCCCAATGTCCACAAATGCAAGAGGAAACTATCAGTACTTCATTACCTTTACTGATGATTTTAGTAGGTATGGATATGTTTATTTAATGAAACATAAGTCTGAATCTTTTGAGAAGTTCAGAGAATTCCAAAATGAAGTACAGAACCAACTTGGCAAAAGCATTAAGGCTCTTCGGTCCGACCGAGGAGGAGAATACTTAAGCCAAGAATTCAGTGATCATCTGAGAGAGTGTGGGATCGTATCCCAACTCACTCCTCCTGGAACACCTCAATGGAATGGTGTGTCTGAGAGGAGAAATCGGACCTTATTGGATATGGTTCGATCTATGATGAGTCACACAGACCTTCCAATATCCCTTTGGGGATATGCTCTGCTAACAGCAGTGTTCACTCTAAATAGAGCGCCATCGAAAGCAGTAGCAAAGACACCATATGAATTATGGACTGGAGAAGCTCCAGTGCTGTCTTATCTAAGAATTTGGGGTTGTGAAGCCTATGTCAAAAGATTAATCTCAGATAAGCTTACACCAAAATCTGATAAATGCTACTTCATTGGTTATCCACGGGAAACCAAGGCTTATTACTTCTATCTACGTTCCGAGAACAAGATCTTTGTTGCCCGGGATTGTAACTTTCTTGAGAGGGAGTTTCTCTCTAAGAAAGACAGTGGGAGTAAGGTACTGCTTGAAGAAATTCAAGATGAACAGGATACTGCTGACCTAATGAGGAAGAGCAGCAGGAGGACCTACAAGAAATTGTAGAGCCTGAACCTGTAGTACCTGAAGTTCGACTGTCTTTCTTAGAGAGAAACTCCCTCTCAAGAAAGTTACAATCCCGGGCAACAAAGATCTTGTTCTCGGAACGTAGATAGAAGTAATAAGCCTTGGTTTCCCGTGGATAACCAATGAAGTAGCATTTATCAGATTTTGGTGTAAGCTTATCTGAGATTAATCTTTTGACATAGGCTTCACAACCCCAAATTCTTAGATAAGACAGCACTGGAGCTTCTCCAGTCCATAATTCATATGGTGTCTTTGCTACTGCTTTCGATGGCGCTCTATTTAGAGTGAACACTGCTGTTAGCAGAGCATATCCCCAAAGGGATATTGGAAGGTCTGTGTGACTCATCATAGATCGAACCATATCCAATAAGGTCCGATTTCTCCTCTCAGACACACCATTCCATTGAGGTGTTCCAGGAGGAGTGAGTTGGGATACGATCCCACACTCTCTCAGATGATCACTGAATTCTTGGCTTAAGTATTCTCCTCCTCGGTCGGACCGAAGAGCCTTAATGCTTTTGCCAAGTTGGTTCTGTACTTCATTTTGGAATTCTCTGAACTTCTCAAAAGATTCAGACTTATGTTTCATTAAATAAACATATCCATACCTACTAAAATCATCAGTAAAGGTAATGAAGTACTGATAGTTTCCTCTTACATTTGTGGACATTGGGCCACACACATCAGTGTGTATCAGGCCCAATAAGTCACTGGCCCTCTCTTTAGGTTTATTAAAGGGGGCCCGTGTCATTTTGCCCATCATGCAGGATTCGCATTTCTCACATGACTCAAAGTCAAATGAGCCAAGAAGTCCATTCGAATGGAGCCTCTTGATGCGTTTCTCGCTGATGTGCCCTAAACGACAATGCCATAGAAACGTTCGGTTCTCCTCATTAGGTTTGAGCCAAGAAGTCCTCACGGGAAACCAAGGCTTATTACTTCTATCTACATTCCGAGAACAAGATCTTTGTTGCCCGGGATTGTAACTTTCTTGAGAGGGAGTTTCTCTCTAAGAAAGACAGTGGGAGTAAGGTACTGCTTGAAGAAATTCAAGATGAACAGGATACTGCTCAACCTAATGAGGAAGAGCAGCAGGAGGACCTACAAGAAATTGTAGAGCCTGAACCTGTAGTACCTGAAGTTCGAAGATCCGGGAGGATCCGTCACGAACCCGAGAGATATCAAGGATTCCTCGTGACTGACTATCATGATCTTCTGATCATTAATGGTGATGAACCATCGAACTTCAATCAAGCCATGATGGGCCCAGATTCCTCTAAGTGGCGCAAGGCCACTGATTCCGAAATGGACTCCATGTCGGTCAACCAAGTGTTTTCGTTGGTTGACTTACCCGCTGGTGTAAAAGCCATCGAGTGCAAATGGATCTTCAAGAAGAAGATTGACGTGGATGGAAATGTCCAGATTTATAAAGCCAGGTTGGTGGCAAAAGGTTTCAGACAAGTTCACGGTGTGGATTACGATGAAACCTATTCACCAGTGGCTATGATGAAATCTATTCGGATTCTACTAGCAACTGCAGCTTTTCATGATTATGAAATTTGGCAGATGGACGTGAAAACCGCCTTCCTGAATGGTATTCTGGAAGAGGATGTGTATATGACACGCCTTCCTGAATGGTATTCTGGAAGAGGATGTGTATATGACACAACCTGACGGTTACATAGATCCAAAGAATGCTGGAAAAGTATGCAAGCTTCATAAATCCATTTATGGATTGAAGCAAGCATCGAGGAGCTGGAATCTTCGTTTTGATGAAGCGATCAAGCAATTTGACTTCATCAGAAACGAAGAAGAACAATGCGTGTATAAGAAATCTAGTGGGAGCAAGATTGTATTTCTTATTCTGTATGTCGATGACATACTGCTTCTCGGAAACGACGTTCCAATGCTGAAGTCCGTAAAGGACTGGCTAGGAAGTTGTTTTTCCATGAAAGACATGGGTGAAGCCGCATACGTTCTTGGAATCAGGATCTACCGGGATAGATCTAGAAGGCTGATAGGCTTGTGTCAAGATTCATACATTGACAAAGTCCTACAAAGATTCAGCATGAAGGATTCCAAGAAGGGCTTCACGCCAATGGTACATGGCACAACGCTAAGCAAGAAGCAGAGCCCTACGACGGCTGCTGAGCTTGAGCGCATGAAGAATATTCCTTATGCATCTGCAATAGGATCTGTCATGTATGCCATGATCTGTACTCGTCCTGATGTTGCTTATGCATTGAGCATGACGAGTAGATACCAGTCAAATCCAGGTGAAAACCATTGGATTGCCGTAAAGAATATCTTGAAGTATCTAAGACATACTAAGGATAAGTTCTTAGTGTACGGTGGAAGTGATGTGCTTAAAGTCAGTGGATTCACGGACGCAAGTTTCCAGACAGACCAAGATGATTTCCGGTCACAGTCCGGTTATATCTTTTGTCTGAATGGCGGTGCAATCAGTTGGAGAAGCTCCAAGCAAGACACCGTTGCTGATTCCACTACAGAAGCTGAATATATCGCCGCCTCAGAAGCTGCGAAGGAAGCTGTTTGGATACGAAAGTTCATTATTGAACTAGGTGTGATACCAGATGCGGCTGAGCCTCTGGCACTGTTTTGTGACAACAATGGTGCTATAGCTCAGGCAAAGGAACCAAGATCACACCAGAAATCCAAGCATGTTCTAAGAAGATTTCACTTGATACGTGACATCATTAATAGAAAGGAAGTCAAGATCAGCCGAGTTCAGACAGATGATAACGTCGCTGATCCGTTGACAAAGCCACTCCCAAGGCCTAAGCTCGAGTTTCTGACTGAAGCTGTAGGCATTAGAGACATAGAAATGTAATCTAAATTTGAGTGGGAGTTTGAGGGCTTTTATTTAGTTATTTGATATGTTCTTGTAAAACATTCTTATGTTTAATGAAATTATTATTTCAAGATTATTTTAACTGTGATGAAATAATCGTTCCAAAGTGATATGAACCATTTTATAGGTCATCGAAGTAAATGACTTGATCTTGAGTCATCGAAGTCATTTAGCTTGATCATGAGACCCTATATTTGATAGATGTTTTATATCATCCCGTCCCTAGTCGAAGGTTGTTGAAATTGGAACACCAACAACCGTGTGAGACTGGATTAGTACGTGACTTATGACAAAGTCTCAGTGTGTCATAGATGCGCGGCATCAAAGTCAGTACATAGGTGTATGTTTGGGAACATACGACCGGACAAGACCCGCTTATAAGAACTCTTCAGGATATTTATATCTGTGTCATAAGAGATTCTTACTACGACTATAGAGTATAGTCCTTAGACCTGAGTTCGCATGCATGTGACTGCACATGGACTGATGCACTTTGATCATTGTCTAACGCTATCGTTCTGCGATAGTTATAAGGACCTTGTTTGGGTACATTATGAAATGAATAGTTTACAGTGATGGAACAAGACGGAATTTGTCCCTCCAATATAAATGGAGTGAATATCTCTAGGCCAATCGGAGATTTGAATACTGGAAAATGCATGGCCATGCTCAAACGGACTGTCCCGAGTCGTTTGGATTGTCAGTATCGAATCAAAGTCCGATGAACAAGATTAGGCTTTATAAGGATGACACCAATCTTGCCTTATGACTAATCGAGATATTGTGACAAAAGGATTATGAATACAGAGATTCCAGTACAAGTGGGAGATTGTTGGAATTGTGTCCAGTAATCTCGGTACTGTCTCTAGAAAGTAAGAGTATGTCAATGATCAGACATAAGTCATATAATACTGGGGGTCATGATGGCTTGCTAGAGTCCGCTCATGATCTATAAGTCTTGGACTTATTGCCTTTATTATATGATCCCATATGGGTCACACGCCTAAGCTAACAGGAAAATGTGTAGGAACGGTTTAGCAGAAGTACGGTAAAAGTGCTAGGCATTTACTGTACTTAGAGAGAATAAAACAGTTTAGCCACTGTGTGTCGATCGATACACAAGGTGTATCGGTCGACACAGTGCGCGAATGCCGTCTAGTTAATTGGTGTTTGGGCCAAATGGCCCAAACGGAATCGGACAAGTTTTATAAGGTAAAACTCGAGTTTCTGAACAATTAACCCTAGTCCCAGCCGAAAACTCTCTCTCTCTCTGCGCCGAGCTCCTTGTGGTCTAGCAGCCGTTTTCTGTGATCGCGTGTGTGAACCTTTGGAGGATTCATCCCTCGGTGTTTCTCTGATCTCAGACATACCATCTCTTTCCGCTGCAAACAGGTATAAGGTGAGATCATCATTTGTTTCTATTCTGAGAAGAACCTAGATCCGCATGTTTAGGTTGATATGAATCTAAGAATTGAATCAGGATCAACTAAACAATCCTTCAAATGGTCGGTTTCTTGATCCGGTTGGATCTGTGACCATTGAACTCGAACTAAACGGGGTCGGTATCGCGATAGGGGTCATTGTAGGGCGGAAGCCGCTATTTGACGTATTACCGAAATTTCCCGACGCTCCCGGAGGAGTTACTACCTGGGAGAAGTCCAAGCGGGTACGCGGCGGAGGACTTATGGGAGTTCGCGTTGGTCTGCCCCCTTGGCTTTGACTGGCGAGCTCTTCAAGACGGGCGTTCAGACGCCGCTCTTGTTCGTCGAGCTGCGCTGCCAGAGAACGGTTTGCGATCTCTTGGGCCCTTGCGCTTGCCTCGTTGTTTCTCGTTCGATCTACCAACAGGCTTAACATCGAACGGATCTCAGTAAGATCGCTTGGCCCTTGTCTCTGTGGAGCAGAGGGTAGTGGCGAGTTAGGTCTGGTTACTCCAGATCCACCTCCTGGGGTGGGTATTGAATCATTTCTCATCCACACCCAGTTTCTGCTCGGATCATTAGTTCCTGACAAAAAATTTGTCGGAGTCTGGCTCGTCGCGATTGTTTGAGCGACGGAGTCGGCTGGTGTCGAGGTCGTGGAGACTGAGGCAGAGCTCGTCAACACGCCATCGGTCTGACCCATGTTTCTTACCCCGGTGGTGTTCTGAGGAACGTTGTCGACCGATTGAGGGAAGTCAACTGGTGGTGTGGCGCTGGGAGAGCCAGTTTGGTCGGGATTCATCTCGATCTATCGGATCTAGGATCTGATTCTTAAGATAGGAAAGGCTATAGAATGTCCCCACAGTCGGCGCCAAATGTGAGATCCGGGATTCACACTAAGAATTTGTATTTCGTGGATTTGGACTTTAGGATATAGAAATGGTATAGTTTCCTATGAATCAAAGACTTTATTGAGATTGATCGTCGAGATAGAACAAACACAATCGAGAAGAGAGTACAAAGTATGAGATCGAGCTATCTAATCGAAGTGTTCTTAGCCTAGGTTGGAATATATTGAATGAATCGCCACTTCTTCTTTAAATAGTCTCGACTTTGATCTTCTTGTTCCGATTTTTCGGCCTTGCCGTCACAACGATCTCCGAGATTTGCGCGGATCAGTTGAACTGACGAAGACCGGGTTGCTCTATCTCCACGTCGTCTCCTGTCGAGCTCGAGCTCGATCGCTTCCCACTTCGGCATCGCTTGGGCCTTGTCAAGAAGTCAATCGTATATGCCCAACAGAGGATAACGGTCGATCTCTCTCTGTCTTGATATTAGGACGGGCTCATAACTATGGGCCTTTGTCTTGTTTGTTAATGGGCCGGATTTCTTGGAGGGAAATCCAGCACCAACATCAAGGACTTTCATTTACGGATACAGCCGATTTATGTTACTACATTGAATTAAATTTCTTAATTTTTTTTGGCATTTTCTTTATATTACTTATTTGTGGATATTCATGTTTGTTTGTTTTCCTGCTTACTGTTAAAATACAAATATATATAAAAAGAATTTAGGATTTAATATTTTATGGATGTGAATTGAAATAAGAATGGCCAATAAAATGGAAAAATCTTGTGAGTTTAGTAAGTTTAAAGTGGCAAGTTAAAAAGTATGATATTGGAAGTTGAATAAATTTTGGAAGTGTTTATATATAGACACATTTATGTCATTGTTTAAAATAACTTGAAAGAAAGACTATACATGCCGAGCTATTCAGTTTGGCTCAGGTGCTGTTCTTTTGTGCGTTGAGAAACTGCATCTCACTACAAAAACAAGATGTTGTTCTTTTAGTGGTACTTAAGAAACGCATCCAGATGCAAAAGTCAGATATTGCATCCAAAATAATTGGAAATTCTGGATGCATTTGAAAGTTGAGTTGAGACGCACTTTGGTGCGTCTCAACTCCCAAAATCTAAAATAAGCATTTTTTGGGAAAATCGTAAAATACTGCGGTTTCTCGATAAAATAGCAAAATCGCGGTTTTTCGCGAAACAAAAAAATCACAAAAACGCATTTTCCGCCAAAACCGCAAAAACGCGTTTTCCCGCCAAAACCGCAAAATAGCGTTTTTCCGCCAAAACCGCAAAATCGCGTTTTTCCGCCAAAACTGCAAAATCACGTTTTTCCGCCAAAATCATAAAATCTCATTTTTCCGCCAAAATCGTAAAATCTCGTTTTCCCGTCAAAACCGCAAAATCGCGTTTTCCCGCCAAAACCGTAAAATCGTGTTTTCCTGTCAAAACCGTAAAATCGTGTTTTCCCGCCAAAACCGCAAAATCGTGTTTTTGTCAAAACTGTAAAATCGTGTTTTTCCGCCAAAACGGCAAAATCGCGTTTTCCCGCCAAAACGGCAAAATCGCGTTTTCCGTCTAAATCGCAAAATCCCGTTTTCTATCAAAACCGCAAAATCGTGTTTTCCGCCAAAACCACAAAATCCAAACCTTAAAAATAATGCATCCAACTAATGTATACAAATAAACAAAGAAACATAATTGCATCTAGACGCAATTTCTAAATGCACAAAGAAACATAATTGCATTTACATCTAGATGCAACGTTTGGAAACTGCATCTGAACGCAGTTTCTAGACGCAATTTCCAGATGAGGAAAAGAACAGGCCCTCAGTTTGTGGGTTCTTGGAAATGGGTCTATGGCTCTCCGCGCGTATATCTTTGTTTTAGGGAAAATGCATAAGGGCATATACATCAATAAATCTCCTATGAGGTTCTTAAAAAAAAAAAAAATTTGGAGAAAAGTGTAAAAAAAAAAATTGAAAAAAAAATTAGACGAATGACAAGCTGCCACGTGTTATGAACAGTTTAAGAACCGATATTAAATAAGGATTTTTAGAACCCGGTTCTTAACTATTCACGTGGGACCCACGTAAATAGTTAAGAACCCCCACCCTTAAGAATCCTCAATGTATGTGGTCTAAGAATTTTATGGTTTTAAGTTGGAATGGAAAATAGAATATTCAAAATTCGAAATAGTCCGATATTTATCATCGCGAGATTTCTTCCACGATTGAGAAATCTTTTACCATTGAGAGATATACATAACAGTTGAGAGATTTTCTCAATAGTGACGAGATTTTCTTCTGGACCGACCTCTATCTCTTCCCTATATATACGACCACTCTCCTCTCTCATTTATTACTTTCCACACAATTTCCTTACTAAAAAAATCCTCCAATCCTTTAGCTTAAAACGTAAGTTTCTCAAGAGTATTGTAGAATTTGGAGTTCGTTATAATCGTTTATGAGTATTGCGAAACAATTTTCGTCAGTTGTATCATAGGACTCATGAACCACATATATTCTCAGCATATTAAAAGTGATTTTTAGTTAAACAAATATTATAATCTCGCATCCGGTCATTTTTATCCGTTTTTTCAGTCTCAAAATCATTTTTCTGAACGTTTTTCATTCGCATTATTTATATCACCATTTGCGTAATGTTTAATATTTTTGGACATACACTTACTACAGTCGCATCCTTTAAAGCTAGTAGCGATTTGTAAATATTATATCTGATGTAATATTGTATAAACCTCTAAACTAAAATGAAATTTACAAAATGGATTTCCATGAAAATTTGGCTTTATATAGTTGTGACGTTTTTTTTGAATCGGATCTATGTATTTGTTAAAAAAATAGATTGTTGTCGTATTATTTGGTTGAGTATGGCCACTACATTAAAATAACAAAGATTGGGATCTTCCAATCAAAATGGCATAAAATTTAATTATTTTATACTTCTAATAATTAAATAACAAAATTAGGGTAGGTTGCCTCCTAAGGCAAGGTAGTGATACAGATGTGTTCATGTCTCAAACATCATATATGCCCGTTGGCCGTTGCTCCTTATTAACACCACAGTATATATTTAGATCAATCACGATTTCTGACAAATTAAAATAGTCCGTAAATAAAATATTTTATACTTTTTTTTTAGAACAAAATAATTTATAGTTGAAATAAAAAGTAGTTATTTTGTTATTGCCGTTAAAAAAATATACTCAAGAAATCGCACAAAGGTTCCAACTTCCAACATTACCATTTACCATTGATATTTTCTGATCGTTATAACCTTTTAGTAAAGGAAGTGAAAAACAAAACGTGTAACCGTTTGTTAGAGGTAGATTTAGCATCTTTCTAAGGCTCGACCCAATAGCAAAAATAACTCAGAGTAGATCCGGTCAAGACAAAATGATGGAGACCCAACACGAAGTAGTCCGACAGCATTAGAGCAGCTCGACGATGTGCTCGGACTCAGATTCATAATAAGACTAGATTTTCATGTCTAACTTGTTATTGCTTTTCAATCCTTGTTTAATCTTATTATCCAAGTCCCTTATTTTCTAATTAGTTTTACAAATTGATTATTGTGTGATTCTCTGAATCAACAATTGGCGCCGTCTGTGGGGACTTTGGATTTTCGATTAATCAAAGGAGAGATCGGCATGACAAAATCACCACTCTCGTCGCAGGAGACAGGAGGAGCAAGTAACACAGGCGATGTCACCAACGCCGCAACAGGAGAAGAAAGGAACCAATCCAATCCATCTCAGCAAGGTTACGAAGCCCGAAACACACCAACAAACCCGAGGCCGCAGGACAGCGCACCACCCGCAGGAGACTCAAACACCCTAACCGCACCAACGGTGAGGCCAGTACAGTCGACAACTGCGGCCGCTGCCCGGTGCACAGGAGACATAGAGCCACCATCAAGATCAGTGCGTATGATGAACACTGATGTGCCAACTAACAGAATTGGGAGCCCGACCACGACAGAGATGTTTCTCACGCTGCTGAACCGAGTTGAAAGCATGGACAAGACGGCGAACGAGCGAATCACCGCGATCGCTAACCAACAAGCCTTTCTCCAAGAAAGCTTACTCAGGTGCTATGGCGCACCCACAACGGAGCAAACTCCAGAACGAATGCTGCCTACCAGTCGACGTCTTTTTCTCGAGGTACCCCGGAGGACCGTGGGATCAGCAGCAAACCCAACAGGGAGCACATCAACTCCAACCACCCCGGCACCGGTATCCAGCGATCAGCTCGCGACCATATTGAGTCAAATTCAGTAGCTGAATTCCAAAGTTTATTTGTAGCCAGTTCGGCGCCAGAGCTTGGTCGCGTGTTGGAGCAGGCACAACAGATGCCTTTCACTGCCCGGATCATGAACGCAAGAATCCCATGCATCGAGAAGCTCAAATTTCCGTTCTATGTTATCGATGAGTCGCAACCGATTCACTGACGGGAAAAAGGATCCCAGATATTACAAGCACTTTGTAGAATGATAGGTCAAGATTATTCCCTATTCTACTGCAAGTGCACAGTTATGCTATTGTAGTATTGAGGGTATCATATCCACAAGGACTCAAGATTCACGCAATAGACTATATGTCTTCAAACTTAGCTAAATCAATCCGATGAGAAAGTAGAAAGCAAGGCAGTAAAGTAAAGGTGTGTTTCGATTAGAGAAAGACGCTAGACTCAGGGTATTCTCAGGAAATCATGCAATGCCAGACACTTAGCTATCTGGATTCAGGTTAAGCACAGGTTCAAGAACGAAAATCATAATGTAAAACAATTCAACTCTCGCTGCAACTGTTATCTATGTCTAGCAACCTAATGATTCAAATATCTTTGCAATCTTAGAGTTCTAGACATGCATTTTTAGCAAGTTTATAAGTTCACAATTTTCCTAGATCAAATCTCTTTGCATCTAATCAAATTGCTCACACTAAGTTCTTTCAGATTATAACTCACAGTCTCGTGTCAAATTAACAATCTCAGATCTAAACCCTAGGTGATCAGTCCAGAATTCAGTATCATTCTCAACTTAGGTGATGAACAGATAGATTTAGAATCCTAATCAATCAATGATCTAACAAGGCATGAAATCCTATTGAGAATCCCTAAATCTAACTAAGGTTACTACTCATACATGATATCAAATGAACAACACATGAATGAATAGAAAATAAGAGTGAATAGATAAAAACAGGGGTTCGAAATCCTTCTCTCAAAGGTTACAAGTAGCAAGAATCAGCCCCCAAGCTAAAATATCTCAAGCTCCAGAACAAAAGCAAGAACAAAGAACAAAATATGAGTTTCTGCTCAAAAACCTAATTAAAAACCACTAAACACGTTCTGGGGCTAAATTAGAATTAGGAAAACTTCTGGGGAAACTTTGCAATTCTTCAAAAGATGTCTTCAATTCTCTGTCGCCATCAGTGTCGACCGACACCAAGATGGATGTCGGTCGACATCACCTCGTGGTCGAGACATAAACTTCAGCTCGTTGCACAAATCACCAGAAATGTCCCAAAACTCCGCTCTTCGCTCCAAACGTAAGCTTACCTGTAAAAGACTCGATAGACACGAAAAAACAGGTTAAAGACTCAATATATACAATTATATCATGGTTGAAAACCTATAAAAACCATGATATATCAACTCAGTGGAATTGCCCTCACCTGGTTTTCGCGACTCAAGGTGGGCTCGATCGACAGTTCCCAAGAGCCCTCGGAACTATTCATGAAGCACTACTTGCTCTACATAACGCCCGAATCCTCGGATGCCGACCTATGGGACCTCAAGCACAAACAAGACGAGCCCTTACGAGACTTTATCGATTGATTCAAGGAGGTCGTATCCAAGATAAATGTGGACGACAATGCGGCTAGAGGAGCACTTCGGAAAGGCCTACTTCATCGTTCAGATTTTAGGACAGATATAAAACTCAACAAGCCTACGTCCTTAGAATATGCGCTGCACAGAGCAGTAGCATTCATCAAACAAGAAGAAGAGGAAGCGGTATTTTCCAAAAATTAGGCTGGCTCGGCCAAGAAATCCCTTACGGCATAAGAAAAACCAAAAAACGACTCCCCTGATAGCATCAGTGGGAAAGCAGCTTCGACCATCACCGTCGGTAGCACTTTCCAAGGATGGAACAAGTTTGTTCGAAACCAACCATGGTCAGAGGACGGCAACGATGACCAACCATACTGCGAGTATCATAAGAAACACTCTCATGATACCACATCATGTCGAAACTTGGCCGAGTACCTGTTGGATCAGTACCGAAAAGGGAAAATAGTCAACCCAGAGCAAGGTGGCCAACGACCTAAAAACAATGATAACTGACAGAGGAACCGAGAAGAAGCCCCCCACCGGGAGGAGCCGGAAGAACACCCCCAGGAAACAGAGCCCAACAGGCGCCCTCAGAATGAAGACGACGAGGGGCGGGTTGCTCCGCAACCTCGTCGCAGAATCAATATGATAATGGGCGGGCTACAACTGTGTTCGGATTCGGTGTGGTCCACCAAAGAGTATGACCGGAAAGCAATGGCACCCAAGCGTAACCCGCTACCGATAGAAGAAGACATACCACTGTCATTCACCGAAGCTGACGCAATCGTAGTAGATGTACCACATAAAGACCCTCTGGTGGTCGATATCGTGATCGGAGATTGCGAGATCTCCCACGTGCTGGTCGATACAGGGAGTTTGGTTGACGTTATCTTTAAAGAAGCGCTGGAGAAAGCAGAGTTCAAGAACTTACATGTTAAACCAAAAGTGCAGCCATTAACCGGATTTGATGGTGACCAAACTATGACAATAGGCACGGTTAAACTTCCAATCTATGTCGGTGGAATGGAAACAATGACAATGTTCGTCATCTTGGCTACATGCAATGAAAGCAGTCGCCTCGACGCACCATCAATGCGTCAAATTCCCGACCCCGAACGGAATCCATATGCTTAGAGGAGATCAGAACACCTCGAGGTTATGCTTCATAAGTGAACGAAAGCTTCGCCACCCCTCTGAACCAAAAGGAATAAAGAAGATCATACCAGGGCCGCCTATTGGAAGGAGGGCATCCGAAGGAAACGCAGGTGCATGTAACATAAATGCATCTCGGCAGGACCAGGCTTAGGCTTGATGAATGACGAAGTCGGCCGACCTAGTTTACGATTTTTTACGCCAAAAAGACTATTACACTGTGTAGTATGAACTACGAACGGCTTGATCCTCGTTTTCGAGGTACGTAGGCAACTCTACCTAGAGTGCAGTTGTAAATCAATAAAAAGACTTTTGTCAAAGCAAAATCTTGTCTCAAATTAAGTCGACGTCCTGATTTGATGCTCGACTTAATCATATCCGCACAACAAACGTGCAAGAACACTCGCCTTCCCCATACGATAAAGATTATGATCTAAGTTGTATTGGCACAAGGAAAATCCGGGAATCGCACCCACACCTAGCTCAGACGGACTAAATAAGCCGACCTGCCTCGCATAGCCGATCCCAAATTAAGGATAAAAATTTAATACCGAGCTTCGCTCGATGAATCAAAACCGAGTTTTCACGCGTAATCAAACCAAACCCTTATTCAAGGTACAAACATAAGCCGTGCTATCCTCGAGAAAAGCACTCGAGAGCCGAGCTCTAAATTAAGACATCGAAAAGTCAAACTCATTTCCTCCAAATCCTTAAAAGGATTTTGCAACAAAAAGATGACAACTCGGCTAAATAGACCCCCTTTCTATTTCCTCGTCCATACGATAACAAAGTCTCCTTAAACTACGTCGATGAACAATGAGATGAACTCATCGTCATTCGCTCAGGATACACTTAAATAGCCCGAAAGCGAAAGCAATTCCTCGCCAAAAATAACAAACAACTCAAAGAGAGCATTGATCCTAAAAGGCAAGAAACTCTCCGCCTCAACACGATCATATGATAAAGAGACTTTACGAAAATAAAAATCCATTCCAAAAAGGGGGTCATCGTCACCCCATAAAAGTTCTACAATAGGGGGGGGGATCAAAGCCACCCCGAAATCAAAAACGAATTACAACAGCAAACAAAAGCTTAGACCGGCAAAGGGAGATCTTGAGTTGGCTCGACCAGAGGAGCAGCCGTGGCCGAGGCAGATAATACCACGGGCAACGACGAAGGAACTTCCGTCACCGCGAGCTTCACACCCTCAGGACTCCTCAGAGTCTCGACCACTTCCATCAACATTACACCAACGTTGGTGCCGAATTCATCAAGCAAGGAGGCATCTTTGACTTGAGGATCATCGGATGGAGGCTGAAAGGGGAGAGGAGAAGGAGGATTGCAGTCGTGCATCCTCATCGAAACTTGTGGGGAAATCACGAAAACCGTCCACGATCTCAAGAGCCCCGATCTCGTCGATTTTTCTATTCCACTTTTCCTTCTCCGCCGCGAGCTCTTCAAAGACCTCGTCAGGAATAGCTATCCCCCTCTGGTCTTGAAGCAATCAAAGGTAATCCAAGGTCCCAGAGTACTGGCTGAGGGTCATATACGCATCACTCTCAGCATCCTTTGCGGTGAATGTCTCCTTCAACTCCCGAAGATGAAACTCGTACTTCTGAGTTAGGGCTTTATGACCGTTCATGAGATCACCGACCTCCGACGCCCCGATGTTCCGCTCCTTAGTTACCTTCTCGGCGCGACAAAGCTTCTCTTGCGCTAACTCGGCAGATATTTTCTCCTTTTATTCCACGAGCTCCCGGTTGCGGGTTTCGAGCAACTTAACATGCTCATAAAAAGTAGCAACCTGACTCTTCAAATTCGCCTCGCTTATCCGAAGAAATTCGGCGGAGAGTTGAAGCTATTCCAACTCCTTCATCTTCCGAGCGAGCTCCTTGCCAACCTCGGCGCTTCGCGCCAACAACTATTGATTCATATCAAAGATATACGAATTCAACAGAGAAGTCCCCTTCAAAACAAAGAACGTCAGGATAAAGGAAAAATATCAACCTCAAAGACGGATGATCGGTAAACAGACGCGAACACTCACGTCGACAAAAAACTTGGAGACGTTGTGGTACATCCGGCTTGTACATCTGAATTACGGGGCAAGGCGGAATGGCTTCAAAGGAGATATTCCAAAACATCTCCCCGCAGTAGTACTCATCTAGATTCTTCAATGTGTCTCCTCTAAGAGTAAAGGATCTATTCCTCCAACTCTCCGAGGACTCACTGACCTTGTAGCGCTTACTCGCACCCGAGCTCTCAGTGCGATTCGTGATCCATAAGGCCTTTTTCTCGCCCCAACATGCGAAGCCGATGTCCCTGGAGGTCCCAAGGTCGAAACCGGTTGAGCAAAAGAGGGAGGAAGAATCCCTTTGTTAGACGAGGGGGCTACTTCAACGAGATCATTAGACTCTGAGGTCTTCCGAATTAACAGGGTAGAGTACTCTTCTAACTCATCCTCAATAATAGAAGTACCACCCTTCTTCTTCGAGGCATCGGCACCATCAGCCGCCTTCTTCGACCTCAGTCCGGATGAGCGTTTTCTATCCTCCTCAGCCCTTGTCTTATTGGCATCATCGGAGGTCCGGTTCTCTCCTCTCCTAGGTTGCGACCTGGGAGAAGCAGTCGGTCTAGCAACCGAAGATGGCTGGGGCCATGTGGCTTACCACCATGCTCGGGATAACCTTTCTCGCCTTCCCCATTTTCTTCACTGCTTGGGACGCTGTGAGGAGCAATTCATAAGGACAAAAAATAATAAAATAGCCAAACCGCGAGGTGTTGGTAAACTCACAGGTTTCCTTGGGTTTGATCTCTTCGGTCTCGGGAAAAGTCTGCCAACCGAGCTCAGAAAATTTCTTGCCGACGTCGCTCAAATACCCTTTATTAAGAAGCTTTGGATTAAGACGAGCTGCAAGATAAGAAAAACTATAATCAGAACCGACAGCAAGGAAAAATGTTGATGGTTAGCCGATCGGTAAACTACCAACAGAGAGGTTCCACTCGCTGACGACCAAGGCCGTAGGGTCAAGAAACGAAAACTTGTCAATCCTGACAAAGAAGTACTTCCTCTGCCATAAATTAACCTGAATCTACTCCGGCCTCTTCGTCACAATGTTCAGTTGACCAAAGCATTCAAACAGATCAACCGTGAGCGGGATCCCAATAGACACGCTAAGCTCGAGAAGACTGATTAAGTTAATGATGCTAGCAAGGTTAAGCTGGGTGAAAGAAATTTTGAATTTCGCACAAAAATCAACCAGCACCTTCGGCAACGGAATTCGGAGATTCCTAACGTGGAAAAACGACTCGCAGAGGTAAGCAAAGTTTTGAGGAGCATTCCAAGGGCGCTACGAGGTAGAAAGCAAAAGAACCTCGACCTTTTTACTCCCATGAAGGGCTTTTAATGAAGCCAGAGATTCCTCAGTAGAGGTCGGCAAGACACCGAAATCGTCCACAGACCGAGAAGAAGATGCATTTTCTTCTCCTCTTTTCTCGGTGGTTTCTTTCCTACCTCGGCCTCGAGAGGCCGCCCTCAGCGTGAGAGGAACGTGTTCGTTGGAATGATCGGCGGCGTTGTCGCGGAGAGACATGGACTGCCTTCGAGACAATTCCTGAGCAAGATTGACGTAATCCGAGCTACACGGTGAGGAAGAGGGGATGCTTTCCCCGTCAAAGGCACCATCGCTCGCAATACTAGCAGAATTCTCGCTGGATTCAGCACGAATGCGCATATCGTCGAGTGAATCGACAAAGGCGAGAAGGATTTAAAAGGAAAAGATAATATCAAAGAGGTTTAAAAGGAAGAGTACCTGCAATTTACTTCTAGTAGCGAATAGTAAAAAGTGAAGGAAGGATGCAATATTTATAGAAGCGAAGAGGCATGTCTTCCGAGGGACGCAACATACCTCACAATGGACGTGACCTTGCGACTTCCTAGTACACGTGTCTCCGTGTCATTGGACTAAGAAGAAGTGTCTCGAATACGCAAAACAATAACAAGGCGCGTGGCGGAAGGTTGGACGATTCGGGCTGGATCTCGACTCATGACGATTCAACTATTGGGCCCAAACCACGACTAAATTCGCCGACCTAAGCTCCACTCAGAACGACGATTTGGGGGGGGGGGATTACTGTTGGAGGTGGGTTTAGCACCCCTCTAAGGCCCGACCCAATAGCAGAAATGAAAGGAGATCCAGCCCAGACGAAATGATGACGACCCAACATGAAGAAGCCCGGCAGCATCAAGGCACCTCGGCACTGTGCTCCGACCGACCTGTATAACGAGAAGATTAAAATGTTAAATTAGCATTTTGATAGGAATATAAATACGAATCTTTAAGCAAACAAAATCTAGATGGTTCAGATTTTGTAAAAAATATCAGAGAGAATCTAGGAAGAAAACCCTAAATCATCTGATATAAATATATTTTTCATGCGCGGGAAAAGACTAAGTTCACACAAATAAACACTTCTGTACTCAAAAACCTAGAGCTAGCGATGCACTATCGATTCCGGCTCAGATTCATAATAAGATTAGATTTTCCGGTCTAAATTGTTATTGCTTTTCAATCCTTGTTTCAGATTTTATACCCTTCAATCAAAGATCTTTATTTATGATTTTTCATCTCCGGTTATGTTGGCCAGCGAATACACTCGGTATGTTTCTCCACAAACCCCTATGTGATTGTATCGGTTTGTATGTGTCAATGTCTTCGATCTCCATCATTAGAGACGATGAAAGTGTTCTTCGTTGAAGTGAGTCAATGTTTCTTTCTTACCAAAAATGAAGCGGTTATCCTCATGAAGAGTTATGCGACTCTCCACGATGTTTATTTCAAGTACCTTTATGGTACTCATTGTGTGACGCAGTTACGTCATAAAATTTGGGATCCTGGGAAACCAACAACAAGGAGAAACATTGATTTGACAAAAGAGAAGGCATCGCGCATACGAATCAGAAGATTGTTTCTACAATGTCAACAAACATATATATGTGGAGCGATTAGTGGAATAAACGATTCATCAAGCAGTTTCATCTTCATGCGTCAACAAGATACAAATGCTTTTACAACGACATCAAAATCATATCTATTTATCAAAGTCATGCCAAATGCATTTTGGAGTCTCAGCTATATGCTGTTAGCCAATATCAAATATGTGAAGAAGGGACATAACATATTTTATCTATTAAACTCTAAGCTTTTCGATAAGAAAGCATGGTTACTCTCCACTTTTTCACTGAAATTGTTTTCAATTTCATGTATTTATTTTAACGGTTATAATTTTATGATTTTTATATCTTGTAAAACTTTATAATATCAATATATTGATTTGTCGGAAAAAATATCCTTATTTATTTCATTACAATATTCTTGACATTAGGTTTATAGATCACTTTCATATAACTTCTTAAACAAGTGCTCTGTATACTCCTTCCAATTTATATATTTTTCTTCTTTTTCTCATTTATTACATTGTTCATATGGAAAAATAGGATATATGTGAATTAATTTACTTTCTTCCCATTATCTTTTTCTTCAATTCTCTTTATTATAAAAAAACAATTATGTCTTCCAATCTCTCTTATATTCGGATAAATCCTCATGTTCAATGTGACAGGATAAAGTTCATGCACCGCTCTTTAATTATTGCTATTTCAATATTATATATCATATTTTTCAGAACATGTTAGATCGGATTTCGGATCCGATTTTAAATATTTTTCCCAAACTTAATTACAGTATTTGGTTGTGACCAAAAAGGAAATAAAATTACAGGACTCGATTACTAAATTGAATAAAAAATAAAAAATGAACAAATAAAAAAGCTCACAAAAAAGCAAACAAAGTCAAAACCTATAAGATGGGAGCCTCCGTCATACGGAGACATACGAATTAAAACAATTTTAGTATACGAAAGAATTCAGACAAACAAGTAGATGATGTGATCATAGATTTGATTCTGATAGAAAAAATAAAAACAATCTATGCCGAATGAGGAAATGTTATGGGATGAAGAGTAGATCACAACCTCTCTTCTTTTATTTGTTTAATTGTTTCTTGTTTTTAGTAGGCTTCTGGTATTTGGTACATTCTTTGACTCTTGTTTTTTTTTTTTTTTAATCACCCATCCATGTCCCTTGTGCTATATTAAATGTACTCAATTTATATTTTTTTGGTGCACCTCACAAGAAAATATGATACATATATAATTTATGATAATATATTTGTTTTTATTATTGAATTTATATCTCTGCATGATTTGAAAGGTTCATGCAAAATAGATTTTATTCATGAATGTCATGTAAAAATCTCAGTTTACGTCAATTTTGTTGTGACAAATTCTTTCATTTCCGCCAGTTCTTTAAACTATCTCTTAATATTGCCAATATTTAAACGATTCTAAACAATGTAAATTAAACAAAAAATAATCCGCCAATCCATCGATCTAATTGATGTTGTTTAAGATTGATCTGATCCATAAAATATGTCCATATCTAAATATATTATGTAAAATAGTATATACAAAACAAAATCTTTACAGAATAGATCAGTTATATAATTTATATCTCTGGATGTAACCGGATATCCAACCCTATGTTTCTCCCCTTCCTCCGACGGTGCTGGTTTGTCATCTCTCCTCCGGTGGTTGTTCGTGGTGGTCATGTCTGGGCGAAGTTGAGTTGGCCGCCGATTCCATTACTTCGATGGTGGTGTTTGTGGCTATACCGGTGGTATTCCTCCGCTTCTTTCCGGCCCTCGTGTCCTACAACTTCTCTTCCTCTTGTGGGTATGGATCTACGCTGACTCGTGTTGTTCGGCTTTGTTAGCGTGCGGTCTATCGGGTGAGGTTTGTAGGTTTCAACTATTTCTTTTAGTTTGAGGTTTGGGTTGAGGGTTGGGTCTGCTAGTTAGTTTCAAGGTTTGTAGATTTGGTTTAGGGTTTTTTTGGTAGTGGATTCCTTTTGGGATCCGGCTAATTAGTTGTCTTGTAGGCTATTTTATTGGCTGTTTGTGAGCTTTTACCGGATCTAGTCCCCGATTTCCAATTCCCATTTTGGCGGATAATTTCTTATGGTTATGCGTTATTCCGTGGTTTCCGGTTAGCTCGGTTTTGGTGGTGATCTTTTTCATCATTTGTTTGGGTTTTGAGTTCTTGTCTTCGTTTTTCTTCTAATGGTGAGGTTGCTTTGTGTTGAGAGTGTGCTTGTCCTCGTGTTGGTTGCCTCGGTATAGATCCCGTGGTTCTTTTTACGCTTCTCGGTTTCTGATCTTCGGCTCAATCTTTAGGATTTGGAGCTTCGGCTCTCCACGCATCAAGTCGTCAACTGTCGTTCGGTTAAAGTTGATTCCTTCGGCACTTCGGTCTATCTGCATACGGTTTGTCTCGTGGCTTCTAAGGTGTTGAAGCAATATAATGAGTTCCAATGGACCAGACCTAATAAAGTTTGACTTTTGATGCTTTCGTTATCTTCTCTCTCATCTCGTGGTGATCCTATCTACTCGGGTGTATTGGTAATAGGGTCTGATCTGGTTTCTATTTACTTTTAGCTGATGTTTAGTCGTTTGCTTTATTGTATGTTGTTATGGCTCTGGGGATTCTCTTATATCCGCCGGCTTTTGATTCCATGAATGTGTTTTATCCGCTAGCTTTAGTCTCTGAAGGTTTGTATAATTCGCCGGCTTTGGTTTTTCATATCGTTGTATATTTCCTCGGGTTATTTTATGATGAATGAAATCTTTCAGTTCAGTTCAAAAAAAAAAAGAAATCCTTCAGTAAAAAAACAATCAGTTATATAATAACCACATTGTAAATATTCCAATAGATAGAAAACAAGAAAAAAAGAAAATTTGGATAAGGTCATTCATATATGTTTGAAGATAAAAATAGAAATAATTATTTTAATAATAAGTACCGTCAATTCGTAGAAAAAAAGATTGTAGCAAAGTATAATTTTTATTTGTTATAATTCGACACGATATATCACCATATAGCTTGTAATTTGTGATCATACCGTAAGATCTCAATTCCGCATATCCGAAGATAGCAAGAATTTTAGGGTTTTTCTTAAGGGATTCTTCAAAGTCTTTTAACCTAGCTCGGCGGAGATGACGAGTTTAGGGCCAAATTGGCGTTCCCGGTGTATCGGAATAAAGGGAATTAGGTTTTATAGCTGAACCTTATAAAAGGCTGCCTACGTACCCTTCGGAAAGGGATCAAGCCATTCGTAGTTCCTTTTTAGGAGTTAAGTCGTCTCTTAGCGACTTGTTGTATTGTGCGTGTTGCAATCTCTTTTAGCCTGAAGACCCTCATTCTCTCATGGCGAGGTTTAGGTCGGCTTACAGAGCCGTCTATAGATCGATCTCTTGTAGCCTGAATACCTTCATCCTCTCATGTAGAGATTTAAGTCGGCTTTTAAGAGTTGTCTGTATTCTCTTTTAGATATATTTTCCATCTCTTAGCCTGAATGCCCTCATATTTCTTAAAAAGAAATAGATATTTTGCACAAAGGAAAATAGATATTTTCCTTTTGTGATTATTTTCGAAAATTGCCATTTATCTTTATCGTAATTATCCATAATAAACGCTTTCTATTTCGGGCCGATCCTATTAACTGAATGTGCCATTTTGAGGGGTGCTAAAACCGACTCCAACACATACTATTTTTTTCCTCGTAAAATATTGATATTTGTGAATTAGCGTCAAAGTAATCACTTTGAAAGTGATCAGCAATTACAAATTAAAGAGTAGAAAACATAAGATACATGGTTTGAAATATTGCAAGCTCATGCGCAGATCGATTCGCTCGTTTTGGTGTCCATCTAATGGAGACTTCTTCAAATTTATTGGACCAATACCAAACATCTTGAATATGATTAAGAAGATCAAATTTTTTTTATTGATATACCCTATCAGTTGATCCGGTCAGCCCCGATAAAAATACACCGAAGTGCTACAAAATGGACTTCTTCTTGAAGTCGCTAGTCATTTTCAAAAATCATCCGCTTTGAAACCTTTAGACCAACAACATTTCATAGCTACAACCAATGCTTGGAATTCACTTTCTAGTGCCGATGTTGTTCCCATTAGTTCTGCTTGTACTGCTACCAAATGTCCAAAATCATTCCATATAATCCATCCCGCTTTAGCACTTCTACGGCCGTTAAAATTATCATAAGAGCCATCAACGTTACATTTGATCCAACATTGAGGTGGTGTCGTCCATGTAGAATACATGAACTTGTTGCTGAGTAATTAAACAACTGGTTAGGGACCGTTGCAGTGATTTCAGATACGCTTGCGTTTGAGCTAACCTTAATGCCTTTTTTCAATGGACTTGCCTCTTGTTGTATGAGCAACTAGGAGATGGACCAGCGTGCAACATCATTAAATGACATATCAAATAAAAAGGATTAATGATGAAATGGGCCTAAAGGTTATGTGACACATACAGACCACAAGCTTACAGCTTTAAGCCCACTAGCAAATGGTTCTTTCGTATCTGGCTCATGTTACATAACTTGCATAAAAATGGTTTCACTGGTGAGAAGTTTGTTTTAATTGGTATCATCCAATCATACTTTTTACTATTTATTATATTATTATTATTTATATAAATAAAGAAATAATGGAGAAGTCCAAAACCAACATTCCTAATTAAGAGAACAATTAAGAGAACAATAGAAGATATGTTCAAATTTTCAAGATACAGAAAGCCTTCTCAAAAACCTATCTCTGGAAAATACAATACTCTTCAATATAACTAGTGTTTTGTCCATGCTACAAGTGGATTTTGTAATTATTTTGTATGTTTATATTGCACTGGTAGTTTTTCTTACGTAGTTATATAATTACAAATTATTTTTCTTTTTGACATTACAGAAGAGATAATTAGTAACAAAATTTACCTATAAACTATCCAAGATCAAGTTAATACATATAAATCTGAGCCTAGAACTATATATATGACAGACTAGAATGTTTCAAAACTGTTAGAATCTTAACCGGTTCCATAACGGAGGAGGCTTCTCTAGTTATTGTAAACAATAACAACTTAGCTTATTTAGTCTTCCTAAATGTACACTTGAATATGTAATGCTAGGTACAAAAGTTTGGGAGGACATGGAGCAAATACAAAAGTTTGGGAAGACAATTGGATTCCGTCTATTCTACCCCGACCAGATTTTGATAATGGCAATGGAAGAGACCCTGATCTCCGGGTTGATCATTTGATTCTTTTCGAATCAAAGAAATTGAATTTACCCCTGGCTCGAGCGTTTATAGCGGTGGAAGATGTTTTGATATTACAAACTTTGAGACTATCCCACTCGAACCAGAAAGACAGCTACACTTGGGACAACTCCAGATCAGGGAACTATACGGTAAGGGAAGGTTACCTCATGGCACACTCCCAATGTAAGGCCTTCCTAAGCCAAGAACTCTCGGAACCAAGCGCGAAAGAACTGAAGAAGCAGGTGTGGAAGCTAAAATCATATAGGAAGATTAAGCATTTCCTATGGAATGCTCTTTCGGGTTTTGTTGCTTCGGCCAGTTGCTTAGCTGATCGACATTGTGCTCCAAGCCGCGTTTGTCAACGATGCGGAGCAGAGAACGAAACCATAAACCACATCATGTTTCAATGTCCTCCATCACTTGAATGCTGGACAATCTCTTCTATACCTTCATGTCCGGGCTTATTTTCGAAGAATGCTTTATTCTGTAATTTTGATTTCTTGATGCTACGCGCAAAAGAACAAGGGTTATCTTAGGAATCTTTGGATCCATTTCCATGGCTCGTTTGGTACATTTGAAAGCACAAAACGAGAAAATCTTCAAGGGAGTTGATGTTTCCCCGGAATACACAATCGATTTGGCTCGACACGAGGCTCAATCTTGGAGAAGAGCGCATCTAATTTTGCAAGCTGATAACGAAGAGGAAGAAGAAGGACTGCAACAACCGGAGGTGCACCATAATGACCCAGATGATCAAGAGGAGCCGGCGATGATCTCTTTGAAGTGTCAAGTAGATGCTTTCTGGATTAATAGAGATTCAGCCACATGTCTAGATTTTATCTTGCTGGACAACAACCATATTCGCCTCTATAGACTTCGAAATTGCTCAAATATCCATTCTGCATTGCACGCAGAGTGTGAAGGTCTTCTTTGGGCTATGAAGGAGATGATCCAACACCAATGCTTGGATTTGTCGATGGAATCAGATTGTGTTCAGCTAGTAAACATCATCGAAAATGAAGAAGAGTGGCCGGCGCTAGGAGTTTAAGTTCCTTCGATCTCATTTCCATTACTTCAAATTATCTTATATTTCCAGAGCTTTAAATATCCGTGCGGACACCATTGCTAAAGGTGCACATCAAGTGATGCTTCTTTCTCTCTTATAACACCGGAAAACCCTGCTCAGCTAGTTTCAGGATTTTGAGTTTAATAAGAGATGCTTTTGATGCCTCAAAAAAAAAAAGAGTGTAATGATAAGTGTAGATCAAGACTAAACCATTAATGTTTTCCTACAATATTCTCTTGAAATATTAAATCATGGCATATATTGAACTTGAATTAATGTTTATATGTGTATATAATCATGGTCATGTATGTATATTGTAACTTTTAATATGATGTGATCTAATCATCCAATTTTTTTGATTTTATGTATAATCAAGTTTTATACATCCATATACGCTTTGAATAACGTAACTGAAAAAAAAGAGAAAACATGCATATTTTCTCAATTTAAAAAAAAACAGTTAAAATTATTTGCATTTATATACTTTTTTTTAATAACTGTTAAATTCATTCAAAAAACCTTGGTTCACTTTATAAATAGGCTTATTCATAGATTAAAAAAATTTGAATAAAAAATTTGAAGCAGAGAAGAGATTGTGCTAGTTCCTAGAAGCGAACCAAGTTTGCATTGCGTCCGTTAAACTGTTGCTTGCCACTGCAGAAATTTTGTTTCTAACTTGCTTATCAATGAAGTGTATTATGGCCTGAGGGTTTTGAGGAGCTTCACCATGCTTCCTCTGATTCCTTTCACGCCATAGTGAATAAGCCGTGATCTGCAATGTGTATTTGCATAAATAGAGCCTTGTCTTTCCCATTGTTGAGTCAACCAAAACCTCTAAAATCATGTTCCAAGTTGTATTTTGTCTGGAAAAGACCATAAACTAAGCTCCTCCATATTTCCTCCGAGAAAGCGCAGCAGAAAAACAGATGGTCTCGACTCTCAAGGTGGTTGTTGCAGAGTATACATGTTGGATCAATTTGATTGTTCCATTGCAGAGCTCTGTCGCATGTAGATAATCTATTCAATGTCGTTAACCAAGTGAAAACCTAGTATTTGGGCGTGGACAAAGAAAACAAAACACTTTTGTACTAGTTTACTCTCGGTTGAGCCTCCCTGATCGCAGTCAAATTATCCTTAGAGCTAAAAACATGACTGTAGGTGTCGTGCTTTTTCCTCCACAACATACATCCTTATCCTCCGAATGGTTACTCTCTCTTAGATTTTTGAATCTCCTGCTCCACATTGTTTAGAATCTCCAGCCGGTGTCTTCTCCTTCTTCTACACATGTTTAAGATCTGCTTGACTGTAGCATCTCGAGAAATGCCTAAATCAATGCAGCCTCGCATTCCTGTTAACTCCATTAGACGTCCCAAGGGGTACCATACATCATACCAAAAGGATGCTTCTGAGCTGCTTTTAATATCCACCTTAACAAACTATGGTGATATTGGTCTCAATTGAAGCAACTTTCTCCACATCCAAGAGCCATGATTAAATTTAGTCACTGACCAAAAAGATCCCTTGCGTATTAGAAACATGTGGATCCATCGAACCCAAAATGAACTGCGAACTGAGAGAATTCACCAAAGAAGTTTCAGGCAGCTCACAGTATTTGCTTCAGCTATAGATCGTAAGCCTAGACCCCCTTCTTCTCCAGGTTTACAAAAATCCTTCCATGCAATCTTGGCTTTCTTCAGATTACGATCAGGTTCCGACCAGAGAAAAGCACCACGTAGTTGATCAATTTCCCTTATACACGCTTTTGGAATTCGAAAGGTAGACATCCAAAAGTTTGTCAGGCTGTGCATGACCAAACCAATTAACTGCAGCTGTCCAGCGAAAGAAAGATGCCTGGTAGTCCACGAGCTTGTGCGAGATCTAACCTTTTCAATGAGAGGTGTGTAGTCCATTACTGTCATGCGTTTGGTAAGCAGCGGTAAACCCAGATATCTAACTGGTAGATTGCCACTTTCGAACCTGAAATGCTCTAAAATGGCGTCTTTGTCCAGTTCACCAACACCAGCCAAATAGATTGTAGATTTCTCCAAGCTGATATTTAGACCTGATGCTCCTGCAAAATCCTTAATCACGTCTAGAATGATGTCTATAGATTCCCTCTTACCATCAACAAAAACTAAGATATCATATGCAAAGCACAAATGAGTTATGTTTAAGCCTTGGCAATACGGATGGTAACCAATTTTCTTCATGGCTACTACCTTGTCCAGCATCATAGAAAGGACATGCATGCATATGACGAAAAAGTATGGTGACAGTGAACACCCTTGACGTAATCCCCGTTCACTCTTGAAATAGCCGGCTAGTTCTCCATTCACTTGGACTGAGAAACTAGCTAGAGTGATACACTTCTGAATCCACTTGATGTATTTCTCTGGGAAGTTGAGAGATGATAGAGTCTTAAGAAGAAACAACCACTGAACCGAATCAAAGGCCTTTGATATGTCAATTTTCATCGCACATCGAGGTGATACTGAATCCTTGTGATAGTTTTTGACCAGCTCCGAAGCAAGAAGGACATTCTCCATAAGTAAGCGTCCCTTGACAAAAGCAGACTGACTTGGGGAGATGAACTTCGGGAGCATCACTTTTAGAATATTAGCCAATATTTTCGAGATCACCTTGTATATGACGTTACAACAAGAGATTGGTCTATAGTCTTTGATCTGCTTAGCCTCTTCTTTTTTAGGGATCAAAGCTAGTATTGTAGAGTTTACTCCTGTTGGTAAGAATCCGTTATCAAAGAACGATTGGATTGCAATAACAAATTCCTTACCAACAATTGGGCAAGCCTTCCTATAGAACTCACATGTATAACCATTCGGACCCGGAGATTTATTGTTCGCCATTGCAAATAGAACCTTTTTATTTCCTCCTCAGTAACAGTTCGGACCAAAGCTTCACTATCATCCACTGCACCTTCAAATTTCAACAGATCTTTTAACTCATCCTCTGAAAAACAGTTGTAATTCTCCATCTTATAGGTTAGGAAATTCAGGAAATGATCCACTGCTTCCTGTTTAATTTCAGCATGCGAAATAACAACAATGCCATCTTGTTTCTGAAGTTCCCGGATAGTATTTATCGACTTCATGATAGTTTCCCCTTGATATAATTGCTTATTGTTCCCATCTCCTATCTTAAGTCAATGAATTTTTGCTCTTTGGATGAGCACCTTTTCCTCTATGTCTGAGAGTATACACCATCTTCCATACACTCTCGTTTCTTCCGCTATGTTTTCCTGTGATGGATTCAGCAGTGTGGCCGTTTGTCTGTTGCAAAGCAGGGTATAAGCCTCCTTTGTCCTTCTTGAAATATCAAGAAGGTGTTCTCTACTAAGTTTCCTCAGCAGAGGTTTCAAGGTTTTCAGCTTCTTTGACAATCTGTATAGCGCTGAAGTGGATTGGAAGATTGCTTCAGTGTTTTCCCAATGAGCTTCCACTAAAGGTAAAAAACCAGGAAGTTCAGCGACTACAATAGTAATTTTGAAGGGACGACGAAGTCTTAATGGTTGTGCTGCAAGACTAATCCGACACCGGAGATGATCTGAGCAACCTCCACTTTCGAAAACACAATAAGCTTCAGGGTAAGCATTCAACCAAGCATTGTTCATCAAAGTTCTATCCAGTTTCTTTCATATCAACCCTTCATGCTTCTTATTGCACCAAGTCAGCCTTGGTCCATGATAGTTCATGTCTAAGAATGAACAATATGTCATGAACTCTTGAAAATATCTCATACTCGGTGTAACTACATGCGACTGATCATAATCCAAATATTCTTCTATATCAATGATTTCATTAAAATCTCCAAAAACCAGCCATGGTTTATCTCTAAACAATGGAAAGTCTTGATGATCTTTCAAATCCTTCCATAGTTCTCTCCTCTCTTCCACAGTGTTTGTAGCATAGATAAAAGAACACATTACCTCCTCTTCCATACCTTCCAAAAGAATCCAGCATGTGATCATTTGAGAGCTTTTAAAACATGGAGTTACTCTTGTTTGTGGGCTCCAGACTACCCATATTTTTCCAAGTCTGTTATGTTCATAATTGGACATAAAAGACCAGTCCTTAAACATAAGATGCTATGTGCATCGATATGTTTTTCTCTGATTCTTGTTTCTAATAAGCAGCCAAACTGCAAAGCATTCTTTTTTATCCAGTCCTAAATAACCTGATGTTTAGATATCTTGTTGAGTCTACGAATGTTTCAGAAAAATCCAGACATTAATGATTGTTACGAGTAGACTTTTTATTCAAATTTCTCGGAGCTCCCTCCTTCGCTTTTTGAATATTTGATTCCGAAAGAAATTTATGATTGTCTTTGGAGACTCTTGGTCTGGATTGTCTAGGCAAGGTGACCTTGCCCTCTTTCTGCTGATTATCAGGTTCATATTTCTTCTGATTATCAGTGTTATTATATGTCGATGAGTCACAGCTATCCTCCTCTGTTTCATTCTGCGTCTCTGCATTCTTGACCACACCTTCTGAATTTTCCTGGTTTTTAACTACCTCCTCCTTCTCTATCATATTTATATCCTCTGTCTCAGGTAAAGTCTGAACAAGTATTTCGCCTTCCTCCCCTGCTAGACTTAACACCGAGTACCTTGAATTTGATAAGATTGACACTTCTCTAAATTTCAGATCCTTCCCGTTCCCAGCTGGAGATTTTAGACCCTTTGTAGGAGTTATCCAACCTCCCTCATTTTCTTGCTTATTATTCACCTCTATCTCTTTTTGAGAATCTGCAGAATTTTTCTTCACCACTGACTCCTTCTCCACACCTTTATCCATCAAAGTTTCTGACCTCAGCTCTGCCTTTGGTGAATCCTTCGATGATAGTGTAATGTCATCAGTTTCTTTAAATGTCTGGTTCACTTGCTTTAGAACATTTTTATCCACCAAATTCGCTAAGAAAGTAATGTAACGGTTAAACAAGAGAATTCGAATAATCAATGGATAATCGAAAACTGTTGTTGCTTAGAACTTACGTAACCAAAGGCAATTAGGTTAGAGAGGTTCAAAGACTTTCTTGAGAGAAAAGGTTCTCTGTTTCTATTAATCAAATACGAATTGTTTAGCAAAACGTCGACTCTTCTTTTATATGCATAGGAAGATAAGGTCGACCTACAAAACCCTAATAAAGATAACACCAAATTCTTCCTAAGTAATTATCTAAAAACCTGAAATTAAAAAAACACCAAAATAGATAAACACAATTGCTTTTAAACGGCCCAGCCCAAGGATGTATGCTACATCAGGTCCCCCGAGGTGACGAAAAATTCGTCCTCGAATTTTCAGTGAGCTCTTGTTAGACACATGGAGTCAAATGCTTCACATTGAAGACGTCGGAAGTGTTCATCGCAGGAGGAAGACGAAGACGATACGCATTATTGTTGATCTTTTCCACAACCTCCAAAGGACCAATCCGACAGGGCTTCAGCTTGTTATAAGCATTCGGTGGGAACCTATCCTTGGTTAGAACAGCCCATACGTTGTCCCCAACCTTGAACTGTACCTCTCGATGATGAGCGTCAGCTGCGGCCTTGTAGTTAGCACTCGCCTGCTCCAGATTAGTATGGACCTGCTGGTGCAGCTCGATGAAGTCCTCCACGAAGTCGCAAGCCCGACCATGAGCACGGGTCCGATCAGGTGCAATGCTCTAATCCAAAGGACTGCGAGGCATGATACCGTACACGACCATGAAGGGGCTATAACCCGTGCTGCGATTCCGAGCGTGGTTATGAGCAAACTCCGCTTGGCATAAGATCAAGTCCCATGTTTTTATGTTGTCTCCGACCAAGCAACGTAACAAGTTGCCTAATGATCGATTAGTCACCTCTGTTTGCCCATCCGTCTGTGGGTGATATGCAGAACTCATGTCCAACTTAGTGCGTAACAGTCGCCAAAGGGACCGCCAAAAATGACTGAGAAAGCGTGAATCGCGGTCTGAAACAATGGAGAGGGGCAAACCATGCAAACGATAAATGTCACGGAAGAACAAGGTTGCAACTTGAGACGCGTCGGTTGTCTTCTTGCAAGGCACGAAATGAGCCATTTTGGAAAACCTGTCCACAATGACAAAGATCGAGTCAAAACCGCGCTGCGTACGAGTTAAACCAAGGACAAAATCCATGCTAATGTCCGTCCATGGCTGTGTTGGAATGGGTAACGGAAGGTACAATCCAGCATTAGTCGCATGGCCCTTGGATGTCATACACACAACACAGCGTTGAATAAAACGTTCAACGTCTAGCCGTAACGAAGGCCAAAAGTATGATGCGGTCACGAGATGTAAGGTTCGATCTCGGCCAATGTGACCTTCCGAGTGTAACTCCTGAATAATATGAAGACGAAGGCTGCTGTCTGGAATACATAGTCGCGTCCCTTGAAACAAGAAGCCGTCAATGATGAAGTAATCATCACACGACCCAGACAAAGCCTCGGTCCAAATCTTGCCAAAAAAACGATCAACCGGATAGAGCTCGGGTAAAGCAGAAAAACCCGTGATGGAGACATGATGTGAAGCCAGGAGAGTATGTCTTCGGCTGAGAGCATCGGCCACCTTGTTCATTGTACCAGCGCTATGCTTAATAACAAAAGTGAACTGCTGTAAATAAGCAAACCAAGAAGCATGCCGGGCTGAAACCTTTTCCTGTGAACCCAAGTGTTTCAACGCGTCATGATCCGTGTAAAGGATGAACTCACGATGAAAAAGATAGTGGCGCCAATGCTTAATTGACTGGACGACTGCGTATAGCTCAACGTCGTAAGTACTGTAATGTCCGCGTGATCCTGCGATCTTCTCACTAAAGAATGCGATAGGGCGTCCTTTTTGACTTAACACCGCGCCAATCCCCGTTTTGGATGCGTCCGAGTGGAGCTCAAACGGTTCGTTGAAGTCGGGAAGCGCTAGTACCGGGGCTGTCGTAAGCTTGGTCTTAATGTCCTCGAACGCACGATCCGCCTCAACTGTCCACACAAAAGGAGTGGCCTTGATACAGTCGGTAATAGGTGACATGATGCTGCTGAAGTGTGGAACAAATCGACGGTAGAATGAAGCAAGACCGTGGAAGCTGCGGAATTCAAAGATTGAGGACGGAGGAGCCCAAGAACGGATGGACTCAATTTTTGTAGGATCGACTCGCAAACCCTCGGAAGACACAATATAACCCAAGAAAAGTACCTGTGTCGTACCAAACGAGCATTTTTAATGCCCCAAAGAGATGTTTGTTGCGTAAAACCAAGAGGACGTCACGCAGGTGGGTAAGATGAGCGTCCAATGATGTGCTGAAGATGAGGATATCATCGAAATACACAACGACTTACTTGCCAATGAAAGGGCGTAAAGCCTGATTCATGACACGCATGAAGGTACTTGGAGCATTAGACAAACCGAAAGGCATAACAAGCCATTCAAACAAACCTTCAGGAGTCTTAAAGGCTGTCTTCCACTCATCGCCTGGTCTAATCCAAATTTGATGGTAGCCGCTCTTGAGATCGAGCTTTGTGAATATAGTGGCGTGACCAATCTGATCCAGTAGGTCGTCTAGACGCGGAATAGGAAACCGATACCGTACGGTGATCTTGTTAATAGCCCGACTGTCAACGCACATACGCCACGATCCATCCTTCTTAGGAATCAACAGTGCAGGAACAGCACAAGGGCTTAAACTTTCACGGATATGGCCCTTTTGTTGAAGTTCCTCTACCTGTTGGCGAAGCTCGTTGTGCTCAGATGGGCTCATCCGATAATGAGGCCGGTTCGGGAGAGATACATTCTGTACCAGGTCGATACGATGTTGAATGTCTCGGAGAGGAGGTAAGGCAGTGGGAAATTCGGCTGGAAAACATCACTGAATTCCTGTACCCGAAACGCATCCGGAATATCCTGTGGATTAGTACCCGACGAAAACGCGGACAAGAGTACAAAGACAACCTCGGAGTGACGCAGTTCGGAGGAAAACTTAGCTCTATCGAGGAACATCACCTGTTTAGGCGGACCAGGAACAAGTCGGTTCGATGTGTCAATCGGTAGAGGAGGTTGATCCTTGCTCACGGTTGTTTGTGTCGCCATATCAGGAGTAGGTAATAACGTTATCCGCTTAGATTCGAAACTGAACGTATATGTATTTGCGTGACCATCATGCATAGTGCGTCGATCAAATTACCAAGGATGGCCCAATAGTAAATGGCACGCGTCCATGGGGATAACATCACACAGGAGGAGGTCCTTATAATTATATCCCACCGAGAAAGGGACACGACAGCATCTAGAGATGCGGAGATTCGTTTGAACGTTCAGCCACACCAAAGTGTACGGTGTCGGATGGGGTTCATTAAAAAGAGCCAACTTCTGCACGGCCTCTTCTGAGATTACGTTCGTGCAGCTGCCAGAATCAATCATGAACTTACAGACTTTACCCCTGATTGTGCAAGATGATCGGAAAATGTTAGTGCGGAGCCAGGATTCCTCGAGTCCCTGTGGTAAAAGACAGCTCCGTCGAACAACCAGCAACTGTCTGGTATCCCCGGAAACACGTTCCTCGTCAATATTATCCCCCTCATCTGTTTGATTCCTAGCAGTTCCTAATCCGATTAGGCAACCCTAAGTCTGAATTCCGAGCCTCGGATCTCAGGGTTTAAGTAATTGAATCATGGATCTCGTGATTACCTGGAGTTTGGCAGGGAAAGATGAATCAGGTAAACGAGATCTCTGGAGCGCCTCAGATGCTGCGCCTCTACTGCAGTCCACACGCACACAAGCTGGAATCCGCCGGGATGCTAGTGCCGGGATTCGGATCTCCTGGGAACTGAGTTTTCTCGAGGTTTCTGTGTTTTTCTCTCTAAGAAAAACTGTCTGGGCGGCGCTCGTCGCACTAGGTCGAATATATGTGATCAGTTTCGGTTTCGGTCTTGTGTCGACCGACACACTTAGTGGTGTCGATCGACACACCTCTTGTGTCGACCGACGCACCCAATGGTGTCGATCGACACACCTCATTAAAACTCATATTCGATGTGTATCCAATACACATCGACCAGATCATATGCCAATGATCAATCCCATACGAACTATGTCCAAATTGCTTAGGTGTGTGACCCTGTAGGTTCACACGATACTGGAAATGAGTTACAACTCATTTTTTTCATAAGCGATTTCTAGCAAAACATTATGACTACCCAGTATCACATGAATTGTCCGATCTCGACAATACAACTATCTCTAGAGTGAGTACAATGTGATTTCAGGACATAATCTCAACAATCTCCCACTTGTACTGGAATCACATATTCCTATAATCCCTTCGTCTCTATCTCTCGATATGGCATAAGGCAAGAGACTGTGTCATCCTTATTATAGCCAACATCATGTTCATCGAACTCCTGATCTATACTGATAAAACAAACGACTGACAATCACCTCGTTTGAGCACGGCCATGCATTTTCTCAGTATCAAATCTTCGATGGGCCCTGAGATATTTATCTCCCGTTATACAGGAGGGAGAAATCCCATCTTGTTCCATCCCTGTTTCTACACATACTTCATGATACGCATAAGCAATGCCGTTATAGCCGCCAGTTACGGAACGACGTTTGACAAGGTCAAAACGCACCAATTCATATGCTAGAAAGCATGATGAACTCATGTCTAAGGACTATACTCTATAGTCGTAATGAGAACCTCCCATGACACTGATATAACTATCCTGTGGAGTTCTCATTAGCGGGTCATGTCCGATTATATGTTCACCAACATATATCTATGTGATTGACTGTAATAATCATATCATTGACTCCATGAAACTTAGTCCAACAGTCACCTCACATGCTAGTTCCGCGCGGTTGTTAGTGTCCCATTTTAACAACCTCGACTAGGGACAAACATAATTTTATGTCATCTTTTACTTATAGGGTTTCATGACCAAGTCCTCAACTTGATGACCTATAAGATGAACATAAAATGCTTTGGGACCATTATTTAATTATCCAATAATTAAATAATACCGATGTCAGTTTTAACTTACACATACATTGCCATATCATGTCTATGTAAAGACTATAACATAACTAAAGTTACTCCCACTAGAATCAAGATCATCTCTTCAGATATCTTATACCTACAGCAACAGAATAAATTTCGTGCTTAGGTTGTGGGAGAGACTGCGGTGTCATTGCTTGAAACAATTCCAACAAACCACACCGCCATTCAGATAAAAGCACTATTCTACGGTCCACTGCTTGGAGCCTTTCCAATAGCTAGCACCGCTATTCAGACAAAAAGACATAACCAGGTGGGAACCGGGAATCGTCTTTGTCTGTCTAACTACTTTCAACTGGTTCGTCACTTTATCAGTTCACCATGAACCTATCCTTAGTGTTCCTCAAACACTTGGGATATTTCTGGTAACTGCTCAGTGACTATTACCGGAACATTTTGGTATTTTATCGTCATGCTTTATGCGTAAGCTGCATTTAGACGAGCGCAAAATATGGCATTCATGATGGATTCTATTGCATCAGCATTAGCAATCACACTCATTAATACTAGTTCAGCCAGTGTTCAAAAACACTTCATCTTGCTAATATTTTTTACTAGCTCAGCCAGTGTCCAAGACACTTCATCTCGCTTAGATCATTGCCATAATACCTTTGGTATGAAGCCTTTCATGGAATTAAGCACATATGAACTGTCCAATACCTTATCAACATAAGGATTTTGACATGATCCAATTAGCCTTTCTAATCCATTCCAATGGATCCTTATTCCAAGAACTTTCACGGCCTTCTCCCATGTCCATCGTTATATTTGACTTCCGACCCAAATCTTGACAAGACTTTAGCGTCGGAACGTCGTTTATGAGATTAAGTACATTACGTACATACGGTGTGAGAATTTCAATTACGCTCCCACTAGTCTTCTTGTAAACGCATGGTTTCATTTCTATTCTGATCAAGTCAAACTTCTTGACCACATTATCAGAATGTTGATTCCAACTCCAAGATGTCTGCTTTAATCCAGAAATGGATCAGTGAAGCTAACATGCATACCCAGCCAATTTTCGGAGTTGGGGCTCACCATCGCTTCTTGAATTTCGCATGCTCGTCACTTTTCAATGATCAACAGATCACGACAATCGGTTACGAGAAATCACTCTCGAGTTAGTGACGGATCCTTTCGGATATGCGAATTTCAGGCTCCACAGGTGTAGATCCTACAACACTATGTATATCTCACTGCTGCTCTCCCTCAACAGGTTGAGCAGCTTCCTGTGTTTATCGAATTTCTTCTATATGTACTTTTACTCCCACTGTTCCTTTTGGAAAGTATGACCTTTCTAAAAAGACACAGTTCCAGACAACAAATCTCTGTTCTCGGATTGGTTATGAAAGTAGTAAGCCTCGGTTTCCTCGGGATAACCAGCGAGGTAGCAATTATCAGATTTGGGTTCAAGCTTATTAGCTATCATCCCGAAATCATCAGAAAAAACTTACTTGAAAAACTTCCAGTCCACATCCAATGTGGTGTCTTTCAATTGATTCTGATTGAAACCCTTTTCTGCGCAAAGACAGACATTTTAGAACGTATTCTTAAATGATTATGGAAGATTCCTGCGACTCATCATTAATCGGAGCATATCTAATAAGTTCCGATTCATTCTGTCAGATGATCACTTAATTCTTGACTCAAGTATTTTCTTCCGCGTTCCAATCGAGGATCTCATTACTTCTGTCAAATCAGTTCTACACTTCATCTTGGAACTCCTCAAGGGATTCCTGCTCGTGTCTCATCAAATGAACACAACCATACTTATTGATGCCATCAATGAGGTAATGAAGTGCAGAAGATTTCCTCTGGCACTAATGCTCATCGGGCCACATACATCAGTATATGTATGGCCCAATAAGCCTCTGGCCCGTTTCCTTTAGCTCTGCTAAAAGGGCCTTAGTCATTTGGCCCAGTGAACAGAATTCATATCTCAAATGATTAATAATCAAATGAGTCCAAAACTATGGAACTTCTGAATTCGCTTCACTCTATATGGTTAAACGACTATGCCAAGGAAAAGTCGAGTTCGAGTCATCAGACTTAAACCTTTAGTATTTGTGTTATATTTAAACTCACGATGGTTTAAGATATAAAACCCATTCCAAAAGGGGTGCTACCATATGATATTTCATTAAGATCTTAAGAACAAAACTTGTCTTTTATCAAAATGAAAAACATCCAAATTCTTACAAGAAAATGAAAGACATCTCTGCACAAGGCAGATACATAATAGCAATTACTTAATTTCTAAAACCAAGTATGAAAGGCTCCTACAAGTGGAGAATCTCTACGGCTCATGCAACAACCATTGCTTCATACCAGACACGCAGTTCCACTTGTCCTTTCTTCAACGTTCTATTGTCGCTTAGGTCCTGCATATTTCAAAAATATCAGTACCACAACTAGTATCCAATACTCACGTAGAACTTGAAACAATAACACAATACCTGAAGAAGAAGTACCATACATCTCCTTCATCTCTTGTGAATCTTCCAAGAACTTAATGCAATCTCTCTTTCAATGCCCTGACTCATCGCAGTAGAAGTACTTTCTAACACCAGATGGGCCTGTCTTGGGCTTATAAGATGACACATGCTTATCCTGATTCCAAATCTGGACGGCCCTGCCTCTACCCTTGCCAACACAAGATTTCTCAAATCTTTTACCCTTTATGATGTCTTGCTCTGCTGTTTTGAGCATACCATGCAGCTCAGTCAACGTCTTCGTCAAGTTATTCTTGATATAGCTTTTGATAAACTTATCATAACTAGACGGCAGTGACTGCAGAATGATGTCAGTGGCCAACTCTAAGCTAACAGGACATTCCAGTTTCCCCAGGTTATCAATGTAACCCATCAGTTTAATGACATGAGGACTTACTGGAGCATCCTCTGGTAGCTTGCACCCAATGAGAGACTTCACCATCTGGATTCTCTCAACTCGTGCCAGATCCTGAAACTTCAGTTTCAGGCTGGTGATCATCTCTATTGGCGACTCCACGTTCTCGTATTGAATTTTCAAGTCCGAGTTCATGGTAGCCAACATCAGACCACACACATCTACCACATCAATATAATGCTTATTCCAAGCATTATATACTGCATGCGAGCGATTGGTCCCAAGCCTTTCTGGAAGAGCTTTCTCAAGGACATAGTCCTTACTCTCCTGCTTGAGAATAAATCTCAAATTCCGATACCAATCCAGGAAATTCGATCCATTTAACTTATCCTTCTCAAGGACGGATCGCAATGAGAAAGTACTCTCAGACATAAGCTGAAATCCAAGAAAAACAAAGATTTAGTTATGCTTTCTATGAGAAGTCTTATCTAATAAGAAAACTTGCATTATATTCAAACAACGTTTCCTCTATGAATATAATGATCCAAGATCCATACTTCACCAAAATCTGAGTGGGCGACTCGCCATCACCCAAAATTCAGTTATCTAGGTAAGAAAATCATTGCTAATTGTACCCAGTACAACTCTTGGTCGTAGATAAGACAATCCATGTCTCATCTCCTCTGACGTCTCTGGGCCCAGAACTTCTGATAGCCCAGTCAAGTAAACCAATCTCTTTGGTCTTGTGATCATTGACAGTCGCACTGCAAGTCTATCAATGATCACCTGCCTTACTCATCTAGCAGTGGATACCAAGGACTCCAAGGCTATCCAACAAACGAGACAAGTCTTGACAGTAGACAAGATTGGCCAAGACATCATGGTTACTTGATATTTAGTTGAGGAAACTAAACTCTGAAAGGTTAGCAAATCAATCTCTTAGGTCATGTAATTGTTGATGTCAAGCACTGCAAGTCCATCAACATAATTACCTGCCTTACTCACGTAATTGTGGACACCAAGCTCTTGGCTAGACCATATTGAAGCTAATCTTTAACCAATGTTTAAGTCGAGTTTGGTTTTTGCAAATTCAAGGTTCAATAACCAGAATTGTGAGCACTGCGTCGATCGACGCAGACTATGTCTGTCGATCGGCACCACCAAACAAAACCGGACTTCAATAACCGGTTAATCCAATTAATCCGGTTCATCGAACCGGTCATGTCGATCGACACAACCCATGTGTGACGGTCGACATAGACCTAAACCTGATACATTTTTGATAATTGGTCCAATCCAACTGAACCGACTTATCAGATCAAACTGATCTTTACCGTTCAAATCAGTTTATACTAATTGAGATAACTGGTTCAATCCAATTGAATCAATTCATCCAATTTAAACCGTTTTAATCAGTTTCAACTAATTGTGATAACCGGTTTAATTCAATTGAACCGTATTATCCAGTCAAACTGATTTTAACCAATCGGTTCATGCTAATTGAGATAATCAGTTCAATCCAATTGAACCAATTCATCCAATTTAAACCGATCTGTTCGGACTTAACCAAGCATGATAACCGGTCCAATCCAATTGAACCGATTAACCAATCGCAAGGTCTGTGTCGACCGACACTCAGCCTGTGTCGATCGACACTTGACCGAATCTGTTCTGTGTCGACCGACACTCAACCTGTGTCGATCGACACAGCAGGCTTTCGGTTTTTCTTCGCGAAAAACCCTAGCCGCCGATTCTGTCGAATTCTCAACTCTGTGTCGACCGACACACCTAGTGTGTCGATCGACACTGTGCGAGAACACAGAATCGATTTTCATCAGAATCGATCTCACCTCTTCTAATTCATATTCTCTTATGAACGAATCTAAATCATCAAATTCTATTAAACATGTTGATTCAATGGCAAACCCTAAGGCTCTGATACCACTGTTTGATTCCTAGCAGTTCCTAATCCGATTAGGCAAACCTAAGTCTGAATTCCGAGCCTAGGATCTCAGGGTTTAAGTAATTGAATCATGGATCTCGTGATTACCTGGAGTTTGGCAGCGGAAGATGAATCAGGTAAACGAGATCTCTGGAGCGCCTCAGATGCTGCGCCTCTACTGCAGTCCACAGGCACACAAGCTGAAATCCACCGGGATGCTAGTGCCGGGATTCGGATCTCCTGGGAACTGAGTTTTCTCGAGGTTTCTGTGTTTTTCTCTCTAAGAAAAACTGTCTGGGCGGCGCTCGTCGCACTAGGTCGAATCTATGAGATCACTTATATACTGACCTCGACATAAACCGAAACATCAGTTTCAGTTTCGGCCTTGTGTCGACCGACACACTTAGTGGTGTCGATCGACACACCTCTTGTGTCGACCGACGCACCCAATGGTGTCGATCGACACACCTCATTAAAACTCATATTCGATGTGTATCCAATACACATCGACCAGATCAATCCAATACGAACTATGTCCAACTTGCTTAGGTGTGTGACCCTGTAGGTTCACACGATACTGGAAATGAGTTACAACTCATTTTTTTTCATAAGCGGTTTCTAGCAAAACAGTATGACTACCCATTATCACATGAATTGTCCGATCTCGATAATACAACTATCTCTAGAGTGAGTACAATGTGATTTCAGGACATAATCCCAACATCATCACCATAATTGTCAAAGAGTGGTTCATCATCACCCAACAGCACACGCCGATTTGCCTTAGGACTGTCAGACTGACAATGCCCTTGTTCTCCACAATTAAAGCACTTGAACATGGGCAGACGAGGATTGCGAATACCTTGTGATTCGCTTGGCGTCGGCTGTACACGCGACGAGCTCTGGTTAGCACCCGACGACTCCGAAGTGGTTGTTGCATCAGTTGCAGCTGGTCGATTACGAGAGGACTGCGAAGACCAACTGGACAACGAACTCCGTGTATTTTGTTCGATCAGGAGAGCTCGTTGATGAGCTTCGGAAACAGAATTGGGATTAAACTGAAGCAACATATTTTGAATTTGCTGTCGCAGGCCCCCAATAAAACGGGAAACCAGCTGATCCTCTGTTTCCAATGTCTCAGCTCGTGCCATCAACGCAAAGAAATCATATGCATAATCATCTACAGAACGAGAACCCTGGCGCAAGTTCTGAAAGCGATTGTAGATTGTCCGAGCATAATTGTAGGGAAGGAAAGCTTTTCTCATCTTACGTTGAAGTTTGTCCCAAGAGCAAATTTTAGCTTTTCCGGCTTGAAGGTGGGAGGCTTTGAGCTGCTGCCACCACGCCGAGGCTCGGCCCTTGAAGCGAGTCGCCACAAGTGGAACCCGCATATCATCCGGTACTTGCTTGAACTCTAAAATCTCTTCGATATTGCAAATCCAGTCGAGGAATTCTTCAGGCTGCAACCCACCGGTGAACTCCGGTAAGTCTAACTTAAACCATGTTTCCCAACGACGATGATCATTGCGTGGAGCGGAGATCACAGCCTCGGGTACAACACGCTCCTGACGATGCGCGAATGGGTTTACGTCTCCATCATCGTCGGCAATAAAATCATCAAAGGGTTCGAACAGAGGATTCATACGTGGGTTAGGAGCAACTGGTTCTTGATCACCACGAACCGCAAAGGCAGCCCGTACCGCCGCATCAACCGTGTTGCGTAACTCATGGCGCATCTCAAGTTGGAATGTCGTTAAATCTCCTCGGAAAGCTTCCTCATGTTCCGCGAGAGTTTGTTGAAGGCTCTTCTTAGGAGGCATGGTGAAGGATCGAAGGCAAAATCTGATACCAACTAATGTAACGGTTAAACAAGAGAATTCGAATAATCAATGGATAATCGAAAACTGTTGTTGCTTAGAACTTACGTAACCAAAGGCAATTAGGTTAGAGAGGTTCAAAGACTTTCTTGAGAGAAAAGGTTCTCTGTTTCTATTAATCAAATGCCGAATTGTTTAGCAAAACGCCGACTCCTCTTTTATATGCATAAGAAGATAAGGTCGACCTACAAAACCCTAATAAAGATAACACCAAATTCTTCCTAAGTAATTATCTAAAAACCCGAAATTAAAAGAACACCAAAATAGATAAACACAATTGCTTTTAAACGGCCCAGCCCAAGGATGTATGCTACATCAGAAAGCCTTTGAGAGATGTCCCCATTTTTCACACAAAGAGAATTTAGAGGGTAACCAAGGATAAGAGAACTCCACCAGAGTGTCCTTCCCATGAAAGTTAAAATACATTGCTCTTGGTAACTCCTTGGTTAAGTCATCCTTGAAAAAGACTTTAGCCACCTTAAAATCAACACATTGTTCAGTCTCCGGATGCAGTCTATCCGGAGTACCCACCAGACTATCTACAAATCTTAAGCCCTTCCCTGAAAACATGTTCATTCGCACATTCTTTAGATGGACCCAAAGAGGTACATATTTTACCTCAGGCTGAAGCTCTTCCTCATATGGTGACCATTTCGACAATACCATTGGAATTTCGGCAAGATTCCACATACCACACCTCAATACTCTGCTGCGAGTTATCGGATTTTTGATTCTGAATTTCATCGTTGTTGAATTAAGTTCATAAACATCGATCATCTATACTTGTCTCCCAAAGCCCAAATTTTGTTAACAATGGCATGAATTTTGGCAACATGAGGTGCTTTTTCCAAAAACCTACCAACCAAGAAGTCCTCCCACAACGGCGATGCATCCTGAATCACCTTATCTGGGACATCGTCCACCGAACCGATACCATCCTTCATCGTGATCTCCACATCAAACTTAGTAAGAACTCTTTGCTTTTGCACCATGTTAGACCATGAATTCTCTAATTGTTTTTGTGTGACAGGTTGATTTTGTTGCTTAGCTTCCTCCATGCCGTCCTTTTCGCACCTTGCCTCCGGTGGAGATATCAGGCGGCGCCGGAGATGTACCGTGTAGGAGATAAGAGTCGTAAAACCCTAATCGCCCAACTAATTGATATATCATGGTTTTTAGGGTTTTTCACCATGATATATGTCTTTATTATCGAGTCTTTTAGTGTGTTTTGGAGTCCTTTCAGGTATTTTACAGGTTTATGTACGTTTGAAGCATATTTGGACATTGTCGCACATTCGTGCGAGAAGGAAGAAATCATAGGCGAAACAGAGCACAACATCGATCGACACATCATAGGTGTCGATCGACACAGATGCGTGACTGATATATCTCGCCGAATTAATGAAGACTTTGGATATTTGTATCTTGGCCCAGAAGTTTCTAATAATTACAAAGAAGCCCAAAATGTGTTTAAACTTATATATTAGGGGTTTTAGCCACTTGTTTAGGCTACGGTTTTACTTATCAGATATTGAGAGATCTCGAACCTCTGTTTTTCTATCCCTTTTATGTTATTTTGTTTTTTATTCATCATGTTTATTGTTATGATTGCCATGTCTAAGTAGTTTTCCAGTTAGGTTTAGGAATTTTCATTAGGGATTTCATGGAATATTAGGTTAATCAATATGTAGGGATTCATAACTTCTAGTTCTTCATCTAGGGTTGTTCTTAATGCTTAATCTGAATTAGCTACCCAGATTATTTTTGTTAGGTTGATTATCGCAACGACAGTTGGTTAGTTAGCTAGAGAGAACCTAGATGAGAAACTTGACTATTCGCAAAGAAATTTGGCTTAGGGAAATTATGAACGAAAGAACATGAGATTAATGCATGTTTAGGATCTCTAGAACTCACAACGAAAGTTAGTTTGCTAGGCTGCTAGACATAGATACTACTCGCAACGAAAGTTGGTTTCTTATACTTCTGTGATTCTAGTTCTAGAACAGTTCTTAATTCGATCCTGGTTGATTGATTTGCCTGTATTTCTGATTTCCTGAGAACTCCCTTGGCCTGACGCTTCGCTTGCTTGCTTACAACCGTTTAGTTTAATTTCCTGCTTTGTTTACTGCTTTATTATATGCTGCTTCTTAGCTTAATTCGAACCTCTATAACCTATCGTAAGATTCTTGAGGCTCTGTGGATTAGACCCCTATATACTACTAGTCACGTCTGTGAACTTGCAGTGTAACTCTAGGGATTAAAACTCGAGTATATCAAGTTTTTGACGCCGTTGCCGGGGACTCTTTTGAGTCTTCGACACATTTGAGTTTAGAATTTAAACTAGGCTTTTCGTTTTTATTTTACTAATTTATTTTCTGTTTTCTCTGTTTTTGCGTTTTAGGTTCGACAAAGAACAATTGTGTTGATCGACACCTTCTTGGAATCGATCGACACACTCGCGATCAGCATTGATCGACGCACTGCTAGCGTCAGTCGACACACTTGCGTGAACGAGACAGTTTATGCCTGATCGCACACTAAGGAGTAATCCAGACAGGGAGATCGTGAATCTCAGACTTGAGGAGCTTGCAAAGCTAGAGAGAGAGAACATGAAAGCTCAGAAACAATTGAAGATGGTGAATCCCAATGATGCGATACTGATTCGGGATGAGCTTGGTGTTCTGAGGGATATAAAGAACCATGTATGCAATGAACGTGGTCGGAGACTTAATGTTGATGGGAACGTGATTGTTCAGGAGATGATTCAGCAGCCAAAAGATTATGGTGCTGGTAGAGGCGCAGATGGAGGAAATCCACGAGTTGAAGTACCACCTAATGCACATGATCCACCTCCTAATCGTCCTCCTAATCCTTCAGCTGGGAGGACACTTGCTGATTACAACATGCCTGATGAGTTCTATTCTAACAGTTCTGCGATTGTACCTCCTCCGTTTGCACGGAATGACTTTGAGCTGAAGACTTCTTACTATACGCTTGTGGGATAGCACCTCTTTCATGGACTCCCACATGAGCATCCTATGGATCATATAGAGACGTTTGAGTCTTTGGTTACTGGAATGAAGCATAATGGAGTGAGATATGACTTCATGCAGTGTAAGCTTTTTCCTCACTCTCTTGGAGGAGAAGCTGCAAAATGGCTTAATCAAATTCCACATGGGACTCTGACTACTTGGGATGCAGTGAAGAGGAAGTTTCTGAGGCACTTTTATGATGATGCTAGATCTGATCAGCTGAGAGAGGATCTTCTACAGTTCATTAAGGGACCTACAGAGCCTCTTAAGGGTGCATGGGTGAGGTTTAAGATGTACCAGAGATTGCCTTCATCACGGTTTCTCTGAAGTTCAGTTGATGGGCATTTTCTTCAGAGGAGTTGATTTGTGGTACCATATGGCTTTGGATGCTGCTAGAAATGAGAATTTAAATATCAAATCTCCAGAGCAAGCTAAGGAGATGATTGAGAACTTGGTGTGTAGCAATAGCACAAAGAATGCTGATCTGGAGAGGAAGAAATCTGGTGAAAAGGTTGATAGTTCAAAGATGGCAGAGATGAAGAACAAGATTAATTTTGTCCATAGCATCTTACTTGCGAAGAAGCAAGTCCATTTTGCTGCAGATGTTGATGAGTCTGAGAACGTCAATTACATAGCTGAAACTGGTTATCAGGGTCAGATATATGAGAATCAGCAGGGACAGACTTCTGCTTACACACCAAAGTCTGCATTTTAGAGACCCTTTCAGCAGAACAACTCATTCTCTAGAGACTAAGGTTCTTCTTCATATCAGACTCCTCCTCCACAAAATGAGCAGTCTGATAAGATGATGGGTCTGTTGGAACAGCTCTTGGAAGGTCAACAAAAGAGTACAATATACTTCAATGGAAAGATAGATGCTCTATACCTGAACTTAAATGGGAAGATTGAGTCTTTGAGCACTCATGTGAAGAAGCTAGATGTTCAGGTTCAACAGACTGCTGGAGCAGCGCAAATGCAAAATGGGGCTGGAAGAACTGAGCAGAAGAAATTCATCAATGTTGTGATTGTAGGAGATGAAGTTGATCTAATACATGAGGAAGAAGACATCATTGCTGATTTTCTCGATGGATTGCCTCTGTCTGTGACGTGCGTCGATCGACACACCTTTGATGTCGATCGAAACGCACCCGATACGAATTATGAAAGTGCTTTCAAGCAACCAGCATCGATCAACACTCCTATTGAATCGATCGACACTGATCGCAGACGGATCCAGAAATCTGCAACAGTCCCCGAGCGAGTCTATAAGCCTCTTGTACCCTATCCTAAGGCTCCTAAGAGGTCCAAACAAGAGCTAGATGAAGCTAATTGCAGAGAAGTGATGGATAAGCAGCTTGTTAAGACCTCACTAGCTGATGCTCTGAAGAAACACCCTTCTCTGGAGAGATATGCAAAGAATATTATCTCCACTGAAGGAGATTTGAAAGAAGAGGTGTTGGTGCTATCTAAGCAGGTCAGTGCAGTGCTACAAAACCAGATTCCAGAGAAGCTTCCAGACCTAGGAGTCTTTGTACTAGACTGTTCCATATTTAAGGACAGCTTTAAGTATTCTCTGTGTGATTTATGATCTGGTGTGAATCTCATGCCATACTCTGTAGCTGTGAGATTGGGACTAATAGATTCCAGCCTACTAGGATCTCTCTTATCCTAGCTGATCGATCGAAAAGGATTCCAGAAAGAGTCTTAGAGGACATTCCTATCAGGGTTGGAAACTAGATTCCAACAGACTTTGTGGTGATGAAGTATGCGGTTGAACCGGATGATCCTCTGCTTCTTGGTAGATCCTTCTTAGCTACTGGTAGAGCAGTAATTGATGTGAGACACGGTCTGATCGATCTCCACCTGGGAGATAAGCCTTTGCATTTCAAGATGGATAAGCTGCAGAGATCCACCATTGATGGATAGAGCTTCAATGTTGAGGTGGAACCAGAGATTCAGATTGGAGAAGAGAAGATGGCGGTTCATCCTGAACATGCTCTAACATCTTCAGGGCCTGCAACTGCTCATAAGCAGAAAGCTCCAAATATCTCTCATCCACCACCAAAGCAAAGGTATGATTCCTCTAAACTTAAACCTCCTAAATGTATTGCTGTGAATGCAGGGAAACGAAATATCCCACCCTGGTTCTATTTCATCCTTCCTTAGGAAATCTCATGGTCCCACTGCTTATACACCACCTTCGATGAGGATACATTCATAGAGACACTCATTGTCTCTGTTGAATCCCCTATAAGCCTAATCTCCTTCCTATAGTCAAGCTAATGACTTACAACAAGCGCTGAGTAGGATGCAACCCACTGGTGAGTCTGTTCTTACTTTCTTTTTTGTTTTGGTTTTAGTAACTTTGATTTTTCTTGTTTTGGTGTGTTAAGGCGTGAGAACATGTCACAATCGCCCTGCGTTGATCGACACGCTCATGTTTGTCGGTCGACGCAGAGGTCACATACGGTTTGGCTTTTATCGTATTGATTTCGGTTCAGGCAGCGGTTATTCTGAAAACCGCGAGAGAGCAAACACGACCAGCGTCGATCGATGCGGTCCTGAGCATCGATCGACACAGGCCGGCGTCAGGTAAGTATTCTGAATTTTTTTCAGAATCTATTCATTCTGATTTTTGTTCTCGTCAAGCCCAAGCTTCTATAAGACTGCGGACAGTGTTGTTTAAGTGTGGAGGAGGTAGCTACTGATGCACCGTTTTCTGTTTTCTTAGAGTCAGTTGAGTCCGTTTTATTGAGTCAAAATTGAGTAGGAAACAAGGACTTTTTGAGGAGATCACTATACTTGCAAGAACCTGAGTGATCATTGGATGAGTTTGCAGAAAATCTAATGACTATTAGAAAACCCAATACAAACCAACCTACTGAGGACACTCACATCACTTCAGGTATTCAGAGAATCCATTACTAACTTCACATTTAACTTGACTTAATTTTCTCACCTAGGGGCTTGGTATACTTTGAGTCGGATTCCTCTATTAGTTCCGACACAGCTTGTAAACCTGTCTAAGTATGGCTCCCTTCTCCCCTTCCTTAAAGTAAAACAAAAAGAGATAAACTGCGGATAAGATAGTAGCTTCGAAGTGATTACGTGAGTGGTAGAGACCCCTATTACCTCCTGTGCATTCATGGATAGTGTCCAAAGTACACCTCAATGCGGGAATAGCACTGATAAAAAAAATGATACCCAGTGGAGAAAAATCAGTGCTAAGGAAGAAAAAGGAGAAGAAAGGAACCGGAAAATGATAGTATGTTGGTCAGGTGCTAACAGAGTAAGAGTACATGTGTTCTTTGATCGACACTCCCTAGGTGAGACCACACTTAAAAGATTATAGAAGTCAATATGGTGAATTTGAATGCTCTGAATGTGATTGTGGAGTTTACTCAGGACAGTTGCTAAGTGTGGGGGAAGTAGATGTTGGTCTTGATGTCTGGATGTTTATTTTTTCATGTGGATTTCTAAGGGGAATCTGAGTGTGGTGCTCCTACGATGAAACGAGTTTCTGAAGTTTTCAAACTTCTTCTCCTGATCTTGGTTTTCTGTTTGCTTGAGAGCAAGCAAAGACTAAGTGTGGGGGAGTTGATATATCATGGTTTTTGACCATGATATATATCTTTATTATCGAGTCTTTTAGTGTGTTTTGGAGTCCTTTCAGGTGTTTTACAGGTTTATGTACGTTTGGAGCATATTTGGACACTATGGTGCATTCTGGAGCTATTTGGAGCATTCGTGCGAGAAGGAAGAAATCATAGGCGAAACAGAGCACATCATCGATCGACACATCATAGGCGTCGATCGACGCAGATGCGTGACAGATATATCTCGCCGAATTAATGAAGACTTTGGATATTTGCAGCTTGGCCCAGAAGTTTTTTATAATTACAAAGAAACCTAAAACGTGTTTAAACTTATATATTAGGGGTTTTAGCCACTTGTTTAGGCTACAGTTTTACTTATCTCGACAGAGAAGAGATTTCAAACCCCTATTTTTCTATCCCTTTTATGTTATTTGGTTTTCTATTCATCATGTCTATTGTTATGATTGCCATGACTGAGTAGTTTTCTAGTTAGGTTTAGGGATTCTCATTAGAGATTTCATGGAATATTAGGTTAATCAATCTGTAGGGATTCATAACTTCTAGTTCTTCATCTAGGGTTGTTCTTAATGCTTAATCTGAATTAGCTACCCAGATTATTGTTGTTAGGTTGATTCTCGCAACCGCAGTTAGTTAATTAGCTAGAAAGAACCTAGATGAGCAATTTGACTATTCACAAAGAAATTTGGCTTAGGGAAATTGTGAACGAAAGAACCTGAGATTAATGCATGTTTAAGATCTTTAGAACTCGCAACGAAAGTTAGTTTCTTATACTTCTGTGATTCTAGTTCTAGAACAGTTCTTAATTCGATTTCGATTGATTGATTTGCATGTATTTCTGATTTCCTGAGAACTCCCTTGACCTGACGCTTCGCTTGCTTGCTTACAACCGTTTAGTTTAATTTCCTGCTTTGTTTACTGCTTTATTCTCTGCTGCTGCTTAACTTAATTCGAACCTCTATAGTCTATCATAATCTTCTTGAGTCTCTGTGGATTCAACCCCTATATATTATTAGTCACGTCTGTTCACCTGCAGTGTAGCTCTACAGATTAAAACTCGAGCAGATCACTAATCACCCAGAGCAAAACGACAGCGTTGAACTCTCAAGGTTTCCCATTTATATACATTTAAAACAAAAAACGTAGAACATATCAATCGGTGGATCCCTCAAAGTACTGCCAACACAGATCACAACATACCACTTTGAACATAGAACTTGTATATGTCTTGTATCATCATCAAAATTAGGGAGCTCGAGACAGAAGGGTCCTGATGCACGAAACTCTCATTCCTTCTCCTTAACTATTTGTCTTGGCCAATAACATTTGTTTATGTGTGTGTTGGTGTCATAATATGTGTTTTAGTGACAGTTCAGCTACAATTACAACTACTTTGTTATCCTTTGTTTCATTTGACTACTTTCATGGCTCATAAGTTAGGAGTTTGGGAAAATATAGATAGAGCGAGGTAGTACCCAACTCTATCTTGTGAAGAAACAGAGCATTAGCTTCAATCAACACTAAAGAAAAAGTAAATCAACTTATAAGCTGCAATTAATTATCACTGTTTTAGAAAGATATGCCTATAAGTCTATAACTATAGCAGGTTGTATAAAGATTATATTTTAGCTAAGTTGAAGAATATGTGGAATTAGTTCGTACATGAACAATAAAGCAAACATGAAACGACAGAAATACAAAATTATGCTAAATACCAGTTCCAAGGTTGCGTACGTGAAATAGTATTTCATTTAACATTGTTTTTCTCCGCTCTTTTTCTTTCTTCTAAGTATTCTTTCTGATAATACACCTCTCTAAATGGGACTTCTCACATCTTCCTTACCTCTCTGGTGGTCAGATCTTTTATATATACCTTGAGGGGAAGTTCCGAAACTTTTTACTCAAACATTGTAATTCTATATTTCACTTTTAACATGAGAGTATCTTTTTTGTTCCTGCAACAATATACACAACAATTTATTGAGGAAACACCTAATGATGAGAAGGAGACTCAAATGAAAGCTGAACTATGTAAAAAATGAAATTGTTAACTTGACTGACAGAAAACATTTTATGATTGCATGAAAGTTAAATCAATGAATAACATCTGATAACTTACCTAATATTTCATTTTTCATAGTGACCCATCTTTCTCGAGAAAGGTTTAGTTCGCTGGGGACTGAGTAAACAGTCTGAGAGAAGCATTTCTAAACAGCTTGAGAGGTAAGATTCTAAGGCGTGGAGAAAAGAATGAGAGCAAGTGGTAGATTTTATTTCTCAGTGCATACTTTTTTGAACGTAAAATCCATGCATGTCAATAGTAATTACCAATTTTCGCTCCACTCTCGAGAGAGGAAGAATCTCAATCACCTTTTCGTTAGCACGAAAAGAAATCTAGAAGAAAAAACTGATTTAGACATATTGAAACTTCTCTTCTCTGTCGACACTATCAGTCACATTTCTTTCTTTTTCTAATCTCAAGCTAGTGGTTTGATATTTTCTGGATTAATATACATGACGGAGGAGGGGCGATATGGTCAACGACAATGTTGCTTCTGCAATTCAATTTAATAGTTTTTTTTAACATATTTTATTAAAAGAAACCGGTTACATGCTAGGATCGAAATCCTACAGTTTTTAAAAAGCAATTAAAAATAGAGAAAAAGATAGAGATACAAAAGATCTAGAAACAATCGAATCTTCCGCTTCGATTGACTTTAAAGAGTAGGAATGAAAGCTTTTAGCCTCGTCCGCCTCGATTCCCTCGTCCTCGAGTTCCTCTTCCACGAACCGTAGACTGTATGTGCATATCTCTAACCTTTGCTGATGGTTTAACTGGTCTTTCTCGAAGGATCCGTTTCCCTGTAGGTGTCAAAAGATCCATTGGATCCATCTCAATGTCTGAATCCGATGAATCTTCCTCTTCCTCCAAAGATATCAATGAGGCAAACTTGTTAGAACCATAATCGGGCTCAACTACTCTATTACTTTCTGTTTCGACCGTAGAATTTGCTTGAGCAATAAGAGTATCAGAAACTGTAGAAATCTGGGCAGACTCCAAAATCGGAGACTCAATAGCTTCATTTATGTAGACAAAAGTAGGAGCGGGTTCGGAAACCATGTTCTCAAGTACCGAGATTGTTGCTAAAGAAATGAGGTCGTCCGCAATGACAATATCACTTGGATCAACAGTGGCTGATTCATTATTTATATCAAGAAGAGTGTTAGGAGGAGATACCTCAATTCCCAAAACCGGAGCTGTTGTAGAGTCTGGTTGAGTAGGTTTCAGTAAAATGTTGGTCGTGACCACACTACTATCAATCGGAGCAATCTCAGTAACTTCGACAACTATAGAAGAATCACTGGCAGCTTGTAAGCAACGTTTGACCTTATGTCCAAGTTGACCACATCTTTCGCATTTAGAAGGCAACCAAGCATATTCCACATCAACCATAGAAATAAACCTGTTCTCGTCATCTGCAGCAATTCTTGAAGGAAAAGCTTTACTCAACTCAACCTCAACCAATATCTTAGCTTCACCCATTAGAATGGTATCTAATCTGGGTTTGTAAGTTGCCATAGGAGCACCTAAACCTGAAGCTATATGGCTTATTCCAGGGATAGAATATAAGATGTTGGGAATTTTCTTGAGAGTTACCCACACCGGTATGGTTTTAATCTCAGGAATTGCTAAGGATGCTTCTGGAGTCCACGATGCTACAAACATCAGACAATCATCAACATGCCATAATCCTCTTTGGAGAACCCAAGTCCTAGTAGATTCATCAGGAATATGAAACAAATAATTATAATCTCCAAGCTTTCTAACCGTTATTCTGCAATTCCTTCCCCATAATTTATTGAAGATAGCATAAATTAATCCACCCGAAGGAGGAGAGCATCTATAGAACTGTCCCAAAACATACTCTTTTTGGTTCTCCAAACCTTGCAAGAAGACATGTTTAGGTATTTTTACCTTAGGAGTACCGTCTTCAAGATATTCCGGTTCTGTTGCTCTATAGAGATTCCTCGATGCCGGATTCATTTTTGCTGCCCATGGAAACCGATTATTGTCTTCCACTGTTACTGGTATTTGAGAAACACGAGCTTTTTCAGAGCGAGTGGACTTAGAAGCAGTTAACGAAGGCCACAATACTGAACCAACATTCTTAACCACTGAAAGTTGATGAGAGACCGAGGGTAAGAGGTTAAGCTTTTTAGTCCAAGCACCTTTGAGAGCATAAGATTGGATGGGACCAGGATCATCACAATCCTTACCCTGTGGTACTTTGCAATTGGCCGAAACAACATTTACGGACTGAGAAGCAGCACCATTCTCATTATTAATCATTAAGCCATCAACTTGCAAACTAATGGGAGTCACAGTACGTACCATCCCAGTATTGTTCGATGACAAAATAGAAGCAACGTTCAATGGAGTACGAGGAGCTGAAGCTATGTTCGGCGGAGAAGAAGGAGCTGAAGCAGCATTCGTCTGAGAGGGAAGAGCTGAAGCAACGATTGACGGAGACGCAGGAGCCGTGTCGACATTCGGCGGAGAAGGATTCAACACGACAGCTTGGGTCTTTGTCAGAGGAGGAAGCAGAGATGTAGGTGATGACGCCATGGATGAAGAGAGGGGGAGACAAGGTTAACGAGATAACTCGGCAAGAAGCAGAGACGGCGACCTCCACGGCAGCCGTCGACGAACAAGCAGATCTGGTTTTGAAGGAGCTTCATCAATTTAATAGTTGGACGTGTGCATATCCAGAAATGGTAAGATATAATGTAAGTGCTAAAGTGAATTGTGAGTAACCTACGACGGAGGAGGAGCGGCATCGTTACCCTAAATTTGGACAATCTGCCGATGTGTCGATTTTAAATCTGATTAGCTTTTGATTTCAAAATAGAACTTAAGGAGAGGGAAAAGTCATCACAAACCTTCAAAATTGTCAGGTGATTAGTTATTTCTTCAAAATTGTCAGGTGATTAGTTATTTGTTCCCGACCTCAAGCGTGAAGCCCACTCTCAAAAACTTTGAATCAAGTTTAGACTTGGACGCAGGAAAATCAAGCATAAATACTAAACATGAGAGGAAACTAAAACGTTTCTTTTTCTTGTGGTGGTTGTGTGGGTTCATAGAAGAGGAGGCGAAGAGAAAGACTAGTGCTAAAGTGATTAGGTGATGTGGCTTGCACTGATAGTATGTAACGATGATGTTGAAATTTTAAATGTTTTGATTAGTTGATTTATCAGTGAATTTTTGCTGATGTGGAGGGCCTGAGGACCCTAGAAATCTATTCCTTTTATATAAAGGAGATCATATATGTTATGCTATATTAGTTATGCGTTTTAGAAGTTAGCTTATAAATTGCAAAAATCACTAAACATACAACGAGAGTGCAAAACTAACAATCACATGAGTAAACTCAAAACAGTAACCTAATCAAAACAAAAAATTCATTCTTTTTGTTTTTGAGCAAAGGGTTAAATTCATTATTGTAAAATCAAGATCAATAACATAATCAAACAAAAATACTACGAGAAGATCCAGAGATTAGAAGACTGAACCAAAAGAGTAATGTGGGCAATCATTTTTAATGAAGAATGTAGTTACACTTCATAAAATCAAATTTTGGTAAGCATACATATAAAATAACATAAACAAATATATTTTGATCATATTTTAACTAATAAAAAATAAAGAACATTAAAAATTAGAATGTAAGATTAATAAGTTTAGACTTGGACGCAGGAAAATCAAGCATAAATACTAAACATGAGAGGAAACTAAAACGTTTCTTTTTCTTGTGGTGGTTGTGTGGGTTCATTGAAGAGGAGGCGAAGAGAAAGACTAGTGCTAAAGTGATTAGGTGATGTGGCTTACACTGATAGTATGTAAAGATGATGTTGAAATTTTAAATGTTTTGATTAGTTGATTTATCAGTGAATTTTTGCTGATGTGGAGGGCCTGAGGACCCTATAAATCTATTCCTTTTATATAAAGGAGTTCATATTAGTTATGCGTTTTAGAAGTTAGCTTATAAATTGCAAAAATCACTAAACATACAACGAGAGTGCAAAACTAACAATCACATGAGCAAACTCAAAACAGTAACCTAATCAAAACAAAAAATTCATTCTTTTTTGTTTTTGAGAAAAGGGTTAAATTCATTATTGTAAAATCAAGATCAATAACATAATCAAACAAAAATACTACGAGAAGATCCAGAGATTAAAAGACTGAACCAAAAGAGTAATGTGGGCAATCATTTTTAATGAAGAGTGTAGTTACACTTCATAAAATCAAATTTTGGTAAGCATACATATAAAATAACATAAACAAATATATTTTGATCATATTTTAACTAATAAAAAAATAAAAAACATTAAAAATTAGAATGTAAGATTAATAAGTTTAGACTTGGACGCAGAAAAATCAAGCATAAATACTAAACATGAGAGGAAACTAAAACGTTTCTTTTTCTTGTGGTGGTTGTGTGGGTTCATTGAAGAGGAGGCGAAGAGAAAGACTAGTGTTAAAGTGATTAGGTGATGTGGCTTGCACTGATAGTATGTAAAGATGATGTTGAAATTTTAAATGTTTTGATTAGTTGATTTATCAGTGAATTTTTGCTGATGTGGAGGGCCTGAGGATCCTAGAAATCTATTCCTTTTATATAAAGGAGATCATATATTTTATGCTATATTAGTTATGCGTTTTAGAAGTTAGGTTATAAACTGAAAAAATCACTAAAGAGACAACGAGAGTGCAAACCTAACAATCACATGAGCAAACTCAAAACAGTAACCTAATGAAAACAAAAAAAAAGTCATTCTTTTTTGTTTTTGAGCAAAGGGTTAAATTCATTATTGTAAAATCAAGATCAATAACATAATCAAACAAAAATACTACGAGAGATTAGAAGACTGAACCAAAAGAGTAATGTGGGCAATCATTTTTAATGAAGAGTATAGTTACACTTCATAAAATCAAATTTTCGTAAGCATACATATAAAATAACATAAACAAATATATTTTGATCATATTTTAACTAATAAAAAATAAAGAACATTAAAAATTAGAATGTAAGATTAATAAGTTTCTATTTTATAAAATGTAAATTTTTGACTTTGACAAAAATATAATAATAAAACTAGGTCGATATATTTTTAACTTGATAATAATATATATCTCTATATATATATATATATATATATATATATTATTCAATCATATACTGAGTCATGTTTATATTTTTAAAATTATAATTCTTTAAATTTTGTTCCATCAAAATATGTAAAATACTTAGACAATTGCAAAATAGGTTAAAAGACTAATTAATCAATTTTAATTATTGAACAGTAAAATAACTACTAAAAACCAATTTTAGTAGATATATGGTCATATTTTAACTTTCCTAAATATGTAATTATAATTATATAAAAATATAAATTTTACTATAAAATATTAAACAAAATATAATAAATTAATAAAATAGATTATCCAGTAGCATTATCTACTTAAAATTAAAACAATCAACAAACTCAAATTATAACTTGCACAAATATATTTTCCACATAAAGTAAAAAATGTAAAACAAAATCAACTAAAAAATATCATCCACTATTAGAACATATTAAACGTTATAATATTAGAACATATTAAACGTTATAATATATTTATACAAAAATAAAATTGTTTTCATACCTTAAATTTTCAAGTACACACTATTCAAAAAAAAACTAAACATAAATTAGTTCGATATATTTTTAACTTTATAAAATTAATATATTAAAATAATTCAATATATTTTATATATATTATTATTCAATAATATAGTGAGACGGTTTGATGTTTTTACAATTATGGGTTCTTACAGTTTGATTTATTAAAATGTTTAAAATATTTACAAAATTGCAAAACGGGTTAAAAAACATTGCGAAGCGGATTAAAAATTGATTAAAAAGACTAATAATTTTTTTTCATATCTTAACTTTTAAATGTACAAATACACATTGTTTGAAAATGAACTAAACAAAATCATGTCCTTAGGAAGATTAATCAACAATAAATAAATAAATTTGTATATTATATTTTAAAAATAATTTTGATTCAAATATAAGGTTTAACATCTTAAATATAAAATCATAGATGAAACCCAATTGACTAAAACCTAAATTCAAAATATATCAAAAACACTCAAAATAAAAAGGAAAAAGAGGAAAGAAAAAATAGCTAAACCTTAATATTCAAAAATTTAAATTCAAATCCAAACCAAAGTACCAATATAATAAAACTGATAAAATCATAAAATTTTATTTCAAAAATATAAAGTTTTAATCTAAAGAAAAAAAATACCTGAGCTTAGTTTATTATTTATTTTCAAGTAAAAGAGACTATTTGATACAATCCCACATAATAGCCTAAATAGAAAGATTAATTATACAATAAATAAATAAATATATATTATAATTTGATATAATAATTTTGATTCAAATATAAAATTTAAAATATTAATTATAAAATTGTAAAAGAAACCCTATTGACTAAAACTTAAACTCAGAATATTTCAAATATTCGAAACAAAAGAAAAAACAATGAAATCCAAAGTCAAACAAAAAACAAAACCAATTGTCTAAGCCATATTATTTCAAAAGTAAAAATCAAAACCAAGCCAAAGATAATTAATAAATATATAAAAATTATAAAATTTTATTTCAAAAAATATAAATTTTAAAATCTAAACAAAAAAACACCCCTGCTTATTTTTATTATTTATTTTAAAGTAAAATAGATTGTTTGATATAATCTCATAGAAAACTCAAATAGAAAATAGAAAGATTAATTATACAATAAATAAAAAATCTATATTATAACTTGATAGAATAATTTTTGAGTAAAATATAAAGTTTAAAATCTTAACTATAAAATTCTAAAAAATTCCAATTGAGTAAAACCTAAACTCAGAATATTTCAAAAATAATCGAAAGAAAAAAATGAAATCTCAAAGAAAAAAAATAATAAAATCAAATGTCTAAACCAAAGTATTTAAAATTTAAAATTAAAATCAAATCAAAAATAATAAATTTTAATATAAGTAAATTGATAAAAATCGTAAAATCTTATTTCCAAAATATAAGATTTTAAATTTAAACAAAAAATTTCTGCTCTAAGCGCAGATCATACTCTAGTCTTTTAAATTTTTGGAATCTTACTTGAAAATGTTCATAGATCAATGCGTGGATCAAACTCTAATACTTTTGATTTTTGGATTATTACTTGAAAATCTTAACAGATAAAAATGTCCCTTTTTTGGGTCAGAGATAAAAAGGTCCCTATTCTGCCAAAGTTCTTTGACCAAACTTGTGGTTGACCAAGTCTTAATAGATTGTTTGATATAATCTCATAGAATAACTCAAATAAAAAGATTAATTTTACACTAGCCCTGTTCGGTGGGTGAACGATGCGACTGTCTTGTGCGGCAAGAAAAAATAGGCTGACAGAGATATGATCCAGCAACTTAAGACGCTGACGGAGACATGTGAGAGAAAATGTGGTTGCCGCCGTCATTGGGAGGAGACGCTGCTAATTTTCAGCGACAGAAATATAGTTCGTAAACAGCCGCAACGTCTCCGATAACAAACACGGTGTCATGTTCTCAACGATTTCACTTTCCGAGCAACATATATATGGGGCTATTTTTTGTATCGTTGACGCTGCCGCTGCGTCTTCCAAAAGAACACGGCTAATAAAAAAAATTATATTATAATTTGATAGAATAATTTTGATTAAAACATAAAGTTTAAAATCGTAACTATAAAATTCTAAATAAAATCCAATTGAGTAAAACCTAAACTAAGAATATTTCAAAAACATTTGAAAGAAAAAATGAAATCTCAAAGAAAAAACAATAAAACCAAATGTCTAAACCAAAGTATTTAAAAGCTAAAATTAAAATCAAACCAAAAATAATAAATTTTTAATATAAGAAAATTGATAAAAATCGGAAAATCTTATTTCCAAAATATAAAATTTTAAATTTAAACAAAAAAATTTCTTCTCTAAGCGCAGATCATACTCTGGTTTTTTTAATTTTTGGACTCTTACTTGAAAATGTTCATAGATCAATGCGTGGATCAAACTCTAGTACTTTTGATTTTTGGATTCTTACTTGAAAATCTTAATAGATAAAAATGTCCTTTTTTGGGGCCAGAGATAAAAATGTCTCTATTCTGCCAAAGGTCTTTGACCAAACTTGTGGTTGCCCCCACCACCCCACAGAGCGCACGCAGTAGTCAAAAGTTTGTACTTCGTACAGTTGTATACTTGTATTTATTTATTTTTTCCACAAGCCAACAGAAATGCAACTATATGAACTACTTTTTATCTTTTTCAACTTGTCTATAAAAACTACGCCTGCTGAATATTATGACATAATGTTCCACATCGGTAGTTGGAAGGGATCTCAAGTAATATATAAGGGATATGGGTAGAGCGAAATTGGGCGATACCAGACACTAGTGGAGAGAGGAAATACCTAGGACAACCTGAGCAATTCGGACGTCGGAAAAAGAGATCTTTCAATACATCAGAGATGCAGTTCAGAAGAAGACATCGGTTGGTAGAATAATTTTTTAGCCAGCGGGTAAAGAAGTTCTTATAAAAGCTGTCAGACTAGCAATGCCGGTCTACTGGATGAATTACTTTAAGCTACCATTGGAGATTAACAATCTTTTATCACAATTCTGGTGGGGTACACGAAACGGAAAACGGAAAATGGCCTGGACATCTTGGAAAAAGATGAGTTCATCAAAGCTTAATGGTGGATTAGGTTTCTGCGATATTCATTGTTTTAACCAAGCATTACTAGCCAATCAAGTATGGAAACTTAGTCAAAGACTGCATTGTCTTCTTTATCGAGTTCTCAAGCATAGATATTTTCGAGACTCAACGATATTTGCAGCAAATAAAGGAACACGAAGTTCATATGGATGGCAATCTCTCTGTTTTGGACGAGATTTACTTGAACGTGGACTACAACCATCCATTGGTAATGGTGAATCTATAACACTTACGGACCAATGGCTCCTAACCACCCCTCCCCGATCACCAAGATTACTTCCTCTAACGAACCCTACTCTACCAGTATCGATCCTTATGGATAGAGGTTCAAAGCAATGGTTGACTGAGGAAAACACAGAGCTAATAGAATTGGTTGGAAGATCATCATCTCATTTATAAAATCTTCAGACCACCTCTACCGACTCAGGATACATTCATCTAGCCCTACACAACCAATGGGATTTATTCGGTTCGATCGGGCTACCACTTTGCAAATACAGAAGATACAAATGATGTAACGGAACGACCCCCTTTGCATGACTCCTTTGAGTTGATGAAAGCAATTTGGAATACATGGATACATCCTAAACTTCAACACTTTGTATGGAGAGTGGCTTCGCAAGGCATACCCGTTTTGGCGAATCTAAAAAACTCAGACACCACATGTCCTAAATTCTCACTTGAGGATGAAACCAGTGACCATCTGTTATTTAGATGCCCTTTTGCTCAACAAATTTGGCGAAGGTCAGGGTTCCATGCGAACATTATGTTCGACCTGGAACACTCTTTCCTTGTTGAACTACTCAGTCCTCACCATCTTGTGACTTGCTATGGATACAAGGAAATTGGCAACCCTGTGAATGACTCCCATTTGGCTCCTATGGAGACTATGGAAGAGTCGTAATGACATGATCTTTAATACAAAGGATTACTCCATCGAAGATACCATAACTAAAACTCAGGAAGACGCTTCGGAATGGATTTGATCTCATGATGAGGCTGGAAACAAATCTGCAGGTTATGTGTTTAGACAACATATTTGATGGGTTAAACCATTGTCGGGATGATTAAAATGTAATTTTGATGGAGCTCACCAAACCGGACATCAGTCTTCTGGACCCGGCTGGATACTTCGCAATAATAATGGTTCATTTATGGAAGCTGCTTATGGTAAATTCCAAGGACACTTCACGGTATCAGAAAGAGAATGCTCTGCTCTAATTTTGGCCTTATAATGCTGTTGGTCACAAGGATACAATAATATTGTTTTCGAAGGAGACAATTCTATAGTAATCAACTTGCTTAACGGAAATGGTGTTAACCTCAAATTGCAACACTATATATCAACAATTCGAGCATGGGGGAACATGTTTACGAACATAAGCTTCAGATTCCAGAAACGGGAAGCAAACACGGCTGCGGATGCCCTTGTTAAGAAGGTCACACATTCTGTTAATAATTTTTAAATGTATCATGTTTGTCCTTAATTTTTGCAACAAGTTGTAACAAATGATTTAAGCAATTAATAAAATTTGGCAGACAAAAAAAAACTTGTTATAATCTCTTATGAATATATATATATATATATATGTGTGTGTGTGTGTGTGTGTGTGTGTGTAAGGTTTATGTTTCAGTTCAAAAAAAAATTATTGAAGAAAATATAGTTTTGTTAAGGAAAATTTAGTTACTAAAAGAATATTGAGTTTGTGGACATCATCAAATTGATATAAATTTGATCTTGGTTTGTATCACTTTTAATCAGAAATGTTTCTAATTTATAAAAGAAATGTAAGTTTCAGCTCTGAGTTCCTTTCAATATTTGTTTGAATTTGGTTTTGTTTTTTCAGTTACTTTAATTTAATTTGTTTTGGTTCAAATTTGTTAATAAATTAAGTATCACATCGGTAATTATAAAAATAATTAACTAATATATATAAAGTTAAAGGTTAATCTATCCATTGTGAATTGGTTTTGAGTTAAAAGTCTATCATAAATTCAAATTAACATGATATCAAAATCATACGATGTTGGGCCACCTGTAAATATTGTTCCCACAATTATCCACGCAAGAATGTGAAGATGAGTGTTATTGAAACTAAATCTCACATTAGTAGTTGAAAAAATAATTAACTAATATATAAAAGATTGTGACAATCTATTTATTCTCAGTTGGTTTTGAATTGGAAGTTCATGATAAATTTATATTAACTAGATCAGATTAGATGATAACGGTTATCTGGATTTAAGTCTTGTGTTTGACTATCTATTTCTATTCTAATGTTTTTCTCTTCTCTAGGAAATAATTTAAAACTGTACAAAAGATTTGGTGTACAATTACAATAATGATACCAGAAATGTAAGGAATATAAAAGATTATTATTTGGAAAGAAATGATTGCAACAACGGTCCTTTTACTGGTAAAGGTTGGTTATGATCACTGATCACAACGTAAGCAAATCCATTTTTAATTCGTCACAACGGCTGTAGACTGTCTGATACATCTCATCTAACCCAAATTATTTTCTGGATTATTAAGTGTTTGGTATTCTACACATCTTTTTATTTTGGCTGAGTTCCTTAATAATATCATCAATAATTGTCCAAACTAATTCCAATACATTATTTTGTTCACCATTATTTTTTATTAACACGACCGTTTGTTTTAAAACATGTTTAACCATTTTTTAAAAAGAGTTTTCATACTAATTTTTTTTGTACAAAGAGCAAAAAGTTAAAAAAAAAATAATTAAAAAGAAAACTAAAATACACTCAAATCCAAAAAAACCGAAATAGGCCTAGAAACAAACACAAACTCTAAATATATAGTAGGCCCAAAATTGGCCCAAAAATCCTAGGTCGAAAGACACACGCTGCCACCTAGGAAGAACTCCAAGCTCGAGTTGTGAACCCTAAACTGCCGGACCCACACAGCCACCGCGAGGAGAAGCGCCAAAGAGACTCCGAATCGCCGGAAACAAGGGAGAGCCGAGAGGAAAGAGAGGGAGCAATCGCCGAAGAATACAAAGCAAGGGGAAGCACAAAAGCGCTTACTCTCCGCCGCTATTGTCGGTTCCTCCGCCGATAAGCGGTGCCTAAGCGAACGACAAGAGCAAACTTGAGGCTCCTAAACCATTGTCGGTTCATGATCCCCACCGCGAACCGCCACACCTAGACACGCCGCCGTCCTCTAGCAAGAATAAGAGAGGAGAGAAGAAGCCCAGAGTGACATGCATCTGCAACCACCGCAAATCCACAACCCTACAAAATCACTCGGTGAGACAAGAACCGCCGCCAGAAGAACCTTAACACCGCTAAACCGGAGAGCTCCAAAATGAGTGACCGCCGGAAGACGACTAAGTAGGGACGCCATCGCCGGATCTGGTCCCCAAAGATCCGGCGTAGCCTCCGGGAATCCACCACTGGACCGCCTGGGCAAGGTCGGAGGAAAGAGCACTGCCACCCTACATGCTTTAGAGAGCGCCAGAACCACGGAAGAAGAGAGGGGCTGAGTAGAGACGGACCCTTCTCCTGCGAAGAAAAGCTACTGAAGATTCAAGAAGGAGTTCAACGGAAATCGCCCTAGAGAGAAATAAGAAAGAGAAAGCTATGCCACTCAAAGGCGTCTAAAAAAATCCATGTTTAACCATCTGCAATGACTAAAAAAGTTGGGTTTTTCTTTTCCATTTTTACATAAAACCCGATATAATTCATAATTCAAGTGCGAAAACTTAAAACCAAATCCTCCAACTTCAAGATGAAAAAATAAAAAATAATGGTACGTTGTATTTATCGTTCTTGGTTAAGTAACAGACCCGTTCCTAAGGATTCATAGACCCATAGCGCAAGAAAAAAATTATTTAAATTCATATAAATATTTTATAACTAATACTACATTTTTAATACTCATTTTAGTAGGAAATGTCATTTCTTAATTAAACCTCTCTTAGACTAACTCTCTCTCTCTCTCTCTCTTGTAGACGAATCTCGTTTCCTCCGCTTTTCCTCTCCGGCAGCCATCGCCGGAGAGTGCATTTTCTATTTATTTTTTATTCCCTTTTCTTCTTCCCAGACTATGCATGTGTTAGATCATGGTTTGGTTCCTTTCCCCTTGGCTGATTTTGTGGCGGGACTCGGTTATTTGCGGTGTTTGCAACGGTTTTTCGGTGGTCTCTGCGCTGGCGACACAATTTCGGCTCCGGATTTGAGGAGGACGAGATCTGGAGGCATGTCCTTCTGTGTTTGTTGGTGGCGGTTTTCTCCTTTGGACCCTCAAATTTTGGCGGTCTCTATCTCTATCTCTCTCTCTCTCGTATAGATCTTCTTCTAGAGTCTCGGTTGTCTACAGTGGTGAGGTGGTGTAGGGTGTCTCAGGTGTTGGTTTTCGCTGGGTTGTCCTCTCTTATTCGTGCCTGCCAGAGGACGGCGGCAGAATGGGCGGTGGAGGTCGTGGATCGATCATTGCATGCACGGCTTTGGTTCCTTCTTTCCCCTTGTCTAGGCATCATTGTTCGAAGGTGGTAGACCGAAAATGGCGGTGGTCTTGGGGTCCTATGTTTCAATTGTTTGGGCATGGCCCTTGCCCTCTCTTGATTTATCTTTGTCTGTTTCTTCTGACCGTCTTCCTTTTTCTCTCGGTGGTCGGTGTTTTGGCAATTTTAGTGTCGCTCTCTCTCGTGGCGTCTTTGCTTTCCTCTGGCGTCTGCAACTCCGATATCACCTTCTCCTACGGCGGTGGCTTGTTGCTTCTGACTTTTAGGTTTTGGTTTAGTTTATCTTCGTTTTTGGGTTTTTTGGTTAATGGGCATGTCCAAACCGAGCCCATTACGGTTTTAACGAGTCTATTTTTTGCTTTTCTTTCTTTTTATTTCTGCATTTTGTGTTTTTCATCTATATTATGTATTAAAAACCCAAAAAAATAAATATGAAAACCCTTTGAAAAAACATGAGATATTACATAGAGTATAACAAACAAGAGATATATTAATTCTCTGAATGGTAACGTCGTTTTTGCGGGACGGTTTTAGAGTGCGGTGCGATTCAAGTGCGGTACGTTTTGAACAAATGTATTTATGGGACAAGTGCGATTTTTCATTTGCTTTGAAAAATGTAAACAATTTTTTTCTCTTTTTGAAAAACGCAAATTTTAAAAAGTATGTGGTTGGTAACTTGATATATCATGGTTTTTACTGGTTTTCAGGCCATGATATAAGTCTTTACTTAGAGTCTTTTAGGTGTTTTGTAGTCTTTTGTGTCATCTACAGGTTTATGAACGTTTGGAGCTTATTTGGAGATATTGGTGCATTTTGGAGCCTATTGGGAATCTGTGCAGAAAAGATGAAGTTGGAGTCCATACTTGGGAGTGAGTGTCGAGCGACACTACTCTTAGTGTCGATCGACACTGATCGCGATTCAGAAATTCTACGCGGGTTAATGAGACTTTTGAAGAATTGCAATAAGGCCCAGAAGATTACCTTATTTACAAGAAAGCCCAATTTTTGTTTTAGCTTTTAAATTAGGTTTTACAGCCACTTGTGAGGCTAAGCTTTTCTTAAGTTTTATTCTAGCTTTGTTCTAGAGAGATTAGGAGATTTGGGGCTGGTCTTGTGCTCGAGAGAGACTTGATTTCGAACCCTTGTTCTTATTCCTTTGGTTTTAAATGCGTATTACTTTGATTATGTCTTTTTCATGATTGTCATGTCTGAGTAATTCTCTTGTTAGATTTAGGGATTCTCACATAGGTTTTATGCTTGCTTGATAACTGATTGATTAGGATTCACCATCTTATCGTTCATCACCTAAGTTGTGCTTAACACTGAATTCTGACAATAGCACGAGAGTTTGAGTTATAATCAGATCTAAGATAATTGACAATAGCACGAAAGTATGAGTTATAATCTGAATTAAACTTAGAGTGAGCAATTTGACTATATGCAAAGAGATTTTGTCTAGGAGAATTGTGAACCGATAGAACACGTTCTTAAAGCTTGTTTAGAACTCTAGGATGACAAAGAGATTTGGATCGCTAGGTTGCTAGATATAGAAATAATCACAGCGAGAGTTGGGTTATTTATCATTGTGTTTCTAGTTCTTGAACTGCGCTTAATCTGAATCATGTTAGTTAAATGTCTAGCATCGCAAGATTCCTCGGAACTTTCCTAAGTCTAGCGCCTTCGCTTATTAATCACTTTACTCGCTTGCCTTGCTGTCTTATTTATTGTTTTTCACTTCGTTTCGCTTAGCTTAATTCGATTACTCATAATCTATCATGTGAAACTAGAGTCTCTGTGGGATTCGATACCTTTTATACTACAATCACATAACTGTGCACTTGCAGTAGAATAGGATTAAGACTCTGAGCCTATCAAGTTTTTGGCGCCGTTGCCGGGGACTCTTTGAGTTCGCCGATAGATTTTGTACTAGAATTTAGTCTAAGTGTTTTCTTTTCTTTGTTACTAATCTCTTTTTCGCGTTTTTCTTGTTTCTGCAGGGAAACAGGGACCAAGAGAACTTAGTGTCGATCGACAACAACCTAGTGTCGGTCGACACCTTTCGCGGAAGCAACCAAGAAGACTAAGAGATCTGTAAGGATGATATATCCGAATGGTTTTTTCAGCTCAGGGATTGACAGCTCGCAGATAGTTGGACTGAAGAAGCAAGTTGACTCTCTGCATAGTCTTGTACTTGGAATGTATGCGCAAGAAGCTATCAACTACATTGGAGGGAGTGGATTTTGCAGTCATAAGTCTGCTTTTCAGGAGCCCTTCCAGAAACAGAGTAACTCCTTCTCGAGGAAATATGGTGTTTCTTCTTACCAAGAACCTCCTGCACCTACATATAAGAGCAGATTGGAAACCATGATGGAGCAGATTCTTGAAGGACAAAAACAGAACAATTCCTTCACAAGGAACTATGGAGAAAATTCCTATTACTAATGCTCATGAGAGCATATTGGAAGCCATGATGGAGGAAATTCTTGAGGGACAGACAAAAACTATAGTGGAATTCAACAAGAAGATAGATGCATTGTATGAAGATCAGAATGGGAAATTTGAGTATCTGAACTCTCATGTGAAGCAGCTAGATGTTCAAGTTGCTCAGACTGTTGCAGCTGTGAAAAGAGAGGATGGATTCCTTCTAGGGAGAACTGAGCAGAACCCAAGGCTACATGTCAATACTATCCATGTCCAGCATGAAGAAGAGGTTGTTCCACAGCTGATTGGAGGAAATTTGGAGGCTGGATTCGTGAGCTGCAGAGATGAGAAACACGTTTTTGAAACTGCAGATTTAGTGTTGGTCAACACCCCTCTTAGTGTCGGTCGACACGCAGTTCTGACGGCAATTTTGAGTCCTCATGACGAACGGAAGTCGACCATGGTCGACACTAAAGGTCGACATCAATTCAATGTCGACCGACACCTAATTCTGCGTCGGTCGACGCGATGGTCAGGCAGACCCAATTTCGCCCAAATCTGATGTCTTTGCTAAGGAAAGGGTCTACAAACCTCATATACCGTTCCCAAGAGTTCCTATAAGGTCTAAACAGGAGCAGAGTGCAGTCAAATGCATGGTAGTGATGGATAAGAAGCTGAATGAAACTCCACCAGCTGATTCTTCGCGAGTTCATCCTTGTGTGCGAAGATATGCGAAGAAGATGGTCTCCACTGATAGTCATTTGAAAGAGGGGTGATGATGGTATCTAAGCGAGTCAGTTTTGTGTTGCTGAATCAGATTCCGTAGAAGTTTCCAGATCCAGGATTCTTTACCTAGACTGCTCTATCTTCGAGAACAGCTTCAAGCACTCTTCTGTGACTTGGGAGCTAGTATGAACCTCATGCCATACTCTGTGGCTGAGAGACTGGGATTGACTGATTTCCAGCAAACTAGGATCTCTCTAATCCTTGTTGATCGATCGAAGAGGATTCCAGAAGGACTTCTTGAGGACATCCCTATCAGATTTGGGAACTACTTGATTCTAACAGACTTCGTGGTGCTGAAATATGATATGGAACTGGATGATCCTATGATACTTGGCAGATCCTTCTTAGCTACAGCTGGAGCAGTGATTGATGTGAGGCATGGTCTGATTGATCTCCACCTGGGAGATAAGCCTCTACACTTCAAAATGGATAACCTCCGAAAATCCACAATTGATGGTCAAGCCTTTAGTTTTCAGATAGAGCAAGAAGTTCAGATTAGTGAGGCTACAATGTCTGATATTGGAGAAGAGAAGATGGCGGTTCAAGTTGAGCCTGCTCTAACATCTTCAAAGCTTGTACATGCTTTTAAGCAAAATGCTCCAAACATCACACCTAAGCCACTTCTGATCAAGCCAAGGTATGCATTCTCTAACCATAAGTATGCTAACTCTGATGCTGATTTTGCAGGGAATAGAGTCAGGAAACGAAATGTCCCACCTGACTTTGCTGTCATTACCAAGTTCCTGGGCCAGTATCATGCACACGATGCATATACTGTTGGGAATGTCCTGAAATCTATTGTACTTGCTCTAAGTGAAAGTCGTATAGTCGAGATGAGACAATCACATAACACTAGGTAGTCATAACGCTTTGCTAGAAGCCACTTATGATCAATGAGTTGAGAACTCATTGCTAGTGTTATATGATCCTACAGGGTCACACACCTAAGCAAACTAGGCGTTAAAGACAAGGTTGATCATTAATGTAATGATCCAGTAAATGCATATGTGATATGCATTCGATATCAATGTTCTGGGGTAGCATCGATCGTTGCATATAGTGCATCGATCGATGCACTCGCGGATTAATCAGATTAATTCGGTTTAATCGTTGGTTAATTCCGTTGTGGTTTAAGCCGACATATATAAGATATATGGTCGACCTAAACTCGTCCCTAACCTAATTTTACAGCCACCAAAACATAGATAGAAACCTCTCTGGAGATTAGATCTCCGTAAGGCACTAGCATCCCTGTGGTCCAGTTTGTGTGCGTGTGGATACCAGTAGAGGCGCAACATTTGAGGCGCTTCGTGATCTCGATTATCTGCAAATACTTCCGCTGCTAATCATCAGGTAAATCTGAGATCCCAATAGATTCAATTACATGAACCTTAGATCCTAGGCTCGGAATTCAGACTAGGGTTGTTAATCCTGATTAGAACTGCTAGAAATTCCTTCAGTGGTATCAGAGCTTTAGGGTTCCATTGAATCTGTAGCATGTTGATTAGATTGGTTGAATCTGAATCTGTGTATAGTTGATACAAACTTGCTAAAATTCGTTTTCCTGAAAACCTAGTTTAGGGTTCTGTTCGAAAACGTTTAAGGGTTTTCTCGCATGGCGTCGATCGATGCCGATCCGGCATCGATCGATGCAGGGCGAAAGCCAGAATAAAATTAGGGTTTTTCGCATGGTGTCGATCGTTGCCAATCCGGCATCGATCGACACAGGGCAAAAACCCAAATAAAACTCAGTTTTCGCCTAGTGTCGATCGACACAAATGTTGTGTCGGTCGACACAAACCTCGCGAGATTGATGAATCGGTTCAATTGGATTGGACCGGTTATCGAGCTTGGTTAAATATGGTCGAACACTGTGAATGGTTTGATTGCGATTGGTTTGATTAGGTTGGCATCGACCGATGCTAACGTAGCATCGATCGACGCTTACCGGTATTCAAAACTGGATCAATTGGATTGATCGGTTATCGCGGATTGCTTTTGGTTATCCTGCATCGATCGACACTATAGTAGTGTCGGTCGACACCAGGTTGGATGACTGGGTTATTGAACCTGAAATCACAGAACCGAAGCAAGACAAATCAATTAATTATAAGAATTAAAACATAATAAAACTGAACGTTTTGTATGATTATGTTCCTCAATCAAATATCAAGTGATACTTGATGTCTTTCCAATCCTGTCAACTGTCAAGACCCATTTAATTGTGTGATATACTTGCAGTGCAAGATGTCCACAATTTCATGAGTAAGATAGAGGTAATCGTGTTGATGGACTTGCAGTGCAAGACGTCAATAATTACATGACTGAAAGGATTGGTTTACTTGACTGGGCCATCAAAATTGTTTTGGGCTCAGAGACATCAAGTGGATTGGACATGAGATGTCGATCCACAACCAAGAGTTATATTAGATATAACTAGCAAAGTTGTTGCTTACCTAGATAGCTAAATTTGGGTGATAGCCAGTGGCTCACTCAAGTTCAGTGAAGTATGGGTCTTGGATCATTATATTCATCTGAGGAAACATTGTTTTGAATATAATGCGAGCTTTCTTAAAAGTTAAGATTTCTCATTTCTTGAACATCACAACTAAACCTTTTACCTTTCTTTGTTCTCAGCTATGACTAACACTCATAATAACTCTTTCTCCCTGCGATCCGTCCTTGAGAAGGACAAGTTAAATGGATCGAATTTTCTCGAATGGTATCGGAACTTGAGAATTGTTCTCAAGCAGGAGAAAAGGGACTATGTCCTGGAAACTGTTCTCCCTGAAAGACCGAGATCCAATGCTGCACATGCAGAAAGGAGTGCTTGGGATAAGCATTCCAATGATGTGGTCGATGTGAATTGTATCATGTTGGCTACCATGAACTCGGACTTGCAGAAGCAATACGAGAACGTGGAGTCGCCAGTGGAGATGATTACTAGCCTGAAAAGCATGTTTCAGGAGCAAGCACGAACTGAGAGATACCAGACGGTTAAATCTCTCATTGAATGCAAGCTACCAAAGGACGGTCCGGTCAGTCCTCATGTCATTAAGATGATGGGTTATATTGATAACCTGGGGAGACTGGATTGTCCCATTAGCCATGAGTTGGCTACTGACATCATTCTGCAGTCACTGCCGTCAAGTTATAATCAGTTTGTTATGAACTATAACATGAACAACTTGACGAAGACGTTGACTGAACTGCATGGCAAGCTCAAGACAGCTGAGCCTAATATCAGGAAGGGCACTCCTAATGTACTTATGGTACAAGGGGGTAAGAAGTTTAAGAAACTTGGCAAAGGCAAGGGAAAGGGAAAGGCAGTCCAGGTTGAGAACCAAGACACGCCTGCGCCAGCCCCGAAGCCCAAGCCGGGCCCATCTGAGACTGATAAGTGCCATTACTGTAAAGAGTCTGGGCATTGGAAGAGAAATTGCAACAAATTCTTGGAAGAGAAGAAGAAGAAGAAGAAGACTTTCGAGACTTCATCTTCAGGTATTTATGTTATAGAAGTAAATGTTACTACTTCTGGTTCTACTTCTTGGGTATTGGATACCGGCTGTGGTGCTCATATTTATACAAATATGCAGGGCCTAAACAACAGTAGGAAGTTGGAAAAGGGACAAGTGGACCTGCGCGTGGGGAATGGAGCAAGAGTTGCTGCATTAGCCGTAGGAACATATAACTTGTCTTTACCTTCTGGTTTGTTTTAAAGCTTAATAATTGCTACTATGTACCTGCTATAAGCAGAAATATTATTTCCATTCCTATTTTGGATGTGGAAGGATATCAGTTTTCAATTAAGAATAAATGTTGTTCTTTTGATTACAATGATATATTTTATGGTAGCAGCCCATTAGAGAATGGGCTTTATGTTTTAAACCAGACTGCACCAATCTATAACATTAACACCAAGAGATTCAAATCAAATGACACGAATCAGACTTTTCTTTGGCATTGTCGTTTGGGCCACATAAACGAGAAACGGATCCAAAAGCTCCATAGTGATGGACTTCTGGGCTCATTTGATTATGAATCATGTGAGAAATGTGAATCTTGTTTACTGGGCAAAATGACTAAGGCCCCTTTCAACAAACAAAATGAAAGGGCCAGTGACCTATTGGGCCTTATACATACAGATGTATGCGGCCCAATGAGCACAAGTGCCAGAGGAAATTTTCGATACTTCATTACCTTCACTGATAATTTCAGCAGGTATGGCTATGTCTATTTAATGAGACACAAGTCGGAATCCTTTGAAAAGTTCAAAGAGTTCCAAAATGAAGTACAGAATCAACTTGGCAAAAGTATTAAGGCTCTTCGATCAGATCGTGGAGGAGAATACTTGAGCCAAGAATTCAGTGATCATTTGAGAGATTGTGGAATTGTTTCACAACTCACTCCTCCTGGAACACCACAATGGAATGGCGTGTCTGAGAGGAGGAATCGGACTTTATTAGATATGGTTCGATCAATGATGAGTCTCTCAACTCTTCCATTATCCTTTTGGGGATACGCTCTAGAAACGTCTGCGTTTACACTTAATAGGGTTCCGTCAAAATCAGTTGCAAAGACACCACATGAGATGTGGACTGGAAATGTTCCGAGTTTGTCTTTCCTGAAGATTTGGGGTTGCGAAGCTTATGTCAAGCGACTAATTACAGATAAGCTCGAACCCAAATCTGATAAATGCTACTTCGTTGGTTATCCTAAGGAAACCAAGGCATACTACTTTTACAACCAATCCGAGAACAAAGTGTTTGTTGCTCGGAACTGCGTTTTTCTTGAGAGAGAATTTCTTTCCAAGAGAAACAGTGGGAGTAAAGTACAACTCGAAGAAGTTCGAGAACCACAGGAAAATGCTCAACCCGTAGAGGAAGAGCAACAGTTGGATCTACAAAGAGTTGTAGAGACGGCGCCTGTGGAGCCTGAAATTCGCCGATCCGAAAGGATCCGTCACGAACCCGAGAGATATGGATTTCTCGTAACCAATTGTCATGATTTGTTGATCATTGACAGTGACGAGCCAGCGAATTTTGAAGAAGAGATGATGAGCCCTGACTCCGAAAAGTGGCTGAAAGCCGCTGAATCCGAAATGGAATCCATGTCACAGAACCAAGTATGAACTTTGGTTGATTTACCCGATGGTGCAAGACCCATTGAGTGTAAATGGATTTTCAATAAGAAAATTGATGTGGATGGAAATATTCAGATATATAAAGCAAGGCTAGTGGCAAAAGGTTTCAAACAAATTCATGGTATTGACTATGAAGAAACCTATTCACCTGTCGCCATGCTTAAATCCATTCGGATTCTCCTAGCAACAGCTGCTCATTATGATTATGAGATATGGCAGATGGACGTGAAAACAGCTTTCCTTAATGGAATTCTGGAAGAGGATGTGTACATGACACAACCCGAAGGTTTCATCGATCCAAATGCAGCTAAGAAAGTATGCAAACTTCATCGATCCATTTATGGATTGAAGCAAGCATCTCGGAGTTGGAATCTTCGTTTTGATGAAGCAGTCAAAAAGTTTGATTTCATCAGAAGCGAAGAAGAACCATGTGTTTACAAGAAGACTAGAGGGAGCGCAGTTGCATTTCTCGTGTTGTATGTAGATGACATACTTCTTCTCGGAAATGACGTTCCGTTGTTACAGTCTATTAAGACTTGGCTCGGAAGTTGTTTTTCAATGAAAGACATGGGAGAAGCCGCGTATATTCTTGGAATAATAATCTATAGAGATAGATTAAACAAGTTGATCGGACTGTGTCAAGACACTTATATCGATAAAGTCTTACACAGGTTCAGAATGCAAGATTCCAAGAAGGGCTTTATACCAATGTCTTATGGCATAAGTCTCAGCAAGAAGCAGTGTCCTGAGACACCTGCTGAGCGAGATCGCATGAGTCGGATTCCCTATGCCTCGGCGTTGGGATCCATCATGTATGCCATGCTCTGTACTCGTCCAGATGTTGCTTGTGCTTTAAGCATGACGAGTAGATACCAATCGGATCCAGGTGAAAGTCACTGGACAGCAGTCAAGAATATTCTGAAGTATTTGAGAAATACTAAGGATAAATTCTTGCTGTATGGAGGAAGTGATGAGCTGGTAGTAAGTGGTTACACAGACGCAAGTTTTCAGACAGACAAAGATGATTTCCGATCACAATCTGGTTACATCTTGTGCCTGAATGGCGGTGCAGTCAGCTGGAAGAGTTCCAAGCAGGACACTGTAGCAGATTCCACAACTGAAGCTGAGTACCTCGCTGCTTCTGAAGCGGCAAAGGAGGCTGTTTGGATCAAGAAGTTCATCACTGAACTTGGTGTGATTCCTAGCATTTCTGAGCCAGTGGCTTTGTATTGTGACAACAATGGAGCCATTGCGCAAGCAAAGGAACCTAGATCACACCAGAAATCCAAACACATAGAAAGGCGATATCACCTTATCCGTGATATTGTGAATAGAGGAGATGTGAAGATCAGCAGAGTCCCGACTGATGAGAATGTAGCTGATCCGCTGACCAAGCCCCTCCCAAGGCCTAAGCATGAGTTTCACACTGCTACTGTAGGCATTAGATTTCTTAAGATATGATCTTGTTTTCAGTGGGAGTTATATTTGGTTTTAGTTATGACTTGATGTTCGAAATTAACATAATTCAGTTATGTTATATTAATGAAATTGTTTCAGCATTATTTAATTGTGAATAATTAAATATATATTGTCCCAAAGTAATTTATGACATTTTATAGGTTATCAAGTATGTGACTTGATCATGAAACCCTATAAGAAACAAATGACATAAATTATAAATGGTCCCTAGTCGAGGTTGTTAAAATGGGACACTAACAACCACGTGAGACTAGTATGTGAGGTTACTGATGACTATGTTTCATGGAGTCATTTAATAAGTGTATTAAAGTCAATCACATAGATATGTGTTAGAGAACACATGATCGGACTTGACCCGTTAATGAGAACTCTACAAGATGTTATATGAGTGTCATAAGAGTTTCTCATTACGACTAAAGAGAGTAGTCCTTAAACCTGAGTTCATCATGTCCTCTCTTATATGGATTGGTTCGTCTTGACTTTGTCAAACGTCAGCCGTAACTGGTGATCATAAAGACACTGATTAGGCGTATCATGAAATATAAAAGAGACATGGATGGAACAAGATGGGATTTGTACCTCCTATATAACAGGAGTTAAATATCTCTGGGCCTATCGAAGATTTGATACTGGAAATGCGTGGCCGCGCTCAAACGAGGTGATTGTCAGTCGTTTGTTTTATCAGTACAAATCGGGATTCGATAAACGTGATCTGGCTTAATAAGGATGACACATTTCTTGCCTTATGCTAGATTGAGATATAGCTACAAAGGGATTAAAGGAATAGACGATTCCAGTACAAGTGGGAGATTGTTGGGAATGTCCTGAAATCTATTGTACTTGCTCTAAGTGAAAGTCGTATAGTCGAGATGAGACAATCACATAACACTAGGTAGTCATAACGCTTTGCTAGAAGCCACTTATGATCAATGATTTGAGAACTCATTGCTAGTGTTATATGATCCTACAGGGTCACACACCTAAGCAAACTGGGCGTTAAAGACGAGGTTGATCATTAATGTAATGATCCAGTAAATGCATATGTGATATACATTCGATATCAATGTTCTGGGGCAGCATCGATCGTTGCAGATAGTGCATCGATCGATGCACTCGCGGATTAATCAGATTAATTCGGTTTAATCGTTGGTTAATTCCGTTGTGGTTTAAGCCGACATATATAAGATTTATGGTCGACCTAAACTCGTCCCTAACCTAATTTTACAGCCACCAGAACATAGATAGAAACCTCTCTGGAGATTAGATCTCCGTAAGGCACTAGCATCCCTGTGGTCCAGTTTGTGTGCGTGTGGATACCAGTAGAGGCGCAGCATTTGAGGCGCTTCGTGATCTCGATTATCTGCAAATACTTCCGCTGCTAATCATCAGGTAAATCTGAGATCCCAATAGATTCAATTACATGAACCTTAGATCCTAGGCTCGGAATTCAGACTAGGGTTGCTAATCCTGATTAGAACTGCTAGAAATTCCTTCATATACGCCAACATGGATGAAGAGAATTTCGCGAAGGCACGCTCTGCCTTTGAGGAAACCACCTGACATTTGATCTCCTACCCATAGTCAAGCTTATGACTAAAAACAAGCGCTGAGTGGGAAGGCAACCCACTGTTGGGTCAGTTTTTCTTTGCTTTTTGGTTTTAAGATTTTGTTTCTTTGATTTTCTGGTTTTTGGTATTTCAGAACGTGATGAACAGGTTTGCAGACATTAGTGTCGATCGACCCCGAACTAGTGTCGGTCGACACCAAACTCGAAAACACGGACCATAATCGAGGACGCTCGATTTGGATCAGATTAGTGTCGACCTAAGCCTTGTGTCGTTCGACACTGGCTGTATGTTGGTCGACACCAACCGCGACTGCAGGTAAGGTTTCTGATTTTCCGAGCTTTTCGTGGATTTATACCTTGTTCTCCCGAGCCCAAGCTGCGATAACACTGGGGACAGTGTTGTTTAAGTATGGGGGAGGTAGTTACTGACCGCCGTTTGCTTTCTTTTCTTAGAGTCAATCCTTAGTTTTTAAAATTGTTTTATTAAGTCAAAATCAGCATGAAACTATGATTTTTCGAGGAAAATTTTTGCTTAAACAGGAACTAAGTGACCATTGGACAGACTTGCAGAGCCTCTATGATTATTAGAAAACCCCAACCGGATCAACTTATCAAGGACACCCATATCTAACCAGGTATTCAGAGGATCCATCATTAGTCTCGCACTTAATATTGACTTTAATTTCTCGCTTAGGGGCTTGGTAATCTTTGGGTCGGATTCCTTTGATGTGTTTGGCACAGCCTATGATCCTGTTCTAAAGTATGGTTTCTGATTTTCCCATCCCTTTAAAGTAAAAAAAAAAAAAAAATAGAGATAAAAACCGAGGATAAGCTAGTAGCTTCAAAGTGGTCACGGGAATGGTAGAGACCCCTATTACCTCCTGTATATCCATGGAAAGATCCAAAGTTAAACCCCAATAAAAAGGGAAGAGCACTGATAAAAAAAAAATGATACCCAGTGGGGAAAAATCAGTGCTAAGGGAGAAAGGGAAACGAAAGAAACCAAAAACCAACAGTTTGGTGGTCAGACACTGAACAAGTGAGTCTATGTGTCCTTTGATTCGATACTCCCTCTGTGAGACTGCACCTAATTGTATACAGAGGCTAGTGTGGTGAACTTGAATGTCCTAACTTGATTGTGGAGTTTACTTGGGATAGTTGCTAAGTGTGAGGGAAGTATATTGAGGTCTCGAGTTCTGTAGGAAAGTTTTCAGTGGTTTACTAAGTGAATGTGAATGCGAAAGTTCCTAAGACAAAATGAGTTTCTGTTTTTTCAAACCTCTTTTCTTATGCTTCGGTTCTTTACTTGCTTGAGGGCAAGCAAGAGCTAAGTGTAGGTGAGTTGATATATCATGGTTTTTACTGGTTTTCAGGCCATGATATAAGTCTTTACTTAGAGTCTTTTAGGGGTTTTTGTAGTCTTTTGTGTCATCTACAGGTTTATGAACGTTTGGAGCTTATTTGGAGATATTGGTGCATTTTTGAGCCTATTGGGAATCTGTGCAGAAAAGATGAAGTTGGAGTCCATACTTGGAGTGAGTGTCGAGCGACACTACTCTTAGTGTCGATCGACACTGATCGCGATTCAGAAATTCTACGCGGGTTAATGAGACTTTTGAGGAATTGCAATAAGGCCCGGAAGATTACCATATTTACAAGAAAGTCCAATTTGTGTTTTAGCTTTTAAATTAGGTTTTACAGCCACTTGTGAGGCTAAGCTTTTCTTAAGTTTTATTCTAGATTTTTTCTAGAGAGATTAGGAGATTTGGGGATGGTCTTGTGCTCGAGAGAGACTTGATTTCGAACCCTTGTTCTTATTCCTTTGGTTTTATATGATTATTACTTTGATTATGTCTTTTGTCATGATTGCCATGTCTGAGTAATTCTCTTGTTAGATTTAGGGATTCTCACAAAGGTTTTATGCTTGCTTGATAACTGATTGATTAGGATTCACCATCTTATCGTTCATCACATAAGTTGTGCTTAACACTGAATTCTGACAATAGCACGAGAGTGTGAGTTATAATCTGAACCAAACTTAGAGTGAGCAATTTGACTAGACGCAAAGAGATTTGGTCTAGGAGAATTGTGAACCGATAGAACTTGTTCTTAATGCTTGTTTAGAACTCTAGGATCACAAAGAGATTTGGATCGCTAGGTTGCTAGATATAGAAATAATCACAGCGAGAGTTGGGTTATTTAGCATTGTGTTTCTAGTTCTTGAAATGCGCTTAATCTGAATCCTGTTAGTTAAGTGTCTAGCATCGCATGATTCTTGAGAACTTCCCTAAGTCTAGCATCTTCGCTTATTGATCACTTTACTCGCTTGCCTTGCTGTCTTATTTACTGTTTTTCACTTCGTTTCGCTTAGCTTAATTCGATTACTCATAATCTATCGTGTGAAACTAGAGTCTCTGTGGGATTCGATACCTTTTATACTACAATCACATAACTGTGCACTTGCAGTAGAATAAGATTAAAACTCTGAGCCTATCATAACTTAAAAGCAGTTTTCAAAAAACGCACTTGCGGATTGCGGAACAAGTGTGATTTGTACAAAATAAATGGTATAGAGTAAAATTTGATTGGTGAAAAAAATAATTTGCGGTACAGATTTCAGATTATAGATTAAATAATTTAAAATAAATATATTTGTAAATTAAAATATTTTAGTGTTATTAAAAATTTACATATTTGTAAATCATAATACCCAATTTCTTTAAAGTAAAAATTTAAAATTTAACATATAAATGACTAAATCAAGCTAAACAATAGATCATAAATTATGTACAATAAAAAAATATATGATCAAGTATTTTGATTTACCCACTATAAACTTTTAGCGTTTTGATTGTGTGATATATTTTTTGTCGTCTTTTTATTTTGCTAAACCATATCTTGTCTCATGAGAATTTTGTTCTGAAAAGTATTTTCTATCGAAATTGTCTTATTTATAATGGGAGAATATCTCATGCACATGCTTATTTTTCAAAAGAATTCACTCAGCCATTTAAACAACGTCGAATATGGATAAGGTCAAAAGCTTCAAAACTTTGTCTTAAAAAATTATTGCGTATAGTTCTGATAAGAAAGATGATCAGTTCCCCCAGATCTTCTAATATTTTGACCAAGTTCCTTCGGTGTACTAGTTATATTTGTAATAGAGTTATATAGATTAATTAAATTAAAATTTATAAAAAGGAAGAAACCCCTTCTCTCTAGACGTTCTCTCTTTTCACTAGAAAATTCTCGTCGCGAGCTAGTTCCGGCCTCCGGTGGTGGGCGTTTTTCCTCACCGGGGTCTAGTTACTTTTGCTGTGTTTTTTTTTTAGGTTTTGCGGCGATTCTCTTCTTTTGTTGTATAATATGTAGAGAAATTGGTCGCCTTTGCTTCCGGTTATCCGGATTTTTTTGCCGGTTATATACATTCTCGGCCTTCTCTTCTGGGGTTTCTCCGGAACTACTCGATCTTTTCCATCGTCCCCTTCCATCGTCGCGCCGGCGATCTCTTTTGCCTCTCTTCCAGAAGGTCTCGAGCACTTTGAGTCGTGTGTCCCATGGCCCAATCGAGCTTTAACGGGCTCGACTGGATCTTCCTTGTTCTCCGGCTACTCTTCTTTGATTCAATTGGATATGAAGTGCACGGAAATCGATGGCAGTGAAACTACGATTAAGATTGTGATTTCTAAGCGGCGTTTACCGATGGATGGTCGTAAATTGGATCGGGCGGATTTTAACAGAGTAGCGACCTCGCCCATCTCCGAGACCGGAAAATTGTCGCTGAGGGTTTGCATGCTCGGAAGTCTCTAATAACGACGTGTGGCATCCCAACTTGACACGTCGCATACGACTTATCTCAAGCACAATTTTTCGGTTTTCACTTATGTTTCTTGGGCCGAGCCCATTTCTTATCCTGCTCATATAAAATCCAGATGTTGCCCTTTTGGGCCATTTCTTAAATGTTAAAATGAAAAACGCAATTCAACCACATCATATATGAACTAAAGACAAAGTAAATGCGGTACTCGAAAAAACAGAACAAACAAAAAAAAGTTTTTTTTTTACTTTTATGTTAAGTGCGTTATTTGACCCCAAAACTATATATTTCTTTTGATTGGTGACTAAATTGCGGATTTAAGTTTTTCTTCCCAAAAACGCTTTTAATCAGTCCTCATTCACAAACTATATATGTTGAATATGATATATATGTATACTGTATTAGGATATGTTTATTACTATAATTAAATTCAAATAAAAAAATAGGATCCTAATAAATAATTTATGCAAATAAAGATCCATAAACGAATGTTTATTTTTTTCCAAGGTGGCACGGTGTAATGCTTGTGTTCCGCGAACTGACCGGGGCAAGTCAAGGCTGCGAGTGCATTTCGGGATTGTCGAGCCATATGTCGGTTATTCTGAGAATGCAGTTTAGCCAATTTGGTCAATTGTAAACTATGAGACAAACGGATCGATAGATCAAGTGTGGATCAAGATAAAACCAAATGGAATATGGACAAGGGAAATCTAAATGATCGAGTAACTCAGTCATGATCAATGGAATGATCGAATGAATGAGTTAGGATTAAGGGAACAAGGTGAATGGGCTGAGTAACCGAATGAATGAGACTAGCTTGAGTGATTCCGAGTTAGAAATGATTATTCTGACTGCTTGGAATTAATTGACGGTTATGACTGACTGGGCGGTCTGAACTTGGACAGGATGCTAGGGCAGTTGGTTAAATGTCAGGCTATAGAGCCAAATGAAATAAAATGTGCCCGTTTATAAATAAAGAGCGGGAACGGTTATTATAAGGCAAGGCATGATTTAGTGGGTGATTATCAGGGAAAACTGTCCCGAAAATGGATAAAGAGGAAGGAAGGAATTTGTGCGGATCACTTTGGTCCGGAAAGAGCATTTTTTATCGAGACAAAAAGAGAAGAAAAGGACGAGAAGAAGGGAGCGATCGATCGATCGCGATGGCACTCGTATGATCGATCGTGTCTGGGTAGATTCTGAAGGAACGATCGCAATGATGACTGATAGAACGGATGATCGATCGCGATGAGGATCTGCAAGGATGATCAATCGTGATAAGAATCTAAGGCGATTGAAGAATGGCGATTGAAGAACACTCATATTGGCTGATATGATGGCGGTTACTGGTAGCGATCGTCGGGCAGCGTCTGGTTAGTTTTGGGGGATCAATGATTGCGACTGGGTTGTACCATGGTTTGTATTTGGGCAATCTGTGGAGCGGTTACTGACTTGGCAGGTTGACGGTTTTGGCTGGTTGGTTAGGAGCGATCAATATATCATGACATAACTGATAAATGGGCGGTTGTTGAACTGCGATCGTGATGTTGTGAATGGATCTGATCGATGAACAATGTGATTGCCCGATTAATGCTATTCAGTCAGATTATGCGGTACGGATTAGTTGGAGGGGCGATCGTACGGTTGAATCAGACAACCGATTGGGCGAGATCGATGCTAGCGATGCAGTTAGGATGTATGGTATTTTATGTGCGTTAGGGGTCATCAATTCAGTATGTGAGTTGGGATCGGAACAATCGATATAGGTGGCCCGATCTGTAGGCTTTGAGGTAAGGAACTATCCGATTGGATCTTGTTAGTGGTCTGGAGGCGTGATGGTACTGACTAGTCAACGAGCGGGGCGATGAGGAGCGATGCATGCCAAACTGAGGGGAGAGTATGTGCGATATGTTGGGCGGTTACTGATGATCAATTAGCGTGATTGGATACGAGATTATCTTTGTGAGTGGATATTGTCGGGATCGGCATGATCCGACAGTGGGCGAGTATGTATACTGAATCAAGGTTGTAGGATCCATATAGCAAGTTATTGTGTAGGCAGTACGCAAGGCGGACGTATTGGGATGGGTTATGCGGATACCGTTGTCTGATTGGTAACATCGGTATGAACTGATGGATCTAAGGCGATCGAGTAGGACTTATCTGAGGTGGTATGGACGGCTGGAAGAAAGGATTGAGGATCCGAACTGATATGTTGTTACTTAGGCATGTGGGGATGGTTGGTTGAGTGGCTAAATAACATGATGATGCAGTTTTGTGGACTGACGGCTATAGCGTAATGAACTCAGTACTTAGTCATGTGGGAATGGTTGTTGAATGACTATGTACTGAAGAGAGATGTCCAGGGAGGGACACAGAAGATGAGTTTTTGCGGGTTTGGAGTCACTAGGTTTAGAAACGAAGCATTTTATAGAGTCTAAGGATAAAAGTAACGGACAAAGGCCAACCGATGTTTCTTAAAAAAACGAATGTACTTATTTAAGTAGCTGAATATTGTTCTAAGGAATGATTTAGAACAGATCAGGTGAATGGAATTATCTAAGTTAGGACTTAGGTGGTTAGACTAGATAAATAGAACTGGAACCTCGGAAAGGAATTTTAAAGAAAATGTTAAAAATTCAGGTGGTTCACGGATGAATAGACCGGATTAAGAATACTTAGTTTTCGGGTAGGAAAACTGGGTCAAGGCGTTTAAAGTTGTATCACAACATTCACGGTTCTAGGATGATTGAATGCTTGGCATTCTGTTAGAAATATGCTAAGTTATCAGACTAACATGATCGAAAGAGTTAGAAAATATGATAAGTTAGAGAATTAGCATGATTGGAATTGTTGGAAAGTAAGCTAAGTTAGTGAGCTAGCTTAGTGTAAGTTTGTTGGAATTATTCTGACTAGATAGTACTAGTGGAACTAAGTTCATTGCATATGACTAAGTGTGGAATCTAGTCTTCGATCCGGATCCCTAGAAAGGAATGGGAGATATTAACTAGTAATCCACTGAGTATGAATGGGACTTTCGAGTCTAAGGGTTGCGACCTGAAATACTAAGAATTTCGAGTCTAAGGGTGGAGACCCGGAATACTGAGACTTTTGAGTCTAAGGGTAGAGATCCGGAATACTGATACTTTCAAGTCTAAGGGTGGAGACCCGGATTTCTGAGACTATTGAGTCAAAGGGTGGAGACCCAGATTTCTGAGACTGTCGAGTTTATGGGTTGAAACACGGATTACTGAGACAGTTAAGTCTAAGGGTGGATACCCGAATGTTTTATGAGATGGCTACGGCCGGTGAAGGGTCCTTCCGATCGGATGGCCATGGGCCGGATTGTGATTTTCGGATCGGAGATCTTTTGTGATCAATGGCCATGGTCCGATAAGAAAACCTTGGATTAGAGATCCTTAGGAATGAGTGGCTATATGCCGATAAGAGATCTTTGAATTGTAAATTTCATGGGGCAATAAAATCCAAAGACTAGAACGGTAATTCTGGATTGTAGGTCGTCAAGACCAAAAGGATGCGGGCCGAGATGTGATGAACCTTGGGTTCAAGAGCTATACGGCCAAACTGAATGCTGAAAACGTACTGAGTTAGCTAGTACTAACTAGACTGAAGTCATTGAGAATGATTAAGTGTAATGAACCTAGTCAATGGATTCGAATTCTAAGATAAAAAATGGGAAGGATTGACTAATGTTGGATGGAGCTCATGGAAGTGAGTATATGTGGAAGTCAGAATCAAGTCGGTCTAGGAGTAACCACGTGGAAGGTTCCGCAAAAGTGATGAATCATGTTAGTTTTGGGAAGACTGTTGGCGGTGAACCACTAAGGATTGTTATGTGGAAAATGTTTCTGTGAGTGAAGTTAAGGGAAAACTTACTTCTCGAGAACTAGTGTGGCAGGTAGACTTTTGAAAGTCTAAGGAAAGTGATTGTCGGGATAATGTCTGGTGAATTGTCCTGATGAGAGTAGAAGGCTTCACAGAAATCTGAGCATGGCATAGGATTGCCGAGAAAGGGATCTGATGGGAAGTTTAGAGACAAATTAGAAGAATTCATTTTAACCCGAGTAAGGCAATGAGTTTCCTTGATATGATCTGATGGAGTGCTTAGATGGTGATCTAGCACGTCCGCTAAAAATGTCAAGGATAAGTTGGTCCGAGGAATGAATTGAGCGTTTCATGAAAACATTATGGACGAGATGGTATGGGAAGCTGAGCTAGGAGTTTCACATAATAGGAATGGAGTTTTCTTGAGAAAATTCTAAGGCAAAAGAGTTGCCGAAACGTTAAGTGGGGGAGATTTTACGGGAGATGATTTTTCCGGGATGTTCGATGTGATCTTACATTCGGAGAATATTTTGGTTTGAGTAAGGAATCCGTAAGCTCCTTGAGAGGATACGGTAATTCCTAAGGAAGTAAAAATTTGAAGTGATTGGGTAAAGGTCGAGTCGAGTAAGTGACCGCGATTAAGTAAAGGGATGATGACATGGAAAGTCTCACCGACAAAGTCTGGTAACTGGTGACAACAAAGTCTGGTAACTGGTGACAAAGGTATCAAACTTAGGCGGTATTGGCAGTGTGTTGATGGGAGTTTGAGGTCGGTTCTGTTGCCGTCTTTGGGAACCATGTGGGTTTGCCAAAGCGTTTTTTGTGTGGATATGTCTTGGTGATTGATTCATCTTACTCGGGAGTCGGGTTCAGAAATGCGCTTAGGGGCCGTGGAGCTCGCTGAGGCTTTTCTGGATACGAGCTACTCTGTCATTATGGCTAATCATGCATGACGAGTTTTCTGTAATCGTGTCCTTGGAAACTCGAAGGGTTTGCCAAGACGATCTTATTTGGGCCAAGATCAAATACCCATGATAACAACCGTAATGCGTTGAGAGTTGCGATGTGTTTTTGTTATCGTCTTTGGGAACTTTGGGAGTCTGCCAAGGCGTGTCTTTTGTAACGTCGTTGGCGATCTCGAGAGTTTGCCAAGATGTGTGTGTCGTCGTCTGCGGAAATCGGTGGGTTGCCAAGGCGTGTTAGTGGTTTATGTGGAGACCAAGTTTTCCAAGGCATGTTTGTATATCGCTTGTGGGAACTTTGTTAGCCAAAGAGTGTCCATGAAAGTATCTGTGAGAACCAGAGTGTTCGCCAAGGGAAGTCTGTGGAAAAATATGTGGGAACTGGAAAGTTCGCTAGGATGTGACAATGAGGAATTATGTGGGGACCGTGTGCGTCCCCCTAGTTATGGTTGTTAGGCCGGATTGTTAGTGAGGTTCATGAGGTACGGATTATATGTGATCGAGAGGATATAAATGTGTGTAAGGATCGTGAGCGATCCGAAAATGCCTGTGAGGATCAGAAGGATCAATAGAATTTTGTGAAGATCGGGAGTGATCTAAGAACGTCTGCGGGGATCATGAGTGACTTGGAAATGTTTAAAAGGGGCCAGGAAGGACCAAAGAATTTTTTTGTAAAGTCGGATTAAATCTAGATCTTGTTCGTTGGGGACATGTCGGTTGTTGAGATCGAATCTACGAGAGACTATGATCGGAAAACGTTGGGTGCAACTCAACTGAGGTAGTGAGTTAAGTTGCCAAGAATTGAGGAATGTCGGGACAAGCTATTGGAAGTTCAAATGTTCTTGTCGATAAGTGTCTGATATCAAAGAGATTATGCAGAGCAAGAACTACTATGCTTAATTAGTTAGGACAAAAATCTAGTCTAGTGAGACGGTGATTGGTCTGAGTACTTGGGATTGGTGTGAACAAATTATTTGAGATTGTATTTGGGTGAGATTGCGATAAAGAACTCCAGATTCAATGGTGAGTAAGGTATGAGGTATGGAAAATATCGAGTTCTGCGATAAGTGTGTGGAAGTGGATACTACATTTCGTGTAGTTGGGTGGAACAAGCTTCCAACAACCGTCGAAGTCGAGGACGAATTCATTTTAAGTGGGGGAGAATTGTAATGCTCGTGTTTCACAAACTGATCGGGGCAGGTCAAGGCTGTGAGTGCAGTTCAGGATTGTCGGGCCATATGTCGGTTATTCTAAGAATGCAGTTTAGCCAATCTGGTTCAATGTAAACTATGGGACAGCCGGATCGATAGATCAAGTGTGGATCAAGATCAAACCAAGTGGAATATGGACAAGGGTAATCTAAATGATCGAGTAACTCAATCATGATCAATGGAATGATTGAATGAATGAGTTAGGATTAAGGGAACAAGCTGAATGGGCTGAGTAACTTAATGAATTAGACTAACTTGAGTGATTCCGAGTTAGAAATGATTATTATGACTGCTTGGGTTGAATTGACGGTTATAAATAACCGGACGGATTTATCGGACCGTTGGTCTGAACTTGAACATGATGCTAGGGCAGTTGGTTAACTGTCGGGCTTTAGAGCCAAAGGAAATAAAATGCGCCTGTTTATTAAATAAAGAGCGGGAACAATTATTATAAGGAAGGACGTGAGTTAGTGGGCGGTTATCAGAGAGAAACAGTCCCAAAACTGGATAAAGAAGAAGGAATGAATTTGTGTGGATTACTCTGGTCCGGAAAGGGCATTTTTTATCGAGAGAAAAAGAGAAGAAAAGGACGAGAAGAAGGGAGCGATCGATCGATCGCGATGGCACTCGGATGATTGATCGTGTTTGGGTAGATTATGGAGGAACGATCGCAATGACGAATAACAGAACGGAGGATCGATCGTGATGAGGATCGGCAAGGATGATCAATCGTGATAAGAATCTAAGGTGATCGAAGAACGGTCATACTGGCCGATATGATGGCGGTTACTGGTAGCGATCGTCGGGCAGCGTCTGGTTAGTTTTGGGGGATTAATGATTGCGACTAGACTGTACGATGGTTCGTATATGGGCAATGTGTGGAGCGGTTACTGACTTGGCAGGTTGACGGTTTTGGTTGGTTGGTTAGGAGCGATCAATAGATCGCGACATAACTGATAAATGGGCGCTTGTTGAACTACGATCGTGATGTTGTGAACAGATATGGTCGATGAAAGATGTGATGGTCCGATCGATGCTGATTAGTCAGATTCTGCGGTACGGATTAGTTGGAGGGGCGAATGTACGGTTGAATGAGACAGTCGGTTGGGTAAGATCAATGCTAGCGATGCGGTTAGGATTTCTGGTATTTGATGCGCGTTAGGGGTCATCGATTCAGTCTGTGAGTTGGGATCAGAACGATCGATATAGGTAGCCCGATTTGTAGGTTTTTCGATAAGGAATGATCCAATTGGATATTGTTAGCTGTCTGACGGCGTGATGGTACTGACCGATCAAAGAGGAGAGCGATATGGAGCGATGCAGACTGAACTGAGCGGAGAGTATATGTGATATGTTGGGCAGTTACTGGTGATCAGTTAGCATGATTGGATAAATGATTATTTGGGCAAGTAGATATTGTCGGGATCGGCGTGATCCGACAGTGGGCGAGTATGTGGACTGCATCAAGGTTGTAAGATCCGGATAGCAAGTTGTTGCGGTAGGTAGTACCCAAGGTAGACTGATTAGGATGGGTTATGCGGATAGCGTGGTTTGATTGGTAACATCGGTATGAACTGATGGATCTAAGGCGATCGAGTAGGACTGATCTGAGGTGGTATGGATGGCTGGAAGAAAGGATTGAGGATCCGAACTGATATGTTGTTACTTAGCCATCTGGGGATGGTTGGTTGAGTGGCTAAGTAACATGATGATGTGGTTCTGTGGACTGACGACTATAGCGTAATGAACTCAATATTTAGTCATGTGAGGATGGTTGGTTGAATGACTATGTACTGAAGAGAGATATCTATGGAGGGATAAAGGAGATACGTTTATGTGGATTTTGGGTCACTAGATTTAGAGACAAAGCATTTTATGGAGGCTAAGGATCAAAGTAACGGACAAAGGCCAACCGATGTTGCTTAAAAAGGCTAAGGTACTTGTATAAGTAGCCAAATATTGTTCTAAGGAATGATTTTATAACGGATTAGGTGAATAGAACCATATAAGTTAAGATTTATGTGGTTAGACTGAATAGATATTATTGGAAATTCGAAAAAAAAATTCAAAGAAAATAGTTAAAAATTTAAAAAATTTACAGATGAATAGATCGGATTAAGAATACTTAATTTTTTTTTTCCCCAAAACTTTTTGGCTTTGAGCGCTAGAGAGAGAGAGAGTCTAGTGAGAGAGAGAGAACTCTTATCGCAGATCTGTTTTCCCTCTCCGTCGTTCGGTCTCACCGCCGGCGGTGCGAGAGGGAGTTTGCCTTTCATTTCCTTTTTTCTTTCGTTTGCCCTGTTCTTCATCTGAGGACTTGGGGTTGTCCGGTACTCGTGAAGTGGCCGGCGACCTTCGAAAGCGGTGTTGTGGTGGCCTCGCGGTGGTGCGTAGGAGTATCGGCGCATGCAAAACCGGATCCGTGAGGACCCGATCTGGTGATGCGTTCTCTCGCCCTCTCCTCCGCTTCCCGTGTTGTTCCCTGGTGGTGGTTGGGCTTCTGGTCCAGCGGCGGTGCTGCGGTGGTTTGGCTGGTTGCAGACGAGGCGCAGGAGTCGGTTTTGAGTCTCTCCTCGTGGGTTGCGTTGGCTTTGAGGACGGCGGCGAATCTCTCTTGGTACCTCTCGGAGCTGGTGGAAGCTTCCGGCGGTGAGGCGTGGTTGGTCTTTTCTCCCACTTTCCCCGGCGTGTCACAGATCTGCATCTAAGCTCCTTTTCCTGCGTTCTTCCTCCTTCTTTTCTCGTCTCTGGCTAGTCCTTTCTCTTCGGCGGCGTAAGGTGAGCGACAGAGGCGTGGCCTCTTCTTTTCTCCCACTCTGTTTTCTCTGCCTTGGTTGGTCCTTCCCCTCTCTCCGGTGTTGCAGCGTCTCTTATGGTGGTCGTCTAGGAAGCTGCGGCGAGCGCTGCTGTCGATGTGGTGGTGCGGCTTCGGCGGCTATTCCGGCGAGTGTCTCGGCTAAGCTTCCCCTTTTGTGTTCTAGGGTTTCGGCCCATCCCCAGTTTCAAGCCCATTTGAGATTCTGTTTGGGCTGTATTTTATTTTGATTTGCTTCTTTATATTAAAAAAAAAAATTTATATATTAATATATGAACAACCTTTATAAAAAAAAAAATTGGTCAAGTAGAAATACTTAATTTTCGGATAGAAAAACTGGGTTAGAGCGTTTCAAACGGCTTGTTAAGTAATCTTTTATTTTTTGTCACGAGCCCTGTTAAGTAATCATTTCATAGTTTTGGTTGCGTCGTTCAATATCGTACAAAGTTAAGGTAATAAAAGACAGCGTTGCGTTTAGAAAACGACGTCGGCTTTGCCATTGTTCGCGGGACCCAATAACGTTATTTTGCGTTTTTGTTTGGGAAAGCGCAAACACGTGCGCGTTGGTGCTTCTTTTTAAAGATTTTTGAGTATATTCCAGAACTGAACCTCACCTAAAGTAATTGATTTTAAAATCACCCCGTAAAAGAAAATCTCTTCTTTTAGCCCCTACTTCCAAAGCAAAATGAGCCGTAAACAGTTATTAATTTAAAAACCAGTGTATATTTAATGTACAATTCCGGATTTATTATTATAATTCACCCTGCCATTGTTTAAATCTTTTTTGTGTCTACTTACAAATAGGGGTAAACTGTATGATTACACATATTTTAAACCTTTTAAAAACGTTCAAAACTATTGCTGTATTTTTTTAAAATACAAGAAAAAAAAAGAAGAGAAAAGTCATAAAATAGCACAAAAAACATACTTTATCATAAATATAGCACCAAGGAAAATAATTCACATTTTTAGCATTATTTTAATTACAAAGATTTTTATAGCATTATATAATTTAGGGTTTAGAGTTAATTATTTAGGGTTTAGGGTTTATTATTTAAGGTTTAGGGTTTAGTATTTAGGGTTTAGGGTTTATTATTCAAGGTTAGAGTTTAGTATTTAGGGTTTAGGGTTTAGTATTTAGGGTTTAGGGTTAGGGCTAATTTATTGACAAAACATGTTTTTATGCTATTTTTATGATTTTTCTTCTTTGATGCTATATTTTTGACAAGTCATGTTTTTGTGCTATTAATGCGATTTGCCCAAAAAAGAAACTCCGTCGGGGAGTAATGTATTATCATGACCGAGAAACTGACTCGGCAAGTTTCCCGATTCGTTTAACGACCTCAGGAGACAGTTTTTTCACCGGTTTCCTCTCTTTCTCCGGTCGAAAATCAAATCCAAGTGCGTCCGACACTTCCTCGGAGCTCCATCCAGCTTTTCGGAGCGACTCCGAGAACCGACCCGCTTTCAGAAGCAATGCATCTAAAACCCCTTGATTGTCTAAAATTACCATTTCATTCTCAAAGAAACCAGATGCCGACACGTGGACGATATCATCTACGTCGGATTCGCTCCACCCGCCTCCTCTTAAAACCGACCCTATCCGGTTCACGTAATCGTCGACCCATTTCGGCGTCTCGGATCTTGGTAAATCTAAGTATCTCTCCGGCGATGAAGAGTGTGACGAAGACGACATCGAAGAAGCCGAGTTTCTCCGGCGACGATCCACAGCCGCATCACTCCAAAACTCCACCCATCTCGGTGTAGCCGACAGGTGAACACGACCCGAATCTAAGCTCATTCTAGAGAAATTCGAGGAGGACGAGGACGAAGACCCGGCGGATTTTTCGCTCACAGAACGCTGCTTAGTGAGAATAGCCGGAGACAAATCGGATCCTCTGAACACAGCAGCCTCACGCTCGAAGAAATCAGATATATCCGACCCGCAACAGAAAATCCGGGTCTCGTCGATGTAGAAAACCGGGTTACCCGCTAAAGACGGGCTACAAGGAATAAAGCAGTGATCGAAAATGGGAATCATCAAAGGAGCTCTTTTGAGAGCGTTTCTCGCGACACGTAAGGCCTTTTCCGGGTCAGACGGTCTTGGGCCCCAAGATTTGCTCCAGAGAGTGTTTCTCGCGATCTGAAACGACACGGCGGCGATTGGAAGATCGATCATGGCTCGGAGATGGAGACGAGCTCCGGGAGAACGCCAGTCTGGAAAACCAGCGCCAACGGGTAAACCGGCGGTGAGAACGGCGCGGAGATCCGGTGGGAAAGAGAATGCAAACTCGGCTTCGGCTCTGGCGAATTCTGCGTCGGTTAGACCCGGTTGGACTTGGATCCTCGAAGTGTGTAAATGTGAGATTACTTGGTCGGCGAGAGATGAGAAAGATACAAGACTGTTCCTCGCCGTTGGAGTCATTGGTGCGGCAGCGCGAGCTGAAAGACGACGGAGACCCGCCGCGTGTGCTGGCCGGAGACCGGTCATTCTCCGATCAACGTCGACCATTTTTGTTATTAATTGGAAAAGAACAAAAACTTTGTTTGAGTGTGAATTATGGAAAAGAGTAAGCTTTATGAGTTATGGGGTTTCAGATGTGTCTGATGGCGAACTGAAAAAGATGATAGGCGAGAGAGAAAGAGAGAAGCTTTCGTTGATCAAAGTGAGGAGCTTGTTTTATTTATAGCAAGTTTTATTGGTGGGTCCTACGAATTGTCGTTTCTATTTATTTGGTTTAATTTAGTATTTTATGAAAATATTGAAATCGTTCGAATTTGTGAGAATCTCTAGTGACTTCATCGACTAGACTAATTTGATGATTAAAGTCTTGATTTTTTTTTCACTGAGATTCTTTAATTATCTAAATCAGCATCAGATACCTTTCTGATCGGTTTTGTTCTCTTTCACGGCTCTGATTTTCTTAGAATCCGTTGACAAAAAAAAAAAAAAAAGAAGAAGGTAGGACCCATGCGCAAATTATGGATACAAGCCAGGTTAATAAAATCGGTTCATACATATGCTTTCTTTTTTCTTTTTTTTTGTCGACCATACATATGCTTTCTTAAGAATAAATTTAGACTAGAGTCGGTTGAAATATGCCTAAAACTAGTTTTAGATATTTGATACCAATCAAAATTTAATAGTTTTAAAGTCTTAATAATTCTAAAAATGTTTCTAAAATTATCAGTTTATTTTTTTTTAATTTCTTCATTAACGTCAAACTTTTTCTAAAAACTAGAAATTGTGGTTGTTATTTTTTTACCAGCCAAAACAGTTATTTTTTAAAGTTAAAATTTTTAAAATTACAATTTAAAAATAAATTTTAAAATCACAATCCTAACCAATCACTACCTTAATTATATTATGGTATCTTTTATATTGATTGAACTAAATAGAATAGCAACACCATAATGTTGTACCTATACTTTTGGTCAATAAGATGAAAACTAAGTTCTAATTAGCCATATGGGTTGTTTTCGATCAACGTAAGCAGAAAAATGAGTTTTTAATGCGAGCGTTTTGTGATAACTTATCCATCTCTATGTTTTCTGCAAGTGGTATTTTTTTTTTTTTTTTTAAACTGAAAAGGTTTAAAAATACTTCCACATATCAAATTTTTCTAGATAAATCGAGTATATCATTTTTTGGTTCAATTACTATCTTCACCAGTTGAAAACAATCTTTTGCAAATGCGACTTGTTGTTGTTGAAAATATTTTATGCATTTTATGGTTTAGATAATGCTTCGAATTCGGCATGTAGCAGTGAAGGGCTACTATGAATGTTCATTATCCCCCTCATTTCGTTCACACATCCTTCCTATTGACAGTACCAACGTTGTCATGAGAATAAGTCACCTTCCTTCTACGATCCGTCTACATAGTACCATAAATCCTTTTTACATGAAAGTTTTCCATTTCCCTTTCTAATAAATTCCTATCTGGATTTTGTTTTTCTGAAGTTTGTGCTTGAATCCATATTAACCGCTCTGTTTCCGCCAAATGTAAAACTTTTTGTGGATCCCTATCTATATTATTATAAATTTTATCATTCTGATTTTTTCAAATATACCATAATACCCATGAGAATTTCCCTCTAACATAATCATGTGATTATCTCTAAAAAAGATAGTCCATATTAACAAACACCAAGCTCAATGGAGAATTCTATAGGTTTGATGACACTTGTGACAGGGCCCATATTTGTAATGTCGGTGGACATTCGAAAGGGACATTATTTATTGTCTTTTTCGTCTGCTCCACAACAAGGACAATGACTATCACAATTTATTTTTTGTGCTCGCAAAATTTTTATTACCGATAATCATCATGAAATTTCTTGCCATACAAAATGTTTCATTTTTTGGGGATAACTTAACTTCCAAGATAATTTTAGTAGAGGCTTGACGTTCGGTCCCCATTGGATTAATAATTTTTGTATGGAAATTTTTTTCTACATGATATCATATTTAACCGTGTATTTTCCCGATTTCGTTAAATTTCATTTGTTTGTATCATGTCTTAAAAACTGACTTATTGGGATACTGTGAACGATTGCTACATCTTGATGATCAATAATCATTTGTAAGAGATGTTGATTCCACGTATGCGATGTATGATTGATCAAATGATTGCCATAAGTTGAGGGTCAAAATTGTTTTGTTTAGATATTGTTAGCCTCGAGGGGTAGGTAGGAATCCACGAATTATGCCATGCCGAGATGGTTTGTTTAGTCCCTACCTTCTTGATTAATCCTTTATCAACCAAAGGTCTACCTGATACGATACTTCTACAACCATCATACGGGAGTACGATCTTATTGGATCCAAAGGATCCGGATGCCGATAATATCTTCCTTTGAAAATTTATGCGAAGAGAGAAGTCAGATTATCTATCAACCGCCATAGTTTCTTTGCTAGTAAAGTTGTATTAACATCACTTATATCTCGGAAACCAATTCTCCCATTTTCTTTAGATTTACAAAAAAAAAATCTCAAGACATCTTATGCATCCATGTATTATTTCCACTAGAGCTTCACTAAAAACGGGCCACTACACTTGTTAATTTATTTGTAATCTTTTTAAGCAGCCTAAAGCATAACATAACACGATTAGGTAATGTCATTGCAATCAAGTTTGTCATTACCTTTTTTCCTCCTTTTGACATGAGTTTTACGGCCCATCCATTTACTCAGTTATATTAGCCTATCTTGGAGAAAACTAAATATTTGTGTTTTTTGCACCACCTAAAATCTCCGGTATTCCCATATATGTTTCCATTTCTCCTATAGTAGTGATTCCGAGTGTTGGTTTCAATTGTTCGTAAGATAGCTTGACATTCCTGTTTTGTAGCTTGACATTCCTGTTTTTATGTTGTTATGATACTATTTCATAGTCCATAACTGTTCGTAAGATAGCTTGACATTCCTGTTTTGTAGCTTTACAAAAGAAAAAACTGTCATCAGCGAACATAAGTGAAATTGGAGGACACGTTTTTGTCACTTTAAGAAATGTTAGCAACTTATCATTTTCCGCTTGAATGTTTGCAATTAATGCTTACATACACATAATAAAGAGATGTGGTGATAAAGGATCTCCTTGCTGAAGCCCTTTTTTAGGAGTAATTATACCACTTGCTTGTCCGTTCAATATGACCTTATATTGGACCGTAGTTATATAGCCTATCATATATCTAATCCATTTTGTTGCAAAACTCATTTTCTTTAGGAGGTTTTCAATAAGATTTCATTCCACTCTATCATACACCTTACTTTTGTCTGGTTTATTGTCATATACTTGCTTTTGAAGGATGGATAGTCTTTAGACCGTAGAAAATTTCATGTGCAATCAATATATTATCGGATATAAGTATTTAAATCACAAAAGCCGATTGAGTCTCTGAAATGATTTCTGGCAGCAAACACTTTAGTCCTTCGCACAAAACTAGAAATAATCTTGTACCCCATAAAACAAAACCTAATAGGTCTTAGTTTCGTCATTCTACTTGATCGTTTCGTTTTTAGAATAACCAAATATTTATCACATTTAATCTTCTATCCAATTTCTCTATTAAAAAAAAACTCATTCACCCGTCAGAGTGTATCCTCTTTTATGATCGACCATGACTGTTGAAAGAACAAAGCTCTCATTCTATTCGGTTTGGATGCTTTCTATAGATTCATAATGAATAATGCTTTCTTTACTTTTTTTTTTGATATCGGAGCCGTAAGCCTACTATTCATTGGTTCTGTTGTTAACTTAGGAAATTCCTAAAATTTTGTAAATGTTGTTATTGAAAATATATCGTCGAAATAATCTATCGTTATTTTTTCAACTTACAAATCCTTTGTCATCTATTCTCCTGTTGAAGTATACATATACATTCATTGAGAAAGCAATGCTTTCAAATAGTTACAAAACTAGTTTTTGTAACATAATATTACAATACTAGTTACGTAGTTGTTAATCGTACAATAACCCTAGAAGCAAAAAAGTTGAACTTAGTATGTAAATATAAAATATTTTTATATAATAGGTATGATATAAAAATATTATAATATTTCAAAATTAGTTAGACCAATTCTTCAACCTTTCTTTTGTTTTTTTTTTTGGATCATTGGTTTTTTTCAAGCATTGACTGAACTTTTCAAATTTTTCTCGTGTAAACCAAAACTGACTATCAAATCCGGTTTATAGTCTATCTCGATCGGTTTGATCGAAGGTGTGTTTCGGATTTAGAAGCAGTGTAGATAACAAAGGCTGAAAAGTGATTAGACGTAAGCCAATATCATACCCACTCCGCCACGCTGCATCAAATCATGTTCCTCATTTCATTAGGGACAGCATCGATATTAATCACTGTTTAGTTTTGATTTGGATTTATCCACTTAATCATAATCTTTGCAGTGGACTTAACAGTTTGGGCAAAAGTAGCATATTAATCCTACAACACCATACCAATATATCATTCATAATAATGAAATGGCTTAGAGTGTTTTGTTTCTTTCTACAAATCTATTTGAAACTCCAAAGAAAGAAACACAGTACACATGCATGCAGCTTACGCGTGAATTGTAGTTGTAAAGTTGAAATTCCACCGCTTGTATATTTATATTTTTTGCTAAAACTTTTCACTTATCTACCTATATAGTTGTGGTTTAATTTAATGCGATTGTGAATCTATATGGCCGTTGAGGCATACTCTTTAGGGGTAAGCAATAAAAACGGTCACGCGCAGGGGCGGAACCACGTTGGAGAGAGTGGGGTCACGTGCCCCCGGTTCCATATTTAAAAGTTTACGTTTTCAGCTTGCAATTAGCAAGTCATTTGGTTCAGTCGTAATGAATGCCCCCTATAAGATTACTGATCCATGGTTTGATGCCCCTGTCACTCATTTTTATATTATCTCCTTATTCCTTCTTTAGCTTGCTCGTTTTCTTTTATTTATATTTTTCAATCGTATGGGTCCTATGTTTTGTGGCATAATTCTACATAAACTAATAAACAAGAAATAAACTAATAAATATTAATATCATCTTATTCTTTCTTTAGTTTCCTCGTTCTTTTTTTTCAAGTGGTCCCATGTTTTTTAAAATATTTTAATTCAAGAAAATGCATCTTTTGTATTGATTTATGTAGATTAATTGTTTTACCATTTCAACTAATTCAAAGAATGATATTTTTTTCCCTTTTCAAGTGGTCCTATGTATAGATATTAATAGTTATTTTATTTAACTGGTTAAAATTTAATTTATACTGTATTTATTAGAATAAAATCTTTAATCATTAGAAATGGATAAAATGATTTTAGAAAGAAATAAAATGTTAAAGTCAAAAATTTTAGTTGATTCCAAACATTTAAAATATTTTTTCATAATATTATATAATACTAAATTTTTGTTTTACAACTTAACTAAAATTTTGATAGTTTATTTTGTTATATATATATATATATATATATATATATATATATATATATTTATTATTTTTCATAAATTATTAAAATAAAAAATATATGTGCCTCCGGTCAAAAACGTTTCTGGATCCGCCACTGGTCACGGCGACTACTAGGCCACACTACTCGGGAATCTCACATGTCGATACCAATATGGCATGGATTCTTTATCGTGTGTTTTATCGCAAAAACATACTTTTTAAATGATAACTAGATTTTGATCCGCGCTAAAGAAACGCGGGTTTATGTTTTTTTAAAATAATTTATCTTAAATCTATATTTTTAAAAAATTAAGTTTATTCAATTTAATTTATATTAAGTAAAAATATGATGATGTAGTGTTGAATTTCAGAAAAAATTAATAAATTTTGGTTTTGTTTTGATATTATTTTATTATATTTTTGTAGTTGTGGTTTATTTTTATTTTTAATAGATGATTAGTTTAACTTATTGTTGTAAAAGCGCATATATATTTTATTTAATAATTTTTTATTTAAGTTAATTCTAACTTAGTAAAACCCGTGATTTCACTGTTAAAAATTGTTAAAATCAATATTTTTTTTGTCTAAAATGCAATCTTACTAATATATAAATTGTTGGATTCGATCTGTTAGGTTTTTGATTTAATTAAATATATAATTTTGTTTTAAATATTATAGTTTTGACATGTGATTACAAATTTATGTATAATTTAAATATTTATAAAATTAAGAATATATCAATTGAAATTAATTACTCTTTTAACCCGTTTTTAGTAGGAAAAAATTGTTTTTAACATTATATATACTTAAAATTGTTTAAAATATTTTTCAATTTGTTTTATAATGGTCTAAATGTAAGTATTTTTATATTTATTTCATAGATCAAAATGTAACTAAAATATGATAATCTATTCATTTAACAGTTTTGTATTGATTTAAGTTCATTTAATGTTCGTATAAATAAAATTGGTTAATTCATCTTTTTAACGTGTCTTTTAATGAAGATAATTTTGAACAATATTTTATAATCAAATAAATTAATCTATACATCAACCCATTTATAATAGTCAAAGTATTTTAAAATTTTGAAAAAACAATCCTTAAAATTTTTCATCGTAAAAACATTAACCGTAATCAAACTCAACATATATTCCAATAATATAAATATTGAATAATTTTAATATTTTATAAATTAAAAATATATCAATTGAAATAAGTTAATAAATTTTTTTAACCCGTTTTTCAGTAGTCAAAATTAGTTTTTAATAGTATAGATAACTGAAATCGTATATATAATATAGTTTTGACGCGTGATTACAAACTTATGTATAATTTAAATACTGATAAAATGAAGAATATATCAATTGAAACTAATTACTCTTTTAACCCGTTTTTCAGTAGGCAAAATTTGTTTTGAACAATATATATACTTAAAATTGTTTAATAGATTTCTCAATTCGTTTTATAATGTCTTAAAGGTAAATATTTTTATATTTATTTCATATACCAAAATGTAACTGAAACTAGATTTTGATCCGCGCTAATGAAGCGCGGATTATGTTTTTTATAAAAAAAAATGTTTCATATTTTTAAAAATTAAATTTGTTACATATTCAATCTAATATATATTAAGTGAAAATATGATAATATAGTGCTAAATGTGATAAAAAGTTTAATAAATTTTGTTTTTACTTTGATATTTTTAACTTATACTTTAGTAGTTATAGATTATTATTACTTTTAGTACATGTTTAATTTACTTTATTGCTGTAAAGTGTAGATATATTTTATTTGACAATTTTTATTTAAATTAATTCTAACTTAGTTTAACCCGTGATTTCACTACTAAACAGTTGTTAAAATCAATAGTATTTATATAAAACACAATCTTAATAATATATAAGTTGTTAGATTCAATATGCAACTTTTCGATTTAATATATAATTGTTTGTTTTAAATAATATATACTTAATGCGTGATTATGAATTTAAAATAATTTTAATATTTTTTAAAAATTAATAATACATCAATTGAAATTGACTATTAGATATTATTGTCACGCATTCCAGTAGACATATTTTGTTTTTAATTGTATATATAATTGAAATTGGTTCATCTATTTTTTGATCCGTTTAATAATGGTTTAAATATATAGATTTTATGTTTATTTTATAAATAAAAATATAACTAATATATGATAACTCATTCATTTAACATTTTAGATTGATTTAAGTTCATTTTAATGTTTTTATAATTAAAATTAGTTAATTCATCTTTTTAACTTATCTTCTAACAAATATAAATCTTTTAAAATAATTTTTTTATGAAAAAAATAATCTATATTTCAACACATTTTATAGTAGCGTAATTATTTTGAAAACTTGATAAAACAATCTTTAAAAACATTAAACGAATCAAACTCATCATATATTCCAATAATATATGTATTGAATAATTTTAATATTTTTTTTTCAAATTAAGAATATAAAATTGAAATAATTAATACATATTTTTAACATGTCTTCTAGTAGTCAAATTTTGAATTTTTTAATAGTATAAATAATTGAAATTAGTTAATCTATTTTATATATGTTTAATTTTTTTATAATAGTCTAATAATTATGCATTTATCCCTCTTAAAAATCAAGAAGTTAATAATATTTTGTAATTTCTTTTTCATAATATATATTTCAATTAAAAGAGATATTAAAAGATATTATAAATATATTTTGAATAAAATTAGAACTTAAAGAATATATATAATAAATATAATTAAATTTATTTTATAATAAATATACTAAAATTCGAAATTATTTAATATTTTCTTAAGAAATAAAAAAATCTAAATATTTTTCTTAAGAAATCGAATTATAAAATATTTTATAATATATATTTAAAACAAAAAGATATCAAAAGATATTGTGAATTTATTTTGGAACAGAATCATTAATAAATAATTATTTTGTATAGTCCACATATAGTCCAAATTTATATAATACGCAAATACCCTTAATGAATTCCCAAAAAATCAAATAAAAGCAGTGGCACAAAAAGTAATATTCCACGTAAACACAAGGGTAATTTCAAAAAAGGTCATCTGTTTTAATAGTATAGATATGATAATTCATTCATTTAATTTTTTGAAATTTTTATAATTAAAATTGGGTAATTTATCTTTTTAACATGTCTTTCAAAGAACATAATTTTTCGAAAAATATTTTTATAATAAAAAATTAGTCTATACACCAACCCGTTTATAATAGTCTAAGTATTTTAAAATTTTGATAAAACAATTCCTAAAAACTGTCATCGTAAAAACATCAATCGTAATCAAACTCAACATATATTCCAATAGTATAAATATTAAATAATTTTAATATTTTACAAATTAAAAATATATCAATTGAAATAAGTTAATAAATCTTTTTAACCCATTTTCCAGCAGTTAAAATTAGCTTTTAATAGTATAGATAATTGAGAAATCGGTTAATCTATTTTCTGAACACATTTTATGATGATCTAAATATACAAATTTTTATGTTTATTTTTTAATCAAAATGTAAATAAAATGTGATAATCTCCTTTAAAATTTTGGATTGATTTAAGTTTATTTTAATATATAAATAAAATTGATTAATTCATCTTTTTAACTTGTTTTCTAATATAAATATTTTAACTATTTTTATAATAAAAAATTAATTTATATTTCAACCCATCTTATATTATTTTAAGTAATTTGAAAATCTGATAAAAAAATCATTCAAAAACTATCATCGTAAAAACATCAACTGTAATCAAAATTTTCATATAATCAAATAATATAAAGTTGATTAATTTTATTATTTTACCAAATTAATAATATATCAATTTAAATTTCTTTATACATATTTTAACTTGTCTTCCAATAATCAAAATGTTTTCTAATAGTATATACAATCGAAATCGGTTAATTTATTTTTAATATGTTTTATGTTCTGTAATTGTCTAAATATAAAATATATTTTAATTTAATAAATTAAAATATTTTTAAAATTTTTAGTAATAAATATGAATTTAGTATTTATTTTTTTCATAAAAACAATAAGTTTAAAATATTTTTATAAGATTGTTCTATAATATAAAATATATATTTCTATTTCAATTTTAAAATATATTAAAAGATATTATAAAAAAAAATATATTTTGAATAAAATTATAAATTAGAGATTATTTATATTAACATATAATTGAAATTTTATAGTAAATTCAATAAGAAATTCGAAATAAATATTTATTTTATTAAAAACTTGAAAATTTAAATTATTTTTATAACAAAAGGAATTAAAAGATATTGTGAATATATTTTGGAACAAAATCATTAATAAGAGAATATTTAGTATGACCCACATATAGTCCAAAATTTACTAATCCAAAATTACCCTTAATGAAATCTAAAATTTTTAAATACAAGTAGTGGCACAAAAAGTAATATTCCACGTAAATTCAAGGGTAATTTCATATTTAGTCACCTGTTTTAATAATATAGATTTTATAGTACTACAATTTTCAATCAATACTATTAAAAAATTAGAGTTTTTAGGAAACTAACTTTAGGGACATGTATTATTTACAATTTGTGCCATTAGAGATTTAATTTTTTTTTAATATTCATTAATGGTAATTAAGAAATATAACAATTTCTCTAGTATCCATGTTTTCAAACAAGACAATTACTAAATATATATCCAAACAAAATAAATATAATGAGTTTCACTTTTCTAATTAATTAAATATATATATATAAACATGAGACTATTAAATCAATTGATAACTATAACTAAATAATTTAAACATCAACTATTTTGTATATATAAGATAATATTCTTTAATTATGTTTATATTCAAAATTCAAATATAATATATTTTAATATCTTCTTTATTTTTATTTTGAATATAAATATTTATGTTTATATTATTATAAAATTTTAAAATTATATTAAATTAATTTATTTCGTAAGAATTTGTTTTTACGATTGCATTTTTAGCGGGTTGTTAAATCATATTGCAAAATATTTAAACTATTATATTAGCGGGTTGAAAAATAAATTAGCCAATTTCGAATTCTAAAAATGAACTTTGCACGAGTTTAAAATATATATATATATATTAATTTAAAATCATATATTTTAATTTAATAAAATATCAAAATTATTCAATATTAAAACTTATAATACAAAATCGCTATTTCAATCTCTTTATCTTTATGATATACCTCTTCTCAAATAACACACAATTCTTTTTTTAAACCTAAATTATTAATTTATTTTTTAATACGAATTAAATAATTATAAACAAAATTAGGTTGCATAATTAAAAATTTTAATTATTAATAACAAAATAAATATAATTTTAATTAGTAAAGAAAAGTAAATCCGCGCATTAAAATCTAGTAGCTTTATTAAAATGCGTGGACATAATTTAATACATCATGTATACATACTAGTTTGTGTATTAATTTTTTAATGTCCTCGAAGCTGCCTAGTATTAAAAGCATTAATTTCAAATAAACGGTCACTTTGTCAGCTTAACCACATGTTAGGTATCGAGGAGAAAAAATCACATGTTAGGTTTTTTTTTTCTTTTAGTATTAAACCCTAGCTATGTTTTTAGTACTAGATTTTAATATTTTATGCGTTCTTTCGAAATAAGTAAAATTTCCATGAATTATTATGTCAAATTAATATGTCAACGGCATAGATAATTCTACATACCGTACGGACCGCTTCTCTCTCTTCTAGAGAGAGAAATTTTCTCTCTGTTCTTCTTCTCTACTTCTTCTCCTTGTTTCCTGAATTTATCTTTCACAAGGAATTTGCAGAGGACAAGGATTCAGCGGTTCGTTGGTTTGTCTATATTCTCATCTCGGCTTTATCTTTTGTGTTCCAATAAGGTTTCTGGATCTTCCAGATTTGCTCCCATGTGAGCTTCGCTCCGTTTCTCTTCGGAGCTCTCTCGATCGCCTTTCCCTGCGTTATCTTTCCGGCGAGGAGTCCATTCTTCTTCTTCATCTTTCTCGGACACATCATCCTCTTGGAGTAATATCTGCGTCGCTAATTCCGACTGCCTGGAGACTAATGGCCAAATCGTATCTTGTATTTGGCCGGCGGCGGAGCTTCCTCGGTGTGGTGCCGTTCGTTGAGGCGTTGAAGCTGTTTCCAACCTTTCGCGGTTCATCTCTCGACGGTTCTTTGGAGGAACGGTATGATCGGCAGCTTGGGCTCTCGATTTGGCAGAGATTCGACGGCGCGGCGTTTTCCGGTAGCTTCTCTGACGAAGCTGTCTCGCGGTGGATGCATGGCGTCGTCCTCGTCACGCTGACACGTGGCTATTCTGTTCTTATCTGTTAAATGTCGGTTTGGGCTTGTTTGGGCCCGTTTTTTATAATCTCTGTTTGGACTTTAACTTTGCAACCCACCTGTAATTTGGCCTAATACAACCGTTGACAAAAAAAAAAAAAAAATACATACCGTACGTGACTCGCGCTTAATTAATGGAGTATTAAAGGAGGTTTATTATGTTATTTTAAGAGATTAACTTGTAAATTACATTTGTTTTGATGTTTTTGTTGTTGTTGTTGTTTTGATGTTCACACTCGCAAATAAACAAATGATACAAAATCTATTAGGCCTGGGCATTCGGGTATTCGGTTCGGTTCCGGATAGAAACCGTTCGGTTCCGGATAGAAACCGTTCGGTTCCGGATAGAAACCGTTCGGTTCCGGATAGAAACCGTTCGGTTCCGGGTATTTCGGTTCTGAAAATTTAGGATCCAATGGGTACTTTCAAATTTTCGGTTCAGTTTCGGATAAGAACCGGTAAATTTCGGTTCGGTTCCGGGTACCCATAATTTTTTTTTAATTTTTAAAAAGAATTTTAAATATCCATTATTTATCACGAAACAACTATGAAAAATTAAGTTATGCAACGGAAACAACAGGGAAGTTAAATCAATGACAAATCTACAGTGCAAATGAATGAAAATACACTTATACCTCTAATATATAATTTCATTTATGAGTAAATAGCATATTGTAAAGATATTTATATTATTATTAATTAAAGAACAAATCAAAAAAGTATTAAAAAGGTAAAAAGTTGTATACACGTCATCTAGAAATTGGGAAAATGAAATGGGGAAAAGTCTCACATCGTGTACAAGAGTAAGAGTTTAGTGTAATCCTTTGTTATAAATAGCACTTCTTGCTCCTACATCAATACATCAATTGGGCTCTAATTAATAAATGGTTCATATTATTAACGGGTTAAGCCCAAGAAAAACTTATAGTATATATTTTTGGGTTTTCGGTTCTCTGTTTTGGTTCTCGGGTAAGAACCATTCGGTTCCGGGTATTTCGGTTTTAAAAATTTAGGACCCATCGGGTATTTTGGCTGGAACCAAAACCGGAACCAAAACCAAAAATTTGGTCGGTTCCGGTTCGGTTCTTCGGTTCCAGTGTTTTTTGCCCAGGCCTAAAATCTATATAACATAATTAAGTTACTTCCAGGCCGTTCAAGAAAGAAACGTTAATTATACTCTCCTTGTTTGTAGTCCCATTTGAACAATAAAATATCATCCAAAGTTAATCCAACACCGCTTGTTTAATAATTACCAGTGTATATACTTAAAAATCAGATTATACATCCTAATATAAGTTATATTACTTGCAGATCTAGATCTGATCCATCTTCTTTTCTGCTCCAATTTTTTAATGATCACGAGATCTACGGTTGAAATTCATATTGTTGGGTATATTTTGTTTATTATATGTTGATGATCGACTAAAAATATCATAATATTGAATGTTTGAGCGAAATGTGAATGGTATGACGCCACCAAACGTTAAGAAATATAAAAATGGATAAATAGCTAAACTTTGGAAACGGGTCGGACACAATTATAACTGGACTGAGCAAGTGGAGTGGTATAGAAGTTACTTAGCTAGTTTAGCTTGAAAAATATTTTTATTTTTTTAGATGTTTTTTTTTTAACGCTGATACAGATTATATGAGAACTATTACAAGGACAATTTTACAGATAATACTATCTCCGTTCTACGAGAATCCATCAACGGTCACGATCAACGGCTTCACCTGCTCCTGAAAACTTCCTTATAAGCTTGCCTCCATTAATCTTGTAAAACTGCGCCTTCGGGGATTCGAACCCAGTACCTACCGATGTAAAGCTTTAACCACTTGACCACTAGGGCACGGTTGCTTCACTATTTTTTAGATGTTTATAACACTATTAGAAAAACGATATAAAAGTTCGAGTGAAAAAACATCTTGAGAAAGTATATATATATATATATATATATATATATATATATATATATATATATATACTAATATTTTACGATTTAAAATTTTTATTACTAATTTTGCTGTGTGAAGGAGCAATCATTACGTCTTTTCACCAACGATTATGAAACCGTATATGTTAACTTAAGAGATTTTGGTATTATCATCGATGACAAGGCAATATATTACTATTTTCTTTATTAGAAATTGACCCATTTTTCGTAGATACATGAACTATATTATATAACGATGTGAAAGGTCAAAGGTTGGACTTAGGTATGGGTAAAGAGTTAATGAAATGTTCTCAGAAGGTGAAGAGTATTCGTTGTCTGGGTGTGAAGCTTTTGGAACATTGACAAGTTATATGTTTAATTGTTGTGCGACAATTTTGTAGGGTCCATTTGTCCCAACCACATAATCTAACATCTTTTGATGATTTTTGCAAGGGATATAAGGGGGGAGGTGCCATTTTTTGCACTAGTTCATTGATTATTTTAGGAGTATGTATGTTTGTGGACGATTGTACTGAAATTCATTACTCAGTTGAGCCAATTAGAAATATAATATGTATAGTCTGTTAATTTGCATGACAAACGAATTACAAACTAATAAGGTTTGACTATCCCAAATCAAGTTTGGATAAACCTCTTATTTCTGCACGACAAATTATAAAGTCAGACATCTTCGACTATACGTGATGTTCTTTTTATCTTTGACCAGTGCCGGTCCAATATTTTCGGATGCCCTATTCAAAACTAAAATATTATTTAATATAATTTTTGTTCAAAATTTATTTAAATATTTTAACAAAAAAATATATTTTAAAATGCATATATTGTGAAAAATATATTTAGAAATGCCCTTTTAATTTTCTTTTAATATATACTAATGAAGAAAATATATAGAAAAATGCCATTTTTAGTCGGATGCCCTAATCCGTCGCTTATGTGGCTTATGCTCGAGGCCGGCTCTGTCTTTGACATATATGTCGATAAAATTTATGGCTTGAATTTGAAGTGTCATTACAACTGTCATTGTCGTTAGACAATTTTGGTCCGTTTTCTTGTGGCTTCGACTCTATCGACCGTTGCTATGTCCCCACTCGATCACAACTATCGATCAGTCAACTTGGTCCAACAGCTTTGGTTTGGATCAGTGTCTTCGTAAGAACTAGGAAAAATGTTAAATCTCTAGTTGTTGTGATGGTGTAACGTTCCCATCGTCATGTCTGTGAGTTTCACGTCCATTCTCTTGGCTTGTAGTTTCACTTTCACGGTCGGATTGTTAGTTCATGGGATCTGAAAGATTTGTTTACTGATCTTTCAATCACCACGTTATCTTTTTCTGTGTTTTGTCATCACTCGTACGATACCAAAAATTATTTTTCAGTAAATCATTAATTTTTCAACTACTCCAATTTAAACACATTTAATAAATAATCGAAAAGATAAATATATTTTGGTGACATTAATATCAAAAATCAATTATTTTAAGCTTTTCCATATATATCATAAACCGGAATGTTACATATCAATTTTGTAATTGATTTTTTTTTTTATGTTGTGTGATGTTAATAGAAGACATAGACCTTGATTGGTAAGCTGCAGAATCGCGTCTAAAAACGTCATTCCGCAAAAACTTTGCCAATCATAAAAGTTCGTGGAATGAAGAGAAAAACGCGAAAACGCAAAGCTGCGTTTTCGCTGAAAAAAATTACAAAGAAAAAATCATTCCGCGAAAATGTGAGGTTTATGTAGATTATTGCGGAATTAACATTAGTTTGATTGGTAACTCGCAGAATGGTGAAATTGCGTTTAAATGCAATACTTGCGGAATCGCGTTTTAAATGCAATTCCGCCATTCCGCGATTACTCAGGTGTTACCAATCAAAGTCATAGTATATCTATTATTTTGCATGGCAAATGAATTACAAGATTATAAGTTTGACTATCAAAAATCAAGTTTAGATCAAACGTCTTATTTTGCATGACAAATTATAAGGTCAAACATCTTCGACTACATATGTTCCTTATATCTTTGACATATATGTCGAAGAAATTTATGGCAATATTCTTGAATTTGAAGTGTCGTTACAAACTGTCATTGTCGTTAGACAATTTTGGTCGGTTTTGTGTGGCTTCGACTCTAACGACCGTTGCTATGTCCCCACTCGATCACAACTATATATCGAGCAGTCAATTTGGTCCAACAGCTTTGGTCTGGTTCAATGTGTCTTCGTAAGAATTATGAAAATGTCAAATTTCTTGTTGTGATGGGTTGGTTTTCGTAATTGATTTTTTTTTTGTTGGGTGATGTTAATTAAGAGAAGATATGTGATATGACGCTCAAGTTTGGCGTATAATACTTCCCTTTAACTGATTAGAAAAGGACCCGATAATATCATATATGAATTCATAGTTACATACATTTATGGATAAATATTAAACCTGCCAGCACTAGTAAAATATAATTACCAAACCTAATGCATTTTAATTATAACTAAATTTTTGAGATTAGTGGGACGACTGAGTCATGGTAATTGTGTTTGGCGGAGAACTCTAACATCCCGGTTTATAATATATAATGAGAGATTTAAAATAAATGATTTGACTATTTATTTTAGTAAAATAATTTTATTTTTTGGTTATTTATTTAGAGAAAACTTCAGTTTGAACTAAAATAGTTAAATGGTGAATAATTTTCCAAAAAATAATTTGTGGTATTGTATGAGTGAGGAAAAAATACGAAAAAATCTTATGGTAATTATAAGGTTAATAAACAAGTTTTTCAAATTTTCTAAACTAACTGTCCTATTATTGGATGAGGGTGGACCAACAAAAGATGGCAGTCAATATATTATAAATACATTATATGTTGGACATTTTTGTATCAAAAGAGAATGATGATTCGATCACTAACGTGGGAACACTTAAGGCTTTCAGAAGCTGATATCTTGTTGTAGCCTACTCTCGGGAGGAGGAATCCATGAGCCACCTTGCACTAGCCTCTATGGAGAACAGTTCTTGTAATATTAAATATTTATAATATTACAAGTAAGTGTTGAGATTTTAACTTTAACTTTGCACTTTAGATTATCTTGATCTTTGATGATGGTGTTTGTTTTGTATGAGAATATAAAAGACACAAAGAATTTGGTTACCCTGTGTTCACCGAAATGGCTATGTCACAGGGGTAAAATCACAATCTCAGAAGATGCACTATATCGTTTTGAATAAAAGAGCAAAGATAAGTTCTTTCTACAAGCAACTTATTTATGTATCAAAACTTGCACCTAGAATAATAGTTCTAGAAACAAGATGTCTCTCTAGCTCTGTATTCTCTAAGCTCTCTAAACTCAATCTAGAACTCACGCTTGCTCTCTTTGCTTAGCACTCGTGAATTCTCTGTTTTCGTCTGTTGCTTGTGTTTTCTACAAAACACATACGAGCTCCATATTTATAGCTTCGATTCTATGTCAACAATAAACCGCCTTTTGTCTCTTATTTGCAGGTCATAAATTTGCTGCTCGATTTTGGGCTTTACACTCAGCTGGCCCAGTTTCACTTTCCTAGTCGGACCAAGAAGGAATGCAGAAGAGAACATTGTTGACGGGCCTTAGCCCAAGTCTGTTTTAGTCGGATCCTGATACCAACAAACTCCATCTGTCCGACCAAAACCCTGAAAAATCGCGTGTCTTCACTACACTCTTCTCAGACGGCGATTCCCACGACGATTTTAAGCGATTGAGCTTCCTCCATAGATCCATGGTTTCTCCTTCTTCTATGAGCTCAGCCGATCTTCAGGTAAGCTCGATCTTCCTCTTTATGATTCTCGTGAATCGGTTTTCTTCAGTATCTCTGACATTTCGTCTTCTCGGTTTTGTCGAGGTTAAGCATGTGGAGCTCCGATAGTCCTTCCGATCGACCCTTCAGATAAGTTCAAGAAACTTTCTCTCTTCGATTTTCTTTTGGTCGTTTCATCTTTGTTTCCAAAGATTTACAGATACTGCCTTTTCATTTCAGATCTCCTCATGTATGTCATCGCGAGACCTCAAAGCGTCGTTTCTAACACTCGCTCTTGCAAGATAAGTATCTGTCTCATTCTTCTTCCAGCTTTACATAAACCGATTTATAGATCTGACACCTCTTCTTTTCTGTAGATCGATTTCAGGTCTGAGTCGAGTCCTGAGTTGTTCGATTCCAGCTCTCCACTTACTAAGATAAGTTTCTGACCTTAAAACCTTTGCTCATCGATTTGTCTCCTTTGCTCAAAGAACCCTAACAAATCGCTTTTATACTTAAATCTGAGGTGGGTTTTTGTAATCGATCTGGACATGTCTGATATCTGGGAATGATTTCTAGTCCATCACATTTGTTTCTCCAGATACGTTTCTTATCCCCTTTGTCTCTGCTTTTAATTTTCGATTTGCCTTCTTGCTCAAAACTTTACAATTCGTTTTTGATGCAGACTTCTAAGATGGGTTATTTGGCAGATCCGAGCGTGTGTAACTTCTGCTAAATCGTTTCTCATACCTCATATGACTTGACAAATAAGTCCTTTTAGCTTCATCTCCTTTTCGACTTATCCTTGTATACTGGTTCATTCCTTTTATGCTAACTGTTGTTTCTTCTTCTGTATGTAGATACTCTTTTGATAATCTAGGACTAATTTTATGCCTTACGCCTCCCCCTCTAATTGGGCTCCAACAGCATAGGTTTGTCTTTCTAGAATATCCTTTATCTGGTTATACAGAAGTTAAACTTAAGTTTTTAGGATCATTGTCTGCATACCTTGAATCCGATTTTCATTCTGGTCTTGCAGCTTCTATTCAAGTCGTGTGTCAGCTCCTTTCTCTCGCATTGTTTCAGGTATCGACAAGCGACCCTCCACCCGGAACATATTCTTCTTCCTGTGCGAGATTTTCCTTGACCTTTAGCCACATTATTTCCATCGCGACTCTTGATCCTTTCTTGACCATGACAACTTCAACTTCTCTTGATAAGAAGAGTTCATTCTTATCCCTGGTAAGCTCCTAGACTCCTTTAAATCTCTTGAGCTGTGAAGTTTTGTTTCTTCTTTTATGGTTAGTGTTTCATCTATATTACTCCTGAACCTGTTTATGCTCCTCGGTCCCTTATTAAATGAAACACTAGTTCTGCCTTTTGATTACCCTTGCCAATTCTTCATAACTTTTGTCCTTTTGCTGTCTTTAGGATCCTCTAGTATATGAATTCAGTACTTCATTGATGTACTTTGCCTTCACTATTCTTTGGTATCAATTTACAGAACTACTCCACCTGGAACTGAAGCTTCTGCTTCTCTTCAGTACCGCTATTGTTCGCAGCTTGCTGAGCTGCCTGGTTTTACTGATAATAAGAAAACGTGAGTAACCTTCTTCAAACCTCGATTCAACTTTGTCGACATGTTAATCCTCTCATGTGCACTGAGCTTTGAACTAACATCTTCTTGAATCTTTTGCAGTTACTCCTCGTAACTGATATCTCTGCGTCTCGCCTTTAATACTCACAGGTAACTCTCCTAACTCCTTACATTTTGAGTTCTTCCATTATTGCTTAATATTAATAACCAGAAACTGACATGTTTCTTTTTCTGTTTCTGCGAGCTTGAGACTTCAATAATGGAGTTACCTGGAGCTGCTTTCAGTCTTAGGCAATGTTGTAGTACACCTGAATATTATTTTCAGGTACTGCCTTACTTTCGCTTGTGTGGATCTTAGATAGTCTTACATTTTCCTTAGCTCTATCTCCGTAGATCCCTATTCCTAGTATCTTGGAAACGTTACCCAAGCCTTCTAGCTTAGGTTCTCTGTTCAGCGTCCCCTTTTCTGTAGCATTCACCCAATGATTGCTTTCCACAGCCTCGTATTTAGGCTCTTTTATGCCAATCTCTTATGCAGTAGCCATAGCATAGGCCTCAGGATCAAAATCTCCTTCTTCTTCACACTTAAACTCTTTCGCAGTTTCTGATTTTTCTGTGGAAGAAGAGTCTTTACCTTGAGCTGATGAATCTCTTAATTCAAAACCATATGGAGTAGGTCCTTGAATTAGATTCTCGCTGAAGCTCACTTTCTTAGAGTTCCTATCACTTGCTTTTTTTCCATCTTTTGAAGCGATTTTTGCATTCTTAGCAACTCTGCCTTGTAGATAATATATCCCTCCATGATATTTTCCAGGTATCACCTTCTTCTTACCTTTGTAGAATCGAACCATAAGGTTACTTCCTTCATTTCTGCAACCTGACCTTTTTAACATCCCGTATGAAATCAGATTCCTGCTTACTTCAGGCATGTATTTCACAACCTTGAGTATCACTTCAGAACCGTCTGGGTCCTGAATCTGAATCTTTCCCATTCCTCTGATTTTACCGTAAGTGTTGTTAGCCATAAGAACCCTTCCCCCATCGTACTCCTTGAAGTCAAATAAGACTTTCTTGTCTGATGTACTGTGGTATGAAGAATCCGAGTCCATTACCCAATTCTTCATTGTGTCTTGACTGCTCACACTCAACACTATAGGCTGTATAGGTGATGCTGCAATATTTGCAGATTCTTTGTTTTTATTTCTCTCATGGCATTCCCTTTTCCAGTGCCCTTCATCTCCACATATGTAACACTCACTCTGATTTTTCTTGTTGAATCTTGGCTTTGACTTAGATCTATTGTCTTTTGACTTTGATCTCCCTTTTCCATTACTATTCTGAGATATGTCTTTTGTTCTTCCCCTTGATTCAACATATAATCCTTCCGAGTTAGATCCAGATTTGTTCAAAGGCCCCTTCTGCTTCAGCTCAATCTCCTTAGAATATGCAGAAGTGACTACCTCATGAACTGTTAGAGTCTCTTTTCATGTACCATACTTGAGAGTATGTACTAGAGGCTCATGAGGTGGAGGTAAGCTGGTAAGAAGCTGTATAGCCTGGTCCTCATCACTCACATTGATGTTTAGGCTAGCTAGATCTGCAATAAACTTAAGAAAACTGTCCAAGTTCTCTTATATACTTCTGCCTTCATCCATCTTGTAACTAGCAAACTGTTGCTTAAGATAGATCCTGTTAGGAAGTGAAGTAGTCTGATAATCTCTTTCTAGAGCCTTCCACATCTGCAAAGTCGTGGGCTCATGCATCACCTTCCTAAGAATCATGTCACTTAGACATGTACCAAGCAGATTCTTTACTCTAGTGTCTCTTGCAACTTTTAAAGAATCAACTTTGGGTTTCTCACCTTCTTCTAGCTTAGCAGATTCATCAAATAGTGTAGCACCTTCTTCTAAGACTGACGCAAGTCCCTGAATTTCTAGCTGTCCTAACAGCTTGTACTTCCACATTCCAAAGTCTCCTTTCCCATCAAACTTATCCATCTCAAATTTCCCCCTTGTAGGCTCCATGGCTAAATCTGAATCTGTGAGTCTGATTTATATATGCCCTTGTTCCTACTGATCAATATAACCCTCTGCTCCTTCCTCCTAGAAGCTCTGATACTACTTGTTGAGATTTTAACTTTAACTTTGCACTTTAGGTTATCTTAATCTTTGATGATGGTGTTTGTTTTGTATGCAGAATATAAAAGACACAAAGAATTTGGTTACCCTGTGTTCACCGGAATGGCTACGTCACAGGGGTGAGATCACAATCTGACAAGATACACTATATCGTTTTGAATACAAGAGCAAAGATAAGTTCCTTCTACAACCAACTTATCTATATATCAAAACTTGCACCTACAATAATAGCTCTAGAAACAGGATGTCTCTCTAGCTCTATATTCTCTAAGCTCTCTAAACTCAATCTAGAACTCACGCTTGCTCTCTTTGCTTAGCACTCGTGAATTCTCTATTTTCGTGTGTTGCTTGCGTTTTCTACAAAACACATACGAGCTCCATATTTATAGCTTCGATTCTAGGTCAACAATAAACCGCCTTTTGTCTCTTATTTGCAGGTCATAAATCTGCTGTCCGATTTTGGGCTTTACACTCAGTTGACCCAGTTTCACTTTCCTAGTCGAACCAAAAAGGAATGCAGAAGAGAATATTGTTGATTGGCCTTAGCCCAAGTCTGTTTTAGTCGGATCCTGATACCAACAGTAAGGTTTCTTGTTGATTGATGTTAAGAGAGGACATAGATGATATATGAAGGTAAACAAGTGTTAACAAATCAAGTATTTTCATAAAACAACAACAAAATATTATTTTGTAATAACCTTTTCTTTTATAATTTTTCATTTAGAACGATATTTTAAATTGTAACCTCACGATTCTTGTTTTAAAAAAAGTACAATTCTTGTTTTTCAGATTAATCGAAACTTTTTGTTTGTCAACAGATTAATCGAAGCCTATAATACGATTCTATTTTAATGTGGAAGAAACTTTATTACTTAATTTGCTACCACCTTTTTATAAATTGTTTATTATTTCATATATCCATAGATTAATAAGCACTCGTGAGGTCGTCGATATCTCATATCTCGTCTTGGTAGGTTATTTAGGAAGGCTATAAATCCTACCATTGTAGAAGCAAGCGTGCGTGCGGTGGCGAGGAATAAAGTGAGATTCTCATTGTTTTCTTCATTGGTTTTGAATTTTGATTCAAATTTTTAAGATTTTTTTTTCTTTAATTCTCTGTTATACAGGTTAAATCCATTATGCCATGTTTACACAATTCTATATCTTAGTACATGTGCTCCTAAAGAGATTATACTCGTATATAAAAACGAGTTTAGCTATGTTGTGGCAGAGCCTACCTCAAAGTTTTAGAAAATCATAAGCTAGAAAAAAGTGAACCTTTCTTAAAAAAAATGCTATTTATAAATACGTACATGGTTAAATCCAAAAGAAAAGAAAAAAAATCTAAGATCCTAAACGGTGATATAACAAAAGAAACAAAGTAAATGGATAATAGAGAGCGTAAGTGATGGTAGATTCGTAGTAGAGATGTCAAAATGGGTTATAATCCGCGGGTTGAGCCCAAATAGATTTGCTGCGGGGTGGACTTGGGCCATAAGATTTTGGACCGTAGTTCGTCGTCAGTTCCGAGAAAAAATGAAACAATATTGGGTTGAGTTATTTGAGCTTGGGTTAGCCCGCAGACATTCTAAATTTGCCGGAAAAACATTCATGTTTAACTTTCTGGTGCTCTTTATTCTTTATTAGAATTGTTTTGTTTAAGAATATTAACAACATATATGTTGTGAAAATCTATAGTTGTATATGTATGTGTTTTGTTGTCTAGCTTTGTAATATTTATTTTAGAACAAGAGAATGCGAACATGTCAGAGTCCGTGTAAGACTTGCTTTTGTTCACTTACAAGTTTTTATATATGTATTTGATCTCAGATTAGATTCTATGATACAAATACAACCGTGATCAAATGCATTCACTACTTATCCAGTCTTTTCTTCTCGTCAATTGACTGTAAGAAAAGGTGTTACTTCACTTTCACTATGCTCATTGATATGAATTTATAAATGTTGTTGACGAAGAGAACGAAAATAAAAAGTTAAAAAAAATTTGTGTTACTTTTGTGTGTTTTGGTGTTTGTTGCTATTCTTAATAGTGCTTTCGGATTTTTGTTTTTTTACCATTTAGGATTGTCCAATGATAAAATTATTTCTTTAAGATTGTTATGTTTTTGAATTGTTGTAAAGTTGTTTTAAAATTTTATTTTTGTTATCAATGTTTTTAATATAATTTTTTTAGAACATGTATAAAAACTTAGAAAACAAGTCTATTTATAGTCAATTTATAAAGCTCAAATCCAAATGAAGCAAGTTTGTATATGAATCCACGGGTCAGCTCTTTAATCCGTAAAATACATGTGGGTTAGATTTGGGTCATTGAATTTCAGACCGCAGCCCGCGCGGACCAACCCGCCAGATCTTTTAAAAAATTGAAACCGTGTTGGGTTGAGCTATTTGATCTTGGGTTAGCCCGTCTGACATCTCTAATTCGTAATACGAACCAAACAAAAGATGAAAAACAATATGATGATCAATGAAATAAAAGTTAGGACGGGGTACTTAATGTTTGGACACAAGTAGCGGCTTTCATCAAATGTGAGGTCTGTCAAGAATTTTTTTATTATTTTATTTGGATTATTGTCTGCTTTTAGATATATTGATTGATATTAGACTACATACAATGGAGGTGTTGAATCCTTTATTCAACAGTTGAAACTCCACAATAAATGTGTTGAATAAATTGTGAAGGTATTATTTGGAGTTGAAATCAAAGAAGAGTGGCTACGTAGCATTATTTTATTGGATCTATATATTTCTTTAGATAATTAAATAAGAGTTGTACATGTGTTGTGATATAATTGGGTGCTGAGATTTCTGATTTTTTTTTTCATCTAAACTATTTACGATCAATTATTGTATATAAAACTATTGTATCTTATTAAATATTTATATCAAAATTCATAATTTTTCGTACTCTATAAATAGAGACTTGTTTCATTAGATTTGGACACAAAAAAATCTCATTTTTCTACCAAAATGGATTCTAACAATAACCTTTCAAACACCCAAAATTCATCTAATTACCCTTTTAACTATCCAAATCCCAACAATTATCCATTTCAAAATCAATCTTCCAACCAACCCCAAAATATACCAAATTATGGTTTTTCACCAAATTTCTTCATGCCGTCAGCTATTCCGAACTATCGTTCATATTACAGTTCGATGCCATATTCATCTCAACCACCTCCTTATTCTTCTACTCCACTGGGTAATTCAATTATTCAAAATGTTGGAACAATTGAATTTCCCGAATTTCTACACAAATGACTCTTGGTGGTATGAGTGATGTTAATGAAGTCACTCCAAGTGCAAACGATTCAACTTCTGCTCTCCGGAAAAGCCCCAAATGGACTACTGAGCAAAATTTGGTGCTACTGGGTGGGTGAATCAAATATGGAACAGACAGCATTATTGGAAGAAACAAAAAAGTGAAGCATTTTGGGGTACGATTGCTGAGTACTGAAATGAGCATTGTTCATTTGATCCTCCGCGTAATGGAGTTTCGTGCAGAAATCATTACAACTATGTCAACAGAAAATTGGTAAAATGGGTTTGCGTTTACGATGATGCTAAGCGTATGCAACAAAGTGGGTGGTCAGAACATGATGCATTGGCGAAAGCACATGGATTATATTCAAGTGGTGGTAACAGAAATTTCAATTTTATGAAAGAATGGATCGCTGTCCGTGATCAACCAAAATATGGTAGCCAAGTAAGAGGAAATACTGGCTCTGGAAGTAGTGGATCTAAGATAGCCCACGAAAGTGATGCTAGTGACTCCAACTCCGTAGGATCCAGTGCTCGTCCAATGGGGAGGGATGCATCTAAAAAAGGCTAAAAAGAAAGGTAAGGGTGAAGCCTTGGTAGTGGTCAAGGAAGATTTGAATGAATTCAGACAAATCAAGGAGCGAGAGTTTGAACGATTGGACAAAATAGTCATGATGCAAGAGGAGGCAAACCAAAAGCAGAGGAAGCAAACCGATTGATGAAAGAAAAGACTCAAGCAAAGAAGATGAAGATGTATCTGAAGGTAAGTGAGAAGGAGGATCTCGATGACCGAAGCAAAGTGTTGTTTGAGAAGTTGTGCCACGATCTTTTTGATTAATTGTTGTCAAGTGTATGTTTCCATTTTGTCCATTTATATGCTTTAATAATGTTTGTCTGTCATTTTCTGCGTTAGTGTTTGTAATGAATCAGTTTGTAATTTGTCATTCCTACTTTAATTTCTCTTTATTTGAAATCCGTGAATTTCAAATTTTATTGAGAGAATCCAGTGTTTCTTTAATAATGTAATCCGTGAATTTTTCAGTAATCCGTGACTTTTTCATCTGTGTAATCCGTGAATTTAGGCTTTTATTGGAAGAATCCAAGGGCTGTTTGCAAAAATGCCCCTGAAATTGAAGTCAACCCTGATTATACCCTCGGCCCTCTCCTTCCTCTCTCGCGCTAATTTATCCCCTTAGTTATCTTAGTTATTCACGAGAATGCCATCGTCAGACTTCATATGAAGTCTGACATTTTAGGTAAAAGACAAAAGGGCCCGAAATTTGTTTGGATATTCACGAAAATGCCATCACCATCAATGCTCAACAACCACGACACCCACCATCGCCGACGAGTTAATGTGTAATCCAGCTCGTTTTGCCACCATTAAAGCTCAATTAAAGCTCAAGAATAGAGCTTGGACGTTATCCCGACCGATTTCTCCCTTTTCCCCTTTGATTTTTTGATTCAAAAGTTGCGAAATCGTGTATCATCTTATAAAAACAGCTAAACACGTCTCGGATTCGTGTTTCCGGTGATATTAGACGTTCTGGGAAATCGTCGAGGCTAAGAACAAACTAAAAACGGACATTGGTAAGAATTTTTTTCATATCGTCGATTTTCAGATCTGAATTGTACTTTCAGTCTGCCGTTTATGTCTTATCTTTTTTCGTAAACTTCAATATGGTCAACGTGAGGGTAGTTTTGCAATTGACTTTCAATTGCCAGACCTCTATAGAGGTCTGTCAAAATCCTTTGCAAAAAAAAAAAAAAAAAAAATCAGACTTCACTAAAAAGTCTAAATAAGAAAATGGTAGATTTGCAATTGATTGTAATTTGATTTTTTCGTCAGACTTCTTATGTTGTCTGGCAAAAAATTGACCGATTGTTGACTTTTTGTCAGACGGAATCCGATGTCTGACAAAAAGGAGGGGTAGAAATAGCAATTGACCCAAATTTTCAGATGTTGACCAGGATTAGCGAAAAAATCATCAGACATCTAAAGCTGTCTGAAAATAAGCAAAAAAAGTATCAGACGGCTATAGACATCTGAAATTCTAAACTTTTGCCAGACGGCTATAGACATCTGAAAATCCGAATTTTGGTCAACGATGGATAAAAACCGTAAATGCGATGTTTTATGTCAGACTTCCATAGCTGTCTGAAAATTTTGTCAGACAGCTCAAGCTGTCTGAAAGTTTTCAGACTTCTTGTTGAAGTCTGACATTTCAAAATCAATTGCAAAACTACCCTCGACTACTTGTCAGACTTCCCCGAGAAGTCTGAAAGGTTTCAGACTTCTTTAAGAAGTCTGACATTTCAAATTCAATTGCAAAACTACCCTTTTTTTTTCAGACTTCATAAGATGTCTGACAAAATTTCCAAAGCAGACAGCTGACGCTGTCTGATAGATTTCAGACTGCATCCGCTGTCTGACATTTCGATTTCAATTGCAAAAATACCCCTTTTTCAGACAGCCATAGAGGTCTGGTTTCACTTTTAACAGACAGCTATAGCCGTCTGAAATGTTAAAAACTTAAAAAATGCATTTTATTCTATATTTGTGATTAATTTCGCTGATTTTAAATTTTATAAATGTGTGTTAGTTTTATATGTTCCTCCTGCGTTAGTTTTACATTGTTATATATGGTAATTATTTTTAAATCAATTTTTGAATAATATTGGCAAGATAGCGAATTTCATCAGACTTCGCCAAGAAGTCTGGCTTTAACCAAAAGATCTCTAATGTGGTTTATATGTGTTTGTTTATAAAAATAATGGTTCAGTTACCTGTTAACTTTGGTGAATGGGTCGTGAGAGACCAGATTTGGCATTTTGTGGTTGATAAGGTGAAAGGAGGGCGGTTTATCACTTTGCGCCATGGTTCTACACATCAAGAACTTGTTGAGATTGTACATGATGATTATATGCTGGACAGGACAACCGAGTTGGTGGTGTTATCATATCAATTGCCGGAAGCACTCTTGAAACTAATGGATCCGGATAGCCCTCCGGTTTATGTCACAAATGATAGACAAGTAAGGAGCATGGTCGAGTTAGCTAATACGCATTTAATCCGTCTTTGTGTCTCGAGCCGATCCGCTATGGAAGTAGATGATGCGGTGAATTGTGATGAAAAATATGAAGTTGAAGTTGAAGTTGAAGATGTGGACGAAGATGACGTAGATGATGAAGTCAAGGATGAGGAAGATGTGGACTCAATCTCGGATGATTCTGTTTGTGGTGGTGGTGGAAACGATGGTGTTGGAAATTTGGATGTGCCTGAAAATGTTTTCAGGAAACACGCTGAGGCTTACCATGACGATGATGATTATAGCTTATATGGGAAAGTGAAACATGAAGATGTAGATGTGGAAGAAGATGAAGATTATAAGAAATATGAGTTGGAGGATACTAGTAAACGGTGGGGTGGCAAAAGGGACTTGTCTGAGGGTATCTTTCTCCATAAGTGTTTTGATAGCAAAGATGACCTAATATCAGAGATACGTTTGACGGCGATATTGAAGAAATTCGCATTCATGACTGAGAAGTCTGACAAGACACGTTTTGTGGCTAAATGTCGTGTGGAAGGATGCAAGTGGATGGTTCGAGCGTGTGTGAAGAGCGAACCAAACAAGTATTGGGTGATGAGCTATTCAAAAACCCATACATGTTCGATGGTGGACCGGATGTCTACGCGCAAACGTTATACTCCAGTTTATATTGGTTGGTTGTTTACTGAATCTTTTGGTATAATTGAGGGTATAACACCAAAGCATGTTAAAGTATCAATGAAGAAGCAGTTTGGGATTAGGATGAGCTACACAACCGCATACAGAGCATTGTTACATGCTCAAAAGATTGTGAGAGGAACAGCGGAGGATGGGTACGAGAGACTTCCTTCTTTTTTGCATGGAATCAGGCAAACCAACCCGGGAACAGTAACTGCTCTTGAACTAGATGAGAAGAATAGATTTAAATATCTATTTATAGCATTTGGAGCTTCCATATATGGGTTTACGTTTCTTAGAAGAGTCATTGTGGTGGATGGTACTCATCTTAATGGAAAGTATGAGGGTGTTATGCTAGTGGCGGCCGCACAAGACGGAAATTTTCAAATATTTCCGTTGGCCATCGGAATTGTAGACTCTGAGAATGATGACTCGTGGGAATGGTTTTTCACAAAGCTGAAAGAATGCATCTCAGACCAATATCCTTTAGTCATAGTCTCGGATAGATGCGAGTCTATCAAGAATGCGTGTGAAGCAGTTTTCCCTTGGGCACAACGAGGGATATGCTATTACCATCTACAAAATAACATAGTTACCAAGTTCAGGGGAAAACATCTTCTGTACTTAGTGAAAAACGCGGCTTACGCATATACGATTTACGATTTTGACCGAAACATGGCTTCCATACGAGCGGTAAATCCTGAACTTGCTGATTACCTGGAGGAGGCGGATGTGAGGCTATGGTCACGCGTCCATTTCGGCGGAGACAGGTACTTGTGCGGTATGACAATAAGTGTCAGACTTAATATTTTCGTCATCGACTTCTATTGATGTCTGATACTATTATCAGACTTCTCCTGCTGTCTGAGTATATACCAGACGACAGAAGAAGTCTGAAATCGTATGGTTTTTCTTAATACTTTCTAGTTCTTACTTGTGTAAACCTCTTTCGAATTGTTGGAGACAGGTACAACATAAAGACGAGCAACATTGCTGAATCTATAAACTCCGCAGTTAAGAAGGCAAAAGGATATCCCATATCTTTCCTTTTAGAGTTTATACAAGAGAAACTAGGGACGTGGTTTTGTAAAAGGCGGCTAGATGCAATGAGTCTCTCAACAACATTTAGCAGAGGAGTTGAATATTTGCTGGCTATTCGTGAATATTATGCAGATATGATGACGGCAGAACGTGTGGATACGTATCAGTTTGTTGTTAAGGGAGGACATAGGAAATTTTGTTGTCGATTTGGAACATCATACGTGTGAATGTGGTGTTTGGGATTACGAAAAGATACCTTGCTCACATGCCATATGCGCTGCACCGGAACTTGAGCTACACATTTCTACCCTTGTATGTCCATCTTACAGAACGGACTACTTGTACGCTGCATACTCTCGCAACATCTTACCAAAGGATTTAAAAGGCACAACTGGTCATGACAACGTGCGTGTCCTTCCGCCGGAAGAGAGGCGGAAGCCTGGAAGACAAAAGAAGTCAAGGTGGCAATCTATGCTAGAAATCGCCAAGAAGAAGGGCAGTAAACCGCGGAAACTGCACAAGCAATATTGCTGTTCGAATTGTAGACAACCAGGCCACAAACAACCTAATTGTCCACACACTGAGGCTGACTAGAAATGCTTGAAGTCTTAAATGTGGTATCAGTGAAGCCTGATAAGTTTTAGGGTGTAATGAAGTGTGATATATTTGTGGTTCATTGAAGTCTGATTTAAATTAGGAATTCAGTGAAGTCTGATATTTTTTAGGGTTTATTGTTTGGGATTTTCCACACCCTGGGGCTGACTAGAAATGCTTGAGGTCTGAAATGTGGTATCAGTGAAGCCTGATAAGTTTTAGGGTGTAATGAAGTGTGATATATTTGTGGTTCATTGAAGTCTGATTTAAATTAGGAATTCAGTGAAGTCTGATATTTTTTTAGGGTTCATTGTTTGGGTTCCGAAGTCTGACGTAGTAATGATGGTATTTCAGAAGTCTGATTTTTAAACTTGTCTCAATTGTTTGGGTTCCATTTCACCAAGCGTAGTAATAAACATAACTAGGATTAGTGCTTAAGTGTGTTACAAAAATAAACAAGCACACCAAAAGATGGATTTGTGTTCCTTACACCAGCAAAAGAAAATAGGGAAAATGTATGCAATAATCCAGTGTTTGAGAGTCCAAAAGATATGGAGAAGATATCAGAAGTCTATGACTTTCCATAGATGTCCAGCAATGCGTACTCCGTACGTGCTCCTTCTTCACCAGTTCTCCCGAGTTCAGACATGATGTCAAAAGCTAGCCTGTCTCTGATCTGCTTGATGTTCCTATCACAGAGATACTTTGGCCACGGCATTCCTAGTGAATGGAACTCGATGTACTTCAAGCAGTACACTCCACAGTCACCCGTTTGCTGATTTTGGGGAAGATCTTTGCTCCTGTCAATCGAGAAGGTGTAACGATCCAAGGCATAAGGCCATCCATCTGCAGCTGGGGCCAAGACGTGCATCGCATAAGGAAACATCTCACAGATTGGTGCCACTGCCGCTCCGACCGCCTCATCAGTCTTCCCAGAAAGGATGCTGTCCCAGACTGATACGTGCCTTCCCGTGATAGAAATCATAATTGCTACCCAATGATTTCCGCCCATGTGGAGTGCGGTGTAGATCTCATCAATTTCCAGCCCCCAAGGCTTCTTTGATTTGCAGAACACGGGAAGATCACCAGTGAAGTAATCAAAACAACCGGGAGGAAGCATTCTAGTTGTGGCTGATCCATTCTCTCCCTCACCGCTCTTAATAAATTCTGGATAGTGTTGACGCCACAGTGCCTGAAGGAGTGTGTCAATGAAGCATATCCTATCGCTCCTGAACCATTCTGGATGGCTCTGTTGACGAAGCCTTAACAAATCAATCCCGGCATCAATATGCTGCATCAAGACAAGAAATGTGTTAATATAAAAGAAAAAAAACACAACCAGACTCCTTAGGAAGTCTGGATACACAACCACATTAGATTAGGAATTCTGAGGAGTCTGAATATACAACCAGATTTATTGGGAAGTCTGAATATACAACCAGATTTATTGGGAAGTCTGAATATACAACCAGAATTCTTAGGAAGTCTGAATATACAATCAGACTTCTTAGGAAGTCTGAATATACAACCAGATTTATTGGAATCGAATTCTTAATTCACAACCATTGAAGTCATACTGACCGTGTCATGCAGCCATTCCTTTGGAGTGCGAAGATCATAATACCATTGGAGTGAAGTGTTCACTTTCCTAATCGGATAACCCCTACAAAGAACAATACGCTTGTTAGACAATTAGTGTAGAGATTAGGCATACAACTTACTCGTCTAGTTAAGAGTGTTAAGACATACGGCTGTCTTTTGTTGTAATCATTAAGTGCCTTCACTTGCATCTTGGTGATAGCAGCACAAGGGTTATATCCCGGTGTAAACTGTGCTTGGACAACAGGTTTAATTGGAGTCTTCACCTTCTCCTTCTGCTTAACCTCTTTAGCCTTCGCTTGCATTAAAATTTCAGCTGCTGCCTGCTTAGTATCCTGCTTAAACCTCTGCGTAGCATTGAAGTTTATGCCCGTGGCCGACTGTGTAACGACCAACACACTTGGATCTGTGCTCTCGGGTAGACTCTGCATATACAATTTAGCAACCCGTGTTAAACAAAATCCAAACCAGACTGCCATAGAAATCTGGTAACCAAAATACATTATTAAAACAGAATCCCGACCTAAAATCACACCAAACGAAATATTGATATAAGTCTAATGCCAGTGATCCAAGTTCAGAGCAGATACAATAACAAGGGGGAAATAAAACAATCTCGGTCATGCTCATGTTTTTACAATCAAGATTACTCATACTGCTAAGAAGGCTACTTCCCCTTGAGGGATTTCTTCTGAAGTCTGGTACTTCTCTTAGGCTCAGCTTTCTTTTCCTTATTTGTATTCATAGTTTGAAGGTTTTGGAGACTAACCCCATCATCAACCGCAGTCTGATTGGTAAGCTTAGCCGGGTGGTCATCTTTGTCTGTAACCACTGCTTTCACAGACTTCGTTTTCGCTCTCTTGGCAGGTTCGACGACATCAGCAACAGGATTCTGTACCTTCACTACCAATTTCTTCGGGTTCCTGGCAGCCCTTTCCTTTTTCTTTCTTTCTCCTGCAGCAGCAGTTACTTTAGTTTGATCCTGAAGATCTTCAGGTTGATCTTCTTCATCCTCACCAACTCCGGCCGCCTTATCCATCTCAGCAGCCGCAACACTTGCATCTTTCCTCAGCTCACCACCTTTCCCACCAGCAGTATCTTTCTCCTCCTCATTCTCCTTCTGTCCAACTCCAGCACGTTCCTCTTTCAAATTCTTGACATTCTTGGCAAGATCATCAACTCTGTCACCCATCAGTCTCAAACCCTCGTTGAAAATATCTACCAATACATCATTCCGAGATTCAAATGATTTTTTCAGATCCTCAATCTTTTGAATAACATCACCAAGAGTGGGACCAGCCTTTCCTTTTCTAGGTCTCTTTCCAGACTTCTCCTGCACCTCTTCTTCCTCATCCTCATCATCAGAAACATCCTGTACCAACTTCCTCTTGACTCCCACAACCTTTCGTTTTTCCTTACCTTCCGCAGAAACATCCTCAGACTTAATCTCAAGCTTGACAGAACCGCCAACTTGAGTCCTGAACACACCTTCGCTTTTCCAGTGTTTAGTGCCCCACTTCCAAGCCGCAGTCCCAAGCTGTCCAAGCATTGCCCTCACAAGGTTATCAACTTTTTCGTCCTCATCGACATCGTTGTCCCACGTGGGGAACATGTCATCATGATCTTCCGTGAGTACAAGGTTGTTGACGCGAGACTGCAAATTATAAGTCACATAGCAAAATGAATAGGGACCCAAATGACTATAAGAATTTAAAATATCACAACGACATACATCATAGGTACATCATACGAGACTTGGAACAAAATGTCAGACTGAAACAAATTTCAGACCACATATGAAGTCTGGCATTATGTGTCAGACTTCAAATGAAGTCTGACACATAATGCCAGACTTCATATGAGGTCTGACACAGAATGTGACTTCTTATGGGAATAAAATATTTCAGACTTCTGAACGGCCTAAGAAATACCTGTTTACGTAAGGTTTCATCGACTTTCTTGCGACTTCGTGATCCGTGGTACGCCAGCAATGGTGTGGCTGGGGCATTCTGGAAGGGCACTCCATAAGTTGTCGCCATATTGGGGCATGCCCAATATACCCAGATGTTCAGGACCTCAGCAAAACCTCCGATCTGATAATTTTTTCCTTCCATGAGTTTTTTGTTTGCCTCCTTAACAGAGTCTATCAGAACCTTAAAGGCGAATCTTCCCCATGGATATGATTTTAACGTTCCTGGAACCAGCAGATTCTTAGCCATATCAGCCCTTGTGGATGTTGTCCAGTGTTGAGCCTCAATGAAGGTTGCATAGATGGCTAGATAGCCCAGCCATATCCTCTGTTGCGGTTCCCAACCAGCACAGTTTTTACAAGCTTCTAATAATTGCGAATAACTTGGGCCCAATTCGAAATCCACCCCAAGAAGCTCCCACATTGCTCTCATCTCATCGGTGTATTCAACTTCAGGGTACTCCAGGTTCTCAATATAGTCGCAGTTGAGTCCGGTTATGGCTCGAAATTCATTCAAGGAAAACCTAGCAGGCTGAACGCCAATAAGGGACCATATCTCATACTTCTTCTTGCAGACTAACTGCAAGCATAGCATGTAATGGACCATCCTTGAGCACCATTTGAAATGGAGGTCATGGAATTTCAAAAAACCCCAAATTCTGATTCTTGGAGTTCTTGCCATTCTGCCGGTAACAGCACTATTTTAACATCATCCATGAGATCTCTCCGTCCACTAAAATAATGGATGCTTTTATCCGGATTTGGTTCATACCCAACAGTGAACATCCTTGGTGGGAATTCAACATCTTCCATAAGAAAATCTGAAACAACAAGGGGGAAAAAATTCATGAACAGTCTGAGTACTACTAGCCAGACGCCATGCACTGTCAGACAAACACAGTCAGACATATCTCTTGCCATCTGGTTAGTATTAGTTATGTAAATATGTAGACGAAGAGAAGAGTCGAAGGATCTTACCGTCGTAGGTCACCGGAGGAGATAGAAACAAGATCTGGAATTTAAAAAAAAAAAAGCTCAGAGAAGGTATGAGAAAAATTTCAGACTCTATTCGCAGTCTGACGACTATAATCAGACACCACTTGCAGTCTGCCGACTATTGCCAGACTCGATTTGCTGTCTGAGGACTAATAGTTATTCTATGTTTATTCATGCAAGGAGGGATTCGATGAATCTTACCGTCGCGGGTTAGCGGCGGAGCAGAGAGAAACCAGATCTAGAAACGATAATACGATACCCAGAAAAAGATGTCGGTTCAGTGGCTTTGAGAGAGAATGGGTTTTTTTTTTATTTTTCCTTAGAAACTGTAAAAAAAAGGGTAAAAAGCCTATTTATATGTGGGTCATAAGAGCAGTTGAAACGACGGTTTTACCACATACGTAACTGCCGCGCATTTTTACATAACTCCCGGGCATTTTTGGGGCCTAAATTACAAAACAATTGAACTCCCGCGCATTTTAATATTGTCAGACATCATATGTAGTCTGATATTGTTAGACTAATATGATGTCTGACACTATAGTTTTTATTAGTTGAAGTCTGACAAAATATTGTTCAGACTACATATGATGTCTGACACTATAGTTTTTATTAGTTGAAGTCTGACAAAATATTGTTAGACTTCATATGATGTCTGACACTCTATTTTCTCAAACATATTACTTCTTGTTTTTTAGGTAAGTAGCTTTAAAAGAGGACAATTTGCATAATGAAAGGGTGGGGAAATTCAAAAGATGACTGAAATTCGTCTAATATTACATAAAATTGTAGCTGGATTCACAGGACTAACATATTACAACTGACAAAATGCCCTCAAGATGATCGGGATGATAATAATAGCACCATCAAACATCAGATACTCATACTTGACGCCATTTGTCGGAGTAGATGGTTTTTCAGCCAACAGCTCCTTTAATTGAGCTATCTCTGCCTGCAATTTTTTGAGCTCGTCGTCCAAGTGGGTAACACATGCAATTTCAGCATAACTAAGGAAGATGTAATCAATTTGTTCACCATGTTGGTCCACTCTCGGCGTGAGGTCGTTAAACTCCTCCATCATAGCCTCATCCCACCACTTCATAATATGGTAGCCACCATCCTATACAGCCACATTTTAAATTTACAATCCTCTTCGGATTTCCAATGAGTAAAGATAAAATAAAACTGGCTACATAACAGAGAAAGGTAATTACATCCCAGTTACGACATCCAAAGAATCTTCTTCCCGGATTATCGGCAGTAGTGGAGGTTCGCATGACAGGCTCCAGACCGCAGAAACATTTCTTGGGGAATCCATTGCATGATCCGGATCGTTGTCGAAATGTGGAAGTTGCGTATGAACTACTACTCGACGTTGGAACCTGACTGAATCGTCCCATCCTGTGTACCATGAAACAATTGAAAACAGATACTAGTTTCAGACTTCTAATAGAGTCTAATTATAAAACAAATCCAAGATTCAGACTTCTAATAGAGTCCAATTAAAAAAAAAATCTAAGCTTCAGACTTCATAGAGTCTAAATCAAAAACAAAACCGTATGGATCTAAAACGAGAAACCTATATTTTTTTTCCAGATCTAGACTAAGAAAATACGGAGAATCGTATGGATCTAAAACGAGAATTTTATAATTTTTGTTCAGATCTAGACAAAGTAGATACGGAGAAGAGGTTTACTCGGACTCAAAACCGTATGGATATAAAAGGAAAAATATATAAAACCTATAATTTTTGTTCAGATCTTTACTAAGAAAATACGGAGAAGGGACTAACTCAAAAAAAATATGTATGGATCTAAAACGAGAAACCTATATTTTTGTTCAAATCTAGAAAAAGTAGATACGGAGAAGAGGTTAACTCGGACTCAAAGCCGTCTGGATATAAAAGGAAAATATATAAAATCTATATTTTTGTTCAGATCTAGACAAAGTAAATACAGAGAAGGGGCTAACTCAAAAACAAAACCGTATGGATCTAAAACGAGAAAGTACATAGACAAAGTACATAGGGAGAAGGGGATGACTCGGACGAAAAACCGTACAGATCTCAAAAAAATTCAGAAAGAAGAGTTTAGAAATATGACGACGGCGGTGTAGGGATTGGTAAGGAGAGACGAAAAAGGAGAGGTAATTACACGTTTGAAGAAGATGAAGACGGCGGTGGCGGTGGCGGTGGCTAGGAGGATTATCGGAGATTTTTTAGAGAGTGTTTAGAGAGAGAGAGCGAGTATCCGTTTTAGAGAGAGAAATTTGATAATGACTTTTACAGACTAATTTTGGTAACTTTCGTTTATATATGGGGTACAATCCCAAGTAGGGTAACTTATTGGTGGTCAACTTCTTCGGTAAGTCTAGCAAAACATATACGTGAATCAGACTAAAATGGAAGTCTGATATACCCTAAATATACTAATTACTACTAAAATACAATCATATTATATAGAAAACCTACAAAAAACATCAAACTCGTTTAATATAGTCACAAACTCGTTCTGGTCTTCTTACCCACCTCCCTAGCCGGAACTGTTGATTTTAGCTATTGTTTTTTTCATCTTCTGCATATCGGACTCTTAGATCTCGTCGGTTTTTTTATCCTATTTTGCCGGAGTTTTGTAATCGTTTCCGTTAAATCCGTTTTCGGGTTATTATTAATAAAATAAAATATAATTTAAAAAAAAAACTTTGGAGAATTTATTGTTGTCAAGACTCGTTTATGCGATTTCTGATTACTCACATTTGATCAGCTTTCTTCCTAATCCAGACTCTAGAGATGACATTGTGTTATGGTGCCACTAATCATCTGAATTTCATATCTCTTTCTCGATTTATGAATAGATTCGTACGCTAGAAAATAAGAAATTATAGAATAAGGTGTCTGATTTTTGCATGGAGTACCTCAATACTATTTTATCTTTTCAGGAGTCCGATCTTAATGCTGAAATTGTGTCCAACTATGTTTTTTTTTTGTTGCGAGTCAGATAAATCAAAAGATCACGTGTTCTTTGCTTGTCTATATACACACAAATTTTGTTTGACATTTCATTAGATTTTGGTGAAATTGCAGCTAGCATGGACTTGACTAATACTTCGCAGCACCTCTCAAATCATAGTTTTTGTGATTATCGAACTTGTCGCAAGGTTATTTGTTTGTGTGTCTGTTAGGTGAAGGTGACTATGCTTGGTAAAAGTATGTGGGTCAAGGTTATTCTTATTAGAAAGTAGATTAAGATCGACAAATAAATAGGATGGTGTGAGGTCGTCGATAGACGAGCTCGCTTACAGTTCTGGACTCACTTGTTTCTACAGAGAGAAAGTAATGAAGTACACAAATCCCAAAAGTTACATTTATGAACAGTGGAGCAATCTATTTATAGTAAATACGGTCGTACTTTTGTACAGGCCGTTGACCCTTTGTCGAGCTGTGACGAATGGGCCGTACTCTTCAGGTGAAAAATGGGCCAAGCCCACCACGTCATGGCTATTAGTTAAGCCGAGCTTAACAGAGATGGCGAGCTGAGCCGAACTGAATAGGTCTGATCACGAGATGAGCCGAGCCGAGCATGACTGTTCGCGAGCTGAGCCGAGCGTTCTCTAAATGAAGGTTCTTACTTTTAATTATGGTCCGACCGACTTATTTCTTATTGGGTCGATCACAATGTAGAGAGCAGGTTTGGGCCGGACTAATTGATGGGTGCTAAACCCATATATAACAGTACGCCCCCTAGTTCGTCGATCTTGAGTTTGCTGAAGTCGGTGGACTATCTTTACTTGGTTGGGTCGAAACCTGTTCGGTGGAATTTGATTGGCATTGTTTCCACCTGCTCATTTTCCAACCGTTGCATCGATTATTGGGAAGACGAAAAGGTTGCTTGAAAGAGGCACCAGAAGTTGAAGGGCCGCATATATGTAATGATGATCTATAACCGCCAGAAGTTGAAGAGTCGCCTAGGTTTAATGATGCCGCCTTTCTCGAAAAACTTCCACGTCATCCTATAAAGATCCCCTTCCTTTCTTTTATTCTTCATTTCTCTCCTTTCGCTGGTATTTTGCTCTCTCTTATCTCTAGAATTCACTTTCTCTCTCTCTAATAAATCTTGTTGTTTTACATACTCTTTGATATGAGAATTGAGTTGAACTCTTGTTCCTCATCTGAACATGATGACCGGTACTCGGTAAGGTTGTCGTATGGGAATTCAGTTTAGTCTAGCTCGTCTGTCGGTCAAGCCAGTTCTTCAGCGAGGTCGGTTCAACCGATAGAAGTTTTCAGCCGAGCTCGTTCATTGAGAAAAGTTGGTCAGTCTCCGAACATACAAGGTGAAAATTCGAGGTCTTTGGTGAGGTCGGTGCAATGGACGGAGATTGTTGATCGTGCCCGCTCTTCAACGAGTGCTGGTTGTCCTCCGAGCATCCATATTCTGAATCTTCTTGACGAAGATTCGGGTAATGAAGATGAGGCAGTTTTGCGGGCACTGGCTCTTGTGAAGAGTGAAGTTTATGATGACGAAAATATCATGATCGCTCAACTACCACCGGTGCCGAAGAGGTAAAAAAATCCATCGGCCCAAAAAAAAGAAGAGCACGTCAGATCTTGGCCAAGTCGAAGAAACCACAGACGGTTCAAGTCCCTCAGGTTATTTTGAAGACGAAATGTACCACGGAGGATTTGTGGTGGATCGAGGACAATTGTGCTTATGTTACCGGGCTCGAGCTTCATATGCCTGAGGAACACAAAAGGCCCTGGCAATGTCCGGATGGTTAGATATGTTTGTGCGATTTCTGGTTCAGGGATAGCCACTTGTGGTTTCCTCTGCCAAAACTGCTCGTCACCTATTGCGAAGAAATGAGGATCGCGATGTCTCAGCTATGTCCTGCGGCGATTCACAACATGGTCGGTGCGATCGTCCTAGCCGCCGAATGCAATGTCGAGATGAGTCTTAGGTTTTTGATTGGTACTGATCTTCTCTCCTTCTTTGGCAGGTAGTTGGCGTCTGCGTTCTATCGATTCTCTTTCGAACTGAACAACGAGACTATTCGTCACTATCCCAGAAGGAAGAAGAAAATGAGCATGGGGCAGATGGATGTTGAAATCGTCGATTACGTAGACGAGAATCTCGGGGAAGAACATATCCATACCAGCAACCAAAAACCCTGGTGTTAGTCGTTTTCCCGAAGAGGATCAGCGATTATTTATTCAGGATGCTTATGACGAGCAACTTGCTCGGGAGGTAAGTGATGCGGTAGAAAAAGCGGCAGAGTTGTCTGTTGAGAAGAGGAGAAAGAAGAGGAAGAAGAGGAAGAAGAGGTCGGTGCCTGATAATGCTGATCCGAACGATCCTCATGGAGATGATACCGGGATTGAGCTCAAAACCGAGAAGTTGAAGGGGAAACTTTTGAGGCGCCTCAGAAGAAGAAGAAGAAGAAGAAGAAGAAGAAGAAGAAGAAGAAGAAGAAGAAGAAGAAGAAGAAGAAGAAGAAGAAGAAGAAGAAGAAGAAGAAGAAGAAGAAGAAGAAGAAGAAGAAGAAGAAGAAGAAGAAGGGGGAGGAGAACAATGTTCCTCAAGAGACCGAAGTTGCCGAGTAGGCTAACGTTGAGGCGGCGAGGAATTCCGTTGAAGAGCGAGCAGAGGGTGAAGATGCTTTGGTCGATAATCAGACTGACGCCGGTACTGCCGAGGCTCAGCCGGTCGGGGTACAACCTGATTATGGCTTCTCCTTCAGTTATGTAGGGAAAGGGCCGATTGTTCACAATGGGGAGGCGTGTGCTACTATATTCCGCACCCCCTGAGCCTGCCCGACCAGGGATCTACCTAGGACTGAACAATACTTCAGAGCCGAGTTCCACAGGCAAGCGAGGAGCGACTTTGCTCGGGTATGTATTCTTCGTCAGCTTAATTTTTATTGTTTTTTTGTCTATCTTCTAACTTCATGTTCGCTTACCTTGTGTTCTGCAATTTTAAAACCCTTTTCGATTAGTACGAGCATGAGTTTTTCGGTCTGCGAGCCCTTGTCGGAGGGTTGAAGAAAGATCTTGCCCGAGCTCGCAAGACAGTCACTAAGTTTTAAGGTTTCCGTGAGCAGATGAAGATCGTGGACGAAGTTCGTGCTTCCCTAAAGGCTGAAGAGGAAAAGGTCGATGATCTGCAGAAGAAGATTGATGAAATGTCCTCTGAGAATGCGCGGCTGGATGCTGAGAACAGAGAGTGTTTAGCCAACTGTGCTAACGCCCAGATAGTGGCTGATGATACGACCAAGTGTTTGGAGGAGTTGCAGGCGAAGCTCGAGTCCGAATGCACTCGTTTGAAAGCTTCTCGTCAACACAAAGGCATTGAAGATGCTTGTTCGCGAAGGCTTCGAGATCCCTGTCTCCATGATAGAGAAGGATGATGCCGATCAAGTTCGCATGATCAATGAGCTCCAAAAAATTCGGGTCACAGACTTGAATGAAGAGGATCTTGCCATGACCCCGCTGGAAGATCATGATCGTAGCCGTGAGAAGGCTTTAGCGACTTCTTCTAGGGTGAGTGCAGTTGTGGCGAATATGTATGGTTCAAATGCAGGGACCATAACTCATGAAGAGGTGAACGCACTCCGCCGAGAAGGGCTCGTTGATGAGGGTGAAGATCAGACTGAGGATTGAGTTGAAGATCAGCCCGAGAATCAAGCTGAAGATCACATTGGAAACCATTCTGCCAACTTCTCTTAATCCTTCCTCTGCTGTTTTTTTTTTACCTTTTGTTGTTACGCTTGCCTTCCTTAGAACTCTTTTTTTTATAGGAATATAAGTTCATAGCCGTGCTGTTATGCACTCTTTATATAATGGAAATTTGCCTTTCTATTTTATTATTTTCCTTCTTTGCCCTTGTATGCTCATTTGTTGCATTTTCCTTCTAAGGAAAAAGACGCGTGCTCGGATTTTGTGATTTTCTACAAGGCAAAAGCGCGTGCTCGATTTTGTAATTTTCTCTAAGGCAAAAGCGCGTGTTCAAATTTTGTGATTTTCTCCAAGGCAAAAGCGCGTCTTGGATTTTGTTATTTTCTCCAAGGAGTTGGCTTGGAAGCAAGTGGTATGTTCGGTTTAAGATGCGAGTGGTATATCCGGTCTTTGTCTTCGTCTTCTTGTGCTGCTGCTCGGTTTAGTAGTAATATTTCTTCAATTTTTTTGCGCTCCATGAGCGTGGGATGGCTTCGCCCTTTATAGTAACGAGCTCGTACACCCCGGGTTTCACCACTTTTGAGACACTGTATGGCCCCTACCAGTTTGCACCGAGCTTGCCTGCTTGATACTCGCACGTTTTTTCGAATACTTTTCAAAGGACGAGGTCGCCTTCAACGAAACATCGGTTGTTGACCCTCTGGTTGTAATGGTGGGTTATATGCTGCTGATAGTTCTGTATTCGTAGCAATGCGCGGTCGCGTAGCTCTTCATCTTGATCGAGATGATCGAGAATCATGTTGTTGTTTAGCTCTTCAGGCTCTGGTGAGAGGCTTTGGCGGATTGTCGGTACGCTCACTTCTACGGGAGACATTACCTCCATTCCGTGAGAAAGTGAGAAAGGTGTTTTTCTTGTCGAGTTTCTTGGCGTAGTTCGGTGCGACAATAGAACGCCATCGAACTCGTCTGCCCATAGACCTTTCTTACTCTCCAACCGTTTTTTTGAGTCCGTTTAGTATCGTTTTGTTTATTGCTTTGGCCTGCCAGTTTCTCTGCAGGTATCGAGGGGTTGACTTGCTTACTCTGATTCTCTATCTGGCGCAGAATACCTTGAACAAGTTTGATATGAATTGCGGGCCGATATCGTTGACGATATTGTATGGGAGGCCGTGATGGCAGATGATGTACTTCCATTCAAATTTATGCATGTCGAGATCGTGAATTTCGGCGTATGACTCTGCTTCCACCCACTTGGTAAAATAGTCGGTTACGATAAGGATGAACTTCTTCTGTCGCGAGGCTTGTAAAAGACCGAAGATATCCATTTCCCATCGCATGAATGGGTAGGTTGTGGCCGCAGTAGTTAGAAGTTCGGCTGGCTGATGGATTGTCGGTGCATGCCTTTGGCATTTTTCGCACCTTAGCACATATTTTTCGCAATCAGTGATCTTAGTTGGCCAGAAGTCTCCCTGACGTTGGATTTTTGAGGTGAGAGCTCGCCCGCTAGTATGACTTCCTCCTACTTATTCGTGCGTTTCTTCAGTAATCCATTTTATTTCTTGCCCGTGTACGCATCGTAGGAGAGGTTTGGTCGCACTCCACTAGAACAGTTCTCCCTTCATGATTATGTATTGTGCACATATGGCTTTGAGGGGCCGAGATGCCCATCGATCTTCATGAACTTTCCTTTCTAGGATGTATATTTTTATCTCATCTCTCCAAACATTTGTTTCGCTGGATCCTGGTGCGACGATTTTGGTAACCCATTTTTTGCTTTTGTCAGCGTCATCCATCCCTTCTTCGATTTCGGTGACGAAGAGCACCTCGTCTGTTTGATTGATGCTCGGTGTGCTGATGCATTTGACTGGTATGATCCGTCTGAGATCTGGATCTGGTGTCGATGCAAGAGCGGCCATAGCATCCGCGGATGAGTTGTTACTTCGAGGGATTTTTGTTAAAGTAACTGAGCCTAGCTCGTTGGAAAGTCGTTGGACCAGCTATTAATGGTTCGTATTCGGCCTTGTTGTTTGAAGCCAGGAAGGCGAGGCGACAAGACTGTTCGAGTATTTCTCCTGTTGGGGAAGTCAGTTTGACTCCTACCCTCGAACAGTTCCTTGATGATGACCTGTCAACGAACAGGATCCACTTCTCTTTTGGTACCTGCTTGTCGTTGATGATGAGCTCGGGAGGTAGTTCGATCAAGAAGTCGAGCAAGAGTTGAGATTTGGCAGTGGTCCTTGGTTTGTACTCGATGTCGTACTCGCTTAATTCGACTGCTCACTTTGAAATTCTTCCAGATTGACTCGGACTGTGTAGGATTGTTCAGATCGGCTGCTTGGTTAGCACGACCACGGAATGCGATTGAAAGTATGGTCGGAGTTTTCTTGCTGAAACAACGACTACTAGTGCGAGCTTTTCCAGAGTGTTGTACCTTGTATCGGCATCGTCAAATATTTTGCTGATCTAAAGGATCGGTTTTTAGTCTCCTCGCTCTTCTCGAACGAGGACAATGCTGATCGCTGCGGTTGAAGCCGAGATGTATAGGTAGAGTGTTTTGCCTTCCTCAGGTTTGGCCAAGATCGCTGGGGTAGACATGTAATCTTTCAACTGTTGGATGGCTTCTTCGCATTTGGCGTCCCATTCAAGCTTTTTGTTTGCTCGGAGCAGATTGTAGAAAGGAAGACATTTATCTATCGATCGGGAAATGAATTTGTTTAAAGCTGCAATGCGCCCTGCAAGTCATTGAACCTCCCGAGTGTTTTTAGGTGAAGGGAGTTTGTTAATTGCTGTTATCTTTTTTTTTTGATTGGCCTCAATCCCCCTTCTTGTAACGATGTAACCGAGAAAATCTCCAGACGTAACTGCGAATGTGCATTTGGTAGGATTCAGCTTCATTTTGTACTTGTTCAAACTTTCGAAAAAGGCTGCCAAGTGATCGACGTGATCATCGGCTGACGCAGACTTGACGAGCATGTCCTCTATGTATACTTCCATTGTTTTGCTGAGCTGATCAGCGAACATGCGGTTTACCAGCCTTTAATACGTCGCTCCTGCATTCTTGAGGCCGAAAGGCATCACTTTGTACCAGTAGGTTCCCTGATTAGTGATGAATGAAGTCTTTTCACGATCGTCGGGATGGATCATTATTTGGTTGTATCCAGCGAAGACATCCATAAATGAGAGCATGTCGTTTCTCGTTGTTGCTTCGACGAGCCGGTCAATGTGAGGCAAGGGAAAACTATCTTTGGGGCATGCTTTATTGAGGTCGGTGAAATAAATGCATACTCGCCATTTACCATTCTTCTTTTTTACGTCAACTGGCTTTGCTAACAATTGGGATACTTGACTTCGGTGATTGATCCTGCCTTCGAAAGTGTTTCCACTTCGTTCACAGCCTTTGCGCGCTCGGGACCAAGTTTTCTCCTCTTTTGCTTGATCTGCTTGAAAACTGGATAGACCTGTAGTTCGTGACAGGCGATTGACGGGTCTACCCCAGTCATGTCTTTGGTCGTCCATGCAAAATTTGTGGCATTCTTTTGAGGAATTCGAAGAGCTTGTCTTTAAAGTCTTCTCGGAGTTCGGCACCAATTCCAACACATTGCTCTGGATCGTTGAGATTGATATTGACTTGGATCAAAACATCCTTCTCTGGTTTATCCGGCGGTGGTATCTCTATCTTGGGGGTTTGGCGACCGAATACGCTTGGGATGTGTGGCGAAGTTTGTGCTCGATCCGAAAGAAAGTACTTGATATTATTTTGTCTCCTCGGAGGGTGAATACACCACACGGGGTTGGGAATTTTATGCATTGATGGTAGGTTGATGGAACGACCATCGGGTCATTATGTGGTATGTCCAAGCCTTCTCCGTCTTTCTCATTGAATATTATGTCGCTTCTGACCTTGAGCTCGTCATCACTGTTTCATTTCCATCGATGTTCATACTCTTTTATAACCCGAACCAAATCGTTGCAAAGTGACAATCCTCCCATGATCATGTTTATACGCCTCCTCGGTGGGGCGTCCCTTCTTTGTCTAGCTCGTCGCGAGCTCGCTTTGGCGGTTCCGTATTTATTTTCTCGATTTCCACTTCTAGTGCTACTTGTTTTATTTTTTTTTCGATTTCCACGTTCTCCTTTGTTTTTGGGTTGGATTTCTCGGTTCTCAGCTGTCGTAGAAGGTTGACTTCGAGCTGTCGTTACCTTCTTTCCTTCCTTTTGATAGTCGGTGAAAAGTAGTGTCTGCAAGTTTGTGCATTCGGATGTATCGTGTCTTGCTCGCTGATAAAAACCGCATAAGATCTTACTTTGATCGCTACCCGAACATACTTATTCCATGTTTGTTTTGATGCTGACAATCTTGTTGGTAGCCATGAGATGAGCGATCTTTACGGTAGCCTTGAGAAGATTAATCATGCTGGTAGTCTTGTTGTTGGTCGCTGACATAATACGCCAATTTGCCCTTTTCTTCCTTTGAATTCTTGTAATCTTGGTCATAATGTTGGCGCGGTTCTCGCTACTCGGTAATTTTCTGCGACCTTTCTGATTTTTCCTTTGAAGTCAAACTTTTTGGTGTGAATTTTTAGCCAGAGTCTCCTTTTCTTCTTCGAACTCGATGAAAATGGATGCTCGGTGCAAGACATCTTCAAGCGTGCTCGGTTTGTTTTCTTCAGCTCTTCACAGAAACTAGATTCGAACCATAGGACGTTCTCTAGTGCATGTAATCCTTCCCTATCAGTGATCGTTATCTTCGCAAGGATGTTTTTGAAGCGACTGATGTATGATCGTAGAGTTTCCTTCGGTCCTTGATTGATGGTCCGGAGATCAGCGTTTGATGCTCCTTCCTAGATGTAAATGGAGTAGTGCTTGAGGAATACCATTGATAGATCCTGATAACCATCGATAGAGTTTGCTTCCAGGCGGGAAAACCAGTGTAGAGCGGATCCTCCTAAGTGCAAGATAAACAATTAACAATATCTTGCATCGCGCTCTCCCAGATCGAAATGTGTTCTGCTCATGGCGATGCGAAAAGCAGTTAAAAAATGTTGTGGGTCCGAGTTGCCTTCGTATGTCATCAGTTTAATTTTTCCCGTATGTCGAACTTGAATGTATGAAACGCGGTGAGTGAATGGAGTTTTCTGTGTTTCTTCGAGCACGCAATCGATTTCGGGTGCCGAGGTGATGGTGAACCTTTGAAGTCATGCTTCGTAGTTTGGACTTCAGGTCTTCTATTTCACTATCCATGTGAGCGTCTTCCGCTGAGTTGATTGAGGGTCCAACAACGAAGGATTGAATGTTTGTCTCCCTGGTCGTCAATGACGCAGAATGTATGGGTAGCCTTTTGTTCTATTCGGTATTTGGATTGACTGGTTGTTTGCGAGGTCATTCCCGGATTTGGGCTGTCCGAGAGAGTGATGATATCCTTGTTCGCGGGTGGTCCCGTCATCGTCGAGCTCGCCCGGAGTGAATAAAAAACCTTAGTTCGCCACAGCCAGCGCCAATTGTGATTACCGAACTCGTCAGAAGGTTTTTTGTTTGTGTGTCTATTAGGTGAAGGTGACTATGCTCGGTAAAAGTCAGTGCGTCAAGGTTTATCTTATTAGAAAGTAGCCTAAGGTCGGCAAATGAATAGGATGGTGCGAGATCGTCGATAGACGAACTCACTTACAGTTCGGGACTCGCTTGTTTCTAGAGAGAGAAAGTAATGAAGTACAGTTGTACACAAATCCAAAGTTACATTTATGAACAGTGGAGCAGTCTATTTATAGTAAATACGGTCGTACTTTTGTACGGGCCGTTGACTCTTTGTCGAGCTGTGACGAATGGGCCGTACTCTTCAGGTGAAAATGGGCCAAGCCGACCATATAATGACTATTAGTTAAGCCGAGCTGAACAGAGATGGCGAGCTGAGCCAAGCTGAATAGGTCTGATCGCGAGCTGAGCCGAGCCAAGCAGGACTGTTCGCGAGCTGAGCCAAACGTTCTCTAAGTGAAGGTTCTTTCTTTTAATTATGGGCCGACCGACTTATTGCTTATTGGGCCGATCAGAGTGTAGAGAGTAGATTTGGGCCGGATTAATTGATGGATGCTAAACCATATATAACATTTTGACAAGATCACTTTCATTCTGGTCCGTTTAACATCTCTGGTGACAGTATATCATATCGAAAGAGAAAGAAATGAACGTCGTCACAAACATATTTATAAGCCAAAGACGGCTCTTAGACTGAGAGGAAATCCGCAAGGACTCTCGTTCCTTCATTACCACGACCATCCTTGTTGGTTACGTAAAGTAATTAAAACATGTGGAAAAGTGGTGGCCGGTGGAGTAGGTGTTGGATGGTGATGAGGTGGTGAGAGGTGCACAAATCAAAAGTGAAGACTATTAATTTTTGTCAACATTTTTGGCTCGCCAATTCTCCAATCCTTCTCTATAAATACCAAGGCAAGGAGAGTCTCATAATCCATCCCAAAACAAGAACAAGAAGAGATAAAGAGAGAAGAAAAAAAAATTTCTTTGTAAGAAAATTTAGTATAATTTTCTTGAGTGTATTTGGGTTTTGGGTGTGAGTTGAGAGAGTTGTAAATTCCCGGTGATTAATATAAAGATATGTAGCAGGTCCGGAGACGTAGGCACGATTGGCCGAACCCGTTAACAAATTCGTGTGTATTTTCTTCGGTCCCATATTTCTGGTTTTCGAGGAAATTCGAGTTTATTTCCTAACAACTGGTATCAGAGCACGGGGTTGCGGTAATCTCGGTCAAGTTTTTTACGGGTTACTATTCACGTGAATAGTAAAAAAATTGTGGTGACATCGGTTTATCGACGAAGGTGTTTTAATACACGGTGGTTCGCAAAAGATAATCGGAAACAATGGGAGGCGAAGATGGTTCGGCGCACGGTATCGAAAAATTTAACGGTACAGATTATGCATTCTGGAGAATGCAAATTGAATATTATCTGTATGGAAGAAAGCTTCATCAACCACTGAGCAAGAAGCCTGAGAAGATGGATCAGGATGAGCGGGAGCTCCTTGACAGACAAGTTCTTGGTGTTATCAGGTTAACACTATCGAAGAATGTCGCTCACAACGTTGCGAAGGAGAAGACCACGGAAGGGCTCATGAAAGTTCTCTCGGATATGTATGAGAAACCTTCAGCAAATAACAAGGTATTTCTCATGAAGAAACTTTTTCATTTAAAGATGGAAGAAGGTGGCCATGTTGCAGCACACGTGAATGAATTCAACACGATTGTCAACCAATTATCGTCCGTTGAAATCGAGTTTGAAGATGAAGTGCGGGCATTGATTTTGTTGGCATTTCTGCCAAATAGTTGGGAGCCAATGAGGGCAAGCGGTTAGTAATTATGTTCGAGATCGTATCCTTTCTTAAGAAGTTCGTAGGATAGACTCTGGTGAAGCTTCAACGAGCTCTGCTTTCAACTTGGAAAATAGAGGCAGGAGCCAGGACAGAAACAACCGGAACAATGGCAGAGCTGCAACATGCTGCCTGCTGAATGTTGGAACTGTGGAAAGACGGGCCACATAAGAAAGAATTGATGGGAAATTTCAAAGAAGGAAGGTAACAAGGGAGTCGGAACCAATGCAGTCACATATGAAATTGGTGATGAATTGGTAGTATCTGCTGATTCTCCAAGAAAAGGTGAAGCGCATGATGCGGCTGTAAACACCATCGAAGTGTCGATCTCCTATGTCGATAGCCCAATCGAGTCTTGGGTTCTGGACTTTGGAGCATCATTTCACACGACACCACACCACAACATAATGGATAACTATGTTGCTGGAAATTATGGAAAGGTATATCTAGCTAATGGTTTACCTTTGGACATAGTCGGTATTAGAAATATCAACTTGAAGATGTCAGATGGTCGTGTATGGAAGATCGCAAAGGTTAGGAATGTGCCAAAGTTGATGAGGAATATTATTTCAGTAGGTCAACTTGATGATGCGGGGCACAATGTCAATTTTGGTGGTGGAGCATGGAGTGTAAAGAAAGGTCCCACGGTGGATCATCAGATGTGTGAAAGTTGTATCCTTGGAAAGCAGAAACGAGTTAGTTTCTCAAAAGATGGAAGAGAGCCCAAACCTGAGAAGTTGGAGCTGGTGCACACTGATGTGTGGGGACCCACTCCTGTTGCATCGCTAGTAGGTTCATATTACTATGTGACCTTTATTGATGACTCCACAAGGAAAGTGTGGGTTTACTTCATGAAGAACAAGCAAGAAGTGTTTTCGGTTTTCAAAAGATGGAAAGCCATGGTTGAGATTGAGACGAATCTCAAGTTGAAGTGCCTACGGTCTGATAATGGCGGAGAGTATATCAGCGAGGAATTTAAAAGATATTGCATTGATGGTGGAATCAAGATGGTGAAGATTATTCCTGGAACGCCTCAACGAAATGGAGTAGCTGAAAGGATGAACAGAATCTTTAATGAGCGTGCAAGGAGCATGAGACTGCACTGCAAATTGCCTAAGACGTTTTGGGCGGATGCAATCAATACCGCGGCCTTCTTAATAAACAGAGGACCGTCTGTTCCGTTGGGATTCAAGATCCCTGAAGAAGTGTGGAGCGGAAAGAAAGTAAACCTTTCTTATCTTAAAGTATTTGGTTGCTTAGCATATGTTCACATTGATGATGCTAAAAGAAGTAAACTTGATGCAAAATCGAAGAAGTGTTACTTCATTGGTTATGGTGACACAGATTTTGGTTATCGGTTTTGGGATGATGAAAATCTGAAGATCATCCGCAGCAAGAATGTTGTGTTCAACGAAGAAGCGTTGTACAAGGACAAGCTAAAAGAAAGCTCATGAAAGATGGAGTTTAGAGTGGTTGATTTGGAAGAGATCATGGCACCAGAGTTGCAGCATATGGTTCGAATCCGGCAGACATGTTAACAAAGGTCGTGCCGTATGATAAGCTGAGGTTATGTGTAACCTCGGTTGGCTTGTTAGAGTAACAAGCGCGGAAGACCTGCTACATTGATCAAGGTGTGAAGACAGATTGAAATCAGTCTTCAAGTGGTTTTGAGATTGTTGGTTACGTAAAGTAATTAAAACATGTGGAAAAGTGGTGGCCGGTGGAGTAGGTGTTGGACGGTGATGAGGTGGTGAGAGGTGCACAAATCAAAAATGAAGACTATTAATTTTTGTCAACATTTTTGGCTCATCAATTCTCCGGTCCTTCTCTATAAATACCAAGGCAAGGAGAGTCTCATAATTCATCCCAAAACAAGAACAAGAAGAGAGAAAAAAAAGAGAAGAAAAAAAATCTTTGTAAGAAAATTTAGTATAATTTTCTTGAATGTATTTGGGTTTTGGGTGTGAGTTAAGAGAGTTATAATTTTCCGGTGATTAATATAAAGATCTGTAGTAGGTCCGGAGACGTAGACACGATTGGCCGAACTCCATTAACAAATTCGTGTATATTTTCTTCGGTCCTATATTTCTAGTTTTCGAGAAAATTCGAGTTTATTTCATAACAATCCTCACCTTTGAAGACTTATCCAACAGTGGTTTTGAGTTCAAAGTTTTAGATAAACCAAATTGTTTCTTAATTTGGTCAAACTATAGTTATATTTTTTCGTTCTATTATATATTCTTTAGAATTCTAATTTTACTTTTTCGTTGATCAATAAACTTTACAATAAAAAAACAAAAATGTTAATTAGTATTAATTTAGTAGTAATAATAAGTAAATTAATATTGTTCAATGAAACTAATTCGTTCCATATAAAAACGTACATCAATAACAAAAATTATAATTTTCAGAGCAGGCATATCCAATGTGGCTCATCGAATTCTTAACGGGTAAAGAAAGATCACCCACACCACCCTCCCCACAATGAGTTTCACTTAACTATAACTAGCTATGTTATTGTGGGCGAACATAATGAGTCTGCTAAGTTTGGTTCACTGTCTACATTGGATCTTTTTTGGTTCAACAACTTGTTCTGCCCCCGTTACTGTATTTAGTTCAAGTAGTAAAGTTTTAATTAAGCACCGTTAGTTGAACCGGCTAGAAAGCGAATTTTACGGCACATTTGATTTTTGGACATTAATGATTGATACGTTGTGAAATTCCTAATGTATTTTCAAGTTTCAACATTTAAGCTGGTCCTTGCGAATTCTGGATTGGATTTTCTGATCAGCAGCTTGAGTGATATCAATCGTGATATCAATCCATCGAGCCAATAAGATATGAAACTAAGACAATTAGATACCGAAGTCTCAATCTCATCGGAAACCGCAAACGTCTTGGAAGCTCCCACGCCGAACAAATCTAAGATCTGGCCATAACCCACCGATGTTGTTTATCCTCTGCGAGCCGGCAGAAACAGGGAGAAATTGCTCCACAAACGGTTGAGTCTCCAGTGAAACGTGTACAAGAGAGTTTCAGCGGAAGAGAACGCCGGACGGAAGAAAATCGTTACCTGCGAAAACACCGGAAAACACGACGAACGATATGTCCAGATTTCTATTAGCAGCCATTATTTCCGAGATACAATCCAGCAAAAAAACTGGAAAAGAAAAATTCGACAAAAGACGGAAAGTGAAACAGCTGGAGAAAACCGGAGAAACAAAACACCAACAACCGATCGAAGCCCAGATCGGAGTATATCAATAGAAACACAAAAGTAACTCGAACGCCGGCTAAGCCGACAGCCGAAAACGGTAACGGAAAGGAGACGACGATAGAGAGAAGACGGAGCGGCAGAAAGAGAGAGAGCGTAACCAAAAACAACCCGTGTTTTGGGGTTTATGTAGTACAATTATTCCACTGGATTCTATATAACTATAAGAAGTTGATTGGGCTAAAAATTCATAGAATGAATCCTAAAATAATAAATAATTCCTCAGTTGCTATTAAAACGAATATTTTCTTTCGAAAGGACGTATATGATGATGATTTTATTTAAGGTCGTTTAGATATATACATACACAAACCCAATTTTTAAAAGAACCCACTAGTATTTCAAATACATTAAAGTAATCCACTAAAAATATTTTCTATAAGATTTTTCACTCGTGGAATGTCCTTATTCTATAATAAAAAGTAGAATAATCCAAATTTTCTAAGTATTTTTTTTGTCAACCCAAATTTTCTAAGTATATTTATGCAAACATGACAACTTGTTTTTTGCTTTCCAGGTAAATTACATTTATATATATTCATAGTTTAATAAAATACAGTAAAAGCCAGGAGATCATGACTTGGGCCGGCCCAGTTTCCTTGAGTCGGCAACAGCCTCTCTCTCACTCCTTTATAACTAATCCTCAACGAACCTTTCTCTCTCCCTTAACTTTTCACCCGAAGACTTTCCACTTATTTACCAAAAAACCAGCCATTGAGCCTGAAACTCACCGTCCACCGCCGCACACCCTGTCGTCGGGGGTAGTGCGTCGTCTCCACGTTCCGCCGTCTACTTCTCTCTCTAAGCAACACTCCTGGTCGCCGGATCTCATCCGCGAGGAAGCTTGGTCAAAGCGCCGCGATATCTCCGGCCATCCCCGCTGCGGAAAGAGCTTGACGGACGACGATCTCGACGAACTCAAAGCCAGTCTCGAGCTCGGTTTCGGATTCGGATCCCCCGAAATCGCCGATCCGAGATTATCGAACACGCTTCCCGCCTTGGAACTCTACTTCGCCGTTCAGAAAAGCTACAACGACGCCGTTTCTAACAAATCCACAACGTCGTCGTCTTCGCTTTCCGACGGCGATACCAGCCCCCTCACCTTATACCGAACCAGTATGTATAAACCTATATTATATACACACATATATACAATACACGATTCGCGTTACTTAAAATTATCAATATTCTTTGAATAGGCGATGATCCGCAGACGGTGAAGATGAAGCTAAAACAGTGGGCGAGAGTGGTGGCGTGCTCCGTGAACCAATCACCTCCAAGATGAAAACTGACGGCGTTAGTCTTAAACATCTGTTGTATGTGATCGGTATATGTAAACAGAAACGGCCAAACAGTCGTGGAGCCCATTATTCATCATTGTAATATTACCCACACACAAATAGTAAATTACCAATTTATTTTGGACCCAACTTGTCTGTATATTACATTATTTCTCAAATATATAAAACGTACTCGATTTTGATACGCTCTAAAGAATCACAGGTATATTATTTCTAAAAAAATGAATAAATTTAAGTATTCACACCGCAAATTATATGGATCGTGGATTTGAAATTATAATATATTATGAATAGAGTTCTATAAATCCAAGATTTATTTAAAAATGAATGTCGAAATAAATTTATACAACGATAGGATCTTAAGTATATAAAAGAGATCGAAGATTTCTGGTAATGTCGTTCTCGGACATGTTTTAGATGATCTTTTTTGAATGAGCTTAATCCTTTTTATAATTTGATATTTCTAGTTTCTGCTCCGCTTCTCTCTCTCCAACAACTAAGCATTGCCTTAGCTTATGTCACAAAATTCTTAGATACGCAAGAATATTACACTCTTAAGTCTTAACCAATTATTTTTGGAGATCTTCTCATTCAATTCGATCTTTGACCGGATTCTTTTTGATAGTTCATCAAAATAGAGTTGTTTGAACGGATTCATTTTGATAGTTCATTGAAACATTTGTCCCAATATTCAACTTATGGGTCGGACCTTTTTTCCTTATGTGTCGGAATTTGTTGTGTGAAGTCCAAAATCAACATTTTTTATTGCACGAATGCATTAAATAAAGTTATTTGAAAATAATTTTATAATATTTTTTAATAAAATTAGTTGATATCAGTTTAATATGTATTGTTTTGATTTTAAATATTTATTTTTATAGAACATCATATGTTCATATATATAATTTATTTGTATTTTTAATCTTCTAATATTAAATTTATAATTTTATATAAATATATTATAGATTTATGAAAGTCAAAAGATGATAATCCTTTTGTTAACATTTTGTATTGGTTTAAATTTATTTTAATGTATATATAATAAAATATGTTAATTCATATTTTTAACTTGTCTTCCAATAAACAAAAAATAAAAATATTTTATAATTGAATTAAATTAAGCTATTTTCAACATATCTTATAGTTGTCTATATATTTTTAAAATTTGATAAAATAATCCATTAAAAACTGTGATCGTAAAAATATCAACCGTAGTTTAATGCATTATATATTGGAATAATATAAATACTGAATAATTTTAATATTTTTGTATTGTAGTGGTTAAATTTGTTAATCTAATTTTAATTCATCTTGTAATAGTTTATATATATATTATATATTAATAGAACAATTCACAAAACTATAATTGTAGAATCATCAACAATAATCCGATTCGAAGCAAATCAAAACTTGTATAAAAACAGAGGTAAGCTCTGGTTTCTCTCATACGTGATGTTGTTCTCACAATTGATGTTTGCAGTGGGATCATAACAAAACCACTAGATAAACAATGAATTTTCTAAGAATGAAACAATTTCTCTGAACATACAAACTACGAAGTAGCGACTACTCAGCTTTAATACAAACAGAACCAGAGAACGAGAAGTACCTTAAACAGAATGGATCTCCATCACTCGCACACTCCTACTTATGATCAGATTTCATGAGCATGATCTAAAGAAACAGTAGCAGATTAGCAATTATAAGTAACTCAAATTAAATCAAAATACAATGTAAATCAAAGAAGTTTGAAGTTTAATTACCTTTCTCAATTTTACCTTGCAACTCGATGAAAGAAATCATTTGTTGAATGGTAACCACTCCCTTCTCGTTTAGTTGATACTGACACTTCAACCACTTTTCAGTGCACATGAGAACTTCGATCATGTAATGCGTCAAGCAACTCCTGCTTGGATCCAAGATACGTTCACTTGTGCTGGATGCCGATTCTGATGCAACAGAAAAGACTTGCATAGCTAAAACATCTCTTGCTATCTCTGACAAAACATAGAACTTATGGCTATTCATTCTCCACCAAGATAAGACATCATACTCGGTTCCCTTCAATAGCTTCGGAGTTTCCACCTTCTCCTTTAAATACAACTCTAATTCATTGCTTGTATCATGAAAACCAATCTCATTCACCATCTCTTGATACATAGTATTCATTCTTTCATAGCCTTCTTCATCATCACTATCTATCTCCATTCTATCAGCCAAATCGTCCCAACAATTGTCTTGGGACTCTTGTCCACCACTGGCATTAGATGTATATGCACCGGATTGAGTTCCTGTCCCACTTGCACCAACTTTAGCACCCACAGCTTCGTTATACTCATCAAACAGCTTCTTGAAGACATCCATGACAGTATTATGAAGTGCTTTCGATTCAGGACTATCTTTACCATATAGCCTTTCGAAACAAAGCATCGGAAACTTCATCTTGTTCCTAGGATCCAATATGCAAGAGACAATTAGAAGTGGGTTGATTTCACTCATACCGTCCCAATACTTGTCGAACTTATCTCTCATAGCTGCAGCTTTTTCCCTCGTCGTTAAATCAGTTTCATTGCTCAACAAAATCAGATTCCTTTCCACTATAACAATCTCATTGTAACACTTATGCGCAGAAATAGCAGGAGATGCAGACACCGTCAAGGTAGAATGGTAAAAGATCACAAGAAACTTTACTAACCTATCAACTGCATCCCAATCGGTTGTTGTTGGTGGCCCAATCCGTTTCTTTCCATCCTGTTCATTACCCAAGAAATAATCGTTATACAATTTGTCCTCAGCTTCCATCTTATCAAATGCAACTCTGAATTTTAGAGCTCTAGTCAACATCAGGTATGTCGAGTTCCATCTGGTTTGGCAGTCTAAAGATAAGCTCCCTCTCTTCACCTTCCCTGTCTCAACACGAAGAGCAAATGACTTCCCCCTAGTACTTGAAGATCTAACGTATTGCACCGCATTTCTGATCGCAGCTACACTCTCATGCACCTCGTGTAGTCCATCTTTAACAATCAAGTTCAGTATGTGTGCACAACATCGCATATGCATGTGCTCACCACCTAATACCAAAGCATTGCTCCCTCTCGCTTGTAACTTGTCTTTGATCCTCTTCAGAGCGTTGGTGTTGGCTGTAGCATTGTCGTCACCGATAGCTTCTTTATACTCCAATCATCAATACACTCAAGTAGAACCGAAGCAATCGTTCCTCCTTTGTGATCACTAACATTCTTGAACCCGATGATCAACTTCCTCATCTGCAACCTAGTGTCTATAAAATGCGCTGTGATGACCATATAGCTCGAAGCTGTAGTAGGAGCTAACCAAATGTCTGTGGTCAAGTAAACCCTTTGGTTGGCAGCATTAAGTATCTTCCTCATTGCCGCTTTACGTTCCACAAACATCTTCACGATTTCTCTAGTTTCAGTTCTTCGAGAGTGTGGCCTGTAGAGATTACACCTACTGTAAATATGTTTAAACGCCAAACCATCTATGAAAGCGAGTGGTAACTCACCTATAACCAGCATCTCATTTTCAGCTTCTCTAAAAACATCCTCAGAAACCTTCGCTAACCTCATCAGACCACCTTCACCTTCTGGAGTTATGATGTGTTGACTTTTGGATCGACTTTGCTGCCACGCAATGTATTCCTTACAAATCGTAAGGTGTTTCTTCAAGTTTGAAGTCCCAGATGTTGTTGCACAACTCATCAACTTTCCACAGTAATTGCATTTGTATTTTTTTCTGTTCTCTTTTGTCCTTGTGTACTTCTCCCACACCGAAGACCTTGTACTCACAGAACCAACTTTCTTCTTCTTAACTGAAACCGGAAAGCCTTTCCTCTTGTTTCCACTCGGAGTCTCATTCACAGAACTTGGATTACCAGCATCTTCTTTTATTTCACCCACATCATCATCAACATCAATTTCATCATCCTTCGAGTTCTGAAAATCTGTGGCTTCTGATAATGGTGGCGAATCCATCGTCCAAACAAAAAGAAGAGTGTAAAACGATGTCAATGACTCAAACAAGCAACATAAAACATCACAACAAAGAACTTCTCTTTTATGTTTAAACACATGAAAACGCCACACATTAATAAACAAGGGACAAAGTGCATACGAGAGACAAACAAAATAGTGATTCACAACTATGTAACTGAAGTACGAGATGTTGTGGTTGTTAAAAAATAGTGATTCACAACAAATTCACGGACTCACGAATATGTAACACGAAGAACAACCACATGAGAGATGAACTACAAGTACGTCAACTGATTCTCACGACCAGATTTAGAAAGTACGCAAAATATATTTTCTAGGATTCTAAGTAATATATTTACCATACCCCTTTGTAGACAAATTTAAAGTATTTTAATTGTATTCAGTTTATAGGGTTTATTGTTTGAATTTCATTGATTTATGTTAATAGACAATTTCTGGTTTCTTAAATATAAAGAATTTAAAACAAACTTGAAAAGTAATTTAAACAAAAACACATAATACAAACATATAATTCAATAGTAATTTAAGTACTTGCCATGGAGCAGAAGTCCTAACAAAAAATAAAATAGTACCAATGCAACAAACATGTTCTCCAACCAAACAAAGCATTAAACATAAGTTTTGAGAAAAACTAAACAGAATTAAAACATCGGATTTATAGAGTTAGACCAAGACAGGATTTTTGGAGGAGAGTTTGAGGACATAAGCATTGGCATTTTCCCAGAAAAGTTGAAGCACGATTGTTTGGTTGGCCTTGACATTGTTAGCCAACAAAAACTCTCTTAAGCCGCCACTCAAACGAATACATCGCCTATCAGTATCAGAATGGAATGCAAGCTCAACAGACCATTTCACTCTCGCATCATTGACCATCGATATGGTTTTGCCCGCAACCTTCTCCAATCGTTTGCATCCACAAGGCCTTAGGAAGATATTGCAATATGAACAAATATTGATCATGTAACAATATTTTAAAACCAAAATACAAAGGGACAACTTACGATCCTGCTTCTTTTGATGCCATCACTCGTGACGTTTAAGGTACAAACTTCTCCTCGGTTCCTTCAGAAATCATGAAAATATTAGTCAAAATATATAAAGTGAACAAATTTTCTCAAAAATAAGAGAAAAACACTTACTCGTGCTTGCTGCTCCAGTATCCATTTGAGGCAGATTTTCATATTTGATCTCACAACCGTTGCGTCCGTACTGTTGTACCATATGCAAATCGGCACCTCCATAGTACTCAAAAATTAAAAGATCTAAGTTTTTTAATTTATGTGCCTCAAAGAACCGTCTCCAGCCTGAAGTAAGCCTATCACCAACTCGTTTGATAGGGAACTCTCATCGCGAAATATCAGATGTGAGTTTACCGACTGTAACATTGGTTTTTCCAAGTATATACTGTAGGATTATGTGTGTTCATGGTGTAATTGTCAGGTTACATCCTAGCACATAATCATCTAGGATCTAGGTGATTTGCAGTTGAATCATAAACAGATCAGATTCATTACCTTGTGATTGCAGCGGATTGATCAAAGGAATGAAGAGATCTGCAAGAGCTGATAGAAACCGGCTCCTCCTAGGTATCCACACGCTTACAAGCTACTGGATCAGGCTGCTAGACCAAGCTGGAATCAACAGAGAGAGAGAGGACGGCTAGACCTGAAAATCGCAGACTTATGGTCTCAATGGCGCCTCCTCTTCCCTTATATGGGCCCAAGGAATTAACCTAATGGCCTATTGGGATTTTGGGCCCAAGACACAAATCAGACAAAAGCCTGTATTTTGTCTGGCCCAATTCTCTGTACAAATACAGTAAATGCCTTGCATCTTACCGTATTAATTCCTTGTTAACTTTCCTGTTAGCTATGGTGTGTGACCCTTAGGGATCATACAATACTGGTAATAAGTCCTAAACTTATAGATCAAGAGCGGACTCTAGCAAGTCATCATGATCACCCAGTATTTATGACTTATGTCTGATCTCGACACTTATCATACTTTCTAGAGATAGTACGGTAGATTTCAGGACATTCCCAACAATCTCCCACTTGTACTGGAATCCTACATTCCCTAATCCTTTTGTCTCAATATCTCGATTTGGCATAAGGCAAGATGCGTGTCATCCTTATATAGCCAGACCATGTTCATCGGACCAGATTTGATACTGACAATGCAAACGACTTGGGCAAGTCCGTTTGGGAGTGGCCACTCTCTTACCAGCTATCAAGTCTCCGATTGGCCTAGAGATATTACCTCCGTTAAACGGCAGGGACAAATCCCATCTTGTTCCATCACTATGAACTACACACTTTATAATACACCCAACCAAGGTCCTTATAGCTCCCAGTTACGAAACAGCGTTAGACAATGATCAAAGCGCATCAATCCATGTGCAGTCACATGCATGCGAACTCAGGTCTAAGGACTATACTCTATAGTCGTATATGAGAACCTCTTATGACACAGATATTAATATCTTGTAGAGTTCTCATCAGCGGGCCATGTCCGGTCATATGCTCCCCTACATATACCTATGTGTCGACTTTGATGCCGCGCATCTATGACCCCTCGAAACTTGGTCATAAGTCTCAACACACTCTAGTCTCAAGTGGTTGTTGGTGTTCCAATTTCAACAACCTTCGACTATGGACACTATGATTTATGTCATTTCGTTAAATATGGGGTTTCAGGATCAAGTCTACTCATGTACTTCGATGGCCCATATATAATGACATGAATCATTTTGGAACGATTATTTATATCACAGTTGAAATAATCCAGAAATCATAAATTTCATAAACATAAAATATTATGTTCACATGAACCTTTCAAAACAACTAAATAAAGCCCTTTACAAACTCCCACTGAAATTAAGACTACATCTTAATTTCACTTATCCTACAGCTACAGTCCGCGACTCGTGCTTAGGCCTAAGGAGTGGCTTCGTTAATAGATTAGCAACGTTCTCATTCAATGAAACTTGCTGATCTACTTAACACCTCTGTCATTTATCTCACGGAATAGGTTATACCTACCCACAAGGTGTTTGGACCTCTGATGTGCAGCTAGTCTCATCTATGTTGGGAATCACATCAAGTTCAGTGATGAACTCTTCTTTCCAAACAACCTCTTTCGCCGCTACCCAAGCTGCGAAATGTTAAGCTTAAGTCATGGAGTCAGCAACAGTGCCTTGCACCGCCAGACAGACACAAGATATTATCGGACTGTGATCGGAAATCATCTTTGTCTGTTGGAAACTTGCCTTTCAGACTCTACCGACTTGTAGCACCTCACTTTTTTCGTAAATCAAGAACTTATCCTAAGTATTTTCCAAATACTTGAGGATATTCATTACGTCTATCCAGTGATACTTTGCTGGATTTGACTGGTCTTTACTTGTCTTGCTTAACATTAAAACAACATCAAAACAAGTACGTGTCATGGCATACATGATAGATCCAATTGCCGACGCATATGGAATCTCATCCATGCATTCAAGCTCAGCAGTTATCGTAGGACACTGTTTCTTGCTTAACGTAATGCCATGTGACATTGGCATAAAACCCTTCTTGGAATGCTGAAAACGTGTAGGATTTTGTCAATATAAGAATCCTGACTTTGTCCTATCAGCTCTTTTGGATCTCTATCTTTAGATCCAAAATCCAAGAACATACGTGGCTTTACCCATGTCAATCATAAAACCAACTCCCAAGCCAGTCCTTTACCGACTGCAGCATTGGGACGTTATTTCCGAGAATCAGTATGTCATCGACATACACTATGAGAAATGCAATATCGCTCCCACTTATCTATTAGCAGACGCACAGTTCCACTTCGTTCCTGTTCAAGTCAAAACCTTGACTACTTCAACAGAACAAAGATTCCAACTTCGATATGTTTGCTTCCATCCATGAATGGATCGATGAAGCTAACTTACACACAGTGTAATTTTTCGGAGTCCGGGCTCACTTTCGCTTCTGTGAATTTCGCAGGTTCGTCACTTTCAATGATCATCAGATCATGGCAATTAATCACGAGAAATCACTCTCGGATTAGTGACGGATTCATTCAGATCTGCGAACTTCAGGCTCTACAGGTGTAGATTCTACAGAAATCTGTAAATCCATCCGCTGTTCTCCCTCAACAGGTTGAGAAGCCTCCTGTATTTCTCGAATTTCTTCGAGTTATACTTTTGCTCCCACTGTTCTTCTTGGAAAGAAACTTTCCTTTTAGAAAACAGAATTCCGAGCAACCTAACTTCGTTTTCGGAATGGACGTAAAAAGTAACAAGCCTTGGTTTCCCTAGGACAACCAGCGAAGTAGCACAACTACAAATACTCAGTAAAGACAAATTTGGATCATTTCCAGTCCACATTTATGTGGTGTCTTTCAACTGATATTGGTGGAACTATTTCAGCGTAAACTTAGATATTTCTAGAGCGTTATTCTTAAAGAATATCATGGAAGATTCATGTGACTCATCTTTAATCATTTCTAATAAGATCTGATTCTTTCTCACAGAAACACCTCCAGGTTTTCAGGAGAAATGAGCTGTGAAACGACTTCACACTCATTCAGATGATCACACCATCAATGACTTAAGTATTCTCACTCGTGATATAATCCAGAGTCTCAATACTTCTGTCACTTAGATTCTATACCTCATTCAGGAACTCTTTCGACCATTTCAAAGAATTCTGACTCGTGTCTCATCAAATGAACACAGTCATACTCACTGAAGTAATCAGTAAAGATAATGAAGTACAGGAAATTTTCTCTGGCATTACTGCTCATCGGGCCACATACATGAGTATGTTCAAGGTCCAATAAGCCTTTGGGCCTTTCTCTAGCTCGGCTAAGATGGGCCCTTTGTCTTTTGGTCCAGTAAGCAGAATTCATGTCTCATAAGATATCCGATCAAATGAGCCCAAAAGTCCATAACTATGGGATTTCTGAATCCGACTCACTCTATGTGACCAAAACATTTACGCCAAGAAAAATCAGGTTTAATTCATCAGATTTAAACCAATTCGGTATTTATGTTACATTTAGGCACTCTTTGGTTTAAGATATAAAACCCATTCCTTGAATAGGGTGCTACAATTAATATTTCATTAAGATCAAAAGGACAAAACTTGTATTTTATCAAAATGAAAAACATTCAAATTCTTACAAGAAAATGAAAGACAACTCTGCTTAAAGCAGGTATATTGTAGCAATTACTTAATACAAAACCAAGCCTCAAAGGCATCTACAAGTGAAAACCCTACGGCTGAGGCAGCATCCATAGCTCCTTCCAGACATGCAGTTCCACTTGTCCCTCCTTTAACGTTCTACTGTTGCTTAGGCTCTGCATATTATAACAAATATCAGTGCCACAACCAGTATCCAATACCTATAAGGTAGAACTTGAAGTAATAACATGAATACCTGAGGAAGTAGTCTCATACATCAACTTCAACTCCTCATAATCTTCCATGAATTTAATGCAATCTCTCTTCCAATGCCCAGTCTCTTTACAGTAGCAGCACTTATCAACGTAAGAGGTATCTGACTCGGGCTCAGAAGACACACGCTTGCCATGATTCAAAATCTGGACAACTTTGTCTTCACCCTTGTCAGCATTAGGTTTAGTAAACCTTCCCTTCTCCTTTATGAGATTATACAGGGTACTCTTCATGTTTGGCTCAACTGTCTTGAGCATATCATGCAGTTCAGTCAGCGTCTTCGTTAAGCCTTTCTTGATATAGTTCCTTCTGAACTTATCATAGCTTGACGGCAGTGACTGCAGAATGATCTCAGTTGCCAATTCTTGGCTAACTGGATAATCCAGTTTCCTCAGGTTATCAATGTAACCCATCATTTTACTGACATGAGGACTCACTGGATGATCATTTGGTAGCTTGCAGCTAGTGAGAGACTTAACCAACTGGTATCTCTCCACTCTTACCTGCTCCTGAAATTTCAATTTCAGGCTGCTGATCATCTCTATTGGCGACTCCATGTTCTCATATTGCTTCAGCAAATCTGAGTCCATGGTAGCCAATATCAGACCACGCACATCTACCGCATCATTATAATGCTTACTCCAAGCATCATATACTGCATGAGAGGCATTGGACCCGATCCTCTCGGGGAGAGCTCTCTCAAGGACATAGTCCTTTCTCTCCTGCCTGAGGACTAGCCTCAGGTTCCGCGACCAAGTCAAGAAATTTGATCCGTTCAGTTTGTCCTTCTCAAGGACAGACCGGATCGAGAAAGTGTTTTGATTGTTTGTGCTAGTCATAGAGATAAATAGAGTTTTAGTTATTTAGTTCATAAAAGAGTAATCTTAATAACTTATAAGAAAACTCGCATTGCATTCAAAATTTCTTTGTTTAACCTCATAAGAATGCAATGATTCCGAGACCCATGTTCAGCTAAATCCAAAGTGGGCCACTGGCTGTCACCCAGAAGTAGCTTTACTTGGTAAGCATACACACAGCTAGTTATATCCAATAACTCTCGGTTGTGAATTGGGCCCAAGGCCCAATACACCAGATGTCTCAAGGCCCGGGACTCCCGATGGCCCAGTCAAGGAAACCAATCTCTTACAGCCAAATAATCACTAAAGTCTGGGACTCCCAATGAAATTAGTGACTATATACTACTTTACTTACGCAAAAACAGACACCTCACACTGTAAGCCATATCTGTAATTGAATAAGCGTTAAGTAGCTGACAAGATTGGGCAAGACATCCAAGCTTGATATTGGTTTTGAGGATTTTAGGTTTTCTTTCCAAAAATAGAAGATTACTATTTTGGGAAACTTACTTATTTTAGAAACTTTCTAAATTTAGAAACTTGCTAAAAATAGAAATTTCTAATATAATATTTTATTAAAGTTTTCGGTTGGGTCACAAATTATAGGCCCAATTCTTGGCCCAAGACCACAGAATTCCAATTGGCCCAATAATTTGACATAACCGAGTCGGTTCATTAATTCTGGTCCAAGACCAAATTAACTACTAAATCCAACTGGTTATTTACTAAACCAGACCAGCTCTAAATTATTTGGTCCAACCAAATCAAACTTAGACCAGCCTTCGGTTTAGGTTAAAATTCAATTTTTTTTGAATTTAAATCCGGTTTAACCAGAAATTAAATAATACCAATTGTATTAAATAATTTCCAGCAAACCGCGATTTGGGTTAACCGCTTAAACCATAATTATTCAAAGCTTTGAAACGATTTTGTCTTTTAGCTTAAAGACAAAATCATGATCTTAACAACCATAACAAATCGATTCAATTAACTCAATAAGAGATATTGACTTTTTCCAATTCGCTTCATAACATTCACAAAAGGACAAAGCAATTCAATTCGATTCAATCAAATCGATTCTCTATTATGAAACAAAGCAAAGTCAAAATTTTATTATGTCATTCTCTTACGATTGTGAAACAAAGTCAACAAGTGATATGACAATCACTAAAGACAAAAAAAAAACGATTTTGTCATTTTTCCAATTAAACAATCGATTCATGCTTATGAACAAACCAATCAAAACCGATTTTGATCATTGACAAACACTAAACGTCAAAACGATTTTGACCTTCACCAAATCGAAGCATAAGGAATCTTTGCGTTTGAATTTCCAAAACAAAACAAACCTAACACGTTTCTTATGCATCCGAACAATCAAACTTAACAAATCAATTTGATAATTATCGTTTCAAGCAATTATACGATTGATACAAGCGATTTCATATTAGGGTTTTACAAGTTCTAATCAAATTTCTTAAGCCAAATTCGATTCTTAACATTAAAACAACCTAAATATGATCCAAACAGCAAAAACCTAACGACCTGGCTCTGATACCACTGTAGGATTATGTGTGTTCATGGTGTAATTGTCAGGTTACATCCTAGCACATAATCATCTAGGATCTAGGTGATTTGCAGTTGAATCATAAACAGATCAGATTCATTACCTTGTGATTGCAGCGGATTGATCAAAGGAATGAAGAGATCTGCAAGAGCTGATAGAAACCGGCTCCTCCTAGGTATCCACACGCTTACAAGCTACTGGATCAGGCTGCTAGACCAAGCTGGAATCAACAGAGAGAGAGAGGACGGCTAGACTTGAAAATCGCAGACTTATGGTCTCAATGGCGCCTCCTCTTCCCTTATATGGGCCCAAGGAATTAACCTAATGGCCTATTGGGATTTTGGGCCCAAGACACAAATCAGACAAAAGCCTGTATTTTGTCTGGCCCAATTCTCTGTACAAATACAGTAAATGCCTTGCATCTTACCGTATTAATTCCTTGTTAACTTTCCCGTTAGCTATGGTGTGTGACCCTTAGGGATCATACAATACTGGTAATAAGTCCTAAACTTATAGATCAAGAGCGGACTCTAGCAAGTCGTCATGATCACCCAGTATTTATGACTTATGTCTGATCTCGACACTTATCATACTTTCTAGAGATAGTACGGTAGATTTCAGGACATTCCCAACATATACTTCTTAAAGAATCTTTCCAGGATAGTCTGCAACACAAAGGTTAAACTATGATTGCCAGAAATAAAATCACTATAAAAAAATAAACCTATTGAGAGAAAGAACTAAGATTACATACCAAACTTTTTTTACATTTGTATGGAATAAGAGGCTTGAAAAATCGTGGGTTATTCATCTTGTTCTCTATTTTGAGAAGCTATTATGTCTTCATATAAATCCAAAATCATTACATGCATTTACCAAAAACAATATGAATTAGACATGATCTAAAAATAGAGAAGTATTTTTAAGTTGACTAAACCCTAAAGTCTACTTAAAAATTCAAACTTGATACCGATAATAAGAATCGATGAGTTGTTGTTCATTGTTCTTTGACAATCGGTTTATCTCTATATTGTTCTGAATTCCATCGATACAAATCCTAATTTAAAATATCGTTCTACATAAAAATCCAGGGTTACCTTGTTGAATGAGTTGTTAATTAACAACGATTCTCCGACTATATCCTCAATATATTTTGCCTATCAAGATTGAACATCTATTTCTCGTCGATCGCCTGTGCACTTTACAGATTTTTGGAATGTATCGAATGACTAAAATAAATTGGAATCATTTCATCTTCATTAATCCTACAATGGGCCTTAGTTATTTGGGCTTTAATAGTATTAAAATTTTGAGATTATGTTATTACTATATTAGCCCAAATGCAACCTTAGATTAAAAATAACTAAGGCTTCTCTATAACCCCTGTTCTAAAAGTCACCGCCGAGGGACGATTAAACGCCGGGAAGTCGCTCGTCGGGGTGGATCCGCCGCGCTTAGGCTCTAATCGGCCAAAAAGTCGGAGTTAAAAAAAAACTCAGTTTTAACGAAGTTTTTACTTGTTTTAGCTCTTAAAATTAAACAATCCTTCATAGATCTATCATTATTTAGTGTAGATTTAAGATATATGAAAGAAATCAGAAAGAAAAACGCAAAAAAGCGCAGCCACCATGGTTTCATGAGCTAGGGTTACATGTCGAATGAGGAAGGTGAAGTGTAAAAGTCTTTTTTACCCTTCATTAATGTTAAATATTGAAAATGACCAAAAATGCGCACAGGAGACTCGACCACGAGTATGTCACGTTTAGAGAAAGTGTATGATCCACTGGGACAACTCATTTATTTGGCAATATGTCATACGTTATTTAATACATCTAAGTAAAATCTACACAAAAGTCTAAAATTCCGCCCCCCGTAGCTCCCGCTTAATCCCCAATTATTTTGCTAGGCGCTAGGCCCAACCCAACCGCCCGACTAACGCCTAACGCGTTTTCGAACATTGTCTATAACTAAGGCTTCTCTATTTAGGCTAAGTTCGTCTATTTGAAGTATTGTAAATTATTAGGCTAATTTAATTTCAAATATTAACATATAGCAGCATAATCATTCAATTCACCAAAATAAATCAATTATTGATAGAAGGCATTCTCAAATGAGTAAAATAGAAATGAAATGTATATAACAACATAAAACCAAACCAAAACATTGTTTAAAAAACACCAAAATTATCTGATAATAAATAAATGAATCCGAAAAATCACTAATCATCAATCTTCTTAATTTTGATAGTCTTCATGCACTTCTCTTTAGTAGTCGAGTTGATATCAGCCAAATCTACTTCAGTTTTGGGCTTGGACAATGGAGTTGAACACACATCAGGATTTTCTTGACAGTTAATATCAATGATACCTGAAAATATTATTATACAAATCTTATAAGAATCTATTCAATGGAATACTATAATTTACCATTGTATAATAATTATTTTTTCAAAAAAAATGTACTTGTTCACTGGAAATAGCCGAATCAAATGGATTAAGAGGCTATGATCCTTCCTCGATCTTGAGTACTTCATCAATAGACCAAGTTTTTTCAATCTTATAGATTTCTGATCCGTAAAAAACATTGTCCTTGTTTACCAACACTCCAAACTGAAAAGTTTTTCCAACTAAACCCTTTATAGCATCAGACAGTATCGTTGGATCTTCCATCTGTAATACCACGAAGTAAAAAAATGATCTTAAAGTTTAAATGAATTTGTGTAATGGGATACGAAGGATATGATGTTAAATAACCTCATCCAACGATCCATCTAGCAGTATTTCGGCCGATATCCCAATAAGTTTCTCAACAACGGTATCAAGTAGCATGAACTTATGTCTATTGTTTCATCTCTCACAATAAGATGCAACTTGAACCTGGATAGGATAAATATTGTTAGTTTATTCAAAATATAGAAACATTTTGCTAGAAAAGCTATGAGAAAGAGAACATACTTGGATGAAACGTCTCTTACATTTTCCTTGCATGAGTCACAACATAACAAATCTTTATCTTTGACTGATTTTATTTTATGACCTTTTTATTGCTGTTGATTCAGAAAATCAAACAATAATGAATTTGTTTAAATCGATTAGTAATTTAGGGACTTGGATATAAGATTAAACTAGAATCAGAAAGCAGAAACGGTTAGACTAGAAAATCTAGTCTTATTAAGAATATGAGCCAGAATCGATCAGAATCGCTAGCTCTTTAGGGTTTTTGTGAGTGCAAAGTATTAGAATTTTGACTTGGACTTTTCTTGCGCAGGGGAATGATATTTATAACAAAGGATCTAGGGTTTTGTCCCTAGATTCTCTCTGATATTATTTACATAATAATAATCGGAATATTTCCTAAAATATTCTCTCTTGTCTTTTCCAAGATAAATGTCAATTTAACATTTATCTCTTCCTTTTTTCGCAGGTCATCGGGACGTAATTGAGCCGCGTTTGGATCCGAGCCGAGCTCCCTTGCCATTGTTGTGATTTCTCTTCTCTGTGGCCAAAAATTCGTTGGACATCTTTGTTATTGGGCTGGGCCTTAGAGGGTTGCTAATCCCACCTCCAACAGTAAGCCCCCCCCAGTTCGTCGCACCGGGTGGTGCCCAGGTCGGCGGATTTTTTTTTTCTTGGTCCGGTTTAATGACCTCGTCAGCGTACGGTTGCCTCAGAATTTATTGTCTTTACTCGAAAATTGTTTCGGATCTTCGATCATTAACTGCGCCTCGGATTCTTCCAGTGAATGATCTCCACGTGGCAGGAATGTCGTGTCATCTTAACTCTGCGTTGGTAACCGTCGCGTCGCTTCAAAAACAATTGTCCTTTCGCTATAAATATGACTCCCCTTCTTTTCATTTCCGTCATCTTCATCCTTTTCCTTCTCCTTAGTGGTTTCTGATTTTTCTTCCTCCTCTTCTTTTTTGCTTACTCTTTCTTTCGAGAAAATGGTGGTGAATCTCTCGTTCTTTCGTTGTTCCAGGTTATGTCGTCCTCCTGATCACTGCGTGCCCGGTCTTGTCGATGAGCTTATGCTTTTTTGCTAAAGGGTAGTTTGTCGGTTTCTGGATTTATGCCGATGGTTACCTCCATTTACCGCCCTTCCAAACTTAAGGGCGACGTTCAGATCCTTCGTTTGGATCGATCTGATGCGTCGTTGATTTCAGGAACGTGCTCTGGTCTGCTCCTCCCCGGGTCAGTTGCCAACCGCGTAAGAAACTCCCCTTCTTTTCTTTTTTGCTTTCATTAAAAAATCTTTTTAGCTCGGCTTTCCTTACTTCCAGTTTATACGCACTTTTTGTAGAGCAACTGATGGTATGTCGGAGTAGGCCTGTCCCGGAGAATGCGGGCAGATTATTTCTTCGGGAATCTATCTTCGCAGGACTCCATCGGTGGCGAGATGAGAGTTCGTCGGAGTGGCGAGGTTGTCATATCAGAATCTTTGCTTGCCCCAGCTAGATCCTCTATCCGACTTCCGCCTAGCTCATGATCTCATTTGTGTAGCCGTCAATCAGGGACGAGCCTTACAAACGATGGGCGATAAAATCGTCTTTCAAGAAAGGTCCTCGGCGGTGAGATGACTGCTATCTGAAGGATTGTTTGCATTTATTTTCAGCAGAACGTTGGTGCTGGCGGCCTTCCTTTAACAGTTTCTTTCTCATTGGCGACCTTGCTGGGAGAAGACGATGCAACCGCCTTAGTTAAAAGCAGTTCGGTTTCTGGCGGGAGTGGCCGAACTCGGACGGAAATCGTCTTTCAAGAAATTTGTTTTTAGTTTTTCTTCTTTTTATATGTAGCCCGAGTTGTAATAATACTCTTTTTGAGGATAAATAAAATGAAGAGATTTCTTTCATTGCATCCGGTATCATTTACTTTGACTCGTACTTTTTAATCTTTATGCGATGTGGTCGGGTGATTCCTTCGATTTGCATCATTTGCGGGTTGTGCCTTGGCGAAGTTGTGATGTTAGATGTGGTCGAGTTATTCCTTCGATTCGTATCATTTGGCCGAGCTGTGCCTCGGCGAAGTTGTGGTTTTTTGACGTGATCGAGTAATTCCTTCGATTCGTTATCGTTTTTGCTGGGCTATGCCTCCGCGAAGTTGTTTTTGTTCGATGTGATCGAGTAATGCCTTTGATTCGTATCGTCCGACCGGGCTATGCCTCGGCGAAATTATTTGTGTTTTATGTGATCAAGTAATGCCTTCGATTCGTATCGTTTTACCAGGCTATGCCTCGGCGAAGTCGTTTGTGTTCGATGTAATCGAGTAATGCTTTCGATTCGTATCGTCCGTCCGGGCTATGCCTCGGCGAAATTATTTGTGTTTGATGTGATCGATTAATGCCTTTGATTCGTATCATTTGATCGGGCAATGCCTCGGCGAATTGTAACCTTCATGTGAGCAATTTTTTCGGAGTCAATTCTGATTGCTGCGAAAGAAGGGGGTTATCGAAGTGTGCTTTGGTGACCGTTTTGCGATATGATTGGCGATGAACGCCGGCATCATATCACGGATATCACCTAGTTTGATGTCGATTGTGCGAATCAGGTCGGCTTATTTGTCGCGACTTGAACTTAGGCGAGCGGGGGCGGTCCCGACTTAAGATTTGATCAGTGCCGACTTTGAGTTGTGATTTTCGCACGTGTGATGACGGCATGGGTTATTTCACCACGGCACTCGTGGAGTGCGTTCGAATTTGCTTGTATGGCTGAGACGCTGATATATCTTTTGCAAGATGTAAATTTTTTTGAAGTATAGCTGAATCCTGAAAGGACTGCCTACGTACCCTGTAAATAGGGATCAAGCCATTCTTAGTTCGGTTTACATGAATTGTGGCTCGATGAGCTCTCCTTTTTTTGTGACCGGAAATCTAGTACACAAATCTTTTAAGGTGCATTGAGTTCCATGAGAATTCGACGGGTGTTCCGTCTAGCTCAGAGAGCTCGTAAAGTCCAGGTTCGACGACCTTCGATATTATATAGGGTCCTTCCCAACGTATGCCAATCTTTCCAGCGTTCTTTTCTTTGGTTCCTTGGTGGACTTCTCGCAAAACGAGGTCGCCTTCTTTCAAATGTTGTCCCTTAGTTTTCTTGTTGTAATACCGAGTTGCGAGGTGCTGGTAGTTTTGGATTCTTAAGAGGGCCTCGTCCATTTGCTCTTCGAGCGTGTCAAGGTTATCGAGGAGCATCTTGTTATTAAGTTACGGGTTCCGAACAAGCATGGATCTCCGAACCGTTGGCAAGCTTATATCGGCCGGTGACCTGGCCTCTACTCCGAGCTAAGAAAAATGGAGTTTGGTTTGATGGTCTTCGCGGGGTGGTTTGATGTGACCACAAAACTCCGTCTAACTCATCGGCCCAATTTCCTTTCTGCTCGTCGAGTCGCTTTTTTAGACCAGCGATGATGGTTTTATTTGTGGCCTCTGCTTGGCCGTTTCTTTGCGGATAGTAGGGCGTCGATCTGCTGAGCCAAATATTCCATTTGTTGCAGAATTAGCTAAGCAAGATCGATGTGAATTGTTTCCCGTTATCTGTAACGATCTCGTAAAGAATTCCGTGCCTGCAAATGATGTATTTCCACAGGAAGCTGACGACGTCCCGAGCTTTTACTTTTTTGTAAGCTTTAGCTTTCACCCATTTGGTGAAGTAATCTGTTAGGATTAGGATGTGTTCGTTATGTTTGGATTTGTGCATTGGTCCGACTATGTCCATTGCCCATCGTATGCATGGGTATGGAGCCGCGTTTGGATCCGAGCCGAGCTCCCTCGCCATTGTTGGGCTTTCTCTTCTCCGTGGCCGAAACTCCGTTGGACATCTTTGTTATTGGCCCGGGCCATAGAGGGGTGTTAATCCCACCTCCAACAATTTCATTTGGCAAAATTAAAATTATACCAAGCATAATTTGTATCATTAGCATATATGGTGCCTTTAACCCTGGATTTTCCTTCCTTGAACCATTACAGTACCCATAATTTAAACATAAGTCAAAAATAAATGTAAAAATAGAATGCAGCTAATTAAAACAGAATATGGGTAATGCATATAATGCTCACCTCGTTAGCCATAAGTACTTCTGATAGGCAAAGTTCAAGAAACTCTATCCACTAACTCTGTCCACTGTTCTGGTTTGTGTTTTTTTCCTCTTGACCACCGCATCTCCTTGTTCACATATAGCGAGAGCAAGACCATCATTGGGTAGCCTAAAAAATAAAAGAGTTTTGTATTCGATATATTTACAGAAACATTGTAATTGTGTAGTAAAAATGACCTTTCTAAACTTACATTGACATAAATTCTTCATCTTCCGGACAAGTTGGGTTTATAATCACTTTAGAAGCATCAAATGCATTTGTGATTTGAAGTTCTCCTAAATGTCAGATAAGCATTTGTTATATCGGTCATTTCTATATTGATAAAATAGTATGATTCTTCAAATCGTTTTAATCAAAAGCGTTGAAAATGGTTACAAACCTTTATTTGTGTTCATTTTTGCAAATCGGATCATACAAATCAATATTTTACCATTGGTTTCTTCACATGCACTAAAAACTTGTTCAGCAAACTTCCCCCCAAAGACAGCATGCCAATCTTTGATCACTATCAAAACAACGCATTAGTCCAATTAAATTATATTCTTGAAATCCATAAATAGGTAACAATCAGAACTTACTCCGTATTTCTCAAAGTAAATTCAATTTTTTTCCTTTCTTTACCAGCTACTTGAACAGTATCCATACCTCCAATGTCCAAAATTTGGCCAATAACATCTAATAACAACAATAAAATAAGAAAAACAAATAAATAAAACAATATAGATGTTTTGATATTGATAGATCCGTTAGGGTTTACGTGTTATACTTACCAACCAAATGATGTGTTTTTAAACTCCCATTGGAAATGGATTCAAAACTTGCCAATGACAAAAAACTATCATCCAACTTGAGTTCAGATCGAGTAAGAGTTGTATTACTCAAGAAAGACATTTTGTAGACATGGTCGGTTGGTCTATATTGGCCAGATGCAGGTGTTACTAGAAAATTCTCAATAACCCTCTATTATCCAATGGGTAGATGTCTTTGTACACGCATCAAAAACTGTTTTTTTTTGCATGAAACATGAATTTTGACACTCTACAATGTTGAGTTTAAGAAATCGTTACCAAACCATCAAAGTTAAATGGGTAAAAACAATAACATAAACAATTCCCTTACCGTTTTGTCATCCAACACGAGTTATAATGACTCTCCACTAACAGCTTTGTATTGCATCCAGGAGTGAAGGACTTTCACTTGAACTCGCCATGAGGTTTTGAAGAGTTTGACATCTCTGAGATATGTGACATTTTTTATAGAGCTCATTTTATGTTTCTTAGAGAAGAACACAGTTAAGAAAAATGAGATAAGAAAGAATATGAAGCTTTTGGTGATCGATGTTCGTATTTATAGATTATTTTCTAGGTCAAGATTTTTTGTTAGAATATTATTGGCATATTCGAATTGAATTTTAAACTCTAAATATCTTTGATTGATATTGAATATTATTGTAACTGGTTTTAAAAACCTTTTGAATTTGAATTTATTATCTAGAGTAATAAGCAAAATATATTGAGATTCCTAATCTGTTATATGATAGATATCGAAAGATTTAATGCAGAATATTCTTTTTAATCTGAATCTATGTAAATTAATTGGACGGCTAGATTCAAATATTAAAAATGAATGGCGAAGATTAAAAAATAGGCGCTAAATAGATACCAAATTTAGGATCCGCGCTATTATCCTTATATTATATGTAAGTAAGAAATTAAATTAAAATATTTAATGGACGGTTAGATTCTAGGAAAATAGACGTCCACGATTAAAAAAAGGATTTGTGATAGTGATACCATAAAATCCGACCCGGATCCGCGTGTTTCGTCTGACCAAATTTTGAATATCCCAATATTATCCTTAATAATAAAAAATCTCTAATAATTTCGATAGCAATTTTCGTAATATAACACGATGTTAAATTGTCATTTTTCTAAATGCTCCGCTGCTTTTATAGTATAGTATAGATTATTACTATGATTTATCAGCCTGGGATTCAAGTGTATTGATGATATTTAGTAAATTCATGTACTAATAATGGCTATACACGAATGCACCACTAAAATTTCTTTTCTTTTTTTTTGTTATAATTCTTGTAAAGACAACAAACTATTAAATCTTTCCTTTTTTACTAAAAAGGATATATTGTCAAATCAATTTCGTTAATTGGAATTTGATGTTCAATAGGTCATATACAGTATTCTAAAAAGTGGTTTAGGCGGCCGTCTAGGTGGGGCTTAAGCGTTAGGCGGTCTTTGATCGTGGCGATTTTTTCCTAGACATTAGAATTAAGCGTTTGTGTTATTAAGCGGATTTAAACGGTTCTAGACGGTGCTAGGCGGGGTTAGGCGGTTCTAGGCGGACCTATGCGGGCCTAGACGGTTCTAGACGGCTATACACAATCTTTAACCAATTATCATTTGATTTTTAAGTTTCATGTTTGTTTCGGTGTAATTTTAAAATTTTATTACATATAACTAAATTTATAAGTTCTTAGTTTATAAATTAATGGTTATTAATAAAAAATGTTGTACATTTAACAGATTTACTAGCAAATGTCGTGTGCTAATAAATTTAACTAATATTTTTTGTTATTTCAATGTATTTTGAGTTTTAAATCTATTTTGAGACTAAGAATATTTGAACTATATAATATATATTTTATAATATATCTAATATATATCGTTTTCTTTTATAAATACATATACCGCCTAAAATCGCCTAGGTCCAGTGGCGGAGCCAGGAATATTTTTTATCGGAGGGATAAATTACTAAATAAAATTTGTTATGCTATTTTTTGTATCAATATAAATTATATAAATATTTTTTATATTACATAAATTAATGAATTGTTAATATTAAAATACAAGAAAATATTTATATTATTTATTTTGATTTATCACATATCTTTAGTATTTTGTCACAAATACATATATTTTTTTGTTAATTCCAAGCAAAATAAGCTTAGTATATAAATATAGTGAAGAAATGAATTTAAAAAATATATATATATATATATATATATATTCTCAAAACTAATTAACCATCGAAAGATACTCTAAAAAGGTTAATGAGCCAACTTTATAAGTAAAAAGATATGGAAAGTAAAAGTGCAATGAATATTCTGTCATATAAATATATGTGTAAATGGATAGAGCAAAAATGGGAAATGGATTTATTAATGGTTTCAATTAGTGAAAAAAAAAATTTAAGATGCCTGACTCGAACCAGCAACGACGGGGGCAAAAAGAAATTTTCAACGGGGGCATCTACCAATTAGTCCAACTAATATTCAGTTATTTGGTTAACAAAATTAATCAATATCTAAATCGACCGGGGGCAGCTGCCCCCCTTCCCATCAACATAGATCCGCCAGTGCCTAGGCCCCGACTGGTCCTATATATAAATGCAAACACATTTAACATCATAAACACAAATCAGAGAAAGATGATATAATAATCACGTCAAATAACTAAGTAAGAATCATAATTAATTTCTCTGATAATGGACAGGTTACCTGGGCACCTAGTGGACAATATTCTCTTCAGGATATATCTCAAAGCTCTGGCTATGGTGTGTTGCACAAAGATATCCCTCCAGTCCCATACAAACTTATTTCAGATTGAATCCAGTTTGCTTTATACCTCCGCTTACGGCTCAAAATCCTTACGCTATACCACCACCCCCACGATGGTTCTAGGTCACTGAAAACCAAAAATATCTTAATGGAGTGTCAGATTTTGGGATGTTTTTCGGAGTAACACCCGTCCCTTCGGATCCAAGTCAACGACTCTTTGACTCCACAAGTCATAGTCCACAAACGCGAACCAAGTCATAAACCGGAACCAACACTTAAATAATTAAAAAGGGTTTACTTTATTGAAATGGAAAACCGAATCTTACACGAAAACCGAACCAACTAAAATAGCTTAATCGTGAAATGAAAGAAAACGCATAAGTCTTAGCAAATTAAAAGACGAGAATAAAAGAAGGAATTCCGCTTCCCAAACAAAGCACCACACCGTCCATCTACGCCTGCAACGCTCCAGGGTTACCTGCAAAACAATCAATGTGAGAGGCCTGAGTAATTGGTTCAACACCAATACCCAGTGAGGACGAATTCTAGGAATACCGCTATCTCTACTTTAAACTAGCACAACATCAAGAAAGAGCCAAGGTTAATAACACCTTGCACCCACGCCCGAAGGCACAAACAATACTACGCCTACTCGTGCATACACACTCATGAACCCCTCCCAGCCCGAAGGCCCACACAACCGGCTCATCCGGTATTTCCTCGTCGGTCCGTCGGCCAGTACACTTGGGGGGCTCGCCAAAACCTCCCTTCCGACGATACAAGGGTCGCGTACTAAAACTCGATATACGCGAGCCGCCAAGAAATACCCTTTTGGGGGACCTAAACAGTTCTATCAAGCATAGCCTTCACACACAAGCAACGTTTTCAGTTCAAATGATAACCTAATGTCTAGGTTCCATTTTCGGTTTAAGCGACAACCTATATTCTAGGTTCTCATCCATCACATCAACGCAAATCATCCGCTAGAACTACACTATCTAGGAAAGACACTATTAAGCGAGGATTCTATTCTCAACATTGTAGTAGAATAAAGGAAAGATCACGTTCGGTCCTCACCTTAGTCTAGATCTGACGAACGGGAAGTAGATCTGGGATTCCTGCACACAGTTCTAGAGTTTTAGACGGTAGATCTAAAGAAACAGAACGGATATAGGGTTTTAGCCAACAGATCTGGACGAAGAAGATACGGTTCAGATCTACAACTTCTATCCATCAAAAGCATAGATTTGAAGGAGATCTGAGTGAGAGAGAGACGAAAAGGAAGATACGGTTCAGATCTACAACTTCTACGGATCAGATCTGATCTAGAAGCATAGATCTGAAGCAGATCTGGGGTTTAGAAGAGGAGAACGGAGTAGATCTGAGCTCCGGGAAATCTCACCTTAAGAACGCGAAGAACAGATGGCTCTACACTCAAACGAATCGAGAAGACGGCGACTCGGGGTGCGAGATCGGAAGCGGGTGATCTCCGGCGGCTCGCGGTGGCTCCGGGGATCGGCGCGGCGGCGGTCCGGCGATCGGCGGCTGCTCCGGCGGTGGTCCGGCCGGCGGCGGTCGGTCTCCGACGATCGGCGGTCGGCGGCTCCGGGCTGGTCGGTGGTGGCTGGCTGGCTCGGGGCTCGGGCAGAACTTCGTTGCTTTGGGAAAAATGCAGAAATGAGAGGGGTGCTCCTCTTTTTATAGGGGATTCTGCTAGGGCTTCCAGATCTGACGGGTTGGGCCTTGGGCCTCTGGCCCATTCCTTCCTTTTCTTTGGGCTTAAGCAAAGGGTTTGGGCTTCTCCTCTTATTTCTTTGGGCCCAAGTAATGGGCCAGGATTTGGGCCATTACATCTTCACTGGCTAAGAAACGACGTAAGCACGAAACATAGAAAACATGACGGATCCCGATCGAATTCTTCCAGGGATCGATAATAGCGTTTTTGAACATGAAACTGATTTTATATTTTTCTCTGTTTTATTTCACTATGTGATTATGTTTAAAATTTTGAAAGTTACTATTAATCAGTTTGCTCAGAATCACTCAAAGTTTGAGTCTCAAACAATGATCAGAAGCTTCAACATCATAATAGCCATGTTTTCATAATGTGTCTTTCTTCTGATAGCTATAACAGTGTATAATTATTCCTTGTATTAGATTGAATAAAATGATAAATACGTTATACCATGCCTTTATGAGAAACTCAATGTATAAAGAACAACTTTTCTTTATTGATTTAGAAACTCTCTCAAAACTAAATCTCTTTTAAGATTGTCACAACTCAACAACCTTAATTCTCTTAATTCCATTCTCTCCATAACCTCTTATTTATATAGGTTTTAGACTCCTTCCTAAACCTAATGAGAAAAGGAAATAGATAACCCATATTCCTAATAGGAAAATCTCCTAAACAACTTAATAGAAGATTTCCTTTTTACTTCAAACCTTGAAGCTTATCCAACAATCTCCCTCTTAAGCTTCAACTCAAGCTTAGATAGATTTTGAACTCCTATGAGACTTCTCATCTCTTTGAACTTGATTCTTGCCAACACCTTTGCCAAGATATCTGCCTTTTGTTCCACTCCTGGTACATGCTCCATATCATCTGGATTAATGTTGTGGCTGCTATCACTGTATCCCACAAGCCTTTTAGCTGTGTTACGTTTGAACTTCAGACCATAACTGATTGTTCCTCTTAGATACCTTAGGATCTGCTTTATCACCTCTCCATGTGATTTCCTTGGGCTCTGCATATATCTGCTAGCAACTCCTACTGAGAATGCTAAGTCTGGTCTTGTATGCAGAAGGTATCTTAGGCATCCAATGTTTCTTCTGTAAGTAGTTGGATATATCTCTTCTTCCTTTAAGGCTTTAGAGACCTTCAATCCGAATTCCATAGGAATTTGTGTTGGATTACATCCTAATAATCCGACTTCCTTTAGGATTCTTTGAGCATAACCCTCTTTCTTAAGCTCAATTCCATCTTCTCTGTGATACACAGAAGATTCCTTTGTGCATCTCTCGAATCTCATCTCCTTTAGGATCTGATCTAGCTTAGTGTTCCAAGCCCTTGGCTTATTGTTTGAGAGTAGCATCATCTCACTCTCAACTGAAACTTGATATAGAACATAATCATTGAGGTAACTGGCTCTACTCACCGTTCTTGTAGATCTCTTTAGAGGCTGTTCTTGTTGAACTTCTTCCTCTACAACAGTTCCCTTGTTCAACGTCACCTTGCTCGTGATTGTTGAACCATTGATCATCCAAAGCATCGTTCCTTTCATGCTCTATTTCTTGATCATGCATGACTACTACAGGACCCTCTCCTGCATCTACAACAGTTCCCCATCTCATATGAAACATCCCTTGACTCATACTCGAATCTCTCATTGTTTCATTCCAGTTACATCATGCTTTCTCATCAAAGATCACATCTCTGCTTACCACAACCCTTCTTGTTGTGTGACCTAATCTCGCCTGCAATCTCCAATTCTCTTCATCCAAATTGGCTTGCAAACATACAGGTTTCTCAATCTTAAGACTACTCTTGTAAAGCCTGTTTTGAGACCTAATGAATTTAGCTATTAATCTTCCCATTGGATCGTGTAGAGTCAAGTAATTCATCCTCATTCTGACATCACAACCAGCTTCTGTGTCCTGTCCTAAACTCAAGATGTTACTCTTTAATTCAGGAATGTAGTAGATGTCTGTAACAAGTTGTTGCTCTTTTGTTTTGCTTTGAAATAGGATGGATCCCTTTCCACCAATTTCTATGCAAGATCCATCTCCAAACGTCACCTTTCCTTTGATGTTTTCATTAAGTTCAGAGAAATAATGCTTGTTACATGTCATGTGATTACTTGCTCCATTGTCTAAGTACCATAGACCTTCTTCTCCATTCTCAGATTCATACTTCTTTGGTATGATACTTTCTTCATTCAGAAACACAATCTCATGCATATAAAGTGATTGATCAACAACTTCTGTGTCAACTTTATTTGCTTCTTCAGTCTCTTGGAACCTATCAGGGCAGCTGGATGCATAATGGCCATACTTATCACACCTGAAACAGATGATCTTAGAAAGATCCTTATCCTTCTTTCCTTGCGGGTTAGACAGACTTTCTTGTTGTGTAACACGTCCTCTGCCTCTCCCTCTTGAGTTATGTGTGAGTGAGAGAGAGACGAAAAGGAAGATTTGGTTCAGATCTACAACTTCTACGGATCATATCTGATCTAGAAGCATAGATCTGAAGCAGATCAAGGGTTTAAAACAGGAGAACGGAGTAGATCTGAGGTCCGGGAAATCTCACCTTAAGAACGCGAAGAACGGATGGCTCTACACTCAAACGAATTGAGAAGACGGCGACTCGGGGTGCGAGATCGGAAGCGGACAATCTCCGGCGACTTTTCTGGCGGCTCGCGGTGGCTCCGGAAATCCGCTGATCGGCGGTGGTCCGGCGGCGGTCGGTCTCCGGCGATCGGCGGTCGGCGGCTCTGGGCTATTCGGCAGTGGCTGGCTGGCTCGGGGCTCGGGCAGAACTTCGTTGCTTCGAGAAATGTGCTGAAATGAGAGGGGTGCTCCTCTTTTTATAGGGGATTCTGCTAGGGCTTCCAGATCTGACGGGTTGGGCCTTGGGCCTCTGGCCCATTCCTTCCTTTTCTTTGGGCTCAAGCAAAGGGTTTTGGGCTTCTCCTCTTATTTCTTTGGGCCCAAGTAATGGGCCAGGATTTGGGTCATTACAATTCTCCCCCACCAAAGGTGAATTCGTCCCCGAATTCGTCTTGTTACTAGGTTCCGAAAACAACTCTGGATGGCTCAGCTTGAAAGGTTGCTCGGGTTCCCAAACATCATCTTGAATTCCGTCTCTCTCATAACGAACCAAGACCATCTTGGTCTTCTTCTCGTTGAAATCCGATTCTCGGCGATCCACCACTTGGACCGGCTTACTCGTTACTGACTAGTTACGGTTGACATCTGATGGCGGCTCAGGTAGGATCAGTTCCGGTTCACGAACAACCTTCCACAAAACAGACACATGGAACACATTGTAAAAATCCGACAGCTCCTGAGGTAACTCTAACTTATACGCCACCCCACCAACTCTCTCGATTATCATGAACGGTCTCATATATCTTGGCCTCAACTTTTTCAGCTTGCGGTTGGGATCGTTTCCCCGGAACGTCCTCATCTTAAGGTACACCGCATCTCCCACTGCGAACTCCAAATCCTTACGACGCTTATCCGCATAACTCTTTTGATGGTCATGGGCCTGCTTTAATCTTTCCTTGAGTAATTCCACTTGCTCAACTGTTTCTTGAATCATCTCCGGCTCCAGATCACGCCTCTCCCCCACCTCGGTCCAACATAAGGGAGTCCTGCAAGGTCGTCCATATAGAGCCCCATATGGCGACATCCCTATGCTTTGGTGATGATTGTTGTTGTAGGCAAACTCGACCAAGGGCAGGAACTTGACCCATTTGTCTTCCCAATTCAATACACATGCCCGAAGCATATCCTCCAATGTTTGGATGATCCGCTCAGACTGTCCATCGGTCTGCGGATGGTATGCCGTACTGAGAAGTACCTTCGTACCCATTGCTTTTTGAAAAGCCTGCCAGAAGATAGAGGTGAACTTAGGATCTCTGTCCGACACAATGCTGACCGGTGCTCCGTGCAGCTTCACAATGCACTCGACATACTTCCGAGAAAGGGTCTCAGTCCCGTCTGTCTTCTTAATTACGAGGAAGTGTGAAGACTTGGTGAGTCGGTCCACGATTACCCAAATCGCATCCTTCCTTCCGGTCGTCCTTGGTAATCCGGTGACAAAATCCATGGTTACCATATCCCATTTCCACTCTGGTATAGACAACCCCTGAAGCAATCCGCTAGGGACCCTCTTTTCCGCCTTGACTTGCTGGCAGTTCTGACACTGCGAGACCCACTTTACTACATCTCTTTTCATGCCCTCCCAATGGTAGTACTGTTTCAGATTCCGATACATCTTGTGGTTCCCTGGGTGTATCAAAAACTGAGACTAGTGAGCTTGCTTTAGGATCCTCCTCCTCAACTCATGATCCTTAGGCACACACACTCGGTTCTTGAACATGATCATCCCGTTGGCTGAGGTGCGGTACCCTGTCACCTCCTTTTCAATCATTGCACGCAATGTTTCGTCCTTGGGTTGTGCCTCCCTAATCCTTCCCAACAAGTCGGCCTGCTCAAACACTTCTAGTCGGGCGGCGCTTTCCTCAACCGTGGTAGCGCACAGCCGTAGTTCTGCCAGGGTTGCCGATAGCTCTTGTACTTCCTTGTTCTCTTACACGACGATATTTCTTCTTCTTAGAGCATCAGCTACCAGGTTGGCCTTCCCATGGTGATACTCGATCTCCAGATCGTAGTCAGCTAGCAGCTCCATCCATCGGCTCTGTCTCAGATTCAGCTCTCCTTGAGTGAAGACGTACTTCAAGCTCTTGTGGTCTGTGAATATCTGCACCTTCTCTCCGTACAGATACACACGCCATATCTTTAAAGCGAAAACCACTGCTGCTAGTTCCAGGTCATGGGTGGGGTAATTAACCTCGTGCTTCCTCAACTGCCTCGATGCATAGGCGATCACCCTTCCTTCTTGCATCAAGACACACCCAAGTCCAAATCCGTATGCGTCCGTATAGACTACATACGGTATTCCTGGCCGTGGTAGTACTAACACTGGAGTTTCTGTCAACTGTTCCTTTAGTTGCTCAAATCTCCGGACGTACTTGTCCGTCCATTCAAACTTGACGTCCTTACCGGTCAGGATCGTCAGAGGTTTAGCGATGCTGGCAAATCCTTCCACAAACTTCCTATAGTACCCTGCCAATCCCAAGAAACTGCGAACGTCGGTAGCATTCTCCGGCTTTGCCCAGTTGGTGATTGAAGTGATATTTTCCGGATCTACTGCTACATTGGACTCCGAGATCACGTGGACAAGGAATCTAACCTCCCTTTGCCAAAAACTACACTTACTGAGCTTGGCGAACAACTGCTGCTTCCTAAGATTCTCTAGGACGATCATGAGGTGTCCCTCGTGCTCCTCCTTACTCCTCGAGTAGACCAGGATATCGTCAATGAATACAATAACACACTTGTCCAAGTACTCTCGGAAGACGTCATTCATCATCTTTATGAAGGCTGTTGGCGCGTTGGTTAGCCCAAACGGCATTACCACGAACTCGTAGTGTCCATAACGGGTTTGGAATGCCGTCTTCCTGATGTCCTCTTCTGCTATACGGATCTGATGGTAACCTGAGGCAAGATCAATCTTCGAGAACCATGAGGCTCCATGCAGCTGGTCCAACAGCTCATCGATTCTAGGCAACGGGTACTTGTTCTTGATGGTCACCTTATTCAGGCCTTGGTAGTCGATGCAGAGTCGGAAACTTCTGGCCTTCTTCTTGACAAAACACTGGTGCTCCCCACGGTGAACTGCTCGGTCGGACAAATCCTTGCTCCACAAAATCCTCCAGTTGCTTCTTCAACTCCGCCATCTGTGCGGGCGCTAAACGATATGGAGCCCTCAACATAGGTGCCATTCCGGGCTCTAACTCTATCGTAAAGGCGTCATTCTGTTCCGGTGGTGGTCCCTTCAACGGCGCGAGTACGTCCTCGTATTTCGCAGCTACCGGAATGGTTTCCAAGCTCGGAGCTCCCTCTTCCTTGGTCATTGAGATGGTTGCCAAATACGCCTCGTTCCCTTTGCTGATCAACGTCTCTTCTTGGATCATGGATATGACTAATATCCCGGTCTGCATTTTCATTCCCCTGAAAACGATCTTTCCTTCTTCCCGAGGAAAGGTAATGGTTGCCTTGGCACAATCCATTACGGCCTGGTGTCGCACCAACCAATCCATGCCCAAGATAACTTCATAGCGACCCAACTCTATTTGTGCTAAGTTTGCAGGTAGGTCGACTCCGTCCACTGTCACTGGCACTGCTTCGAAGATCCCCATGCCTGATACCTTCTCCGCTCCGACAGTCTCGACCTTCATGATTCCATCAATGAACCTGCCCTTAAAGGTCCAACATTTCGAGAACCGTGGACTCACGAAGCTATGCATAGCTCCCGTTTCAAACAAGGTTTGGGCGGCTACTCCCCCAATCACAACCGATCCTACACGTTTACTAGGCTAAGATACTATACCTTTATCTATCACGACTACAATAATTCACACAATCAGGTGGGATTTACGTACCCGTGATCGGCTCTACTCCTCTGGGGGCTCCTGATACATACGCCCTAGTTCTCGCGGCCTGAACCCCTGGTGGTGGTGGTAGTGGCAGTATCCCAGCTCCTCCCTGCCCTCCCTGCTGTGGTAGTGGCAGTATCCCTGCTCCTCCTTGCCCTCCTGCTCCTGCCGGTTAGCCGGATTGGTGCAGTACCTCGCTGTGTGTCCCACTTGACCACAGTTGTAACATTGTAGCTGCGGGCATTCCCTCTTGAAGTGGCCCAACTGCCCACACTGGAAGCATCCCCCAAGTTCCACTTGCTGTAATGTCTGCGCTGGCTGTGGTTGCGCTCGCTGTGCCGGTATTGCTGGTGCCGCAGCATAGGCACTATCCCAACTCCTCTTGGCACCTCTGTTGTGCCCATTCTTGTGTTGCTTCTGCTCTTCCTCCTAGTCCGTCTCAGCATCAGCTGCCTTCTCGATCAGATCCTTGATGTCGTAGTAGTCCCTTTGCTTGCATCGGCACTTGAGCTCGATCTTCAATCCAATGAGGAACTGACGGATCAGCTCTCGCTCGGTCAGGTACCTCCCTGCAAACCTCCTCAATCGGTTGAACTCTTCCCCGTACTCCCGCACACTCCGGTTTTCCTGGCGAAGGTTCCGGAATTCCCCTTCCAACCTGTCCATGGTCACTTCTGGGAAATATTTCCGGTTGAATGCCTCGCGGAAATCCACCTATGCCAGCTGACGTCCTTGAGCGCTCTCATGCACTCCTTCCCACCAAACCAGTGCATCATCCTTGACATAGGAGGTTGCTATCTCCACACGGAACTCCATTGGGCATCTAGCAGTATCCAAACTCCGCTCCAGCTTCCTTCTCCAGTTGTCCGCTGTAATGGCACTGACACCTCCAGCGAAGTGATCCATCTGCATCTCCCTCAGGGACTTCAGCATAGTCCAGTAAGTCACCCCCGGCACCGCTCCTGGCGCCTGCGGTGGCGGTGGTAGTGGGTATTGGTTCACCACTGGTGGTTGAACAAACCTGAATCCTAAAGGAGCGGCTACTTCTCCTCCCGCAACAAAGCCATCTCCTCCTGGGGCATTCACAGCTTCTCCATGAGCATTCACAACTCCTCCTAGGGCTCCAGGCGCCACATTAACGTTCACCGGTATTACTCCGGGGGCTCCTGCTCCTGCAACCCCTCCCGGAGCTCCTCCTGCCTACACGGCATTGGCGGCTTGCGCCTGTTGGAGGGCGAGCAGATCTTGCAGAAGAGCGGCATCAACGGCTACCTATCCAGCCCCCAATGCTGCTCCTCCTGGGTTCCCAGAGACTGGTTCCTGACCTCCACGAACACTGGTAGCACTGTTTGTCGACGAATCTGGCGACGGTGTATCACGTTCACGACGAGCTAACACGGCTCTTCTTTTGGGCGGCATCTGTTGAAAAAGAAGGACGATTGAGTCAGTTGATGGTTGAATACTGAACTCACTTCTAGAGTGTATATAAGGAGGAGATCGGAGTGGTGCTTCAAGTATCTAGCTTTTAGAAATCCCCATTTAGAAAAGTTGAAAACACTTTGAAAACGACGTTGAAATCCGAATATAAATACACTACTCTACCCTACCTAGCTAGGACAGCACTGGCTAAGCTTTAACCAGGCTCTGATACCAAAATTGTAACACCCGTCCCTTCGAATCAAAGTCAACGACTCTTTGACTCCAGGAGTCATAGTCCACAAACGCGAACCAAGTCATAAACCGGAACCAACACTTAAATAATTGAAAAGGGTTTACTTTATTGAAATGGAGAACCGAGTCTTACATGAAAATCGAACCAACTGAAATAGCTTAATCGTGAAATGAAAGAAAACGCATAAGTCTTAGCAAATTAAAAGACGAGAATAAAAGAAGGAATCCCGCTTCCCAAACAAAGCACCACACCGTCCGTCTACCCCTGCAACGTTCCAGGGATACCTGCAAAACAATCAACGAGGGAGGCCTGAGTAATTGGTTCAACACCAATACCCAGTGAGGGCGGATTCTAGGAATACCGCTATCTCTACTTTAAACTAGCACAACATCAAGAAAGAGTCCAAGGTTAATAACACCTTGCACCCACGCCCGAAGGCACAAACAATACTGCGCCCACTGGTGCATACACACTCATGAACCCCTCCCAGCCCGAAGGCCCACACAACCGGCTCACCCGGTATTTCCTCGTCGACCTGGATACTTGGGGGGGGGGGGGGCTCGCCAAAACCCCCTTCTGACGATACAAGGGTCGTATACCAAAACTCGATATACGCGAGCCGCCAAGAAACACCCTTTCGGGGGAGCTAAACAGTTCTATCAAGCATAGTCTTCATACACAAGCAATGTTTTAAGTTCAAATGATAACCTAATGTCTAGGTTCCGTTTTTGGTTTAAGCGACAACCTATATTCTAGGTTCTCATCCATCACATCAACGCAAATCATCCGCTAGAACTACACTATCTAGGAAAGACACTATTAAACGAGGATTCTATTCTCAACACTGTAGTAGAATAAAGGAAAGATCACGTTCGGTCCTCACCTTAGTCTAGATCTGACGAACAGGAAGTAGATCTAGGATTCCTGCACACAGATCTAAAGTTTTAGACGACAGATCTAAAGAAACAGAACGGATCTAGTGTTTTAGCCAACAGATCTGAACAAACGAAGAAGATACGGTTCAGATCTACAACTTCTATCCATCAAAAGCATAGATCTGAAGCACATCTGAGTGAGAGAGAGACGAAAAGGAAGATACGGTTCAGATCTACAACTTCTACGGATCAGATCTAATCTAGAAGCATAGATCTGAAGCAGATCTGGGGTTTAGAAGAGGAGAACGGAGTAGATCTGAGATCCGGGAAATCTCACCTTAAGAACGCGAAGAACGGATGGCTCTACACTCAAACGAATCGAGAAGACGGTGACTCGGGGTGCGAGATCGGAAGTGGGCGATCTCCGGCGACTTTTCCGGCGGCTCGCGGTGGCTCCGACGGTCGGCACCGCGGCGGTCCGGCGATCGGCGGCTGCTCCGGAGGTGGTCCGACCGGTGGTGGTCGGTCTTCGGCGATCGGCGGTCGGCGGCTCTGGGCTGGTCGGTGGTGGCTGGCTGGCTCGGGGCTCGGGCAGAACTTCTTTGCTTCGGAAAATGTGCAGAAATGAGAGGGGTGCTCCTCTTTTTATAAGGGATTCTGCTTGGGCTTCCAGATCTGACGGGTTGGGCCTTGGACCTCTGGCCCATTCCTTCCTTTTCTTTGGGCTCAAGCAAAGGGTTTAGGCTTCTCCTCTTATTTATTTGGGCCCAAGTAATGGACCAGGATTTGTGCCATTACATCTTTACTGGCTAAGAAACGACGTAAGCATCATAGCTTTCGACCCCGAAACATAGAAAACACGACGGATCCCGATCGAATTCTTACAGGGATCGATAATAGCGTTTTTGAACATGAAACTGATTTTATATTTTTTCTCCGTTTTATTTCACTATGTGATTATGTTTAAAATTTTGAAAGTTAATATTAATCAGTTTGTTCAGAATCACTCAAAATTTGAGTCTCAAACAATGATTAGAAGCTTCAACATAATAATAACCATGTTTTCATAATGTGTCTTTTTCTGATAGCTATAACAGTGTATAATTATTCCTTATATTAGACTGAATAAGATGATAAATACGTTATACCATGCCTTTATGAGAAACTCAATGTATAAAGAACAAGTTTTCTATATTGATTTAGAAACTCTCTCAAAACTAAATCTCTTTTAAGATTGTCACAACTCAACAACCTTAATTCTCTTATTGAGTCTTATGGAACATCTCTCCATAACCTCTTATTTATATAGGTTTTAGACTTCTTTCTAAACCTAATGAGAAAAGAAAATAGATAACTCATATTCCTAATAGGAAAATTTCCTAAACAACTTAATAGAAGATTTTCTTTTTACTTCAAACCTTGAAGCTTATCCAACAATCTCCCTCTTAAGCTTCAACTCAAGCTTAGATAGATTTTGAACTCCTATGAGACTTCTCATCTCTTTGAACTTGATTCTTGCCAACGCCTTTGTCAAGATATCTGCCTTTTGTTCCACTCCTGGTACAAGCTCCATATCATCTGGATTAATGTTGTGGCTGCTATCACTGTATCCCACATGCCTTTTAGCTGTGTTACGTCTGAACGTTAGACCATAACTTATTGTTCCTTGTTTTATGGAATAACAAATTTGTTGTCACATTTAACACCATTGTTATAAACAAAACAACATGTTTGTTCATGTCTTCTATAAACAGGAAACCCTTCTCTGTTAATTATAGTTTTCTCAGCATAAGGCTTAGGAAATAACTTCGAACAGTTACAATCTTCCATGCATGGTGAATTAATGTTAGCAGCTCCACAAGGCCCATGAATCATCTTATCTTTTATGACATTATAAAGCTTCGGCTCTTTAACCCTATATGGTATTTGAGTTGAAATTACCTTGTCAATATCATCTGTAGTGACAAATTTGGAAGAAGGATCCATAAAGAGCATAATGTGAGCATGATGTAATCCTCTCATCTGAAACTTTATGTTATACATAGCTGAAAAGCGGGAACATATACGGTTGTTAGTAATATAGAATCTAGTTATAAGATAGATAATATACTTAAGAGATCAAAGGTTTTACTTACCTGAAACGGTCTTTCCTAATATCTTCTTCTTTGTTAAATCATTCATCAACCGATTAAGTTTCATGTGAAACATCCGGCAAAGAATATCGGTCTGTCATCAAAGTTCAACTCTCGTTCCGCTAGGAGTCTTGTTATCTCAGGCCATTTTGGATTGCATGTAAACGTGATGAACAGATCAGGAAAACCAAAATGTTTACAAATGGCCATTGCATCCAGGTAGCAATTCTTCATATATCTAGGATGCCTGTATGTGTCGATGGCAACAAAAATTCTTGTCCATGTTCACTCATATCCTCCACCCCGGCATCCTCAGACTGTTTGATAGAGTCATAACTGTCAGAACGCAATTTTTTTATTATGCTTCAAATACCTTAACCTGCTAGACTCGATGATTGTATAAGAATCAACCAAAAACTGCTGGAACAATCTCCTTGATCGAAATAGAATGTCAGATTCATGTTTTTGATCTTGAATCCGGAATGCATACCATTGTCGCATACTTATTGTATCCTTTTTAAGCTTTTTTGTTGCGTCTGAGTCACGTTTCTTAATCCCAGGTCTAAATCCATCTTCGCCATAAACAAATATAAGCGGATACTGAAGGGCGAGATATGAAACATGAACCTCGCTGATCCTTTTAAGCTTTCCTGATTGTTTTTCAAGCAGAATATCTCTCTTATTCATTCCCAGTTGAAAATCATTTGGAATCAGTGCAGCAACTTCTGAAGCAGTGGGAACATTATATGTTCTGCCATCCGTTACACGAGTACTGATAATCCTCATGGTGAAAGCTTCCTCTGGATTTGTATTAAACCTATCACGAGCTGATCTAAACTTATCAATGTATGGATTTACCGAATTTAGTATTTCCATTAATCGTTTGATAATTTGATCCTTCAATCCATCCTTCCTCGATTTCTGACCACTGCTATGTTTGCCTTTGCTATAACACAAACGTAGATATTTGGTAAATCAGTACTGAAAGCAGATTAAAAACATATGATTTAATAAATATATACCTCGGCGCATTGACTCTGTTTTGAATCTCAGTTTCCGTATCAACAATATAGAGCTGTCCAAACTTCGCCTCTTTTCCTTACAGTGGTCTCAAACTTCCCATTAAATGATAATTTTCCCCTTGCATCTGAAACAGATCAGGTCCTCTCCCTTTCTTAACCGATCGATCAACATTTCTACCAAGGGAAGTAAATGAGAAGGACATGTTGTAAGGTCTCAAGTTTCTCTGGAAATGTTTGCTGAGTTGATCGTTTCCTTTAAATAGTTTTTCTAGTTCTTTCGGAGGCTTCTTTAGATAAGGAAGCTGCACTTGCCCTAGCATACAACACAATGAAAATACATGTTTAATAGCTTTTATGTGTCTGCCAATTCGTTCTCCATACCACATCATAGCTCCACAATCACCACAAGAATAAGTTGGATCCCATTCGTCTAAGTAATCTGCAAACATCAATGATTTTAAAAATTAACTATTATTGTAAGCTCATAGATGCAAGGAAATCTCTAAAATAAAAGAGGAATATAAATCAATTACCATCTTCCTTATTACATCCATGTGTTGGATAAGAAACATTTACACTAAAAACTTTTTTTAGCAGAGTTGCCATTGATGTAATTCTGCTTCGCTTTTCAGCGGTTTCTTGCTCACGAGTTTCTATTGCTTCAACGTTCTGTGTATGTTCAGTATCAGAACTATCATGACTACTACAGTCCCAATTCTGATCACCATGTTGTTCTCCTAAACAGCGAATAGTTTAGGGTCATATAAAAGCGATGCAGAACAACTTAATATCGAGACTCACGAATTTTGATGAATAATAGTACCTTCGGAAGAATACTCGTATGCAGAACACGAGTCATCATCTTCGCTATTCTGTTCATCATTAGAAAATATGTTATGATTATTATCAGAATAATCGTTACTCTCGTTGCCTTGTCCTGATAGTTTAGTTATATCACAAAGAACAGTTCTTCCATTTACACTGGATTGTCCTGCTGAATATGTACTGGTTTTTGTTGTAAAAAACATATCTTACTGAATGTTGAGACTTGTCAGTAAAGTTAACACAAAAACATAGAAGTTTATAATATAAATCTGACATGCAAGTACAAACTTACAACAAAAACTCAGATTGTTTCGACATCTTTTAGTAGGTTCAACATTTTCTATGTTTGAAATCATCTTTCTTTTGCTCGCAGGAAACCCTTGTACATCATTAGCCTCCTTGTTAAGATGAGCCGCATTATAAATGTTACTTTCATTTATTTGTCCTGGTAAATTAGTTATATCACCAAGAACAATTCTTTCGTTTCTATTGTATTCTCCTACTGAACCATTTGGAGAACACAAGGTAATGGTGTTTGTTGTACAAAATAGGACAATTTAAAAGTTGAAACATGTCAGTAAAGTATTTTTCTCTTAAATTTTGGATTTAGCCATCTTACATGTAACTACAAACTTACAAAATTGACTCAAATCATCTCGACGTTTTTTATTAGCTGACAATTTTTCTCTGCCTGTATAGAAAAAAACAAACCATATAGATAAATTAGAATTCTCGAAAATATAACGATAACATATTAGGGATCTTGATAACCTGCTAGCAATTTCCTTTTGCTCAGAGGAAATTCGGGTGACACAAGGTTACTTCCATTTATTTGTCCTGGTAAATTAATTATATCACCAAGAACAATTCTTTCATTTCTATTGTATTCTCCTACTGAACCGTTTGGAGAACACAATGTATTGGTGTTTGTTGTACAAAATATAACAATTTAAAAGTTGAAACATGTCAGTAAAGTATACAATCTAAAATTTTGGATTTAGCCATCTTACATGTTACTACAAACTTACAAAATTGGCTAAAATCATCTCGACGTTTTTTATTAGCTGACAATTTTCTCTGCCTGTATAGAAGAAAACAAACCATATAGACAAATTAGAATTCTCGATAATATAATGATAACACATTAGGGATCTTGATAACCTGATATCAATTTACTTTTGCTCGGAGGAAATTCGAGGTGCATGAACTTCAAGGTGCATTTGTTAAATCACGGATTAGCCTATTAAAAATAGAGCTTAGTGGAACAGAACCCTGGCTTATCATAGAATCTGGAAGTGAACATAGTTCAGTTTCAGCATGATCGTAGTTGTTAGGTTTCTTATCTGTTACTGTTCTTCCACGGTTGAGTTTGAAACACTGAGAATCTTATTTTGCTTTGGTCATTCTTTGAATTACAAAATAATAGAGATTCAAACATGAATAAATACATCTAATAAAAATAGTTAAAAAGATTTGTTATTGGTGCAATTATTTGTTGGATAGTTTAGTTGATCCTGATTCAATTCTTAGATTCATATCAACCTAAACATGCGGATCTAGGTTCTCTTGAATAGAAAACATATCAGATCTCACCTTATACCTGTTTGTGCAGCGGAAAGAGAAGGTACGACTTGAGATCAGCAGAACCACCGAGAGATGGATCCTCCAAAGGCTCACACACGCTTCACAGGAAATGGCTGCTAGACCGAGCAGGAGAGGAGGCGCAGAGAGGGAGAGAGGCTCGCGGCTGGGTTAGGGTTCAAGGAGAAAGAGAGTTGGCTTTTAATTCATTAAAACCCTTCTCTTTCCCTTTTGGGCTTTTGGGCCCAAATGCCAATCTGATTAAATCCCTTGGATTTAATCAGACCCATTAATCTCTCTCCAAGTACGACAAATGCCTAGCACTTTTACCGTACTTCCGCTAAACCGTTCCTACAAATTTTCCTGTTAGCTTAAGCGTGTGACCCATATGGGATCATATAATAAAGGCAATAAGTCCGAGACTTATAGATCATGAGCGGACTCTAGCAAGCCATCATGACCCCCAGTATTATATGACTTATGTCTGATCATTGACATACTCTTACTTTCTAGAGACAGTACCGAGATTACTGGACACAATTCCAACAATCTCCCACTTGTACTGGAATCTCTGTATTCATAATCCTTTTGTCACAATATCTCGATTAGTCATAAGGCAAGATTGGTGTCATCCTTATAAAGCCTAATCTTGTTCATCGGACTCTGATTCGATACTGACAATCCAAACGACTCGGGACAGTCCGTTTGAGCATGGCCATGCATTTTCCAGTATTCAAATCTCCGATTGGCCTAGAGATATTCACTCCATTTATATTGGAGGGACAAATCCCGTCTTGTTCCATCACTATAAACTACTCATTTCATAATGTACCCAAACAAGGTCCTTATAGCTATCGCAGAACGATAGCGTTAGACAATGATCAAAGTGCATTAGTCCATGTGCAGTCACATGCATGCGAACTCAGGTCTAAGGACTATACTCTATAGTCGTAGTAAGAATCTCTTATGACACAGATATAAATATCCTGAAGAGTTCTTATAAGCGGGTCTTGTCCGGTCGTATGTTCCCAACATACACCTATGTATTGACTTTGATGCCGCGCATCTATGACACACTGAGACTTTGTCATAAGTCACATACCAATCCAGTCTCACACGGTTGTTGGTGTTCCAATTTCAACAACCTTCGACTAGGGACAGGATGATATAATTCATCTATCAAATATAGGGTCTCATGATCAAGCTAAATGACTTTGATGACTCAAGATCAAGTCACTTACTTCGATGACCTATAAAATGGTTTATATCACTTTGGAACGATTATTTCATCACAGTTAAAATAATCTTGAAATAATAATTTCATTAAACATAAGAATGTTTTACAAGAACATATCAAATAACTAAATAAAAGCCCTCAAACTCCCACTCAAATTTAGATTACATTTCAATGTCTCTAATGCCTACAGCTTCAGTCAGAAAATCGAGCTTAGGCCTTGGGAGTGGCTTTGTCAACGGATCAGCGACGTTATCATCTGTCTGAACTCGGCTGATCTTGACTTCCTTTCTATTAATGATGTCACGTATCAAGTGAAATCTTCTTAGAACATGCTTGGATTTCTGGTGTGATCTTGGTTCCTTTGCCTGAGCAATAGCACCATTGTTGTCACAAAACAGTGCCAGAGGCTCAGCCGCATCTGGTATCACACCTAGTTCAATAATGAACTTTCGTATCCAAACAGCTTCCTTCGCTGCTTCTGAGGCGGCGATATATTCAGCTTCTGTAGTGGAATCAGCAACGGTGTCTTGCTTGGAGCTTCTCCAACTGATTGCACCGCCATTCAGTCAAAAGATATAACCGGACTGTGACCGGAAATCATCTTGGTCTGTCTGGAAACTTGCGTCCGTGAATCCACTGACTTTAAGCACATCACTTCCACCGTACACTAAGAACTTATCCTTAGTATGTCTTAGATACTTCAAGATATTCTTTACGGCAATCCAATGGTTTTCACCTGGATTTGACTGGTATCTACTCGTCATGCTCAATGCATAAGCAACATCAGGACGAGTACAGATCATGGCATACATGACAGATCCTATTGCAGATGCATAAGGAATATTCTTCATGCGCTCAAGCTCAGCAGCCGTCGTAGGGCTCTGCTTCTTGCTTAGCGTTGTGCCATGTACCATTGGCGTGAAGCCCTTCTTGGAATCCTTCATGCTGAATCTTTGTAGGACTTTGTCAATGTATGAATCTTGACACAAGCCTATCAGCCTTCTAGATCTATCCCGGTAGATCCTGATTCCAAGAACGTATGCGGCTTCACCCATGTCTTTCATGGAAAAACAACTTCCAAGCCAGTCCTTTACGGACTTCAGCATTGGAACGTCGTTTCCGAGAAGCAGTATGTCATCGACATACAGAATAAGAAATACTATCTTGCTCCCACTAGTTTTCTTATACACGCATTGTTCTTCTTCGTTTCTGATGAAGTCAAATTGCTTGATCGCTTCATCAAAACAAAGATTCCAGCTCCTCGATGCTTGCTTCAATCCATAAATGGATTTATGAAGTTTGCATACTTTCCCAGCATTCTTTGGATCTATGTAACCGTCAGGTTGCGTCATGTACACATCCTCTTCCAGAATACCATTCAGGAAGGCGGTTTTCACGTCCATCTGCCAAATTTCATAATCATGAAAAGCTGCAGTTGCTAGTAGAATCCGAATAGATTTCATCATAGCCACTGGTGAATAGGTTTCATCGTAATCCACACCGTGAACTTGTCTGAAACCTTTTGCCACCAACCTGGCTTTATAAATCTGGACATTTCCATCCACGTCAATCTTCTTCTTGAAGATCCATTTGCACTCGATGGCTTTTACACCAGCGGGTAAGTCAACCAACGAAAACACTTGGTTGACCGACATGGAGTCCATTTCGGAATCAGTGGCCTTGCGCCACTTCGAGGAATCTGGGCCCATCATGGCTTGATTGAAGTTCGATGGTTCATCACCATCAATGATCAAAAGATCATGACAGTTAGTCACGAGGAATCCTTGATATCTCTCGGGTTCGTGACGGATCCTCCCGGATCTTCGAACTTCAGGTACTACAGGTTCAGGCTCTACAATTTCTTGTAGGTCCTCCTGCTGCTCTTCCTCATTAGGTTGAGCAGTATCCTGTTCATCTTGAATTTCTTCAAGCAGTACCTTACTCCCACTGTCTTTCTTAGAGAGAAACTCCCTCTCAAGAAAGTTACAATCCCGGGCAACAAAGATCTTGTTCTCGGAACGTAGATAGAAGTAATAAGCCTTGGTTTCCTTCGGATAACCAATGAAGTAGCATTTATCAGACTTTGGTGTAAGCTTATCTGAGATTAATCTCTTGACATAGGCTTCACAACCCCAAATTCTTAGATAAGACAGCACTGGAGCCACTCCAGTCCATAATTCATATGGTGTCTTTGCTACTGCTTTCGATGGCGCTCTATTTAGAGTGAACACTGCTGTTAGCAGAGCATATCCCCAAAGGGATATTGGAAGGTCTGTGTGACTCATCATAGATCGAACCATATCCAATAAGGTCCGATTTCTCCTCTCAGACACACCATTCCATTGAGGTGTTCCAGGAGGAGTGAGTTGGGACACGATCCCACACTCTCTTAGATGATCACTGAATTCTTGGCTTAAGTATTCTCCTCCTCGGTCGGACCGAAGAGCCTTAATGCTTTTGCCAAGTTGGTTCTGTACTTCATTTTGGAATTCTCTGAACTTCTCAAAAGATTCAGACTTATGTTTCATTAAATAAACATATCCATACCTACTGAAATCATCAGTGAAGGTAATGAAGTACTGATAGTTTCCTCTTGCATTTGTGGACATTGGGCCACACACGTCAGTGTGTATCAGGCCCAATAAGTCACTGGCCCTCTCGTTAGGTTTATTAAAGGGGGCCCGTGTCATTTTGCCCATCATGCAGGATTCGCATTTCTCACATGACTCAAAGTCAAATGAGCCAAGAAGTCCATTCGAATGGAGCCTCTTGATGCGTTTCTCGCTGATGTGCCCTAAACGACAATGCCATAGAAACGTTCGGTTCTCCTCATTAGGTTTGAACCGTTTGGTATTAATGTTATAAATTGGCGCGGATTGATCGAGTATGTAAAGCCCATTCGTAAGAGGGGCAGAACCATAGAACAAATTGTTGCGATTGAAGGAACATAATTTATTCTTAACTGAAAAATCATAACCTTCCAAATCCAACAAAGAAATTGAAATAATATTTCTGCTTATAGCAGGTACAAAATAACAATTATTAAGTTCTAAAATCAATCCCGAAGGTAAAGACAACAAGTATGTGCCTACAGCTAGTGCTGGAACTTTCGCTCCATTCCCAACTCGTAGCTCCACTTGTCCTTGCTTCAGCCTTCTACTGTTGCTGAGTGCCTGCATATTAGTACAAATATGAGCCCCACAACCAGTATCCATGACCCATGAGGTATTATCAGAAGTAGTTGTATTAACTTCTATAACAAAAATACCTGTCGAAGAAGTCTCGAGAGTCTTCTTCTTCAATTCCTTTAGACCTTCTTGGAATTTCTTACATTCTCTCCTCCAATGCCCTGGTTCTTTACAGAACCTGCATATGTCAGTTGGCCCAGCCTTGGACTTGGGCTTGGGCTTTGGCGTGTCCTTGTCCGCGACTTGGACAGCCTTGGCCTTTCCCTTATCCTTAGCAGAGGATTTCTTAAACCCCTTGCCCTTTTGCACCATAAGCACATTGGGGTCCTTGGCGGTTTTCCTCAAGTTGGGCTCTGCAGTCTTGAGCATTCCGTGAAGCTCAAGCAATGTCTTACTCAAGCCATGCATGTTAAAGTTCAGAATGAACTGATCATAGCTTGCAGGTAATGACTGCAGAATGATGTCGCAGGCAAGTTCTTGGCTGATTGGACAGTCGAGTTTCTGAAGATGATCGAGATAACCCATCATCTTCAAGACATGAGGACTCACTGCCGCATTCGCAGCCAACTTGCAGTCTAAGAGGTTCTTAACAGTCTGAAACCTCTCAGTCCTTGCTTGCTCCTGAAAAAGCGATTTCAGGCTTGCCATTATCTCAATTGGTGACAATACACTCTCGAACTGCATTTGCAGCTCACCAGTCATTGTCGCCAACATAAGGCAATACACATCATTTTCATCTGACGAATGCTTTTCCCAAGCATTATGCAGAGTCCTGGCGGCATTGTTAGCAGGCCTCTCGGGGAGAGGATCACGAAGGACATAATCCTTCTTCTCCTGCTTGAGGACCAGCCTCAAGTTCCTTGACCACGTCAGGAAGTTCGTTCCAGTCAGCTTCTCCTTCTCGAGAACAGACCGGATTGAGAATGTGTTTTGTGTGCTTGTAGTAGTCATAGCTGAAATATATAGATAAAAGGTTATTAGTTAAAATGTTCAATATGATTAATCTCGTATTAAATTTAATATGATTAATCACGCATTATATTCAATAACCTAAGTTACCCTCAATAGAATATAATGATTCCAAGATCCACATATAACTAAGATCAAAGTGGGCCACTGGCCGTCACCCAACCTTAGCTTATATCGGTAAGCCCTATGTCGGCTAATTATATCCGTGATATAACTCTTGGTTGTGAATCTGGGCCCGAGGCCCAATTCACTCTGATGTCTCAAGGCCCGGGACTCCCGATGGCCTAGTCAAGAAAACCAGACTATACAGTCATGTAATCATTAATGTCTGGGACTCCCAATGACATTTATGAATCACAAACCGTCTTATCCACGCAAAAGTAGACACCCTCACACTATAAGGCCATGAATACAATTGAATGGGCTTCGACAGCTGACATAGCCTGGACAAGACATCCAACGCTTGATATTATTTGAGGTTCGTAGGTTTATTAAAATTTCATTCCCAAAATAGAAGATTACTATTTCGGGAAACTTTCTATTTTTGGAAACCTACTATTTTTGGAAACTTTCTAAAATTGGAAACTTTCTAAAACCGGAAACTTTCTAACTTTAGAAATTTCTTAAAATCCAAAACCCGCAAATCTAGAAACTTCTATTTTAAGAAACTTTCTAATTTCAAAATTTCGGAAACTTTAATTTAAAATCGATTTATATAACTTTATAAAATAAATTTTAAATTAATCTGAAGAAAGACTCAAATAATTTGCCCAATTGTTTTAACTTCTTGGCCCGAGGCCCAAGAATTGGTCCATGTCCAAGACATGACCCAATTGTCCAATTAAATGACATAACCGGTCTGGTTCATTAAAATTGGTCTAACCAAATTTCAATTACTACGATGACCACAATTGTCAACCGGTTATTTACTAAACCGGATTTTCTCAATTTATTTGGTCCAACCAAATCAAATTAGAAAATCCTGGTTTAGGCACAAAATCCAATATTTCGACTTTGGATTTCTTATCCCGGTTTAACCAGAATTTAATAAAATTATTAAATCTGTTTATTAAACCGAGACGTTTAAGTTTTAAAATCTTAAACCGAACCTTAAACCGAACCGTCTCGAACCGACCATCTAGGTCACGGCCGCAAGCATCACCGCGAGTGGATGATCGAGACAGCCGCGATCCTCACGATCGGGACGGGACGCGGGACGGGACGATGCCGAGACGATCGTCGGGTCGGGTGCAGCATCCACGCGACGAGACGAGCCGCGATCGGGACGCGATCCATCCGACGATCGGGACGAGCCACGATCAGGATGCGATCCATCCGACGATCGGGACGAGACCACGCAACACGATCGTTCGTCGATCGGTCCGTGCGTCCTTTCCGATCGTCGCGATCCGACCCAACCGGCCATCTCTCGGCCGATCACAAAACCCGAGTCATATAGCTCTGTTTTGCGATTTGATTAGTGTGTTTAGGGTTCAATTCTTGTTTCTTAAGTGATTTATCTTATCAGTAGTTGATTCAAAAACACTTCTAAACAGATTAAACAACCTAAACATGAATCTAAACAAGAAATCCTAAGAACCAATATGCTCTGATACCACTGTTGGATAGTTTAGTTGATCCTGATTCAATTCTTAGATTCATATCAACCTAAACATGCGGATCTAGGTTCTCTTGAATAGAAAACATATCAGATCTCACCTTATACCTGTTTGTGCAGCGGAAAGAGAAGGTACGACTTGAGATCAGCAGAACCACCGAGAGATGGATCCTCCAAAGGCTCACACACGCTTCACAGGAAATGGCTGCTAGACCGAGCAGGAGAGGAGGCGCAGAGAGGGAGAGAGGCTCGCGGCTGGGTTAGGGTTCAAGGAGAAAGAGAGTTGGCTTTTAATTCATTAAAACCCTTCTCTTTCTCTTTTGGGCTTTTGGGCCCAAATGCCAATCTGATTAAATCCCTTGGATTTAATCAGACCCATTAATCTCTCTCCAAGTACGAAAAATGCCTAGCACTTTTACCGTACTTCCGCTAAACCGTTCCTACACATTTTCCTGTTAGCTTAAGCGTGTGACCCATATGGGATCATATAATAAAGGCAATAAGTCCGAGACTTATAGATCATGAGCGGACTCTAGCAAGCCATCATGACCCCCAGTATTATATGACTTATGTCTGATCATTGACATACTCTTACTTTCTAGAGACAGTACCGAGATTACTGGACACAATTCCAACATTATTAACATAATTCTAACTTGATGCATATGGTTTCCACCACCTCAATGGCATGGATGCATTGTGGCAGCGTTTTGCTTCTTTCATTAACAGAAGGATTAGTAAGTAGATGTTAAACTTTAATTTCAAAACATTTCGTGAAATTTATATTTTAGAAGAGGCGCCAAAACACAAACATTTGTATAATTTGCAATAATATTCTAACCAAATGTAAATAACTATTAATATGTAATACGAAATTTAGTTTTCTTAGATATATTTATCATATTAAGTCGTATGAAAATCAATTAATAGTTAACATGCTTGTTTGAAATATGGATATTTGAATATATTGTAGTCTATTTTAGAATAGTGAGAATATTTTTAAAAAATTAAATATTGGTTGATTAGATATCGATCTAATCCAGTATAACTGCTAGTATCATTTCACTATCTTCAATTCCTTAACTAATTGGATATACTTGATTCTAAAAATACTGGATTAGTTATTTCAGCATCTTCATTTGATTATCGATATCTCACTAATAACAAATAAGGAATCAAAATTAATTTACTTAACATGCAAGTCTCATAAATATATTCAAGTAAATAGTATAGTGAATAAATATCTTCAACATTAAAGATATTGTACAATTTAAATTCTAATATAAGATACTCTAAACTTGATATGTTTTTCAAAATATGACTACAATTTCGAGATGAAAATATAACAAAGCAACAATAAACATTAAGGGTCTGATATTCATAAGGTTTACCTTATAATTTGAAACAATCTATTTTAGTCAATAATATATACTTCTATTTAGTGAAACGTAATATTCGTTCGTAAGATACTTTATATAAAGTTTAATATCTACATATTAAAATCAAAACATCCAAAACCTAAGTTTTTAAAACAAACATACCGAGGATCATTATCATCCTCTAACCCAAAAATAAACTCATGTTTATAGAACCGAGATACATCATTTAAAATATAAATTGTGAAAGGTCGAATTCTTCAGGATACTGAGCATGCACTGGATTTGGAAAGCTACATAACAGATAAACAATATATTAATAACTACTAAAGATATTTCTTAACTAACAGACAAACAAAATATTAATAATAGTCAAGATATTTCTCAAATAGAGTAAAACATAAACAACCTGTTGAGGAGTCCATTGAAGTCTGAATTATCAGTTTGATCGTACATAATTGCTGAAATAGGCTTCTCTCCTCTTAGAAAAGTTACATCTATATTATAGAAGAAAGAAATATCATGTTTAAAGCAATAATTCACAACAATATTTGATAATGATAAACAATGTTGATTAAGCACAAACCATTTCACATCTAATCTTACTGGATGATTCATGCTTAATGTAGAAGCACCGGAGGATTACAAAGAGATGTCTATTGGCATCTTTCGAAAACCTTCTTAGGAGCTCGTGGGCAGCTTTTCCAATTATCAAACACTGAAGACTCCGGAGGCTATTAATCAAAGTATTTTGAAGTTATATTATTCGATACAATCAAATCTATTTACCAATTATATCCATATATATTTGAACATATCTATGATACTTGCATATTAGCTAAACTTGTGTCACGAATGGTAAAATACAACTTTGGTCCTGCCCAATAAGGTTGCAGATTTCCAACGTGTGTATAAACATCAAGAACATCTACACAGAATAATACAGTAAGATAAGACATCTATATATTAAATCTGGTAATAACATCTTCCATACTTTACCAAAACGTTAGGCAAACTTATTCACTATTATGATCGCAACAATATCACAAATCTGCATATTTATGGTTACCTTTCGGATATTCATCAGCAACTCGCCCATCCAATATATCAGGAATCGATGGATATTCCATAAAATGACAATTAGAGATATTATCGTAAGTCAGACAGAAAGTTTTGTATTCACCAAAGATGAGCTTGAAGTCGTGAGGAGTCAAGGAACCATATTCCGGTGCATGTACAACCTGAGGATTCGCAAGCTTAAATCAGCGGCCATCACACCATGTTACGAAGCGGAATTTTGGCACATAAGAGACATGAACAGTAGCCTCTATTTTCACACCCCAAATCGATATAAAAAATTACCCAGCTAAACATGCAATAACATTAAATAGAAAAAATGAAAGAGTAAAAAAAGAAATTACTTCCTCATCGACCAAGAGCATCTTGATGCACTCATCTCCCAACTCGTGTGTCGAACACATCCAAACTCGCAAAAGCATTAATTTTAGTTCCCAGGTGCAATGAACAAAGCCGTTGATTTGGGAGATTTTTCGAAAAATCTGTGGAGCCATTGTTGGGAAGCGTTGAAATTTCAGAGAAATTACCGAGAAAGAAGTTATTGTTTGGTTGAGCAGTAAGAAACCGAAGCGTCTAGGGTTGAAAACTTAAATAATTTCCAAAAGTGGTGAGTAAAAGGTGTTATTCACTAAATGAAAACCCTTGGCTAAGTAAAAACGTTTGGGCCATAACCGCTTATAATTAACTATCTTAGCCCAAATCGTTTGGAGTATGTACCATGAATTTACAAAACCATGAAAATACAAAACAATAACTACATACATTTCGGCCTGTATTGATCTAATTTTTAACTGCTTACAGTCCAACCCTTAATGTTTTAAAATATACATTAAGGATTGACAATTGCAGTATTGCGAAGCTCTATTGCTTTGTTAATTTGGAGGCTACATATTATGTTTCCGAAGCTTGCATCTCTTAAATCCCCAAAATTAGAGCAATATGAAAAACCATAAAATAGACATCATCTAAAACAAAAACGTAAACCAAAACCAAAATTTATAGTTCAACCCTTAATGTTTGAAAATATACATTAAGGATTGACAATTGCAGTATTGCGAAGCTCTATTGTTTTGTTAATTTGGAGGCAACCTAGAATCGACTGAACCTTGCATCTCTTAAATCCCCATCATTAGTATAATGCCAAAACCATAACAATATCCATAGTAAAAACAAAAACAAACACAAAGAATGTAGAAACACGAATAAGATTCGTTAATGAAATAATATCGAAAAAGATCAGGAATACCTTTTCCCCCAACGATGTAACGCAAGCAAGAGTATGAAGCTGTTGGTGGTGGACATTGGTATTTATAGATTATTTCCTAGGTCAAAATGTTTAGAATATTATTGGCATATTCGAATGAAAGATTAAATTCTAAATATCTTTGATTGATATCGAATATTATTGTAGCTGATTTTAGGAACATTTTGAATTTGAATGTACTATCTCGACTTGGGTGATAAGCAAAATATATTTAGATTCCTAATTTGTTATGAAAGATATTGAATGATTTAATATAGAAATGTTTTTAATTTGGACGGTTCGATTCAAATACTTAAAATGAACGGCCTAGATTAGAAAACGGGTTTCGGGCTATATCCATTTAATAGTTGCTAGATTGGACGGCTAGATTAAAACATCAAGAATAAACGGCGATGATTTAAAAACAGGATCCGCGCTATATCCGATTAGGATCCGCGCTATATCCGATTAGGATCCGCGTGAAGAAAATATAAATCAGAAATATTCAACGGATGGTCGGATTAAAACACACGCAAATATATAGACACGATTAAAAAGTAGGATCCGCGAGAAAGCATAACCCGGCCCGGATCCGCGTCCCTGCGTGACCAAATATCCAAAAATTACAGTTTTACCCTTAATGAAAAATACACTCCCTAACGAAACCAAGGGCAATTTTCGGGATTACAACATCTATGTACCACGGACGGTTTTCTGTTTTTATAATAAAGATAGTTTCAAATCTTATAAGATTAACGGAATTTTAAAAACTATAATAGGGAAAAAATACGATAACTATTTATCTGCATTTTAAGAAGAAACAAAATAAAAAAAAATGTAGATTAGAAGTTCATATTGCCAAAAAAATAAAAAATTATCTTGTTGGAAGTGGATTTAGCATCCCTTTATGGCCCGGCCCAATAGCTAGAATGGTCTGAAGAAGATCAGGTCTGAGCGGTTAATCTCAACCCATTATGAAGTAGCCCGGCGGAATAGAGCAACTCGGCAATGACGGAATGGATTCCCGACGATGCTCCGGCCGACCTGCATGGCAAGGAGATAAAAATGTTATTTAGGAAGATAAATACAAATCTTTTATGGAAACAGAATCTCGATAGTTCGGATTTTGTAAAGCATATCAGAGAGAAATTAGGGGGGAAACCCTAGATCCTTTGATATAAATATTCTTCCCATGCGCGTGAAATGACTAAGTTCACACACATTAAACATTTTTGTACTCAAAACCCCTAGATCTAGCGATCCACGATCGGTTTCAGCTCGAGTTCATAATAAGACTAGATTTTCCTGTCTAACTTGTTATTGCTTTTCGATCCTTGTTTAATCTTACTATCCAAGTCCCTTATTTTCTAATCAGTTTCACAAATTGATTATTGTGTGATTCTCTGAATCAACAATTGGCGCTGTCTGTGGGGACTTTGGATACTTTCGATTAACCAAAGGAAAGATCGGCAATGACAGAAACACCGCTTTTGACGCAAGATCAGGAGGAACAAGAAATGTAGTCAACGTTACTAACGCAATGGGAGGAGATTAGACCCATTCCAACCCAATGCAACAAGGCGTCAGAGCCCGCAACGCACCGGCGAACTCAAGATCACAGGAGAACGTACCACCCACTGGCGATTCGAACACCCTAATCGCACCTACGGTGAGGCCAGCACAATCAGCAGCTGTGACCGCTACCCGACGCACAGGCGATATAGAGCCACCGGCAAGATCAGTGCGCATGACGAACGCCGCGACGCCAGCCAACAGAGTCTGGAGCCAGAACACGATGGAGATACTCCACATGCTCCTGGACCGGGTTGAAAGCATGGAAGAAACGGCGAACGTGCGCATCACCGCGATTGCCAACCAACAAGCCTTACTCCAAGAGAATTTTCTCAGACGCCAAAGTGCACCTGCAACGGAGCTAACTCCAGAATAGATGCCATCCATCAACCGACGCCTCTTTCCCGAGGCACCCCGGACAATAATTTGATCGGCATTGAACCCGATAGGTAGTGTGTCTACCCCGGAAAGCTCGGCATCGATAACCAACGATCAGCTCACGACTATACTGAGTCAGATCCAATATTTAAGCTTTAAAGTCCATCACGTGGCTAGCTTAGCACCCGAAATCGATCGTGTACTGTAACAATCCCAGCAGACGCCCTTCATAGCTCGGATCATGAATGCAAGGGTTTCACACATTGAGAAGGTTTTATTCCCATCCTATGAAGGTAAACCCGACCCCACCCAGTTCATGACGGCTTTCATGATAGCGATGAGCCAAAATCGGTTCACCAACTAGGAGAGAGACCCTGGGTACTGTCAGCACTTTATAGAAAACCTCAGAGGAGCTGCCTTATAGGGGTCTAGTTTTAATCCTATTCTAGTGCAAGTGCACAGTCAAGTGATTGTAGTATATAGGGTATCGAATCCACAGAGACTCCGGTTTCGATAGATTAAGAAGTAAGAGATTAAACTAAGAGAAAGCAGATGTGATGTAACTAAAAGTAATGCGAGAAAGTAAACAAGTAGCAAGATTTATCCGTTGTGAAAGCAGTTAATTAAGGGCGCTAAGTCTAGGGCGTTCTCAGGAAATCAGACAAGCAGACAGTTCATTCAATCAGGATCTAATTAATCACAGTTCTAGAACTCAAAACACAGATATAGAATTAACCAACTGTCGTTGCGAGAATTCTCTAAGTCTAAGTGCAGCAATCCAAATTCCTTTGCAATTACTAAAAGATTAAACCAGCTTTAATTCCAAGTTCGATATGTTCACAATTAAGCTAAACCAAATTCCTTTGCGAGAAGTTTAATTGCTCAACCTAAATAGTTCAGATTCTAAACCACACTTTCGTGTCGTATTTAGCAACCTAAGATCTAGATTCTAATTGATCAGGTTAGAACTAGCATTAAACACAATTTAGATCGAAGAACAGATATGATATGAATCCTTAACTGAATTAAATAAGTCTAGCAAATCATGAAATCCTTAATGAGAAACCCTAAACCTAACTATGAATCTACTCAGACATGGAAGATGTAAACATAATCAACGAATAATTAGATATCATAAAAGAGATTAAAACAAGTAAAGGGGTTCGAAATCTTCTCCAAAATAAAGGTGTAGTACAGGATCAGATAAGCCCCAAAAGCTCTAAAAATTCTCTGCTCTAAATTATGATAGCGTATGTATGTGTATCTAAAAACTGATTTAAAAACCTAATTAAATACCTAAAACACGTTTTGGGCTTCTGTGTAAATATCTGGAACTTCTGGGCTTTTCTGCAATATCACCATTCTTCATTAAACCGCCGAGTCTGGCCCATTCGCGTAGTGCATCGACCGATGCAGGTTTGCGTCGATCGATGCAGATCCCAAAACTGGACAGTGAGTTTTCTCTCTCGGACCAAATCTCCAAATCACTCCAATAAGCTCTATAATCACCAAATTAGCTCCAAACGTGCGTGTACCTAATAAAACTTGTAAAAGGCTCTAAAGAAACACAAAAAGACTCTAAAACAGACTTATATCATGGCATAAAACCAGTAAAAACCATGATATATCAACTCCCCCACACTTAGCCTTTGCTTGCCCTCAAGCAAAACAGAGAACTAGAATGGTGAAGAGGTTTGAAAACTCTTCAGAAACTCTTTTCATCGTTGAAGCAATAACAATCAGATTCCCCTTAGTAATCCACATGAAAGATTTCACGTGCAGACATCAAGACCAACATATACTTCCCCCACACTTAGCAACTGTCCTAAGTAAACTCCACAATCACATTCACGCATTCAAATTCTCCCTACAGACTTCTGCAAGTATTTAAGTGCGGTCTCACCTAAGGAGTATCGATCAAAGGCACATGGACTCTTACCTTGTCAGCTCTAGACCACCATACTATCTTTCTTTCGTCCCTTTCTTCTCTTTTCCCTTCCTTAGCATTCTGATTTTTCCCCAGTGGGTATCATTTTATTTTTTTTACCAGTGCTCTTCCCGTTAAGGGGTGTACTTTGGACACATTCCATGGATGCACAGGATATGATAGTTGTAGCTACCACTCCCAGAGACCACTTCGGAGTTACTAACTCACCCTCAGTTTATTATCTTTTTTAATTTTATGGAAGGGGAGAAGGGAACCAAATAGGACAGATTTACAGGTTGTGTCAGAACTAACAAGGGAATCCGACACAAGGTATACCAAGCCCTTAGGTGAGAAAATTAAGTCAGTATTAAGATGAAGTCAGTAAAAGGATCCTCTGATACCTGAAGTGATGTGGGTGTCCTCAGTAGGTTGATCTGTGTCTAGGTTTTCTAATAGTCATAGGTCATCTGCAAACTAGTCCCAATGGTTACTTAAGTTCCTGCAAGTGTTGTTAATCTTCTCAAAAAATCATTGTTTCTTACTTAAACTTCTTTTGACTCAATAAAACAAAAATTTTGAAAAACTGGACTGACTCTAAGAAAACAGAAAGCTAAAGTCAGTAGCACCTCCCCCACACTTAAGACACACTGTCCCCAGTAGTGTCAAGCTAAGGGTTGGCAAAAAGAAAAACAAAAATGTTAATGGATGTGTTGAGTTCTGTCTGATTTTTACCTCTGTCGCACAGGCATCGATCGTTGCATAAATGCATCGACCGTTGCTAGGCGATTTTTCGTCGTGTGTCAATCGTTGCTCAGGACCGCAACGATCGCTGCAATGCGATTTCTTTCGTGTTGTGAAGATCGACATAGTGGTGTGTCGATCGACGCACTGCGAATACTCGATCAGTCAGCAGGGTAGCAGGTTAGTCCGTTGGAAAATCTAAGTTTTCGATCCTACAAGCTGAAAACACTGAAAACGGAATAAAATCAAAGCAACTAATGTATCAAATCAAGCACAACATCCAAACATACGAAATCCTAAGAAGTTCAAAAGAAAATGCAAAAGAAAAATAAGAGAATACAGAACCGAATGTCTAGAGATGATCGCTGCTCTGTATCTGAAACTTAGCAAAAACAAACAAAAACGTGAAATCCTAAGAAAAACACTAAAAATAAGAAAGAAAAACACTTAAACCTAACAGTGGGTTGCCTCCCACTCAGTGCTTGTTTAAGGTCATTAGCTTGCCCGGACGAACAAGAATCAGGCACCGTGAGATCCTGACAGAGACTTTGATTGTCTCTGTGCAAGTTTTCTCATCCAAGGCGGAGAGTAAGCTGTATCAGAATGAACTTGTCCAAGAAAAGAAGGAGTAAACTGCCCCCCAGGATCCAAAACCGTAATGTGACTCGACTGCTCTTCATCTCCATCCATAATGGTGAAGGTCTGCCCATCTATCAGTGGCTTGCGCAGCTTGTCCATCTCAAAATGCAGCGGCTCATCTCCCAGATGGAGATCTATCAGACTGTGTCTCACATCTATTACTGCTCGAGCTGTAGCCAGGAATGGTCTACCCAATACCAAAGCGTCATCCTGCTCACTGTGGTACTTAAGAACTAAGAAATTTGTTGGAACCAAGTAGTTTCCAACTCTCACCGGGATGTCCTCAAGAACTCCTTTCGGAACCCTTATCGACTGATCAGCTAGGACAAGAGAGGTCCTAGTGGGTCTAAAATCCATCATACCCAGCTTCTCCGCCACAGAGTATGGCATCAGACTTCCAGCAGCTCCCAGATCACATAGAGAACGCCTAAAACTATCCTCGAAGATAGAACAGTTCAGCACAAAGACACCAGGGTCAGGCAGCTTCTTCGGGATCTTGGTTAACAGCACATCACTTATCTGTTGAGGAACCACAATCACCCAATCTTTCAGCTCTTCATCCATAGGCAGCATCTTTCTTAAGTACCTTTGCACACAAGGATGATAAGGTGCATCATCAGATGATGGAATTTCTTCCAACTCTTCACCAATCTCTTCCAGCTGCTTAAGCTCTTCAATCTCTTGCTTAATTACTTCAGACACTGAAGGATATAGTCTAATGGATTGTGCATAAATCTCCTGCTGAGTAATCTCAGATACTCCAGGGAATAAACGATCAAGCTCTAAATCTGCATCAACGCCTTCAGAATCCTGCGAATCCGTCTGTTCACGACCTGCAACGACCGACGCTTGAGGTGCATCGATCAATGCAACACTGTTTTCACAGTTTCTACCCGAGAGATTTTCCTCAAAATCCGAAAATTTTGCCTCTTCAACCGACTCAGCTGTGTTCAACTCAAAGTTTTCACCTTGTGTTGATCCATCATCAATGTACACTGACCAGGCCTTAATATGAGTTTCTGCTACTCCTTTTCCTTTAACAGAACTAGAGATCTGGCTTACCTGAGTGTCCAACTGCTTCACATGAGTGTTCAGAGACTCAAACTTACCACTGAGATCTTCGTAGATAGCATCTAACTTCTTATTGCAGTCCAAAGCAATCTTTGTCTGTCCCTCCAACAGTTGTTCTATCATTGCCTCTATCTTACTCTCATGAGTGCTAGTAACAGGAGGTGTCTGGTAAGAAGAAGAACCATAAGTTCTCTGATTACCTTGTCCAAAAGGCTTCTGGAATCCACTAGTCTGTCCAAAGCCAGAAGAGTTCTGATTGCCTGTGAAGGCACTCTTTTGTCCTCCACCGAAGAACTTGTTCCCAGACTGATATCCGAATCTGTTACCTTGAAAACCAGAACCACCTATGTAGTTTACGTCCTCTTCCTGGTTCTCTTCCTCAGCTCCTAAAATCTCAACATCCTGAGCAAAATGCACTCCCTTTTTCGCAGCCAAGAGATTGCACACAGTGTCCAGCCTAGATCTAATATCATCCATCTCCACATTCTCTACTTTTCCACCGGATCTCTTCCTCCTCTCATCAGTAGACTTGCAGCTGTTTCTGCTCACTAAGTTCTCAATCAACTGCTTAGCTTGTGCAGGAGTCCTGGTGTTGAAATTTGCGTTGCTGGAGTTATCCAGCGCTGTCTGATATGGAAGATCTATGCCTCTGAAAAAGATACCAAGCAGTGTCACCTCAGTAAATCCATTGTGTGGGCAGTCACGCTGGTACTTCTTGAATCGCATCCAGGCAGCTTTTAGTGGCTCCACAGGGCCTTGGGAGAATGTCAGAATTGTTGGAATCCCTAGGATCCAGGGTCTAGGTGATTGAATCTAAGAACTGACCTCGTGATTACCTGGAGATTGGCAGCGGAAATTGGAGCAGGTAAACGAGATCTAGAGCGCCTCAATCGCTGCGCCTCTATCGTAGTCCACACGCACACAAGCTGGAATCCGCCGGGATGCTAGTACCGGTGATCGGATCTCCTGGGATTCTATGCGCGTTTCTCGAGGAAGAGGGTCTGTTTTTTCTGTCAAGGAAAAACTGTCTGCGACGGCTCTCTTCATTTTGGTCGTGTAACCTGGCCCCTATAAATAGGTCCACGGTTTACAAACTGTAACATCAGTTACGGTATCGACCTTGTGTCGATCGTTGCACCAATGGCATCGATCGACACACCTCTTAACACACGAATTCAATGTGTATCCAATACACATTGATCGGACCATATGCCAATGATCAATTCCCTGCAGAAGCGTATCCAACTTGCTTAGGTGTGTGACCCTTTAGGTTCACACGATACTAGAAATGAGTTACAACTCATTTGTCATAAGCGGTTTCTAGCAAAACATTATGACTACCCAGTATCACATGAATTGTCCGATCTCGACAATACAACTATCTTTAGAGTAAGTACAATGTGATTTTAGGACATAATCCCAACAATCTCCCACTTGTACTGGAATCATCTATTCCCACAATCCCTTTGTCGCTATATCTCGATATGGCATAAGGCAAGAAACTGTGTCATCCTTATTATAGCCAATATCATGTTCATAGAACTTCTGATCTATACTGATAAAACAAACGACTGACAATCACCTCGTTTGAGCACGGCCATGCATTTTCTCAGTATCAAATCTTCGATGGGCCCTGAGATATTTATCCCCTGTTATATAGGAGGGACAAATCCCTTCTTGTTCCATCCCTGTTTCTACATATACTTCATGATACACCTAAGCAATGTCTTTATAGCCGCCATTTACGGATCGACGTTTGACAAGGTCAAAGTGCACCAATTCATATACTAGAAAGCATGATGAACTCAGGTCTAAGGACTATACTCTATAGTCGTAATGAGAAACTCTCATGACACAGATATAACTATCCTATAGAGTTCTCATTAGTGGGTCATGTCCGATCATATGTTCACCAACATATATCTATGTGACTGACTGTGATACTCATATCATTGACTCCATGAAACTTAGTCAACAGTCACCTCACAAGCTAGTCTCTCGCGATTATCAGTGTCCCACTTTGACAATCTCGACTAGGGACAATCATAATTTATGTCATCTTTTTACTTATAGGGTTTCATGATCAAGTCCTCAACTTGATGTCCTATAACATGAACATAAAATACTTGGGACCATTATTTAATCATCCAATGATCAAATAATGTTGATGTCAGTTTTTCATAATCATGACTACATCATGTCTATCTGAACATCATAACTAACATAACTCCCACTAGAATCTAGACCACGTCTTCAGATATCTAGTACCTACAGCAACAGTACGAAACTCATGCTTAGGTTGTGAGAGATGTTGCGGTGTTCTTGCTTGGAACCATTCCAACAAACCACACCGCTATTATTTAATAAGCACTATACTACGGTCCACTGCTTGGAGACCTTTCCAACAGATAGCGCCGCTATACAGACAAAGAGACATAAACAGGTGGGAACCGGGAATCATCTTTGTCCGTCTAACTACTCTTAATTGATTCGTCTATTTCTCAGTTGTACAAGAACCTGTCATTGGTGTTTCTCAAACACTTGGGGATATTCCTTTACAACTGTCCAGTGACTCTTACTGGAACAATTGGTATCTACTCGTCATGCTTTATGCGTCAGCTGCATTCAGACGAGCACACATATGGCATTCATGATGGATTCTATTGCATAAGCAAAAGGAATCACACTCATAGTCACTAGCTCAGCCAGTGTCCAAGACACTTCATCTTGCTAAGATCATTGCCATAAGACCTTTGGTGTGAAGCCATTCTTTGAATCTTCTATATTGGAACTGTCCAGTATCTTATAATCATAAGGATTCTGACACGATCCAATTAGCTCTCCTGATCCATCTCAATGGATCTATATTCCAAGAGCTTACGCGGCTTCTCCCATGTCCATCTTAAATTTGACTTCCGACCTAAATCTTGACAAGACTATAGCGTCAGAACGTCGTTTATGAGATTAAGTACGTTCTTAACATACAGTTTGAGAATTGCAATTACGCTCCCGCTGGTTTACTTGTAAACGCACTGTTTCTATTCGTTCCTGATCGAGTCAAAGCCTTTGACCGTTTTAACAGAACATAGATTCCAACTCCAAGATGCTTGCTTCAACCGGTGAAGCTAACATGCATAACTAGCCAATTTTCGGAGTTGGGGCTCACCTTCGCTTCTTTGAAATTTGCATGCGCATCACTTTTCAATGATCAACGGATCATGACAATCGGTCACGAGCAATCACCCTCAATTTAGTGATGGATCCTTTCGGATCTGCGAATTTCAGGCTCCACAGGTGTAGACCCTACAGCACTCTGTAGGTCTAACCGCTGCTCTCCCTCAACAGGTTTAACAGCCTCCTGTGTTTCTCGAATTTCTTCGAGCTGTACTTTTACTCCCACTGTTCTTCTTGGAAAAACAGAGTTCCGAATAACAAAACTTTGTTTTCGGATTGGTTGCAAAAGTACTAAGCCTTGGTTTCCTTAGGACAACCAGCGAAGCAGCACTTATCAGATTTAGGTTCAAGTTTGTTTGTTGACAACTGCCTTACACAAACCTTGCAATCCCAATTAATCAGAAAAACTTATTTGGAAACCACCCAATCCACATCCAATGTGGTGTTTTTCACTGATTCTGACAGAAAATTTATTTAGCGTAAACATGTTCATTTTAGAGCGTAAAGAATAATGGAAGATTCATGTGACTCATCATTAATCGGAGCATATTCAATAAGATCCGATTCATTCTCTCAGAAACACCATTCAGGTTTTCTAGGAGAAAAGAGCTGTGATATGGCTTCACACTCACTTAGATGATCATTCCGTCAAATCGGTTCTATACTTCATTCTGAAACTCCTTTGATCATTCCAAAGGATTCTGACTCGTGTCTCATCAAATGAACACAGTCATACTTATTGAAGCCATCAATAAGTCAATGAAGTATTGAAGTTTTCCTTTGGCGCTAATGCTCATCGGGCCGCATACATCAGTATGTGTAAGGCCCAACGAGCCTCTGGCCCGTTTCTTTAGCTCTGCTAAAGAAGCCTTAGTCATTTGGCCCAGCAAGCAGAATTCATGTCTCAATTGATTTACAATCAAATGAACCTGAAGCCCATGACTATGGAACTTCTGAATCTGATGCGCTCTACTTGGTCAATTTGACTATGCTAAGGAAAAATCGAGTTCGAGTCATCAGACTTAAACCTTTAGTATTAGTGTTATATTCTAACTTTCGTTGGTTTAAGATATAAAACCCATTCTAAACGGGGTGCTAACATATGATATTTCATTAAGATCTAAAGAACAAAACTTGTCTTTTATCAAAATGAAAAACATCCAAATCCTTTACAAGAAAATGAAAGACATCTCTGCACAAGGCAGATACATAGTAGCAATTACTGAATTTCTAAAACCAAGTATGAAAGGCTCCTACAAATGGAGAATCTCTACGGCTCATGCAGCAACCATTGCTTCAACCAGACACGCAGTTCCACTTGTCCTTTCTTCAACGTTCTACTGTCGCTTAGGTCCTGCATATTTCAAAAATACCAGTACTACAACTAGTATCCAATACTTATGTAGAACTTGAATTAATAACACAATACCTTAAGAAGAAGTACCATACATCTCCTTCATCTCTTGTGAATCTTCCAAGAATTTAATGCAATCTCTCTTCCAATGCCCTGACTCATCGCAGTAGAAGCATCTTCTAACACCAGATGGGCCTGACTTGGGCTTATAAGATGACACAGGCTTATCCTTATTCCAAATCTGGACGGCCCTGCCTCTACCCTTGCCATCACAAGATTTCTCAAATCTTTTACCCTTTATGATGTCTTGCTCCACTGTTTTGAGCATGTCATGCAGCTCAGTCAACGTCTTTGTCAAGCCTTTCTTGATATAGTTCTTGATGAACTTATCATAGCTTGACGGCAGTGACTGCAGAATGATGTCAGTGGCCAACTCTAAGCTGACAGGACATTCCAGTCTCCCCTGGTTATCAATGTAACCCATCAGTTTAATGATATGAGGACTTACTGGAGCATCCTCTGGTAGCTTGCACTCAGTTAGAGACTTCACCATCTAGAATCTCTCAACTCGTGCCAGATCATGAAACTTCAGTTTCAGGCTGGTGATCATCTGTATTGGCGACTCCATGTTCTCGTATTGACTCTTTAAGTCAGATACCATGGTAGCCAACATCAGACCACGCACATCTACCACATCAATATAATGCTTATTCCAAGCATCATATACTGCATTCGAGCGATTGGTCCCAAGCCTTTCTGGAAGAGCTTTCTCAAGGACATAGTCCTTACTCTCCTGCTTGAGGATTAATCTCAAATTGCGATACAAATCCAAGAAATTTGACCTATTTAACTTGTCCTTCTCAAGGACGGGACGTAACGAGAAAGTAGTTTTAGACATAGGCTGAAAATTTTAATCAAAGAAAATTTTAGTTATGATTTCAGGAAATGAGGAATCTTATCCAATAAGAAAACTCGCATTATATTCAAACAATGTTTCCTCTATGAATATAATGATCCAAGATCCATACATCACTAAAATCTGAGTGGACGACTCGCCATCACCCAGAGTTTAGTAATTTAGGTAAGCAAATCATTGCTAATTGTACCCAGTACAACTCTTGGTCGCAGATAAGACAATCCATGTCATATCTACTCTGATGTCTCTGGGCCCAGAACTTCTGATAGCCCAGTCAAGTAAACCAATCTCTTCTGTCTTGTGATCATTGACAGTCGCACTGCAAGTCTATCAATGATCACCTGCCTTACTCATGTAGTAGTGGATACCAAGGACTCCAAAACTATCCAACAAACGAAACGAGTCTTGACAGTAGACAAGATTGGGCAAGACATCAAGGTCACTTGATATTTAGTTGAGGAAATGGAACTTTAAAAGTTTAGTAATTCAATCTCTTAGGTCACGTAATTGTAGATGTCAAGCACTGCAAGACCATCAACGTTACTATCTGCCTTACTCACGTAACTGTGGATACCAAGCTCTTGGCAAGACTATCCAACAACGAAACGAGCCTTGACAGTTGACCTTATTGAAACTAAGCTTTGATCTAACACACATCCAATGTGTATTAGACAGGTTTAGAACATTTTTAACTTTTAATTTCAATTAAGTTTTACTTGCTCTAATTTAAGTGGGTTAGGTCATTTGGTTCGGTTTTTCAATCATCTAGTTCAAAAACCAAACGATTACGGTTCGCATCGTCACTATGCGCATCGACTGACACACTTGGTCGACATTTTATATGCAACCTTTACCAACCCTATAACCGGTCTTAGACCAATTCCGATAACCGGTCTAATCTAATTGAACCGACTTATCCAATCAAACTGATCTTAACCAATCAAATCGGTTTATTCCAATTGAGATAACTAATTCAATCCAATTGAATCAATTCATCCAATTTAAACCGATCTGACCTACCTTAACCAAGCATGATAACCAATTCAATCCAATTGAACCGATTAACCAATCGCAAGGACTGTGTCGACCGACACTAAACCTGTGTCGATCGATACAGTAGGGTATCAGGGAATTTTAATCGAATTAAACCGACATAACCATGCGATATAACCGGTTCAATCCAATTGAACCGATCTATCCTTTCGAACAGCCTGTGTCGATCGATGCACCCAGTGTGTCGATCGACACAGTGCGATTTCTAAATCGAAACCCATTGTTTTAATTAGGCGAATTCGCGGTGTATCGATCGATACAAACTTGTGTCGATCGACGCTATGCGAAAACACAATTGCTTTTGCATTTTCGCGCTGCATCGATCGATGCACCCAGTGCACCGATCGATGCTGTGCGAAAACCCTAAATCAGTTTTGCCGTTTTCGCACTGCATCGATCGACACACCCAGTGCATCGATCGATGTTGTGCGAAAACACAGTTCTTCGTTTTTGATATTAACAAATCCGAGATTCTATTTATCAAAACGAATCCTAGCTAGCATCAATTCAATCAAAACCATTCTAATCGAATTCCAGGCTACTGATTCAATCTATCAAACCCTATGGCTCTGATACCACTGTTGGAATCCCTAGGATCCAGGGTCTAGGTGATTGAATCTAAGAATTGACCTCGTGATTACCTGGAGATTGGCAGCGGAAATTGGAGCAGGTAAACGAGATCTAGAGCGCCTCAATCGCTGCGCCTCTATCGTAGTCCACACGCACACAAGCTGGAATCCGCCGGGATGCTAGTACCGGTGATCGGATCTCCTGGGATTCTCTGCCCGTTTCTCGAGGAAGAGGGTCTGTTTTTTCTGTCAAGGAAAAACTGTCTGCGACGGCTCTCTTCATTTCGGTCGTGTAACCTGGCCCCTATAAATCGGTCCACGGTTTACAAACCGTAACATCAGTTACGGTATCGACCTTGTGTCGATCGTTGCACCAATGGCATCGATCGACACACCTCTTAACACATGAATTCAATGTGTATCCAATACACATTGATCGGACCATATGCCAATGATCAATTCCCTGCAGAAGCGTATCCAACTTGCTTAGGTGTGTGACCCTTTAGGTTCACACGATACTAGAAATGAGTTACAACTCATTTGTCATAAGCGGTTTCTAGCAAAACATTATGACTACCCAGTATCACATGAATTGTCCGATCTCGACAATACAACTATCTTTAGAGTAAGTACAATGTGATTTCAGGACATAATCCCAACAAGAATATCCTGTCTGGACTGATCTGAGCGTGCATCATCGTAGAAGTGTCTCAGAAACTCACTTTTCAAAGCATCCCAAGTAGTAAACTGCCCAGGTGGAAGTTGCTTTAACCATGCAGCAGCGTCTCCAGCGAGACTGTGTGGAAAGAGCTTGAGAAACAGATAATCCTGGCAAACTCCATCATACTTCATGCCAGTGATTTTATCCTCAAACTGATCGATGTGATCCATAGGCTGGTCCGATGGGTGGCCATGGAAAGCATTCTGTCTCATCAGCGAGTAGTAGATGGTTTTGATTTTAAAATCATTCCTCTCAAAACCAGGAGGTACAAGAGCTGACCGGTTGGCATGAAACTCATCCGGTCTGTTGTAGTCAGCTAATGTCCTCTCATGAACAACCATCTGTCTACCTTGGTTCTGTCCTTGGCCTTGCGCTTGCGGCTGTGGTTCAGGTTCCTCAATATCGGGATTACATGTCCCTCGGCATCAATCCTCTGCCCAGCAGCATTGTGCGGATTGTTATCTCGGTCCCTCAGGATACCGTTAGCATCTTGTATCAGGATCAAACGTTCACGTACCATCCTTGCTCTTCTTTCTCTTCTGTTAGTCCTCTCTAGTCGTCCAAGTTCTTCAAGTCCGAGATTAACGAGGTTCAAGTTCTGATTACTTCTAGTTTCACGCGTCTGCATAAACTGTCTGTAATCGTTAAGCAACGATCGATGCTATCAGTGCAACGATCGATTCAATCTCAGAATCGCCTAGTGACGATCGACACAACAGGTGCAACGATCGATGCTATGCGAAATCGGTACCTGCGACAGAGAGAAAACAGAGAAAAATTAGTAACTAAAAAAAAAAAAAAAAAAAATCCTTGTCTAAACCCTAGGTTCGAATCTATCGAGGACTCAACGGAGTCCCCGGCAACGGCGCCAAAAACTTGATAGGGGTCTAGTTTTAATCCTATTCTACTGCAATTGCACAGTCAAGTGATTGTAGTATATAGGGTATCGAATCCACAGAGACTCCGGTTTCGATAGATTAAGAACTAAGAGATTAAACTAAGAGAAAGCATATGTGATGTAACTAAAAGTAATGCGAGAAAGTAAACAAGTAGCAAGATTTATCGGTTGTGAAAGCAGTTAATTAAGGGCGCTAAGTCTAGGGCGTTCTCAGGAAATCAGACAAGCAGACAGTTCATTCAGTCAGGATCTAATTAAGCACAGTTCTAGAACTCAAAACACGGATATAGAATTAACCAACTGTCGTTGCGAGAATTCTCTAAGGCTAAGTGCAGCAATCCAAATTCCTTTGCAATTACTAACAGATTAAACCAGCTTTAATTCCAAGTTCGATATGTTCACAATTAAGCTAAACCAAATTCCTTTGCGAGAAGTTTAATTGCTCAACCTAAATAGTTCAGATTCTAAACCACACTTTTGTGTCGTATTTAGCAACCTAAGATCTAGATTCTAATTGATCAGGTTAGAACTAGCATTAAACACAATTTAGATCGAAGAACATATATGATATGAATCCTTAACTGAATTAAATAAGTCTAGCAAATCATGAAATCCTTAATGAGAAACCCTAAACCTAACTATGAATCTACTCAGACATAGAAGATGTAAACATAATCAATGAATAATTAGATATCATAAAAGAGATTAAAACAAGTAAAGGGGTTCGAAATCTTCTCCAAAATAAAGGTGTAGTACAGGATCAGATCAGCCCAAAAAGCTCTAAAAACTCTCAGCTCTAAATTATGATAGCGTATGTATGTGTATCTAAAAACTGATTTAAAAACCTAATTAAATAGATAAAACATGTTTTGGGCTTCTGTGTAAATATCTGGAACTTCTGGGCTTTTCTGCAATATCAGCATTCTTCATTAAACCGCCGAGTCTGGCCCATTCGGGTAGTGCATCGACCGATGCAGGTGTGCGTCGATCGATGCAGATCCCAAAACTGGACAGTGAGTTTTCTCTCTCGGACCAAATCTCCAAATCACTCCAATAAGCTCCATAATCACCACATTAGCTCCAAACATGCGTGTACCTAATAAAACCTGTAAAAGACTCTAAAGAAACACAAATAGACTCTAAAACAGACTTATATCATGGCATAAAACCAGTAAAAACCATAATATATCACTGCCCTTACCTGGTTCTCAAGACTCAAGGTTGGATCAATCGACAGTTTTCACCAGCTTTCAGAGATGTTCCTAAAGCACTACTCGCTCTATATAACACCCGAATAATCGGACACCGACCTATGGGATCTCGAACAGAAGCATGACGAACCCTTACGAGACTTCATCGACCGAATTAAGGAAAAGCTCAACAAGCCCACATCCTTAGAGGATGCGTTGCACAGGGCAGTAGCATTCATCGAGCTCGAAGAAGAAGACGTGATACTCTCTAAAAAGCATGGCGGCGCGATCAAGAAGGCTTCCATGGCAAATGAAAATCCAAAATCCGACTCCCAGGATAACAGCAGCAAAACAGCTTCGACCTTCGTCGTCGGTAGCACGTCGCTAGGATGGAACAAGTTTGTTTGAAACCAACCTCGATCGAAAGACGGAAATGACAATCGACCATATTGCGAGTACCACAAGAAACATTCTCATGACACTGCGTCATGCCGAAACTTGGCCGAGTACCTGCTGGACCAGTACCGCAAGGGAAACAAAGTCAATCCCAAACGAGGTGGTCAAAAACCCAAAAACAACGATAATGGACAGGAATGCCAAAGAGAAGCCCTTAATCAAGAAGCAGAGCCATAGGAGCATCTCCCTGAAATAGAACCTAATAGGCGCCCCCGGGATGGAAACGATGAAGGCCGAGCTGCGCCACAACCTCTTCGCAGGATCAATATGATAATGGGAGGCTTGCAACTGTGCTTGGACTCGGTGCAATCAATCAATGAATACGGCCGAATGGCCTCAGTGGCCAAGCATCACCCGCTCCCCGTCGAAGAAAGCATCCCCTTGTCGTTCACTGAAGCCGATGCACTCGGAGTAAATGTACCGCATAAAGATCCTCTGGTGATCGATATCCTGATCGGAGACTGCGAGATCTCACGAGTCCTAGTGGACACAGGAAGCTCAGTCGACGTAATCTTCAAATAAGAACTTGAGAAAGCTGAGTTCAATGACTTACAAGTCAAGCCAAAGGTGCAACCGTTGACTGGATTCGACGACGACCAAACCATGACAATAGGTACAGTCAAACTCCCAATCTACGTCAGTGGGATGGCAACCATGATAAAATTCGTCATCTTCGACAGACCAGCTATCTACAATGCTATCTTGGAAACACCATGGCTACACGCAATGAAGGCCGTTGTCTCGACGTATCATCAGTGCATCAAATTCCCAACTCCGAACAGAGTACACACACTTAGAGGAGATCAAACTGCTTTATAAGCGTTCGAAAACTCTGTCACCCATCCAAACCCAAAGGGAAAAAGAAGATGATACCAAGGCCACCCACCAGAAGGAAATCCCCCGAAGGAGGCGCAAGTACCAGCAGGACGAATGCGCCTCTCCAGGACCAGACCTAGACTCTACATCGCCGAAGCATCTCAGCAGAGTGTTTTTTCTTTTTTACGGTTTTTTGCACCAAAAAATAAAAAAACTTAATACCCTGTCCCTGTGTAATATGAACTAAGAACGGCTTGATCCTCGCTTTCGAGGTACGTAGGCAACTCTACCCAGAGTGCAGCTGTAAATCAATAAAAAAAACTTTTGTCAAAACAAAATCTTGTCTCAAAAAACGCCGACATCCTAACCAGATGTTCGACTTAGTCATATCCGCACAACAAACGTGCAAGAACATCCGCCTTTGCCATACGACAAAGACTATGATCCAAGTCGTATAGGCACAAGGAAAAACCGGGAATCGCACCCGCTCCGTAATTCAGACGGACTACGTAAGCCGACCTGTCTCGCATAGCCGATCCCAAGTTACAGATAAAAATCTAATCACGAGCCTCGCTTGACGAATCAAAACCGAGTTTCCACTCACGCAATCAAACCAAACCCTTCTTCAAGGTACAAACATAAGCCATGCTATCTTCGAGAAAAGCACTCGAGAGAAGCCGAGCTCCAAATTAAGACTTCGAAAAGTCAAACTCCTTTTCTTCAAATCCTTAAAAAGGATTTCGCAACGAAAAGATGACAACTCGGCTAATCAGGCCCCCTTCCTACTTCACTCGACAACAAATTCTTTTCAGACTACTTCGACGAACAACAAGATGAACTCATCGTTATTCGCTCAGAATATACATAAATAGCCCGTAAGCAAAGGTAATTCCTCGCTGAAAAAATAACAAATAATTCAAAAAGGATCATCAATCCTAAAAGGCAAGAAAATCTCCGCCCCAACACGATTATAAAAAAAGACTTCATGAAAATGTATTTTCATTCCAAAAAGGAGGACATCGTCACCTCATAAAAGTTCTACAAAAAAGGAGGATCAAAGCCACCCCGAAAGCAAAAGCAAGTTACAACAGCAAAACAAAATAAAAGCCTAGACTGACGGAGGGAGATCTTGAGTTGGCTCGACCAGAGGAGCAGTTGTGTCTGAGGCAGACAGTACCATGGGCAATGACGAATGAGCTTCCGTCACCACGAGCTGCACATCCTCATGACTCTTCAAAGTCTCGACCACTTCTGTCGACATCACACCAACATTGGTGCCGAACTCGTCAAACAAGGCGGCAACTTCGACTTGAGGATCGTCAGACGGAGGCTGAAAGGGGCGATGAAAAGGAGGATTGCAGTCACGCATCCTCATCGGAACTGGGGAAATCACAAAAAAAAACCGTCGACGATCTTAGAAGCGTCGATCTAGTCAATTTTTCTATCCCACTTTTCCTTCTCTGCCGCGAGCTCCTCAAAGACCTCGTCGGGAATAGCTATCCCCCTTTGGTCTTGAAGCGATCAAAGAAAATCCAGGGTCTCGGAGTACTGGCTGAATTTCATGTACGTGTTGCTCTCAGCATCCTTTGCAGCAAACGCTTCCTTCATTTCCTGAAGACGAAACTCATACTTCCGTAGCAAGTCATCACAAGCGTTAACCAGCCCGCCGATCTCCAATGGCAAAGTATTCCGCTCTTTAGTTACCTCCTCGACGTTACGAAGCTTCTCTTTCGCCAACTCGACAGACAGTTTCTCCTTAAATTCAACGAGCTCCTGGTTGCGGGTTTCAAGCAACTTAACATGCTCATAAGAAGTAGCGACCTGACTCTTCAAATTCGCCTCACTCACCCGAAGAAATTCGGCGGAGAGTTGAAGCATGTCCAACTCCTTCAATTTACGAGCAAGCTCCTTGCCAATCTCAGCGCCTTGCGCCAACAACTGTCGATTCATATCAAAGATATACGAATTCAACAATGAATTCCCCTACAAAACAAAGAACGTCAGGACAAAGGAAAAATATCAACCTCAAAGACGGATGATCGGTAAACAATCGTGAACACTCACATCGACAAAGAACTTGGATATGTTGTGGTACACATCCGGCTTGTACATCTGATCTACGGGACAGGGCGGAATGGCTTCAAAGGAGATATTCCGAACCATCTCCCTGCAGTAGTACTCGTTCGGATTCTTCATTTTGTCCCCTCGAAGAGTAAAGGATCTGTTCCTCCAACTATTCAAGGACTCACCGACTCTCAAGCGCTTACTCACACCCGAGCTCTTGGAGCGACTCGCAACCTCAGAAAGCCTTTTTCTGGCCCAACAGGCGAAGCCGACGTCCTTGGAGGTCCCAAAGCCGAAACTAGTTGAGCAGAGGGGGGGGGGGGGGGAATCCCTTTATCAAACAAAGGGGTTACCTCAACCGGACCACTTGACTTCGAAGTCTTTCAAATCAACTGAGTAGAGGATTCTTCCAGCTCGTCCTCAACGAGCGAAGCTCCACCCTTCTTCTTCGAAGTATCGACACCATCAGCCGCCTTCTTCGATCTTAGCTCGGACGAATGCTTTTTAGCCTCCTCAGCCCTTTTCTTATCGACGTCATCGGAGGCCCGGTTTTCTCCTCTTCTGGATTGCGATCTAGGAGAAGCAGTTGATCTGGCAACCGAAGATCGGCTAGGGCCGTCTGGCTTGCCACCATCGGAAGGCCTATGAGCTTTCTTTGGATCAATCACCATGCTCGGAATAACTTTTCTCGCTTTCCCCATCTTCTTTTTTGGTTGGGATGCTGCAAGGAGCAATTCATAAGAGAAAAAAATTTAAAAAAAAAATACAATATGGCTAAACCGCAAGGCAGTAGCAAACTCACTGGTTTTCTTTGGTTTGGTCTTTTCGGTCTCGGGCCAAGTCTGCCAACCGAGCTCAGAAAATTTCGTGCCGACGTCGTTCAAGTACTCTTGTCCGAGCTGCTTGGGTTCGGACGATCTGCAAGGCAAAGAAAAGTACAATCAAAATCAATAGCAAGAAATGGCGTCAGTGATTAGTCGATCGATCAATTACCAACGGAAAGGTTCAACTCTTTGACGATTAAGGTCGTGGGATCAGGAAATGAGGATTTGTCGATCCTGACGAAGAAATATTTCCTTTGTCAATCATGAGTCTTGCTGGACTTAACACCGGTCCAAATTTTATATTGAGGCCGTAAATTAATTTGGATCCACTCCGGCTTTGCTTTCGGAATATTGAGTTGCCCGAAGAACTCGAACAAGTCGATTGTTAATGGGATCCCAAGAGATGAACTAAGCTCGAGAAGGCCAGTTATGTTAATAATGCTGGCGAGGTTCAATTGGGTGAAGGCGATTCTAAACTTCGCAGAGAAGTCAACCAATACCCTCAGCAAGGTAAATCGAAGGTTTCCGACATGAAAAAATGATTCGTAAAGATAAAAGAAGTTTGGAGGGGTATCCCAAGGCCGTTGTGAGACGGGAAGGCAAAAGAACTTTGATGCCTTCGCATCCAAGAAGGGTTTTCAGCGAAGCCAAAGAGTCCTCGGTAGAAGAAGTCGACAGGACACCAAAATTATCCACGGATTGAGAGGAGGACGCTTTTTGTTCTCCTCCTTTATGGGCTGCTTCTTTCCCACTTCGGCCTCGAGAGGCCGCCCTCAGTGCAAGTGGAACATGCTCGTCAGAATGATCGGAAGCGTCATCACGAAGAGACATAGATCGCCTTCGAGATAATTCCTGAACGAGATTGACGGAATCCGAGCTACGCAGTGAAGAAGAAGGAATATGTTCCCCGTCAAAAGAACCAGCGCTCGCGATACTGACAGAATTTTCACTGGATTCGGAACGAATGCGCATATCGGCGAGGAGATCGGCAAAGACGAGAAGGATATAAATGTTGGGAATGTCCTGAAATCTACCGTACTATCTCTAGAAAGTATGATAAGTGTCGAGATCAGACATAAGTCATAAATACTGGGTGATCATGATGGCTTGCTAGAGTCCGCTCTTGATCTATAAGTTTATGACTTATTACCAGTATTGTATGATCCCGAAGGGTCACACACCATAGCTAACGGGAAAGTTAAATGGAATTAATACGGTAAGATGCAATGGCATTTACTGTATTGGATCAGAGAATTGGGCCAGACAAAATGCAGGCTTTTGTCTGATTTGTGTCTTGGGCCCAAATGATTAATGAGCCATTAGTCAAATGACTTGGTCCCATTAATGAGAGATAAGAAATCGAAAAAACCTAAGGGATAACACAGCCCTGCGATTTTCTCCTTGTGGCCGCGAGCCTCTCTCTCTCTAATCTCTCTCTCTGATCATCCATATATTTGGTCTAGCAGCCGTCCCTTGCTTGTAAGAGTGTGGATACTCAAGGAGGAATAGGTGATTAATCTGTTCTAGCTGATCTTGTCATTACCATCAATCCGCTGTGCAATCCATAGGTAATGTTACAGGTTTGTTTCATGATTCGTTTTGCAAGAACCTAGATCTGTTTAAGGATTTGTGTTAGGTTGTAATTGAGAATTAAACCGTGGAAAACACCCATAAACCTTCAGTGGTATCAGAGCCAGGTTTTAGGTTTCTTGTGAAATTGGATCATATGATTGTTTAATGGTTTAGAATTAATTTTGAATTAAAATTGATTATAGAAATCATTTATCCAAATCGATGTGATCTTATTGATAATCGAAAGCTTGCTGGGTTTTGGTCATAATCGAATGTCATTGTTAATAATTGAATGGCTCCATTCTATTACATAAAACCCTAACCGCAATTGATGAGCCGATGGATCATGCGATCGCCTAAACCGAGATCGATCATTATGATCGTGAGGCAAAGTGTCGATCAGGCAAAGCATGGGCCGTGTGATGCCTAAGCGATGCCGTGTACCGAGGGTGATCACATGCGATGATCGATCTTGCGATCGTGAGCATGCGCAACATGCGCAAAGTTGGATCATGGGCCTCGGATGATCATGGGCCCACAATTGCGTTAATGGGCCGAGTTGGATCATGGATCCGATTGTTTGGCCCGTTAAAATTTTACGTCTCGCGAATAGTCAATCGGTTAAACCGAGCTTCGCGGTTCGTTGCCCAAAACCACACCAATTTAACCGGTCCATTTAATTAGCGGTTAATTGTGTGTTTAAAGCCTTAAACCGCAAGTTAAATCAAATTGGCTAAAACACTAGGTGTTTCTTCCCGGTTTTGGATTTAACTGAACCGATCCAATTTAATTGGTGGTTCAAGCGGTTAACCCGAATCGCGGTTTGCTGGAAATTATTTAATACATGATATTATTTAATTTCTGGTTAAACCGGATTGAAATTCAAAAATTGAATTTTAACCTAAACCGAAGACTGGTCTAAGTTTGATTTGGTTGGACCAAATAATTTAGAGCTGGTCTGGTTTAGTAAATAACCGATGGTTTTGATAGTTAATTTGGTCTTGGACCAGAATTAATAAACCGACTCGGTTATGTCAAATTATTGGGCCAACTGGAATTCTATGGTCTTGGGCCAAGAATTGGGCCTATAATTTGTGACCCAACCCAAAAATATTAATAAAATATTAAATTAGAAATTTCTACTTTTAGAATATTTCTAAATTTAGAAAGTTTCTAAAACAAGTAAGTTTCCCAAAATAGTAATCTTCTATTTTTGGAAATAAAACTTAAAAATCCTCAAAACCAATATCAAGCTTGGATGTCTTTCCAATCTTGTCAGCTACTTAACGCTTATTCGATTACAGATATGGCTTACAGTGTGAGGTGTCTGTTCTCGCGTAAGTAAAGTAGTATATAGTCACTAATTTCATTGGGAGTCCCAGACTTTAGTGATTATTTGGTTGTAAGAGATTGGTTTCCTTGACTGGGCCATCGGGAGTCCCGGGCCTTGAGACATCTGGTGTTTTGGGCCTTGGGCCCAATTCACAACCGAGAGTTATATTAGATATAACTAGCTGTGTGTATGCTTACCAAGTAAAGCTAATTCCGGGTGACGGCCAGTGGCCCACTTTGGATTTAGCTGAACATGGGTCTCGGAATCATTGCATTCTTATGAGGTTAAACAAAGAAATTTTGAATGCAATGCGAGTCTTCTTATAAGTTATTAAGATTACTCTTTTATGAACTAAATAACTAAAACTCTATTTATCTCTAAATTTCAGCTATGACGAGCACAAACAATCAAAACACTTTCTCGATCCGGTATGTCCTTGAGATGGACAAACTGAACGGATCAAATTTCTTGACTTGGTCGCGGAACCTGAGACTAGTTCTCAGGCAGGAGAGAAAGTACTATGTCCTTGAGAAAGCTCTCCCCGTGAGGATCGGGTCCAATGCCTCTCATGCAGTATATGATGCTTGGAATAAGCATTATAATGATGCGGTAGATGTGCGTGGTCTGATATTGGCTACCATGGACTCAGATTTGCTGAAGCAATATGAGAACATGGAGTCGCCAATAGAGATGATCAGCAGCCTGAAATTGAAATTTCAGGAGCAGGTAAGAGTGGAGAGATACCAGTTGGTTAAATCTCTCACTAGCTGCAAGCTACCAAATGATCATCCAGTAAGTCCTCATGTCAGTAAAATGATGGGTTACATTGATAACCTGAGGAAACTGGATTATCCAGTTAGCCAGGAATTGGCAACTGAGATCATTCTGCAGTCACTGCCGTCAAGCTATGATAAGTTCGTAAGGAACTATATCAAGAAAGGCTTAACGAAGACGTTGACTGAACTGCATGATATGCTCAAGACAGTTGAGCCAAACGTGAAGAGTACCTTGTACAATCTCATGAATGAGAAGGGTAGGTTTACTAAACCTAATGCTGACAAGGGTGAAGACAAAGTTGTCCAGATTTTGAATCATGGCAAGCGTGTGTCTTCTGAGCCCGAGTCAGATACCTCTTACGTTAGTAAGTGCTGCTACTGTAAAGAGACTGGGCATTGGAAAAGAGATTGCATTAAATTCATGGAAGATTATGAGGAGTTAAAGTTGATGTATGAGACTACTTCCTCAGGTATTCATGTTATTACTTCAAGTTATACCTTGTAGGTATTGGATACTGATTGTGGCACTGATATTTGTTATAATATGCAGAGCCTGAACAACAGTAGAACGTTGAAGGAAGGGCAAGTGGAACTGCGTGTCTGGAAGGAGCTTGGGATGCTGCCTCAGCCGTAGGGTTTTCACTTGTAGATGCCTTTGAGGCTTGGTTTTGAATTAAGTAATTGCTACAATGTACCTGCTTTAAGCAGAGTTGTTTTTCATTTTCTTGTGAAGAATTTGAATGTTTTTCATTTTGATAAAGACAAGTTTTGCTCTTTTGATCTTAATGAAATGTTAATTGTAGCACCCTATTCTAGGAATGGGTTTTATATATTAAACCAAAGAGTGCCTAAATGTAACATAAATACCGAATTGGTTTAAATCTGATAAATTAAACCTGATTTTTCTTGGCATAAATGTTTTGGTCAAAGAGTAAGTCGGATTCAGAAACCCCATAGTTGTGGACTTTTGGGTTCATTTGAATGGATATCTTATGAGACTTGAATTCTGCTTACTGGACCAAAAGACAAAGGGCCCATCTTAGCCGAGCTAGAGAAAGGCCCAAAGGCTTATTGGAGATTGAACATACTTATGTATGTGGTCCGATGAGCAGTAATGCCAGAGAAAATTTCCTGTACTTCATTGTCTCTACTGATTACTTCAGTGAGTGTGACTGTGTTCATTTGATGAGACACAAGTCGGAATTCTTTGACATGGTCGAAAGAGTTCCAGAATGAAGTATAGAATCTAAATGACAGAAGTATTAAGACTCTGGATTAGATCACGAGTGAGAATGCTTAAGTCATTGATGGTGTGATCATTTGAATGAGTGTGAAGTCGCTTCACAGCTCATTTCTCCTGAAAACCTGGAGGTGTTTCTGTGAGAGAGAATCAGATCTTATTAGAAATGATTCAAGATGAGTCACACGAATCTTCCATGATATTCTTTAAGAATAACGCTCTAAAATATCTAAGTTTACGCTGAAATAGTTCCACCAATATCAGTTGAAAGACACCACGTAAATGTGGATTGGAATCGATCCAAATTCGTCTTTACTGAGTATTTGTAGTTGTGCTACTTCGCTGGTTGTCCTAAGGAAACCAAGGCTTGTTACTTTTACGTCCGTTCTGTTTTCTAAGAAGGGAAGTTACTTTTCAAGAAGAACAGTGGGAGTAAAAGTATAACTCGAAGAAATTCGAGAAATACAGGAGGCTGCTCAACCTGTTGAGGGAGAGCAGCGGATGGATTTACAGATTTCTGTAGAATCTACACCTGTAGAGCCTGAAGTTCGCAGATATGAATGAATCAGTCACTAATCCGAGAGTGATTTCTCGTCATTAGTTGAACCTGATGATCATTGAAAGTTCGCATGATCTGATGATCATTGAAAGCGACGAATCTGCGAAATTCAAAGAAGCGAAAGTGAGCCCGGACTCCGAAAAATTACATTTTGTGTAAGTTAGCTTCATCGATCCATTCATGGATGGAAGCAAACATATCGGAGTTGGAATCTTCGTTCTGTTGAAGTAGTCAAGGTTTTGACTTGAACAGGAACGAAATGGAACTGTGCGTTTACTAATAGATAAGTGGGAGCGATGTTGCATTTCTCATAGTGTATGTCGATGACATACTGATTCTCGGAAATAACGTCCCAATGCTGCAGTCGGTAAAGGACTGGATTGGGAGTTGGTTTTGTGATTGACATGGGTAAAGCCACGTATGTTCTTGGATTTTGGATCTAAAGATAAAGATCCAAAAGTGCTGGTAGGACAAAGTCAGGATTTTTAAATTGACAAAGTCCTACACGAAATCAGCAATCCAAGAAGGGTTTTATGCCAATGTCACATGGCAATTCATTAAGCAAGATACAGTGTCCTGCGATATCTGCTGAGCTTGAATGCATGGATAGGATTCCATATGCGACGGCAATTGGATCTATCATGTATGCCATGACACGTACTTGTCTTGATGTTGCTTTAATGCTAAGCAAGACAAGTAAAGACCAGTCAAATCCAGCAAAGAATCACTGGATTGCCGTAAAGAATATTCTGAAGTATTTGAGGAATACTTAGGATAAGTTCTTGATTTACGGAGAAAGTGAGGTGCTACAAGTCGATAGAGTCTGAAAGGCAAGTTTCCAATAGACAAAGATAATTCCTGGTCACAGTCCGGCTATATCTTGTGTCTAACTGGCGGTGCAAGGCACTGTTGCTGACTCCATGACTTAAGCTGAACATTTCGCAGCTTGAGAAGCGGCGAAAGAGGATGTTTGGATAGAAGAGTTCATCACTGAAATTGATGTGATTCACAGCATAGATGAGCCTAGCTGCACATCAGAGGTCCAAACACCTTGAGGGTAGGTATAACCTATTCCGTGAGATAAATGACAGAGGTGTTAAGTAGATAAGCAAGTTTCATCGAATGAAAACGTTGATAATCTATTAACGAAGCCACTCCTTATGCCTAAGCACGAGTCGCAGACTGTAGCTGTAGGATGCGTGAAATTAAGATGTAGTCTTAATTTCAGTGGGAGTTTGTAAAGGGCTTTACTTAGTTGTTTTGAAAGGTTCATGTAAACATAATATTTTATGTTTATGAAATCTAATGATTTCTGGATTATTTTAACTGTGATATAAATAATCGTTCCAAAATGATTCATGTCACTATATATGGGCCATCGAAGTACATGAGTAGACTTGATCCTGAAACTCCATATTTAACGAAGTGACATAAATCATAGTGTCCATAGTCGAAGGTTGTTGAAATTGGAACACCAACAACCTGTTGAGACTAGATTGTGTTGAGACTTATGACCAAGTTTCGAGGGGTCATAGATGTGCGGCATCAAAGTCGACACATAGGTATATGTAGGGGAGCATATGACCGGACATGGCCCGCAAGATGAGAACACTGCAAGATATTAATATCTGTGTCATAAGAAGTTCTCATATACGACTATAGAGTATAGTCCTTAGACCTGAGTTCGCATGCATGTGGCTGCACATGGAGTAATGCGCTTTGATCATTGTCTAACGCTGTTTCGTAACTGGGAGCTATACGGACCTTGGTTGGGTGTATTATGAATTGTGTAGTTCATAGTGATGGAACAAGATGGGATTTGTCCCTGCCGTTTAACGGAGGTAATATCTCTAGGCCAATCGGAGATTTGATAGCTGGTAAGAGAATGGCCATTCCCAAACGGACTTGCCCAAGTCGTTTGAATTGTCAGTATCAAATCTGTTCCGATAAACATGGTCTGGCTATATAAGGATGACACGCATCTTGCCTTATGCCAGATCGAGATATTAAGACAAAAGGACTAGGGAATGTAGGATTCTAGTACAATCGGGAGATTGTTGGGAATGTCCTGTGTAGGATTCCAGTACAAGTGGGAGATTGTTGGGAATGTCCTGAAATCTACCGTACTATCTCTAGAAAGTATGATAAGTGTCGAGATCAGACATAAGTCATAAATACTGGGTGATCATGATGGCTTGCTAGAGTCCGCTCTTGATCTATAAGTTTAGGACTTATTACCAGTATTGTATGATCCCGAAGGGTCACACACCATAGCTAACGGGAAAGTTAAATGGAATTAATACGGTAAGATGCAATGGCATTTACTGTATTGGATCAGAGAATTGGGCCAGACAAAATGCAGGCTTTTGTCTGATTTGTGTCTTGGGCCCAAATGATTAATGAGCCATTAGTCAAATGACTTGGGCCCATTAATGAGAGATAAGAAATCGAAAAAACCTAAGGGATAACACAGCCCTGCGATTTTCTCCTTGTGGCCGCGAGCCTCTCTCTCTCTAATCTCTCTCTCTGATCATCCATATCTTTGGTCTAGCAGCCGTCCCTTGCTTGTAAGAGTGTGGATACTCAAGGAGGAATAGGTGATTAATCTGTTCTAGCTGATCTTGTCATTACCATCAATCCGCTGTGCAATCCATAGGTAATGTTACAGGTTTGTTTCATGATTCGTTTTGCAAGAACCTAGATCTGTTTAAGGATTTGTGTTAGGTTGTAATTGAGAATTAAACCATGGAAAACACCCATAATCCTTCAATAAAAAGAAGAAAAGAAAAGACTAGAGAGGTTTAGAAGGAGGGGTACCTGACATTTACTTCTGGTAGCGGATGGTAAAAAATGAAAGGAGGAAGCAGTATATATAGAGACGAGGAAGTGAGAGTCTTCCGAGAGACCCAACTTTACCTCTCAACGGGCGCGACCCTGCGACTTCCCAGAACACTTGTCCCCATATCATTGGACGAGGAAGAAGCGTCTCGAATACGCAGAAAATAAACCAGGCACGTGGTAGAAGGCTTGACGATTCGGGTTGGATCTTGGCTCGTGACGATTTAGCTAAATGGGCCCAAACCACGACTAAATTCGCTGACCTAAGTTCCACTCATAGCGACGAACTGGGGGGGCTTACTGTTGGAGGTGGATTTAGCACCCCCCCCCCCTTATTGCCCGGCCCAAGCCCGAAGAAGATCATGCCTGAGCGGTTAATCTCAACCCATTATGAAGTAGCCCGGCGGAACAGAGCAACTCGGCAATGGCGGAATGGATTCCCGACGATGTTCCGGCCGACCTGCATGGCAAGGAGATAAAAATGTTTAACATTTTTATAGGAAGATAAATACAAATCTTTTACGGAAACGGAATTTAGAAGGTTCGGATTTTGTAAAGAATATCAGAGAGAATATAGGGAAAAACCCCTAAATCCTCTGATATAAATATCATTCCTCTGCACGGGAAAAGAGTAAGTTCACACACATTAAGCACTTTTGTACTCAAAAATCTTAGAGCTAGCGATCTACGATCGATTCCGGCTCGAATTCATAATAAAACTAGATTTTCCGGTCTAACTTGTTATTGCTTTTCGGTCCTTATTTAATCTTATTATTAAAATCTCTTATTTTCTAATCTGTTTCACAAATTGATTATTGTGTGATTATTTGAATCAACATAACTACTATTCAACAAAGTAGAGGGTCTATATTTAGGAGTCATGCATGTTTAGAAAAGCAATACACTCTTAATCTTGGTTTCACTCTCCTTTTGTCGCTCATCCTTTAATAGACAAGACAATATGACTCCACAAGAGTAGAGCTCTAGAAAATCGTAATTTCATTCTTTGTTTTGATCTTTGTTAAACTCATTATATTGGCCATGCCATTTTCTCTTCCAGAATATATTTTTTCCTTATGTTTGAAACTCTTTCATCTCTTATATTTTTGAGCATTTTTTTATTTAAGTCACACCTCTATTAACTGTATAATGTGAAAGTTTTCAGACACTCTATGAATAATGTTCTAAAAAGTAAATAGTTTGGTTAACCTTTACATTACGAGACAAAGACAGCGCATCCAAAATAAAAACTTTGAAAGACAATAGAAATTGATGAAATCGAATATTATTCCTATTAAAATCTTTATCAGAGAATCATACTTTTCTTCAAGGATGACACATAATATTAGTTTTATTGCAAATTAATTTTCTCGTCTTCACAGCTAACTCATTCATAAAGAAGAATGTTTGAAATGATCATCTCCTGCATTTCATGAACATTCACTATAACTCCAAGTTCATGACCAAGCACAAGTGTTTGAATTGTGACACAAGCAAACACTTGGATCTGATGAGTTTTGTCAGAACAAAAATGATCCAATACTCATTTTAGATTCCTTCTCTTAACGATTTTGCAGGTTTTCAGCATTTGAAGAATTTGTTTAACTCAGGTGATTACTTAGTCTCTACATAAGTCTATCTTGATGATCTCTTGTTTCTATGACTGTAAATTGTCATGTTCTTGTCTCTCAGATCCAAACAAACGCCGTTGAAATGAGGACAAGCCTTGTATATAATCTTTGTGTAATACAAAAACAATTACCAGTTGATAAATATGAGCTGAAAAGACTGTTTTGAATTCTTTACTCATATCGCCATGGTACCACTGATGAGTAATAGATTTTGCTTAGTGAGGTAATTGATTTCAAGAAGTTGGAGTTATGAACATTTTATGTTTCCTTCTTTCTTATTTTTAGCTACTTTTATTATGTTTATGTGCTTGTTTAAAATATGGAAGTTATTATTAATCACTCAACCAAACAAAAACTTCAACATAACAACAGCCAACGGTTGTTCAAGTTTTCAACATATATAAAAAAAATCTATGGAGGGTTCTTCCGAGACAAACGGTTGTAATTTAGAATAAACTATATATAGATGAGCACACAACTATTATCCATAAATTCCAGATATGCACCATCGTCTCCAATCTTTTCTTCTTCTTCTTCTTTCTGGACGTTTGTCGGAAAATCAATCTAAAATCCAACAAAGAGAGAAGCCTAAGTTGTTCTTCTTGAATTCTTGAAATGCATCGTACGGTTTCAAGCAAAGACACCAATAGCCAGAAATTTACAAAACTAAAAAAGGTAGAAACAAATCCAGATCCTGACCTTTATGACATAACATACGTCGATGTATCTCCCTCTGAAGCCGGCTCCACTTCTCCTTTGTCCAAATCACCATGGTCCGTACAAGTCGATACCAACGACGTAGAACGGCCGCATTCCTCGGCGACGAAATCCACGGCGTCGCGCTCCGAAGAACCTCATGACTATTCTCCTAACATTCTCATGGGATCTCTGGTCCGTGAAGAAGGCCACATCTATTCTTTAGCTACCTCTGGCGATTTACTCTACACAGGATCTGATTCCAAGAACATCAGAGTTTGGAAAAACCATATAGAGTTCGCGAGTTTCAAATCCAATAGTGGATTGGTGAAAGCGATTGTTCTCGCCGGAGACAAAATATTCACCGGACATCAAGACGGGAAGATCCGCGTTTGGAAAGTCTCGTCTAAAGAGTCCAGCGTTTTCCGTCGCGTTGGTACGATGCCGGTTCTCCGTGATTACATCAGAAACTCCATCGCGCCTTCCTCTTACTTCAGTTTCACGAGGCGGAACCGAACCAGCACCAGCGCGCAAGGGTTTCGCCACTTGGACGCCATCTCGTGCCTGGCGTTGAGCGAAGACAAGAGGCTTTTGTATTCGGGCTCGTGGGATAAAACGTTTAAAGTGTGGAGAGTCTCTGATCTCAGATGTTTGGAGTCGGTGAACGCTCACGAGGACGCGGTAAACGCCGTCGTTGCGGGTTTTGACGGTTTGGTTTTCACCGGTTCAGCGGATGGTACGGTAAAGGTGTGGAGGAGAGAGGATCAAGCCAAGGAGACGAAGCATTTCTTCTCCGAAACGTTATTGAAACAAGACTGCGCCGTGACGGCGATCGCGGTTGATCAAAGCGCGACGTTAGTTTATTGCGGCTCATCTGACGGAACCGTTAATTTTTGGGAACGAGACAATAATATGAAAAATGGAGGCGTTTTGAAAGGACATAAACTCGCTGTGCTCTGTCTCGTCGCGGCAGGGAATTTGTTGTTCAGTGGTTCCGCTGATCTCGGGATTCGCGTTTGGAGGAGACCAGAACGGGGTGGTGGCGGCAGAAGTGGAAGAGGAGGATTAGTAGGAGAGCACGTGTGTATTTCAGTTCTGACTGGACACGCAGGTCCGGTGAAGTGTTTGGCGGTGGAAAAAGATCAAGAATCGGCTTCCGGTGAGAGACGGTGGATTGTGTACAGTGGGAGTTTAGATAGGTCGGTGAAGATGTGGCGTGTGTCGGAAAATTCTCCGCCGCTGGAATTTCGGTCACCGGATCCATTTGGTGGTCCTTCTGGGTTGACGGTGGCTCCTAGCTTCTCGGCTCAAGGGCGAATTAGCCCCAAAAAATAGTTTTTGTTTTTGAATGTTAACAAAAAACAACACCGAATTATTCAAAATGTTAATTATGTAAACAGATTGATCCAACCAGCTTTTAAGCATTTTGAGGAACCCACAAACTGAAAAAACCTTCTCTCTCTTCAATACTCTCCACCTTCTCTCTAAGTCACCGACAACACAGATCTTGCGTTTCTCCGGCCACCGGTGGTTGGCTTCTTTAGCCACGCCGGTTGGCCGGCTGTCTATACTTTTTGGGTGCTGAATCCGATGTTCGATACCCTTTTTGACTCGGATTCCGGTGTAGATATCTTCGCTGCGGGTTACCGCCTTAGCTTCCGACCTTCTGTCGGACCTTTCTTCCGGTGTAGCTGCCGGAATATCGGTCTTCTCCTCGTCTTCTTCCATCCCAGTGCCGCCGACCTCTTTCTCTTCTCTCCTGAGGTGTCGAGCGCTTTGAGTCGTGTGCTCCTATGGCCCGATCGAGATTGAACGGGCTCGACTGAAGCTGAACCTTTACCTGAGTAAATCCTTGGTTTGATTTCTCAGTTATGAAGCGCATCGACTCGACAGTCATGAAGTAGAGGATAAAGGAACTGTTTCTCTATACGGCGCTTTGGATGGTTGGTAGGAGTGAGATCGGCAGGAGAACCAGCTGTAGCGACGGAGAACGGAGCTCGATTGACCGGAAAGTTTGTTCGGCGCTTGCATGCAGCCGCTTCATCCAGACATGACACGTGGCAACTGACTGACCATTCAATATGTTCTCGCGTCTTCTGGAAAATATCGTCCGGTTTACGATGTAATTGGGCCGATCTATAAGCCCAATCCGTTAGCATTAAATTACATTCTATGGCTTTGTTGTATCTCCTGTAATATCTGCCCATTTGGGCCTTTCAATAGACTGTTGCCGACTAAAAAAAAAAAAAAAAGCATTTTGAGGTAGTCCCGGTTTGTCTTTAACCGGAGTTTTGTGAAATATATACTTGGCAAACAATTTTCTGATATCTTATGTGACTAATATCAGTTAAATTTTGTGAAACATAGGCTTGGCAAACAATTTTCTGATATCTTATGTGACTCATAGTCTAATATATGATATGACCAAATATCTAATGAAATTATCCTCTTTCTGCTACTTTATGCAGAACTTTGAGCTAGCTTTTGTGCTACATATTTAGGTAATATTATAACTAGTTGAAACATTATCATCGATGTCGTTGTAGTATAGTGGTAAGTATTCCCGCCTGTCACGCGGGTGACCCGGGTTCGATCCCCGGCAACGGCGTATTTTTGTTTTGACAATTTGCTTATTTTTAAAATAATAAATAATAAATTTCAATTGACAATGAATATTATTCTGCATCGATGAAGTCCTCTGTGGCAGTCTACCTAGATAAGCTGGTCCATGTAATTCGCAAGCCCAATAAAATAAACCCAACTTGTGGTTTCCTATAAACCCATACGAGACTTTTATTATTTTCTCACTTCAGTCTTTACGAGATTGGTATTTTTTCCAATTAGAATTAAAAAATAATTGATGATAATTTTGAAGCATGATGTAATAGAGGTAAGAGTAGCTACCAAAACAAGGGTATGTGAATTTTCAAACTTTCTAAACCATAAACAACAACAAATATAGGTGTCCTAACTTTATCTGTGTACTTGTGTGTTTGTAATGATAAAAAAAAACTGAAACGTGTTGACCATAAGAAAGCTATTTGTTTGTTAAACAACCCGGTTTCAAATCGAACACATGAGGTTGCTTCTCATAGCTTCTTAACCAGTCAGAAGAGCTTATATGAGTTATTTATATAAACTCTTCCTTGTCAAAGAACACCAAAAACACAATCAATATTCATGACAATGAATAAAGCTAATTTTTTCGTCACTTTCTTCATATTTTTCTTTTTTGGATCAATATCTTCAAGAGTAGCTAGCGCAGATGACCGAAACGCCTTAGCCGCATCATTCGTTTTCGGCGATTCGCTAGTGGACGCAGGAAATAACAATTACTTGCAAACATTGTCTAGAGCCAATAGTCCTCCTAATGGCATTGATTTCAAACCATCCCGTGGGAATCCAACAGGCCGGTTTACCAACGGCCGGACCATAGCTGACATAGTTGGTAATTTAATGAAAACATTCATTATAAATCAATGGAGTGTTTTTTTATTTTTTTATAGTTATTCTGCTAATATTTATTTCTAATTATGTTTTGTTGTCTGTAGGAGAAAAACTAGGGCAACCAAGTTATGCAGTTCCATATCTAGCACCAAATGCAAATGGTGAAGCACTATTAAATGGTGTGAATTATGCATCAGGTGGTGGTGGGATCCTCAATGCCACTGGAAGTGTTTTTGTAAGTGTTTTTGCTTGCATGCATACGTTATCTCGCGTTTATTTTTGTGTCACGTTCGTTTGGTTGACGGGAAAAGTTTACGTTAAAAAATTATTAAATTTTTTTATACATGCGTTAAATCAAAAAAATTTAACTCAAAGGCTGCAACTGGTACATATAGCGTGGAACTAATGGGATAATAGAATATGGGATGAGCTGAATGGAATTTGATGAAAAATGGAATAAATTTATCCCATTCATTCATGATCAAAAATACTTATGAATACGTTTCTTTGAATTTTGTTTGTTTTTGTGTGGAATTAGTGGAATGGCTATTCCATTTCTTTCCATGTAAATGGTAATTTATTTGTGGAATCAATATGAATAAGCTATTCCAAATGATTTTATTCCAAAAATTAGCATTCCAGTTGCAACCAAATTATTTACTTGAATGTGTACACGTGTATTCAGGGGCGGACGTGAACAACACAGTGGCATGTGCCCCATCTAATTTTCTTTTATTTTCTTTGAAATTAGTATAAATTTATATAAACTTCCCCAAATCAAAAGTAAAATATAGTGAAAAATAATCTTGTGCCCTTGATTAAATTCATTCCTAGATATGTCACTATGTGTATTATATTGTTGTGTATATTGAAAAGTTCAAAATTACGATTCAACAGGTGAATCGATTAGGAATGGATATACAAGTCGATTATTTTACCATTACAAGGAAGCAATTCGATAAGCTTTTGGGTAAAGATAAAGCAAGAGATTACATGAGGAAGAAATCTCTATTCTCCATAGTTATTGGCTCAAATGATTTTCTCAACAACTATCTAGTTCCTTTTGTTGCCGCTCAAGCAAGATTAACACAAACCCCTGAAACTTTTGTAGAAGACATGATTAGCCATCTTCGTGACCAACTTAAGGTATGTTATGAAAGATTATGAAAAGTCATTTTTAATCTTTGTTGATGTTTACTTCTTTTTTTGGATGAACATTAGAGATTATATGCATTGGACGCTCGTAAATTTGTGGTGGGTAATGTGGCTCCAATCGGGTGTATACCATACCAAAAATCAATCAATCAGCTTAAGGATAAGCAGTGTGTTGACTTAGCAAACAAGTTGGCTCTCCAATACAATACTCGCCTCAAAGATCTCTTGCTGGTGGAATTGAAAGATAGTCTAAAAGAAGCACATTTCGTTTACGCCAATGTCTATGATCTAGTCATGGACCTTATTGTCAACTACAAAGAATACGGTAAGAATATATATTAATGGCCCATGAGCTTTGAAAACATTAATAAACACTTAAATGTTTGGGTTCATTTTCTAGGGGTATTCATCATGAATTTTAACCTTGTTTATTAAGTTGAGTTTTGACTAGGTAATCTTGGTTTTCAAGTTTTTAGCTATAAGCAAAATGGTTATTTAGGTGATTCAAAAAAAAAATTTGTGATTTGTGTGAGATTTATTGATTATTGTGAAAAATGATGTGATAGGGTTTAGGACGGCGAGTGAGGCATGCTGTGGGACGGGAGGGAGATTGGCGGGGATATTACCATGTGGACCAACATCGAGCCTTTGTACGGACCGGTCAAAGCATGTGTTTTGGGACCCGTACCATCCTAGCGAAGCTGCTAATCTTCTCATTGCTGACAAATTACTCTACGGCGACTCCAAATTCGTTACTCCCTTTAATCTCCTCCACCTTCGTGACCTTTGAGAATCTTTTTTTCCCAATTAAAAATTTGTAATTTCTATTCCAACATTGTGAGATTTTTCTTTATTTTTGTTCTTTTTTGGATGGTTATATTACCGTTAAAATCATCATACAGTTGTTCATGTGGTTTAATTTATTTTTTATGTAACCAATTATCCTATGGTGGACACTATTACACTTGTCTAAATGAACCTATCTATATTGAGCAACTCAGATTTATTAAAGTAAGATAGAACAAAGGAAACTTTGAAAAGCGAGCGAATGGGAATAATCAGTTGTATACTTGTTTATATTTGGTAACTTGAGGTAACAAAAAACATTGGACCGTTGGGCTCAAGCGATTGCAGATAAACACGGCGTGGTAAAACAAAAGACGAAACTGACCCTGTTTGTTTGTGCCTCATACGAAAAAGACAGAAACACCCTCAGATCAAAGGTTGTTGAGAATCGGAATCAGAAACCAGAGAGGATCAAGAAGAAAAAGACAAGAAGAAGAGAGAGAGAGAGGGAGGGAATAAGGGGAGAGGTGTCAGTAGTATGATCTGAAAGGACCGGTCCGGACCCGAATAACCGACAACGAAAGGACGGCTGCAATACAAATAGGACACATCGTCCCATATGGCACACCACAACACACAAACCACACCTCTCTGCTTCCTCTCTGACTCTTGATTGTTTTGGGTTTGAAAGCGACTAGAGAGAGAGAGATGGTGGTTCATTTGTGGGTCATATCCATCTTCCTCCGGCTGCGCGTGCTTATCCACATCTCCTTCGACCCGAACCGACAGCTTCACTCTTGTCTCTTTGACCGTTTTCTTTTAGATTCTCTCTCTCTCTTCTCTCTCTCTCTCTCTCTCTCTCTCTCTCTCTCTCTCTCTCTCTCTCTCTCTCTCTCTCTCTCTCTCTCTCTCTCTCTCTCTCTCTCTCTCTCAGTTTTGTTACTTAATATATACGTATTTTTGTAAGTTTGTTTTGAAACTCATTTTCCCTTTATATACACATATATGGACCAGACCGGTATGAAAGCTTTACTTTAAAGAAAACGTCGGATTTGTCATTTGTCTTAATCACGTTCTATCTTTTGTAGGGTATTTTCATTTTTCATGACGTTCACCTAAAAAGTTCGTTATTTTAAAAAAATATAAAATAATTAACGAGTCTTTTCTTTTGGACAAATTAACGAGTCTTATGATCATAAGTTTAATGGAGAAGGAAAAAAGAAGTGAACGAGAAATGCGGAGAGAGACAGAATGATGGGAATGGTTGGGACAAGGCGTGAAGATTTATAATTACACATTTCCTCTGATTGCGCTCTCTCGAATCCGATTCCCTCCGTCAACAGTTTTATACAAAAAAAAAAAAAAATTCATTCTTATGACATAATATAATTGTTGAAATTCTTATTTTTTATATCTGATTTAATTTCAGTGTTCTTTTTTATTATTGTGTACAATATAGAGGAAAATGCATCCCCATATTTGCTTGCTTGGTATATTATATAGATGGCATCATATTGTCACACTAACATGATGATATTGTCATAGTTTTAGAATCTGATGACAACATATTTAGATGGAAAGACGATTTTAGAATGCATATTTAGATCGAAAGACGATTTTAGAATGTAATATATGTAAAAAGAATATATTTACAGAATAAGTATGATCTTTTATTTACTTACAATGTAATTTTTAAATGCTAATTATAAAAAAATTATATGATTGATAATTTAAAAACAGTTCAAAAATCATATTTGAAAAACTTTGACAAAAGTAGGTTATAATTGTTTTCAAACATGTAGTATCTATTTTTTTAAAATAAAATTTGATTTTTTTTTGTCCCATGTTTAACTTTAATTTTTTTTTTGTGCTAAAATATTTCATTAATTTTTAAATCGTTGACGATATAAATGAGAGGAGCGCATCCTTAGCTAAAGTGTATGTCTCCCAATTTTCAGATCTAGAAATAAACTTAAAAATTGATTGAAGAAAAATAAGATGATAGATCATGGATATCATAGAGGATTCTATGGAGCTCCTTAGATGGAGCCCACGAGTTAATCAATTTCACCAGTGTTTGGGAATCATATTGGACTAGAAGGTTGGAGAAATTTAGCTCCCGTGCTTGCGATATTGCCGAGAACATGGTGATTGCTTCCGCCATCAGTGGAGATCGGACCGGAGGGATTGCTTTTGATGATCTGATGGGAGAGTCCAACGATTGGTTTTCAAAGATTCAACCGATTCATGCTTGATCGTCTTCATTTCTCCAGGCTGCATCAGAGGAGACCAGAAAATTCTCTGAAGGTTGAGCTTCTTCTTCTTGGGATCTTCATTCCGAAGATGATGCTTTCCTTTCCTTTGAAGCTTATGTCGCTTTTTGCCATTCTTTAGCATCTGAAATAGCTTTAACAATGACTTCACGCGGTGAAAGGTTCATGTTGTTGAAGATGTGTTGATTTTTTTGCGTACCAAATCTCCCAGCATATTCATGGTATATGAGAACAGCTTGCCAGTCCGATTGGAGGTAAGCATATTCTACTTTTCAGGACTTGTAGCCATGTTCCTAGGTTATCGATTAGGCTGGAATTAACAATGGTCTTGACAGGTGCTAGTCTCCAGATTTGTTGTGCATACTGGCGTTTAAATAGCATGTGGTTCGTGGTTTCATTCTCCTCACAGTGTGGGCATTCATAGAATGGGTTAAGGATTCTTCGCATAAGATTATCTCCTACAGGTAGTGATTCTTGTAAGGCTTTCTAAATAAACATCTTTACCTTAGGAGTCGTCTGCAGCAACCATACCTCTTTTTGCCAGTTAAACTGATGGGGCAGTCCTTGAGGTTGATAAGCCGATGCATCATCAAGAGTTGCGATCGCTTCAAAATACCCAAATTTGGTGGTATAATCTCCAGAGTCCGAGCCCAGTCAGATATATTGATCTTATTCTCCTTTTGAACTTGGTCGGATTTTTAAAATTTCAGTTTTTAGGAAATGAAGGTTCTCTCTGATTTTTTGTAAACTCTAGTCGAAGGAGTTTGGATGTATCAAGGAAGCTACCAAGTCACTGGCTGAGTGCTCAGGTGCAGGACCCATAGACACAACATGTTCGGTAATAGATATCCAAGAGTCGTGCCATATCCCACCAAAATCTAGTGAGTACCGATTGGATCCTCTTGCACAGTGAAAGAGGGAGCTTGAAGCAAGACATTGTGTATGCCAATATCTTAGATAAGACAGAATTGAGCATCACAAGCTTTCTGTCTAATCCTATCCACAATAAATGTGAATAGATCCTTCTTCGGCGATATAAATGAGAGGAGCGCATCCTTAGCTAAAGTGTATGCCTCCCGATTTTCAGATCTAGAAATAAACTTAAAAATTGATTGAAGAAAAATAAGATGATAGATCATGGATATCATAAAGGATTCTATGGAACTCCTTAGATGGAGCCCGCGAGTTAATCAATTTTACCAGTGTTTGGGAATCATATCGGACTAGAAGGTTGGAGAAATTTAGCTCCCGTGCTTGCGATATTTCCGAGAACATGGCGATTGCTTCCGCCATCAGTGGAGATCGGACCGGAGGGATTGCTTTTGATGATCTGATGGGAGAGTCCAACGATTGGTTTTCAAAGATTCAGCCGATTCATGCTTGATCGTCTTCATTTCTCCAGGCTGCATCAGAGGAGACCAGGAAATTCTCTGAAGGTTGAGCTTCTTCTTCTTGGGATCTCCATTCCGAAGATGATGCTTTCCTTTCCTTTGGAGCTTATGTCGCTTTTTGCCATTCTTTAGCATCTGAAATAGCTTTAACAATGACTTCATGCGGTGAAAGGTTCATGTTGTTGAAGATGCGTTGATTTTTTTGCGTACCAAATCTCCCAGCATATCCATGGTATACGAGAACAGCTTGCCAATCCGATTGGAGGTAAGCATATTCTACTTTTCAGGACTTGTAGCCATGTTCCTAGGTTATCGATTAGGCTGGAATCAACAATGGTCTTGACAGGTGCTAGTCTCCAGATTTGTTGTGCATACTGGCATTTAAATAGCATGTGGTTCGTGGTTTCATTCTCCTCACAGTGTGGGCATTTATAGAATGGGTTAAGGATTCTTCGCTTAAGATTATCTCCTACAGGTAGTGATTCTTGTAAGGCTTTCTAAATAAACATCTTTACCTTAGGAGTCGTCTGCAGCAACCATACCTCTTTTTGCCAGTTAAACTGATGGGGCAGTCCTTGAGGTTGATAAGCCGATGCATCATCAAGAGTTGTGATCGCTTCAAAATACCCAAATTTGGTGGTATAATCTCCAGAGTCCAAGCCCAGTCAGATATACTGATCTTATTCTCCTTTTGAACTTGGTCGGATTTTTAAAATTTCAGTTTTTAGGAAATGAAGGTTCTCTCTGATTTTTTGTAAACTCTAGTCGAAGGAGTCTGGATATATCAAGGAAGCTACCAATTCACTGGCTGAGTGCTCAGGTGCAGGACCTATAGACACAAAATGTTCGGTAATAGAGATCCAAGAGTTGTGCCATATCCCACCAAAATCTAGTGAGTACCGATTGGATCCTCTTGCACAGTGAAAGAGGGAGCTTGAAGCAAGACATTGTGTATGCCAATATCTTAGATAAGACAAAATTGAGCATCACAAGCTTTCTGTCTAATCATATCCACAATAAATGTGAATAGATCCTTCTTTTTTCTCCCAAAGTGTTCGAGGAGGCCAAGATATTTTACAATCCCTCATTCTCTGCTTATGCCAAGAGTATCTTTTGTCAATAATCTTATCTCATCACTTGTTTTGGAGGAGAATGTAATATATAATTTGTCAAAGTTTATCGTCTGCCTTGAAGCTTGTGAATATTGCTGGATTATGGAGTTGAGCGTGTCACAACTTTGCTTATCCGATATGCAGAAGAACATGGTGTCATCTGCGAAGAGTAGGTGATTTACAGGGGGACTATTCGTTGCCACCTTGATCCCTTTAAGTGTGCCTGACTCCATTGCAATTCGACATATACCAGATAAAACCTCATTGTAGAGGATGGATATGTACGGAGAGAGAGGGTCTCCCTGTCGAATGCCCCTTTGGGGTATGACTCATCCTTGGGCTGCTCTGTTAATCAGATAGGAGTCCGTACTTATGAATTGCATTATCCAGTTAGTCCAAACAGGGTGGAAACCTAGCCGGCTTAGCACTGCTTGGATGAAATCCCACTCAAGTCTATCATATGCCTTACTCATGTCAGTCTTCACAGCCATTAAGCACCTTTTCTTAGCTGCAAAGGACTTTAGGTAATATAGAATCTCGTGAGTGATCAATACATTATCTGAAATAGATCTCATAGGAAAAAGGCTGATTGATTCTCCGAGATTAGCTTGTGTAGGAGAGGCTGCATTCTTTTCATTAAAATTTTCGAGATGATCTTGTAATAGACATTACAGAGTGCAATTGGGCGGTAGTTCGAAACCCTTTTTGGTCCTATTATCTTGGGGATCAACCTGACATGTGTTTCGTTGATTCTTATAGGGAGGTTCCCTGATCTAAAAAAGTCCTGAACCTCTTGGATGATAGCTTGAGCAAAAGTTTTCCAATTAGACCTGAAGAAGCATGCAAAGAACCCGTCAGGCCCAAGCGCTTTATCAAGGTGAATGGAGAAAACTGCAGCCTGAATCTCTTTTGGTGTAGGGTTGGTGATTGTTGGTACTGGATTTCCCTCTAGGAAATCCGGCCCATTAACAGATAAGACAAAGGCCCATATTCATGAGCCCGTTCCAGAATCAAAGACAAAGAAGAGAGCCGACTCCTTTGTTGGGCCCAAGCGAATAAACGCCCTGACAAGGCCCGTACGATGCCGAAGCCAGAGACAATCGAGCTCGAGCTCGGCAGAAGATGACGTGGAGATAGAGCAACTCGGTCTTCGCCAGTTCAACTGATCCACGCAAATCTCGGAGATCGTTATGACGGCGAGGCCGAAATATCGGAACAGAAAGATCAGAGTCGAGACTATTTAAAGAAGAAGTGGCGATCCATTCAAGATATTCCAACCCTAGCTAAGAACACTTCGACTAGATAGCTCGATTTCATACTTTGTACTCTCTTTTAGATTGTGTTTATTCTATCTCGACGATCAATCTCAATAAAGTCTTTGATTCATAGGAAACTATACCATTTCTATATCCTAAAGTCCAAATCCACGAATACAAATTCTTAGTGTGAATCCCGGATCTCACATTTGGAGCCGACTGTGGGGACTATCTATAGTTTGTCCTATCTTAAGAATCAGATCCTAGATCCGATAGATCGAGATGAATCCCGACCAAACTGGCTCTCCCAGCGCCACACCACCAGTTGACCTCCCTCAAACGGTCGACAACGTTCCTCAGAACACCACCGGGGTAAGAAACATGGGTCAGACCGACGGCGTGTTGACGAGCTCTGCCTCAGTCTCTACGACCTCGGCACCAGCCGGCTCCGTCGCTCAAACAATCCCGACAAGCCAGACTCCGACAAATGTTTTGTCAGGAACTAATGATCCGAGCAGAAACTGGATGTGGATGAGAAACGATTCGATATCCACCCCAGGAGGTGGATCTGGGAATAACCAGACCTAATTCACCACTACCTTCTGCTCCACATAGACAAGGGCCAAATGATCTTGCCGAGATCCGTTCGATGCTAAGCCTGTTGGTAGATCGAACAAGAAATAACGAGGCAAGCGCAAGGGCCCAAGAGATCGCGAACCGTTCTCTGGCCGCACAGCTCGACGAACAAGAACGGCGCCTTAACGCCCGTCTTGAGGAGCTCGCCAGTCGAAGCCAAGGGGGTAGACCAACGCGAACTCCCATAAGTCCTCCACCGTGTACCCGCTTGGACTTCTCCCAGGTAGTAACTCCTCCGGGAGCGTCGGGAAATTTCGGTAATACGTCAAATAGCGGCTTCCGCCCTACTATGACCCCTATCGCGATACCGACCCCATTCAGTTCGAGTTCAATGGTCACAGATCCAACCGGATCAAGAAACCGACCATTACCCGGGCCACCACCTTTCTCGAATAACTCTAATATCCGACCGAGAAAACTAGGAGGCTCTGCCTTCGCCTCGAGCTCGAGACTCCTTAACGGATCAAACACGATTCAGTTCCGAACATCCCAGATCGACCAGACAAGGTCGGTCCCACCGATCGATCTCCTCGACCCCATTTTTTCGAAACAAACGTCAGGTCAGGCACAAGCCCAGTTCACACCCGCAGAGGGCGATGAACACGATATGCTTAGACAATACATCGAGCAGGTTAAGGCCCAGTTCAACAGTCTGAGCTCGAAAGTTCACATGGCAACGAGCGCGGCTCCTGACATCGATCGAGTGATCGAAGAAACGCAACAAACACCGTTCACAGATCGGATCTTGTTTGCAAGGATCCGAGAAATCAAGAAAACTAAGTTTCCAGAATTCTCTGGGAAATCAGACCCGAAAGCTCACATCAGGACCTTCCGACTAGCGATGGCAAGGGTGTACCTTACCGATGAGGAGAGAGAGCCGGCCTTCTGCAGGCTCTTCGCGGAAAACCTATCGGGCTCCGCCCTAGAATGGTTTGCCGGACTGGAAGAAGGGTCCATTGACAACTTCACCCAGTTCATGACGGCTTTCCTCAAACAATACTCCGTCTTCATCGAGGAAAAGACTACTGAGGCAGCCCTATTTGGCGTCTCTCAAAAACCTGACGAAACACTTCGCTCATACATCGACCGATTTAAGGAAATAAAATCCAAAATCGCGAACCCACGAGACGAAGTAGCTATAGAAGCATTAAGACGAGGACTATGGTACTCAACCAGATTCCGAGAGGAAATAACAGTCCGCAAACCTCAAACGCTCGATGACGCCCTCCATCGCGCATCGGCCTTTGCTCGCCTCGAGGACGAAACCACGACCCTCAGAGAAAAGCACCGAAAAGAAAAGAACCCGTCGGGCTCGCAGAATTCGAACTCGAAAAAGGATTCCCGTAAATCAGGGAACGTCAACGCGGTCGAGAGCCCGAAGAGCTCGAAGAAATTCGAGTTCGACAAAGAAAAATTATGTGATTTCCACAATAAAAGAGGACACTCGACCGAAGATTGCTATACTCGAGCTAAAGCCGAGGCTCAAAAGCGAGAGTCCGAAATCAAGCAAGACTCCGAAGTCGAGGAGGAAACTCTGCCCGACAAAAAGGAAAACAAACAGACCAAGGAGTCGAACTCCAAAAAGCCTTCTCAGAACAAACGGGAACGGTCAAAAGAGCCGGAATCCCCCGAAACACTCCCTCAAGGGTCGCGAAAGCGAGTCAAGTTCAACCTCGGTGAGCTCAACCTGAGCGGCACTCCGGGAGGTTCGGCACTATCCCCGCCTCCGGCTCCTGTTAAAAGTTTATGCTCGAGAATCAATCTCCCTTGTCTCTACCGGGGGGGGGGGGTGTACGGTCTATACCCCCTAAACGAATCGACTTTATCTTCGGTGGCTCCTAGCTTTGCCGCGACTCGGTCAATTCGATCAAAGCTCTTCAAAGAAGAGTCGAGACCGACAGAGGGGGGAAAACCCCAATGTTGGGTCCAGACCACGAAATCATTTTCTACGAAAGCGAGACAAGTAATCTCGACAAACCACACGACGACGCCCTCCTCGTTTGTCTAGTAGTGGGAGATGTCGAACTCTCAAGGATAATGATTGACACGGGAAGTTCGGTAGATGTCCTCTTTTACGACGCTTTCAAAAAGATGGACTTCAACGACTCCGAGATCGTGGACGAAAAGACACCACTAGTAGGTTTCGCTGGCGAAACGACATACTCGATGGGCTCTGTCTTCGCCCCAATAACCGCTGGAGGAGTTCGAAGAATGACGGAGTTCGTCATAGTAGATCGGCCAGCTCCTTATAACGCGATCCTAGGTCGACCATGGATATACGACATGAAAGCGGTACCATCGACCTACCACCAATGCGTAAAATTCCCAACTCCCAAAGGGATCAAAACCATTTACGGAAGTCAAAAGATTTCCCGCCATTGCTACATGAACGGATACAAGCAGATCGAGAAATCCCCTGCGTAGCAATTACAGAAAGAGGAGGAGCTCGCCACCATGCAGACCAAAAGGTCGAACGACCCAAGTCAAAAAGGACCCCCAAAGGACCTCACGACGCAGGTCTGCATAGAAGACGCTCATCCCGAAAGACTCGTTGGCATCGAAATCGACCTATCAGAGCCAGTTAAAAATGAATTGGTCTCTTTTCTCAAACAGAACGTCGACTCCTTCGCCTGGTCTTCAGCAGACATGAAAGGGATCAACATCGACGTAACCAGCCACGAGCTGAATGTCGACCCAACCTACAAACCGGTAAGACAAAAGCGTCGAAAACTAGGCCCTGAGCGGGCCAAAGCCGTCAATGATGAGGTCAACCGGTTATTAAAAATCGGATCGATCAGAGAGGTCAAGTACCCCGACTGGCTTGCCAATCCCGTGGTGGTTAAGAAAAAGAACGGGAAGTGGAGAGTCTGTGTAGATTTCACGGATCTCAACAAAGCATGTCCAAAGGACAGCTTCCCACTCCCGCACATCGATCGACTGGTCGAAGCTACCGCCGGACATCAGCTACTATCTTTTATGGACGCGTTCTCGGGGTACAATCAAATAATGATGAACCCTGAAGACCAAGAAAAGACTTCGTTCATAACTGATCGAGGCACGTACTGCTATAAAGTCATGCCCTTCGGACTAAAAAACGCAGGAGCAACTTACCAACGCCTCGTCAACAAGATGTTTTCGGGACTCCTAGGCAAAACCATGGAGGTCTACATCGACGATATGCTGGTCAAATCCTCCAGGTATGAGGATCACATCCCCCAACTAAAAGAATGTTTTACCATTCTCAATAAATACGGGATGAAACTCAACCCAGCAAAGTGTACCTTCGGGGTTCCCTCAGGAGAATTCCTTGGCTACCTAGTGACCGAAAGAGGGATCGAAGCGAACCCCAAACAGATCGCGACGTTCATAGAGATGAAATCTCCCAGAACAACGCGAGAAGTCCAGCGCCTGACTGCCAAAATAGCTGCTCTGAATCGCTTTATCTCAAGGTCGACTGATAAATGTCTACCCTTCTATCACTTGCTCAAAGCAAACAAAAAGTTCCTCTGGGACGAAAAGTGCGAAGAAGCGTTCACTCAGCTCAAAGCTTACTTAAGCGAACCACCCATACTGGCGAAACCAGTAGAAGGAGAACCCATTTACCTTTACCTAGCTGTCTCGACGGCAGCAGTAAGTGGAGTCCTGGTTCGCGAGGAACAAAACAGCAACGGCCGGTGTATTACATCAGTAAGACCTTGATCAATGCTGAAACCAGATACCCCGCCATGGAAAAACTCGCCTTAGCGCTAGTAACATCGGATCGGAAACTCCGACCGTACTTTCAATCACACTCGATCATAGTGATGACCTCTCAGCCGCTGAGAACCATCCTTCACAGTCCAAGCCAGTCGGGTCGATTGGTCAAATGGGCTATCGAACTTAGCGAGTACGACATTGAATACAAAGCTCGAACGTGCCTAAAAGCACAAGTACTGGCAGATTTCGTAATCGAGCTCCCTCCGACTATAGAACTCGACCCGACTTTGGCCCAAAGATGGAAACTCTACGTCGATGGAGCTTCCTCGAGGCAAGGATCCGGAGTCGGAGTGAAATTAGTCTCCCCAACGGGCGAAGTACTAGAACAATCGTTTAGATTGGGCTTCACCGCATCGAATAACGAAGAAGAATATGAAGCGTTAATAGCCGGGCTCAGACTCGCGATAGCAATAGGAGCCCGGGAAGTAAACGCCTTCAGCGATTCCCAATTGGTCACGAGCCAATATCATGGCGACTACGAGGCCAAGGACGAACGGATGGAAGCATACCTACGGGTAGTCCATACACTGGCCGAACAGATCGAATTCTTTGATCTAACACGAATCCCACGAGGGGAAAATACCGCAGCCGATGCCCTAGCCGCATTAGCATCAACATCAGATCCTAACCTCAAAAGGATCATACCAGTCGAGGGGATATAAAAACCAAGCATCGACATAGCCCTCAAAGCTCTGTCCTTGAAAGAAGACGGGCCCGCCGTGAAGGACGATGCCAAGCACAAAGAAAGTCCTGGAGACACCGGTAGCGACATCATCGAGATTGATGATGACCTCGATCCTAGAAGCGCCGTGTACGTCGCGAACGTCCCCGATGGACCAATTCAAGCCGCATCCACTAGTCAGGGACCTGAGCCTAACAACGACGAAGATTGGAGAACTCCGATCATTCAATACATCACAAACGGCAAAGTTTCCGACGATAAATGGGAGGCGCGGAAACTTAAAACACAGAGTGCAAGGTACTGTGTCACGCAAGGAGAGCTCTTTAAAAGGAGCCTCTCCAGACCTTATCTCAAATGCCTTGACAAAAAGCAAGCCCTAGCCGTGATTACACAAACACATGACGGATCCTGCGGAAGCCATTCCGGAGGACGAGCATTGGCCGTGCGAATCAAAAGGCAGGGTTACTATTGGCCGACAATGGCCACCGAATGCGAGTCATTCTCCAACAAGTGCGACAAATGCCAAAAGCATGCTCCAATTATCCACCAAGCGTCGGAGAAACTCTCCTCTATCTCATCACCATACCCATTCATGCGATGGGGAATGGATATTGTAGGACCGCTAGTCGCATCCGGCAAAAAGAAAGCTACACACCTATTGGTGATGACGGACTACTTCACCAAGTGGATTGAAGCATAGTCATACCAAAAAGTTAAGGACGTTCACGTTAAGGAGTTCGTCTGGCGAAACATCGTTTGCCGACATGGACTACCCCACGAGATCGTCACCGATAACGGATCTCAGTTCATATCAAACACGTTCAAAGAGTTCTGCAGAACTTGAAACATAAAGCTGACTTACTCAACGCCGCGCTATCCCCAAGGGAACGGGCTAGCAGAAGCAGCTAACAAAGCGATTATGAACGGTCTCAAGAAAAGGCTCAACGAGTGCAAAACAACCTGGAGCGACGAGCTCCCGGCCGTACTATGGGCTTATCGGACTACCCCCCGCAAATCCACCGGCGAGACTCCATTCTCGCTGGCTTATGGAATCGAGGCGGTAGTACCAGCCGAAATCCTCGTGTCAAGCATCCTCAAGGAAGAATGACCACGACAAGAGGAACTTAACAACAACATGATAACTGACGAGCTCGGCCTCGTCGACGAAAGAAGGAACCTCGCATTAGCTCGACTCCAGAATTACCAACAAGCCGCAGCTCGCTACTATGATTCCCGAATCAAAACTCGAAGGTTTCAAGTAGGCGAGCTCGTCTTACGGAAAGTGTTCGAACATAAAAAGGAAGAACACACTGGAAAATTAGGAGCAAAGTGGGAAGGTCCTTACCAGGTCACCGACGTTATGAAGGACGGGGTCTACCGACTCAAGTCGGTAGAAACCCAGAAGCCTGAACTACGACCTTGGAACATCATCAACCTCAAAAAGTACTTCCACTAAGAGTACATCAACATAATCGAACTACGAAATGGCTTGATCCCCTTAAAAGGGTACGTAGGCAGCTCGACTTCGAGCGCAGCCACCCCCCAAACACAAAGCTCTTACCGAGCTCGATAAATTCAAACGAAGTCGTACTAGCTTATCTTTGTGAAATCAAAATAAGTCTCCCAATCAAACGTCTCTCCCTGTCGCAAAAGTTAGAGCCGTTACGTTGTGCAAAGTGATATGAAATTATCTCTTTCAAATAACGAGTGATATGAAATTATCTCTTCAAAAAAAAAAAACAAACGATATGAAATTATCCCTTCCGAGCGACCTGAAATGGCCTCTCCCAAAGCTAAAGTGATATGAAATTATCTCTCCTAAAATAAGCGATATGAAATTATCCCTTCCGAGAGACCTCAAACGGCCTCCCCCAGAAATCAAGCGATATGAAATTATCTCTTCAAAAATCAAGTGATATGAAATTATCTCTCCAAGAAGTAAAGTGATATGAAATTATCCCTTCAAGCAAAGCGACCTAAAACGGTCCCTCCAAACCGAACGATCTGAAATGATCGTCCCAAAACAAGCGACCCAAAACGGTCCTCCCGAATCGAACGAACTGAAATGATCGTCCCAAAGAAAGAGATCCAGAATGATCTTTCCAAAAAACACAATTCTTCTAAACCTTATACGGATTAAAAGAATCGGGGGGCTACCCCACCCCTCAAGCAAAATAACGAGGTCAAGACGGCTATTCAAGCATGCAACCTCTACACACTCCAAATCGGATCTTTGTAAGTTTACTTCGATTCGTTCTCATACTTAATACTTCTCTTTTCAATTCAGCGATTAAGCCTGAATTTTACATTACGAAGTAGTCGCACCTCAGACTATTCATGGCAAAGAGCTCGAGCTCAAATGTGATTGACTTAAAAGTTCGCAAAGAACTACCTAAGGCAACTCAAAATAAGTTATCTGCTCGATTCCTCTGGAGAAGTTCGAATCGCCACAACGGCTCGAATTTTATGTTAAGGCATAAAAACATAAAAATCTATACTAAGGCATGAAAGATTTAAAAAGCAGATCGTAAAAAAAAAGAGGACACGACGTCCTCGAAGTTTATAATCTAAAAGCCCCCTCGGGCAACAAAAGTCTGAAAAGAAATTAAAAGCCCCCTCGGGCAACGAAAAGTCTGAATTAAAATTCCTCTTGGGCGGCAACAAATGAAAAGGACTAGAACTGCTTGGAAGGAGAGGAAGCCTCGTCTTGATTCTCCGTCTGACCATCGGTCGCCCTGTCCTCCTCAAGTTGACCCTCGACCTCATCGCTAACTCGCGAGCTAACTCCAGTCGGGAGGTTCGACCCATACTGATCAAGACGAGTAGCCGCCCGGTTTAGGGGGCGCGCAAGGATCACGGAATCGTCCGACATCACCGGCAAATTAAGCTTCCTGATACTGAAGTCCGACACCGCCGCAGCGTTCATCTCCTCCGTGGCCAATCTCTTCTTCTCGGCCAAGTCCATCACCTCCTTGGTCAGGTCCAGTTCGCCAGAGGCGAACTTGGCAATAAGCGCGATATTTGCCAAGGCCTCCTGGAGCCTCATCTCAGCGCTCACGGCGACTTTCCTCTGGCTCTCCTTCGTCGCGATCCCCTCGAGAATCTTGAGGTATTTACCGTTTAGCCCCTTCTTCGCCTCATGGGCCGCCATCTTAACGTCAAACTCTCGGTCAGCAAGAGCCTTGTCTAGATCGCCCTGACATTGCGCAGCCCGCACATCCGCAACCCGACCTGCCTCAATGGCGGTTCGACTCGCCTCCTCCGCGATCGAAACCTGAGCTAAGGCACCCCGCAACTGCGCATCCAGGTCGCCCACCTTCTCCCGTAACTCCTCCTCTCAGGCCAAGGCCCCCTGCAACTGCGCTCTCAGGTCCCTGACCGTCTTCTCGACGGTATCGAGCTCACTCGCCTGCGGTATCTCCCGCAGCTCTCGCTCGGCCCTAGCCGCAAACCTGTTCGCAGCCTCCAAGGCCTACGAGAAAAACGAGAATTAAGCATAAAACATACCAAAAAGCGAAGGAAGGAAATCGTTACCTTCCCAGAAACTGCCATCATCTCGGTATAAACTGAAGGATTATGGCGTTTTTCCATGGTTCAATTCTCAGATTGTAACCTAGCACATAATCTTAAACAGATCTAGGTTCTTGTAATCGAATCATAAAACAAACCTGATCCTTACCTTTGCAGCGGAATGATTGGTGGTAATGACAAGATCAGATTAGAACAGATGAATACATGTTCCTCCTTGGTATCCACACTCTTACAAGCAGGGGATGGCTGCTAGACCGGATGGAATTCAACAAAGAGAGAGAGAGTTTTGAGATAAGGAGCCTGCGGCCTCAGCTCCTCCAAATCGCCAACAAAACATTGGCCAACCCTAATGTTGCAATCTCCCTTTTTAATCACTAATGGGCCCAAGTTTAATTAATTAAACTAATGGTCCATTAGACTTTTGGGCCCAAGACACAAATCAGACAAAAGCCCATTTGTTGTCTGCCCAACTCTCTGTACAAATACAGTAAATGCCTTAGCATCTTACCGTATTAATTCCATCTTAACTTTCCCGTTAGCTATGGTGTGTGACCCTTTGGGATCATACAATACTGGTAATAAGTCCTAAACTTATAGATCAAGAGCGGACTCTAGCAAGCCATCATGATCACCCAGTATTTATGACTTATGTCTGATCTCGACATTTATCATACTTTCTAGAGATAGTACAGTAGATTTCAGGACATTCCCAACAATCTCCCACTTGTACTGGAATCCTACATTCCCTAATCCTTTTGTCTCAATATCTCGATCTGGCATAAGGCAAGATGCGTGTCATCCTTATATAGCCAGACCATTTTAATCGGACCAGATTTGATACTGACAATGCAAACGACTTGGGCGAGTCCGTTTGGGAGTGGCCACTCTCTTACCAGCTATCAAGTCTCCGATTGGCCTAGAGATATTACCTCCGTTAAACGGCAGGGACAAATCCCATCTTGTTCCATCACTATGAACTACACACTTCATAATACACCCAACCAAGGTCCGTATAGCTCCCAGTTACGAAACAGCGTTAGACAATGATCAAAGTGCATCAATCCATGTGCAGCCACATGCATGCGAACTCAGGTCTAAGGACTATACTCTATAGTCGTATATGAGAACCTCTTATGACACATATATTAATCTTGTAGAGTTCTCATCAGCGGGCCATGTCCGGTCATATGCTCCCCTACATATACCTATGTGTCGACTTTGATGCCGCGCATCTATGACCCCTCGAAACTTGGTCATAAGTCTCAACACAATCTAGTCTCAAGCGGTTGTTGGTGTTCCAATTTCAACAACCTTTGACTATGGACACTATGATTTATGTCATTTCGTTAAATATGGGGTTTCAGGATCAAGTCTACTCATGTACTTCGATGGCCCATATATAATGACATGAATCATTTTGGAACGATTATTTATATCACAGTTAAAATAATCCAGAAATCATAGATTTCATAAACATAAAATATTATGTTTACATGAACTTTTCAAAACAACTAAGTAAAGCCCTTTACAAACTCCCACTGAAATCAAGACTACATCTTAATTTCACTCATCCTACAGCTACAGTCCGCGACTCGTGCTTAGGCCTAAGGAGTGGCTTCGTTAATAGATTGGCAACGTTCTCATTCGATGAAACTTGCTTATCTACTTAACACCTCTGTCATTTATCTCACGGAATAGGTTACACCTACCCTCAAGGTGTTTGGACCTCTGATGTGCAGCTAGTCTCAACTACGCTGGGAATCTCATCAAGTTCAGTGATGAACTCTTCTTTCCAAACAACCTCTTTCGCCGCTTCTCAAGCTGCGAAATGTTCAGCTTAAGTCATGGAGTCAGCAACAGTGCCTTGCACCGCCAGATAGACACAAGATATAGCCGGACTGTGACCAGGAATTATCTTTGTCTATTGGAAACTTGCCTTTCAGACTCTATCGACTTGTAGCACTTCACTTTCTCCGTAAACCAAGAACTTATCCTTAGTATTCCTCAAATACTTTAGGATATTCTTTACGGCAATCCAGTGATTCTTTGCTGGATTTGACTGGTCTTTACTTGTCTTGCTTAACATTAAAGCAACATCAAAACAAGTACGTGTCATGGCATACATGATAGATCCAATTGCCGACGCATATGGAATCCTATCCATGCATTCAAGCTCAGCAGTTATCGTAGGACACTGCTTCTTGCTTAACGTATTGCCATGTGACATTGGCATAAAACCCTTCTTGGATTGCTGATTACATGTAGGACTTTGTCAATTTAAGAATCCTGACTTTGTCCTACCAGCTCTTTTGGGTTTCTATCTTTAGATCCAAAATCCAAGAACATACGTGGCTTTACCCATGTCAATCATAAAACCAACTCCCAAGCCAGTCCTTTACCGACTGCAGCATTGGGACGTTATTTTCGAGAATCAGTATGTCATCGACATACATTATGAGAAATGCAACATCGCCCCCACTTTTCTATTAGTAAACGCACAGTTCCATTTCGTTCCTGTTCAAGTCAAAACCTTGACTACTTCATCAGAACGAAGATTCCAACTCTATGTTTGCTTCCATCCATGAATGGATCGATGAAGCCAACTTACACAAAATGTAATTTTTCGGAGTCCGGGCTCACTTTCGCTTCTTTGAATTTCGCTGATTCGTCGCTTTCAATGATCATCAGATCATGCGAACTTTCAATGATCATCAGGTTCAACTAATGACGAGAAATCACTCTCGGATTAGTGACTGATTCATTCATATCTGCGAACTTCAGGCTCTACAGGTGTAGATTCTACAGAAATCTGTAAATCCATCCGTTGCTCTCCCTCAACAGGTTGAGCAGCCTCTTGTATTTCTCGAATTTCTTCGAGTTATACTTTTACTCCCACTGTTCTTCTTGGAAAGTAACTTCCCTTCTTAGAAAACAGAATGGACGTAAAAGTAACAAGCCTTGGTTTCCCTAGGACAACCAGCGAAGTAGCACAACTACAAATACTCAGTAAAGACGAATTTGGATCATTTCCAATCCACATTTACGTGGTGTCTTTCAACTGATATTGGTGGAACTATTTCAGCGTAAACTTAGATATTCTAGAGCGTTATTCTTAAAGAATATCATGGAAGATTCGTGTGACTCATCTTTAATCATTTCTAATAAGATCTGATTCTTTCTCACAGAAATACCTCAAGGTTTTCAGGAGAATTGAGCTGTGAAACGACTTCACACTCATTCAGATGATCACACCATTAATGACTCAAGTATTCTCACTCGTGATCTAATCCAGAGTCTTAATACTTCTGTCACTCAGATTCTATACCTCATTCTGGAACTCTTTCGACCATGTCAAGGAATTCCGACTTGTGTCTCAACAAATGAACACAGTCTTACTCACTGAAGTAATCAGTAGAGACAATGAAGTACAGGAAATTTGTCTCTGGCATTACTGCTCATCGGGCCACATACATGAGTATGTTCAAGGTCCAATAAGCCTTTGGGCCTTTCTCTAGCTCGGCAAAGATGGGCCCTTTGTCTTTTGGTCCAGTAAGCAGAATTCAAGTCTCATAAGATATCCGATCAAATGAGCCCAAAAGTCCATAACTATGGGGTTTCTGAATCCGATTTACTCTATTTGACCAAAACATTTATGCCAAGAAAAATCAGGTTTAATTCATCAGATTTAAACCAATTCGGTATTTATGTTACATTTAGGCACTCTTTGGTTTAAGATATAAAACCCATTCCTTGAATAGGGTGCTACAATTAACATTTCATTAAGATCAAAAGAACAAAACTTGTCTTTATCAAAATGAAAAACATTCAAATTCTTTACAAGAAAATGAAAGACAACTCTGCGTAAAGCAGGTACATTGTAGCAATTACTTAATACAAAACCAAGCCTCAAAGGCATCTACAAGTGAAAACCCTACGGCTGAGGCAGCATCCCAAGCTCCTTCCAGACACGCAGTTCCACTTGCCCTTCCTTCAACGTTCTACTGTTGCTCAGGCTCTGCATATTATAACAAATATCAGTGCCGCAACCAGTGTCCAATACCTATAAGGTATAACTTGAAGTAATAACATGAATACCTGAGGAAGTAGTTTCATACATCAACTTCAACTCCTCATAATCTTCCATGAATTTAATGCAATCTCTCTTCCAATGCCCAATCTCTTTACAGTAGCAGCACTTACCAACGTAAGATGTATCTGACTCGGGCTCAGAAGACATACGCTTGCCATGATTCAAAATCTGGACAACTTTGTCTTCACCCTTGTCAGCATTAGGTTTAGTAAACCTACCCTTCTCATTCATGAGATTGTACAGGGTACTCTTCACGTTTGGCTCAACTGTCTTGAGCATATCATGCAGTTCAGTCAACGTCTTCGTTAAGCCTTTCTTTAGCTCGACGGCAGTGACTGCAGAATGATCTCAGTTGCCAATTCCTGGCTAACTGGATAATCCAGTTTCCTCAGGTTATCAATGTAACCCATCATTTTACTGACATGAGGACTTACTGGATGGTCATTTGGTAGCTTGCAGCTAGTGAGAGATTTAACCAACTAGTATCTATCCACTCTTACCTGCTCCTGAAAATTCAATTTCAGGCTGCTGATCATCTCTATTGGCGACTCCATGTTCTCATATTGCTTCAGCAAATCTGAGTCCATGGTAGCCAATATCAGACCACGCACATCTACCGCATCATTATAATGCTTATTCCAAGCATCATATACTGCATGAGAGGCATTGGACCCGATCCTCACGGGGAGAGCTTTCTCAAGGACATAGTCCTTTCTCTCCTGCCTGAGGACTAGCCTCAGGTTCCGCGACCAAGTCAAAAAATTTGATCCGTTCAGTTTGTCCATCTCAAGGACAGACCGGATCGAGAAAGTGTTTTGATTGTTTGTGCTCGTCATAGCTGAAATTTAGAGATAAAAAGAGTTTTAGTTATTTAGTTCATAAAAGAGTAATCTTAATAACTTATAAGAAAACTCGCATTGCATTCAAAATTTCTTTGTTTAACCTCATAAGAATGCAATGATTCCGAGACCCATGTTCAGCTAAATCCAAAGTGGGCCACTGGCCGTCACCCGGAATTAGCTTTACTTGGTAAGCATACACACAGGTAGTTATAACCTCATATAACTCTCGGTTGTGAATTGGGCCCAAGGCCCAAAACACCAGATGTCTCAAGGCCCGGGACTCCCGATGGCCCAGTCAAGGAAACCAATCTCTTACAGCCAAATAATCACTAAAGTCTGGGACTCCCAATGAAATTAGTGACTATATACTACTTTACTTACGCGAAAACAGACACCTCACACTGTAAGCCATATCTGTAATCGAATAAGCGTTAAGTAGCTGACAAGATTGGAAAGACATCCAAGCTTGATATTGTTTTTGAGGATTTCAAGTTTTATTTCCAAAAATAGAAGATTACTATTTTGGGAAACTTACTTCTTTTAGAAACTTTCTAAATTTAGAAACATACTAAAAATAGAAATTTCTAATTTAATATTTTATAAATATTTTCGGGTTGGGTCACAAATTATAGGCCCAATTCTTGGCCCAAGACCATAGAATTCCAGTTGGCCCAATAATTTGACATAACCGAGTCGGTTTATTAATTCTGGTCCAAGACCAAATTAACTATCAAAACCATCGGTTATTTACTAAACTAGACCAGCTCTAAATTATTTGGTCCAACCAAATCAAACTTAGACCAGCCTTCGGTTTAGGTTAAATTCAATTTTGAATTTAAATCCGGTTTAACCAGAAATTAAATAATACCAATTGTATTAAATAATTTCCAGCAAACCGCGATTTGGGTTAACGGCTTAAACCATACATTAATTAAATAATTAATTGATTCATACATTAAAGAATCATTTAAGCAAATTGTGTGATACTCAAATCGTATCATAACAACTTTTTCAAGCGATCATGACAATTAATTAACAATCGATGTTGATCATAACAACTCAAATCGATTTTGACCTTATCATTCACTAAAGGACAAACACGAATTCAATAAGTGAATTCAATAAGCATGAAACAAAGTCAACAAGCTTAGGGTTTCAACATTCACTTAATCGATTAATTTATTCAAGCGATTATTGACCTTATTTCCAATTCAATAATCAATACGATTCAGCGAAGGAGACAATCACTAAAGACAAAAATAATTTTGACTTATTCAAATTCGATAAGATCGATACTTAATTATCAAACAATCGATTCTAATACCAATTGCATGTTTCAAAAACGAGTGATAATTAATTCAACTTATGTGAGCATAACAAATCGATCGAATCTCAACAATTACGATCATCATGATTCAACAATAAACGATCGCTTATGATTGTTTATTTACACGATCCAAAAAGCAAAAACCTAACGACCTAGGCTCTGATACCACTGAAGGATTATGGCGTTTTTCCATGGTTCAATTCTCAGATTGCAACCTAGCACATAATCTTAAACAGATCTAGGTTCTTGTAATCGAATCATAAAACAAACCTGATCCTTACCTTTGCAGCGGAATGATTGGTGGTAATGACAAGATCAGATTAGAACAGATGAATACCTGTTCCTCCTTGGTATCCACACTCTTACAAGCAGGGGATGACTGCTAGACCGGATGGAATTCAACAAAGAGAGAGAGAGTTTTGATATAAGGAGCCTGCGGCCTCAGCTCCTCCAAATCGCCAACAAAACATTGGCCAACCCTAATGTTGCAATCTCCCTTTTTAATCACTAATGGGCCCAAGTTTAATTAATTAAACTAATGGTCCATTAGACTTTTGGGCCCAAGACACAAATCAGACAAAAGCCCATTTGTTGTCTGCCCAACTCTCTGTACAAATACAGTAAATGCCTTAGCATCTTACCGTATTAATTCCATCTTAACTTTCCCGTTAGCTATGGTGTGTGACCCTTTGGGATCATACAATACTGGTAATAAGTCCTAAACTTATAGATCAAGAGCGGACTCTAGCAAGCTATCATGATCACCCAGTATTTATGACTTATGTCTGATCTCGACATTTATCATACTTTCTAGAGATAGTACAGTAGATTTCAGGACATTCCCAACATAAACTTCACCAAGAGCCATATCCCCAACAGCCGGGAGCTGAACACCTGCAGGCTTAAAATGCCTCAGCAAATAGGTCACACCCTTCGGGTCATCCGCAATCGGACATTCCTTCTGGTGCCTGAATCGCCAGTTGAAAGACCCGGAGGACCCGGAAGAAGCAGGTCTCGCCTCAGCACTCTGGTTCGATCTCCTCGAACTCACCTCCGCGTCGGTTCTTTGACGCTTTGCCGCCGGAGGAGGAGGACCACCCCGACTTCTACCGTTCGATCCCCTCGAACCATTTGACCGGGAGTTACGCAAAGCAGGCTCTCCAGACGGGATCTGAACCGGTTCCTGACCGATCGAAAGAGGAGGTAAATTCTCCACCCCCATGTTTGCCTCTCCGGACCCTGCGACCTCGGGGAGAGAAACCTGAACAGGGTTTGGAGGAGGGATCGAGGGAGGAGGAGGAGGCCCCTCGTCCATGGCAAAAAGAAGGGCGTGGCTCAAGTCGCCAGCCTTCATTTTCTTCGCCAGATCAACGGGATCCTTCCCGTTCCGACGACTGCTGGATCTTCGCGACATATTTCCGAGAGAAGGGGTGCTTGCGGTAGAACTGTCGTCCGAAACAGGTCGATCTGCAAACAAAACAGATTCAGGTCAGCCCAGCAAACGAAGGGCATATGGCGCGACGACCCTCAGACAGACTAACCAGAACACTTACTCTCTCCGGTCCGTTCGACAATCTGAAGCGGAGCCTGAACGATTCGAGTCGAAGTGGGCTGGCGAGGGAGGCGTGATTCGTCTCGCGAAAGACGAGGTTGGTATGAAGGAGGTTGTCGGGCCGCAGGACCTAAAGCAGCTCGGATTCGCTGGTCCGTAAAGTTACACCAGCGGATATCTCCTCTCCGAAGGCGAGCTATCAAACTCGATGTATTTGGGTTCAAAGGTGATAACTCAGAAGCCTCTGCAAAGAAACCAAAAAGGTTATTAGCAAACAGCTCGATGTCAATGAAGGACACCGTAGCAACCAGAGAAACTAGTAAACCCTATAAGCTAACCAACGCTGGCCGACCATCTTGTCGGGATAACCGAATAATCAAAATCCTCGACCGAGTGGTGATTGATCCTGAAGTAGAAGTATTTACTCTTCCACACATCCCTCGTCGGGATCTCATCAAGGATCTTCCCATGGCGAGGAAAGAGGTAGTAGGTTCCGGGAAAACGAGTGTTATGTTTTACCGAACAAACCCTCATCAGCTCCTCGACCCCGAAGTCGATGCCCTCCTCGACGGCTCTGACCCCGAGCCCGATGACATACCGAACAAAATTCGGAGTCATCTGGTGAAAGGCCAGTTGGAGCTGAGCTAAAACCCATGAGATAATGCGAGGGATTGGAAAAAACAATCCGCATTTATCGAAATAGGTATAAGAAGCACAGCAATGACCCTCGACGACAGTTTCTGGGGACATGTCCGGTGATGGGATAAGTATCTCCACCTCCGACGGAATCCGGCACTTCGCCCGCAACTTCCGTATTTGGTCGACAGTCAGACTAGACGGTGGATGAGGACCAACCGGTCCCGCCGCCACAGTAGGACTTGCCCTGGCCGTACTCTTTCGAACCATGATAGTTCGGTATATCGGAAATTTCTTTTGAGAAAAGAAGAAAAACGAAATCTCTGGAGGAGAAAGTCTCAGAGCAACGGCAAAAGGAATAAGAGCGAGAGGCAAAAAAAAGGGGGATATAATGAGAGAGAAGAAGTTACCTTGACGATTTGTAGTACGAGCAGTAATGGGAATCGTGCTAGGTAACTTCCCCTTTTAAACTATCTCGTGCTCGAGATCCGTGGGATCTTTTGTATCCCACAATCCCAACCGCTCAATTTAAAATTTGTAAATGATTACGAAAAAGATTGAGACAGTTAGGATCCTTCAGTTCCTCGCGATCTCGACCGTCAAAACAAGATCTACGGACGAGGCGAGAATAATCATTAGATTTTTCGACGCCCGAGACACGTGCGCGTCTTCCCAAGAACGTCCACCGCCCATTAACCTCGACTTCTCGAAATCAATGGGCTGGGGGGCTATTGTTGGTACTGGATTTCCCTCTAGGAAATCCGGCCCATTAACAGATAAGACGAAGGCCCATATTCATGAGCCCGTTCCAGAATCAAAGACAAAGAAGAGAGCCAACTCCTTTGTTGGGCCCAAGCGAATAAACGCCCTGACAAGGCCCGGACGATGCCGAAGCCGGAGACAATCGAGCTCGAGCTCGGCAGAAGATGACGTGGAGATAGAGCAACTCGGTCTTCGCCAGTTCAACTGATCCACGCAAATCTCGGAGATCGTTATGACGGCGAGGCCGAAATATCAGAACAGAAAGATCAAAGTCGAGACTATTTACAGAAGAAGTGGCGATCCATTCAAGATATTCCAACCCTAGCTAAGAACACTTCGACTAGATAGCTCGATTTCATACTTTGTACTCTCTTTTCGATTGTGTTTATTCTATCTCGACGATCAATCTCAATAAAGTCTTTGATTCATAGGAAACTATACCATTTCTATATCCTAAAGTCCAAATCCACGAATACAAATTCTTAGTGTGAATCCCGGATCTCACAGTGATGAGCAGTTGATTGTCTTCTTCTGTCACTTTTGGTTGAAGGACTTGTCTAGCAGTACCTACTTGTTCTCCATTCACTGATGTGAAGAGCTGGTTGTAATACTCTTGGATAATCTTGGTGATATCTTTTCCGTATAGTGTGTTGTGCCTGAGCTATCCTCAATGACAAAGAATTTGTTGACTGCTTTTCTCCCTTTGGTTATGGCATGAAAGTAGCTTGTGTTTTGATCTCCCAGACTTAACCATAAGTGCATACTCCTTTGTTTTCAAAATTCTTCCTCTTTTTTATAAGCTTCTTCAAGTTCTACTGTGATTTTTTGGATTCTCTCCTCTTCAGCAGCAGGGCTACTCATCGCTTCTTCCAATTTGCTTCTTAACAATTCAATTGCTTCTTGGCTATTCTGATGTTGTTCTCGGTTCCAAGCAATGATTTCGCGTCTGCATCTTTCAAGCCGTTCTCCGACTGAATCAAGTTCTTCTTTCAGCCATGCCCGAGTGATTAGACACTGGACTTCTTCATTGTGTCTTAATATTCTATCATAACGAAACAAGACTTTTCTCCTCTTGAGTTCAAGTTTGAAGAACGTAAAAATTGGCCAATGATCCGAGCCCTCAAAATGAAGGTACTCACATCTTCCTGATGGGAAAGCCTATGCCCATGTATTAATGGCTAAAGCTCTATCTAGACAGCATTGCACTAAGTGTTCATACCGCTTACCCCTCCATGATAGAGAGTTTCCAGAGTGTTGCAAATCGTATTGGTCGCATTCTGAGAGGGAAGTTTTGAAATCAACAAAAGAGCCTTCAGGGCGGGCTGGACCTCCTGTTTCTTCTGAACAAAAGTTCTGAAATCTCCAGTTAGGAGCCAAGGGGCATCACGAGTTATCGCTTGTTCCGTAAGCATTGTCCAAATTTGTTTCCTCTTAGCTCTGTATGTATCTCCATAAGTGAAAGTAGTGAAGGAAGTAACTCCCTCAAATTTAATTTTCAAGTCTATGAAGTTATCATTGGCTAATAGAACTTTTAGCCGTGTTTCCTCTTTCTATAAAAGAGCCGGTCCACCTCTTCCCTGAGTATAAGAAGGGACTAACTTGTTGTGATTAAAACTCAAACCATTAAGCTTTTTGAGGATAAAACCATTGAATTTTTTTGTCTCGGTGAGGAATACAATATCATGAGATATTCTTTTGCAGATTTTAGTATAGGTAGCAAAGATTTTAGTAATTGTCGAACAACAATTGTGAATTATCACCTAGTTGAATTTTATAAAAATTTTTATTATAAAAACTCATTTCATATACCTCAACCTCGAATATGTCAACTGAAACGTTTAGTGTGCCTCTCTATTCACATAATCAATAGTACTACTGTTCACCATATAAGTCAAATATGGCGACGATGATTTTCATGACGGCAATTCAGGTGCAATGTTTTGTGTGTTCTATAGTATCTAAGTGTAACTCGAAAATTAAGAACATTTATGTTGGTGAGAACGTTAACTTGGAATTCTTATTAATATAATATTAGTATTATTTTATATTTAGTATAATTTTATAATTAAAATTTAGTTCAAACAAAAGAAGTGAACCAATGAAATAAAGACATTTAATACATGAGTTTTTATAGATATTCAAGAGTTTCTCATTTGAAAAACCATTCTCATTCTCTCTTCTCTTTTTCATTCTCTTTTATTTTTCTAGTTTTAAAAAATCTATTAAACTTCCATTAAAAATGATCTAAACTATTAGCTATAACTGTAAAAAAAAAATCATTTACAACACAATTAATTTAATATTCAAAACCTCTAATAGACTAATACTATCATTCCATCACAGAAAACATTTTTGAGATTGTAGAACTTAGAATGTAAAGATGTGAGATTTTTGTTTTTACATAGATATCATAGAATAATGTAGAAATGATTCATTCATTGTTTCAAACTGAAAACTTTGAAAGAAGAGCCACCTACGTAATGAAGTGAGCCGACTCATAGTGACTTAGGGGGAACAGAGCCATCACTGTTCACAAGAATCCCATAGCCGACTCAACAGTTCGAATACACAGATTTGTAAAAAAAACTTCAAAAAGACAAATTTTAAAGACAATAGAGAGAGGGAGACTGAGAAGAGGAGAGAGAGAGAGAGGGCGTGGCCTCTAATCAACCCAACACACTCTGTCAAAAAAAGCCTGACTTTCTTCTCTTCACCATTTCTATCTGCGCATGTCCTCTCCATAAAAAGCAAACAAACTCCTCAAATCTCACTCCCTCGTAACAAAAGTTTCAACCTTTAATCCAAACACAACAAGAAAGCTCCATTCCCGCGTCTTCTTCTTACCCCTTCTCCAAAAACCCAAATCTTTTTTTTTCTTCTTCTTCTCCGCCATGATGACGTCTGACTCCGGCGAATCACGACGGATAGTGATGAAACCTCACGGCGTAATATCAGGGATTCCTCCGACCACCGAGCAACAAGAGCAACTCCCTTGTCCTCGCTGTGACTCAACCAACACCAAGTTCTGTTACTACAACAACTACAACTTCTCTCAGCCTCGTCACTTCTGCAAATCATGTCGCCGTTACTGGACTCACGGCGGAACTCTCCGCGACATTCCAATCGGCGGCGGTACTCGCAAAGCCGCGAAACGCTCCCGCACTTGCTCCGCTTCAGCCGCCACAGCCGTCGTCTCTACTTCCTCCGCAGGAATCCACAGCGTTCCGTTACAAGCGACACCTGTTCTCTTCCCTCAGTCGTCGATATCTAACGCCGTTAGCAACACCGTAACCGCTCCGCTTGAAAACGACGGAAAGGGAAGCGCTTTATCTCTCTGCGGCAGCTTCACCTCTCTGCTGAACCAGAACACCAACAACGCAGCGGCAACGCATGGATCCGGCTCAGTTATCGGAATTGGCGGGTTTGGAATCGGACTCGGGTCGAGTTTTGATGACGTTAGCTTTGGACTTGGAAGAGCGATGTGGCCGTTTTCAACTGTGGGTGATTCTGCAACGACAAATGTAGGGAGTAACGGTGGGCATCACGCGGTTTCGATACCAGCGACGTGGCAGTTCGAGGGTTTAGAGAGCAGCAACGCCGGTGGGTTCGTCCCAGGTGAGTACTTTGCTTGGCCGGATCTCTCCATCACAACACCAGGGAGCTCGCTCAAATGAAGAGACTTTTAATAAAGCTTCCGTCTTTACGAGAGGGTTTCGATTTTTTTTGGGTTTGTTTTAGTCTCTCTATTGGCTTTGTCAATCTTTAGTGATCTCTTACTCTTAGCGTGTCTGGTCTTTTAGAACTTGTGTACTGAAACTAGAAACAGAGAAAGTTTGTTTTTTTGGGCGCTAAGATCTTTACCTTGTAACTTTCTACTTGGCTATTTCAGTTCTTGCACAAGTGATTTAGAAAGGAATGAGGATACTTGTTTAGAACTACTCTTATTCTGAACAGGTAAGTCTTGTATGGAATAGATCTTGTTCATTGAATGATGATCTGAGCAACATATAAATCTTTAACCTGTGTAATTCATCTTGCGCTTTAATTACTTCTGGGTTAGACTGGTCTCCAGAGGAGAAAACTTGTGTGTGTGTTGTTGTTGTTGTTGTTCACTTCAATCCTGCTCAATCCTGGATCTTTCGCAGAAGCTAATCCTCTTATCTTCCTTCTCATCTCTGCAATATCTCCCATCTCCCTTTCACCGCATAAAGATTCGATAGGAGAACGTGTGTTGCAGTGTCTTCTGGATCAAGACTCAGGATCTGCTCAGCAGTATTGTTGATAGACATCGTCTATCATAGTACTGAGCTGGCAAGTGTGATGGCTGATGTGGATAAGAGAGTTGAGTGAAGTGGAGATTCCAAATGGGTTAGAGGCTCTCCCGTTAGAAGAAATTGAAGCAGCTCGTCAAGGAAAGAGAAGTATACAAGAAGACATGTGAGTGTTGAGAAATTTATTCTTTGCTATTGTTGAAGAAAGACACAAGTTTTATTCTGCTGTTCACCATGAGAACGATGATTTTAGAGTTATGATCGTGATGAGATTATAACTTTGTAATGGTATTTCAAAGCTGTACTGTTCTTCAATACTTTCTTGTTGATTCACAATTATAGAGAGTTTACATAGATTGATAGCCTAAATCTATCATTGGTGAATGAGCAAATCTAACGTGACGATGACGATCAACAAAATTTCTGCAGCGCAATTTTGCAACAATCTTGGTGCAACAACGGCGGAGCTGTACAATCGAATCGAGTTTGTACATGGAGGAATGAAGCTCTGGTGTGGATCGAGGGGCATATAGAATCCATGATGAAAATGACTAAGAAATTGACTTCAAATGTGAGCAATGTTAGTTCGCGATGGAGAGAAGGTGATACACGAGTACAATTGCGACCAAAATCTTGGCAATCTCAGTCTCAGGTACGATCGTCTAATTGGGACACAAACCGGAGCGCAATCTCATTAGGTTATTGAGCTGGTGATGTGAATGTTGAAAATTGTGATAATCTGATTCAAAATAACAAATTATTGATTTAGTTTTTTTTTTTTGGGTAAGACAATCAATATAGATGGTTTTATGGGAGGATGCATATAAAAAGATTCAAAGATTGGATTGATTTTAAGCAAAAATTGATTATAAAATTTGATAATGTTGCAAGTTCTCTAGTAATAGTGAACCTAAAAAATGAATCGATTTCAAGCTAGGAAGTTGTTCATGAAACATAATTGCATTTGTCTAATCTATTGATAGTGCAAGCATCACATGAATTTTTTTTAGGAGAGTTCATGTTTGGAAAGTGTTGAATCACCTCAATTTATAAGACGATGAATATGGTGCAAAAAACCAATTCATCAACTATGGAAGCTACTTATGAGAAATCTGTCGTTGAAGAGTTTTTGATGCATGCATGTTGCATTAAAGAGCTTGTTTCAAGTTTAGACATCACTGTGATTGCAGTTGAAAAAAGTTCAGAGATGCCTCATTTGACAATTCATAAGAAAGAAACATTGAATGATCATAGGAGAGAAACATGTGAGTTGTCTCTGGATTTTTATAACGAAGTAGTTTTGAAACAAGAATCAGTTCATGTGATTGCTACAGAGAAAAAATGGTGCAGCCAGTGGAGTCACCAACTAGAGAGGAATTTCATGAGACTTCTAATGATGCTATGTCTTCATTAATGCAAACATGTTGCTTCAACAACTAAGTCTCATCTAAGGAATTTCATCAGAATTGTTCTTCTTAGGAAGCTTTGCAAAATAAAGAATGCATTCTCGAAATAGCTCAATATGAAGAACTAGAGACAATATTCAATTTACATGTCAAAGAAAAGTTGACGTAGCACTAAAATCTCACGTATTTGACAACATACTCTGGAGAAACTTCAAGGTCCAACAGAGCAAGAAGCTGATGTTATCTCCCAAATCCTGGAGATTAAAATTCAATGAATGATGCACCATGAACCTATGTTTTGTGCTGATCATAAACTGATGGATGAAAGGGTTATAGGGCCAAAAACAGAAGTGTGTCGATATGGAAATTTCTCTTGTGAGGAAGCAACACTTGAACATCTTCTCAATGATGATATGAAGATCATGTTGTGGTGGGCGAAAGAACCAAGGGCATAAGCTGTTTTTCCTTCACGTTTATTTGAAACAAGAACTCATAATTTAAGTGAAAGAAAAATTGAACATAAGAGAAAGTGTGATAAATCTTGGAGCTTCAAATAGAAATCCGAGAGAGTGATTCTTGAGTTAGGAAGTGAGAGGTAATTGCAAGTAAAGCATAAGTGGAGATTCAAGAAATTAAACCAAACTTCAAATTTGGGTTTTGTTTGGCGCAAGTTATTGTAGTGAATTGTTCAGAAGTATCCATTTTTGTCAGGCCAATGATGTCACCCACAGATCCAAATCGTTTTAACTTGTTGTTGGAGTTGTGTGGTCGTAGTTTGGTCCCAAGGAAACAATGAATCAATCACAAATGCATTCAGCTGTCGAGGATTTGCGTTTTTCCAGCAGATTCCAAAAACATAGTTGCAGTTAAAAGACCAGAATTGCAGCCACATGAATCTTCTCTTGGGAATCCTTCAATCATTTTTATCGGCTCAATCTTGAGGGAAAGCTCTTTTCAAAGGAGGGAGTATGCAAGAGAATAATTATCTACTGGTTCAGATTGGATGTGCTGATTTGGTTGTTTTTACATCAAAAGAAACTTATTTTTTCAAGAGAAATGTTAAAAGACATAAAGAAACATAAGATCAAATACACATAGGCTGTTACAAGTTTTGATATATCAATTGCTTGAAGGAATAATAATCTTGTTATTGATGTGTATCATGAGACTACAAATGATGATACGCCATAAGAAGCATTGGGGAAAGTGTTACAAATCTAGAATTTTCAAGTATAAAGAAAGGTTGTTTGAAATCATGGATGAGGGTACAAAGGTGAATCTGAAAGTAAAATCATGGATGAGGGTACATGAAGAGTAATTCCATTACAACAAAACAGAGATATAAAGTTATCGGTTGGTGCAATCTTTTTGAACAAGATGACTTGGCTTACGGTGAACGATGGCTTTAATCAATTTATCACATTATAAGCTTGAGGAAATCATTATTTTGTTGGGAGGGGGGGGGGAGTACTGATAGACATCATCTATCATAGTACTTAGCTGGCAAGTGTGATGGTTGACATGGATAAGAGTTGAATGAAATGGAGACTCCGAATGGGTTATAGTCTCTGCAGTTATAAGAAATTGAAGCAGCTCGCCGAGGAAAGAGAAGTATAAAAGAGGAGAGATGAGTGTTGAGAGATTTATGCTTTGTCGTTGTTGAAGAAAGACGCCATGAGTCTTATTTAAGATACATGAGTTCTACGTTGGCGATTTCGACTTCTCTGCCGTCCTACATGCTGGGCAATCATCGTTGGTCAGAAAAGAACATTATCAGTGGATCAGGCTTAGCTCGATGCAATATTTACAATTTTTTTTTGACCGTTTGATTTTTGTGTTAGCAAATACTCCAGAAGCACTTCCGCTCGACATGGATACTGCAATTCTGATCACTTGCTTGAAGAGCGGGAAGATCGATTGGGATTCCTTCACACCATATCACATCAGATCCGCTATCGGTGGGCAGAGCTCGAAAAAGCGTCTGCCTCCAGTTCCTCGAATTCCTCTCGAAGTGAAACCTTGCATCCTTCGACTAACTCCAACAGCAGGTAATTCGTCAGATAGACAATCCTTTGTCCCTTTGTATTTAAATCGGTTAGAAGATGTTTTGTCCTTCTGACTTGATTTTTATGCTGTGTCTAAGTCACACCATCTTTGATTCTGGTTCAACAGCAAGTATTCCGCCGGTTGAAACGATGTCTCGAAGAAACAGCTCTCATCGTTCCGGAAAGGCTCCTACCGACTTAACGGCTCATGCCAAATCGGGCCAATTAGCCGTTATGATTACCAGGGCTCTTAGCTCGACTACGCCGGCGTATCGTGCCGTAAGTGAGGAGGTGGTGAACCATGGGGGTTCTACCATGAGCGGACTTATGCCTCTACCCAGCCAACCTTCCCGTTAAGTAGTGCAGGTCCCGTCTAACCCACCGAACTCAAATGGATCTAGTGGTTTGAACGGTCTCGTACTCCGACCTCGAAGCAAGATCAAACTAAGGCGGAGGTCCCTGCAGGTGGTGGTGCGGAGTTTAAGCCGACCTCATCGAGTTCTTCGGTAAGCAAGGGATTTACCTGGCGGTTCAAGCACATGAAAGAGTGCCTGATCGCGGATGATCCTGCATGAGTGGATTTCCTCTTTAGGAATTTCAAGCCATAAGGGCTCCAGCTTCTTGCGGTTTGAGACATGCTGGAAGAGCAGGCCTATGTCAATATGATGATGACCCATGGAAAGGTACTCTCAGTTCGATACGTTTACTTTGTCGATTTTTGAGTGATCTCTGATCGCTATCTTTTGTTGTCTTAGGCCCTTGAAGCAGCCAACAAGTACACTGCATTGTTTGAGCAGAAATCGAAGAGAGTCCCCTGAATTGGAGAGTTAAAGGAGGCGGAGAATGTCGTTGAAGACCTCAATGTCAGCCTCCAAGCTGCTAAGGCTCGAGAGGCCGCATTGAATCGACAGTTGCTCAAGTACAAGGACCATGAGGCTCTGATCATGTGGCTGGAGAGCTCGGAAGAGGATCTCAAGATCAAGCTCTGGATCGCAATGGACGAGATGTTTGCTGCTCAGAAGGAGAGGCAGCTCACCTTTGAGCAGGCGAATCACAGCGAGGAGGAGAAGTGCAAGGCCATAGCCAGTCGTGACATTGCAGTCCGAGGGACCGAAAGGGCGGTGAAGGCGACGAAGCGGGAGCTTGTCGGGGCATACATGTCGATCCTCCAACATATCAAGGAGAAGTGGGACAAGAAAAAGACCAAGGTCGACATAGAGATCACCCTTCAGGAGGCCTTTGCGAATCTTGATCTCCTTATTGCGATCGCTGGTTGAGGGTTTCACACTGTTGGGATTATGTCATGAAATCACATTGTACTTACTCTAACGATAGTTGTACGTCGAGATCAGACATGCTGTATGATACTGGGCGGTTGCAATGCTTTGCTAGAAGCCTCTTGCAGTCTGTAAGTTGTAGACTTGCTGCCAGTATTATATGATCTTATAGGGTCACACACCTAAGCAATCTGGAAGCTTATATATGGGAATGATCATCATGGTGGTGATCAACATGATGTGTATTGGATACATATCAATATTGATTAAAGAGAGGTGTGTCGATCGACACAGTTGGTGTATCGATCGACACAGGGTCGATTCCGAAACTGATGTTTCAGTTTATGACTTAGACTTTTTCGGTTAAACCCGAAAGAAGGTTTAGTCATAACAGGTCGTATATATAGGCTTATATGGTCGACCTGAACCCTAAGCCATTCACTTTTCTTGATTAGGATAAACAAAAACTCTCTCTATTCAATTCCCAGATCCGGCACTAGCATCCCGGCTTTCCAGGCTGTGTGCGTGTGGACTACGATAGAGGCGAGGCATCTGAATCCCTCCTGATCTCGTCTTACCTGATTCATCTTCCGCTGCCAGAACAAGGTAAACGCAAGATCCCTGATTCAATTACCTAAACCCTGAGATCCTAGGCTCGGAATTCAGACTTAGGGTTGCCTAATCGGATTAGGAATTACTAGGAATTCCATCAGTGGTATCAGAGCCTTAGGGTTTTATCATTGAATCAGCATGCTTAGTAGAATTTGATGATTTAAATTCGTTCATAAGATAGTATGAATAAGAACAGGTTAGATCGATTCAGATCGAAAACGATTCTGTGTTTTCGCAGAGTGTCGATCGACACACTAGGTGTGTCGGTCTACACAGAATAGCGAGATCGACAGAGTCGGCGGCTAGGGTTTTTCGCGAAGAAAAACAGAAAGCCTACTGTGTCGATCGACACAGGTTGAGTGTCGGTCGACACAGAACAGATTCGGCGGCTAGGGTTTTTCGCGAAGAAAAACAGAAAGCCTGATGTGTCGATCGACACAGGTTGAGTGTCGGTCGACACAGACCTTGCGATTGGTTAATCGGTTCAATTGGATTGGACCGGTTATCATGCTTGGTTAAGTCCGAACAGATCGGTTTGAATTGGATGAATTGGTTCAATTGGATTGAACTGATTATCCCAATTAATATAAACCGATTTGATCGATTGAGATAAGTTGGATCTGATAAGATGGTTCAATTGGATAGGACCTGTTATCAAAACTGTCTCCGGTTTAGGTCTATGTCGACCGTCACACATGGGTTATGTTGATCGACATGACCGGTTTAATGAACCGGGTAAATTGGATTAACCGGTTATTAAAGTCAAGTTTTGTCTGGTGGTGTCGATCGACAGACATAGTCTGCGTCGATCGACACAGTGCTCGAAATTCTGGTTATTGAACCCTGAATTTGCAGAAACCAAACTCGACTTGAACTTTGATCAAATATTAGCTTCAATATGGTCAACTGTCAAGACTCATTTCGTTGTGTGATGGTCTAGCCAAGAGCTTGGTGTCCACAATTATGTGAGTAAGGCAGGTAATAATGTTGATGGACTTGCAGTGCTTGACATCAATAATTACATGACCTAAGAGATTGATTTGCTAGCCTTAGAGTTTAGTTTCCTCAACTAAATATCAAGTAACCTTGATGTCTTGCCCAATCTTGTCTACTGTCAAGACTTGTTTCGTTGATGGATAGCCTTGGAGTCCTTGGTATTCACTACTACATGAGTAAGACAGGTGATCATTGATAGACTTGCAGTGCGACTGTCAATGATCACAAGACTGAAGAGATTGGTTCACTTGACTGGGCCATCAGAAGTTCTGGGCCCATAGACGTCAGAGTAGATAAGACATGAATTGTCTTATCTGCGACCAAGAGTTGTACTGGGTACAATTAGCAATGATTTGCTTACCTACATAACTAAATTTTGGGTGATGGCGAGTCGTCCACTCAGATTTTGGTGAAATATGGATCTTGGATCATTATATTCATAGAGGAAACATTGTTTGAATATAATGCGAGTTTTCTTATTAGATAAGATTTCTCATTTCATGGAATACATAACTAAATCTTTGTTTTCTTGGATTTCAGCTTATGCCTAAAACTACTTTCTCATTGCGATCCGTCCTTGAGAAGGACAAGTTAAATGGATCAAATTTTCTGGATTGGTATCGGAATTTGAGAATAGTTCTCATGTAGGAGAATAAGGACTATGTCCTTGAGAAAGCTCTCCCCAAAAGGCTTGGGACCAATGCCTCACATGCAGTATATGATGCTTGGAATAAGCATTATATTGATGTGGTAGATGTGTGTTGTCTGATGTTGGCTACCATGAACTCGGACTTGAAGAGTCAATACGAGAACGTGGAGTCGCCAATAGAGATGATCACCAGTCTGAAACTGATGTTTCAGGAACATGCAAAAATTGAGAGATACCAGACGGTTAAATCTCTCATTGGGTGCAAGCTACCAAAGGATGCTCCAGTCAGTCCTCATGTCATTAAAATGATGGGTTACATTGATAACCTGGGGAAACTGGATTGTCTTGTTAGCCTAGAGTTGGCCACAAACATCATTCTGGAGTCACTGCCGTCAAGCTATGATAAGTTTATTAACAACTATATCAAGAAAGGCTTGACGAAGAAGTTGACTGAACTGCATGGCATGCTCAAGATAGCAGAGCAAAACATCATAAAGGGCAAGAAATTTGAGAAATTTTGTATAGACAAGGGTGGAGGCAAGGCCATTCAGATTTGGAATCGGGATAAGCCTGTGTCATCCTTTAAGCCCAAGTCAGGCCCATCTGATGTTAATAAATGCTGCTACTGTAAAGAGTTTGGGCATTGGAAGAGAAATTGCATTAAATTCTTGGAAGATTCACAAGAGATGGAGAAGATGTATGGGACTTCTTCTTCAGGTATTGTGTTATTATTTCAAGTTCTACATGAGTATTGGATACTAGTTGTAGTAGTGATATTTTTGAAATATGCAGGACCTACGCAACAGTAGAACATTGGAGAAAGGACAAGTGGAACTGCACGTCTGGAATGAAGCAATGGTTGATGCATTAGCCGTATAAATTCTCCACTTGTAGGAGCCTTTCAAGCTTGGTTTTAGAAATTAAGTAATTGCCACCATGTACTTGCTATATGCAAAGATGTCTTTCATTTTCTTGTTAGAATTTGGATGTTTTTCATTCTGATAAAAGACAAGTTTTGTTCTTTAGATCTTAATGAAATATTCTATGGTAGCACCCCGTTTAGAATGGGTTTTATATCTTAAACCAGCAGAAGTTTGAATATAACATAAATACTAAAAGTTTGAGTCTGATGACTCGAACCAGTCCTTCCTTGGCATAGTCGTTTTGGCCATATAAGAGTGAAGCGGATTCAGAAGCTCCATGGTTATGGGCTTTTGGGCTCATTTGATTATAAATCATATGAGACATGAATTCTGCCTGCTGGGCCAAATGAATAAGGCTTATTTAGCAGAGCTAAAGAAAAGAACCAGAGGCTCATGGGGCCTTGCTCATACTGATGTATGTGGTCCGATGAGCATAACTGCCAGAGGAAATCTTCAATACTTCATTTGCCTTATTGATGACTTCAGTAAGTATAGCTGTGTTCTTTTGATGAGACACAAGTAGGAATCCTGTGAGGAGTTCCAAAAATGAAGTATAGAACCGATTTGACAGAAGTATTGAGATCCTCGATTAGATCGCGGAGGAAAATACTTGAGTCAAGAATTGAGTGATAATCTAAATGTGTGTGAAGTCATATCACAACTCTTTTCTCCTGAAAACCTAATTGGTGTTTCTAAGAGAACGAATCAGACCTTATTAGATATGCTCTGATTAATGATAAGTCACAGGAATCTTCCATTATCCCTTTTAAAATACGCTCTAAAAGGTCTGTGTTTGCGCAGAAAAGGGGTTTCAATCAGAATCAATTGAATGTAGACTGGAAGTTTTTCAAGGATGTTGTTTCTGATCATTTGGGAATGATAGCTGACAAGCTTGAAACCCAAATCTGATAAGTTCTACCTCGCTGGTTGTCCGAGGGAAACCGAGGCTTATTACTTTTATAACCAATCCGAGAACAAAGTTTTGTTGTCCGAAACTGTGTCTTTTGAGAAAGATTATACTTTCCAATAAGAACAGTGGGAGTAAGAGTACACATCGAAGAAACTCGATGAACACAGGAGGCTGCTCAACCTGTAAAGGGAGAGCAGCGGTGAGATCTGCAAAGAGCTATAGGACCTACACCTGTGGAGCCTGAAGTTCGCAGATCCGAATGGATCCGTCACTAACTCGAGAGTGATTTCTCGTTACCGACTGCCGTGATCTTTTGATCATTGAAAAGTGACGAACCTGCGAAATTCAAGAAGCAATGGTGAGTCCCAACTCCGAATATTGGCTTGGTATGCATGTTAGCTTCACCGATCCATTTCTGGATTGAAGCAAAACATCTTGGAGTTGGAATCCACGTTCTGATAAAACGGTCAAAAGTTTTGACTTGATCATGAACGAAAAGAAACCGTGCGTTTACTAGTAGACTAGTGGGAGCGTAGTTGCATTTCTCACACTGTATGTAGACGACATACTTATTCTCATAAACGACGTTCCGTCGCTCAAGTCTCATGAGACTTGGGTCGGAAGTCAATTTCATCAAAGGACATGGGAGAAGCCGCGTGAGTTCTTGGAATAAGGATCCATTGAGATGGATAGGGAAGGCTAATTGGATCGTGTCAGAATCCTTATGTAGATAAGGCTTTGGACAGTTCCAATATGCATGATTCCAAGAGTGGCTTCACACCAAAGGTCATATGGCAATAATCTTAGCAAGATGAAGTGTCTTGGACACTGGCTGAGCTAGGAACAATCTTAGCAAGATGAAGTGTTTTTGAACACTGGCTGAGCTAGTATGTATGAGTGTGATTCCTTATGCTTCTGCAATAGAATCCATCATGAATGCCATAATTTACACTCATCCAGATGCCGCTTACGCATTACGAGTAGACACCAAGTTGTTCCGGTAAAATTCACTGAACAGTTGCTAGAAATATCCCAAGTGTTTGAGGAACACTAAGGATAGGTTCGTGGTGAACTAAGGAAGTGACGAAGCAGTTGAGAGTAGTTAGACGGACAAAGACGATTTCTGGTTCCCACTTGGTTATGTCGTTTTGTCCAAATAACGGTACTATCTGTTGGAAGGGATCCAAGCAGAAAACCGTAGAATAGTGCTTTATCTGAATGGCGGTGTGGTTTGTTGGAATCGTTTCAAGCAAAAACACCGCAGTCTCTCCCACGGGATAGTTATATCAGTGTCATGGGAGGTTCTCATTACGGCTATAGAGTATAGTCCTTAGACCTGAGTTCATCATGCTTTCTAGCATATGAATTGGTACGTTTTGACCTTGTCAAACGTCGTTCCGTAACTGGCGGCTATAACGGCATTGCTTAGGCGTATCATGAAGAATGTGTAGAAATAGGGATGGAACAAGATGGGATTTGTCCCTCCCACATAACGGGAGATAAATGTCTCAGGGCCCATCGAAGATTTGATACTGAGAAAGTGCATGGCCGTGCTCAAACGAGGTGATTGTCAGTCGTTTGTTTTATCAGTATAGATCAGGAGTTCGATGAACATGATGTTGGCTATAATAAGGATGACACAGTCTCTTGCCTTATGCCATATCAAAATATAGAGACGAAGGGATTATAGGAATAGGTGATTCCAGTACACGTGGGAGATTGTTGGGATTATGTCCTGAAATCACATTGTACTTACTCTAACGATAGTTGTACGTCGAGATCAGACATGTTGTATGATACTGGGCGGTTGCAATGCTTTGCTAGAAGCCTCTTGCAGTCTGTAAGTTGTAGACTTGCTGCCAGTATTATATGATCCTATAGGGTCACACACCTAAGCAATCTGGAAGCTTATATATGGGAATGATCATCATGGTGGTGATCAACATGATGTGTATTGGATACATATCAATATTGATTAAAGAGAGGTGTGTCGATCAACACAGTTGGTGTATCGATCGACACAGGGTCGATTCCGAAACTGATGTTTCGGTTTATGACTTAGACTTTTTCGGTTAAACCCGAAAGAAGGTTTAGTCATAACAGGTCGTATATATAGGCTTATATGGTCGACCTGAACCCTAAGCCATTCACTTTTCTTGATTAGGAAAAACAGAAACTCTCCCTATTCAATTCCCAGATCCGGCACTAGCATCCCGGCTTTCCAGGCTATGTGCGTGTGGACTACGATAGAGGCGAGGCATCTGAATCGCTCCTGATCTCGTCTTACCTGATTCATCTTCCGCTGCCAGAACAAGGTAAACGCAAGATCCCTGATTCAATTACCTAAACCCTGAGATCCTAGGCTCGGAATTCAGACTTAGGGTTGCCTAATCGGATTAGGAATTACTAGGAATTCCATCAGGGCATGTGAGATCGACAAGCTAGTCGTGAAGAAAGAAGAGAAAGAGGTCGAGCTGGTTGCTGTGACTGTTTCCGACTTCTCTATTGGTAAGCTCGTTTTCCCCCCGGTCTCAGAAGATTCGGTGATGCTGATCGATCCCGAGACTCAACTGCCCGTGAACCCACATGGATCGAACCACCCTGAAGAGGCTGCCAGCAGACCGATGCAAGAACCAATCCAAGGGGTGAGGGACATGGATGGTGGCGAAAAGATAGCCGAGTGAGGTTGACTCGTCACTCCTCTCCTTCATAAGTCCCCCAAAATTTAATCTCTTTTTTTTTTTTAATATAAAAGTTATATGTTTCCCGAAAGGGCTTTTAATTTTGAACTCTTTTGCCCACGAAGGGCATTGTTTTTTTTTTTTGGACTTGGTGTTTTCCCGAAAGGTCTTAAATAATCGAATCTGCTTTTCCTTCTATTCTTGTTGTTTTCAGTTTAAGCAAAAGAACAACTAAGTGGGAACGAACCAGTGGGATAACCAAGTTTTGGGTCGACTCTTTGTCGATGTTACATGAGTTCGCGTTTGGGAGAACTCACTCAATTGGAATTTTACTTTTGTTAACTCTTAGTTTGCCAAAATATCAAAGCATTTTTATCAGCGAGTACAAGATCTCGATCTGATTTGTTCGATATGACAAACTGAGTTTGATATGGCTGTGTAGGGCCAAAATCTTTTCTTTTAATGAATTCGTTTAACGAACACTTAAGTGTGCTTGACCGACAAACTTTCGAGGCTAAGCCCGTAATTTGACTAAGTTTGATGGTCAGGGAGGACTCATTCCCCCCATTTCTTCAAGTTCGTTGAACTTAGAAGAATTAATGCAATTTATCGATGCAAGATGAGTTCTAGAGTGAAGGCGTTCCAACGAACCATTCCAGAATCATTTCATGATGGACCGTTTGAGGTAAATGTGGAATGGATCTTTTTGTGGTCATGAGAAAGGGACCGTCTCGAAGTCGTTGTATTAATGGATTGTCGTTGGATCATGATAAGTGGACCGTTTTAAGGTCGCTAAGGTAAGGATCGTTGTGAGATCGCAATCAAAATGACCGTTTTGAGGTCGTAAAGATAAGGATCGTTGTGAGATCGCAATAAAGGTGACCGTTTTGAGGTCTCAAAGATAAGGATTGTTGTGACATCGCAATAAAAATGATTGTTTTGAGGTCTTAAAGATAAGGATCGTGGTGAGATCGCAATAAAGGTATCCATTTGGAGATCGTAAAGATAAGGATCGTTGTGAGATCGCAATAAATATGACTGTTTTGAGGTCGTAAAGATAAGGATCGTAATAAAGATGACCATTTTGAGGTCGTAAAGATAAGGATCGTTGTGAGATCGCAATAAAGATGACCGTAGGCTAAGTAGAAAGGCATTTCGCCAGTAGATTTTCTAGGAGTAGTCCGATAGGCCCAAAGCACGGCTGGGAGCTCGTCGCTCCAGCTCGATTTGGGCTCGTCGAGCCTCTTCTTTAGGTTGTTCATGATCAACTTGTTAGCTTCCTCGGCCAGTCCGTTCCCTTGGGGGTAACGGGGCGCGTTGAGTATGTCAGATTTATATTCCAAGTCCTGCAGAATGTTTGAAATGTGTTCGATATGAACTGGGACCCGTTATCGGTGACGATCTCATGAGGAAGTCTATGACTACATATTATGTTTCGCCAAATGAACTCCTTTACATGGACGTCTTTGATTTTTTTGTAGGACTCCGCTTCGATCCATTTGGTGAAATAATCGGTCATGACCAGTAAGTGTGTAATACCCTGTCTCTCAAAATTGGTCAACGGGCAGTAGAAAAGTAAACGAGAGGCATTTTCGTAATTTTTGGAAGATGAGGGGGCATTTTGGTAATTTTACCAAAATGCGAACTGGAAGCTGAGACGGGCCAAATATTATTATTTTTAAATAAAAAACATTTAGAAGTCCAAGAATGGTGGAAACGGACCGTAGATAAGTTTTTCGGAATATCGGAAAAGGAAACCGATAGAACCGACAAAATTCGTAAAATTCATAACGGGAGCTACGGGTGTCCGATTGAGGTGAAACGAATTTATAAATGCTTATAAAAGAGTATAGTATTCTAAAAAGAATCTTGGAGGATTTATTTCAGAGGCGACAGAGTTTTAAATATTTTAACGGTCTGTCGGGAATGGAAACCGACAAAACAGAAAAAACTTGTAAAATCCATAACCAGATCTACGGGTGTCAAACGAAGTGATTCAAATTTCTAAATTCATCTAAGAGCATACAGAATCTGAAAATGGGGCTTGGGGGATGTATATAAGCAAATAAGGAATTTATAAAATATTAAATACGAAAACAGCAATATCGGTACGTCGGAATAGCTCGGAATTGAAGAGCTTCTAGAAACGGTTTGGTGCAATGTTTTTGACAAGATTAAACCTCCAAGAGACAAGTGTAACCTCTACTTAGGCGCTAGCTACCTCTTCTAGAAGCATGGACACTTGTCATTGTTACTTGGAGAGGAAGCTAAAAAGAAGATCCAATGAACTCTCCTCTTCTAGAGGCTTGATGGAGTGGCTGGCTGAGATGACGGTGAGGACATGTGTCTTCAGTCCATGGAAGTTGCTTCAGCTATAAAATGAGGCCTTGGGTTGATCCTTTTACTCACACCAAAAACAAAAAAAAAGAGAGAAGAGAAAGAGAGAAGGAGAGGAAGAGAAGAAGCAGTGTGGAGAAGAAGATGAAGAAAAAGAAGAAGAAGAAGGAGAAGAAGAAGAATAAGAAGAAGAAGAAGAAGAAGAAGAAGAAGCGTGAAGAAGGAGAAGGAGAGAGAAGAAGAAGCGTGAAGAATAAACAGAAAGAGAAGGAGGAAGCGTGATAAGAAGAAGAAGAAAGAGAGAAGAAGAAGCGTGAAGAATAAGAAGGAGAGAGAGAAGAAGAAGAGAGAGAAGAGGAAGCGTGAGAAGAAGAAGGGGAGAGAGAGAGAGGGAAGAGAACCGAAGGAGAGAGAGAAGGAAGAGAACAAGAGGAGAGAGAGAAGGAGAGAGAGAGGAGAGAGAAAATTAGGTTGGTCCAGAGGCTCGAGTGAAGGTACGATCGGATCACTAAGGTCAACGCTCGGGTCATGGTCGGGTCTCAACTAGTCAACGGTTTGGGGAAGGTTCGGGTTAGCATCGGGTTCATATCGGGTCTCGTGGGTTCCGTCAATCCTTCTATCCGTAATCATGATAACACTGAGAGTCGGCTAAATTGTGTGTTGCATATAGATAGTACATATAGACCTTGGAAACAATAACCTTAGATTTAGGTTGCATACCTCGATTGATTGAATTGGTTAGAACGGCTAGGTTGATTAATAACTTTGTTAACTAATTCATTGGTTAGGTTAAAGAGATGCATGCTAGCTTGGTTATATCGATAATTGATTGATAGTTCACTTGATTGCTTGATTGGGTGTTGCATTCATACAGAACGGCATGCTAGGAAGTATATGCATATATAAGTATTTAAGAGCGTATCTAAACGAATCTATACACAAGGGAATTGTGAGTTGGTTAAAATACGGTTAAAATACATAACACACTTAGAATATAATAACAGGGTGGGTTAATTAGTCAATAGTTGTGGTTATCGGGTTAAATGAATTGATTAAATAATAATGTGAAGTCAGGAGATTAGTAAGTTTTCTAATCTCAAACTGACGGATCAAAGAGGTTGAGAATAAGAATTAATAATTGAATTGGATTAAGCCGTCTACGAGATTAGTAATCCACTAATTCTAAAGTAGCAAATTGAATGAGTTAAGGTTAAGAAATAACCTAAATAAGTAGTTGTGTGGTGTTGTGATTATTGTTTGTGTGATTGTGTATCTACTTCGGTATTGGGCCGAGTAGACTGTTGACTACTTGATTGTTTATCTACTTCGGTGTTGGGCCGAGTAGACTGGTGATTTCTTAATTGTTTATCTACTTCGGCATTGGGCCGAGTATACTGGTGATTGCTTGATTGTTTATCTACTTCGGTGTTGGGCCGAGTGAAGGAACTTGAGCAATTCTAACAGCTTTCAGAATCCTACAAGTTCTAAGCCTAGGATCTAAGGTTTGAGTTATTGAATCATAGATCTCGTGTTTACCTCAAAGATGGCAGCGGAATGGATTGGTAATCGAGATCAGCAGCGACTCAGGTTCTTCGCCTCTACCAGATACACACGCACACAAAGCTGGAAAGCCGGGATGCTAGTGCCGGATCTAGGAAACTGAGTTTTGGTGGCTATGCTTTTCTCTGCAAAGCAACATGGACGACTAGGGTTCCAGGTCGACCATATAAGTCTTTATATAGACCTGGAATGACTAAAACCGATCATTGGATTAATCCCAATTCGTTTAAGTCATTAAACCGAAACATCAGTTTCGAAACCCGATCTGTGTCGATCGACACACTCACTGGTGTCGATCGACACACCTCTTAAAACTCAATATTAATGTGTATCCAATACACATCAACATGATCATTACCATAATGATCATTCCCATATATATGCTTCCAGTTTGCTTAGGTGTGTGACCCAATAGGATCATATAATACTGGCAGTAAGTATACAACTTACAGATTGCAAGAGGCTTCTAGCAAAACATTGCAACCGCCCAGTATTATACAAATGTCTGATCTCGACACACAACTATCATCAGGAGTGAGTACAAGTGTGATTTCAGGACACAATCCCAACAATCTCCCACTTGTACTGGAATCATCAATTCCTATAATCCTTTTGTCTCTATATCTCGATTTGGCATAAGGCAAGATTAGTGTCATCCTTATTAAGCCAACATCGTGTTTATCGAACTCCTGATCTATACTGAACAAGACAAACAACTGAACTACAGTTCGTTTGAGTGCGGCCACACATTTTCTCAGTATCAAATTTTCGATAGGCCCTGAAATATTTATCTCCCGTTATACAAGAGGGAAAAATCCCATCTTGTTCCATCCCTGTTCCTATACACACTTCATGATACACCCAAGCAATGCCTTTATAGCCGCCAGTTACGGGTCGACGTTTGACAAGGTCAAAGTGTACCAATTCATATGCAAGAAAGCATGATGAACTCAGGTCTAAGGACTATACTCTATAGTCGCAATGAGAATCTCTCATGACACATATATAACTATCTTGGAGATTTCTCATTAGCGGGTCACGTCCGATCATATGTTCATCAACATATATCTATGTGACTGACTGTGATACTCATATCATTGACTCCATGAAACTTAGTCAACAGTCACCTCACAAGCTAGTCTCTCGCGGTTGTCAGTGTCCCACTTTGACAACCTCGACTAGGGACACATCATAATTTATGTCATCTATAACTTATATGGTTTCATAAAATTTCATTAAACATATCCAAAAGAATGTTTACAAGAACATCTTAATATAACTAAAATAAAGCAACAAGAACTCCCACTAGAATCAAGATTACATCTTAAGATCTCTAATGCCTACATCAGTAGTATGACTCTCATGCTTAGGCCTTGGGAGTGGCTTAGTCAGAGGATCAGCGACATTCTCGTCCGTCGGAACTCGGCTGATCTTCACTTCTCCTCTATTGATGATATCACGAATCAAGTGATATCTCCTCTCTATGTGTTTAGACTTCTGATGTGACCTAGGTTCTTTCGCCTGAGAAATGGCTCCATTGTTGTCACAAAACAAAGCCACTGGCTCCAAGATACTAGGAACCACATCAAGTTCAGTCACGAACTTCTTGATCTAAACAACTTCTTTTGCCGTTTCTAAAGAAGCAACATATTCAGCTTCCGTCGTGGAATCATCTACGGTGTTCTGCTTAGAGCCCTTCCAGCTCACTGCACCGCCATTTAGACAGAAGACATATCCAGACTGTGATCGGAAATCGTCTCTGTCCGTCTGAAAACTCGCATTAGTGAATATATTCACCACAAGCTCTTCACTTCCTCCATATACCAAGAACTTATCCTTGGTATGTCTCAAATATTTGAGAATATTCTTGACAGCTGTCCAGTGATCTTCACCTGGATCAGATTGGTATCTACTCGTCATGCTTAACGCGTAAGCTACATCTGAACGAGTGCAGAGCATGGCATACATGATAGATCCTATTTCAGAAGCATAAGGAATCCTACCCATGCGTTCTCGCTCAACCTGTGTCGCCGGACACTGCTTCTTGCTGAGACTAATGCCATGAGACATCGGTATGAAGCCCTTCTTGGAATCATGCATCTTGAATCTGTGCAACACCTTATCAATATAAGTGTCCTGGCACAACCCAATCAGCCTATTCGCTCTATCTCTGTAGATTCTGATTCCAAAGATGTACGCGGCTTCTCCCATGTCTTTCATGGAAAAACAACTTCCGAGCCAAGTATTAATAGACTAAAGCAACGGAACGTCAGTACCGAGAAGAAGTATGTCATCGACATACAGTATGAGAAACGCAATTACGCTCCCACTAGTCTGTTGGGAATGTCCTGAAATCTACCGTACTATCTCTAGAAAGTATGATAAGTGTCGAGATCAGACATAAGTCATAAATACTGGGTGATCATGATGGCTTGCTAGAGTCCGCTCTTGATCTATAAGTTTAGGACTTATTACCAGCATTGTATGATCCCTAAGGGTCACACACCATAGCTAACGGGAAAGTTAAATGGAATTAATACGGTAAGATGCAATGGCACTTACTGTATTGGATCAGAGTTTTGGGCCAGACAAATACAGGCTTTTGTCTTATTTGTGTTTTGGGCCCAAAAGATTAATGAGCCATTAGTCTAATGACTTGGGCCCATTAATGAGATATAAGAGAATTAGAAAGCCCTAAAGGAAATAAGCTCTTTAGCGACTTTTCTCAATTTGGCGTGACATCTCTCTCTCTTCATCTCTCTCTCTGATTCTTCCAGCTCTTTGGTCTAGCAGCCGTCCCGTGCTTGTAAGAGTGTGGATACTCGAGGAGGAATAGGTGTTGCCATCTGTTCTAGCTGATCTCATCATTACCATCCATCATCCGCTGCAATCTGAAAGGTAATGATCAGGTTTGGTTTATGATTCATTTGACGAGAACCTAGATCTGTTTATGGATTTGTGTTAGGTTGTAATTGAGAATTAAACCATGAAAACCACTTATAATCCTACAGTGGTATCAGAGCCTAGGCATTAGGTTTCTTGTGAAATTGAATCATATGAAAATTGATTAATTGAATGTGTAAAATCGGCTGCAAAAGGGTTTGTTATAATCGAATGTGTTCTTGTTATTAATCGGCCGAATGATTCTGTTATTGTTAATAATTGAATGAATAACGGCGGCTCCATTCTATTATTGAACTGGAGTCAATACGTTTATTAAAACCCTAACCGCAATCGATGTTGATTCGTTGCTACTTTGATCGTGTGTTAATGCGTGTGCCATAAGTGTTATTATTGAATGATCTATGGCTGAATATTGTGTATCGTTTGATTATTGAATTGGTAAAAGACGAAATCGTTATGTTGTCTTATATGGATTTTGTCTTTAAGTGAAGTATATAATCGTTTGAATAATGTTTGTTGAATTAATTTTCAAACTTTGTAAAGAAGGTTAGTGATCGTTATGATCATGATCGTATCATTATGTGATTATATAATTAATAAATTAAATTAATTAATATATAGTTAAGGCGTTAACCCAAATCGCGGTTTGCTGGAAATAATTATATTTCTGGTTAAACCGGATTTAAATTCATAAAATTGAATTTTAACCTAAACCGAAGGCTGGTCTAAGTTTGATTTGGTTGGACCAAATAATTTAGAGCTGGTCTGGTTTAGTAAATAACCGATGGTTTTGATAGTTAATTTGGTCTTGGACCAGAATTAATAAACCGGATCGGTTATGTCAAATTATTGGGCCAGCTGGAATTCTATGGTCTTGGACCAAGAATTGGGCCTATAATTTGTGACCCAACCCAAAATATTTATAAAATATTTAAATTAGAAATTTCTATTTTTAGTAAGTTACTAAATTTAGAAAGTTTCTAAAATAAGAAAGTTTCCCAAAATAGTAATCTTCTATTTTTGGAAATAAAACTTAAAAATCCTCAAAAACAATATCAAGCTTGGATGTCTTTCCAATCTTGTTAGCTACTTAACGCTTATTTGATTACAGACATGGTTTACAGTGTGAGGTGTCTGTTTTCGCGTAAGTAAAGTAGTATATAGTCACTAATTTCATTGGGAGTCCCAGATTTTAGTGATTATTTGGCTGTAAGAGATTGGTTTCCTTGACTGGGCCATCGGGAGTCCCGGGCCTTGAGACATCTGGTGAATTTGGGCCTCGGGTCCAATTCACAACCGAGAGTTATTGGTTATAACTAGCTGTGTGTATGCTTACCAAGTATAGCTAATTCTGGGTGACGGCCAGTGGCCCACTTTGGATTTAACTAAACATGGGTCTCGGAATCATTGTATTCTTATGAGGTTAAACAAAGAAATTTTGAATACAATGCGAGTTTTCTTATAAGTTGTTAAGATTACTCTTTTATGAACTTAATAACTAAATCTCTATTGTCTCATATTTTCAGCTATGTCAAGCGCAACAACACAAAACACTTTCTCGATCCGGTCTGCCCTTGAGAAGGACAAACTGAAAGGATCAAACTTCCTGAACTGGTCCAGGAACCTGAGACTTGTGCTCAGGCAGGAGAAGAAGGCTTATGTCCTTGAAAGAGCTCTCTCTCCTAGACCTGCGAATAATGCCGCACAAGCTGTGAAGAATGCTTGGGATACGCATTCTTCAGATGCTAATGACGTGATTTGCCTGATGTTGGCGACAATGGCTCCCGAACTGCAGATGCAGTGGGAAGGCCTGACTTGTCCCATGGAGCTGATGGCAAATCTGAAAGCGTTATTTCAGGAGCAGGCTCGTACAGAGAGATTCCAAACTGTTAAGAATCTCTTGGACTATAAAATGGCTAAGGATGCAGCAGTGAGTCCTCATGTTCTGAAAATGATGGGTTATCTCGATCATTTGACGAGGCTCGACTGTCCTATAAGCCAAGAGCTTGCTTGTGATATCGTTCTGCAGTCTCTTACTCCTGCATATGACCAGTTCATTTTGAACTATAATATGCATGGGTTGATAAAGACGTTGCCTGAGCTACATGGTATGCTCAAGACTGCAGAACCGAATCTGAAGAAAACCAAGGAGTCGTCTGTACTCATGGTGCAGAAGGGCAAGGGTTTCAAGAAATCCGCTGCAGACAAGGGAAAACGCCAAGCCCAAGCCCGTGTCCAAAGCTGGGCCTTCTGACATCTGCCACTTTTGCAAAGAGGCAGGGCATTACCGCAGGGACTGTAAGAAATACCAGGAAAGTCTGAAGAAGAAGAAGTCCTTCGAGACTAAATCTTCAGGTATTTTTGTTATTGAAGTAAATACTACTACTTCTGATAATACCACTTGGGTATTAGATACTGGATGTGGGGCTCATATTTGTACTAATATGCAGGCGCTCAGCAACAGTAGAAGGCTGAAGCAAGGGCAAGTAGAGTTGCGGGTTGGCAATGGAGCGAAGGTTCCAGCACTGGCCGTTGGCACTTATTTGTTGTCTTTACCTTCTGGATTGATTTTAGAACTTGAGAATTGTTATTTTGTACCTGCTATAAGCAGAAATATCATTTCAGTTTCATTGTTGGATTTGCAAGGATTTGATTTTTCTATTAAGAATAAATTGTGTTCCTTTAATCTCAATGATATGTTCTACGGATGTGCCCCTCTTATAAATGGGTTGTACATGCTGGATCAATCTGCTCCAGTATATAACATAAATACAAAACGGTTCAAATCTAACGAAGAAAATGAAACGTTTCTCTGGCATTGTCGTTTGGGGCACATTAGTGAGAAACGCGTCAAGAGGCTCCATTCAAATGGACTCTTGGGCTCATTTGACTTTGAGTCTTGTGAGCAATGCGAATCTTGCCTAATGGGCAAAATGACAAGGGCGCCTTTCAATAAACCCACAGAAAGGGCCAGTGAACTATTGGGCCTGATACATACTGACGTGTGTGGCCCAATGTCCACAAGTGCTAGAGGAAACTTTCAGTACTTCATTACATTCACTGATGATTTCAGTAGATATGGATATGTCTACTTGATGAAACATAAGTCGGAAACCTTTGAAAAGTTCAAAGAATTCCAGAATGAAGTTCAGAACCAGCTTGGTAAAAGTATTAAAGCTCTTCGGTCGGACCGAGGAGGAGAATACTTGAGCCAGGAGTTTCGTGATCATCTGAGTGAGTGTGGGATTATCTCCCAACTCACACCTCCTGGAACACCTCAATGGAATGGTGTGTCTGAGAGAAGGAATCAGACATTGTTAGATATGGTCCGATCCATGATGAGTCACACAGACCTTCCTATATCCCTTTGGGGATATGCTTTGCTCACCGCAACGTTCACACTGAACAGAGTGCCATCAAAGGCAGTAGCAAAGACACCATATGAGATATGGACTGGAAAAGCTCCAGCAATGTCTTTTCTCAGAATTTGGGGTTGTGAAGCCTATGTCAAAAGATTAATCTCAGACAAGCTTACACCAAAATCTGACAAATGCTACTTCATTGGTTATCCTAGGGATACCAAGGCTTATTACTTCTATCTGCGATCCGAGAACAAAATCTTTGTTGCTCGGGATTGTACTTTTCTTGAAAGGGAGTTTCTCTCTAGAAAAGATAGTGGGAGTAAGGTACAACTTGATGAAATTCAAGAAGGACAGGAACCTGTTCAACCTAATGAGGAAGAACAGCAGGATGAATTACATGAAGTTGTAATAGAACCTGAACCTGCAGTACCTGAAGTTCGAAGATCCGGAAGGATCCGTCAGGAACCTGATAGATATCAGGGGTTCCTTGTGACTAATTGCCATGATCTCTTGATCATTGACGGTGATGAACCCTCGAACTTTGCATAAGCCATGATGGGCCCTGACTCCTTAAAGTGGCGTGAAGCCACAGAATCCGAGATGGACTCCATGTCTGCTAACCGAGTGTTTTCACTGGTTGATTTACCTGCTGGTGCAAAAGCCATCGAGTGTAAATGGATCTTCAAGAAGAAGATAGACGTGGATGGAAATGTCCAGATTTACAAAGCCAGGTTGGTGGCAAAAGGTTTCAAGCAAATTCATGGTATAGACTATGATGAAACCTATTCACCTGTGGCAATGATGAAATCAATTCGGATTCTCCTAGCAACTGCCGCTTATTATGATTATGAGATTTGGCAGATGGATGTGAAAACCGCCTTCCTGAATGGAATCTTGGAGGAGGATGTGTATATGACACAACCTGACGGTTACATTGATCCTAAGAATGCTGGGAAAGTATGCAAGCTTCACAAATCCATTTATGGATTGAAGCAAGCATCAAGGAGTTGGAATCTTCGTTTTGATGAAGCAATAAAGAACTTTGACTTCATCAGAAACCAAGAGGAACAATGTGTGTATAAGAAAACTAGTGGGAGCAAAGTGGCGTTTCTTATCCTATATGTCGATGACATATTGCTTCTTGGAAATGATATTCCAATGCTGAAGTCTGTTAAAGACTGGCTGGGAAGTTGTTTTTCCATGAAGGACATGGGTGAAGCCGCGTATGTTCTTGGAATCCGAATCTTTAGAGACAGATCTAAAAAGCTGATTGGACTTTGTCAAGATGCTTATATAGATAAAGTCCTGCATCGATTCGGAATGGATAAATCCAAGAAGGGGTTCACGCCAATGATACATGGTGCTTCACTAAGCAAGGATCAGTGTCCTAAGACACCTGATGAGCTTAAGCGCATGAGTAGGATTCCTTATGCTTCGGCTATAGGATCTATCATGTATGCCATGATCTGTACTCGTCCTGATGTTGCTTATGCACTAAGCATGACGAGTAGGTACCAGTCTAATCCAGGTGAGAGTCACTGGATTGCCGTAAAGAATATCCTGAAGTATTTGAGGAATACTAAGGATAAGTTCTTGGTTTACGGAGGAAGTGAAGTGCTTGAAATCAGTGGATTCACGGATGCAAGTTTTCAGACAGATAAGGATGATTTCCGGTCACAGTCTGGCTACATCTTCTGTCTGAATGGCGGTGCAGTAAGTTGGAAGAGTTCCAAGCAGAGCACCGTAGCAGATTCCACAACTGAAGCTGAATACATCGCTGCTTCAGAAGCTGCGAAGGAAGGAGTTTGGATTAGGAACTTCTTGATTGAACTCGGTGTATTCCCTAATGCCACTGAGCCTTTGGCACTGTATTGTGACAACAATGGTGCAATTGCTCAAGCCAAGGAACCGAGACATCATCAGAAATCCAAACACATTATGAGAAGGTATCACCTGATTCGTGATATAGTGAATAGAGGCGAAGTGATGGTCAGCAGAGTTCCCACTGATGAGAACGTGGCTGACCCGTTGACAAAGCCACTCCCGAGACCTAAGCACGAGTTGCATACTGCTGCTGTAGGAATTAGAGATATTCAAATGTAATCTCTTTTTGAGTGGGAGTTGTGAGGGCTTTTGTTTTAGTTATTTTGATTGGTTCATGTAAACATTTTTTTTTATGTTAATGAAATTTTATTTCTGGATTATTTTTAACTGTGATATAAAATAATCGTTCCAAAATAATTCATGTCATTATATATGGGCCATCGAAGTACATGAGTAGACTTGATCCTGAAACCCCATATTTAACGAAGTGACATAAATTATAGTGTCCATAGTCGAAGGTTGTTGAAATTGGAACAACAACAATCTGTTGAGACTAGATTGTGTTGAGACTTATGACCAGGTTTCGAGGGGTCATAGATGCGCGGCATCAAAGTCGACACATAGGTATATGTAGGGGAGCATATGACCGGACATGGCCCGCTGATGAGAACTCTGCAAGATATTAATATTTGTGTCATAAGAAGTTCTCATATACGACTATAGAGTATAGTCCTTAGACCTGAGTTCGCATGCATGTGGCTGCACATGGAGTAATGCGCTTTGATCATTGTCTAACGCTGTTTCGTAACTGGGAGCTATACGGACCTTGGTTGGGTGTATTATGAATTGTGTAGTTCATAGTGATGGAACAAGACGGGATTTGTCCCTGCCGTTTAACGGAGGTAATATCTCTAGGCCAATCGGAGATTTGATAGCTGGTAAGAGAATGGCCATTCCCAAACGGACTTGCCCAAGTCGTTTGAATTGTCAGTACCAAATCTGGTCCGATAAACATGGTCTGGCTATATAAGGATGACACACATCTTGCCTTATGCCAGATCGAGATATTAAGACAAAAGGATTAGGGAATGTAGGATTCCAGTACAATCGGAAGATTGTTGGGAATGTCCTTTGTAGAATTCCAGTACAAGTGGGAGATTGTTGGGAATGTCCTGAAATCTACCGTACTATCTCTAGAAAGTATGATAAGTGTCGAGATCAGACATAAGTCATAAATACTGGGTGATCATGATGGCTTGCTAGAGTCCGCTCTTGATCTATAAGTTTAGGACTTATTACCAGCATTGTATGATCCCTAAGGGTCACACACCATAGCTAACGGGAAAGTTAAATGGAATTAATACGGTAAGATGCAATGGCACTTACTGTATTGGATCAGAGTTTTGGGCCAGACAAATACAGGCTTTTGTCTTATTTGTGTTTTAGGCCCAAAAGATTAATGAGCCATTAGTCTAATGACTTGGGCCCATTAATGAGATATAAGAGAATTAGAAAGCCCTAAAGGAAATAAGCTCTTTAGCGACTTTTCTCAATTTGGCGTGACATCTCTCTCTCTGATTCTTCCAGCTCTTTGGTCTAGCAGCCGTCCCGTGCTTGTAAGAGTGTGGATACTCGAGGAGGAATAGGTGTTGCCATCTGTTCTAGCTGATCTCATCATTACCATCCATCATCCGCTGCAATCTGAAAGGTAATGATCAGGTTTGGTTTATGATTCATTTGACGAGAACCTAGATCTGTTTATGGATTTGTGTTAGGTTGTAATTGAGAATTAAACCATGAAAACCACTTATAATCCTACATAGTCTTCTTGTATACACATGGTTCTTCTTCGTTCTTGATGAAACCAAATTGTTTTACTGCTTCATCAAAACGAAGATTCCAACTCCGTGATGCTTGCTTCAATCCATAAATGGATTTATGAAGCTTGCACACCTTCCCAGCATTCTTAGGATCTACAAAACCCTCAGGCTGTGTCATATACACATCCTCTTCCAAAATTCCATTCAGGAAGGCAGTTTTGACATCCATCTGCCAAATCTCATAATCATAATAAGCAGCAGTTGCTAGAAGAATCCGAATGGATTTAAGCATATCGACCGGGGAATAAGTTTCATCATAGTCAATACCATGAATCTGTTTGAAACCTTTAGCCACCAACCTAGCTTTGTAAATTTGGACATTGCCATCCACGTCAATCTTCTTCTTGAAGATCCATTTACACTCAATGGCTTTTGCACCATTAGGTAAATCGACCAAGGACCATACTTGGTTTTATGACATGGATCTCATTTCGGATTTAGAGGCTCCAAGCCACTTTTCGGAGTCCGGGCCCATCATTGCTTCCGCGAAGGTCGCAGGTTCATCACTTTCAATGATCATCAGATCATTGCAATTGGTTACGAGAAATCCATAATATCTCTCGGGTTCGTGACGGATCCTTCCGGATCTGCGAACTTCAGGCTCCACAGGTGTGAGCTCCACAGAACTTTGTGGATCCAACTGCTGCTCTTCCTCAGAAGGTTGAGGATTCTCCTGTGCATCTCGAACTTCTTCGAGATGTACTTTACTCCCACTGCTTTTCTTAGAAAGAAATTCCCTCTCAAGAAAAGAACAGTCCCGAGCAACAAAGACTTTGTTCTCAGATTGGTTGTAAAAGTAGTATGCCTTGGTTTCCCTAGGATAACCAACGAAGTAGCATTTATCTGATTTGGGTGCGAGCTTGTCAGAGATTAAACGTTTGACATAAGCCTCACAACCCCAAATCTTCAGGAAAGACACACTTGGAACATTCCCAGTCCACAATTCATGTGGTGTCTTTTCAACTGATTTAGATGGCACCCTATTTAGTGTAAACGCAGACGTTTCTAGAGCGTATCCCCAAAAGGATAATGGAAGATCTGAATGACTCATCATAGACCGAACCATATCTAATAAGGTCCGATTCCTCCTCTCTGACACTCCATTCCATTGGGGTGTTCCAGGAGGAGTGAGTTGTGAAACAATTCCACACTCGCTCAGATAGTCACTGAAATCTTGACTCAAGTATTCTCCTCCGCGATCTGACCGCAGAACTTTGATACTTTTGCCAAGTTGGTTCTGCACTTCATTCTTGAACTCCTTGAATCTATCAAAGGATTCTGACTTATGTCTCATCAAATAGACATAGCCATACCTACTGAAGTCATCAGTAAAGGTAATGAAGTACTTGTAATTTCCTCTGGCAACAGTGCTCATTGGCCCACAAACATCAGTGTGAATAAAGCCCAATAAATCACTGGCCCTTTCAGTCGGTTTGTTGATAGGATCCCTAGCCATTTTGCCCACCAAGCAAGATTCGCATTTCTCACATGATTCAAAATCAAATAAGTCCAGAAGCCCATTACGATGGAGCCTCTGAATGCGTTTCTCATTGATGTGGCCCAAACGACAATGCCATAAGAAAGTCGGATTTTCGTCATTTGACTTAAACCGCTTTGTATTTATATTAAAGACAGGTATTTCTTGGTTTAAGACATATAACCCATTATATAATGGGGCGCTACCATAAAACGTACCATCACGATGAAAAGAACAAACTTTATTCTTAATAGCAAAATCAAAACCTTCCAAATCCAAAACGGAAACTGAAATTATGTTTCTGCTAATCGCAGGTACAAAGTAGCAATTATTCAATTCTAAAACCATGCCAGAAGGTAAAGACAAATGATAAGTGCCTACGGCCAGTGCAGAAACCTTAGCTCCATTCCCGACCCGTAGCTCCACTTGTCTTTTCTTCAGCGTTCTACTGTTTCTTAGTGCCTGCATATTAGTACAAATATGAGCACCGCAGCCGGTATCCAATACCCACGAAGTAGAACTAAGAGTCATAACATTAAGTTCGATAACATAAATACCTGAATCAGACGCATCATACGTCGTCTTCAGCTACTTCATATCTTCCATGAACTTCTTGCAGCTTCTCTTCCAATGCCCTAGCTGCTTGCAGGCCCGGATTTGGGCTTGGGCTTGGGCCTGACTCTCAGTCTGGACAGCTTTAGCCTTTCCCTTATCCTTACTAGGTTTCTTAAACCTTTTACCCCCTTGTACCATCAGTACATTAGGAGTCGCCTTCTTGAGATTCGGCTCTGCTGTCTTTAGCATGCCGTGCAACTCAGTCAATGTCTTAGTCATGTTTTGCATGTTGTAGTTCAAGATGAACTGATCAAAACACGACGGCAAAGACTGCATAATCATGTCAGTGGCTAGCTCCTGGCTAATGGCACAGTCCAAGTTCCCCATGTTATCAATGTAACCCATCATTTTAAGGACATGAGGACTCACTGGACTGTCCTTAGCCAGCTTGCAATCCATGAGAGATTTAACCGTTTGGTATCTCTCTGTGCGAGCTTGCTCCTGAAACAAGGCTTTCAGGCTGTTAATCATCTCAATTGGCGACATCACGTTCTCATATTGCTTCTGCAGCTCAGAGTTCATAGTCACCAACATTAGACAATTAACGTCTTTGACATCAGCAGAATGCTTATCCCAAGCATTCTTGTCTGCCTGCGTGGCATTGGAACGTGGCCTCTCGGGGAGAACTCTTGTAAGGACATATTCCTTGTTCTTCTGCCTGAGAACTATTCTCAGGTTCCGATACCATTCCAAGAAATTTGATCCATTAAGCTTGTCCTTCTCAAGGATGGATCTTAGCGAGAAAGTGTTGATGTGAGTTGGGACAGACATAGCTGAAATTAAAAGAGGTAGAGGTTTTAGTTATGATGTTCAAGGAAATGAGAATTCTTATCTAATAAGAAAACTCGCATTGTATTCAAAACTATGTTTCCTCAGATGAATACAATGAGCCAAGATCCATACTTCACCAAAATCTGAGTGGGCGACTCGCCATCACCCAAACTTTAGTTATCTAGGTAAGCAAATCATTGCTAATTGAACCCATTACAACTCTTGGTCGTAGATGAGACAATCCATGTCTAATCCACTATGATGTCTCTGGGCCCAGAACTTCTGATAGCCCAGTCAAGTAAACCAATCTCTTCAGTCTTGTGATCACTGACAGTCGCACTGCAAGTCTATCAATGATCACCTGCCTTACTCATGTAATTGTGGATACCAAGGACTCCAAGAAGATCCAACAACGAAACGAGTCTTGACAGTAGACAAGATCGGGCAAGACATCAAGATCACTTGATATTTAGTTGAGGAAAAGAACTTTTAATCTTGATACATATCCAATATGCATCCAAGAAGTGTTTTAATTGATTTTAAACATCTAGATTTATTAAGTTTAGGTTAATCTAGAACATAGGATTAAATTTGGTCTGGTATTTGTAAATTTAGGTTCAATAACCAAATCTGCGAGTGGTGTGTCGATCGACACCAACCATTGGCGTCGGTCGACACAGCCCAATTTAAACTGGACTTCGATAGCCGGTCAAACCGGATCAAATTTCCTTAACCGGTTTAATCTAATTGAACCGGTCTGGTTTAATGATCCATGTCAGCCGACACACATCACTGTGTCGGTCGACATGACCTAACCAGAACCAAATTGGGTTTTTCGGTTCAATCCAATTGAACCGGGTCGATAACCGGTAAATCTGATTTAACCGAAATCAACCAATTAAATCGGTTCTTAACTGATTGAGATAACCAGTCCAATCTAATTGAACCAGTTCATCCAATTTAACCGATTTAACCGACATAACCATGCGAGATAACCGGTTCAATCCAATTGAATCTATCTATCCTTTCGCATAGCCTGTGTCGACCGACACAATTCAGTGTGTCGATCGACACAATAGGGTAACAGAAACTCGATCTCTAAGATCGAAACCCTAAAATTTTATAAGCGTTTTCGCGGTGTGTCGACCGACACAAGATTAGTGTCGATCGACACTGTGCGAAAACACAAGTTCATCGTTTTTGATACGAAAAAAAATCCGAGATTATTTTCATCAAAACGAAAACTAGCAAGCATTAACCTATTCAAATACATCATTATTCGAATTACATGCTTCAGATTCAATGATTAAAACCCTAAGGCTCTGATACCACTGAAGGAACTTGAGCAATTCTAACAGCTTTCAGAATCCTACAAGTTCTAAGCCTAGGATCTAAGGTTTGAGTTATTGAATCATAGATCTCATATTTACCTCAAAGATGGCAGCGGAATGGATTGGTAATCGAGATCAGCAGCGACTCAGGTGCTTCGCCTCTACCAGATACACACGCACACAAAGCTGGAAAGCCGGGATGCTAGTGCCGGATGTAGGAAACTAAGTTTTGGTGGCTATGCTTTTCTCTGCAAAGCAACAGGGACGGCTAGGGTTCCAGGTCGACCATATAAGTCTTTATATAGACCTGGAATGACTAAAACCGATCATTGGATTAATCCCAATTCATTTAAGTCATTAAACCGAAACATCAGTTTCGAAACCCGATCTGTGTCGATCGACACACTCACTGGTGTCGATCGACACACCTCTTAAAACTCAATATTAATGTGTATCCAATACACATCAACATGATCATTACCATAATGATCATTCCCATATATATGCTTTCAGTTTGCTTAGGTGTGTGACCCTATAGGATCATATAATACTGGCAGTAAGTATACAACTTACAAATTGCAAGAGGCTTCTAGCAAAACATTGCAACCGCCCAGTATTATACAAATGTCTTATCTCGACACACAAATATCATCAGGAGTGAGTACAAGTGTGATTTCAGGACACAATCCCAACACCGAGTAGACTGTAATGGTAGATACTTACTCTGGTGCGGGGCCGAGTAAGTCCGGGCATGGATACCTATTCTGGTGCGGGACCGGATAGGTCAGGTTGTGTTGATGAATGGTGGTAGGACTTGCGGGATAGACTGGATATAGGGAGTAAGATGGTATTTCTATTTGACCTTGTTGGTACTGCGTGATAGAGTCCCACTGAGTCTGCTTCTTTACATTGTTGTTATTATGACTATATAGGGTGCGTTGAATCCCGCAAGTCTAGATATGGTGTTCCGGTACTTCCGAACCGATTGGACCCTCAGGTAGTTAACCTGATCATTTCACGTGCCTTCGGATGGTGATTCTGGTTATGGTGTTAACCTACTGAGTGACGTCGGTAGGTGTGTGATCCAGAGAATACTGGGTCGTGTCCTAGGGCCGGACAGCATGTAAGCTTTGGTTATCTATGGGTAACTCGAGTCACCGCGTATCGATGAACAGAGAACGATGTTATAGTCGTAGGAATTCATGTTTTCGTCTAGGAGTCGTGGGAGGTTTTAGTTACTGTGAAGGATTGTTTAGTTGATCCTGATTCAATTCTTAGATTCATATCAACCTAAACATGCGATCTAGGTTCTTCTCAGAATAGAAACAAATGATGATCTCACCTTATACCTGTTTGCAGCGGAAAGAGATGGTATGTCTGAGATCAGAGAAACACCGAGGGATGAATCCTCCAAAGGTTCACACACGCGATCACAGAAAACGGCTGCTAGACCACAAGGAGCTCGGCGCAGAGAGAGAGAGAGTTTTCGGCTGAGGGATTAGGGTTAATTGCTCAGAAACTCGAGTTTTACCTTATAAAACTTGTCTGATTCTGTTTGGGCCATTTGGCCCAAACACCAATTAACTAGACGGCATTCGCGCACTGTGTCGACCGATACCCCTTGTGTATCGATCGACACACAGTGCCTAAACCGTTTTTATTCTCTCTAAGTACAGTAAATGCCTAGCACTTTTACCGTACTTCTGCTAAACCGTTCCTACACATTTTCCTGTTAGCTTAGGCGTGTGACCCATATGGGATCATATAATAAAGGCAATAAGTCCAAGACTTATAGATCATGAGCGGACTCTAGCAAGCCATCATGACCCCCCAGTATTATATGACTTATGTCTGATCATTGACATACTCTTACTTTCTAGAGACAGTACCGAGATTACTGGACACAATTCCAACAATCTCCCACTTGTACTGGAATCTCTGTATTCATAATCCTTTTGTCACAATATCTCGATTAGTCATAAGGCAAGATTGGTGTCATCCTTATAAAGCCTAATCTTGTTCATCGGACTCTGATTTGATACTGACAATCCAAACGACTCGGGACAGTCCGTTTGAGCATGGCCATGCATTTTCCAGTATTCAAATCTCCGATTGGCCTAGAGATATTCACTCCATTTATATTGGAGGGACAAATTCCGTCTTGTTCCATCACTGTAAACTATTCATTTCATAATGTACCCAAACAAGGTCCTTATAACTATCGCAGAACGATAGCGTTAGACAATGATCAAAGTGCATCAGTCCATGTGCAGTCACATGCATGCGAACTCAGGTCTAAGGACTATACTCTATAGTCGTAGTAAGAATCTCTTATGACACAGATATAAATATCCTGAAGAGTTCTTATAAGCGGGTCTTGTCCGGTCGTATGTTCCCAAACATACACCTATGTACTGACTTTGATGCCGCGCATCTATGACACACTGAGACTTTGTCATAAGTCACGTACCAATCCAGTCTCACACGGTTGTTGGTGTTCCAATTTCAACAACCTTCGACTAGGGACGGGATGATATAAACATCTATCAAATATAGGGTCTCATGATCAAGCTAAATGACTTCGATGACTCAAGATCAAGTCATTTACTTCGATGACCTATAAAATGGTTCATATCACTTTGGAACGATTATTTCATCACAGTTAAAATAATCTTGAAATAATAATTTCATTAAACATAAGAATGTTTTACAAGAACATATCAAATAACTAAATAAAAGCCCTCAAAACTCCCACTCAAATTTAGATTACATTTCTATGTCTCTAATGCCTACAGCTTCAGTCAGAAACTCGAGCTTAGGCCTTGGGAGTGGCTTTGTCAACGGATCAGCGACGTTATCATCTGTCTGAACTCGGCTGATCTTGACTTCCTTTCTATTAATGATGTCACGTATCAAGTGAAATCTTCTTAGAACATGCTTGGATTTCTGGTGTGATCTTGGTTCCTTTGCCTGAGCTATAGCACCATTGTTGTCACAAAACAGTGCCAGAGGCTCAGCCGCATCTGGTATCACACCTAGTTCAATAATGAACTTTCGTATCCAAACAGCTTCCTTCGCAGCTTCTGAGGCGGCGATATATTCAGCTTCTGTAGTGGAATCAGCAACGGTGTCTTGCTTGGAGCTTCTCCAACTGATTGCACCGCCATTCAGACAAAAGATATAACCGGACTGTGACCGGAAATCATCTTGGTCTGTCTGGAAACTTGCGTCCGTGAATCCACTGACTTTAAGCACATCACTTCCACCGTACACTAAGAACTTATCCTTAGTATGTCTTAGATACTTCAAGATATTCTTTACGGCAATCCAATGGTTTTCACCTGGATTTGACTGGTATCTACTCGTCATGCTCAATGCATAAGCAACATCAGGACGAGTACAGATCATGGCATACATGACAGATCCTATTGCAGATGCATAAGGAATATTCTTCATGCGCTCAAGCTCAGCAGCCGTCGTAGGGCTCTGCTTCTTGCTTAGCGTTGTGCCATGTACCATTGGCGTGAAGCCCTTCTTGGAATCCTTCATGCTGAATCTTTGTAGGACTTTGTCAATGTATGAATCTTGACACAAGCCTATCAGCCTTCTAGATCTATCCCGGTAGATCCTGATTCCAAGAACGTATGCGGCTTCACCCATGTCTTTCATGGAAAAACAACTTCCAAGCCAGTCCTTTACCGACTTTAGCATTGGAACGTCGTTTCCGAGAAGCAGTATGTCATCGACATACAGAATAAGAAATACAATCTTGCTCCCACTAGATTTCTTATACACGCATTGTTCTTCTTCGTTTCTGATGAAGTCAAATTGCTTGATCGCTTCATCAAAACGAAGATTCCAGCTCCTCGATGCTTGCTTCAATCCATAAATGGATTTATGAAGCTTGCATACTTTTCCAGCATTCTTTGGATCTATGTAACCGTCAGGTTGTGTCATATACACATCCTCTTCCAGAATACCATTCAGGAAGGCGGTTTTCACGTCCATCTGCCAAATTTCATAATCATGAAAAGCTGCAGTTGCTAGTAGAATCCGAATAGATTTCATCATAGCCACTGGTGAATAGGTTTCATCGTAATCCACACCGTGAACTTGTCTGAAACCTTTTGCCACCAACCTGGCTTTATAAATCTGGACATTTCCATCCACGTCAATCTTCTTCTTGAAGATCCATTTGCACTCGATGGCTTTTACACCAGCGGGTAAGTCAACCAACGAAAACACTTGGTTGACCGACATGGAGTCCATTTCGGAATCAGTGGCCTTGCGCCACTTAGAGGAATCTGGGCCCATCATGGCTTGATTGAAGTTCGATGGTTCATCACCATCAATGATCAGAAGATCATGACAGTCAGTCACGAGGAATCCTTGATATCTCTCGGGTTCGTGACGGATCCTCCCGGATCTTCGAACTTCAGGTACTACAGGTTCAGGCTCTACAATTTCTTGTAGGTCCTCCTGCTGCTCTTCCTCATTAGGTTGAGCAGTATCCTGTTCATCTTGAATTTCTCCAAGCAGTACCTTACTCCCACTGTCTTTCTTAGAGAGAAACTCCCTCTCAAGAAAGTTACAATCCCGGGCAACAAAGATCTTGTTCTCGGAACGTAGATAGAAGTAATAAGCCTTGGTTTCCCGTGGATAACCAATGAAGTAGCATTTGTCAGATTTTGGTGTAAGCTTGTCTGAGATCAATCTCTTGACATAGGCTTCACAACCCCAAATTCTGAGATAAGACAGCACTGGAGCTTCTCCAGTCCATAATTCATATGGTGTCTTTGCTACTGCTTTCGATGGCGCTCTATTTAGAGTGAACACTGCTGTTAGCAGAGCATATCCCCAAAGGGATATTGGAAGGTCTGTGTGACTCATCATAGATCGAACCATATCCAATAAGGTCCGATTTCTCCTTTCAGACACACCATTCCATTGAGGTGTTCCAGGAGGAGTGTGTTGGGATACGATCCCACACTCTCTCAGATGATCACTGAATTCTTGGCTTAAGTATTCTCCTCCTCGGTCGGACCGAAGAGCCTTAATGCTTTTGCCAAGTTGGTTCTGTACTTCATTTTGGAATTCTCTGAACTTCTCAAAAGATTCAGACTTATGTTTCATTAAATAAACATATCCATACCTACTGAAATCATCAGTAAAGGTAATGAAGTACTGATAGTTTCCTCTTGCATTTGTGGACATTGGGCCACACACATCAGTGTGTATCAGGCCCAATACGTCACTGGCCCTCTCGTTAGGTTTATTAAAGGGGGCCCGTGTCATTTTGCCCATCATGCAGGATTCGCATTTCTCACATGACTCAAAGTCAAATGAGCCAAGAAGTCCATTCGAATGGAGCCTCTTGATGCGTTTCTCGCTGATGTGCCCTAAACGACAATGCCATAGAAACGTTCGGTTCTCCTCATTAGGTTTGAACCGTTTGGTATTAATGTTATAAATTGGCGCGGATTGATCGAGTATGTAAAGCCCATTCATAAGAGGGGCAGAACCATAGAACAAATTGTTGCGATTGAAGGAACATAATTTATTCTTAACTGAAAAATCATAACCTTCCAAATCCAACAAAGAAATTGAAATAATATTTCTGCTTATAGCAGGTACAAAATAACAATTATTCAGTTCTAAAATCAATCCCGAAGGTAAAGACAACAAGTAAGTGCCTACAGCTAGTGCTGGAACTTTCGCTCCATTCCCAACTCGTAGCTCCACTTGTCCTTGCTTCAGCCTTCTACTGTTGCTGAGTGCCTGCATATTAGTACAAATATGAGCCCCACAACCAGTATCCATAACCCATGAGGTATTATCAGAAGTAGTTGTATTAACTTCTATAACAAAAATACCTGTTGAAGAAGTCTCAAAAGTCTTCTTCTTCAATTCCTTTAGACCTTCCTGGAATTTCTTACATTCTCTCCTCCAATGCCCTGGTTCTTTACAGAACCTGCATATGTCAGTTGGCCCAGCCTTGGACTTGGGCTTGGGCTTTGGCGTGTCCTTGTCCGCGACTTGGACAGCCTTGGCCTTTCCCTTATCCTTAGCAGAGGATTTCTTAAACCCCTTGCCCTTCTGCACCATAAGCACATTTGGGTCCTTGGCGGTTTTCCTCAAATTGGGCTCCGCAGTCTTGAGCATTCCGTGAAGCTCAGGCAATGTCTTACTCAAGCCATGCATGTTAAAGTTCAGAATGAACTGATCATAGCTTGCAGGTAATGACTGCAGAATGATGTCGCAGGCAAGTTCCTGGCTGATTGGGCAGTCGAGTTTCTGAAGATGATCGAGATAACCCATCATCTTCAAGACATGAGGACTCACTGCCGCATTCGCAGCCAACTTGCAGTCCAAGAGGTTCTTAACTGTTTGAAACCTCTCAGTCCTAGCCTGCTCCTGAAAAAGCGATTTCAGGCTTGCCCAAATCTCGATGGGTGACAATACACTCTCGAACTATTTTTGCAGCTCAGGAGTCATTGTCACCAACATCAGGCAATAAGCATCATTTTCATCTGACGAATGCTTTTCCCAAGCATTATGCAGAGTCCTGGCGGCATTGGCAGGAGGCCTCTCGGGGAGAGGATCACGAAGGACATAATCCTTCTTCTCCTGCTTGAGGACTAGCCTCAAGTTCCTTGACCACGTCAGGAAGTTCGTTCCAGTCAGCTTCTCCTTTTCGAGAACAGACCGGATCGAGAATGAGTTTTGTGTGCTTGTAGTAGTCATAGCTGAAATATATAGATAAAAAGGTTATTAGTTAAAATGTTCAATATGATTAATCTCGTATTAAATTTAATATGATTAATCACGCATTATATTCAATAACATAAGTTACCCTCAATAGAATATAATGATTCCAAGATCCACATATAACTAAGATTAAAGTGGGCCACTGGCCGTCACCAAACCTTAGCCTATATCGGTAAGCCCTATATCGGCTAATTATATCCGTGATATAACTCTTGGTTGTGAATCTGGGCCCGAGGCCCAATTCACTCTGATGTCTCAAGGCCCGGGACTCCCGATGGCCCAGTCAAGAAAACCAGACTATACAGTCATGTAATCATTAATGTCAGGGACTCCCAATGACATTTATGAATCACAAACCGTCTTATCCACGCAAAAGCAGACACCCTCACACTGTAAGGCCATGAATACAATTGAATGGGCTTCGACAGCTGACATAGAATGGACAAGACATCCAACGCTTGATATTATTTGAGGTTCGTAGGTTTATTTAAAAATTCATTCCCAAAATAGAAGATTACTATTTCGGGAAACTTTCATTTTTGGAAACCTACTATTTTTGGAAACTTTCTAAAATTGGAAACTTTCTAAAAACGGAAACTTTCTAACTTTAGAAATTTCTTAAAATCCGAATCATGCAAATCTAGAAACTTCTATAAATTAAGAAACTTTCTAATTTCAAAATATCGGAAACTTTAATTTAAAATCGATTTATATTCTTTATAAAATAAATTTTAAATTAATCTGAAGAAAGACTCAAATAATTGGCCCAATTGTTTTAACTTCTTGGCCCGAGGCCCAAGAATTGGTCCATGTCCAAGACATGACCCAATTGTCCAATTAAATGACATAACCGGTCTGGTTCATTAAAATTGGTCTAACCAAATTTTAATTACTACGATGACCACAATTGTCAACCGGTTATTTACTAAACCGGATTTTCTCAATTTATTTGGTCCAACCAAATCAAATTAGAAAATCCTGGTTTAGGCACTAAATCCAATAATTCTTTCGACATTGGATTTCTTGTCCCGGTTTAACCAGACTTAATAAAATTATTAAATCTGTTTATTAAACCGTGACGTTTAATTTTAATCAAAATATTAAACCGAGCCTTAAACCAACCATGTCGATCGATGGACCAACCGTGTCGATCGATCCATCAACCACATCGGTCGATGCTCTCAGCATCGATCCTGCATCGATCGTGCATCGATCCTGTATCGATCGATGCTCTCACGCATGCACTGAACCGAGCCAAAACCCTAACCGTGTCGATCGATGTGCACCAACCGCATCGGTCGATGCACCAATATCGAACCTGCATCGATCCTGCATCGATCGATGCTTTCACGCGTTAACAGGGTTAGCCGATAGACTGTATCGACCGATCCATGCGATCGTATCGATCGATCCATGCGATCGCAGTCGATACAGACCTCTTGAAATCGCATTCTACCAAATCATATAGCTTGGTTTCTGCAATTTTATGTGTGTTTAGATTTCAATTCTTGTTGCTTAAATGGTTTCTCTTATCAGTAGTTGATTCAAAACACTTTTAAACAAGAAAACAATCCTAAACATTGAATCTAAACAAGAAAAACCAGAACCTGGCTCTGATACCACTGAAGGATTGTTTAGTTTATCCTGATTCAATTCTTAGATTCATATCAACCTAAACATGCGATCTAGGTTCTTCTCAGAATAGAAACAAATGATGATCTCACCTTATACCTGTTTGCAGCGGAAAGAGATGGTATGTCTGAGATCAGAGAAACACCGAGGGATGAATCCTCCAAAGGTTCACACACGCGATCACAGAAAACGGCTGCTAGACCACAAGGAGCTCGGCGCAGAGAGAGAGAGAGTTTTCGGCTGAGGGATTAGGGTTAATTGCTCAGAAACTCGAGTTTTACCTTATAAAACTTGTCTGATTCCGTTTGGGCCATTTGGCCCAAACACCAATTAACTAGACGGCATTCGCGCACTGTGTCGACCGATACCCCTTGTGTATCGATCGACACACAGTGCCTAAACCGTTTTTATTCTCTCTAAGTACAGTAAATGCCTAGCACTTTTACCGTACTTCTGCTAAACCGTTCCTACACATTTTCCTGTTAGCTTAGGCGTGTGACCCATATGGGATCATATAATAAAGGCAATAAGTCCAAGACTTATAGATCATGAGCGGACTCTAGCAAGCCATCATGACCCCCCAGTATTATATGACTTATGTCTGATCATTGACATACTCTTACTTTCTAGAGACAGTACCGAGATTACTGGACACAATTCCAACATACTGTGGGGTAGCTAAGTGTTCATGTGGAAGTTACCGAATTCGCGTTTGGGGCCCATGGTGTGGAGATTGTGTTAAAGATGCATTTAGTGTAAATCGAGTCTAATCAAGGGCATGTGCCGCAGTGTTCTCGATTTCCTTCGTTGATGATTGTATTATTATTTGAATGCTTGTGTGTTGTGGAGCTCATCACGTCTTGGTAGCACGTCATCTAATGTACTTGATTGTTATTTTGGGTTTGGGCAGGATTATTAGATTGTTAGCAGCCTTTAGATGGGAGCCGTCTCACTGGATAATCTTAGATTACTCATTAGACTCTTTTGTGTTTTTCAGGTTTGGCGTAGCTCGGTGGACGCGTAAGACACTCATAGTAGTCTCGGGTTGGCATTGGGTATCGGTTGTTTACGTATTTTGACTTCACTTTCATGTTCGGATTTTGTTTGGATATCCAGCTAAATTTTTTGTATTGGACCGTATATTGTTATGAATAAGATTTATATTTTTAAAGTAATAAAAACAGAATAATTCCCTCATATAAGGTTTAGTCCGAACGGAACACAACTCGTGGAAGCGGTACGGATTGAAAAGCCTTGTATCGTGGAAACGAGGTAAACGGAGTCAAATGTGGTTTGGTTCGAGCCTTTGTCTCAAACCGGACTGTCTCTGGCTTTCGTATTGTGAAAAATTCTTCTCTTATGACTGCTCGGGTTCGATCGGTCATATTCTTGTTTGATTGTTGGCCGGTAAGCTTATCGGTCAGCGGAAAACGGGAAGGGGGCGTTCCAAAGTGCATGACCTTTTTCTTTCCCAATGCGACCAAGGGTCTCACTGTATCCATTCCCCAGAGCATAGAGGGGTACGGCGAGGATATCAAGGAGAGTTTATCCGAGTGTGATGGATTATCGGGGCATGCCTTTGGCATTTATCGCACTTTTCCGAAAACTTTTCGCACTCGGCGGACATAGTTGGCCAGAAGAAACCTTAGCGCTTAATCCGTATGGATAATGCTCGGCCTCCGGAATGACTTCCGCAAGATCCTTCATGAGCTTGACTCATTACTATCTGAGTTTCTTTTCCGCTGAGGCATTTGAGGTATGGTCCGAAAAGACTTCATTGGAAGAGATTTCCTTCTAATACGCAATACATCGTGCTTTGCGCTTTAAGATTTCTAGCAGCCCATCTATCGACAGGGGTTGTACCATGGATGATGTACTAGATAATAAGATCTCTCCAATCACTTCCGCTATCGACCTGCGAGGTCTGGTCCGCAAGAATCATTTTTATGGGACCGTTCGGGACATTAGCTACAAAGACGGCCTTCCTAGGATCGATCGTCGTCAACGTTGATGATGTCGAGTTTTTTTTCCCTTCGGGTGCCAGTTCGCCTTCGATTGATTGTTTGGAGCCTTTCTCTTTGAGAGATAGAGCTTTTAGCGCGCAATCTATGCTAGGTTTCTCGATTCCCTCGACCGGTATGTTCCTTTTTAGGTTGGATCAGAAGTCGAGGCTAACGCTGCCAAGGCGTCAACTGCCGTGTTCTCCCCTCGAGGGATATGAGTCCGGTCGAAGAAATCGATCTGATCAGCGAGACTAAGAATGACACAGAGTTAGGCCTCCATCCATTTGTCTTTGGCTTCGTAGTCACCGTGAAATTGGCTCGTGTTCAGTTGGGAGTCACTAAAGGTATCCACTTCACGTGCTCCAATCGCCATCGTGAGTTTGAGTCCGGCTATCAATGCTTCGTACTCTGCTTCATTATTCGACGTAGCGAAGCCGTGTCTGAAGGACAATTCCAATACTTCTCCTGTGGGAGAGACTAGGTTGAATCCAACCCCAAATACTTGTTTTGAGGAGGAGCCGTCGATGTGAAGAGTCCATTTTTGAGGTGATGATGGCTCGTGTTCGACGGTTGGGGGAGTTCGATTATAAAATCGGCGACTACTTGCACTTTTAAGCAAGTTCAAGTTCTGAACTCTATATCGTACTGACTTAGTTCGATAGTCCACTTTACCAATCGACCTGACTGGCTGTGGTTATGTAGGATTGTCCTCAGTGGTTGAGAAATCATCATTGCGATCGAATGAGACTGTAAGTATGGTCGCAACTTTTGAGTTGAGGTTACCAGAGCTAGTGCGAGTTTTCCCATTGCGGGATATCTCGTCTCAGCATCGATTAATGTTTTGCTAACATAGTAGACATGTTTCTGCTCGTTCTGATCTTTGCGAACTAGAACTCGACTTACTGTCACCAAAGAGATATCTAAGTAAAGGCATAGGGGTTCTCCTTCCACTGGCTTCGCTAGTATTGGAGGCTCGCTTATATAAGTTTTAAGCTGGGTGAACGCTTCTTCGCATTTCTCATCCCAAACAAACTTTTTATTGGCTTTGAGTAGTTGGTAGAAAGAAACACACTTATCAATTGACCTTGATATGAAGCGGTTAAACTTTTTATTGGCTTGCATGTTCGGGGATAAAAACATGGCGATCTGCTTAGGGTTCTCTTCGATTCCCCTTTCGGTTACCAGGTATCCCAATAAGTCTCCTGATGGCACCCCGAAGGTACATTTCGCGGGGTTGAGCTTCATCCAATACTTATTGAGAATGAGGAAGCATTATTTTAGCTGGGCTATATGATCCACGTATTTCGAGGACTTGACCAACATATTATCAATGTAGACCTCCATGGTTTTACTAGTAGTCCGGCGAACATTTTGTTGACGAAGCGTTGGTGAGTAGCTCCCGCATTCTTGAGGCCAAAAGGCATCACTTTGTAACAATAGGTGCCTCGATCTGTATGAACAAGGTCTTTTCATGATCTTTTGCGTTCATCAATATTTGATTGTATCCCGAGAATGCATCCATGAAGGATTGGAGTTGATGTTTGGCTGTGGCCTCTACCAATCGATCGATGTATAGGAGTGGGAAGCTGTCCTTTAGACATGCTTTGTTGAGGTCCATGAAATCTACACATACTCTCCACTTCCCATTCGTTTTATTTATCACAACCAGGTTGGCAAGCCAGTCATGGTATTTTACTTCCCTAATCGATCCTATTTTCAAAAATCGTTTGACTTCGTCATTAATGGCTTGAGCTCGCTCAGGGCCAAGCTTGCGACATTTTTTCTGACTGGTTTGTAGGTCGGATCTGAAGGATTATGTGTGTTCATTGGTGTAATTATCAGATTACAACCTAACATAATCAACTAGGATCTAGGTGATTTGCAGTTGAATCATAAACAGATCAGGATCATTACCTTGTGATTGCAGCGGATTGATCAAAGGAATATCGAGATCTGTAAGAGCTGATGATAACCGGCTCCTCCTAGGTATCCACACTCTTACAAGCTACTGGATCAGGCTGCTAGACCAAAGCTGGAACAACAGAGAGAGAGAGGACGGCCAGACCTAATAAAATCGCAGACCCTTGGCTTACTGGCGCCTGTCCTCTTCCTTATATGGGCCCAAGTAATTAAACTAATGGCCTATTAGGCTTTTGGGCCCAAGACCCAAATCAGACAAAATAACTGTATTTTGTCTGGCCCAATTCTCTGTACAAATACAGTAAATGCCTTGCATCTTACCGTATTAATTCCATTTAACTTTCCCGTTAGCTATGGTGTGTGACCCTTTGGGATCATACAATACTGGTAATAAGTCCTAAACTTATAGATCAAGAGCGGGCTCTAGCAAGTCATCATGATCACCCAGTATTTATGACTTATGTCTGATCTCGACACTTATCATACTTTCTAGAGATAGTACAGTAGATTTCAGGACATTCCCAACAATCTCCCACTTGTACTGGAATCCTACATTCCCTAATCCTTTTGTCTCAATATCTCGATCTGGCATAAGGCAAGATGCGTGTCATCCTTATATAGCCAGACCATGTTCATCGGACCAGATTTGATACTGACAATGCAAACGACTTGGGCAAGTCCGTTTGGGAGTGGCCACTCTCTTACCAACTATCAAGTCTCCGATTGGCCTAGAGATATTACCTCCGTTAAACGGCAGGGACAAATCCCATCTTGTTCCATCACTATGAACTACACACTTTATAATACACCCAACCAAGGTTCTTATAGCTCCCAGTTACGAAACAGCGTTAGACAATGATCAAAGCGCATCACTCCATGTGCAGCCACATGCATGCGAACTCAGGTCTAAGGACTATACTCTATAGTCGTATATGAGAACCTCTTATGACACAGATATTAATATCTTGTAGAGTTCTCATCAGCGGGCCATGTCCGGTCATATGTTCCCCTACATATACCTATGTGTCGACTTTGATGCCGCGCATCTATGACCCCTCGAAACTTGGTCATAAGTCTCAACACAATCTAGTCTCAAGTGGTTGTTGGTGTTCCAATTTCAACAACCTTCGACTATGGACACTATGATTTATGTCATTTCGTTAAATATGGGGTTTCAGGATCAAGTCTACTCATGTACTTCGATGGCCCATATATAATGACATGAATCATTTTGGAACGATTATTTATATCACAGTTAAAATAATCCAGAAATCATAAATTTCATAAACATAAAATATTATGTTTACATGAACCTTTCAAAACAACTAAGTAAAGCCCTTTACAAACTCCCACTGAAATTAAGACTACATCTTAATTTCACTTATCCTACAGCTACAGTCCGCGACTCGTGCTTAGGCCTAAGGAGTGGCTTCGTTAATAGATTAGCAACGTTCTCATTCGTTGAAACTTGCTGATCTACTTAACACCTCTGTCATTTATCTCACGGAATAGGTTATACCTACCCTCAAGGTGTTTGGACCTCTGATGTGCAGCTAGCCTCATCTATGCTGGGAATCACATCAAGTTCAGTGATGAACTCTTCTTTCCAAACAACCTCTTTCGCCGCTTCCCAAGCTGCGAAATGTTCAGCTTAAGTCATGGAGTCAGCAACAGTGCCTTGCACCGCCAGACAGACACAAGATATAACCGGACTGTGACCGGAAATCATCTTTGTCTATTGGTAACTTGCCTTTCAGACTCTACCGACTTGTAGCACCTCACTTTCTCCGTAAATCAAGAACTTATCCTAAGTATTTTCCAAATACTTGAGGATATTCATTACGTCTATCCAGTGATTCTTTGCTGGATTTGACTGGTCTTTACTTGTCTTGCTTAACATTAAAGCAACATCAAAACAAGTACGTGTCATGGCATACATGATAGATCCAATTGCCGACGCATATGGAATCTCATCCATGCATTCAAGCTCAGCAGTTATCGTAGGACACTATTTCTTGCTTAACGTAATGCCATGTGACATTGGCATAAAACCCTTCTTGGAATGCTGAAAACGTGTAGGACTTTGTCAATATAAGAATCCTGACTTTGTCCTATCAGCTCTTTTGGATCTCTATCTTTTAGATCCAAAATCCAAGAACATACGTGGCTTTACCCATGTCAATCATAAAACCAACTCCCAAGCCAGTCCTTTACCGACTGCAGCATTGGAACGTTATTTCCGAGAATCAGTATGTCATCGACATTCACTATGAGAAATGCAACATCGCTCCCACTTATCTATTAGTAAACGCACAGTTCCATCTCGTTCCTGTTCAAGTCAAAACCTTGACTACTTCAACAGAACGAAGATTCCAACTCCGATATGTTTGCTTCTATCCATGAATGGATTGATGAAGCTAACTTACATACAGTATAATTTTTCGGAGTCCGGGCTCACTTTCGCTTCTGTGAATTTCGCAGTTTCGTCACTTTCAATGATCATCAGATCATGGCAACTAATCACGAGAAATCACTCTCGGATTAGTGACGGATTCAATCAGATCTGCGAACTTCAGGCTCTACAGGTGTAGATTCTACAGAAATCTGTAAATCCATCCGCTGCTCTCCCTCAACAGGTTGAGCAGCCTCCTGTATTTCTCGAATTTCTTCGAGTTATACTTTTACTCCCACTGTTCTTCTTGGAAAGCAACTTTCCTTTTAGAAAACAGAATTCCGAACAACCTAACTTCGTTTTCGGAATGGACGTAAAAAGTAACAAGCCTTGGTTTCCTTAGGACAACCAGCGAAGTAGCTCAACTACAAATACTCAGTAAAGACGAATTTGGATCATTTCCAGTCTACATTTATGTGGTGTCTTTCAACTGATATTGGTGGAACTATTTCAGCGTAAACTTAGATATTTCTAGAGCGTTATTCTTAAAGAATATCATGGAAGATTCGTGTGACTCATCTTTAATCATTTCTAATAAGATCTGATTCTTTCTCACAGAAACACCTCAAGGTTTTCAGGAGAAATGAGCTGTGAAACGACTTCACACTCATTCAGATGATCACACCATCAATGACTTAAGTATTCTCACTCGTGATCTAATCCAGAGTCTCAATACTTCTGTCACTCAGATTCTATACCTCATTCTGGAACTCTTTCGACCATTTCAAAGAATTCCGACTCGTGTCTCATCAAATGACCACAATCATACTCACTGAAGTAATCAGTAAATATAATGAAGTACAGGAAATTTTCTCTGGCATTACTGCTCATCGGGCCACATACATGAGTATGTTCAAGGTCCAATAAGCCTTTGGGCCTTTCTCTAGCTCGGCTAAGATGGGCCCTTTGTCTTTTGGTCCAGTAAGCAGAATTCAAGTCTCATAAGATATCCGATCAAATGAGCCCAAAAGTCCATAACTATGGGATTTCTGAATCCGACTCACTCTATGTGACCAAAACATTTACGCCAAGAAAAATCAGGTTTAATTCATCAGATTTAAACCAATTCGGTATTTATGTTACATTTAGGCACTCTTTGGTTTAAGATATAAAACCCATTCCTTGAATAGGGTGCTACAATCAATATTTCATTAAGATCAAAAGAACAAAACTTGTCTTTTATCAAAATAAAAATATTCAAATTCTTACAAGAAAATGAAAGACAACTCTGCATAAAGCAGGTACATTGTAGCAATTACTTAATACAAAACCAAGCCTCAAAGGCATCTACAAGTGAAAACCCTACGGCTGAGGCAACATCCATAGCTCCTTCCAGACATGCAGTTCCACTTGTCCTTCCTTCAACGTTCTACTGTTGCTTAGGCTCTGCATATTATAACAAATATCAGTGCCACAACCAGTATCCAATACCTATAAGGTAGAACTTGAAGTAATAACATGAATACCTGAGGAAGTAGTCTCATACATCAACTTCAACTCCTCATAATCTTCCATGAATTTAATGCAATCTCTCTTCCAATGCCCAATCTCTTTACAGTAGCAGCACTTACCAACGTAAGATGTATCTGACTCGGGCTCAGAAGACACACGCTTGCCATGATTCAAAATCTGGACAACTTTGTCTTCACCCTTGTCAGCACTAGGTTTAATAAACCTACCCTTCTCCATTATGAGATTATACAGGGTACTCTTCACGTTTGGCTCAACTGTCTTGAGCATATCATGCAGTTCAGTCAGCGTCTTCGTTAAGCCTTTCTTGATATAGTTCCTTTTGAACTTATCATAGCTTGACGGCAGTGACTGCAGAATGATCTCAGTTGCCAATTCTTGGCTAACTGGATAATCCAGTTTCCTCAGGTTATCAATGTAACCCATCATTTTACTGACATGAGGACTTACTGGATGATCATTTGGTAGCTTGCAGCTAGTGAGAGACTTAACCAACTGGTATCTCTCCACTCTTACCTGCTCCTGAAATTTCAATTTCAGGCTGCTGATAATCTCTATTGGCGACTCCATGTTCTCATATTGCTTCAGCAAATCTGAGTCCATGGTAGCCAATATCAGACCACGCACATCTACCGCATCATTATAATGCTTATTCCAAGCATCATATACTGCATGAGAGGCGTTGGACCCGATCCTCTCGGGGAGAGCTCTCTCAAGGACATAGTCCTTTCTCTCCTGCCTGAGGACTAGCCTCAGGTTCCGCGACCAAGTCAAGAAATTTGATCCGTTCAGTTTGTCCATCTCAAGGACAGACCGGATCGAGAAAGTGTTTTGATTGTTTGTGCTAGTCATAACTGAAATTTAGAGATAAATAGAGTTTTAGTTATTCAGTTCATAAAAGAGTAATCTTAATAACTTATAAGAAAACTCGCATTGCATTCAAAATTTCTTTGTTTAACCTCATAAGAATGCAATGATTCCGAGACCCATGTTCAGCTAAATCCAAAATGGGCCACTGGCCGTCACCCAGAAGTAGCTTTACTTGGTAAGCATACACACAGCTAGTTATATCCAATAACTCTCGGTTGTGAATTGGGCCCAAGGCCCAATACACCAGATGTCTCAAGGCCCGGGACTCCCGATGGCCCAGTCAAGGAAACCAATCTCTTACAGCCAAATAATCACTAAAGTCTGGGACTCCCAATGAAATTAATGACTATATACTACTTTACTTACGCAAAAACAGACACCTCACACTGTAAGCCATATCTGTAATTGAATAAGCGTTAAGTAGCTGACAAGATTGGGCAAGACATCCAAGCTTGATATTGATTTTGAGGATTTTAGGTTTCAATAGATTTCCTCCCAAAAATAGAAGATTACTATTTTGGGAAACTTTCCATTTCAGGTAACTTACTAAATGTGGAAACTTTCTATTTAGGGAAACCTACTATTTTTAGAAACTTTCTAAATCGGAAACATACTATTTTTAGAAGTTTCCTAACATGTCAAAATTAGAAACTTCTAATATTAGAAGCTCTCTAATTTAATGTTTTATTAAAGTTTTCGGTTGGGTCACAAATTATAGGCCCAATTCTTGGCCAAGACCACAGAATTCCAATTGGCCCAATAATTTGACATAACCGAGTCGGTTCATTAATTCTGGTCCAAGACCAAATTAACTACTAAATCCAACTGGTTATTTACTAAACCAGACCAGCTCTAAATTATTTGGGCCAACCAAATCAAACTTAGACCAGCCTTCGGTTTAGGTTAAAATTCAATTTTGAATTTAAATCCGGTTTAACCAGAAATTAAATAATACCAATTGTATTAAATAATTTCCAGCAAATGATAGGTGTAGTTTTAACCCTATACTAACTGCAAGTGCACAGTGATGTAGTTGTAGTACTTAGGGTATCGAATCCACAGGGACTCTGGTCAACGATAGATGAAAACAGAAGTGATTAAACTAGGAGAAAGCAATATGGGAAAGCAGTAAATCAGACAGCAGAAAGTAAATCAAGCGAGTTGTGAGCAAGGAAGCGAAGCGTTAGGTTTCAGGAGTTCTCAGGAAATCAGGAACGCAAGCAATCAATCTATCTAGATCTAATCAATAACTGTTCTAGAACTCAAACACTGATATAGAATTAACCAAATTCCTTTGCGATAATTCTCTAAGTCTAAGTGCAGCAAACCAAACTTTCGTTTGCGAGAACTAACAGATTAAACTAGCATTAATTCCAAGTTTGATATGTTCACAATTATCCTAAACCAAACTTCCGTTTGCGCAAAGTTTAATTGCTTATCTAAATTCTTTCTAGTTAAATTAACCAACTTCCGCTGAATTAATCAACCTAACATCATAACTCTGATTAGCTACTTCAGATTAAGCATTAAGAACAACTTAGATAAAGAACTAGCAGATATAAATCTCTACAGATTGATTTAAACTATAATTCTCTGAAATCCCTAATGAGAATCCTTCAACCTAACAGGTAAACTACTCAGACATGTTCATCGAAACAGAAAACATCTTAAGTAGAAAACCAAAAATCATAAAACAGAATAATCAACAGGGGTTCGAAATCCTCTCTCTTTCGAGAGCAAGATCAGCCCCTAAGGCTCTCTGAAAAATAAAATAAGACTTAATGAAAGCCTAGCCTAAACAATGGCTTAAAAACTCTTATATAATGGTCTAAAGTCGGCTGGGGGCCTTTTTGCAAGTCTGGGAAGTTTCTGGGCAAAAACTGTAATTTCTCCAAAATGCAGATTTTTGGGCGCAGAACTGCAACGACAGTTGCACAGACTGCAACGATCGTTGCACTGCGAAAATGCAGCCAGTGAACTCTGTGAAGTCTCTAAATAGTGCAGAATTGCTCCAAATGCTCCCAAAACGTCCAATTAGGCTCCAGATGTGTCTAAACCTGAAAACATACTAAAAAGAACACAAAAGACACTAAAAAGACATCTATATCATGGCATAAAATGGGTAAAAACCATGATATATCAACTCCCCCACACTTAGCTCTTGCTTGTCCTCAAGCAAGTAAAGAACCAAAGCATAAGAAAAGAAGTTTGAAAACTCAGAAACTCATTTCGTCCTAGGAACTTTCACAATCACATTCACTTAGTAAGCCACTGAAAACATCCCTACAGAACTCAAGACCACAATATACTTCCCCCACACTTAGCAACTGTCCCAAGTAGACTCCACAATCACATTCAAGCATTCAAATTCACCCTACTGACTTCTGCAAGTATTTAAGTGCGGTCTCACCTAAGGAGTATCGATCTAAAGGCACATGGATTCTTACCTAATCAGCTCTAGACCACCATACTATCTTTCTCTAGTCCCTTTCTTCTCTTTCCCTTCTTTAACAACTGATTTTTCCCCACTGGGTATCATTTTATTTTTTTTATCAGTGTTCTTCCCGTTATGGGGTGTACTTTGGACACATTCCATGGATCACATGAGAGAAAATAGTGTTTGCTACCATTCTCATGACCACTTCGGAGTTACTAACTCATCCTCAGTTTATTATTTTTTTTTTTACTTTACAGAAGGGGAGAAGGGAACTAAATAGGATAGGTTGACAGGCTGTGTCAGAACTAACAAGGGAATCCGACACAAAGTATACCAAGCCCTTAGGTGAGAAATCTAAGTCAGTATTAAATTGAAGTCAGTAAAAGGATCCTCTGATACCTGAAGTGATGTGGGTGTCCTCAGTAGGCTGATCTGTGTCTGGGTTTTCTAACAGTCATAGAGGCTCTGCAAGTCTGTCCAATGGTCACTTAGTTCCTGTTCAAGCGAAAAGTTTCCTCGAAAAATCATAGTTTCATACAAATTTTGACTCAATAAAACAAATTTTGAAAAACTAAGAAAACAAAAGCGTGCGTCAGTAGCTTCCTCCCCCACACTTAAACTACACTGTCCCCAGTGTAATCGAAGCATGAGCTCGGTGAAAGAATAATCAAATTGAAGAACAAACCGAAAAGTTGCAGAATACTTACCTGTCGTCGCCCTGCGTCGATCGATGCCCAAGGGTGTCGATCGATGCAAGGCGATTATCGCTCGCGGTTATGTAGATAACCGATGTCTGAACCGCAATCAATTCGTTTAACCGTGAATCGCAACCGCATCGATCGATGCACAATGTGTGTCGATCGATGCAATGCGATTTTTCCTGTTTCTCTCGGCTCTGAACACACTTAAATAGAAAATCAAAACACCAAAAATAAAAACGGAAAATGAAAACTAAAACGAACCTAACAGTGGGTTGCCTCCCACTCAGCGCTTGTTTTTAGTCATTAGCTTGACTATTGGAAGAGATTTGATTCAAGGCGGTTTCAACAGAGACTTTGAGTGTCTCTGTGAATATCTCTTCATCCAAGGAGGTGTATAGGCATTCAGATCATGAGGCTTCCCAAGGAATGAGAAATCATAATCAGGGCGGGAGCGAAGCTTGGGCGGTCTACTGCGTTTTCCTGCATTCAAAACAATGTGATTAGAAGGTTTAAGCTTAGATGATTTGTTCCTTACCTTTGATGTAGATCTGATGTTTGGGGCTTTCTGCTTATGAGCAGTTGCAGGTACTGAAGATGTTAGAGCAGGTTCAAGAGGAACTGCCATCTTCTTCTTCTTTCCACTATCAGATACTGTAGTTCCACCAATCTGAACTTCTTCTTCTAGATGACCGTCAGTGGAGATCATCTTCTTTGCATGAACTCGCAAAGTTTCAACTGGTGGTGTTTTATTCACCTTCTTATCCATCACTTTTATGCAGTTAGCCACTTCTAGCTCTTGTCTGGAAGGTTTAGGAACCTTAGGATATGGCACTCGGGGCTTGTAAGCTCGTTCTGGCACTGTTGCAGGTTTCTGGACATGTGTGCGTTCTGCATCGATCGTTGCATAATGTGTGTCGATCGATGCAAGGCGATTCTGTTTCTCGAAAGAACTCGAAATTGCCGTCAGAACGGCGGGTCGACCGACACATAGGGGGTGTCGATCGATGCATGTATCAGGCAGACAATATTCATCCAGAAAATCCGAGATTATGCTCTCTTCTTCATCTAGCAACTTAATCTCATCCCTTAAGGTCACAACTTTGATGGATCTGTGCTGTTCAGCTTCCCTAGCTTCATTTCGCCTCTCTATTGCTGCATCCAGCTCCTCCATATGTGTGCTCAAAGATTCGAACTTCTCATTCAGATCTTTATACAATGCATCCATCTTTGAGTGGTGTGACACACTGATCTGTTGTTGCCTCTCAAGATACTGCTCTATCATGATTTCTATTCTGCTCTCATGAGCTGTAGGTGCAGGCGGTGCTTGGTAAGAAGAAACACCACAGTTCCTCGAGAAGGCGTTGCCCTGTTGCTGGAAAGGTCCCTGAAAAGCTGATTCCTGACTGTAGAATTTATTCCCTCCAATGCAGTTGATAGCTTTTTGCCCATACTTTTCAAGTACAAGACTATGCAGAGACTCTACTTTGCTCTTTAACCAAGTTATCTGCGAGTTATCAATCCCTGGATTGAAGAAACAAGACATCTTCCTTATGATATGTGTCGATCGATGCAGGAGAAGCGTCGATCGATGCAAGCTCGAGAATGCAACGATCAACACTAAGAGGGTGTCGATCGATGCAAGGCGATTACAGGCGTACCTGAAACGCAGAAACAAAAAAAAGAAAAAAATTAGCAACAAAAAATAAAAAACGAAAACCTAGTCTAAACCCTAAGTTCAAATCTATCGAGGACTCAAAAGAGTCCCCGGCAACGGCGCCAAAAACTTGATAGGTGTAGTTTTAACCCTATACTAACTGCAAGTGCACAGTGATGTAGTTGTAGTACTTAGGGTATCGAATCCACAGGGACTCTGGTCAACGATAGATGAAAACAGAAGTGATTAAACTAGGAGAAAGCAATATGGGAAAGCAGTAAATCAGACAGCAGAAAGTAAATCAAGCGAGTTGTGAGCAAGGAAGCGAAGCGTTAGGTTTCAGGAGTTCTCAGGAAATCAGGAACGCAAGCAATCAATCTATCTAGATCTAATCAATAACTGTTCTAGAACTCAAACACTGATATAGAATTAACCAAATTCCTTTGCGATAATTCTCTAAGTCTAAGTGCAGCAAACCAAACTTTCGTTTGCGAGAACTAACAGATTAAACTAGCATTAATTCCAAGTTTGATATGTTCACAATTATCCTAAACCAAACTTCCGTTTGCGCAAAGTTTAATTGCTTATCTAAATTCTTTCTAGTTAAATTAACCAACTTCCGCTGAATTAATCAACCTAACATCATAACTCTGATTAGCTACTTCAGATTAAGCATTAAGAACAACTTAGATAAAGAACTAGCAGATATAAATCTCTACAGATTGATTTAAACTATAATTCTCTGAAATCCCTAATGAGAATCCTTCAACCTAACAGGTAAACTACTCAGACATGTTCATCGAAACAGAAAACATCTTAAGTAGAAAACCAAAAATCATAAAACAGAATAATCAACAGGGGTTCGAAATCCTCTCTCTTTCGAGAGCAAGATCAGCCCCTAAGGCTCTCTGAAAAATAAAATAAGACTTAATGAAAGCCTAGCCTAAACAATGGCTTAAAAACTCTTATATAATGGTCTAAAGTCGGCTGGGGGCCTTTTTGCAAGTCTGGGAAGTTTCTGGGCAAAAACTGTAATTTCTCCAAAATGCAGATTTTTGGGCGCAGAACTGCAACGACAGTTGCACAGACTGCAACGATCGTTGCACTGCGAAAATGCAGCCAGTGAACTCTGTGAAGTCTCTAAATAGTGCAGAATTGCTCCAAATGCTCCCAAAACGTCCAATTAGGCTCCAGATGTGTCTAAACCTGAAAACATACTAAAAAGAACACAAAAGACACTAAAAAGACATCTATATCATGGCATAAAATGGGTAAAAACCATGATATATCAGCAAACCGCGATTTGGGTTAACCGCTTGAACCATACATTAATTAAATAATTAATCGATTCATACATTAAAAACAAAAACGATCGATGGCTAACCTAAAGTCAACAAGCGAATCGCTTGATACTTAACCTTTTACAAATCGTTTGATAATTAATTCAACTTTCACTTATTCTTACGATCAACAGCAAAGTTAAAAGCAAAGTCAACAGCAAAGTTATCATCACGATTCATACAATAAAGACAAAAAACGTTTTTGACTTTTCCAATTCAATAATGCTTTTGATTTTTCCAATTCGATTCATGACATAATCGATCGCTAATTAATTGCTTATTCACACGATCCAAAAAGTCAACATGCGATTGAAACAAAGTGACTTTAAACATTAAGCTTTTCTTATTTCTAGGTTTTCAAAGTTTCAATCAATTTTACTCATTAAAATCGATTCATCAAACTAATAAACAACCTAGTATGATCCAAAAAGCAAAAACCTAACGACCTAGGCTCTGATACCACTGAAGGATTATGTGTGTTCATTGGTGTAATTATCAGATTACAAACTAACATAATCAACTAGGATCTAGGTGATTTGCAGTTGAATCATAAACAGATCAGGATCATTACCTTGTGATTGCAGCGGATTGATCAAAGGAATATCGAGATCTGTAAGAGCTGATGATAACCGGCTCCTCCTAGGTATCCACACTCTTACAAGCTACTGGATCAGGCTGCTAGACCAAAGCTGGAACAACAGAGAGAGAGAGGACGGCCAGACCTAATAAAATCGCAGACCCTTGGCTTACTGGCGCCTGTCCTCTTCCTTATATGGGCCCAAGTAATTAAACTAATGGCCTATTAGGCTTTTGGGCCCAAGACCCAAATCAGACAAAATAACTGTATTTTGTCTGGCCCAATTCTCTGTACAAATACAGTAAATGCCTTGCATCTTACCGTATTAATTCCATTTAACTTTCCCGTTAGCTATGGTGTGTGACCCTTTGGGATCATACAATACTGGTAATAAGTCCTAAACTTATAGATCAAGAGCGGGCTCTAGCAAGTCATCATGATCACCCAGTATTTATGACTTATGTCTGATCTCGACACTTATCATACTTTCTAGAGATAGTACAGTAGATTTCAGGACATTCCCAACAGGATCGACATTTAGCTCGTGGCTCGTAACATAAATACTGATTCCTTTCATTTCATCCGAGGACAATGCGAATGACTCTAAGTTATGCTTTAGGAATGATATCAGTTTGTGTCTTATAGAGTTAGGAAGGCCGGCTCCAATACCGACACATTTTTCAGGATGGGCGTTGTCTATGCAAACTTGCGTCGTGAGGTATTTTGGGGGACCTTGTTAACTGGGGTCATTTGACCTTTTAGTTTGCATTTCAATGATATCCTCATGTTTCTGTAATTGCTATGAGGGGCATCTTTCGATATGTTTATACCCGGACATGTAGAAGCTTCTAGATAATTTTTGACTACCTTACACAGTCTTTATTCCGTCGGGAGTTGGGAATTTGACACATTGATGGTACGTCGAAAGTACATCTTTCATGTCGCAAATCCACGGCTGTCCTAAGATCGCATTGTATGGGACCTGACGATCTACGACGACGAATTCCATCATTCTTCGGACCCCACCCGAAATGACTGGTGTAAAGACAGAGCCTAATGATTATGTCGTTTCTTCGGAGAATCCTACTAGCGGAGTTCTTCCTTCGACTATTTCTGAATCATCGAACTCCACCTTTTTGAATGCGTCATAAAATAGGACATCGACGGAACTTCCCGTATCAATCATTATCCTAGAGAGCTCGACATCTCCAACAACTAGGAAGACAAGCAGAGCATCGTCATGCGGTTTATCGGGTTCGAGAGTCTCGCTTTCGCGTAATCGGGGCCTTGTATGGGAGTTCTTTCTTGCCTGTCGGTCTGGGCTTTTCTTTGAAGAGCCTTGATCAAGTTGACCGAGTCCCGACACAATTTGGAACCTCCGAATATGAAATCGATTTGTTTTGGGGGGGGTATAGCCCGTACACCCCTCCCAATGGGGGAAGACCAACGCGTGAGCTGAGAATTTTCCTCGGAGCGGGAGGTGGGGTGTGAATTGATCCTTTTGCGACGCCCATAGGCTTAGTTTGCCGAGAATTAGCTTGACTCTTTTATGGGAACCTTGAGGTATAGCCAATAGAGTTCCCTCCTCTTTGGATCGCCTTATTCTCTGGAGGTTTTACCTCCTCGACTTTGGATTCCTACATTTGCTCGGACTCTTGCATCTTTGCTTCGAGTTTAGGTCGAGTGCCTCACTCGTCTGTCGAATGACCTCTTTTATTGTAATGTTCACAATACGTCTTTGTCATACTCAAACTTACGTGAGCCCTTTAGGCTTTCAACCGTATTGACGGTTCTGGATTAACGGGAATCCTTTTCCCGCTTGAATTTTTTGAACTCGATTGATTCTTTTCTTTTCGATGCATTTCCCTGAGGGTTGTAGTTTCGTCTTCAAGGCGGGCAAAAACCAAAGCTTGATGTAAAGCATCATCAAGGGTTTGTGGTTCGTGGACCGTTATTACCTCGCAGAACTTGGTTGAAAACCACAGCTCGTGCCTCAATGCCTCTGTGGCCACTCTCTCGTTTGGGTTCGCGATTTTGGATTTGATATATGAATGAAGTGTATCATCAAGTCGTTTAGATAGACCGAACATGGCTGCCTCAGTAGTTTTGACTTTGATATAAACAAAGTATTGCTTGAGGAAAGCCGTCATGAATTGGGTGAAATTGTCGATTTACTTTTCCTCGAGATCAGCAAACCATTTTAAGGCTGAGCCTGATAAAATTTCAGCTAATAGTTTGTATAAGGATGTTTCTCTCTCTTCGTCTGTCAGATATACTCTAGACATCGCTAGTCTAAATGCTCTTACGTGAGCTTTAGGGTCTGACTTTCCCGAGAATTCTGGGAATTTAGTTTTCTAAATTTCTCGCAACCTTGCGAAGGCAATTCGATCGGTAAATGGCGTTTAGTGCGTTTCTTCGATTACTCGATCGATGTCAGGTGCCGCGCTGGTTGACAAGTGAACACGCGGACTCAGACTCATAAATTGGGCATTAACCTATTCGATATTCTTTCTGAGCATACCGTGTTCATCTGCTGCTAACGGAGCGAACTGCATCTGCAGTTGGGCTGCCAGTTGATGCTCGAGATGTATTTGATCTTTCTGGCCATCAGCCGCTGTTGATATGGGAAATTGAGTTCGAGATAGAGGGAATGAAATCAAGTTTGGCTCGACAGCGGGCCTTGAGCTCGAAGCAAAGGCTTAACCGCCTAGCCACGTCGGCCTGTTCTCGCCGTTGGGCGGTAGAGGTGGTGGACCAGTTGGCATCCGTTCCATAGATCCCATCAAATTTGGGGTTAGCAAACTCGAACTGAAAGGGATAGAGGTTGTTGTCGAAGTCATTGCGGGAGAAAACCTATTATTCAACGTTACAGCAGTATACCTAGAGATCTCTGGCGGTGATGCAACCTGAGAGAAATTTAGGCGAGTTCGTGGCGGATGGCTCAAAGGAGGTATCCTATCGCCTAAGGGGTCGATCCCAATTGTCGCGGGTCGCGCTGGCGAGTTCCTCGCGATGAGTGTTTACGCGTTGATCTTGCTCGGCAAGCTGGGTAGCCAGAGTGCGACTGGAAATCTCTTGAGTCGGACGTTGGCCTCGTTACTTTGCGGTTGGTTTACTTCCATTCCATGATAGCTATAAGCTCCTAGCATTGAGGTTCAACCTTTGAAATCTGGATTTGAAACAAGACATAATTCTGATTCTGCATCATTGTATTTTTCGGTTTTCCAATACATTTTTACTAGGTCTCCACATAATGGTATATAATACTTCTTCACGGAAAGAGAATGAAATACTTCTCCTTACCTTAGTGTTTCCATGTCTGAACATGCTCCTAAGACACTGCTAAGGGGAAAACTACCAGTTCTATACTTTTCTCTGTACATTTCAATAAAGAGTTGGACCACATATTCACTGTTCCCCAGTCTTGATTGGCTTTTCTACATGTGAATCAGCTAAAATATCCGAGACTATTATCCGCGCATGGGTTATTTTCCATAGTGAATAGCTTCCTAGATTACTAAAAGCATTCATCACCATCGAATACTTGAACTGCGTTAAGTCAATACCGGACATCAACATTCTTCTAAAGAGTATAAGACCTTCTTCTATCTTATCATTTCTTAAGCTCCTAAATATCATTGAGCTCCAAGACAATTCATCTCCATTCTTTACACATTCATTGATTCTCCTCGCATAATCTAAGTCCTTGCAACTAGAGTACATCCCCAAAGCTGATATATCAACAACAACATTATCTGAATATCCAAGCATTATAAACTGCGAATGTAATGATGCGCCATAAAAACATCCTCAAACAAAGCATAAACATGCACTAAGCTATTGAATGTGGATTTTTTGGGTGTCGAGGACTCATATGCCATGTGGGTTATGAGACCAAACACGTAACTTGCATAACTTGGGTTTCAGGAATACGCTGAATAAAGCGCATTGTAAGAAACTACGTTTCTCAGAGACATTGTGTTGAACACTTTCCGCACTTGTTATAGAGAGCCACACCTCACGTACATTGAGAGGAGATTATTTTTTGTTTAAGGAGATTCAAAAGTCGCATATGCGGTGAGGACGAGAGTGTAGAGCTGACGCGCCCGTTTTAGTGTTGTATACAAAACACATTTCCGTGAAAGTTGTATGTCGAAAGAAACCTATTTCGTTAAGTGGCATGAAAGCTAAAAAATATGAAGGATTATACCACAAAGAGGACTTAAACGCTGCGTTTTCATAATAACACATCTTTGATCAAACGTTAGTATAGCTCTTCGTTTGATCGAATGCTAGTATAGCTCTTTGTTTGATCAAATGCTAGTATAGCTCTGCGTTTGATCGAAAACTATGACTATAATAAAAAGCTTAAACAAAAATTACATCCCAAGTGAATTTCAGTGATGGGTTTTAGTTTCTTCCAATAAGAGAGAAAAGTGGTCGCACATCTTTCTCTATTGCAGGTAATATCATTTCTAATTTCAATGTATAGGTCGTGTGCGTTTTTTTTTATCTTCAAAAATTCATTTAACGTCACTGAATCTGATTTACTTGCCAAAAATGGTGTTGAGAGAAGTTCAATCTCCGATTAGTGAAACTGAGCTTGATTTGGCTACTGTGGTTCTATCACTATGTCAGTTGGTTGATGATTGTTTCAGCTATTTGATTAGCTTCGTTCAACAAGAAAAGGGAGATAACACTGCTGATGTTTTATAAAGTCGCAAACCAGTTAATATCCTTGGCTTGATATGGTGTCTATGAGGTTTTTTTTGTAGACTGGTTTGCTAGGTGTGAAGAACGTACATGTTCAACATTTGGCTGACAACATTCTTGTGCAACTATTGGAGTCCTCTGGTTTTATATGTATGTTGTGTCACGAGATTTTAGAATCTCATATCTTCCACCTCTCACCTACTGACTTTTTTTTTTCCTAGAGAAGTTATTGGGATGGTTTCCTTTGCTTAGTTTGCGACTTAGCACTTGTCTACAGTGCCCTGTTTCTACTACAACTGGATTTGAGAGTCCGGATCTACGTTTATTTTGTTCTCATGTTCTTAAATGTAAGCTGAAAAGGCTAACTGGTGCACAGTGTCTTCTCTCTTTCGAGTTCTTCGTAAGAAATTGAAGCGATTGATCCAAGAAGAAACAATGAGCAACTTATTCATGTATACTTGGAATATGTCATATGTAAGATAGAAAAGGCTAACTGGTTCAATGTGTATGCTCTCTTTCATGTTCTTCGTAATATATTCAAGTGATTGAGGCAAAGAGGATGAGCAACTTATTCATGTATATTTGAAATTTGTCAATTCTTCACTTGCAAAACTTCCTTGGTCAGAATGTAAGCATTCAAATAGTGAGGAAGTAACTGTATTTCTTGGGAGCTTTGTTCAGTTTCTATGTTCCGTGGTTAACTTCATGATATATACCAACAAGCTTCTATATGAAACATAAGAAGAATTCTAATGGAGATGACATGGATGAATCGGGAGCTGAGCTGGACTCGACTATCGACTGAAAAGTCAAACATGGATGAAGAATGAAGAAGTCTCAAAGATTTCAGAAACTGAATATAATTAGTTGATTGAAGATATTTTCTATTTTCATGCTGTGATTGTTGATTGTAGAAGACGTCATTAGTCTTTACTTCTCAATCGTAATGAGGTTGAAGATGAGATTAACATTCTCCATGAGAGTGTAGCTTGAATTTTAAAGTATTGTTTTCTATTTCAAATTTGATATACATTCTATTATATTTTACATAAGATTTCTATTCTATTTGGACGAAGAGTTCTATTTTATTTGGTTGAAGTGTTCTCTTCTATTTGATTGGAGAACAATTGATCATGCCTGCAATTTCCACAAGATCCTCTGTATATTTTTGTTGGAACATGAATATCCCTTGATCATGAAATGAGCTTGAATGCCTAAGAAGTACTTCATCTGACAAAGATCCTTCATCCAAAATTGGCCATCTAAATCAGCCAAGAAGTGAACCATTGATGATGAATCATTGCCCGTGATGATCATATCATAAACATATAACATCAAGAGAATGATATTCTTGTCTTTAGAATATATAAAAAGTGAAAGATCTTTGATACTGCCGCGAAAATCAAATTCCAACAGATAATTTCTAAACATGTCAAGCCATATTCTCGGGGATTGTTTGAGGCCATAAAGAGATTTTTGAAGCTTACAGACATAGTGTGGCTTGGACTTGTCAACAAAACCGGCTGACTGAGTCATGTAAACAGTTTCTGTTAAATCCCCATGTAGAAAGGCATTGGAAACATCCATTTGTTTGATATTCCATTCCATAAAAATGGCTATGTGAATGATTTTTCTCACTGTTGCAGTACAGACAACGAGACTGTATCTCTCAAGATACCAATTCATTCCTCTTGGTGAAGCCCTTTAACAACCAGCCTTGCTCTTAACTTGTCTAGAGAACCATCGGCTTTCAATTTTGTCCTAAAACCCCATTTACTCCCAAGAACATTCATATCAGAGGTGTAAGGAACTAGTGGCCAAGTTTTTGTAATGGCACAATTGTTGATCTCTTCCTGCATTTTTGAGTTTCAACCTGGTTTCTTGAGAGCCTATGTTACTGTTTATGGTTATGGGAAGGAGACTCAACTGGTAAACAAAATAAATCTTGGATTTGATCTTACGACGCCTGTTTTTAAACGAGTTACCATACCATGTTTGTTTTCCGCTTCCGGCCTTTGAACATTTTGTAGATCAGGTTGTCCTACTGATTGTGTTTGATGAGAATATGGAGAAGCAACATACCTTGTTTCAGAAGCGGAAGCTGGTGTCTCAGTCTGTAAAGAAGCACTTGCAAAACTGAAATTTGCAGGGCGAGTGTTTGGTGTTGCAGCAGTGCTGGCTGGAATTGTAGAGATGGGAGCTACACATCGTTGTAGAGGATGAAATTATGTTGAAGTAAATAAATGACTTTTTGTATCAGAATCCTGTTCATAAGGCCTTTCCTTTTTAATACCAAAAGGTTGTTCATGAGATCTTCCACTTTGATTTGTAGCAGAAGATGTCAGAATTGTACAACTTGAGGATGTGCGTGTCTTGGAACAATGGAAAGATGATTGGTGATTCTGATTAGATGATGAAGACCTTTGCTTTGTATCAGTTGTGATGATTTCGAAGCTTGAATTAGAAAAGTAGTAAATTGAGTGCTGAACCGAGAATATGATAAGATCCATCTATATGCAAGCTGAAGTGGACGTTTATTGGACAGAAGAAAGGAGTAAAGAAGAGCTTTGGGATCAAAGGGAAGGTTTGCAGCTCATGGAGGAGAGGAGTATAAAAGCAGGGAGAGAAGCGTTTACAGATTATGCTTGGACTGGGAATTACATCAGACGAGATGAGTCTGTGGAATACGATCGTGATGAGATCGTATAGGGCTAATTGAGATCTAGTAGATGCTTACCTAGAGATCAATTAGAGTTCTTAGCTGTAATCTTTGTTCTTCATCTTGTAACAATCATTCTATTCAATACAAAGAGAGTTCAGTATCTTGAATCTTATCATTGGTGCGGTGAGTAACGAGCGAATCTAACGCGAAGTGACGACTAAGCTCGGAACGATGACGACCGAATTGTCACCGGCGATTTCAGTGTATTATGGCGATTTCGATCTTCGTGAGCGATTGGAGTTTGGCAATGGTGATTTGAAGAAACTGTATGAAGAGGAGGTCCGAGATGAAATGCGCATCTCCGCCATGGACGAAAAGCTTGACGCGATGATGACGATGCTTGCGAGTCTTGAGCACAATGAGAACGAAAGTAATCGTAACCAACAGAACCAACTGGAATCATCTCAGACTCAATTTCAGGTACAAGATTTTGATTTGGAACAAAACCAGAGAGATTCTCAGCTAGGTTATCGATATGATGCTTTGACTATGGCAAATTGTGAAAAAATGTCCCAAGAAATCGTCATGCCTGTGTTTGATGGTTCACAACCGTCTGTTTGGATTGTGAATGTGGAGAGATTCTTTCAACTCGGAAGGTACAGAGATGACGCAAAACTCGACCTGGTGTTTCTGTGCTTAGAAGGTGATGCGTCTAGGTGGTTCAGCAAGGAAATGCACGGAAGAAGATTCTTGGATTGGTCTGAGTTTAAGTGTAGATTGATGGCTAGATTTGGTCAGATTAGAAGTTCTTTTTCACAAGAAGTGAATTTAGAAGGGGAATCAACAACTAGTTATAGCAGTGAAGATGTTAATGCGACAAAAGGGTGAAGAAGACCTCATCCCCAGCTATCGAAGCAGTTGGTGTGCACTCTGGCGATGCCCAGCCTGTCCAGAACTGTTTATCACCAGAAACAAGGCTTCCAAAAGACTCAGTTCCAAAGATTTTTCAAGAGGCACGTTCAACCAGTGAAACAGAATCGATTCTTCAGTTAGGGAATCAGAAAACGGAGTTGATTACACAACATATTGTAGAGCTACCACATATTCCAGCGGCTGCATTGTTTTGTGATTCTCAACTTGAAGTGTTGCCAAAGAATGAATCAGTTCATGGGATTGTTCAAGCGACAACTTCACCTGTGGAAACAGTTTGTGTTATAAAACATCAGGAAACTGAGAGTTTAAGCTTGGACAACACTCGTGAAGCAGCCTTCGCTTGTAGCAGGGAAACAACACATTCAGTTCAGACACACCTTGATCTTGGCATTGATGTGTTGTTGGATCATTCACAAGAGCAATCAGATATTCCACATGTCTCACCAGTGAATAATCTGCCTCTCCTACCAACATGGGTCATTGATAGAAAATATGGACACCATTTGTTCCATAAATGACCTCGGCGAGTAACAAGTACGAAGAAACAGGGAGTATGTCATACGAGTCGTACTTTCAAGTATACAAGGAGGAAATTGTAGAGAGTATACACTGTTGAGTATTGCAGAATGATGAGGCAGCCATATATATCAAAGGTGATGTGCAAAATGCGGTTGATAGGGACATGCCATGAGCTGAAGCAATTTAGAATTAGTGATGCAAAGTTCCATCTGAAGCACAAATGGAGATCCAAGACTCTGAATCTTCTGAATATCACAGAACATATGACATCACGAGTGGATCAAGTGCATCTCCTCTTGTTACAGAAGCGTAGTAAAATGAATTGGCTGTGGTTTTGTCCATCTGAAACATTGGATCAGTCACAAGTCTTATCTCTTTATGCCATTCTCATATTCCAATCTGTTTTTGCAATCAAAGTTGAAGGAGAAAGAACAGAGTTGATGCCATATGGGTCGTTTCATAGGAGTTCTCCAATCAGTTTCTACAGTCCAAGCTTGAGGTCAAGCTTATTTTCAAGGAAGGGAGTGTACAAGAGAGTATGTACTTGTTGGTTAATAGTGGAGATGCTGGTTTGGTTGATTTCAACATCAAATGAGTCTGATTTTTTCGTGAAAGGTGATAGAAAACAGAGGGACAAAGAAGAAGTGACTACACATTGGCTGTTACCAGTGCTTAAAGAAAGAAGCAGTTTGATAGAGATCAAAGGTCATCCACTACAAATCCTTATACAACATAAGATGAAATGGAAAAAGCTTCACAAATCACTAATGTTCAAGTATAAATGAAGGGCGTTTGAATATATGATCAAAGTGAGTAAAAATCTGGATTGGCCGGTACATTTGTATCATTCTCAGCCATACATGAAGAGGAATGTTCATGAAACAAGTAGATACAAGTTTTATCTTGATACAGTGTTGCTTCTTCAACTGAGATGTTTTTCAACAAGATCCAGTGTGGCCTTTACTGTTCTGCCACGTCATGAAAATACTTGGCATCAGTTCCACAATATAAGCTTGAGGGCAAGCTTATTTTCAATGGGGGATGTATTGATAAGATCCATCTATATGCAAGCTGAAGTGGACGTTTATTGGACAGAAGAAAGGAGTAAAGAAGAGCTTTGGGATCAAAGGGAAGGTTTGCAGCTCATGGAGGAGAGGAGTATAAAAGCAGGAAGAGAAGCGTTTACAGATTATGCTTGGACTGGGAATTACATGACACGAGATGAGTCTGTGGAATATGATCGTGATGAGATCGTATAGGGCTAACTGAGATCTAGTAGATACTTACCTAGAGACCAATTAGAGTTCTTAGCTGTAATCTTTGTTCTTCATCTTGTAACAATCATTCTATTCAATACAAAGAGAGTTCAGTATCTTGAATCTTATCAGAATATTCATCCAAATAAAGGAAAAGAACATTCCTCAACAGAACATGATGGTTTTTGTAAACCTTTTCTTGTTGGTGGAAACAAACATTGATAACCCTTATATTCTCCATTGTACCCCAAAAACACATACTTAAGAGAATGAGGATCAAACTTATTTGATGCATAGGTTCATAGTGTCAGATAGAAAACACATCCAAGGTTCTTAAAGCTGAGTAATCCGGAGCCTTACAAAATAACCTTGCATATGGAAAGAGCTAATCTTCAACAACAATAGAGGATAGTAGATTGCTTAGAAAATTTGCAGTAAAAAAAGCTTCAACCCACAAGTTTTGAGGAAGTTGGCTTTGAAACATCATAGTTAATCTCAACTCAATAATGTGTTTATGTTTTCTTTCCGCTAGACCATTTTGTTAAGGGGTGTGAGGAAAAGAGATCAATTGTTTTATCCCACACTGCTGTAGATGTTGAAGAAATAGATTACTTGTAAATTCTCCATCTCCATCACACTGAAAACCTCTTATTTTGTAACTAAACTGATTTTGAACAAGCTTCTGAAACAACTTAAAGACGTTGAAGAAATCTGATTTCAACTTTAAAGGATAAAACCAGCAAAATTGAGAGTAGGTGTCTATAAGCTTATAATAATATCAAAAACCTTGAACATACATGACTTGTGGACCCAAAAGATCACAGTGAACTCTCTCTAAAAGTCTTGAAGAAAAAAAAGTAGAGGAGATAAACAGAATCCTAGAACTTTTCCCAAGAGAGCAGGCTTCATACATCTTCTTGGTGATTTATTGATACTGATGACTTTAGTTGTAACCAGGTTTTGAAGGACTTGTGAGCTTGGATGTCCCAATTCTATTCTCGTAATCATCAGCGGTTCCCTGCAACCACGTCTCCGATTTATGTCATTAAGCTAAGTGTTCTTTTATATTTTAATCATCATTATTATAAGAGGCATGAGCATAAATGAAAATCTGCAAAAAGTATAATTTGCTTTTACACTGGTTATTCACGCCTTATAATTGTGGGGCATCTCCAATGTCCAAGACCAAATTTTTTAAAGAAAAGAAGTGAAGCCCATGTCCAAATCCCTTCATGAATGTGTTTCCTTTTCTGATTTAAGCCTAAAGTCCAAGGTCCAACTCGTTAAGGAGGGAAGCCCTAACTCTTTTCCCCATAAAAGGAGGAGACGTGCTCCTCATTTGTCACACAATTCCAAAGAGCGAGCAGTGCTCGTGACCAGAGACCGACGACCAAACGCCGGAGCTCCACCGCTGGACCGCCGGAGCCGCCGTCCGTCGTCGCCGTTGACCCTTGACCGGGTCGTATGCCTGGTCAGGTTGACCGGTCTGGTTTGGCTTAAGCTGGTTTGGGCTGGTTATTTTCAATTGATCATAACTAGCTCATCCTAAACCCGAATTGAGCAAGACAAAGGCCTAATCCACTTGTCTTTCCGTCCTCTTTCCAGATCTAAAGACTGCTTGAGAATCAGGGATTCCTAAATTACGTTTTTGCCCTTCTTTGGCCAAGGTGAGGATCAATTTGACCCTTGCCTATTCCATTTCAATTCCTGACACGATTCCTTCGTTAATGTCGTCTTTCCTAAGTAGTTTAGGATTAGTAATGTGCACTATGTGATTGATTGTTGAACGTAGAACATCTAGGTTATCATTAAACTGAAAACGTTGCTTGTGTGTGATGACTATGTGTGATAGAACTGTTTTAGGGATTGCATGGCAAGGCGCGTATAATGAGTTTTGGTACGCGTCCTTGATCGTCGGAGGAGGTCCTGACGAGCCCTCACGTGGTGGTGTGTTGTGGTTCAAAGGTTCGCGAGCCGTTTGTTTGCTGTGGAAAGGGCATAATGGCCGGTCTGTGGGTGGGGTTAGGGGAATGCAGCCCTAGTCCGCAACAATAGACATGTAGTTATTTCGTAGGTTGATTGTAATGTGACTTCGGGCATTGTGTGCAAGGTGATATTAGCTTAGAACTTGTTTCATAGTTGTGTGGCGTAAGCCGGGATCGCGGACTCCTTTGTCCGCCCTCACTGGGTAATTGTGTTTGAAACAATTACTCAGGCCTCTTTTTTCCTTTCTCGTGCCCTTTTCCCCGCAGGTCTGGATGCAGGATTGACGATTGATCGATGCTATTGGTGGATTTGAACCGAAGAAAGCGCGCAGGATTCCTGGGACCAGATTGAGAAGACAGCTGGTTAGACCATTCCGGTTCAACGGGTGCCCTAATGCCGCGTCTCCGGTTTGCCGGGAGACGGGTGTTACACATTTGCCTACACTTGGGAGTTCTATCGACAGCACTAAGCATCAAACATCAAGCTAAGTGTTTTAAATATTTCTCTTTATACCGAGCTGCGTTTGCCATGCTCGACGTATATTTACCGAGCAACACTTATCAAGTTACTAAGATGTGCTTTTTATTTACGCAAGAATCTATTGAAAATACCTAAGACGAGTTCTGAGAAGATGAGTTTAGTGACCGGATCACACTCCCAAGCAAATCAATACAAAGAGGAAGCTGACGCTCAATCTCATTAGCTCCTCACGCCGAAGTATGATCTATCTCGAGCTATTCAGATCATTAACTTGGTTTCTGCAGAGCTTCTCAGCTTATCAAGAACGACTTCCCCGTCATGACGACGACGTTACCACTTTGAGCTGCCGCAAAACCTCAAAAAAAGACAACAGAGAGTAGAACTATCTAGTACCTCCAAGAGAAGATAAAGAACTAGACAAGAAGAACGGCATCGTGCCTCGGCCCTTTCACCTTGCATAAGCTCGTCAACTTAAAGACAACGTCGTAAGCAAAGATTCGAGCTCCAGCTCTTGAAGAATTTTGTTGGGAGCAAAAGCTTGACGACTCACGTAAGCCAACTCACCACATATGAGAATGCTCTCTAAAGATAAGTAACTTCACACGTTATTCATTATCTCGTGATATGCTCTCGTCATTGCACTACAAGAAAACAGGGCGTTTACCGACGGAAGAAATTCCATCGGAAATTACCGACGATAAACCGACGAATTTTCGACGAGACGTTTTCCGACGGAATACCATCGGAAATTTCCGACGGTTTCTCATTCCGTCGGAAAAACCCGACGATAAACCGACGGTTAATTTTCCGTCGGTTTTTTCGTCGTATTTTGGTCGGTTTAGCGTCGATTCAGTATAATCGCTAATATGACCGTTAATGTGACCGTGTTTGAACCTCGCATAGTGCGAATTTTTTTTTGTTTTTAGAAATATTTCTGACGGAAATCCGTCAATATTTATATTTCCGACGGAAATCCGTCGATATTTATTATTACGACGGAAATCCGTCGATAATTACCGATAGATTTTTGACGGATTAAGGCTTAGGGTTTCGGAATGGGAAACAAATAATCGTAAAGCCTCTTAGTAGTTAATGTAATGATAGTTTGTACTATTAGTTTTCAATATCTGATCCAAATGACATGGTTTATATGATTAGAAAAAATTACAATACGTCGGACCGAAACACTTCGTAGTATATAATAACGGTTAAGACGTAGTTAGTGTCTAACCTTATCTAACTTTTCATTTTTATAGTTTTCTTTAACCTGAGGTTTATAATCAAAAATTTCAATGTTATTGTTGCATATAAATGTGAACATTATAAAATGCCAAAGTCAAAACCCTAATTGAAACCCTAAACCCTTAGAATTCCGTCAAAAATTTTTGACGGAATTCCGTCGGTTTTCCCTCAGTTTTTCGTCATAAATTATGGCGCCTTTTTCACGAAACATTTTGGCGTAACCGCCAAAATTTGGCGTAACCGCCAAAATTTGGCGAAATCAATTTATTTATATTTCCGACGAAAATCCGTCGATCTTTATTATTCCGACAGAAATCCGTCGTTAATTACCGATGGATTTTTGACGGAATATGGCTTAGGGTTTCAGAATGGGAAACAGATAATCGTAAAGCCTCTCAGTAGTTAATGTAATGATAGGTTGTACTATTAGTTTTCAATATCTGATCCAAATGACATGGTTTATATGATTAGAAAAAATTACAACACGTCGGACCGAAACACTTCGTAGTATATAATAACGGTTAAGACGTAGTTAGTGTATAACCTTATCTAACTTTTCATTTTTATAATTTTCTTTAAACTGAGGTTTATAATCAAAAATTTCAATGTTATTGTTTCATATAAATGTGAACATTATAAAATGTCAAAGTCAAAACCCTAATTGAAATCCTAAACCCTCAGAATTCTGTCGGAAATTTTTGACGGAATTTCGTCGGTTTTCCCTCAGTTTTTCGTCGGTTTTCCGTCATAAATTATGGCGCCTTTTTCACGAAAATTTTTGGCGTAACCGCCAAAATTTGGCGAAATCAATTGGACCGCTAAAATTTCCGACGAAAAACCGACGGTAAATGATTTCCGACGGATTTCCGTCGAAAATCGTTTTTAATTGTCTTTACCAAACTTCTTCTTCTCCATTTCTCTGAAACGTCTCTCTCTCATCTCTCGCCATCTCCCTTCTTCTCTCTAGAAATTCGCTGGTTCTCACCGTGAAACACCAAATCCGACCGCCAAATTCATCATGAACATGTAAGTGATCCTTTCAACCGATTGATTTTCTTTTAAATCTCTTGTTTAGGTTGTAGGATTCTAGGAAATGGTTGCATGTCTAGATTGAAAGGTAGTTTAGGTTGAGAATGATGGATTGAACATTAGTTATTAAGATTTTGGATTGTTTGGGTATGGATATATTGATTTTTTTTTTTTTTTTTTGTTAAAACCGATTTAAACGTTTTCCAAAACGTTTTTACGTTTTTAAACGTTTTGGAAAACATTTTTAAACGTTTTAAAACATGTAAAACTCTTGAAATATTTTTATGAACATGAAATATATTTTTGGATTTTTTTTTGAAAATTGTTTTGAATTGTAAAACGTTTTTATCTTATAAAAACCATTTTCAAAAAAACGTTTTTGACATTTTATACTTAATAAATATTTTAAATGTTATTTAATATTTTAGAAACTTTTCAGAAAATTTTAAAAGATTTTTAAGAATTTTTAAAACATTTGAAATATTTATGAAATATATTTAGTAATTTTTAATAAATTTCTGTTTTTATTATATTTCTAAATAATAATAATAATAATTAATTTTCGAAATATATATTTTTTATTTTTTATTTTACTTATCCGTCGGAATTCCGTTGGTAATATTCCGTCAGAATTCCGTCGGTAATATTCCGTCGGTAATATTCCGTCGGTAATATTCCGTCGGTATACCGTCAGAAATTCGTCGGTATTATATCCGTCGAAATCCTGTCGATAATCCGTCGGTTTTGTTTCCGACGGTAATCCGTCGGTACTGACGAAAAATCGACGGGAATTTTTTCCGACGAAATAGAAATGACGGAATTTTTTGGTCGAAAATCTGTCGGAAATGACCATTTTCGACGGATATCCGTCGGTTTTTTTCTCTCGGTAATAGTCTGTTTTCTTGTAGTGTTGGCATCTGCGATGTCCAAAGATTCTTAAAATACTAATCCATGTTTCGTGACAATCATGAAACCATGTGATCTCAGGAAGGAATCCTCAAACACCATTAACTCATCAGCCCCTCCAAACAATTTGTTCTAAGAACAAATTCATCAACAGGCTCTACGGCATCAACGCCAAAAAAAGAAGGAGAAAGTCAACTCACGTTTAAAGCATGACGACCCACTCATACTTGCGCGCCCATCGTTCAATCAGATTAGCATTTGGCACGAGCTCGTCAATTGAATCATCAACGCGAGATAACACAAAATAAAGCTCATCTTCGAAGTATTTACCGAGTTAAGCTTACACTCGAAGCAGTGGCGGAGCCAGCAAAAAAATTTATCAGGGACAAAAATTTTATAGCTAATTTTTAATTTTTTTTTAATAATTAATATTAATTATTAATACATCATAAATTTTTATTTATATATAGTAAATATGTCAAAACAATATTGATTTTCATGTTTAATATTTTTGTATATAGTGCATTTATTATTTTATAAAATATATAAAATTTAGTTAGATAGTATGAATGATTTATCTAAAATTTGTATAATAAAATAAAACAATAAAATATGAAATTATTTATCAAACATGTATTATTTTAAGAAAATAAGTGAAATTAGGAATGTTTTTAAAATTAAACATAAAATACTAAATCTATTTGGAAAACTAAACATTTCAAATATGAAATAAAAGATAAGATTAGAGGAGAAAAATCAGATAAAATGGGGGCAACAGAAATTTGAACCTAAGTTTATAGGGGGCATTATAACAAATTTTACCATTTAAATTTAATAATTTCTGAAAATCAGTAGAAATATAAACTATTTAAAAAATTTGTAGGGGGCAGCTGCCCCCCTTACTCCTTACCTGCCTCCGCCACTGACTCGAAGTATTTACCGAGGTACGCTCAAGTTACATCCGAGCATAATTTATTGAGTTACGCTCGACGTATTTACCGAGCTACACTCACCATAATAACCGAGCTACGCTCCACGTACTTACCAGGCTACGCTTAACGAACTACTTTACACCCACTTCCTGGCCAGTTGTGCGGTTTACGCGCTCCTCGAGTGCTGTGGTGAAATAATCTACATCTTTGTTATACAAACAAAGTATTAAGTCGGGAATCGCACCCGCAACCTAACTCAGACGCACTAATTAAGCCGACTTGTCTCGCATAGCCGATCCTGAATTAGGAATAACCGAGCTCCGTTCGATAAATCAAAGCCGAGTCTTCACTCGCAAACCCAAAAGCCGAGTCTTCACTCGCAAAATCGAAGACCGAGTCTTCACTCGCAAAATTAAAGCCGAGTCTTCATTCGCAAAATCAAAACCGAGTCTTCACTCGCAAAATTCAAACCGAGTCTTCACTCGAAAAATCAAAACCAAGTCTTCACTTGCAAAATCAAAACCGAGATCAACCTCGCACATTTTTAATCTCAATTGCCGAGATCGATACAATCGGAGAAATCCCAAATCTCTCTATATTGCGATCTCTGACGAACTACGTTACGACGGTTCCGGACCAAATTCTTTCAGCAAGGACTATAGCAACAAGTCTCTTTACTCAAGCTCCCTTTCTCTGAAAATTAGAAGAAACAAAGACTCGAGATTGTTTTTGAACTCAGTCCACTCAGTCATGCTCGTCGGCATGATAGCTCGTCCATCAATTCGGCATGGCCACGACGACCTAAAAATAGCTCAGATAAGTAATACCCAACATCATTGTCTTATGTCTTTACTTGCATGATTTTAAAGTTGAGTGTGGTAGTTGCACGTGGTCTCATGCCTTTACATTTATTTTGGCTCATTCTTAACAGAGCACTCCCTGGTTTAGTATTTTGGTATTCCATGATTTAATTTCAGACCTTTGTTTGATTCTAATCAATGACCTCTTTTTTATTTGACGAGATACCAACGTACTGCTTCTCGCTATCTCACGATCTTAAACATCTCATGACAACTGAGATAGGCGATCCAGGAAAACCTTCACGGATGTCTTTAATTTTCTGACCACCCACGACTCAAAGATACACAGATAAGTAATCTTGATTTTACAGTGGATTGAATCATGAACAAGAATTTTCGAGATCTGTCCCAAAAAAGCCGGGATCCGTCTCGCAAGTTTTAGCAATGAGTGATAAATAAGCCAAGCACTGCATCTCGTACATTCACTCGTTTTAAGACGTCTGGCATGTTCTAATGATAAGCGATAAATAAGCCAAGCTCCTAAGCCTCGCACATTCGCTTATCTCACGAACATGAAACCGAGCTTAGTCTTACTAGTCAAAACACTTTTCATATCTGAAAACAAAAACAAAAAAAAAGTGAAAAAGGAAAAAAAGGAAAAAATTTACAACGTGTAAAAGCCGAAGCGCATATACACTTACACTTATTTTCCTATTCTTTTTGGCAGGAAAAATCAGACATCACGTCTCAGACTTACCAGAAAAGAAAGAGGAAAATCAGAAGACCAAAGAGCCGATCTACTTGATTTCGCCGAACAACCACTTCTATAAATTCGCCAAGTACGTCTTCGACTCAACTTGCCGAACTGGGGGGGGGGGGGGTTACTGTTGGAGGTGGATTTAGCACCTCCGGCCCAACAAAGATCGGTTGTTTAAGCTAAAAGCCCCAATAATAAAGAAAGGCCCGCTATGGGAAAGCTCACGTCGACCTGCACAAAAAGAGGAAAATATGGTTAAGTAAATTAACCATATTTAAGAAAAGGAAAAAGATAAAGACAAATCTTCAAAAAGGAACGAAGATCAAATAATATGTTAATTTAACATATTCGATATCAGAGAGAGTTTAGGAAAATAACCTAACTCTCCTGATATAAATATACTTCCCATACGAGGGAAAATGATCATATTTTATATCACTTTTAATCCCGAACTACGAATGGCTTGATCCTTATTTACATGGTACATAGGCAGTCCTCACGGATTCAGCTATACATTTTATAAAATCATATCCTTTTAAGTTCTAATCATCGAATACTCTTGTATTCACAAAACTCTAAGAACTAGCGATCACCAATCGGTTCCGGCTCTATTTCATAATAAGTTTAGATTTATCGGTCTAATTCGTTATTGCCTTTTTGATCCTGTTTAATCTTATTATCCAAGTCCCAAATTTTACAATCAATTTATTCAATTGATTATTGTGTGATTTTCGGAATCAACATATGTACATCTTAAATGAAAACCCTAAAGAGAGTATATGTGTCAATCATCTAAGATTCTTGGAGAGCCTCAAATCTGTTGATAGTGGAGATTGAATACACATTTTCCGTACTCTTCTTTTGTCCTTGTATGGTTTCTTCATTTCTCTGCTTATGTCCTTAATTTGTCGGTTTTGAATACCGTTGCAGCTGCTCATTATTGTCTTGACTCATGGGCTTTTCTTTTTTCATCGGTTTCTTCATGTTTTGGGCATGTGTATCAATCTGTCTTTGTTCACCCTTAGGCTTCCATATCACATGACCCAAACCATGAAGTTTTGTTGTGTTGGAATGATTTACACTTATGCGCGTTTATTTACTTATAGGATTAACGTGGAAGGGCTTTCGCTTCAAACTGGGGAAAAGACTATACTCTTCCGTTCATAAAACCTTGTTCAACCCTGTAATCCTTTTATGTATATTTCTCCAGAGGTAAATTTTATAAAACATTCATATATAGGAATTCCTTATGATGTGTTCCATATAGGCTTTAGTTGTTTGTTCAATCTTTGTTGCAATTATTAATATGATGCACCTTTATTTTATGTTGTCAGCTTCAATATGCTCATCAAGTCCTTCTTGAATACCTTAACATCCACTGTATTTCCTGGTAGGATCTTGTATGTAGTATGTGATTCTTGGACGCTATTTGTGGAATTTCCATCTGAAGGAAATGTTGATGCTTCGTATTCAAGGGCTGGTTTCAATAATAGACTCCAAATCTTTGTTAAATGTAAAAGCGGACCACAATTGTGGTCCCTCTATTGTCGCCATTTATTTCCGATATTGATCTCTTATATGACCGATATTTATGAAGTAGATTACTAATAATTTTTAGGCTGTTTTAAATGACTTAAGTAACCTTTCTTATACCTCGTATTTACCACAATGCCATCGTCTTCAATTTTTCCAACCACTTGAACAACCGATTATGAAGCTGTAAATGCTTCAACAACCTAAATTTAACCTTGTATAACTTATTATTTGTTCATGAACTTCATATTCCTTTCAATCTTCTCTCTCTTCATCTCAGAAACTCTAAATTTTAGTTTTAAAATTTTTGACCTCTTCGAACTATACCATTCTCGGCGTTCCATTAATTCGCAGTGGCCGATTTTATTTGTTGTTGTTGAAATTGAAGTTTTGGGGGTGTTGAAGTTGGTAAAAATTTCCTCCGTGTAGTTTTCTTTAAATTTTCCGATTTGGATTGCGATACTAGACTTCGTTGAGGAATCCATAAGTGTACTGGTCAACGTGTGATCTAGTGACTTTTAAAAAAAAATTGCCAGTAAACTTCTTTTCAAGAATCGGGAAGTATATTTATTCCCTTTGAAAACAAAAAATTGTAGTAGAGTTCTCGTCGTAGTCTTCATTCAATTTAAGGTCTAGTTTTGCATTTGACTTTATCAAAGTATTTTTCGTGAAGTTTGACTGAGTAAAAAGAGTCTAGTTTGTATTTGACCAATCTTTGATTTCATAGGTAGACTTCCTCATGAAGTCTATTATACCTTATTTCTGGGTTGACTGCTGTTGGAGGGTTGACCAATGTAATAGACTTCGTTACTCCTCCACGAAGTCTACAATTAATTTTGAATTTTTTTTCCGGTTAAATCCAAAACTAGACCCCAATAGATTTATTAGGAAAGTCTAACCGGGTCGACTTTTCATAAAAGTCTACTTTTGATTTTTATATTGCAAAGGTGGACCTTTTTGTAGTAAACTTCCCAGGTAGACTGCCCACGAAGTCTACTTGATCAGACTAAGTCTACTCCCAGAAAGTCAAAGTTTGATCAAATGCAAAATTAGACCCTTCACTTTTTGCAGACTTCTTTACGAAGTCTACAACTTGATTTAATTTCAAAACTAGACCCTTAGCTGACTTTGTGAAAAAAAAATCTTCATGGTAGATTTTTTTACGAAGTCTACTAGAATAAGTACACTTCTCGGAGAATTCTACTCCTCACACATCATGCTGACATCATTTTTACGTTATTAATTTATTAAAAAGGTTTTTAATATAATTTATAATGAATTTGGAATTTAGTTTTTTTAAAAAATGTTTGGCTTAGGTAATATATTTACTTGTGGAAGAGTTTGACATCTTTATTCCATATAAATATTTATAAATCTTTATTCTAGTGAAATTATGAAACTAACTTATTTATGATAGATTTCATAGAGAAGTCTACTATATATATATATTTTTTTTTTGCAAATAAAATTTAGTGCATATTGTTTGATATATATATTTTAATTGTTTGATTTTTTTAGGCATTATTGGTAATTATGTATAAGTTTCACAATATTATATGTTGTTGTTTAGTTAAAATGAATTTATGATTTTAGCATTTTTTGGCAGATTTCAGTTGGAAATCGACCAGGTAGGCTTCTCCGCCAAGTCGATTGTCGACTCATCATTTTGATATCATTTTCACGTTACTATCTTATAAAATGGCTTTTATATACAATATGTAATGGATTTGGTAGTTATTTTTATGTTTGGTTTAGTTAATATACTTGATTATGAATGAATTCGAGATGTTTATTCTATATACATATGTCTGATTCTTTTTTTTCTTCTAGTGAAATTGTGAAACTAGCTCATTTATGATAGATTTCTTGCAGAAGTCTACTATTTTATTTAAATCTAAAAAATGATTTTATTATTAAATTATAAAGAATTTTTAAAATTTTCTTCTCCAAGATATTGGCTAGATATTACTGGTATTTATGATTAAGTTTCATAAGATTATTTGTTTTAGTTTAGCTTTAACTGATTTATGATTTTAACTATATTTTTATCGAATTCTAATATGTTTGGTCTTGTTTTGTTTATTGGAATGACTCAGCTAGTGGTTGTTTATGGAAAATGAGTGTTGAAAAACCTAGCATGACATTTTGAGGTGGACAATCTCAAAGGTGGTAGAATGTTCTTCTTGATAGATGATTGCACACATTATGAGCTTCTTTAAATGGCACATGATGATTTTGACATGAGCAAGGAAACCCATGAGGTTTCATATTCGTTACAAGATCTGATTCATCAACAACAAACAAGTCTGGAGTTTGTTTCAGTTTAGTAAGATGCATGTTGTACGACTTTGCATTTCTAGTCAGACCATGTATGTGTGATTGCTATAATTTTGGTATATTTCAGTTGGAAATTTACCCACGTAGACTTGTACGAGAAGTCTACTATATGTATGTTGGATTACTATAATTTGAATAAGTTCGCTTTTCTCTAATAAATTTTAAGATCAATATGTCATGTTTTAGCTTATTTAGACATCACATATGGTCAATTTATACACATCTCTCAAACGTCTCCATACGTAATTCATTTTGTTATAACTCTTACAATTGAGAGTACGATTTTGTTGCATTTCAAACATCAAACTTAGAATTGAACATCATAATGGAATAAACTTATATCATAATATCAGTAGGTCCAAAAAACAAAGGGTAGAATATAACACAAAACAGTACAATTAATTAGGAGTTTTTAGTACATGAGAAATATTCAACAAAGAAAATAAACTAGTCTTAATTGGCCACTCATGAGCACATAACTGTATGTATCCACAGATGTTCCACGCCTCATACTGCCAGAAACAACGATCACACCTCCACATAGTTGTAGTTCCATCGAGTCTCTCTACCCAGCCTCATTCTTCTCTAAAGCACGGGCAATCGAAGAATGTGTTTTCATCTATTTTCCAGTATTTCCAGAAACTGCGCAGCTTTCTCGTAATCCCAATAGCCTCCAAGATCCCATCTATTGATCATGTTCGAGATGCGATCAACATCATGGGTAAAACTTGGATAATTGTGAATCTTTCCTCTCTCATCAACGATAAACTCTAAGTCCATCATAACATTTACATAGATGGCCAACTCGCATCCTCACTCACTAGCATGACATATTTTACCTATCCCTTCTTCAAGTAAATGAAGCATGAAGAACTCATACATACCTCAAAGATTAATTTCCCGGGATTCCCCAACCGATAACACCTAAGCATGAAATTTTATAACAACATTGAACTCCCATATCTAGTCAAGAAGAGGAGATTCGCAGTTCTGTAGAAGTGATCTTGCTGCACCGTGATGAACTCCCATATCTTGCCGCACCGTGATCATAAAAAGCTATTCTTGCTGCACCGTGATCATATATACTGTTTGTACACACCTTTGTCATAATCTGATGAAGCATCGAAGGAGGGAGGGAAGGCAAGTTGAAGTTTTCCATGTCTTCTCCAAAACAGTACTGAAGAGTTAAAAAAATTAGGGCTTAGAAGGAGAGAAGAAACGAAGGGTAATGTCATTTATATTGAAGTTAATACAAGCTTTAATTTAATTAATCTCTTATCCATGCAAACGAATGCCTTGAAGAGACGCACCCTTTCGTATCCGACGGTTTCACTAGTCATCATTACACCTTATCTCTCTTATCGTTGTAATGTAAAGTATTGTCAGTAATAAGTATAAAATAATCCGAATTTGAACTGAAAGTAATTAAATGCAGGATTTACGTATCTGCACCAACGAAAATACATGTTAAAGAAGTCTTCTTGTGAAGTCTACCATAGAAGTCTACGATATAAGTATACTATATAAGTGTACTATAGAAGTCTACAACCTAAGTCTAACCATGATGCATAAAAAAATAAAATTAGAAATTTTAAAATAGGGTTTTTACACTTTGTGGCGGCAGGGAATCCAATTTACCCACGAAAATCAAGAGAGGCGGAGAGTCAAGAAATCGAGCCACATTTGTAATACCCAGTATCCAAAAATATGGTCAACGGGCAGCAGAAAAGTCAACAGGGGTCAAATTGTAAATTTGCCAAAGTAAGAGGCAAAATGGTAATTTTGCCAAAGTTCGAGACGGAAGCTACAACGGGCCAAATGTTCATGTTTGACAACATAAAAATATTTACAAGACCAGAAGTGGAAGAAACGGGGCTTAAACTAGTTTTTTCGGGATATCGGGAAGGGAAGCCGATAAAACCGAAGAAACTTTAAAATTCATAACCGGAGCTACGTAAGTCCAAATGAAGTAATTCAACTTGCTAAATTCATATAATATCATGTAGAATCTGATTTTGGGAATTTGAATATTTATGGGAACATCTAGAAGGTTTTTAAACTATTAAACGCGAAAACGAGGAAACCGAAGCAACGGAACAAGACGGATTTAATGTTGGTTAAGGCCGGTTTAGGGATGATTTTTGGGCAAAAAAACTTCACCAAGGACAGGTGTAATTACCCCAGGGGCGCAACATCTCTCTTGGTTGGTGCATTGCATGAAGAAAGTTCATTGGATCTTCCTTTGCATGCAAAAACCTATCAAATCAATTCATTGTATTGAACCAACACTCTCCCTAGCCTCTCTAGCTCTCTCCCACGGTTCCCTCTCTCTCTATCTCTCTATACACATGCAAAGCCTAAACCCAGAAACACACTCAAATTCATGAATCTTCAAAAGAAACCTTAAGAACCCTAGTATGTTCTTCATTACTTGGTGAGCAAGAAAGCCTTTATCTTTCAAACCACAAACTCAAATCCACTTCTGAAAAGTTTGGTAGATTCCTCTTGAGCTCCTCTATAACCTCCAACCACCACCTCCTCTCGCCGTCGCCGGACCACCGAAAAACTCGCCGGAGAAAGTCACCACCGGCGAGTCTTCATCACTTCTCCCCTTTCTTCTTGGTGTTAAAGCTTCCTCTCCTCTCTCAGGAGCTTCCTGGTGTCCCTAGGAGTGTTTTCAACCGCCGAAACTCGCTAACCACCGCCGGAGAAGTCTAGAACCGGCCGGTCAACGCCTCCACTGCCGGGGTCAACGCCGGAACCGGCCACCAGAATCCTCTCCTCCGCCTCCAAACTTCAACCGGTCCTTCATCAATGGGTCAAGAATGGTTTGGGCTTGGTTTAACCTTGGTTCAGACCCAGTATAACCGGTCAATGGTTTGACATTGGACCGGTTTAGCTAAACCGGTTAATTGGGGATTGGTTCAACTTTTTCAGCCGGTTTAGTTGGTTTGGTCATCGGTCAAAGTCAACATCAACGGTCAATGCTAGGTCAACGCCGGTCAACACCTGAGACCGAGCCGGTCAACGCTTGATCAACGGTTGATCAGTGGTTCGGAGTATTCGGGGATTCGTGTTCGTGTGCACGGGGAAATTCGGGGTTCAATTCGGGATCTCAGAGTTCATATCCGCATTTGTGACGTCATTCTACCTATTTCACTGTGAGTCGGCTCAGAACTCTTAGTTAGATAAATGCATATAGACTGGAAACCGAGAAACCGTATACTTAGGAATTGCATACCTTGTCTGAATGGTTTGATTTAAGATTAACCGGATAGGATCTAAAAATGCATGTTAGCACTTTAGGAATTAAAAGGTTAATCTATTGTGTGCCGTTAGGTTGTTAGTATTATTTGAGTGTTGCATTCATATAGACGTTTGCATGGCTAGGACCGTATATGCATATATATGTAATAAGAACGAGAGTGAATGAATCTATATACGAGAATTAATACGGAAATAAAATACGAATTAAACCTAACGAACATATAGAATATGTAACATGTTGGGTTTAGGTTAAATAGCGGGGTAAGGGTAATGAATCAAGTTAATTTAATTATGAGACGTCGGGAGTTTAGTAAGCTACTAACTCTAAACCGACAGACTGAGGAGTATTAAAAGATACTTAGGAAAGGTTAAGTAAATGATGGGCGTGTGGTGGGTAAGCCGTCTACAGGTTAGCAGTCCGCTAATCCAAGGTAGCGGATAAGAATGGATTAAAAGACTTAGAAACCCTAATAGGCCTGCTTGTGTGGTGATTGTTGTGATTGTATTATTGTGTGGTTGTTGTTGTGTGTTTTGTGTGCATGCTTGTTAGACTGCTTCGGTGTTGGGCCGAACAGTTCTTGTGGACACTTACTCCGGTCATGGGACCGGGTAAGTTTGTTAGTACTAACTAGGTGCCTTATCTAGTCAGGATGGTGGCGTGATAGTGGTATTTTGTTTTATTGATGAGTGTGTGATATATGTTAGAGTCCCATCGAGTCTGCGTGTTTACATTCCTGCCCTAGGACTCTAGGGTGCGTTAGATTCCGCAAGTCTAGGTTTTGAATACGTTCCGGTACTTCCGACCCGAATGGATCCTCGGGTAGTTTCCTAATCGGATCGTGTGCCTTCGGGTGGTGATTCCGATTATGGTGTTAACCTACTGAGTGACGCTGGTAGGTGTGTGATTCGGAGAACACAAGGTCATGTCCTAGGGCCGAATCGCATGGAAACTCAGATTACCGGGGGTAACTTGAGTCACTGCATATCGATGGACTGAGAACAGTGTCCTAGGTCGTGAGACTTCGTGTTTACGTCTAGGAGTCGTGGGTTAGTTACCATGTCGGTGACAATGCAAACCCGTAGACGATACCGAGATCGTAGGGCCCAGTGTTGTGTTTGGTATTGTTGCGCGTTAGATAGATCGAGTCTAATCGAGGACATGTGCCGCAGTGCCTTCGATTTTCCTTAATTCTCTTTATCTTTGGCAAGTGCTTGTGTGTTGTGGGTTTATCACGACGTGGTAGTGCGTGATCGACTATTTGTTTGTGTTGTTTGTTATTTTGGGGTTTTGGGGCGGAAAACTATAGACGCTAGACAGAGTAGAAGCCGTTAGTGGGGAGCCAATTCACTGGGTGATCTTAGATCGCTCATTAGACTCTTTTTTGTGTTTTTTCCAGGTTTAGCAGCGACGGACGCGGGAGGTCCTTGGTGTAGTTTCGGGATTGCTTGTGGCGAGATTTTGATTCGGTGTTTTGATTGTTTTTCTCGGTTCGGCATTGGCGCCATTTTGTGTATGGTTTAATTGTGTGTTTGGAATGGCAAATGTTTGTAAAAATGATAAACGTTTTGTAAACGTTTAATTACTCAAAAATGGACATGCTTCCCTGGTATATTGGTTTAGTCAGAACCGACACAACTCATGGTAGCAGTACAAGTTGCAAAGCTTTGTACTGTGGAAATGAGGATAGCGGAGTCAAGGATGGGTCAGTTTGAGCCTTTGTCTCAAACCGATCTATATCCGGCTTCGTCCCGTGGCAAACTTTTCCTATTCGACTTGCTCGGGTTCATCTTGGTCATGTTCTTGTTTGATAGTTGACCGGTCAGTTCGACGGTCAGCGGAGAATGGGAAAGGGGTGTTACAACATTGTTGATTGATTCAGCCTCAATCCGAGTTTGAGATGCATGATAATCATTATCTTCAAGAGCATGGTTGCAATCTCCCTGGTTTTGTCAGGCAAATCGAAGCTCTTGCAATTCCTCTATAATAGCTTCATCCCAAATAAATGATAGTACCATCTTATACGTAGATATTAAACAATTTATTATATTCAAAAGAAACAAACCACAATAATAAAAAACAACACCACAAGAATCTTATTACCTTATAGTTCTTGCGTTCAAAAAATAACCGACCATAATTATCATTGGTAGTGGAAACTTTCATTACAGTCTACAACCCGCAAAAATATTTGTCATGAATACCGAATTTATTTCGAGTAGCAAAGTTCACTTCGGGAAACTCTGAACTCCACAAACTCCTCATAGGTACTTGACGGTTAATTGTAGGAGTATCTCACCATACCTATGTATTATCACACAATATTCATTAAAAGTCAAAAAGAAGAATAATGAATTCACTACAAAGAAATTGTGATATAGCCACGAACTAGCCAATAAATTTTCATGGCTATCCGTGGAAAAATAACCACGAAATACACTTCGTTTTCCACGGATAGCCACAAAAATTTTCGTGGAAAATTAGCCACAAAAAATCGTTGCTATTTGTGGCTATGATAATACCCTAAACCATAAATAAACCCTAAAACCTTAAAGTATAAACAAAAATCAAATAATTAAAACTTCAACACTTATAAAAAAAAAAAGAATTTATATTATTCAAATATATTATTTTCAAACATTAAATTGAAACTTTTAATATATAACCCTTTAAACCCTAAATAAACTCTAAAACCCAAAATATAAGCAAAAATCTAATAACTAAACTTCAAAACTTATAAAAAAGAATTTATATTTTCCAATTATACTAGTTTTTAAAATTAAAATCAATTTAACATTAAAACTAAACTCCAAACATATACCCCAAACAACAAACCCTATAGTTTAAACTTAAAACCTAAATATAATATATATAAAATATTATATATTATAAACAAAATATAATAATTAGAAAATATTTCAATAAAATTCAAATCAAATCATTCTTTAAATCTTAAGTCTCCACTCCTAAATCAAAAACTTAATTATCATACCTTAAATTATGAACCCTAACCCTTAATTGTTATTCTCTAACATAAAAATTAAACATAAACTAAAAAACTATAATATAATCATACAAATAATTTTACTTAATATATAATCAAACAAATTTTTTACTAAATTAAAATCAAACTTAAAACTTTAACTTACTCATAAACAGTAATCTCAAACTCCAAACCCGAAATTATAATTTCTAAATCTTTAACTATTAAACATAAACTAGAAAATCAATATATAACCACTAATATATTTGGGGAAATTGCTTAAAATGCCCTCGAATTTGATTTTAAATAAAAGTGTACCCCCAAACTTGAATCAAATATAAAACTGGTTTTGCGGCCTTATGAAATTACCGCGCTGTCCTTACGACCAATCAAAAAATGTCAAACGCAATTACCATTATAACCTTCGACTATTTCAGACTTCTATGGATGTCTGAGACGTCAGACTCCAATAGAAGTCTGACACAGAATTAATTACTAAATTTAAATTTTAAAATTATTAAAAAATATTTTGTCAAAACTTTTATATACATAAATTATATATAAACAATTTAGTAGTATATAAATTAAAATTTGATAAAATTGAGTCATATTAAACTATGTTAGTTAAGTATGCCTTAGAACATACTTTGTAATGGAACATAATGGAACATTTACATATAACTTACATATAACCTTAGGGTTAGTTAGATTCATGGTTTAGGAAATGGTCACATTTGAAAAAATTACATTTGCACATGTATGTTATAATGGTGATATAATTAACAAATTTGATGTGTCCTAGGTGTTTTGTTTAAATATTTTCCAATGTTAAGTGATAAATATTAGATTTAGGGTTTATCAGACTTCTATAGAAGTCTGAATTTCGGGGTTTCGTAAATACTTGGGATTGAACCAAATATACCTTAAATGGTTAAAATTAACTAAAGTTTATGTAATTTTAATTTACATATGTCCAAAAGTTCAATGTTTAATTTATGTCCAAAAGTCCCCACTAGATTTAGGGTTTATCAGACTTCTATAGAAGTCTGAATTTTGGAGTTTCGTAAATACTTTGAACCAAATATACCTTAAATGGTTAAAATTGACTAAATTTTATGTAATTTTAATTTACATATGTCCAAAAGTCTCATATTTAATTTATGTATCCGAAATTTTCCTCAAAATATTTTTTAATAATTTAATTTTTCAACTTATGTGTACGAGAAGTCTGAGAGATAATTAAGTTGAAAATTTAAATTATAAAATTATTAAAAAAATATTTTGAGGAAAATTTTGGATACATAAATTAAATATGGGACTTTTGGACATATGTAAATTAAAATTACATAAAATTTAGTCAATTTTAACCATTTAAAGTATATTTGGTTAAAAACACCATGTAGCTTGATCTATGCTTGACATATGGAGTTGAATATCATATTTTCATCTGTAGGGTTAGACTGAGGGTTTGTGAAATTTCATCCATATTGTTACATTTGCATATACTGGTTAGGCTGTGACTATATTAAACGAGTTTGATATTTTTTATAAGTTTTCTATATAATATGATGGTATTTAAGTAGTAATTAATAGATTTAGGGTATATCAGACTTCCATGTTAATCTGATTAACGTACATGATTTCTCAGACTACCGAAGAAGTCTGACTAAACTCGACCAAAAACTAAACCCTACTTGGGAATTTACCCCATATATAAACGGAAGTTACCGACATTAGATCGTAAAAGTCATTATCAAACTTCTCTCTCTAAAACGGAAACACACTCCCTATCTAGATACTCTCTAAATACCCTCTAATAACTCTCCGAGAACCCTCAGCCGCCACCGCCACCGCCACCGTCGTCGTCATCTTCTTCATTCTTGTAATTATCTTTTTTTTTTCGTCTCTCCTGACCAGTCCATACACCGCCGCCATCGTATTCTAAGCTCTTTGTTCTGCAAATGTTTGAGATTTATACGAAAGAAGTCATTTTTTTCTTTGATCTTTGTCTAGATCTAAACAAAAAATTGGTTTTTATATATTTCTCGTATTAGATCCGTACGGTTTTGACTTCGAGTCATCCCATTTTTCTTCTCTACTTTGTACTTCGTCTAGATCTGAATAAAACTAAAAATAGATAGATTTTTATATATTTCTCGTTTTAGATCCATGGGATCCATACGGTTTTGAGACCGAATCATCCCCGATTTCACATGTCTTTTGTCTAGATCTGAACAAAAAATTGTTTTTAATATATTTCTCGTTTTAGATCCATACGGTTTTGAGTCCCAATCATCCTCTTTTTCACATATCTTTTGTCTAGATCTGAACAAAAAATAGATAGGTTCTAGGGCCCCTAGGTTCTATGCTTGAGTTAGACTCTATTAGAAGTCTGAAATTGGAATGGTTTTTGTTCAGACTATTTTAGAAGTCTGACTTACAATCGTTTTATTGTACACAGGATGGGGCGATTCAGTCAGGTTCCAACCTCGAGTAGTAGTAGTTCATTCTCAACTTCCACATTTCGACAAAGATCCGGTTCATGCAATGGATTCCCCAAAAAATATTTCTGCGGTCTGGACCCTGTTATGCGAACATCCACTACTGCCGATAATCCGGGAAGAAGATTCTTTGGATGTCGTAACTGGGATGTAATTGCCTTTCTCTTCTGTTTTGTAGCCAGTTTTATTTCGTTTTGACTTATTCGAGCTTATTTTCGGAATTTAAAGATGATTGCATATTTAAAATGTGGCTGTATAGGATGGTGGCTACTATATAATGAAGTGGTGGGATGAGGCTATGATGGAGGAGTTTCACGAGTTAAAGCTGAATGTGGACCAACATGGCAAACAAGTTGATTACATCTTCCTTTGTTATGCTGAAATTGACTGTGTTACCAACTTGCACGATGAGATCAAGAAAGCGCAGGCAGAGATAGCTCAACTAAAGGAGCTCTTGACTGAGAAACCATCTAGCCAGACAGTGCGTGGCGCCAAGTATGAGTATCTGATGGTTGTTGGTGCTGTTATCATCGTCCCGATTATCTTGAGGGCATTTGGTTTCTTGTAATATAAGTCATATGTATCCAAGTACAATTTTATGTATTATAAGACGAATTTTATCCAATTTCATTCATCATCGTCCTATTTCATTCATCATCCAAATATGCGAATTGTCAGACTTCAAAAGAAGTCTGACTAATAAATTATTTTCCTCAGACTTCGTATGGAGTCTGAATCTACAATAATTAGTTTTAAGACTTAAATGATTTTCCTCAGACTTCGTATGGAGTATGAATCTACAATAATTAATTTTCACCAGACTTCGCGTGTACATAACGACATGTGGCCTCTTGCATGCCCGGGAAATTAAATATTTTGTAAATTAAACGGGCGGGAGTTATGTAAAAAGGAGACGAAAAAGCGCGGCAGTTACGTCTGCAGTAAAACCGTCCGATAGTGGTAAAACCGTCTCGTTTTAACTGCCCCTTATGAGACATATATAAATATGATTTTTTAACCTTTTTTACAGTTTCGCAGGAAAGATAAAAAAAAAAAACCTATTCTCTCTCAAATCCACTCAATCGACATCGTGCACTTTTTCTGGGTATCGTTTCCAGATCTGGTTTCTCTCTGCTCCGCCGCTTACATTCGACGGTAAGATTAATCTAAAACTTCTTCGGGGAATTCCAAGTTAAACTATTAGTAATCAGACGGCTATTGGTGTCTGATTGTAGATATCAGACCACATATGGAGTCTGATTACATGCTCAGACTCCAGGTGGAGTCTGAATATCTCTCATACTTGCGCTGAGCTTTTTTGTCTTTTTTTCTAAATTCCAGATCTTGTTGGGCCCCGATCTTGTTTTACTGTAGCTCCTCCGCCGTCTTCCTTCGACAGTAAGATTCCTCGACTCTTCTCCTCTTCTATATATTTACATAACTATAGTTGGCAGACGGCATAAGATGTCTGACTGTGTAAGGCCCTCGTTGTTTCAGGTTTCCGTTATGGAAGAGGTTGAATTCCCACAAAGGATGTTCACTGCCGGTTATGAACCGGTTCCAGATAAAAGCATGCACTACTTTAGTGGAAGGAGAGATCTGATAACTGATGTTAAACTAGCGCTGTCACCGGCTGAATGGCAGGAACTCCTCGATTCAGAACTTGGGTTTTTTTTGAAATTCCATGAACTGAATTTCAAATGGTGTTCAAGGATGGTGCACTATATGCTCTGTCTGCAGTTAGACTGCAAGAAGAAGTATGAGTTATGGTCTCTTCTCGGCGCTAATCCAGTTAGGTTTTCCCTGAATGAGTTTCATGCCATAACCGGACTCAAATGCGACTATATTGAGAACCTCGAGTACCCTGAAATTCAGTATACCGATGAGATGAGAGAAATGTGGAAGCTTCTTAGGGTGGATTTCGATTTAGGCCCAAGTTATACGCATCTAATGGATGCTTGTACAAGATGTTATGAATGGGAACAACAACAAAGGATATGGCTGGGCTATCTAGCGATCTATGCAACCTTCATTGAGGCTCAACACTGGACAACCTCCACAAGGGGTGACATGTCCAAGCTTCTGCTGTTTCCAGGATCGATACAACCCTATCCATGGGGACGATTCGCCTTCAAGGTTCTGATAGATTCTGTTAAAGAGGCAAATAGAAAACTCGTGGATGGAAAACATTATCAGATCGGAGGTTTTGCTGAGGTCCTGAACATCTGGATATACTGGGCATGTCCCGCTATGGCGACAACTTATGGAGAGCCCTTTCCGGATGCCCCAGACCTACCATTGCTGGCGTACCAGGGATCACAGAGTCGAAAGAAAGTCGACGAAACCTTACGCAAACAGGTATTTCTTATACTTATGAACTCTGACTTTTATGTCAGACTTCTTATGAAGTCTGAAACATAGTGTCAGACTTCATAAGAAGTCTGACACACATAATGTCAGACTGCTTATGAAGTCTGACACACATAATGTCAGACTTCTTATGACCCAGTCTCGTATGATGTCTGACATTTTGATATTACAAATGCTTATATTTGTTTTTCTATGTGACTTGTAATTTGCAGACCCGCGTCAACAGCTTTGTTGTCAAGGAATACGATGGCATGTTTTTCGTGTGGGACAACCCTGATGAGAAGGACGAAAAAGTTGAGAACATTGTGAAGGCAATGTTCGGACAGCTAGGGACTGTGCATTGGAGGTGGGGTTCAAAACACTGGAAGAGCGAAGGTGTGTTCAAGACCAATGCTGGAGGTCCTGTTAAGCTTGAGATTAAGTATGAGAAAGATGCTGATGAGACTGGTGAGAAAAAGCGTAAGGTTGTGGGAGTCAAGAGGAAGTTGTTGCAGGTTGTTTCTGATGATGAAGATGAGGAAGAAGAGGCTGAGGTAGTTAGCAAGAAACCTAGAGTAGGGAAGGCTGGTCCTACGAATGGGGATGTTGTTCAAATGATTGAGGGTTTGCAAAAATCACTTGAAACTCGGATTGATGTATTGGTAGGTGTTTTCAACGAGGGTTTGCGTCTAATGGGTATCAGAATTGATGATCTTGCCAAGAATGTCCAGAGTTTGAAGAAAGAGAGTGTTGGAGTTGAGCAGAAGGAGAAAGACCAGAAGAAAGATTCTTCTGAAGTGAAGGAAAATGAGAAGAAGAAAGCTGCTACTGGAGGGAAAGGAAGAGAGAAGAAGGCAGAAGCAAAAACTGCTGCTGCTGCTGCCGATGAGATGAAGAAGGCTGGAGTTGGTGAGGATGAAGAAGATCCAGCTGAAGATCTTCAGGTTCAAGAAGGGGTAAAAGCTGCTGCGGTTGATGAAGAGGGAGGAAGAAAGAAAAATGAAAGGCCTAAGAGGAACCTGAGGAAAGTTGTACTGAAGGTATCCGAACCTGAACATGCAGGGAAAGCGAAGTCTAAAGTAGCAGCAGACAAATCCGCCAATCTCTCTAAGGCCATCATACCGATTGCGACTTATGATGGGGTTAGTCTCCAAAACCCTCAATCTCTGGATACAAATAAGGAAAAGAACGTTGGGCCTAAGAGAAGTAGCAGGCTTATGAAGAAATCACTTGAGGGGATGTAGCCTTCTCTTGCTTTATGAACATTATAAACACATAAGCATAATAGTATTTGTTTTTTTTTTCCCATTGGTTCTTGTATTTGTTTTGAACATGGATTCCTGGCATTAGACTTATATAGCATTGGCTTGCTATGATTTTTCGATGGCATTTAGCACATGTCAGACGTCTATGGATGTCTGACATATTATGTATTCTAGTTACCAGACGTCTAGTGAAGTCTGGTTCTTGTGTGAATTTTAGATCGAACATTATGTTTAACATGGGTTGTCAAATTGTCTATGCAAAATATACCCGATAGCACAGATCCGAGTGTCATGATCGTTGCACGGTCGACTACGGGCATAGACTTCGATTCTACGCGGCAGTTTAAACAGGACACTAAGCAGGCGGCAGATGAAGTTTACATGCAAGCAAAGGTAACCCAGGTTAAACAAAAGGAGAAGGTGAAGACTCCAGTTAAACCTGTTGTCCAAGCACAGGTTACACCGAGATATGACCCTTGTGCTGCTATCACCAGGATGCAAGTGAAGGCACTTAATGATTACAAAAAAAGACAGTCGTATGTGTTGATACTCTGCATAGATTGTAAGTATGTACACCTAACTCGATGTCTAACAAGTGTATTGTTCTTTGTAGGGGTTATCCGACTAGGCAAGTGAACACATCACTACATTGGTATTACGATCTTCGCACTCCAAAGGAATGGCTGCATGACACGGTCAGTATTACTCCAATGGTTATGAATTAATAACTCCATTCCAATCTGGATGTATATTCAGACTTCCAAAGAATTCTTGATTTATACTCAGACTTCCAAAGAAGTCTGGTTGTATTTTCAGACTTCCATAGAAGTCATGTGTATATCCAGACTTCCATAGCTGTCTGGTTGTGTTTTTTTTTTTTTATATTAACACATGCTTGGCTTAATGCAGCAAATTGATGCGGGTATTGATCTGTTGAGGCTTCGCCAACACAGCCATCCAGAATGGTTCAGGAGCGAGAGGCTGTGTTTCATTGACACACTCCTTCAAGCCTTGTGGCGTCAACACTATCCAACTTTTATTAGTAGTGGTGCTGGAGGGAATGAACCAGCCGCAACTAGAATGCTTCCTGCTGGTTGTTTTGATTACTTCACTGGTGACCTACCCTATTCTGCAAATCACCGAAGGCCTGGGGGGTGGAAATTGATTACATTTACACCGCACTATACATTGGCGGAAATCATTGGGTAGCAATTATGATTTCTATCCCGGATAGGCACGTAACAGTATGGGACAACATCATTAGTTCGAGGACTGATGAGTTGGTCGGAGCGGAAGTGGCACCAATCTGTGAGATGTTTCCTTATGCGATGCACATCTTGAAAATACCTGATGCTGATTGATGGCCTTACCCAGTCGATCGTTACACCCACTCGATTGTTAGGAGCGACGATCTTTCTCAAAACAAACAAACATGTGACTGTGGAGTGTTCTGCTTGAAGTTCATCGAGTTCCATTCACTTGGAATGGAGTTTCCAAAGTATCTTTGTGATAAGAACATCAAGTCAATCAGGGACAGGCTAGCTTTTGACATATTGTTTGAACTCAAGCGAACAGGTGAAGAGCAACGTCCCGAGTATGGTTTGCTTGACACCTACGGTGATAAATAGACCACCTCTATCTTTTGCATTCCTAAACAATACATATCTATTGTGGTTGTAAAAAACACATCCATCTTTTGGCCTACTTTTGTGCTTGTTTTTAGTTATGTAACAAACTTAAGCACTAATCCTAGTTATGTTTATTACTACGCTTGTTGAAACAGAACCCAAACAATTGAGACAAGTTTAAATATTAGAGTTCTGGAATACATCACTACGTCAGACTTCAGTGAACCCTAAAAAAATATCAGACTTCTGTAAACCCTAAAACTTATCAAACTTCACTGAACACGAACACATATCAGACTTCAGAAATCCCTAAAACATATCAGATTTCAACCATTTCTAATCAGCCTGAGGTTGTGGACAATTAGGTTGTTTGTGGCCTGGTTGTTTGCAGTTCGAACAACAATATTGCTTGTGTAGTTTCCGCGGTTTACTGCTCTTCTTCTTGGCGATTTCTAGCATAGATTGCCACCTCGACTTCTTTTGTCTTCCAGGCTTCCGCCTCTCTTCCGGCGGAAAGACACGCACGGTGTCATGCCTTTCCGGTAACATTCTTTGGTAAGATGTTGCGCGAGTATGCAGCGTACAAGTAGTCCGTTCTGTAAGATGGACATACAAGGGTAGAAATGTGTAGCTCAAGTTCTGGTGCAGCACATATGGCATGTGAGCAAGGTATCATTTCGTAATCCCAAACACCACATTCACACTTCTGATGTTCCAAATCGACAACACAATCCCTATGTCCTCCCTTAACAACGAACTTATACGTATCTACGCGTTTTGCCGTCATCATATCTGCATAATATTTACGAATAGCCAGCAAATATTCAACTCCTCAGCTAAATGTTGTTGAGAGACTCATTGCATCTAGCCGCCTTTTACAAAACCACGTCCCTAGTTTCTCTTGTATAAACTCTAAAAGGAAAGATATGGGATATCCTTTTTCCTTCTTAACTGCGGAGTTTATAGACTCAGCAATGTTGCTCGTCTTTATCTTGTACATGTATCCACCAATTTGAAAGAGGTTAACCCAAGTAAGAATTAGAAAGTATCATAAAAACATTATGCTTTCAGACTTCTCCAGTCGTCTGGAAAAATAATCAGACATCAAGAGAGGTCTCATAATTGTATCAGACATCACTAGAAGTCTGATAACTATTGTCAGACCGATAAGTACCTGTCTCCGTTGAAATGCACGCGTGACCATAGACTCACATCCGCCTCCTCCAAGTAATCAGCAAGTTCAGGATTTACCGCTCGTAAGGAAGCCATGTTTCGGTCAAAATCGTAAATCATATAAGCGTAAGCCGCGTTTTTCACCAAGTACAGAAGATGTTTTCCCCTGAACTTGGTAACTATGTTATTTTGTAGATGGTAATAGCATATCCCTCGCTGTGCCCAAGGAAAAACTGCTTCACACGCATTCTTGATCGACTCACATCTATCCAAGACTATGACCAAAGGATATTGGTCTGAAATGCATTCTTTCAGTTTGGTGAAAAACCATTTCCACGAGTCATCGTTCTCAGAGTCTACAATTCCAAAAGCCAACGAAAATATTTGAAAATTTTCGTCTTGTGCGGCCGCCACTAGCATAACACCGCCATACTTTCCATTAAGATGAGTACCATCCACCACAATGACTCTTCTAAGATACGTAAACCCATGTGTGGAAGCTCCAAATGATATAAATAGATACTTAAATATATTCTTCTCATCTAGCTCAAGAGCAGTTACTGTTCCCGGGTTGGTTTGCCTGATTCCATGCAAAAAAGAAGGCAATCTCTCGTACCCATCTTCCGCTGTTCCGCTCACAATCCTTTGAGCATGTAACAATGCTCTGTATGCGGTTGTGTAGCTCATCTCCCAAACTGCTTCTTCATTGATACTTTGATATGCTTTGGTGTTATCCCCTCAATCATACCAAAAGTTTCAGTAAACAACCAACCAATATAAACTGGAGTAAAACGTTTGCGCGTAGACATCCGGTCCGCCATCGAACATGAATGTGTTTTTGAATAGATCATCACCCAGTACTTGTTTGGTTCGCTCTTCACACATGCTCGAAGCATCCACTTGCATCCTTCCACACGACATTTAGCCACAAAACGTGTCTTGTCAGACTTCTCTGTCCTAAATGCGAATTTCTTCATTATCGCCGTCAAACGTAGCTCGGATATTAGGTCTTTCTTGCTATCAAAACACTTATTGAGAATGATACCCTCAGATAAGTCCTTTTTGCGAACACTCTGATTATTCATACCCTCCAACTCATATTTCTTATAATCTTCATCTTCTTCCACATCTACATCTTCATGTTTCACTTTCCCATATAGGGTATAATCAGCATCGTCATGGTAAGCCTCAGCGTGTTTCATGAAAACATTCTCAGGCACATCCAAGTTACCAACACCATCATTACCACCACCACCACAAACAGAATCCTCCGAGACTGAGTCCACATATTCCTCATTCCAGTCTTCTTCTTTGTCATCTTCGTCTACATCTTCAGCTTCATATTTGTCATCATGATTCACAGCATCTTCATCATCCATACCGGATCGGCTCGAGACACATAGACGGATTAAATGCGTATTAGATAACTCAACCATGCTCCTTAGTTGCCTATCATTTGTGACATAAACCGGAGGGCTGTCCGGATCCATTTGTTTCAAGAGTGCTTCTGGCAATGGATATGATAACTCCACCAGGTCGGTTTTCTTGTCCAGCATATAATCATCTTGTACCATCTCAACTAGTTCTTGATGTGTAGAACCATCACGCAGAGTGATAAACCGCCCTCCTTTGAGCTTATCAACCACAAAATGCCAAATCTGGTCTCTCACAACCCATTCACCAAAATTAACAGGTAACTGAACCGTTATCTGTATAAACAAACACGTATAAACAACATTAGAGATCTTTTGGGAAAAGCCAAACTTCTTTGTGAAGTCTAATGCTATTAGCTACATTGCCAATATTATTCAAAAATTTATTTAAAAATATTTACCATATATAAGAATGTAAAACTCACGCAGAAGGAACATATAACACTAACACACATTTAAAAAAACTAATGTCAACGAAATTAATCTAAATTATACAATAAAAATGCATTTTAAAAGTTTGACATATTTCAGACGTCTATAGAAGTCTGCTTTCTATGAAACCAGACGTCTATGGTAGTCTGAAAAGAGGGTATTTTTGCAATTGATTTTGAAATGCCAGACATCGGATGCAGTCTGAAACAATTCAGACAACGCATGCTGTCTGCTTTGGAATTTTTTAAATTTTTTGTCAGACAGCTCAAGAAGTCTGAAAAAGGGTAGTTTTGCAATTGATTTCGAAATGTCAGACTTCTCGCAGAAGTCTGAAAGTAATCAGACTTCTGCCGAAGTCTGAAGAAAAAGTAGAGGGTAGTTTTGCAATTGATTTTGAAATGTCAGACATCTTCGAAAGTCTGATATCTAATCAAACTTCTTATGCTGTCTGACAATTGTTTCAGACAGCGAAGGAAGTCTGATGAAAAACATCGCATTTTCGAGCGTTGACCAAAATTCAATTGTTCAGATGTCTATAGCCGTCTGGCAAAGTTTTGGAAATTCAGATGTCTATAGCCGTCTGAGATTATTTTTCTTATTTTCAGACAGATTTACATGTCTGACAATTTTTTTGCTTATTCTGGTCAACATCTGAAAATTTGGGTCAATTGCAGTTTCTACCCCCCCCCCCCCATTATTTTCAGACAACGGATTCCGTCTAACAAAAAGTCAAGAATCGGTCAATTTCTTGCCAGACTACATCAGAAGTCTGACAAAGAAAACAAATTTGAATCAATTGCAAAACTACCATCTTCTTATTTGGACTTCTTAACGATGTATTTTTTTTTTCAAAGGAATTTAACAGACTTCTATGGAGGTCTGGCAATTGAAAGTCAATTGCAAAACTACCCTCTCGTTGACCATATTGAAGCTTACGAAAAGATGCATACTACAAAATCGGATCTGAAAATCGACGATATGAAAATGTTCTTACCAATCTCCGATTTCCATTTGTTTTTAGCCGCGTCGATTTCCCAGAACGTCTAAAATCACCGAAAGCCCCAAATCCGAGACGTGTTTTGCTGTATTTATAAGAGGATAAACTATTTCGCTACTTTTGAATCGAAAAATATCGAAAAATCCAGGAAAATCAAAGGGGAAAAGAGAAATCGGTGAGGAGAACGCCCGAGCTCAGATTCTTGAGCTTTAATTGAGCTTTAATGGTGAAAAAACGAGCTGGATTACACATTAACTCGTCGGCGATGGTGGGTGTCGTGGTTGTTGAGCATTCATGGCGATGGCATTTTCGTGAATATCCAAAACAAATTTGGGTCCTTTTATCTTTTGATTAAAATATCAGACTTCATATGAAGTCTGACGATGGCATTCCTGTGAATATCCAGATTAATAAGTGGATATATTAGCGATGGAGAGGAAGGAGAAGGCCGAGGGTATAATCAGGATTGACTTCAATTTCGAGGGCATTTTTGCGAACAACCCAATATATTTTTACTTAAAACTAATATTTAAATCATTCACATTATTTGTAAACTAATTTTTACAACTAATACATAAATCCATAAACCCTAATCAAACCCTAAAACTCTAAGTTATAAACAAAACTCTAACTAATAAAATTCCAAATAATATAACATATCCAAAACTAGTATTCAACACTTATAAAATAAAAATGTTTTCAAAATCTATTGTTTTTATACATTAACTTATAACTAAACAATAATAAATTAAAAGTTGAATGTTTTTTTTTGAAATCTACAAATATTTTTTATACTAATAATAAACTAAAATGTTCTAAACAACACTTTAATTCTTATATATACTCAAAAATAAATTTAACACTTTTAACATCAATAAAAAATAATGTAAACAAAAAAATAATATCAAATTTAATCATTTTTAGTTATTATACATCCTCATTTTATTACTTTAAATCATTTATAAAATTTTACACTTTTAAAAAATTTATTGAATAAAGTTTTAAATTTAACATTTTAATTTTTTTTAAACCATTTGTATTATTGTAAATAATTTTTCTTTATTATTATATATTAATTATACTCAAAATATTCTTACTGGCTAAAACTCTTATCACACGGACCACTCTCTCGACAGTTAAATTTCCATCTAATTTTTAATCTCAACCATCCATTACTGAGAACAAAAACCCCATAAAAATCAAATCATCCTTCGTCTTCCCCTCCGTATTCTCAACTCAACCTTCCTCTTCATTCTTTTTATCAAATCAAGGAATTTAATCGTAGGGGATGAGAGCTTTACGAATTTTATGAACACGAATCGAACGAAGACGAATTGTCACGGCTCTTGGCGCTGTCTCCCGCTTCTCTCGTCGATCTTCATCTTCTCTATCACTGTCCCGCTTCTCATCCTCCACCAATGGCGCCGTTTTCGTAAATCTCCCTCACACTTTGCTAACAACCGGTTCTTCGCATCGACCTGAGGGCTCCACGACGCGGCATACTTGATTTATCTCTCTATGCATTTGATTTCTGGCCATCCGTCACATGTTCCATTTATCTGCAAACTCCTTCGCCGTCCATCAATCCTCCGCCATCTGTCACAACTGCACCGTTCATCACTTCCACGACAGCTTCTCTTCTGGTTGGTTTGCGGCTTTGTTTTTTTTGAATATGCAGTGGTGGAACCGTAGATGAAGATGTGTATTAGGCGATGAAGATTCTTTTTTTCTTCTTTTGTTTAATTACTTAATTCTTTTTTGTCAAATTTAATAAATTAGATCATATGTATAAATAAATATTTCTATAAACAACACATTTTGTAATTTTTATTAAATTCATTTATATTAAAATTTAGAAATAAATAAACATTATTTTATAATTTTATTAATTGTATAACAAAATAATTTTATACAAATAAATTTTTTGACAAAAATAATAATGTTTAAAAAAAAGTACAATAGCCACAAATAAGTTTGTGGCTTTTCGTGGAAATATAGCTACGAAATATCTACGTTACATGGAATCAGAAGCGGGTACGGGGAAGCGGAATCGTATGGAAGCGCTGAAGCAACTTTTTAGAAATATATAGGAAGCGGGTATGTGTTGGAAGCGTATATACATATATGTGTATATATGTATTAAAAATATGATATAACCTAAAATTAAAACTTTTATGATTCAAAACTAAATACCAAAAAATTGTATTAATTCTTAATTAATTATATCAAATAAGACAAAATCAAGTGTATTGTGAAAATAACAAAAAAAAATTCAAGTTTTCAAAGATATATTATCTAATTAATTAAATTAATCATTTCTAGTAATTCATAAATGATTAATATGCTATATTTAAACAAAATTTTTTTAAGTAAAAATTAATTTTATCACGCACAAATATCAAATTTTACTATTAGTTTTAACGTTTTATATATGATTTTATTCCTTCTATCTCTAAATTTTTTTATAATAATAAAAACATATAAAATATAACTTTACATTTCTTCTTTGTTTATGACATCATGATTTTAAAATGGAATCGCAAGCTTCCAAAACGGAAGCGTAAGCTTCCAATGCATTTTTAAGAGATTTTTTGGAAGCGTCTTGGAAGCAAGATTCCGAAAGCTTCCACAAGCTTCCGATTCCGACTCCGATTCCAAAGCGGGAAGCGGTCATGCGACAAAGCTTCCGTGCTACCTAGCGAAATATGTCCGTGGCTATTCATGGCAAATAGCCACGAATATTTGCCATGATTTTGCGATACCCATAAGTTCATAGCCACGAAAATAGTGATTATTAGACAAACAAATTGAAGAATAAATAATACCACAAAACAGAGATGACGTCGAAAAACGAGGTTCAAGGCGAGGAGAGAGGATTTTACAGAGAGAAAGTAGATATATTTTCCTTTTTTACCAGAACAAAAGTAACATTTACCCTTGATGCTTTATATATGAAGTAAATTTCAATGTTAAAAAACGTTTATAGTAGACTTCATGAGAAGATTTCTCATGTAAACTTCAATGGTAGACTCTTTTTCAAATAAAAATTACCGCAAAAACATTTTAAGTTCCCGCTAATTTTTATTTTAGTTCTGACTTGAGAAGGTAGACTTCTACCGAAGACTTATTCAAAAGTCTTGCACCGTATAATTCTTCTTCGACACCTAGAATTTGCTATTTAGACATATTGTTAAATATAACTAATTTGTATTAAATTTTCATAGGTGACATTTCACAGTGTTTTGATTATTCAAGAAGTGGTTTGATAAAAATCTTTTTTTATATTTTAAATTTAAGATGTATGGAAAATTGGGTATTCAATGAAATCACCTACCCCAAAAGTCTTCTTTTGCATTTCTTTTCAAAAAAATATATCATTGAACTTCTGTTATATTGAGGCAGGATTTCAAGGTTTCAAGAACTCTATCTATTGCAAGAGTAGGTAAATCAGTTGCATACTCGATATGGATTAAAAATGATATGAAAATTCCGTGACGCATTTTGGTCATATGCTTAAACTATTCTTTATTTTGGAAAATTTCTAGATTCTTTGTTGTAAAAAAAACGTGGTGACCCGGCCTGGAGATTAATTAAGAAGTCAGATACTCAGATTCAACAATGTTAGCTGCTACAGAAGTAATTAACTTAAACTCTCAGTCTCAATTGAGATTCTCTGAGACAGAAGGATCAGATGCCAACACAAAGAAGTCTCCTTTCCAGGTCAAATTTGATGTAGACCTGTGTGTAAGTTCGAGAATCTCATGTCTAATCGAATTTCCTTGGGTTCTGACACACAAATGAAGCCAACATGAGTTATGTTTTTGCAGAGAGATCCTACATTCTTGGCTGGTGCAGGAGCTAAGAACTCAGAGAGCATTATGTTCTTGCCTCCACAATCCAAATATGAAAGGTATAAGATACTCTAATTAAGCTAATGTGAAACTGCCCCATCCAAATACAGTAAGCAACGTAATGTAGAATATTAAGAATCACAAAAATATTGAAGCTCTCTCTTATTCATATCATATATGTAAAGTGAAGCGTGAGATATACACACTCCATAAGGCTAGCTTTTAATTTCAGGATAATACAATTGCTAAATTTTACATTTTTTTCAGTAGTATTTCGCTGCTATTTCCTGTAACAGCTTAGAAAGCTGTTGAGGCTTAGTGATCATAGCCATGTGACCTGCTTCTTGAATCACCTTCACTTCTTTAGGCTCGTAATTACTAATCATCCATTTCTGAATCTCCTCTGGAACCACATTGTCACCTTCACAGACGATAAACACTCTTTTCCCTGATCCATACCTCTCCTTGGTCAGCAAATCTTTACCTTCCATTTCCTTTGGGTATAACCAGCTCGGTTTCACCAACGCCAAAGCCAATTCTAGATCCTGCATTCACACAATTAGTATATTTCAAACAATGGTCACCTGATCTCGGAGAGAGGGATGTAACACTCACCTCTAACTGGCAATTACTATATGCCTTCTCCTTCAAGAAACTATTACCGAACATAACTGAACTTGGCGGCTGTTCTGGTCCTTCCTCGAATGTAAACTCACTATCCATGGCGAATCCCTCAGGGAGTCTCTTGAAATACTACAGTTAGACATGCAATTATCAGATAAGATTTAATGGTCCAAATCAAGATCATAAGAACTTTATTTTCTTTTGTTTTCTGGCGATCGACCTCTTGAATGAGAACGGACGGAGGAGACTCATGGTGTGGCATGTATGCAGAGAGGAAGATTCCGACAGATATTTTGGTCGGAAATCTTTCCATAGCGAGAGAGGTTCCAATGCCACCATAGCTATGACCAACAAGAACCACTTTCTCTTCCTCAGGAAGAGACTCCATGAAACTCATCAAAGGCTCTAGATACTCCGAGACAGAACGAACCTCCTCGAGCCGCCTCGTGTCGATCCCGGACCCACCAAGTTCAACAGCTGTCACTCTTTGACCATCGGACTTGAGCTTGGCCGCTAGTTTAAACCAGCACCATGCTCCATGACAAGATCCATGGACAAGCACCAAGTGATGGTGGTGGTGTGCTTGCATGTGCTGTGTTTGCATTTGGTATTGTTTAGTAAGTCGTGTTATCTTTGCCTATACGTGCGTGTATATATAGCCCATTCATTCAGACATACAGTTTCAATTCTGGCGATACGGTTTAATTGTTGGTTTACCGGTTGGAACCGAATGTCGGGACATGTGTTTAAATGGTTTGTGATTTCCAACAAGGTAAGTGTACTAAACGGAAACTAAAACCTAGTTTAGATTGGTCACTTGTTCGACATCAAGCTACCTATATGAGTTTTATTAATGCTTATGGTTGAGATGGTATTGATCTTCAATAGGTTAAACAATGAGTTGGCCGGAGAAAAATGTGATATCCCTAAATGGTAAATACTCCCATTTAATAAGATATTTTTTTTTTTTGGAAAAAAGGTGTGACATATACTATTTGAAATGTAATTATTATCTAGCCCTTATTTTATCACGTCTCTCTCCACCTCAAATGTGAAATGTCATGTTAAGTAAAAATTATACATGCAGAATATTAATAATTATAACATATTAAATAAATAAAAATTGTATAGAAACTTGGAAAATTTTAAACAAAATCTAGAAATTTTAAACAAAATGTGAATGTTTTTAGTTGTTAATTAATTGAAAGGAAACAAATCTTGTGCGGTTAAAGGTAAACACGTGGAAATACATGCATTCTGGAATGATAATGTCAAAATTGAAACTGTTCAACCGTTTCTTGTATCCCTCTCTTTAAATCTTGTCAGAGTGTCAGATCTGGTTTGTTAATAATGACACTAGTTAGGTCATTGCAACTTCTTAAGTCAACTGTCTTAACTAAATTATCTGATGACAAACAAAACTAAATTATCTGAGAAAATTAGAAAAAATAAGGTGAGATCCATGATTCTGTAGTTGCATTGTATTTGTTATGTCTAGACTAATTACAATATATGCCGAAGTTATGTATGTAACCGACAATACAAGTGAGTATTTCTTGATGTTTTAGGAGGAAAGCAATATAATGAGTTTGGCTGATGTTTGACCGATTTGTTAAAAAGGCTGATTTGAGGTTGTTAGGTTGCTCGGCTATATTTTGGATCATCTCGGGTCTGCTTTGTGGTTGTGGTCTTTCTCTGTGTTTCTTAGATGCATTCCTTTTTTGGATTCAAGTATAAGTTTAGTTTTTGGTCCCTTTTGCTAGAGCTTATGGCTCCCTTATGCGGGTTTGTGTTTCTGGGAAATTATTTGTTTCCGCTTATGTTGAACTTCATGAATTTTTCTTTGTATCTTTGTTGATGTATCTTAATATTACCAGTGAAAAAGAAGTATTTGAAAAGGGAAGTATTCAAGCAGACATATTAGAGACATAAGAAGATGATTAAACACATCTTAGATAAGGTCTATAGGTTGATATCCTAACATAATATCTGGATCTTCGTTTCTAGAGAAGAAAAAAACACTGGAAAAGCAAACTGTCATTTCAATCGTCACTATTTCTCTCCACCAAAAACCAAAACCTTATCAAATTATGTGGTCTATATTGTAACTCAATTTTCCATTCTCATCCAAAAACAATGAACCATTGTATTTATTTTAGCATCCAAAGTATCTTTGTTATTGTCTTGTGAATTGTCTAGATCATATACAGCAACCAATATATAATATACAGCTAACCAGTAAAAAAATAAAAATAAAAATAATTAATATAAAAGAATGGAGAAAGAATTAGTGAGCATAGAGAAATAAAGTTATTGGAAAAGAGAGAAGAAAGTGTTAAAAAGAAGAAAGTGAGAAAAATGAGAATTGACAGAAACAAATTACAAAATAAGAATAAATGTGTTATTCTATTTTTTGGCATCTAAATTATTGTGTTAATCCAATTATTATATCATAAGAATATTTGTGATAACATATTTATTCTTATTTTGTAATTTGTTTATGTTAATTCTTATTTTTCCTCTTATTTTTTTCTCACTTTTTCCAATAATTTTATTTCTCTATGTTCACTAATTTGGTTATCACAATTATTCTGATATAATAACTTGATTAACACGATAATTTATAGATTCATATTTTACATGATAAATAGATAATGATATAATAATTAATTTAAAACGATAATTTCATATTTTTATGACATATAACTTGTTTAACACAATATTCTTTATAATATGCTAACTTGTTTAACATATTAATTGCATGATAACTTCAGATGTACAATTCTCACTATCAATATTACAAATTACATAACAAGTGATTTAATATGATATTTTCTATGATATCCTAACATGTTTAGCACGTAATTGCAAGATAACAATATCAGCGCAGTTTAATATCATATGAACAACGCTCATTAGACAATTGTTAGCACATTGCATGTCATATATTATTATTAGCATTGTTACAAAGTTAGATTTATTATCGCGTTAAAAATATTTGATATTCTTGTTAGTATGTTATAAATAGTATATATTGTTGTTAGGACGGTATCATTCAATATAAAATTATGAATAATGAATACTATTTGAAAATTTGGATGAATAATATGGACAAAGGATGATGAACATTATTGGTGGTGGTTGAAGAACATTGTCAATGACACGTAATGTAATTAAACTAAAAGAAAATAATAAATATGACATATAGTTATTTTTTTCTCTTTTAATATTTCAATTTTTAAATTAACAACGTTAGAAACTATATTATTAAATATTTGGTCAAAATGTATATTCACCATAATCACCCATGTATAGATTTAGTATTTTGTTGGAATTTTGATTTTTATTTATTTATGATTTAAATATGAAGAAAATCTTTGATTGAATATACTCTTACATGTTTTCCTTTTAAAAATAGGTATGGCTTGAGAGTTTTCATACACATTTTTTTTTAAAAAAAATTTAGCAATGTACATGGATAAGTATGTTTCTGAATTTTGGTATATATACTTATAGTTATTAATCTACTATATTGTATAGAAAAATTACAGAGATGTATCTATTAATGTCATGGTACTCTTCATTTTTTGCAAAATCCTAAAAGTATTTTTACAATTTTAGTTAACATCAAATTGTTTTTAGTAATTTTATAATTTAGGATAAGTACACTAAATTTCCATGATTTTTTTTTTCAAGTTAGGTAGACTGTAGAACTTTTCCATGGGCAAATGAAAAATATACAAAACATTTTATAAAATAGTAAATAACATGTGTTCCTTTAATAAAATAACACCATGTTATACTTTAAATATGTAGCAGGAAATATTATAAAAATAACAAGTTATTTAGAGAAGTAAGGCCATACACCACTAGGGGTTTCATAAATTTTTTTTAATATATATATATATATTATATATATATTTTTACAGACGAAAAAAAAAAATTGGCCAATCCTGTAGCGCCACATAAAGAAACGGTATCTTAGCTAAAGATTCATGCGCTCGATTTGTTAACTATTTATGTGGGTCCCACATGAAACCCATAATTTTTTAATATATTTTTTCCTAAGAAACCTCACCGAAAAAGAGGTTGTACATGCTCTAACACCTCAATTAAGTCATTTTTTTTGGCAGATAACTATTTTTAATGGTTATCTTCTTAATCAAGTAACTCATATTGATCATTTACCTGAATGACTTTATTTTGTATATCATTTTATAACAATATCCAACGTCAGTCCAAGTACAAGTTCTTGCCAAATCACTCTCAAAAGATAATTACCACAAAGAGAAAAAAGAAGAAAGAAAGGCAATCATTCTTTGGGAAAAAATGCATAATGACAACACAATTTTGGAAATTGTCTAAGAGCTTGAAAGCACTAACAAGTAAAGAGAGGGAAAAACAAAGAATCGAAAGAGATAACACACACACACAAATATCTACTAACAGTAACATGCCCTACATATAGAAAGACTCTATATATCTATCAATGGCCACACAATCTAATCTATTAAAACAGGAAGGTTTGCCATGATACATAAATGTTGTTTCCGGAATTTACCCTTGATATTATTAGGATTTGTAACCTTCATTAAGGGTAAAACTGTAAAACAATTTATATTTGATTTATTCATAATATCTTATAATATCTTTTATTTTCTTTTTTCTATCATAATCATATCTAACGAATTTTTTTTTCAAAAATTTAATAAAAATAATAATTAATTTCGAAATTAATATTAAAATAAATATTATAAATTATTCTTAACTAAAATTTAACTTAAAGAAATAAAATCAAGCATAATTAAGTTACTAAATCAATTGGTACATATAATTATATAATTTAATACATAATTATTTTATAAATTATATAATCATTAAAATTAATAAATTATTATTAAAATAAGAAAGTAGTATATAATATTGTACTAGCGTGCGGGTATAAATTATTTATTTTGTAAGAAACGTTTTTTACGATTGTACTTCTTAACGGGTTGTTTCATCAAATTTTAAATTATTTAAATTATAATAAAATGGGCTAAAAATAAATTAACCAATTCGATTTCTAAAAATAAAATTTGCACGAGTAACTAATTCTAATTGATATATTTTAAATTTAATATAAATATTTAAATTATTTAATATTTATATTATTCAAATATATGATGCGTCAAATTATAGTTCATGTTTGAATGCAATTTTTAACGGGTTGTTCCATCAAATTTTCAAATTATATATCATTACAACACGTGTTGAAAAATAGATTAACCAAGTTCAAGCATGGTTAATCATATACTAAAAATAACAATAAAATACAACTACTAATATATAATATACAAGTTAATAATATCAAAACAAAAACAAAATTTATTAAATTCCGGCTCACATTTAGCACTATATCATCTTATTTTCATTTGATATAGATTAGACGGAATAGGTAACGAAATTAATTTATAAAAATATAAATTTAAGATAAAAGTATATATTCTAAGAATGAAAACATAAACCCGCGCTTCTTTAGCGCGGGTCAAAATCTAGTAAGACTTTTAAAAAGGAAAGTAAATACCCAAATTAAAAAAAAATGTTCTTGGTAATATTAGTAAATCTAAAATTGGGAAAGATCATATATATGATATGGACTATTTTGCTGGTTGAAAGACTATATAACTTAATATGATATCACAATCCGAACTATGATGTCCAATCCGATCTATAATTGACCCGACCCAGAATTGATTCTAAAAAAAAAAAGAAAAAAGAATTGATTTAATGTAATTCTTTTTTTCTGTCAAAGAGAAAATGTAATTAAAAGTCATTTGTCAAACACACAATGTCGGTGCAAGTTACAGAAAAAAAAGAAAAAGAAAAAGCTAAGTAGTTACTTTCCTCAATGAGTATCACATGTTTACCTCAAGGGTCTTACCTACTTTAGAAAAGGGACTCATGTAGACTGTTGTGGTAAATAAGATTTGATGAACCGTTATTCCCATTAAGACCGTTCTATTTTTTCTTACCGAACCAACTTCAGTTTCAAACCTCTGATCGCAGAGAGCTCCAAATCGAATTACCTTTGACTTTGAGCTTTAAGGAAGTTTCAATTTTCAACATTTTTTAAGTCAATTTGTAAAGTCAAAACAGTTTCCGTTATACAAATCAAACATAGAAATTGGGACCATAAGTGTTAAAACTGACAGAAGCTTTGTACGCACTTAACTCTAATATTGAAACACATTAACATTTAGGATCAAGAACCTCAACACGGCACACACGACCTTAAATCAGTCAAACAACAGAAAATATCCTCATGAAAAATGTGACTCGACGAACTTCACAATTCAGTGGCCGGATTAAAAGAAATTCAGTGATCTTCCGACCGTTGAAGCTTGAAGACATTGCCACACTTCAAACTTGAGATTTATTGCTTTCCAAGTATTTTCCCTCTTATTGGGCTGGAAGGCTCATATAATAACTTAAGCCCATATAATAACTTTAAAGCCCAACAAGAATGTTCTTACTATTTGTTTCTCAAACGATATAAGAGCAACCACATTGGTGTTACCCAACATGGGTTTCTTATCAATACTTTATTAATATTTTTGTTAGTTAGGAATAGTTAAGAACCTTTGTTTATTTGACTCTTTCATTGGTGAATCCCAATTTGAGGTTTTAAAAATTCAACTTTTGACAAACAAAAAAACTCATCTGTTTTGTCCTTGTTACTCTTGCCTTTCATGTCACAAAATAGCTCTTCCCCGCTGATGCACCTTGCTCAAACACTGCATACTCCGCTCAAACATTTCCTGTTGAATATTTCAATCTAATAAGCAAGAGGATCCATTTCTCTCTATGGTGCATTAGATCTCAAGGAGACTTTTACCTCCAGGAATAACTCCAGTGCCACCATCAATACCAACAGAAGTGTTTGCAACTAGATTACCATAGAGATTGGGCGTCAGCTGCAAAGTGAAAGTCATGTAAAATAAGCCAATCAGATCAACAAGTGCTAAAACACTTACCATGACATCGAATTGCTCTGGTCTTGTTACAAGTTGCATACAGCAGTTATCAACAATGATCTCGTTGTAGGCGATGCTTGGATACTTCTTAGCAACCTCTTGACAAGATTCCAAGAACAAACCATCTGCGAGTTTCATGATGTTGGCCTTGTGCACTGCTGTAACTTTCTTCCTGTTGTTCAAGTATGCATACTCGAAAGCATACTTTGCAATACGCTCCGAACAGAACTTTGTAATCACCTAACATAACAGTAAGTATCAGAGACATCTAAAAGAAGACACAAGATACAAGTTCCTAGCATTTTGCAACTCAGTTCACACTAACATGATCATGTGGTTGTGCAGTTCATCCAAGAAATGTATCTAAAATCAATTCTAAACGCCCAGATAACTCAAGCTCTCCTAAGAAAACTAAGGTAAACGAAGAAAATTTCAAGAGGAAATTCACCTTAAGGCTTTCAACAACACCATGAACAACTTCATGCTCAAACCAGGAAAATTGAAACAGTTGACCAAAGACGCAAAGAGATCAAGCTCTTTCCTCAAATTAACATTGAGAGAGCTCACACCACCACCTACGGGAGTCTTGAGTCCACCTTTCAAACAAACTTTGTTCTTCTTTATTGATTCCAACAATCCCTCTGGCAACCTCTTCATGTCTCCGTGAACATCGAATGGCTCGAAGTAAATTGGGGCGTGCATCGCCTCCATCACTTGTTCCACCGCGTTCGTCACTAGAGGACCGACTCCATCTCCGGGAATCAATGTCACCGGTCGTGGTTACCCGTCACCAGGTCTAGGCATGTAAGTCACAGATCGGGTCTGAATTTTGGACCCGGTAGTGAATCTACCGAGATTCTTCAGTAATGAAAGCGATTGGCGGCGAGACATCTTCTTCTGCAACTTTGATCGGAACCAGAGGCTTTCAACAGAAAAAGACCAATAGGACGCTGACATGTGGCTAAGAAACGGGCTCTTAAAATCCTTAGCTAAGGATCAATCCTAAACAATTAAACACTTATTCATTTTTTTTAAATCCATTTTCCTTAAGATACTGGGCCCAAAAACCCTTAAGAAACACCAATGGACTTGGTCTAATACGTTTCGTGACAAAAAAAAGACGATATAATACGTCCGATCTCCAAAAAAGTTTTGCTCACTCAAATTTTTTTTTTAAATCTCAAATTTAAAGTTTTGAATATAATCTTTCTTTTACATTCTAATTCCTAAAAATATAAATATTTCAATAGTTTTAACTCTTAATTAAACAATTTATATCTTATAAAAATATAATTTCAATAATTTTAATCATAATCTTGAGATAGAAAATAAAGTGATTCATTTTTTTGTAGCCAAAAACTTTTATTAACTAATATTATTTATTACAAATTGTTGCAAAAATTAAGGATATGTATGATATAATGAAGGAATGAAAAAGTCACCGCCTTCTTTGCGAGACAATCCGCAACTGTGTTGCCTCCCTATTACGGTATATAAACCGTGTTTCATGAAACATAAGTTTCCAGCGTCTAATTATCTCCAAATAGTGTTGAAGCTTGAGATCAGTGGCGAAGCCACTTTGTAGTGAGGGGAGTCAATTGACCCATATGGCTTTTGAATAATGTTGTTTATATGTTAAAATAATTTGCATTTGATAGATAAATTAGTAGTATGTAAGTAGAATTGACCCTATGATTTACGTACAAGCCTTCTCTTTGCACCTGTGTGATCAACTTTTTCATTTGGGTCAACTGATATGTTGATGATTTTTAAGGCTTAAATTTTATTCACTTTCTTGTATATTAATTTATATTTATATTTTCCTTTTAATTAATTATTTGATATATCTTTCACTTAAAAATAATTTACACCTATACCTTTTAATCATTTAAAAAATATTATTACAAATATAATTATAATCTACGTAATTTGTAAGAAAATATATTATATTACATTATATTTATTTATTAAATATATCTAATAGAAATACCTAAAGTGTATTTTAAATAAAACTTTATTTTAAACAAATCATATAATATTTGTTATAAAATTTATTAAAATTAAATTATTAATATATATTATAGAATTATATTAAAATTGATCTTTATGAAAACTATTTCTGGCTCCGCCACTATTTGAGATTGGGCTGACAACTATTGAGGAGGCGCATTAATGTCAAACAATCACCTTTAAATTTAATATGATCATACCCCATCAACCAACATAACTGTATCGCCCAAATCAGTGTCGAACATTCCGCTATTGAAGAGATTTATTTATCACTTCGACATGTATTAGCTAATCATATTTAAGAGCATTATGAAATTAGTTTATTGAGTTATTTATAATTTTAGTTATAAATTAAATTATAATTTGTATATTTTATTATAATTTTATATTTTAAAGTAACATTTTGTGAATTATTATTGTTTGTAATATTTTAATGTATGTTTTATATTTGTTTAAAAGTTTCATGATATAATCTAATGATTATTAATAATAAGGATTTTAATGCAAAAAAAAAAATTGAATATCAAATTTAAGACCTTTTTTCGAGACAGATATTTTGAAATCTTAAATTTGAAGATTTGGAAATAAAGTCTACTCTTAGAAACGATATAAACAAATCCATTTCCTGGGGAGGTAGAGTTCACGCGAAAAGAAATGTGTATAGGAAATGGGTATAGATCAGAATGTTTTTTCAACGCTACTACAAACCATAAACATAAAGATGGCGACAATGCATGAGGAAGTCATCTTCTACAGGAAGGATCCGCGTTCGTTCGTAGATAGCCATAGTTGTAGGCAGTACCAGTCTGTCTTGTTACAGAAATCCGACCTAGTCAATATTACGGGCTGCGATCTGGAATGTCTGAACTACGGGGTGAAATGTAAATACAAAATGAGGACGAAATGATTCTTTATTGATCTTAAGGCCGGAGCCGAGCAATGAACATGATACGAGGTGTGAGTCCGTCGAATGACGTGCTCACTAAACAATACTTGAGGTCGGAGCTTTATAGATGCTGACTCTTTCTTGGACTGTTGACTCCTTAGCGGGCCTGTCTTCTTAGACCGAGATAACATAGTTGATTTAATTAGATTTCCAATGGGCTTATGAATGGGTGCTAAACCCATATCCAACAATTAGTCCCCCCCCCCCTAGTTCGTCGAATCATGGTGCTGAGCTCGAAGAATTACCTTGAGCATTTAAGTCAAGAGGAAATTTAATTAAACCAACCGGTCTTGATTAGCAAGTGTTCTTCTTCTGGCTTTATTCACGATTCCTTTGGAAAAGATGCGAACCGTTGGCGTTTCGGCTTCTTATATTTCGCGAAGAATTGCTTTAAATTGATTTTGCTTTGGGCCCTGTCTTTGTAGGGGCATTATATCTTCGGGGTTGCACTATTTCTAAATCACCATAAGATCTGTTCGTTATTCTTGGGTCTCTTCGACTTCCGTAGCCTTTCTTCTTCGATCTTATACCTTTATTTTTCGATCGTTGGTGTTCTGTTTTTCATCAGACTCCCTAAATTAGCATGCGAGCATGGGCGACCTTTTATTTGTCTTCTAGCAGTAGTGATTCGGATTCCTTTAGTTCACCGGGTGTGAGTTCTGTGCGATTCAGGCTTTCTCGTGACGACGAGAAGTTATTTATTTTTCGTGGTGGTTGGACTCTTCGTCCGTTTTGGGACAGTCCGGTGATGAAGAAACCTATTGCTTGTCAGCCGTTCTATGATTTTTCGCTTCCTCCGCTTTCGGAAGAGGAGGAATTAGGTTTTCCCCCTGATGTTGAGCGAGGCGGGGTTCCGGTATGGACGAGGATTCGTCGGAGCTAGAGCGCGATATTGATGATCTGGCTGAACCGGGAGATAATCTGGGGCTAGTACTTCTGCCTTTGTCGGTCGTTCCCAATCGGCGGCCCCGGACGCCAAGAAGAAAAGGAGAACGAAGAAAGAAACAGTTGCCGTTGCTGAGGGAGATTCTCGAAAGACAGTAGTTGCTCGGCCAATTCCTTCATCCATATGCGAGCAGGACTCCCTGGATACTCTTTTGCGAGATCGTATTCGTGTTCCCGGTCTTGATTATCGATTTCCGTTCCCGTCATAGAAACCTTGGAACGCTCCTCCTGGATGGGTTTGTCTGAACGAGAGTATGTTCTCGGAGTGTCATTTGCTCTTCCCTCTTCCGAGACTCTTGGTTGAATACTGTGAAACAAGGAAGATAGCTATCTCTCAGCTTTGTCCCGGTGCCATCCGTAATATGGTGGGTGCTCTGATTATGGCGGATGACGAGGGTTTTGATATGTCTACTGACTTCTTCTGTAGACTGACGTCGATAGCGGTTAATCGAGGCACCGCTGGTACTTTTTACACAAAGGTTTTGCCCAGGCATCGTCTGAAGATTGTGTCTGATCCTCCAGATAAAACGGATCGTTGGCAGGACGGTTATTTCTTTGTACGAATTAACAATTCGTTAACGTTTGATGTGAATAAGGTCTTTTATTCAGCTTGGAACACTCATCCTGGTAGCTATTTTTCTTGCCTGTTTCTGTTTTGATTATTTCTGCTGCTGCTTCTGTGGCTTATCCGCTTACCTGTTTTGTAGAATGTTCTCCTTCTGGTTTCTGGACTGCGGAGTTTTCTGAGAATTTGGAGAAGATGAAGGCTCATCTTCCAGTACCTTGGCCTTCTAAAAAGAATGAGGGGGGGGGGGGGGGAGAAGGCTCGTTTTGATATGAAGGTCCGAGCTTGTTTTCAGAAAATCGATTCAGGTATGGATCCTTCTTCCCTTCCTTTAATTGATTAAGCTGGATTATGGGGCGATGTAGCATATGTCCCCTGGCCTTGTGATTATCTTGTCAGAGTTGCTGGGGCCGTTGTCTTCTAGTCATCCGACCAGTGTGTCGCTATCCTCCCATCGTTCTAGGAAACGCCGTAAGGTGTCGAGTAGGGACCGTGATTGCCCCGTCGCGAGTTGTTCCTCTGGGGAGCATGTTTCGCTTCCAGGTGGTCCGCCCGTCGTTGATCTGGAAACAAATTCCGGTGACGTTGGGCGAGTTGTCACGCAGCCTTTTGTAGACGCAGAGGACCAGAGCGAAGGGGTTGATCTTGGCCTCGGACGGGATCGAGAGGTTGATTCTGTCCACGTTACCATTCCTGATTTTGGTTCTCGTGGGACGGTGTCCTCGTGTCCCAAAGGAGGACGTGTTAGTCCTGGGACTTCCGATGTTTTGCGCCCTGAGGTGACGGAGGTCGGTCTTGCGAGGAGAGGATTTGATGGTCGGGAGCCTGACCTGATGGATTTTTCTTGGTCATATTGTCATACGGGGGTGAGTCCTTTGTTAGAGGACAAACGGTCCTGTGCCAAACTCCTTCAACTTATCTCAGTGAAGCCTCCGCATAAACTAATTCCTGTTGATGAGATGCTCAGGCCTGATCTTCAGGACAACTTTAGTCATCGTGTTATGAACGTGAGTTCACTGATTCTTGTCGATATCCTATTTGGCCGTGTCTTAGGCTGATCGTTCGTTGTGTTTCTTTGTTGCAGACGACTGATGTTTTTAATCGGCTCAGAGATTGCTACGAGCAGGATCTGGGAAACTCCGGGTTAACAGTCGGCGCTCTCAGAGAGAAAATTGACGAGGTGCGTGACGCGGCTCGTGATTTGGAAGCTGCTCGCGGATTGCTCAAGGAAACTGAGGCGTCTGTGACTGCTCTGGCGCTTGCGAAGCGGGGTGTAGTGGATCTTGAGAAGAGGATTGCAGATTCCGTAGCTGCGAATGACGACGAGCGTTGCGAGATCGACCGCTTGAGATCAGAATCTTATCGTCTGACTTCTCATTGTGACGAGCTGCGAACCTCATTTGACGAGCGTCGTATACTTGATCAGGAGATTTGTCATAAGGTGTTGGCCGATCATTTTGCGAAGTTGAGGTCAGAGAGGGAGCGAGAAGAGCTTTATGTTGAGAAGTTTCTTCTTCTTAATCAGGTGGTTTCTGTTCTCGGTGCATACCGACTGTTGGCTGAACAGGGGATCTCTATCCCTTCCGCGTTGACTGCTCAATTTGAGCTGGATGAGCCCTTGCTTCGTCAGCAGGTTGATGCGCTGAAGCCTATTGTACCTTGTTCATATGATTTGTTTGCCTTGCCATTTCCTGCTGATAATGCCATCGTTGATGGCGTGGAGGGCACTGATAGGGTTGGCACCTCGTCCGCTGGGGACGCGACCATTCCTGAGGAGGTGGGTTCTTTGGGCTGATTATGCGGTGCAGCTTAGCTCGTGGTCCTTGCGGCGAGTTCGTTTTGGCCGTATCTCGGTCGCTGCCTCCTGTTTTTCCCAGTGTTGATCAGGTCGCTCTGATTGCCCTTCCTTATATGCGGGTTGCTCCTTCATCTCTAGTCCCTCTGTTGGGAATGTCCTGAAATCTATTGTACTTACTCTAAGTGAGAGTTGTATTGTCGAGATGAGACAGTCATATAATACTGGGCATTCATAATGCTTTGCTAGAAGCCACTTATGATCAATGAGTTTAGAACTCATTTCTAGTGTTATATGATCCTACAGGGTCACACACCTAAGCAAACTAGACATAGTATATGAGGTTGATCATTAATGTAATGATCTGGTAAATGCATATTTGATATGCATTCAATATCGAGTTTCTGAGGCAGTGTCGATCGACACAGCAAGTGTATCGGCCGACACAGATCGCAGATGACTTAATTAACTTCGGTTTAATCCTTGGTTAATCGGGTCGTGGTACAAGTCAACATATATAAGATATATGGTCGACTTTTACAACAAAAAAACCTAATTCACAGCCACCAGAAAAGAAACTGAAACCTCTCGAGAGATCTGATCTCGAAAGGCACTAGCATCCCTCCTGTTCAGTTTGTGTGCGTGTGGATACCAGTAGAGGCACAACGTTTGAGGTGCTTTGAGATCTCGTTTACTTGCAAACCTTCCGCTGCTAATCACCAGGTAATCTCGAGATCCTAATGATTCAATCACATGAACCCTAGATCCTAGGCTTGGAATTCAGACCAGGGTTGCTAATCCTGATTAGAACTGCTAGAAATTCCTTCAGTGGCATCAGAGCCTTAGGGTTCTATTGAATCTGTAGCATGTTGATTAGATTAGTTGAATCTAGATCACTGTATATTTGATATGCATGCTAAAATTGGTTTTTGATCAAATAATCTCGGCTAGGGTTTTTTGTTCATAAACGAATCTGTGGTTTCGCATAGTGTCGATCGACACCAATCCGGCATCCATCGACACAACATGAAAACCCGAATAAAATTAAGGTTTAACCTAACTGTGACGATCGACACAAGAGTTGTGTCGGTTGACACAGACCTTACGGTCAGGTTAATCGGTTCAATTGGATTGGACCGGTTATCTAGCTTGGTTAAACCAATGAAACGGTTTATTGCGATTGTTTTGATAAGGTTGGTATCGACCGACACTAATGTAGTGTCGATCGACACTAATGTAGTGTCGATCGACACTGACCGGTTATCATAAAACCGGATCAATTGGATTGATCGGATATCGCATATTGGTTTTGGTTAATCTGCATCGATCGACACTAAAGTAGTGTCGATCGACACAAGATCCGCTGGTTTAGGTTATTGAACCTGAAATCACAGAACCAAACCAAGATGAACCACTTTAATTAGAAGAATTAAAACATAATAAAACTGAACGTTTTAAAGGTTCCGTTCCTCAACCAAATATCAAATGATCCTTGATGTCTTTCCAATCTTGTCAATTGTCAAGACTCATTTCATTGTGCGATAGACTTGCAGTGCGAGATGTCCACAATTACATGAGTAAGACAGGAAGTAACCGTGTTGATGGTTTTGCAGTGCAAGGCATCAACAATTACATGACTTAAGAGTTTGGTTTACTTGACTGGGCCATCAAAATCGTTTTGGGCTCAGAGACATCAGGTGGATTGGACATGAGATGTCAATCCGCAACCAAGAGTTATATTGGATATAACTAGCAAAGTTGTTGCTTACCTAGATAGCTAAAATTTTGGTGATAGCCAGTGGCTCACTCAAGTTTAGTGAAGTATGGGTCTTGGATCATTATATTCATTTGAGGAAACATTGTTTGAATATAATGGGAGTTTTCTTAATAGTTAAGACTTCTCATTTCTTGAACATCATAACTAAACCTTTTCCTTTCTTTGATCTCAGCTATGACTAACACTCATAATAACACTTTCTCCCTGCGATCCGTCCTTGAGAAGGACAAGTTAAATGGATCCAACTTTCTTGAATGGTATCGGAACTTGAGAATTGTTCTCAAACAGGAGAAAAAGGACTATGTCCTTGAAAGAGTTCTCCCTAAGAAGTACCGTGCCAATGCCTGGCAGTCAGAAAAGGATGCTTGGGATAAGCATTCTAATGATGTGGTCGATGTGTGTTGTCTCATGTTGGCTACCATGAACTCGGACTTGCAGAAGCAATATGAGTATGTGGAGTCGCCAATAGAGATGATCACTGGCCCGAAAAGCATGTTTCAGGAGCAGGCACGAACTCAGAGATACCAGACGGTTAAGTCTCTAATTGAGTGCAAGCTACAAAAGGACGGACCAGTAAGTCCTCATGTCATTAAGATGATTGGTTATATTGATAACCTGGGGAAACTGGATTGTCCCATTAGCCAAGAGTTGGCTACTGACATCATTCTGCAGTCACTTCCGTCAAGCTATGATCAATTTGTTATAAACTATAACATGAACAACTTGACGAAGACGTTGACTGAATTGCATGGGATGTTTAAGACTGCTGAACCTAACATCAAGAAGGACACCCCAAATGTCCTTATGGTACAAAAGGGTAAGAAGTTTAAGAAACTTGGTAAGAACAAAAGTGATGGCAAGACGAGTTCGATTGTGAATCCAAGCGAGTCTAACCATGCTCCTAAGGTTAAACATGGTCCTTCTAAAGATTATAAGTGCCTTTATTGTAAAGGTTATGGGCATTTGAAAAGAAACTGCAATAAATTCCTGGAAGATTATGAGAAGCTGAAGAAGACGTACGAGACTTCTTCTTCAGGTATTTATGTTATAGAAGTAAATGTTACTTCTTATGATTCTACTTATTGGGTATTAGATACCGGCTGTGGTACTCATATTTTGTATAAATATGCAGGACCTAAGCAATAGTAGGATTTTGGAGAAAGGACAAGTGGATCTACGCATGGGAAATGGAGCAAGAGTTGCTGCATTAGCCGAATGAGTATTTCATTTGTTTTCTCTTATGGCATGTTTTTGAACTTAAGAACTGCTACTATGTACCTGCTGTGAGCAGAAATATTATTTCTATTCCTTGTTTGGATATGGAAGGATATCAGTTTTTAAATTAAGAATAAGTGTTATTCATTTGATTACAATGATATATTTTATGGTAGCGGTCCATTAGAGAATGGACTTTATGTTCTAAAACAAAACGTGCCTATCTATAACATTAGTACCAAGAGATTCAAGTCAAATGATACGAATCAAACTTTTTTCTCTGGCATTGTCGTTTGGGCAACATAAATGAGAAACAGATTCAGAAGATCCATAGTGATGGGCTTTTGGGCTCATTTGATTATGAATCATATGAGAAATGCGAATCTTGTTTATTAAGCAAAATGACTGAGGCCCCTTTTCAACAAAAGGTAGTGTCGATCGACACAAAAGGTACGTCGGTCGACACAGGTCGCGAACGAACAAAATGAAATGGCCAGAGACTTATTGGGCTTTATACATACGGATGTGTATGGCCCAATGAGCAAAAGTGCTAGAGAAAACTTTCAGTGCTTCATTACCTTTACTGATATTTTCAGTAGGTATGGTTATGACTATTTAATGAGACATAAATCGGGATCTTTGAAAGGTTCAAAGAGTTCCAGATTGAAGTACAATATCAAGTTGGCAAAAGTATTAAAGCTCTACGATAATATCGTGGAAGTGGATATTTAAGCTAAGAATTCAGTGATCATCCGAGAGATTGTGAAATTGTTTCACAACTCACTCCTCGTGAATCGGACTTTATTAGATATAGTTCGATCAATGATGAGTCACTAAGATCTTCCAATATCCTTCTGGAAATACGCTCTAGAAACGTCTGCGTTTACACTAAATAGGGTTCCATCAAAATCAGTTACGGAGACACCACATGAGATGTGGACTGTAAATATTCCTGATTTGTATTTCGTGAAGATTTGGGGTTGTGAGGCTTATATAAAACGTTTAATCTCTGATAATCTCACACCCAAATCTGATAAGTGCTACTTCATTGGTTGTCCTAACGAAACCAAGGCAAGTTACTTTTACAACCGGTCCGAGAACAAATTGTTTGTTGCTCGGAACTATGTTTTCTTGAGAAGGATTTTCCTTCCAAGAAGAACAGTGGGAGTAAAAGTACAACTCGAAGAAATTCGAAAATCACAGGAGACTGCTCAACCTGATGAGGAAGAGCAGCAGTTGGATCTACAAAGAGTTGTAGAACCTGCACCTGTGGTGCCTTAAGTTTGCAAAGGATCTGGTGAATGTATATTCGATATACATTCAAATGGCGAGTTTCTGAGGAAGTGTCGATCGACACAAAGGTGTATCGATCGACACAGATCGCGGACCAAAATAGCGATTTTGGTTTATGACTTAATTAACTACGGTTTAAACCTTGGTTAATTAGGTCGTGGTAAAAGTCTATATATATATATGAGATATGTGCATGACTTTTACACAAACCATAAGCTCGCAGACCCGAAAGGATCCGTCACGAGAAATGTGGATTTCTCGTAACCAATTGTCATGATCTGTTGATCATTGAAAGTGACGGGCCTGCGAATTTTGAAGAAGCAATAATGGGCCCTGACTCCGAAAGTGGCTGAAAGCCGCTGAATCCGAAATGGGATCCATGTCACAGAACCAAGTATGACTTGGGTTGATTTACCCGATGGTGTAGAAGCCATTGTGAGTAAATGGATTTTCAAGAAGAAAAGTTGACATGGATGGTTATATTCAGATATACAAAGCTAGGTTGGTGGCAAAAGGTTTCAAGTAAATTCATGGTATTGACTATGAAGAAACCTATTCCCAGACACCATGCTTATATCCATTCGGATTCTCCTAGCAACCGCCGCTCATTATGATGACGGGCAGATGGATGTGAAACAGTTTTCCTTAATGGAATTCTGGGAAGGGATGTGTATGTGACACAACCTGAATGATTTCATTGATCCTAATACTGCTGGGAAGATATGCAAGCTTCATCGATCCATTTATGGATTGAAGCAAGCATCTCGGATTTGGAATTTTCGTTTTGATAAAGCGGTCAAAAGGTTTGACTTCGTCAGGAACGAAGAGGAACCGTGTGTTTACAAGAGGACTAGTGGGAGCGCAGTTGCATTTCTAGCATTGTATGTTGATAACATACTGCTTCTCGGAAATGAAGTTCCATTGTTTCAGTCTGTTAAGACTTGACTTGAAAGTGGTTTTTCGATGAAAAATATGGGAGAAACCGTATGTATTCTTGGAATAAGAATCTATAAAGATAGATTGGACAAGCTAATTGGATTGTGTCAAGATGTTTATATGGATAAGGTCTTACACAGGCCCAGTATGCATGATTTCAAGAAGGGCTTCATGCCAATTACTCTTAGCAAGATGCAGTGTCCTTCGACACATGCTGAGCGAGAGGGAATGAGGGTCAGACTACTACTAAAGGCATTGGATGTCTTAAGATGTGATCTTAATTTTAGTGGGAGTTGTTGTTGTTGATTTTAGTTATGATATGATGTTCATGTAAACATAATTTGATTATGTTAATGAATTCTGACATCAATATTATTTAATTATGTTATTAAATAATAGTCCCAAAGTAATTTATGACATTTTATAGGTCATCAAGTATGTGACTTGATCATGAAACCCTATAAGTAATAAATGACATAAATTATGTTGGTCCCTGGTCGAGGTTGTTAAAGTGGGACATTAACAGCCGCGTGAGACTAGTATGTGAGGTGACTGATGACTAAGTTTCATGGAGTCATTAATAAGAGTATTAAAGTCAATCACATAGATATGTGTTGGAGAACACAGGATCGGACATGACCCGCTAATCAAAACTCAACAGGATAGTTATATAAGTGTCATGAGAGTTTTCATTACGACTATAGAGTATAGTCATTAGACCTGAGTTCATCATGTTTTATTACATGTGAATTGGTCCGCTTTAACTTTGTCAAACGTCAGCCGTAACTGGTGATTATAAAGGCATTGATTGGGCGTATCATGAAGTGTGTGAAGAACAGGGATGGAACAAGATGGGATTTTTCCCTCCTATATAACAGGAGATAAATATCTCAGGGCCCATCGAAGATTTGATACTGAGAAATGTGTGGCCACACTCAAACGAGGTGATTGGTAGTCGTTTGTCTTGTCAGTATAAATCGGATTTCGATGAACATGATTTTGGCTTAATAAGGATGACACGGATCTTGCCTTATGTCAGATCGAGATATAGAGACGAAGGGAATATGGGAATAGATGATTCCAGTACAAGTGGGAGATTGTTGGGAATGTCCTGAAATCTACTCTAAGTGAGAGTTGTATTGTCGAGATGAGACAGTCATATAATACTGGGCATTCATAATGCTTTGCTAGAAGCCACTTATGATCAATGAGTTTAGAACTCATTGCTAGTGTTATATGATCCTACAGGGTCACACACCTAAGCAAACTGGACATAGTATATGAGGTTGATCATTAATGTAATGATTTGGTAAATGCATATTTGATATGCATTCAATATCGAGTTTCTGAGGCAGTGTCGATCGACACAGCAAGTGTATCGGTCGACACAGATCGCAGATGACTTAATTAACTTCGGTTTAATCCTTGGTTAATCGGGTCGTGGTACAAGTCAACATATATAAGATATATGGTCGACTTTTACAACAAAATAACCTAATTCACAGCCACCAGAAAAGAAACCGAAACCTCTCGAGAGATCTGATCTCCAAAGGCACTAGCATCCCTCCTGTTCAGTTTGTGTGCGTGTGGATACCAGTAGAGGAACAACGTTTGAGGTGCTTCGAGATCTCGTTTACTTGCAAACCTTCCGCTGCTAATCACCAGGTAATCTCGAGATCCTAATGATTCAATCACATGAACCCTAGATCCTAGGATTGGAATTCAGACTAGGGTTGCTAATCCTGATTAGAACTGCTAGAAATTCCTTTACCCTCATGGGCAGATGCTGGAGCGTTTTGGCTGGCTGGAGTTGCTGTTTCGTTCTGATACTTGCTGAGTAGGAGGCTTCGCAGGTGCCGACATTCAACGGTGTTATGTCCGGATCGCTGGTGGAAACTGCAGAAGAGCCTATCCTGATCGTCGGCCCGCGGGGGTTTGACCTGTGTTCGGTGCTGTAGAATGAGGCTGTGGTAGGTTCCCGACCTACTCCTTTTCTCGCCAAGAGAATTTTGTGTGTGCTCCTTTAGATTTCTGGTTAGGGGGAACTTTTTCATTAGCGAATCTCTTTTGTCTTCTAGTGCGATGAGGACTGATTCTCGGTGGAGGGCGTCTCCGAGGGTCCGTGCTTTATTCATTGTTAGCTCGCATCGGAGAGGCAATCCGTGTCAGAGCCCGTTTCGAAACGATGAGAGTCCTTCCTCGTCTGTCGCTTGGGCTTCGGGGATGACGGCTTCAAATCTGTTGATGTACGATCTGAGGGATTCCTTCGGGCTTTGTGTTATGGCCCATATATCGTTATCGGGAGTATCTTCTTGGTTGATCGCAGAGTGGTGCTCGAGAAAAGCGTTCGTTAGTTGCTGGTAACTATCGATGGAATGCACTTTCAGAGATAGGAACCAATCAAGCGCCACGCCCCCTAGCCTTTCTATGAAGAGTCGGCAGTAGCCGGCGTCGCGCTCCTCCGGGGGGAGTCGTGTCTGCATTAGCGCGGTGTTTAAGGTCGTCAGGTATTGGCGTGGATCCGAGGTTCCTTCGTAAATTGGCAGCTTGATTCCCTCGAGGGGTTCGACTGGCGTGTTGGTTATCCGTGTTGTGAATGGAGTACTTTGTCCTTCTTCGCGGGGTTGGTTGGTGTTGGTACTGGATTTCCCTCTATGAAATCCGGCCCATTAACAGATAAAACAAAGGCCCGTAATTACGAGCCCGTTCCAGAATCAGAGACGAAGAAAAATGCCGATGCCTTTGTCAGGCTTAAACGAGTGACGCCCCGACGAGGCCCGGACGATGCCGAAGCCGGAAACAATCGAGCTCGAGCTCGGCAGAAGATGACGTGGAGATAGAGCAACTCGGTCTTCGCCAGTTCAACTGATCCACACAAATCTTGGAGATCGTTACGACGGCGAGGCCGAAATATCGGAACAGGGAGATCAAATTTGAGACTATTTAAAGAAGAAGTGGCGACTCATTCAAGATATGCCAACCCTAGCGTAGAACACTTCGACTAGATAGCTCGATCATAATACTTTGTACTCTCTTTTCGATTGTGTTTGTTCTATCTCGATGATCAGTCTCAATAAAGTCTTTGATTCATAGGAAACTATACCATTTCTATACCTAAAAGTCCAGATCCACGATTACAAATTCTTGGTGTGAATCTCAGATCTCACATTTGGCGCCGACTGTGGGGACTATCTATAGTTTTTCCTATCTTAAGAATCAGATCCTAGATCTGATAGATCGAGATGAATCCCGACCAAACTGGCTCTCCCAGCGCCACACCACCAGTTGACCTCCCTCAAATGATCGACAACGTTCCTCAGAACACCACCGGGGTAAGAAACATGGGTCAAACCGACGGCGTGTTGACGAGCTCCACCTCAGTCTCCACGACCTCGGCACCAGCCGATTCTGTCGCTCAAACGATCGCGACGAGCCAGACTCCGACAAATGTTTTGTCAGGAACTAACGATCCGAGCAGAAACTGGGTGTGGATGAGAAACGATTCGATATCCACCCCAGGAGGTGGATCTGGAATGACCATACCTAATTCGCCATTACTTTCTGCTCCACAGAGACAAGGGCCAAGCGATCTTGCCGAGATCCGTTCGATGCTAAGCCTGTTGGTAGATCGAACGAGAAATAACGAGGCAAGCGCAAGGGCCCAAGAGATCGCAAACCGTTCTCTAGCCGCGCAGCTCGACGAACAAGAGCGGCGCCTTAACGCCCGTCTTGAAGAGCTCGCCAGCCAAAACCAAGGGGGTAGACCAACGCAAACTCCCATAAGTCCTCCACCGCGTACCCGCTTGGACTTCTCCCAGGTAATAACCCCTCCGGGAGCGCCGGGAAATCCCGATAATACGTCAAATAGCGGCTTCCGCCCTACAATGACCCCTATCGCGATACCGACCCCATTCAGTTCGAGCTCAATGGTCACATATCCAACCGGATCAAGAAACCGACCATTACCCGGGCCACCACCTTTCCCGAATAACTCTTATATCCGACCGAGGCAACTAGGAGGCTCGGCCTTCGCCTCGAGCTCGGGACTCCTTAACGGGTCAAATACGGTACAATTCCGGACGCCCCAGGTCGACCAGACGAGATCGATTCCGACGATCGATCTCCTCGACCCCATTTTCCCGGAACAAACGTCAAGTCAGGCTCAAGCCCAGTTCACTCCCGCGGCGGGCGATGAACACGATATGCTTAGACAATACATCGAGCAGGCTAAGGCCCAGTTCAACAGTCTGAGCTCGAAAGTTCACATGGCAACGAGTGCGGCTCCTGACATCGATTGAGTGATCGAAGAAACACAACAAACGCCGTTCACAGATCGGATCGCATTCGCAAGGATCCGAGAAATCAAGAAAACTAAGTTTCCCGAATTCTCCAGAAAATCGGACCCGAAAGCCCACATCAGGGCATTCCGACTAGCAATGGCAAGGGTATACCTTACCGATGAGGAGAGAGAGCCAGCCTTCTGCAGACTCTTCGCGGAAAACCTATCGGGCTCTGCCCTAGAATGGTTTGCCGGACTGGAGGAAAGGTCCATTGATAATTTCACTCAGTTCATGACGGCTTTCCTCAAACAATACTCCGTCTTTATCGAGGAGAAGACTACTGAGGCAGCCCTATTTGGCGTCTCTCAGAAACCTGACGAATCACTTCGCTCGTACATCGACCGATTTAAGGAAATAAAATCCAAAATCGCGAACCCACGAGACGAAGTAGCTATAGAGGCATTAAGACGAGGACTGTGGTATTCGACCAGATTCCGCGAGGAAATAACAGTCCGCGAACCTCAAACGCTCGATGATGCCCTCCATCGCGCATCGGCTTTCGCTCGCCTCGAGGACGAAACCACGACCCTCAGAGAAAAGCACCGAAAAGAAAAGAACCCGTCGGGCTCGCAGAATTCGAACTCGAAAAAGGATTCCCGTAAATCAGGGAACGTTTACGCGGTCGAGAGCCCGAAGAGCTCGAAGAAATTCGAGTTCGACAAGGAAAAATTCTGTGATTTTCACAATAAGAGAGGACACTCGACCGAAGATTGCTATACTCGAGCCAAAGCCGAGGCTCAAAAGCGAGAGTCCGAAAGCAAACAAGACTCCGAAGTCGAGGAGGAAACTCTGCCCGACAAAAAGGAAAACAAACAGGCCAAGGAGCCGAACGCCAAAAAACCTTCTCAGAACAAACGAGAACGGTCAAAGGAGCCGGAATCTCCCGAGACACTCGCTCAAGGGTCGCGAAAGCGAATCGAATTTATCCTCGGTGAGCTCAGTCTGAGCGGCACTCCGGAAGGTTTGGCGTTATCCCCACCTCCGGCTCCCGTTAAGAGTTTACGCTCACAGATCAATCTCCCTCGTCTCTACGGGGGGGGGGGGGGGGTGTACGGGCTATACCCCCTAAAAGAATCGACTTCATCTTCGGTGGCTCCAAGCTTTGCCGAGATTCGGTCAATTCGATCAAAGCTCTTCAAAGAAGAGTCGAGACCAACAGAGGGGGGGAAATCCCAATGTTAGGCCCAGACCACGAAATCACTTTCCACGAGAGCGAGACCAGTAATCTCGACAAACCACACGACGACGCTCTCCTCGTTTGTCTAGTAGTGGGAGATGTCGAACTCTCAAGGATAATGATTGACACAGGAAGTTCGGTGGACGTCCTCTTCTACGGTGCATTCAAGAAGATGGACTTCAACGACTCCGAGATCGTGGAAGAAAAGACACCATTGGTAGGGTTCGCTGGCGAAACGACGTACTCGATGGGCTCTGTCTTCGCCCCAGTAACAGCTGGAGGAGTTCGAAGAATGACGGAGTTCGTCATAGTAGATCGGCCAGCTCCCTATAACGCGATTCTAGGTCGACCATGGATATACGACATGAAAGCGGTATCATCGACCTACCATCAATGCGTAAAGTTCCCAACTCCCAAAGGGGTCAAAACCATTTACGGAAGTCAAAAGATTTCCCGTCATTGCTATATGAATGGATACAAGCAGATCGAAAAATCCCCTGCGTAGCAATTACAGAAAGAGGAGGAGCTCGCCACCATGCAGACTAAAAGGTCGAATGACCCAAGTCAAATAGGACCCCCAATGGACCTCACGACTCAGGTCTGCATAGACGATGCTCATCCCGAAATATTTGTTGGCATCGGAATCGACCTATCGGAGCCAGTTAAAAACGAACTGGTCTCTTTTCTTAAACAGAACGTCGACTCCTTCGCCTGGTCTTCAGCAGACATGAAAGGGATCAATATCGACGTAACCAGCCACGAGCTGAATGTCGACCCAACCTACAAACCGGTAAGACAAAAGCATCGAAAACTAGGCCCTGAGCGGGCCAAAGCCGTCAATGATGAGGTCGATCGGTTATTAAAGATCCGATCGATCAGAGAGGTTAAGTACCCCGACTGGCTTGCAAATCCTGTAGTGGTTAAGAAAAAGAACGGGAAGTGGAGAGTCTGTGTAGATTTCACGGATCTCAACAAAGCATGTCCAAAGGACAGCTTCCCACTCCCGCACATCGACCGACTAGTCGAAGCTACCGCCGGACATCAGCTGCTATCTTTTATGGACGCGTTCTCAGGGTACAATCAAATATTGATGAATCCCGAGGACCAAGAAAAGACTTCGTTCTCAGGGTACACTCACGTACTGCTATAAAGTCATGCCCTTCGGACTAAAAAACACAGGAGCAACTTACCAACGCCTCGTCAACAAGATGTTTTCGGGACTCCTAGGCAAAACCATGGAGGTCTACATCGACGATATGCTGGTCAAATCCTCCAGGTATGAGGATCACATCCCCCAGCTAAAGGAATGTTTTACCATCCTCAATAAATACGGGATGAAACTCAACCCAGCAAAGTGTACCTTTGGGGTTCCCTCAGGAGAATTCCTTGGTTACCTAGTGACCGAAAGAGGGATCGAAGTGAACCCCAAACAGATCGCGACGTTCATAGAGATGAAATCTCCCAGAACAACGCGAGAAGTCCATCGCCAGACTGGCAAAATAGATGCTCTGAATCGCTTCATCTCAAGGTCGACTGATAAGTGTCTACCCTTCTATCACTTGCTCAAAGCAAACAAGAAGTTCCTCTGGGACGAAAAGTGCGAAGAAGCGTTCACTCAGCTCAAAGCTTACTTAAGCGAACCACCCATAATGGCAAAACCAGTAGAAGGAGAACCCCTCTACCTCTACCTAGCTGTCTCGACGGCAGCAGTAAGTGGAGTCCTGGTTCGCGAGGAACAAAACGAGCAACGGCCGGTGTATTACATCAGTAAGACCTTGATCGATGCTGAAACCAGATACCCCGCCATGGAAAAACTCGCCTTAGCGCTAGTGACATCGGCTCGGAAACTCCGACGGTACTTCCAATCGCACTCGATCATAGTGATGAACTCTCAGCCGCTGAGAACCATCCTTCACAGTCCAAGCCAGTCAGGACGATTGGTCAAATGGGCTATCGAACTTAGCGAGTACGACATAGAATACAAAGCTCGAACGTGCCTAAAAGCACAAGTACTGGCAGATTTCGTAATCGAGCTCCCTCCGACTATAGAACTCGACCCTACCTCGGCCCAAAAATGGAAACTCTACGTCGATGGAGCTTCCTCGAGGCAAGGATCCGGAGTCGGAGTAAAGCTAGTCTCCCCAACGGGCGAAGTACTAGAACAATCGTTCAGACTGGGCTTCGCCGCATCAAATAACGAAGCAGAATACGAAGCGCTGATAGCCGGGCTCAGACTAGCGATAGCAATAGGAGCCTGGGAAGTAAACGCCTTCAGCGATTCCCAATTGGTCACGAGCCAGTATCACGGCGACTACGAGGCCAAAGACGAACGGATGGAAGCATACCTACGGGTGGTTCATACACTGGCCGAACAGATCGAATTCTTTGATCTAACGCGGATCCCACGAGGGGAAAACACCGCAGCCGATGCTCTGGCCGCATTAGCATCGGCATCAGATCCTAACCTCAAAAGGATCATACCGGTCGAAGGGATCGAAAAACCAAGCATCGACATAGCCCTGAACGCTCTGTCCTTGAAAGGGGACGGGCCCGCCATAAAGGACAATGTCGAGCATAAGGAATGTCCCGAGGACACCAGTCGCGACATCATCGAGATCGACGACGACCTCGACCAAAGAAACGCCGTGTACGTCCCCGATGGACCAATCCAAGCCGTATCCACCAGTCACGGACCCGAGCCTGACAATGACGAAGATTGGAGAACCCCGATCATTCGATACATTACAAACGGCGAAGCTCCCGACGACAAATGGGAGGCACGGAAACTAAAAACATAAAGTGCAAGGTAATGCGTCACACAAGGAGCGCTCTTTAAAAGGAGTCTCTCCGGACCTTACCTTAAATGCCTTGACAAAAATCAATCCACAGCTGTGATCACCCAAGCACACGACGGATCCTGCGGAAGCCATTCCGGAGGACGAGCGCTGGCCGTCCGAATCAAAAGGCAAGGTTACTATTGGCCAACAATGGCCGCCGAAAGCGAGTCCTTCTCCAACAAGTGTGATAAATGCCAAAAGCATGCTCCAATTATCCACCAAGCGTCGGAGAAGCTCTCCTCTATCTCATCACCATACCCATTCATGCGATGGGGAATGGATATCGTGGGACCGCTAGTCGCATACGGCAAAAAGAAAGCTACACACCTATTGGTAATGACGGACTACTTCACCAAGTGGATTGAAGCAGAGTCGTACCAAAACGTTAAGGACGTTCACGTTAAAGAGTTCGTCTGGCGAAACATCGTTTGCCGACATGGACTACCCCACGAGATCGTCACCGATAATGGATCTCAGTTCATATCAAACACGTTCAAAGAGTTCTGCAGAACTTGGAACATAAAACTGACTTACTCAACGCCACGCTATCCCCAAGGGAACGGGCTGGCAGAAGCAGCTAACAAAGCGATTATGAACGGTCTCAAGAAAAGGCTGAATGAGTGCAAAACAACCTGGAGCGACGAGATCCCGGCCGTACTATGGGCTTATCGGACTACCCCCCGCAAATCCACCGGCGAGACTCCATTCTCGCTGGCTTATGGGATCGAGGCGGTAGTACCAGCCGAAATCCTCGTGTCAAGCATCCGCAAGGAGGAATGCCCACGACAAGAGGAACTTAACAACAAGATGATAAGTGACGAGCTCGACCTCGTCGACGAAAGAAGGAACCTCGCATTAGCTCGACTCCAGAATTACCAACAAGCCGCAGCTCGCTACTATGATTCCTGAATCAAAACTCGAAGGTTTCAAGTAGGAGAGCTCGTCTTACGGAAAGTGTTCGACCATAAAAAGGAAGAACATGCTGGAAAGTTAGGAGCAAAGTGGGAAGGTCCTTACCAGGTCACCGACTGGGTCTACCGACTGAAGTCGGTAGAAACCCAGAAGCCCGAGCTACGACCTTGGAACATCATCAACCTCAAAAAGTACTTCCACTAAGAGTACATCCACACAATCGAACTACGAAACGGCTTGATCCCCTTAAAAGGGTACGTAGGCAGCTCGACTCCGAGCGCAGCCGCCCCCCAAACACAAAGCTCTTACCGAGCTCAGCAACTTCTGACGAAGTCATACTAACTTATCTTGTGAAATCAAAATAAGTCTCTTAATCCAATGCCTCTCTCTGTCGCAAAAGTTAGAGCCGTTACAAAAAGCGATATGAAATTATCTCTTCAAAAGCCAAAGTGATATGAAATTATCTCTCCCAAAATCAAGCGATATGAAATTATCCCTTCCGAGTGACCTGAAATGGCCTCTCCCAAAGTCAAAGCGATATGAAATTATCCCTTCCGAAACAACCTCCACGCACAACAAATCTTTGTAAGTCTACCCCTGTTGGGATTATGTCCTGAAATCACATTGTACGAACTCTAATGATAGTTGTATTGTCGAGATCGGACAATTCATGTGATACTAGGTAGTCATAATGTTTTGCTAGAAACCACTTATGACAAATGAGTTGTAGCTCATTTCTGGTATCGTGTGAACCTACAGGGTCACACACCTAAGCAAGTTGGATATACTCTGCATGGGATTGATCATTGGCATATGGTCTGATCGATGTGTATTAGATACACATCGAGTTGAGTTTCTAAGAGGTGTATCGATCGACACCATTGGGTGCGTCGGTCGATACAGGGCGTGTGTCGATCGACACCACTAAGTGTGTCGGTCGACACAAGGGCGAAACCGAGACTGATGTTTCGGTTCACCGCGAGGTCAATATATAAACTCGTTTTATGTATTTCGACCGGTAGAGAGTTGCTGCGCGCCGCCCAGAGTGTTTTCTCAGAGAGAAAACACAGAAACCTCAAGAAACTAAAGTCCCAGGGAGATCCGAGCACCGGTCCTAGCATCCCGGCGGATTCCAGCTTGTGTGCGTGTGGACTGAACAGTAGAGGCGCAACGATTGGGGCGCTGCAGATCTCGTGTTGCCATAATCTTCCGCTGCTAAAACTCCAGGTAATCACGAGGTGAGATCCATGATTCAATTAACTAGACCCTAGATCCTAGGCTATCGGGAACTCGCGAGAATTCTGAATCTGTAGAATTGGCTCGGATTCCCAACAATGGTATCAGAGCCTTAGGGTTTTATCATTGAATCGCACCTGTTAATCGAATTTGATGATTTAGATTCGCAAACTAGGTTGTTTGAATGAGAACAGGTGAGATCGATCTGATCGATCTGCGATTCTGTGTTTTCGCACAGTGTCGATCGACACACTGGGTGTGTCGGTCGACACAAGGTGGCGAATTCAACAGAGTCGACGGCTAGGGTTTTTCGCGAAGAAAAACCGAAAGCCTTCTGTGTCGATCGACACACTGGGTGTGTCGGTCGACACAGAGCAAACTCGGTCGAGTGTCGATCGACACAGTTTGAGTGTCGGTCGACACAGGACGAAATTCGGCGGCTAGGGTTTTTCTCGTAGAAAACCTAAAAGCGTACTGCGTCGATCGACACAGGTTGAGTGTCGATCGACACAGGCCGAGCAAATGGTTAATCGGTTCAACTGGATTGGACCGGTTATCATGCTTGGTTAAGTCCGAATAGATCGGTTTAAATTGGATGAATTAGTTCAATTGGATTGAACTGATTATCTCAATTAGCATGAACCGATGGGATAAATCAGTTTGATTGGATAAGTCGGTTCAATTGAATTGGACTGGTTATCGCAATCAGTTGAAACTGGTTTAAACGGTTTAAATTGGATGAATTGGTTCAATTGGATTGAACTAATTATACCAATTAGTATAAACCGATTGGTTAAGATCAGTTTGATCAGATAAGTCAGTTCAATTGGATTGGACCGGTTATCAAAACGATCTTCGGTTTAGGTCTATGTCGACCGTCACACATGGGTTGTGTCGATCGACATGACTGGTTCGATGAACCGGGTTAATTAAATTAACTGGTTATTGAAGTCCGGTTTTGTTTGGTAGTGTCGATCGACAGACATTGTCTGCGTCGATCGACACAGTATTCGAAATTCTGGTTATTGAACCTTGAATTTGCAGAAACCAAACTAGACTTAAACATTGATCAAAGATTAGCTTCAATGTGGTCAACTGTTAAGACTCGTCTAGTTGTGTGATGTCTAGCCAAGAGCTTGGTGTCCACAATTACATGAGTAAGGCAGGTAATAATGTTGATGGACTTGCAGTGCATTAACATCAACAATTAAATGACCTAAGAAATTGATTTGCTAAACTTTTGGGTTTAGTTTCCTCAACTAAATATCAAGAAACCTTGATGTCTTGCCCAATCTTGTCTACTGTGAAAACTCGTTTCATTGTTGGATAATCTTGGAGTCCTTGATATCCACAGTGACATGAGCAAGGCAGGTGATCATTGATAGAATTGCAGTGCGACTATCAATGATCACTAGACATAGAGATTGGTTTACTTGACTGGGCTGTCGGAAGTTCTGGGCTCGGAGACATCAGAGTGGATTAGACATATTTGTCTCATCCACAACCAAGAGTTGTACTGAGTACAATTAGCAATGATTTGCTTACCTAGAAAACTAAAGTCTGAATAACGGCGAGTCGCCCACTCAAATTTTAGTAATCTGAGGATCTTGGATCATTATATTCATAGAGGAAACATTGTTTGAATATAATGCGAGTTTTCTTATTAAATAAGAATTCTCATCATATACATAACTAAATCTCTGTTTTTCTTGGATTTCAGCTTATGTCTATGACTACTTTCTCGTTGCGATCCGTCCTTGAGAAGGACAAGTTAAATGGATCCAATTTCCTGGATTGGTATCGGAATCTGAGATTCATTCTCAAGCAGGAGAGCAAGGACTATGTCCTTGAGAAAGCTCTTCCAGAAAGGCTTGGGACCAATCGCTCGCGTGCAGTGTATAATGCTTGGAATAAGCATTATATGGATGTGGTAGATGTGCGTGGTCTGATGTTGGCTACCATGAACTCAGACTTGAAGAGTCAGTATGAGAACATGGATTCGCCAATAGAGATGATCACCAGTCTGAAACTGAAGTTTCAGAATCTGGCACGAGTTGAGAGATTCCAGATGGTGAAGTCTCTCACTGGGTGCAAACTACCAGAAGATGCTCCAGTCAGTCCTCATGTCATTAAACTGATGAGTTACGTTGATAACCTGGGGAGACTGGGATGTCCTGTCAGCTTAGAGTTGGCTACTGACATCATTCTGCAGTCACTGCCGTCTAGCTATGATAAGTTCGTTAAGAACTATATCAAGAAAGGCTTGACGAAGAAGTTGACTGAGCTGAATAGCATGCTCAAGACAGCAGAGCAAAACATCAAAAGGGGTAAAAGATTTGAGAAATCTTGTATAGACAAGGGTGAAGGCAAGGCCGTCCAGATTTGGAATCAGGATAAGCCTGTGTCATCTTATAAGCCCAAGTCAAGCCCATCTGGTGTTAGTAAGTGCTTCTACTGCAATGAGTCGGGGCATTGGAAGAGAGATTGCATAAAATTCTTGGAAGATTCACAAGAAATGGAGAAGATGTATGGTACTTCTTTTTCAGGTATTGTGTTATTAATTCAAGTTCTACAAAAGTATTGGATACTTGTTGCGGTACTGATATTTTTGAAATATGCAGGACCTAAGCGACAGTAGAACGTTGAAGAAAGGACAAGTGGAACTGCGTGTCTGGTTGAAGCAATGGTTGCTCCATGAGCCGTAGAGATTCTCCACTTGTAGGAACCTTTCCTACTTGGTTTTTGAAATTAATTGCCACCATGTACTTGCTATATGCAAAATGTCTTTCATTTTCTTTTGAGAATTTGGATGTTTTTCATTCTGATAAAAGACAAGTTTTGTCCTTTTGATCTTAATGAAATATTTAATGGTAGCACCCCGTTTGGAATGGGTTTTGTATCTCAAACCAACAAGAGTTAGAATATAACATAAATACCAAACGGTTTAAGTCTGATGACTCGAACTCGATTTTTCTTTGGTTTAGTCGTTTAACCACAAGTGTGAAGCGGATTCAGTAATTCCATAGTTTTGGACTCATTCGATTGTTAATCATTTGAGATATGAATTCTGTTCACTGGACCAAAATGACTAAGGCCCATTTAGCAGAGCTAAAAGGAAACGGGTCAGAGGCTTATTGGGCCCTACACATACTGATGTATGCGGCCCAACTAGCATTATTGTCAAAGGAAATATTATGTACTTCATTACCTTATTGATGGCATCAATAAGCATGGCTGTGTTCATTTGATGAGACACAAACTGGAATCCCTTAAGGGAGTTCCAAGATGAAGTGTAGAACCAATCTGACAGAAGTATTGAGATCCTCGATTGAATCGCGGAGGAAAATACTAGAGTCAAGAATTGAGTGATCATCTGAAAGAATGAATCAGATCTTATGAGATATGATTCAATTAATGATGAATCACATGAATCTTCCATAACCATTTAAGAATACGTTCTGAAATGTCTATGTTTACGCTAAAAGGTTTCTATCAGAATCAGTGAAAAACACCACATTGGATGTGGGCTGGGTGATTTCCAAATTTGTTTTTCTGATGAATTGGGATTGCAAGGTTTGTGTAAGACAGTAGTCAACAAACAGACTTGAATCCAAATCTGATAAGTTCTACCTCGCTGGTTGTCCTAAGGAAACCAAGGCTTAGTACTTTTTGTCCAGAACTGTGTCTCTTAAGAAAGATCATACTTTCAAAAGGAACAGTGGGAGTAAAAGTACACATCGAAGAAATTCGATAAACACAGTAAGCTGCTCGACCTGATAAGGAAGAGCAGCGGTGAGATCTACAAAGTGCTGTAGGATCTGCACCTGTGGAGCCTGAAATTCGCAGATCCGAAAGGATCCGTCACTAACTCGAGAGTGATATCTCGTAACCTATTGTCGTGATCTGCTGATCATTGAAAAGTGACGAACATGTGAAATTCGAAGAAACGATGGTGAGGCCCAACTCCGAAAATTGGAAAGGTATGCATGTTAGCTTCACCGATCCATTTCTGGATTGAAGCAGACATCTTGGAGTTGGAATCAACATTCTGATAATGTGGTCAATAGTTTTGACTTGATCAGAAAGAGATGAAACCATGCGTTTGCAAGAAGACTAGTGGGAGCGTAAAGGCAATTCTCACACAGTGTGTTGTTAACATACTTGAATCTCATAAATGACGTTCCGACGCTAAAGTCTTGTCAAGATTTGGGTCGGAAGTCAAATTTAAACAAAAGACATGGGAGTACCCTCGTGAATTCTTGGAATAAGAATCTATTGATATAGATTGAGTAAGCTAATTGGGTAGTGTCAAAATCCTTATATTGATAAGGTATTAGACAGCTCTAAGGTGCTTGATTCCAAGAATGGCTTCATACCAAAGGTCTTATGGCAATAATCTAAGCAAGATGAAGTGTCTTGGACACTGGCTGAGCTGGTAACAATATTAGCAAGAAGAAGTGTTTTGAACACTGTCTGAACTAGTATTAATGAGTGTGATTACTTATGCTGATGCAATAGAATCCATCATGAATGCCATATTTTGCGCTCGTCTAGATGCAACTTAAGCATAAAGCATGACGAGAAAATACCAATGCACTCCGGTAATAGTCACTGAGTAGTTACCAGAAATATCCCAAGTGTTGAGAAACACTAAGGATAGGTTCGTGGTGAACTGATAAAGTGACAAACCAGTTGAAAGTAGTTAGTCGGACAAAGACGATTCCCGGTTCCCACCTGGTTATGTCTCTTTGCCTGAATAGCGGTGCTAACTGTTGGAAAGGCTCCAAGCAGTAGACCGTAGAATAGTGCTTTTATCTGAATGGCGGTGTAATTTGTTGAAATTGTTTCAAGCAATAGCACCGCACTCTCTCCCACAACCTAAGCACGAAATTTATTCTGTTGCTGTAGGTGTAAGATATCTAAAGAGATGATCTTGATTCTAGTGGGAGTTATTTTAGTTATGTTGTAAACTCTACATAGACATGCCTTGGTAGTGTTTATGTGAGTTAAAATTGACATCAGTATTATTTAATTATTGGATAATTAAATAATAGTCCCAAAGTATTTTATGATCATCGTATAGGTCATCAAGTTGAAGACTTGATCATGAAACCCTATAAGTAAAGGATGACATAAATGATGATTGTCCCTAGTCAAGGTTGTTAAAATGGGACACTAACAACCGCGCAGACTAGTATGTGAGGTGACTGTTGGACTAAGTTTCATGGAGTCAATGATATGATTATCACAGTCAGTCACATAGATATATGTTGGTGAACATATGATCGGACATGACCCGCTTAATGAGAACTCCACAGGATAGTTATATATAAGTGTCATGGGAGGTTCTCATTACGACTATAGAGTATAGTCCTTAGACCTGAGTTCATCATGCTTTCTAGCATATGAATTGGTGCGCTTTGACCTTGTCAAACGTCGTTCCGTAACTGGCGGCTATAACGGCATTGTTTCGACGTATCATGAAGTATGTGTAGAAACAGGGATGGAACAAGATGGGATTTGTCCCTCCTGGATAACGGGAGATAAATATCTCAGGGCCCATCGAAGATTTGATACTGAGAAAATGCATGGCCGTGCTCAAACGAGGTGATTGTCAGTCGTTTGTTTTATCAGTATAGATCAGGAATTCGATGAACATGATGTTGGCTATAATAAGGATGACACAGTCTCTTGCCTTATGCCATATCGAGATATAGAGACGAAGGGATTATAGGAATAAGTGATTCCAGTACAAGTGGGAGATTGTTGGGATTATGTCCTGAAATCACATTGTACGAACTCTAATGATAGTTGTATTGTCGAGATCGGACAATTCATGTGATACTAGGTAGTCATAATGTTTTGCTAGAAACCACTTATGACAAATGAGTTGTAGCTCATTTCTGGTATCGTGTGAACCCACAGGGTCACACACCTAAGCAAGTTGGATATAGCATGGGATTGATCATTGGCATATGGTCTGATCGATGTGTATTAGATACACATCGAGGTGAGTTTCTAAGAGGTGTATCGATCGACACCATTGGGTGCGTCGGTCGATATAGGGCGTGTGTCGATCGACACCACTAAGTGTGTCGGTCGACACAAGGGCGAAACCGAGACTGATGTTTCGGTTCACCGCGAGGTCAATATATAAACTCGTTTTATGTATTTCGACCGGTAGAGAGTTGCTGCGCGCCGCCCAGAGTGTTTTCTCAGAGAGAAAACACAGAAACCTCAAGAAACTAAAGTCCCAGGGAGATCCGAGCACCGGTCCTATCATCCCGGCGGATTCCAGCTTGTGTGCGTGTGGACTGAACAGTAGAGGCGCAACGATTGGGGCGCTGCAGATCTCGTGTTGCCATAATCTTCCGCTGCTAAAACTCCAGGTAATCACGAGGTGAGATCCATGATTCAATTAACTAGACCCTAGATCCTAGGCTATCGGGAACTCGCGAGAATTCTGAATCTGTAGAATTGGCTCGGATTCCCAACAACCCCGATTTATCATTCCCGTTAAACATCAAACTCTTACTGCACGTTACGAAAGAACTCAGACTCGAGTACGAACGGCTTCACGGTAAGGTGCTAAAACAATAAAGTCTATGCTAAGGCATGAAAGACTCAAAAAGAGATTCATTGAAAGGAGGACACAATGTCCTCGAGTCCCAACACTAAAACAAAACAAAGCCCCCTCGGGCAAATAGATGTTCAAAAAAAAAATCAAAAAGCCCCTTGGGGCAACGACAGAACAATCAAGATTGCCGCGAACGCGAGGAAGCCTCGTCTCCATCCTCCGCCCGATCACCGGTGGATGCAACCCTAGTCGGGAGATTCGATCCATATTAATCGGGGCGGGAAGCAGCTGGCGGCGGAGCATGCACCAAAATAACCGAGTCACTCGACACGGCCGGCAAGTTCAACTTGCCGACACTAAAATCAGAGACCGCTGCGGCGTTCATCTCTTCCATGGCCGTCCTATTTTGGTCAGCCAACCTCAGAACTTCCCGAGTCAGGTCAAGCTCGCCGGAAGCAAACTCCGCGATGAGTTCGATATTGGCCAGGGTTTCTTGGAGGCGAATCTCAGCGTTGGTTTCAAGCTTCCGCTTCTCGCTTTTCTCCTTGATCTCTTTAAGGATTTCCAAGTATTCCCCGCTCATCTTCTTCTTCGCCTCATGAGACGCGACCTTTATGTTGAAATCCCTCCCCACAAGGACTCTCTAGGTCGGTTCGATCTTGGGCAGCTTGCGCTGCCGCGGCTCGACTCGCATCTTCAGCGGCTATCGCTCGACCTTCGGCCGCCCAAAGCCTCTGAGAAAGATCCTCCTCACGATTCTCGAGAACCAATAACCGGGCTTCTATCCCCTCGTACCTAGCCAATTTCCTTTCGAGCTCCTCCTCCCGAGCAAAGGAATCCTGCAGCTCCGCGGTCAAAATACGGGCCGATCTCCTAGCAGCCTCGAGGTCATCCACTTGCGACCTCTCACGAAGCTCGCGCTCGGACTGGGCCATAAGCCCGTTCGTAGCCTCCAGGAACTACATAAACACACGAATCTCAAAAAAAATATCTAGTGCAAAAGAAAGGCGAGAACAAAGAACCGCGATCGATATCTTCCCGGTAGCTTCAGCCATCTTGGCGTACAAGTCGCCGAGGGCCATGTCCCCGGCGACCGGAAGCCGAGCACCCGTTGGTCCGACGTGCCTTGACAAACGGGCCGCGCCCCAGGGTGTCCAAACGCCTTCGCTCGAACTGCTCGAGCTCGCCTCCGTATCGATCCTCCGACGCTTCGGTACGGGGGAAAGGTTCCCACCCGCACTCTGGTCATTCGGTCTCCCCAAACCATTCGGACGAGGACCGCGCAAAGTCGGCTCCCCAGATGAGACCGAATTCGCTCTCCGAACAACTGGAGAAGGAGGGATCCCCCTTGTCTCTGCGGCCGCATTACATGCCCCAAAGTTCGGAGGGATAACCGGGGGAGGGAGAGGAGAATCACACATGGCAAAAAAGAGTGCGCTGCTTAGACTCCCATCCCCCACCCTTTTCGCCAAATCCATAGGGTCCTTCCCGTTTTGGCGACTCCTCGATCTACGAGATAACTTCTCATGAGACGGAGTGCTAGCTTCCGAACCCTCACCCAAAGAAGGACGGCCTGTAGAATCATAAAAAAGAGGAGGGTTTAGACCTTTTCCAAAATAACGACGGACAAAACGTCACGAACAGGAGACCCACCCTCTTCTGCCCGCTCGAGTATGCGAAGCGGAGGTCGGACAGCTCGACTCAGGGAAGCCCGAGGAAGTACAGGAGGAAACGGTAGGTCCCGAGAGATTCGAGATCGGTCCTGCGAAACACCTCTTGGGTCGATCCTCAGGGTAGCCTGCACACGCTCAACCGTGAAACTGTCCCAGTTGACGGCACCTCTCCTCAGACGGGCTATTAAGGCCTCCGTGACAGGGTTAAGGTCAAGCGATTCAGGAAACTCTGTAATACAGAACAAAAACGATCAGGAATCGGACCAACAACGACATAAAAATAAAAGGGATAGGATCGAAAAGGAAACCAAGAGTCCTACCAACATTGGAAGCCCACCGCGAAGGAACGACCGAGCAATCGAACTCTCCGACCGAGTGATGGGTCACCCTAAAGAAAAAGTATTGGTCCCTCCATCCTTCCCTCGGCGGGAGACCGTCGAGAATCCTCCCAAACCGAGGAGAAAGACGATACGACCCCGGAAAGCGGGAATATTGCTTTACCAAGCAAACCCCCATTAATTCCTCGGGACCAAACTCAATCCCTTCCTCCGCGGCCCTGACTCCAAGTCCAATAACGTATCGAACGAAGTTCGGCATCATCTGATAAAATGCCAGCTGGAGCTGGGCCAGCACCAAGAAAACAAGGCGGGGAATAGGGAAAAAGAGCCCACATTTCTCGAAATACGCATAGGAGGCGCAGCAGTAGCCTTCTACGACCGTTTTGGGGGACACCGCCGAGGAAGGAATGACGATTTCAACTTCCGTTGGAATCCGGCAAAGCGCCCTTAACTGCTGAATATGGTCTACGGTTAACGAAGACGGCGGGTGCGGTCCGAAAGATCCCGCCGCCGCACTCGTACTCGCTCCCGCAGGGTCTCTCGAGGCCATAAAAGAAAACGCGTCGGAGTAAAGAAAACGGAAAATTTCCGGGAAAGGACTTTTTTCTGACGGCAAAGGAAGTATGGAGAAAAACTTTAAACAAAAAAGAATAAAAGTGAGGAGGCGAAGGGCTCCCGTCGATGATATATACGATTATTTACCGGGAATCGTGCGCAGTATCGTCCGTACGACTCCCAAACTCGTATTAATTACTGGGAAAATCGAGATGGTTTGGACTTCTCGCTTTCCCTCAACTTTAACCGTCGATTTGAGATCAACGGTTGAGAATGCGCAGTAATTAGGTCACATCATCAAAAGAATGAGCCCGAAAAGACTCTTCGCGACCTTCGAATATAAGCCGTTGATGATCGACCAGATCCACGGTAGGAGATGAAATTCTCAAACAAATACACGAAACGACTGCAGACGCGCTGAAAAGCAGTTCAGTCCGTCCCACGCGCTCATTCCTAACCGTCGGATTAAAACAGGATCTACGGATGGGACGAAAAGCAATCATTAAGTTATCGATACCCAAGACACACGCGCGTTTTCCTGAGAACGTCCACCGCCCATTAACCTCGACTTCCCGAAATCAATGGGCTGGGGGGCTATTGTTGGTACTGGATTTCCCTCTATGAAATCCGGCCCATTAACAGACAAAACAAAGGCCCGTAATTACGAGCCCGTTCCAGAATCAGAGACGAAGAGAAATGCTGATGCCTTTGTCAGGCTTAAACGAGTGACGCCCCGACGAGGCCCGGACGATGCCGAAGCCGGAAACAATCGAGCTCGAGCTCGGCAGAAGATGACGTGGAGATAGAGCAACTCGGTCTTCGCCAGTTCAACTGATCCACGCAAATCTCGGAGATCGTTACGACGGCGAGGCCGAAATATCGGAACAGGGAGATCAAAGTCGAGACTATTTAAAGAAGTGGCGACTCATTCAAGATATGCCAACCCTAGCGTATAACACTTCGACTAGATAGCTCGATCATTATACTTTGTACTCTCTTTTCGATTGTGTTTGTTCTATCTCGACGATCAGTCTCAATAAAGTCTTTGATTCATAGGAAACTATACCATTTCTATACCTAAAAGTCCAGATCCACGATTACAAATTCTTGGTGTGAATCTCAGATCTCACAGTTGGGATGGAGGTTATTGCTTCGTGCATCGTCGGGAAGGGCTGGCGGTGCCTCGTTTAACGAGCTTAGCGAGTTTGGGTTCTGGGAAGGCGGATTTCGGGAAGGAGGGCTCGGAGCTTGTTCATATTGGTTCGAGTAAGATCCTGTCATCTCGGCTTCGTCTTAGATCGTAAAGAAGTTTATCGTCCCCACAGTCGGCGCCAATTGTTGTTACAGAAATCCGACCTAGTTAATATTACGGGCTGCGATCTGGAATGTCTAAACTACGGGGTGAAATGTAAATACAAAATGAGGACGAAATGATTCTTTATTGATCTTAAGGCCGGAGCCGAGCAATGAACAGGATGGTACGAGGTGTGAGTCCGTCGAATGACGTGCTCACTAAACAATACTTAAGGTCAGAGCTTTTAGAAGTAGCTCGGCCTCTCGTAAGTTACAATCTCCCCCAAAATGAAGAGTGAAGGGTCCTATTTATTGCGCTTGGATGCTGACTCCTTCTTGGGCTGTTGACTCCTTAGCGGACCTGTCTTTTTAGGCCGAGATAACATAGTTGATTTAATTAGATTTCCAATGGGCTTATGAATGGGTGCTAAACCCATATCCAATAGCCTGGACAATTTAAGAACTACAAGCAGCTCAAAATGGACTTTTTAAATGATTTTATAATAAAAAGTTGCTATTTAATTAAATTGAAAGTTAGTGCTTGAGCTGCTTTGTATCAAGGCACTGGTTGTTGGATCGCCGAAGCTTCTACTGTGTTTGCTTATGTATTAATAATAAAAAGTTGTAAAACTATTTTTTTTTTGTCGGCAACGTTTTTATTACCAAAGCCCAATGGGCAAGGAAAACGAAAATACAAAGCCCAGTCTAATCCCGTTCACATTTTAAATAAAATTACAAGCTCACACCGACCCAAACTATTGATCGGTGACGTGATCTGAAAAGGCCACGTGTTCTATCAGAGACACACAAGAGGAGGGATGCTTGACACATTGACCCGTGCTCCACGAGACAACGTCGCGCTACCGCTGGACTCTAGAAACTTTCACCGGAATCTTGCACTCCAAAATCAACCGATGCAAGCGAGGAACTCCCGATGTAGCCGCTAAGAAAGAAATACCAGAAACTCAGAGTTTCTCATCTCGAATCTGATTCAGATGCGAAAGTTCCACCTTGGACCAGAAGAGGTCCGCTAGAATCCATTTGCCGACAAGTCGATGAAGAAATTACTTCGTAAAACGAACACGAACTCAAGCTGCAGCTACAAAGAAAATCACACAGTTGCATGTTGGGATCTATAAGTGAACAAGTTGGAGAAAGGAAAGAAATCTGGCACCAATCGCCGGAAAAGCCGACTCCAATACTAATGGGAAAGATAAAATCTGATATGGAAGGATCCAATCGGAAGATTTATGAAACAAAAACAAAAGAAAAGGGCCTAAACAAGAACAGAACAAAGTATGGTACACCAAAAGTAATCCGACCGTCGGTGACGGCAAAACACCGACTGACGGCCAGAAAATGAAATCAGATAGAGACGACTAGTTTTAGAGAGAACTCAGAGAAAAGAAGAGAGAGAGATTTTTTTCTTCAAAAGTTTTAAAACTAAATTCGAAACAATTGTAAATTAAAAATATACAATTCTAATTCTAACATAAAACCAAAATTACCAAATGAAATTATTTAAATACACTAATAACTTAAATTCTAAAATATTATTTAAACTTCTGACTTTTCAATTGGTAATTTAGTTTATTTTTATTTAAATAATAATTTTAAATATAAGCTATTAGTGTAATCATAAATTCCTAATTAGGATAATATATATAGTCATTTAACTTAGGAGAAAGTGTAGTTTTAAAAAGATTAAAAACCCCATTAGAAACAATTTAGTTTCCAGCATAAAATAAGCTTTTTACCTAGAAAGAAAGGGAGTTGACAAATACCAAGTCTAAGTCAATGTCTCTTGTCTTCACATAGTTATTAAATTCAAAAATGACTTGTCTTTGTGGATCCTAAAACCCACACTCAGATTTTAGAGTGTTTCGATGAGCTGATTTATAAGATAGGTGGGCTAGATTCTTGGCTAAACGTGATCAAAGAGCTTAACAATGGTGAAAAAATGGATTTGTATTGATTCGGACGTAAGAACAATAAGAGCTCGAGCTACAGAGCGATTACAAAGTCTTAATGCTAGGTTAGAATATGAATTCAGAATCGGATCCCTTGTGAGTCGTCGGAGCTCTCCTTTTATAGCCTTTCTCTGTCTTCAACCGCCTTACTTCAATCTCGAAGTTCGCTCCAACTTCTCACGCCTTTCTCGGGATCTTCTTGTTGCGCGACTCCTCTTCCTTCGGTCTTCACGATCTCAAGCTGACTTCGTCGTCATCTTATCGGGTCTTGTTTCGGAGTCGGATCTTAGGTTCGGGCCTTCGGTAAGTTGGGCTTGGCTGCGAACGTATTGGGCCTTGAAGCTTGGCCTTGGCTGACCCTTTGCTCAGCTGGATCCACTGTGGTGGATTTGGGCCCAAACATTTGCCCCCCCAGCCCTTTAGGCGAGCTCCTGAGCTTAAAGGGTGGAGTATATCTGCAAAAGACCCACGGCATTCTTTCGGATATGACCAAATCTTGTTTACTTGAACAATATCCGAGATATGCGAACGCTTCATCTTCCAGTGCGCACCGTCGAATGACGAGTAAGTGAAGATCCCGCCAAAACGAGCGGCTAAGAAGAGAGTGTAGAATGAGTGTCACGCGTAATCGCGGCGCGTGAGGAGTAGCGAGGAGATCGAACGGTTTAGATCTCGGAGATCTCGAAAGATCTTTGGAGTCCCGAGGTTGCGCAATTATGATTGCTTTATATTTCACCTCTTCATGCACCCACTCTCCAAGGTTCAACCGTCAACTCAAGGTAACTTCTCCTCTCCTCTTTATAGCAATATATCTTCCCTTCCTTTTGCAGTTTTCGTTCTTTTTCTTGCGATAAAGAAATTTCTTTCTTGTGAACTATTAGCGATGTCAAAATCGAGTCTAGTTAGGGTTAAGAAAGAGAAGCAGGTGGTCGAGGAGGAGGAGTTTGAGCATCCTATCCCGACTACGAAGGCGGAGGATATCGAGAGCCTGTACTCGTCGCATGGCGTACCTAGGACGGTGGAATTAAAGCTTCTTGACCTCGGAGAGACGCCGGAGTCGGTTAGACCAGGCTATTGCTGCGCCTACAAGGCTTACTTCGAGAAGTGTAGCCTGATTTTTCCGATCCCTCAGCTTCTGTTGGACGTGATAGGCGAGCTCGGGATAGCGCTTCGGCAGTTAACACCAAATTTCATCCGATATCTCATCAGCTTGTTGGTTAGGGCTCGTGAAGAGGGGGTTCCGTTCGATTTGTCTGTTCTCCACGATTTGTGTTCGATTAAACACAATTCGAGAACGGGGCTTTTCTACCTCTCTCCTCGGAGGAGCTTAGCGATCTTGGTGGCCGTGCCGAACCGAGAGGATCGTTGGAGAGAGCGACCCTTCCTGTTCAAACTCGACCGTCACTCAATCGGGGACTATGACCCTTCTAGAGTCGCGACCTCATGGTCGGAGTCTATTGGTTAGAGATAGCGTTTAGCTAGGTTTTCTCTTGTTGCATGTTGGTTTTGTTCTGGGGATATCTGATTTTGCCCTTTCTTTTTCATTTTCAGAGATCCCGGAGAGATACGGAATAACCCCTGCGATTAGAAGGCTAGCGGTCACTCTCGGTTCCAGAGACGTGCTTTGGTCATCGTTCACCGTCGAGGGAGTCAAGCGCGCACTCGAGCTTCCGGAGGCGATAGAACCGTTGGAGATTCGTCCTGCCCCGGCTCTTATCAGTGAGTGTATACGCCTTCTTTTTTTTTTTATTCCATAACTTCGTTTGCTTACTCGTTCCTTGTTTTGCAGCCTCTCGAGAACATACTACTTCGGAAGCGGCTTCGTCAAGCACGACCCAGAAGAAGAGCAAGATGAGGAGACGCCCTACCGTTCGTGAGTCATCTAAGAGGCCCGCTGAGAAGGCGACGTCTGGCGGCTACGCGCCCATTCGTGCCGGTCAGTTGAGCGACACCTTGGCTGGTGCCATCAATGATGGAAGGTCCGGAGGTGTTCGTCCTCCGCCTCCACGTCGGGACACAAAGTCTGGGAAAGGACCGGAGGCTATACGCCCTGACCAGGTGATTCATTTGAGTTCTAAGGCCACCGAGAGTGACTCTTCGGTGCAACCTTTGAACAAGAAGCCTCGATATGAAAAGGAGGCAGCTGCTGGGTCGGGTTCGTCGCACGCTCCGAGCTCCAAACCGTTTCACTAAAAGTTTGACCATACCAAGGACTATCCAATTACGGATGATCCTGAGGGGCTCGCTCATTTGCTCCGTCACTGCAAGGCTGCTGGGTGCTCTTTGCCTTCAGTGAAGAACCTGATTGGCCGGGAACTGTACGTCAAAGCGATGGTCGCTAAGGGAAAGGTAGCTTTTCGAGATTTGCTCCCGTTATCCTCTTCCAGTCTTTTAACGCTGGTTTTCTGTTTCAGGCTCTGGAAGCGGACAACCAGCTCACAGCTTTTTACGAGCAAAGTCTCCGGTGTGTCCCTCGTCAAGAGGAGCTTGAACAAGCTGAAAGCGTCGTGGACCAGTTGACCACGAGCCTCAAGGGTTGTCAAGAGGAGATGAAGCGTTGCGAGGCCCAGCTTAACGTTGTGAAGTCCGAGCGCTCGGTCGCCGTGGAGAGGACGGTTACTCTGGAGAAGCAAGTCAAGGAACTCCTTGAGAAGGCTGAGACTGCGATCCACTCGGCCAGGCATGACGGAATGAGGATCAGGGATGGTCACTACTACGACATGTTCGAAGCTCATAAGGACAAGTTTGAGAGGAAGAAGAAAGAAACGGACTGCGAGATGAAAGTCCAGGAAGTGGAGGCCAATATCGAGCTGATAAACCTTCTGCAAAGTGGGGTGACTACTCTCGAGGAGTAACTTCCCTAGCTGTTGGAGCAGAGGGAGACTTTCGCGAAGGAGTTCGAGGCCGCGCAGGTGTCCGACTTTTCTTTGAGCGCCGAGCTGCGTGCCATTCCTCAAATCTCCGAGGACTCGGTGATGCGCGTGGCTCGCTCCACAGGTTTTAATGAGTTCGGGTCGAACGCCGAGATGATGGCGGGAGCTGCGAGTACCGGAGTGAACCAGGCGGCGGAGGTCGGAGTCCGGGAGGAGCAAGGTGGTGAAGGCGAGAAAGCTGGTGGTGAGGAGCAAGGCTGATGGCTGCTCCTTAGAAAATTTTAAATTTCTGTTTTTTTTTTTGGAATTCCCTAAAGCCCCCTTATGGGCTAAAGTTGAACTCTTTTTAATTCCGCTTTCGGTGTTGCCCGAGAGGGCTTTTATCCATAACTCTTTTTGGCTCGGGTGAGCCTTTTAATGCACGATTTTATGTTTATGGATCGTTGTTCGAGTCTGGATTTTTCAGTTTTAGCAGAATATCGAGGTTTGCTTATGCAATGTTAGTTTGCAAGTTGAACCTTCGAGTCGTGAAGTGGAACTCTTAATTTTTCGTTATTTAGTCTGGCCAGACATTCCTTGTATTTTGGAGTTCATTTCACGACTTAGAGCCCTTTTTGGTTCGCTATGGTTTGGATACCTGTTTAACCCGTGCAAAGTTGTTTAGGGTTTACTTCCGAGTTCGTTTGCGAGTTATGGGCTTTGAAGGATTACTCCGGAGGAATCTCCTGGAGTTGTGGTTCGCGAAACACTTAAGGTTTTAAGACTTAGCGTATTTGCGATTTGCGTTTGTAGCTCGCGTCTGCTGGGAAGAGGTTTGGTGAGGACTCGGAGCGATGCGTAGCGTTGTATTTATACGAAGTAAAACTTGTGTAAAGTAAGACTTTATTTAATGTGAGCTTTCACGTTTGCAATTGCCAAGGTTTTAAGACTTGGTGAATTCGCAATAGCATGTGTTGTTTATCATGAAGTTTGATAGGAATACGAAGAGATATGTAACGAAAAGAATTTCATTAATGTATGCTCCATAGTTTACATTTATGTATTGGGTGATAACCCTGTAATCCCCCCCCCCCCGAAAAACGGAAAAGGTGGAATGAAAGGATTTCTAAGTTTTTTGGGTGGAGTGGCTGCACTCGAAGTTCGAGCTGCCTATGTACCCCGCCAAGGGATCAAGCCTAACGTAGTTCGATTGTTGTGAGTACTCACGGATGGTATAGCTTGAGGTTTGTGGCATTCCACGGGCTCTTCACGGGTACTCCGTTTAAGTGTTTCGCGAGCTTGTAGACGCCGTCTCGTCTCGGACTATCTCGGTGACTCGGTAGGGGCCTTCCCAGTTGGTCCCGAGTTTGCCGGCGCCTGCCTCTCTTGTGTTTGAGTAGACTTTGCGCAATACTAAGTCTCCCACACTAAACTTCCGGGGTCGGACTCTGGAGTTGTAGTAGCGGGAGGTTGCTTGCTGGTAGTGTTGCATTCGTATTAGCGCTCGGTCGCGTTGTTCCTCGATCATATCTAGACGATCTCGGAGCATCTGTTCGTTTATTTCCTCATGTCTGGGGCTTAGGGCCCTCCTGATAGTCGGAACTGATACCTCTGCAGGGACCACCGCCTCCATTCCGTATGCCAACAAAAACGGAGTCTCGCCGGTCGCGCTGTGAGGTGTAGTGCAGGAAGCCCATATGACTCCCGGTAGTTCCTCAGACCATGCGGAATTTTTAGAGTCGAGTCTTTTCTTGAGGCTACTCAGCAGTGTCTTGTTTGCAGCTTCTGCCTGACCGTTCCCTTGGGGGTACCTCGGGGTCGAGGTGGTCAGGCGTATCTTCCAAGTTTTGCAGAAATTTCTGAAAGTTCTAGAGATGAACTGCGAACCGTTATCTGTTACTATTTCATAGGGGAGTCCGTGTCGGCAGACTATGTGTTCCCAGAAGTGTCGCACTTTGATTTCTGTGGTTTGCTGATAGGCTTTAGCCTCTATCCACTTGGTGAAATAATCGGTCAAGACTAGCAAGTATTTTAGTTGCTTTGGTCCTGATGAAACGAGTGGACCTACTATATCCATCGACCATCTCATGAAAGGGTAAGGTGCGGAGATCGAGGATAGCTTTTCTGCAGGCTGATGGATGATTGGGGAATGCCTTTGGCATTTATCACACTGCCTTGTGTAGTTCTCGCAATCGGCAATCATGGTTGGCCAGAAAAACCCTTGTCTTTTGATGCGGATGGCTAGGGCTCGTCCTCCGGAGTGATTTCCGCAGGTGCCTTCGTGAGTGTTTCCCATCACGGCGAGAGCTTCTTGGGCATGCACGCATCGCAAATAAGGTTCTGCGGTACTTCGCTTGAACAGATGATCGTTGATCACGCAATACCGGGCGCTTCGCGCCTTCAACTTTCTGGCTTGCCACTTGTCGTCGGGGACCAGACCGAGTCGGATGTAGTCCAGGATTGGCTCCCGCTAATCTGGCCTGTTTAGGAACTCTGCGTCCGGTTCCTCGGCCTCCGGTTCGGGTTCTTCCTCGGCCGGGGGCTTTGGAATCTGTCGACCACTACGAAGACCGATGTCGTAGACTTCAGAGCATATCAACACCGTTTCAGAGGGGACTTTGGAGTCCGGTGCTTCAGGCGGACGTTCGGTCTGGTCCGTCTGAGCTGGTACGAGTTTGTCTGCGTCATGTGATTTTAGCGCCACGTCGATACTCGGTTTGTCTATCCCTTCTACGGGTATGATCCTTTTGATCCGGGGATCTGACGTCGAGGCTAATGCAGCCAGGGCATCAGCGGAGGAGTTTTCTCCGCGAGGTATTCTCTCGAGCGTAAAGCTCTTTATCTGGTCGGCGAGCTCGCGAACTACCTTGACGTATGCTTCCATGCGCTCGTCTTTTGTTTCGTACTCACCGTGATATTGGCTTGTAACTAGTTGTGAATCGCTGAAAGCGCATACTTCTCGTGCTCAACCTCCGATCGCGAGTCGGAGCCCGGCTATAAGAGCTTCATTCTCGGCCTCATTGTTAGAGGCGCTGAAGCCAAGCCTGAATGATTGCTCGATTACTTCTCCCGTGGGTGTTACGAGTTTGATTCCTACCCCGGAGCCGTGTTTGGATGAGGCTCCGTCCACATGGAGAGTCCAGTATTCGTTATTGTAACGCCCCTTTCCCATTCTCCGCTGACCGTCGAGCTGACCGGCCAACAATCAAACAAGAACATGACCGATCGAACCCGAGCAAGTCGAACAGGAAAAGTTCATCACAGGACGAAGCCAGAGACAGATCAGTTTGAGATAAAGACTCGCGCCAACCCGTCCTTGACTCCGCTATCCTCACTTCCGTAGTACAAGTCGTACGCCTTGCACCACTTCTGTGAGTTGTGTCGGTTCAGACTAAACACAATATCAGGAAAGCATATTCATTTCTGAGTAACTAAACGTTCAACACAACGTTTAATCGTCATTTTTATAAATCATATCGTCAATCAACAAACAACAATACTCAAAGCTCAATGCAAAATTGGCGTCAAGCCAAACCGAAATAAAACATCCAAATCATCGAATCAAAACTCCGCCACAAGCAATCCCGACACTACACCGAGTTCCCCGCGTCCGTCGCTGCTACACCTGAAAAACACAAAAAGAATCTAATGAGCGATCTAAGATCACCCAGTGAATCGGCTTCCCACTAAGGCTAAGGCTTCTAATCTATCTATCATCTCTAGATTCCCGCCCGAAACCCCAAAATAACAATCAACACACAAATAGCCGATCACGCACTACCACGTCGCGTCGAGCCCACACACAATCAATTGCCAAAAGAAAAGAGAAGGCGATTAGAGGAAATCGGGAGCACTGCGGCACATGTCCCCGATTGAGACTCGATCTATCTACCACGCACTACCAACTACACCAAAACACACACACGCTGGGCCCCTACGATCTTGGTAACTTCCACGGGTTCTCACTGTTACCGATATGGCAACTAACCCACGTGACTCCTAGCCGTCCATACAACGACTAGGACACCGTTCTCTGTCCATCGATACGCGGTGACTCCGGTTACCCCTAGATAACCCGAGCTTCCATGCAGTCCGGCCCTAGGACGCGACCCCGTATTCTCCGGACCACACCCTACAGACGTCACTCCATAGGTTCGCACCTGCCAGAACTAACTGACCAGGTTCTCAACTGCCGAGGATCCAATCGGGATGGAAGTACCAGAACGTAATCACATACCTAGACTTGCGGGATCTAACGCACCCTAGAGTCCTAGTGCAGAAATGTAAACACGAAGACTCGCTTGGACTCTAGCAATCAATCACAATCAACAACGCAATCACTCAACCCCGCATCCCGCAAGTCTACTCACACACACCACCGCTCTGACTCGGCACCGCGCCGAGTCAGCACCACAACTTAACCGGTCCCGTGACCGAGTTAAGCAACAACAAGGATCGTCTCGGCCCAACACCGAGACGATCTAAAGGCCTGCACAGAAACATCAACCACAAGCACACTACACAACACCAACACGCAATTCAACAGTCTACTCGGCCCAACACCGAAATAGACTCACAACCACACACAACAGGCCTATTAGGGTTTCTATCGTCTTTTAACCAATTCACGCCCGCTACCTTGGGTTAACCGCTTGTTAACCCGTAGACGGTTCCATAATCACAACACTTCTCACTTCTTAAACAATCCTAATCATCTTTTAACAACTCCTCGATCCGTCGGTTTAGAGCTAGCCGCTTGCTAAACTCCCCGACGTCTCATCATTCATTACTCAATTCATTAAACTCGGAAAAACCCGATACCATTCATATTCTATACATTCGTTCAGGTTTAACTTCCGCATTTTAACTCGTCTCAATTTCCGTATATAGGTTCATTCAATTACCGTGCTTTACTTATATATATATATATATGCATATATAGTCCTACTCATGCCACGACTATATGAATGCATCACACAACGTTCTAACAACCTAACGGCACACAATAGGTTTAATCCGTTTTAACCTAACATGCTTCTTTAACCCTAGCCGGTGTAACGTTAATCAATCAATCAATTCAACTCAATTCAATTCGGGTATGCATTCCTATCTCTACGGTTTCCCATTTAACGTTCTACATGCATCTACGGTGTTTGAGCCGACTCACAGTGATTTGACGGAACGAACGGCACGGATGCGGATACGGCTTCCCGAGACCCCGAACTAAACCCGAACCTCCCCGAATACCCGAACACGAACTCCTGAAACTTCCCGAACACAAACTCCCGAACACAAACCGCAACTCAAGAACCGGCCGGAGTCAACGCGTTGACCGGCGTTGACCGGCCGTTGACCGAAGCTGACCGTTGACCGTTGACCATCTTCTCTCTCCTCTTCACGCCTCCTTCTCTCTCTATTCTTCATCTTCAAGCCTCTCTCTCTCTCTTCTTCATCTTCACGCCTCTCTCTCTCTCTCTCTCTCTCTCTCTTCTTCATCTTAACACCTCTCTCTCTCTCTCTTCTTCTCCTCCTTCTTCTCCTCCTCCTTCTTCTTCCGGATTCTTCTTCTCTCTCTCTCTCTCTCTCTCTCTCTCTCTCTCTCTCTTCTTCTTCTTCTTCTTCACGCCTTCCTCTCTCCTCCGGATCTTCTTCTCCTTCCTCTGGTCTTCCTCCACCGCCGGCTTCTCCTCCTCCGGATTCCCTCATCCGGTCTTCTTCTTCTTCTTCTTCTTCTTCTTCTTCTTCTTCTTCTTCTTCTTCTTCTTCTTCTTCTTCTTCTTCTTCTTCTTCTTCTTCTTCTTCTTCTTCTTCTTCTTCTTCTTCTTCTTCTTCTTCTTCTTCTTCTCCTTCTTCTTCCTCCTCTCCCTCACGCTTCTCTTCCTCTTCCTCTCCTTCTCTCCTTTTTCTTCTCTCTTTCTTTTTGTTGTTGGTGTGAGTAAAATGAGAGGGTGAAACCCCCTTTTTATAGTACAATGAGGCTCACATTTATTTGACACATGTTGGGACACATGTCTCTTCCTCCTTCTAGCTGATGCCACACATTGACACATGGATCCTCCTCTCCTCCTAGCCAGACACGCCACCCTCCTCAAGAATAAGTCAAGTTCATTGTTTCCTTAGTGCACAAGCTTCTTTTATTCTACATTCAATTAACCAAAACTCATTCTTTGTATCCAAAAAGAAAGAGGTGGCGCCATGGTGAGGTTACACTTGTCACTTGGGGGTTAATTCTGGCCAAAGAAAATGCATCAAACTGTTTCTAGAAGCTTCTTATTCCCCATTTCTTCCGATGCCTCGGTTTGCTCGTTTCTCGATAATTGTTTTAGAAAATATCAAACGATTCCCATAAATCTCCAAACTTCCATAAACTGATTCTCCTTGCTTCTAGATGAATTTAGCAATTTGAATCATCTCATTTGGAGTTTCCTAGCTCCGGTTATGAATTTTGGAAGTTTTCTCGGTTTTGCTCGGTTTTCACCCGACACTCCGAAAAATGCATTTCCGCTCCATTTCTTCAAATTCTGGTCTTATAAATGTTCTTTATGATTTAAAAAGAGAACATTTGGCCCGTCACGTCTTCCGTCTCGAACTTTGGCAAAATTACCATTTTGCCCCTAGGTTTGGCAAAATTACAATTTTGCCCCTGTTGACTTTTCTTCTGCCCGTTGACCATATTTTGTGATACGGGGTATCACATTCTTCCCCACTTACAGGAATTCGGTCCCCGAATTCTCCGTCACTACCAGACTTCGAATCGGTTCCGAACTTTTTAAGTCGCTTCATCACTTTACCTTGACGCTTCTTCTTCGAACACTGCTGCATACTACAGACCTCTTGGAACACCCTTGAATACCAATGACCTCCACATCGTTCCGAACTTGATATCTTAATATCGCATACCTTGATCTACTCCACCCTGAATTGCCTCCATCGGTTCCGATCCTCAAACGTAATCTTGGTTAACTACTCCGCTCTGATTCCCACTTCGCGCTTCCCCACTTTGTCTCAAACTCCGCATTCTTTTCCGCTACTGTTTGTCTCCCTGAGACACCCTTCAAGAATCTGCCTTCCAACCCTGACGTTACGGCGACCCTTCCGTCTCTTACCATTCTATCTCACTGATCTCATCAACCGTTCCACTCTTTCTCATAGCCTTGTATTCCGTAATGTGCTTCACGCTCAACTGTCTTCCTCCGTCCATCTGTCCCGACCTCGATCTTGTTCCCGCTGGTTTCTCTCCTTTGATTCGCATTCTGACTTCCAATTCCCCGTACTGATAACTTTACTTTGCTTCCGACACGGCTTCCACTCCATTCGTACTGATAACCCCATTCTATCACTAACACGATCTCTTTCCGCTCACACGTCTCGGTTTCTGAATCCGATTTCGCTAACTTCCCACTTCATTCACACTGACGGCTTCGCTCTGGTTTCCACACGGCTATTGCTGCTAACACATTACACCAACCGCTCCGATTTTCCGCTGCTATTTACTAACACTTTCCCGCTTACATTCCACACTGACTGTCTCACTTTCCGGGTCAACTCGTCCCGCGGCCTCCTTTCCAGCCCATCTCGCTTTCGGGTTCGGGTTCGGTCTCGTATTCGTATCGCATCGTCCATTCCGTCCTGCATTCAACACAACAATTTTCACTGGAGCGGTGAATTCAAACCAATCCATTCCCCGATACCACTTCCTCATAGAAATATAGTTAGTTAATCATGTACCCGAAGGTCACCCATGATTAAGTAACGATACTCTATAATTCCGCTTCCTCGCGAATCGACAGTCGATTCCAACCATTCTCAAGTTAGCTCAACACCTTAAACGAAAGGTTCTAACACTTCTATTCTCAACAAAACTAACGATGCAAATAAAATTTAAGCTACTCAATCCATAGCTTACCACCACCACTCACACTCCGCACATGTTAAGCATGCCATAACACTAGCACTCTCACAGTGCTACACTACCACGAAAGACAACCCTAACTATCCAATGCACCACACAAGCATTAGATAAAACACGCAAGCAATTAAATGCAAAAACAAACAATTACCACACGCAATCAAGCAATCATCAGATCGCTCCGGATATGCCGTCAGTCTGGGTTTAGGTTATGATGAACGGTCATCAGTTTCGCTCATCATCAGACTTCACATGGTAATTCGTTTGCATCACAAAACCATCATACGCATGCAAACAATTACTACGAAAGCCATGACGATAAGTGAACAATCTGCATTACATACATACACCAAAACAACAACATACACATGTCTCGAGGTTTACAGAAATACATAGAGACACAGAAATACAACCATACGATGTCCGTCATCAACAACCCAACCCACAAACTGCACCGCCATATCCTGGAGATGTTCCCAACAACATACGAAAAATCCGTCGATCTGGATAAACACAAACAACGTAGTTAGTGCCCATACTCACCTGGCATAACTACCCAAAACCCTAACAGCCCCGGCACGACCGGAATGCCATACACAACCGGCATCGCGGCTCGCGCCGGTAACCACTGGCAGGCGCGCCGGGAGGGTGTGGTGGGTGTGCATCTCTGGTCGGCGCTCCAACCTAGTGCGGCTCTGCCATCAGACATAACTGCGCTTCATGACCTCTGCGACCACAAATCTCACAAACCAGAACGGACGCTGGGCGTGTCCCATGGTAACAAGCTGACGCTTGATGATCTGTCGCTCCACATAGCTGACAGGAAGAACAAACCCCGAAGAAGGCTCCTGAAAACCCTCGGCTACTCGGTGACCCTGAACTCCACATATCTGGCGGCGCTACTGGCTCGGTCGGCAGTGTAACTGACTCCAGCTGCGCATCCGATCCTGACATCGACATCGGTACTCTCCTGCGGCTGACTCTCCATCTGAATGCGGCCCGGCACCATCGAGTGAGGGATCTCCTAACCTCTGCGGCGATCCTGGCTGTTGATGCGGCCCTACCTGCTGTTCCAAGACGTCGGCTAATATCGCCATCTGCTCGTCCACTTGTGGCTCCATGTCCAGGTCAACTGATGCACGTAACTGGTCCACCACAAAGTCCACCACACAAAGCGAAATGAAATTTGAGGCATGCAAACTAGGTAATGGCATGTCATGCGTCTCAAGAATCGGCGGCTGAAACTCTCTGCAGTACCACTGGCTCCGGTGGTGCAACCGTATCCGATAACTGCATCGTCTTGTAGAGCTTGAGGTAACGGGTCAGGAAACGGTCTCCAATCTACGGCGGCTTCTCTCACCATGCGGTTTGCGAGGAGGAACTGGTGGTTGGTCGGATATCTGCGAACCTCGTGACGGCTCAGACTTCTCCCTCTAATCCTCTGGCTGCTGCTCGAACAGATCTCGATACTGTGCCGTTGTCATCCGATGACGACTCAAACTGCTCTCTGAAATCTCACGCCATGCACACACCCAAATCTCATACCATGCACACACCCACTCACAATCCGTCCAGGGGCACTATGCTGCTGACTGCAAACGAAACACAAATACACATTAGTACAAATAATACAAATTTTCTACCCCATCCCAACCCCGGATTTACGAACGCGGCTCGGTTTCCTAATGGATGCTTGGGTAAGACACAATTTTGACTCGATAAAACCACGGAAAACACTCAGAAATGAACAGCTTTGAAACCCATGCAGAACCATGCTCTGATACCACCTTTCTGTAACGCCCCTTTCCCATTCTCCGCTGACCGTCGAGCTGACCGGCCAACAATCAAACAAGAACATGACCGATCGAACCCGAGCAAGTCGAACAGGAAAAGTTCATCACAGGACGAAGCCAGAGACAGATCAGTTTGAGATAAAGACTCGCGCCAACCCGTCCTTGACTCCGCTATCCTCACTTCCGTAGTACAAGTCGTACACCTTGCACCACTTCTGTGAGTTGTGTCGGTTCGGACTAAACACAATATCAGGAAAGCATATTCATTTCTGAGTAACTAAACGTTCAACACAACGTTTAATCGTCATTTTTATAAATCATATCGTCAATCAACAAACAACAATACTCAAAGCTCAATGCAAAATTGGCGTCAAGCCAAACCGAAATAAAACATCCAAATCATCGAATCAAAACTCCGCCACAAGCAATCCCGACACTACACCGAGTTCCCCGCGTCCGTCGCTGCTACACCTGAAAAACACAAAAAGAGTCTAATGAGCGATCTAAGATCACCCAGTGAATCGGCTTCCCACTAAGGCTAAGGCTTCTAATCTATCTATCATCTCTAGATTCCCGCCCAAAACCCCAAAATAACAATCAACACACAAATAGCCGATCACGCACTACCACGTCGCGTCGAGCCCACACACAATCAATTGCCAAAAGAAAAGAGAAGGCGATTAGAGGAAATCGGGAGCACTGCGGCACATGTCCCCGATTGAGACTCGATCTATCTACCACGCACTACCAACTACACCAAAACACACACACGCTGGGCCCCTACGATCTTGGTAACTTCCACGGGTTCTCACTGTTACCGATATGGCAACTAACCCACGTGACTCCTAGCCGTCCATACAACGACTAGGACACCGTTCTCTGTCCATCGATACGCGGCGACTCCGGTTACCCCTAGATAACCCGAGCTTCCATGCAGTCCGGCCCTAGGACGCGACCCCGTATTCTCCGGACCACACCCTACAGACGTCACTCCATAGGTTCGCACCTGCCAGAACTAACTGACCAGGTTCTCAACTCCCGAGGATCCAATCGGGATGGAAGTACCAGAACGTAATCACATACCTAGACTTGCGGGATCTAACGCACCCTAGAGTCCTAGTGTAGAAATGTAAACACGCAGACTCGCTTGGACTCTAGCAATCAATCACAATCAACAACGCAATCACTCAACCCCGCATCCCGCAAGTCTACTCACACACACCACCGCTCTGACTCGGCACCGCGCCGAGTCAGCACCACAACTTAACCGGTCCCGTGACCGAGTTAAGCAACAACAAGGACGTCTCGGCCCAACACCGAGACGATCTAAAGGCCTGCACAGAAACATCAACCACAAGCACACTACACAACACCAACACGCAATTCAACAGTCTACTCGGCCCAACACCGAAATAGACTCACAACCACACACAACAGGCCTATTAGGGTTTCTATCGTCTTTTAACCAATTCACGCCCGCTACCTTGGGTTAACCGCTTGTTAACCCGTAGACGGTTCCATAATCACAACACTTCTCACTTCTTAAACAATCCTAATCATCTTTTAACAACTCCTCGATCCGTCGGTTTAGAGCTAGCCGCTTGCTAAACTCCCCGACGTCTCATCATTCATTACTCAATTCATTAAACTCGGAAAAACCCGATACCATTCATATTCTATACATTCGTTCAGGTTTAACTTCCGCATTTTAACTCGTCTCAATTTCCGTATATAGGTTCATTCAATTACCGTGCTTTACTTATATATATATATGCATATATAGTCCTACTCATGCCACGACTATATGAATGCATCACACAACGTTCTAACAACCTAACGGCACACAATAGGTTTAATCCATTTTAACCTAACATGCTTCTTTAACCCTAGCCGGTGTAACGTTAATCAATCAATCAATCAATTCAACTCAATTCAATTCGGGTATGCATTCCTATCTCTACGGTTTCCCATTTAACGTTCTACATGCATCTACGGTGTTTGAGCCGACTCACAGTGATTTGACGGAACGAACGGCACGGATGCGGATACGGCTTCCCGAGACCCCGAACTAAACCCGAACCTCCCCGAATACCCGAACACGAACTCCTGAAACTTCCCGAACACAAACTCCCGAACACAAACCGCAACTCAAGAACCGGCCGGAGTCAACGCGTTGACCGGCGTTGACCGGCCGTTGACCGAAGCTGACCGTTGACCGTTGACCATCTTCTCTCTCCTCTTCACGCCTCCTTCTCTCTCTATTCTTCATCTTCAAGCCTCTCTCTCTCTCTTCTTCATCTTCACGCCTCTCTCTCTCTCTCTCTTCTTCATCTTAACACCTCTCTCTCTCTCTCTTCTTCTCCTCCTTCTTCTTCCGGCTTCTTCTCCTCCTCCTTCTTCTTCCGGATTCTTCTTCTCTCTCTCTCTCTCTCTCTTCTTCTTCTTCTTCTTCACGCCTTCCTCTCTCCTCCGGATCTTCTTCTCCTTCCTCAGGTCTTCCTCCACCGCCGGCTTCTCCTCCTCCGGATTCCCTCATCCGGTCTTCTTCTTCTTCTTCTTCTTCTCCTTCTTCTTCCTCCTCTCCCTCACGCTTCTCTTCCTCTTCCTCTCCTTCTCTCCTTTTTCTTCTCTCTTTCTTTTTGTTGTTGGTGTGAGTAAAATGAGAGGGTGAAACCCCCTTTTTATAGTACAATGAGGCTCACATTTATTTGACACATGTTGGGACACATGTCTCTTCCTCCTTCTAGCTGATGCCACACATTGACACATGGATCCTCCTCTCCTCCTAGCCAGACACGCCACCCTCCTCAAGAATAAGCCAAGTTCATTGTTTCCTTGGTGCACAAGCTTCTTTTATTCTACATTCAATTAACCAAAACTCATTCTTTGTATCCAAAAAGAAAGAGGTGGGGCCATGGTGAGGTTACACTTGTCACTTGGGGGTTAATTCTGGCCAAAGAAAATGCATCAAACTGTTTCTAGAAGCTTCTTATTCCCCATTTCTTCCGATGCCTCGGTTTGCTCGTTTCTCGATAATTGTTTTAGAAAATATCAAACGATTCCCATAAATTTCCAAACTTCCATAAACTGATTCTCCTTACTTTTAGATGAATTTAGCAATTTGAATCATCTCATTTGGAGTTTCCTAGCTCCGGTTATGAATTTTGGAAGTTTTCTCGGTTTTGCTCGGTTTTCACCCGACACTCCGAAAAATGCATTTCCGCTCCATTTCTTCAAATTCTGGTCTTGTAAATGTTCTTTATGATTTAAAAAGAGAACATTTGGCCCGTCACGTCTTCCGTCTCGAACTTTGGCAAAATTACCATTTTGCCCCTAGGTTTGGCAAAATTACAATTTTGCCCCTGTTGACTTTTCTTCTGCCCGTTGACCATATTTTGTGATACGGGGTATCACAGTTATGATTTTCCTGCTCCAGAGCCATGGGCGGGAGCTCGATTATGAAATCCGCCAGGACTTGGGCTTTAGCGCTCGTCCTGGTGCGATATTCGATGTCGTATTCGCTCAGCTCAATTGCCCATTTAGCTAGTCTGCCAGATTGGCTCGGGTTATGGAGTATAGTTCGTATGTGCTGTGATGTCATCACTACTATGGCGTGTGACTGGAAATATGGCCGTAGTTTTCTCGCCGCCATTACCACTGCGAGCGCAAGCTTTTCCATTGCTGGATACCTTGTTTCCCCGTTTATGAGTGTTTTGCGCACGTAGTATATAGGCTTTTGCTCGCTTTGTTCCTCGCGGACCATGACTGCGCTAACGGCGGCGGGCGAAGTCGCGATGTAGAGATACAATGGCTCGCCCTCCACGGGTTTAGCGAGTATCGGAGGTTCGCTAAGGTACTTTTTGAGCTCGTTCAGTGCGTTTTCACAGCCCTCATCCCATTGGAACTTTCGGTTTCCTTTGAGGAGGTTGTAGAATGGGAGGCATTTGTCCGTAGACCAAGAGATGAAACGGTTCAGAGCTGCTATCCGTCCTGTTAGCCTTTGTACTTCCCTCGTGCTCTTCGGGGAGGGCATCTCCAGGAAAGTCGCTATCTGTTGTGGATTTGCTTCGATCCCTCGTTCCGTTACCAAATACCCAAGGAATTCGCCTGATGGTACTCCGAAGGAGCACTTGGCGGGGTTGAGTTTCATCCCATATTGATTTAGGATTTTGAAACACTCCCGGAGCTGTGCTATATGGTCGCTCTCTTTAGAGGACTTTACTAGCATGTTGTCAATGTAGACTTCCATTGTCTTTTCGAGCTGATTGGCGAACATTTTGTTCACCAACCTTTGGTAGGTAGCTCCGGCGTTCTTCAGCCCGAAAGGCATCACCTTATAGCAGTAGGTTCCGCGATCGGTTGTGAAGGCTGTCTTTTCTTGGTCCTCTGGGTTCATTAGGATTTGGTTGTACCCGAAGAACGCGTCCATGAAGGACAGTAGTTCGTGTCCGGCGGTGGCTTCCACCAGATGGTCTATGTGCGGTAGTGGAAAACTGTCTTTTGGGCATGCTTTATTCAGGTCTGTGAAGTCTATGCAGACTCTCCACTTTCCGTTTTTCTTTTTGACGACGACTGGGTTGGCCAACCAGTCAGGGTATTTCACCTCCCTTATTGACCCGACTTTAAGTAGTCTATCGACTTCGTCGTTTACGGCTTTAGCTCGGTCTGGGCCGAGCTTTCGGCGTTTCTGTTTCACGAGTTTGAAAGTTAGATCTACGTTCAGCTCGTGTGAGGTGACGTCGATATCGATCCCTTTCATGTCCTGTGTGGACCATGTGAATGTGTCTACATTCTCTTTGAGGAAGTCTATGAGATCTTCCCTGGTGGCTTTCAAGAGTTCCGATCCGATGTTTACACACCTTTCTGGGTTCTCGTCGTCAATGCAGACTGTGACCACCAAATCTTTTCGCGGGCCTCGGACTGTTGGATCGTTGTTACGTTTTGCAGTCCGGGAAGCGAGCTCTTCTTCTTTCTGTAATTGCTATACGTTCAAGGTTTCTAACTGTTTGAAGAAAGTTAGGTAACACGACCTTGCGGCCTTTTGGTCCCCGTAAATGGGCTTTTATTCTCCACTCGGTGGTAGTTGGAAGGCACTGCCTTCATGGTATAGATCCATGGTCTACCCAGTATCGCGTTGTACGGGGCTGGTTTGTTTACTACTACAAACTCCAGGATTTCCTGTTGCCCCCCAGCGATGGATGGGAGCTTTATAGTTCCCATCGAGTAGGTGGTTTCGCCGTCGAATCCGGTTAAGGGGGTTTTCCCTCCGGTCAACATTGAATCTTTGAAGCCCATTTTTCTTAAGGCTTCGTACAATAAGAGGTCTACCGAGCTTCCGGTATCAATCATGACCCTTGACCGTTCGAATCCGGCTACGTCGAGTCGGATCACTAGGGCGTCATCGTGCGGTTTGTCTAGTTTGAAGGTTTCGCTTTCAGAGAACGTTATGTGGGTATCTGGTCCCTCGATCGGGACCATTTCTCTGACCTCATTTGCAACTCGCCTTTGGTGAGCTTTGATCGAGTTAACCGAGTTCCGGCAAAACTTCGAACCTCCCGATATAAAGTTTATCGTTTTGGGGAAGTTCGTATTACACAGTCCGAGTTTAGGCAAGCACTGGCTGGCTGGTTTCTTAGGAGCTGGGGGTGGTGTGATGACCGATTTCATCGATCCCCCGCATCGAGCTAAGCTAAAAATCGCGTCTATGCGTTTGCGAGAGGGGACCGGAGAATCTGATCCCTCCTTCTCTGGAGTTCTCTCGCGCTTAGATTGCGAATTCTTTTTGTTTCTCGACTTGCTTTTTCCTTTGTCTTTCTTTTCTGGCTCTTTCTCCTCCGGCTCCGGAGTTTCTGTTTCGTTGCTGTCTTTTTTGGCTGCCAGCAGGCGGTCTTTGGACCTGAACTCCTCGGAGGAGTGTCCATTTTTGTCGTGGTATTTACAATACTTGTTTGCATCGTAAGGCTTGCGCCACTGAGGCTTGCCATCTACCGCCAGGCAGTGTTGCCCCTTGCCAGAGGATTCCTTTTTGCCGGTTTTCTTCTGGCTTGACTCTTCTTTTGCCGCAGCTATGGTTTCTTCGTACTTTGCGTAGTAAGTAGCTTTGTGCAGCGCATCGTCCAAAGACGTGCATGGTCGAACCGCGAGCTCTTTTCTGAACTCCGATGTGTACGGGAGTCCATTTTCCAGAGCTGCGATCGCTATGGTCTCGTTTGAGTCGGCTATACGCGACTTGACCTCTCTGAACCTAGCGATGTAGGCTCTGAGAGTTTCGTCTGATCCTTGCTTCAGAGCCCAGAGGTCGGCTTCCGAAGTTTTCTCTTCGATGAAGATCGAGTATTGCTTTAGAAAAATCGATACGAGCTGTGCTAAGTTATCAATCGAGTTTCCTTCTAGACTGGCGAACCATTCTATCGCGGTGCCGGTGAGATTTTCTGCGAAAATTCTGCAATACCCTGCTTCTTTTTCTTCATCGGTGAGGTGTGCTCGGGAGACCGCGAGCCTGAAAGCTCTAACGTGGGCCTTCGGGTCTGTAGTTCCCGCGTATTCTGGGATTTTGATCTTCCCAGTATTCTGGATCCTCGCGCTAGCGATTCTGTCCGTGAATGGGGTTTGATGGGTCTCCTCGATAACCTGATCGATGTCCGGAGCCGCGCTCGTTGCTGAGTGGACCGCGGCTTGCAGACGCTGGAGCCTGGCATATATGCCTTCGTCGTTTATATCGGTTCGTTGGTCGAACATAGGGAGCTGCGTGCTCCGCGGACGCGTGTTGTTCGGTCCCCTAGTTCCGGCTTGTTGGGCTATCTCGCTCGGGGGAGGCCGAGCAGTGTTAGTCCCTGGTTCCGTTACTGGAGGACGCGTGCTGGAGGCGAAGGCTGATGCCCCTAACACCCGATGCCTGTTTGTTTCGTAGCTTGAGGGCATGGGTGGGGGCGTCGGTAGCCGCCTCCCATCAGGGGCTTTAATGCCCGTTGAGGTCGAAGCCACGGTGGTTGAGCTGGGAAGTGTATTTCCCGAGATCGGGCTAAACACCGGATAGCCGCTGTTTCCCGCCACGGAAGTCCGTCTCGGGGCCTCGGGAGTTACATATTTCTCCTCGAAGTCCAGACGCATGCGAGGTAACGGGCTTCTCGTGGAGGTGTCTGCCGTAGTCCCCGTGACGGGCCGTAGCCTGTTTCCGAGGTTCAGCAGACTCCTGTCGTGCATATCTAGCCAGGCTAATACAGTCCGTTGTGTGACTTCTTGATCGTGCGATCTGTCGATTAGGACTGCTAGCATTTTACGGAGCTCCGCCATGCCATCAGTGACGGATCTCGTCAGGCTCGGCGAGTCAGGGCGAGTCTGCGGAATAATCCGAGGATTTTGCACATCCCCTTGGGGGCGATCCTCGGACCGTATCCAGGTTCGAGAGCTCGTTCTCTCGGTTGTCTGTGAAGTCGAGCCCGGAGGAGCGACTCCCGTTGGCTGGGATGCAGGGACGTGATTCACTTCTCCGGATCCTGCTTGAGTCAGCGCTGACTCTGATCCGGTATTCCCGGTTTGAACGTTTACGTTCGTTTGGTCAAGATCTTGTGATCTCGGTGATCCGATCGGAGACGTTGTGTTGGGATCCATCTCCACGCTGGCAGGCTATTGATCAGGTTCGTGTGTAAAAAGTGTCTATGAATCTTCCCCACAGACGGCGCCAAAATGTGGATCCTAAAACCCACACTCAGATTTTAGAGTGTTTCGATGAGCAGATTTATAAGATAGGTGGGCTAGATTCTTGGCTAAACGTGATCAAGGAGCTTAACAATGGTGAAAAAATGGATTTGTATTGATTCGGACGTAAGAACAATAAGAGCTCGAGCTACAGAGCGATTACAAAGTCTTAATGCTAGGTTAGAATATGAATTCAGAATCGGATCCCTTGTGAGTCGTCGGAGCTCTCTTTTTATAGCCTTTCTCTGTCTTCAACCGCCTTCCTTCAATCTCGGAGTTCGCTCCAACTTCTCACGCCTTTCTCGGGATCTTCTTGTTGCGCGACTCCTCTTCCTTCGGTCTTCACGATCTCAAGCTGACTTCGTCGTCATCTTATCGGGTTTTGTTTCGGAGTCGGATCTTAGGTTCGGGCCTTCGGTAAGTTGGGCTTGGCTGCGAACGTATTGGGCCTTGAAGCTTGGCCTTGGCTGACCCTTTGCTCAGCTGGATCCACTGTGGTGGATTTGGGCCCAAACAGTCTTGTTGACAAAAAGACTATTCCATAGTTCTATGTACATATATTCCTCATACATAAACCTCTAGAGCTAAAGCTAGTCTCTTCGTATCGCCATTAATCTAGTCTCAAGAGAAAATGCCGGTTAGTGAGATTATGGCAGGGGCTGCTCTTAGACATGCTCTCCAAGTCCTTCACGATGCCATCAAAAAAAGCAAAAGAAAGATCTTCAACCACAAGATGTATCTTGGACCATCTTGACTCTACAATCTTTAGGATCACTCCGTTGGTGGTACAAATCGATAAGCTCAGCGAAGAAGTGGAAGATTCTCCGAGAAAAGTGATCGAAGAACTCAAGCTTCTCCTTCAAAAGGCCGTTTCTCTTTTTCGAGGCTTATGCAGAGCTCAGACGCAGAAACTTACTCACGAAATACAGGTTTGTTTGTAAAAGATGTTAATATTTATATACCACATTCACATGAAATGCATGAAAGTCTTTTGGTTTGTATGAAGTCGCCTTAATTCTTAATTTAGTAGTTCAGAAAATGTTTTATTTTTGTTACTATTTTGAGATTATATATATGGTCCATGGATACTATTATAAATTTAGATTGATGTCATGATTACATGAATGATGAATTGTTGGGGATGTTTTTTTTTTTTTTTTTTTAATTGTTGGGGATGTTTTATTAATATTTAGGATTGACTTGAACATCCACGTCCATCATACATCTTAATGAAGCTTCTAACTCTTTGAAATTGGATTTTTGGGGGGGTTAAATTTCATAAGTTTCTAGCTTAAACGCATTTAACAATAAGTAGATAGCTGGATTCAACTTATTTTCTGGCAAGTATATTTTTTATTAAAATATTTTCAACAGGATAAAAAATGAAAACATGTGATTATTTATTTTTATTTAAATTTTATCTTCCATATTATGGCTCATTCCCTAATCTCTCAACATTAAATCTAACAAAACATATCATTTCTTATAAAATAATATGTGTTTGTTTTTGTTTTGTTACTTTTTAGGAGGAGGTAATAAGGTTATGAAGTGGTGATGTGCCTCGTTCTCTGCTAGCCGACATCCGAGAGAAATATTGATAGAATGAACATACCCTATTAAGTCATGTTAGTTAGTGTAGTCCCATTTATAGTGATGGATCAAGTTTCATAAAATGAGCGTCAATGCTTAGATGTTAATGATTATCTTTAATCGAGCCTCTCTTGCCTCCATGGAGAAAAAGTCTTTCTTCGGGTTGTCGGATAAAACAGCTTCTGAGTTGCAGTGTTTTTGTATTTTTTTCTTCTTCGGACCCTCTGTTGGTCTTACTGCGGTTAGGTTCAAATCCTCAGAATTTTTAAGTTTTTTTTAGTACTTTTGATTTTCTGGTACCGAGAAAATTTTTAGAGTACCGATTGTGTTTTGCTTCCATGTTTTTTACCTTTTTGGTATGGGAACAAATTTAGGTTAGACAAATTGTTAACTCATTGTAACACTTAAACTTTCATTGTTTCAATGACATTAACACTTATAAAAAAATAATATGAAGAATTATGTAACACTCGTCTCATCCTTTTTCGAGACATCTTGTCACCAACCCTATACCTCAAGCATTTCAAATAAATCCAATAACTGAAATAAACCAATAAAATCCAACAAGTTTGATAACCGAAATAAACCAAAATAAAATCGGTTAAATAATGTTTAAAAACAAAATGCAGAAGAAACAGTAAAAACAATCCCAAAAGCACTCGATCCAGCAAGGCGTCTATCTACTTGTCAGGCTCACCTGAAAGTATAAGAAAGAGGGGGTGAGTAACATGGGAGACACTTAATGAGGTACATGATGCTAAACAAGAAAGTTCACAAACTCGATCCTAACACTTCATATATAGAAATTTAGCCTAAACATGAATAATCACGGCACCTAAAGCACCCAAACATATCAAACAATGGTCTTATGCGAATTAAGTGATCGCCCACATCCTTCAAAGAGACTTACTGATGGATGTTATGTCCATATCACCGCTCATTGGACGCTTTATCGATTTTAGGGCTCGTCAATAGATCGAATTAGGCTGTCGTGCCTCCTCACACAATGTGCCGCTAGTACAAAAGTCTCTTTTTGTACCCTGCAATTTCACCTACTCAAATCTCTACGTATATGTATAACAAACAATGGACATTTTAACAGGTAACACAAACAAGGAGTTGAATAATCTATATTACTATCTCCAATTTAAATAAGAAAACCTAACTATACTCAGTTACTAAACTAGACATATATGAGGTTATAGACAATATTGGAGTTTGCGAAATAGCACTCACCTTAGAGCACTCACAGCCGGGTTATCGGCGTGGGTTTCTTAACTTTTTTTGTTTTGTTTTTTTTTTTGTTTTTTTTTAAATCTGTCAAAAAAAAATTAAAAAAAAAATTGACCAATAGCATCGCGCCACGTGGCGTGAACAGTGTAAGGATCGATCCTTATATAAGGATTTTAAGAGACAGTTTCTTAACTATTCACGTGGGCCCAACCCCTACCCTTAAAAACCCCCAATGTTCATGGTCTTAGCAATCAAGTAACTGCGGTTGAGGAAACACCATTTCAGAAAACTGCGATTTTAAATAGAGTTCATAAATATATTTTCTATAAGTGGATTTGAAATAAATAGATTTTCTATAAATTGAAATTGCGGAAAAATAATTTTCTTAAAATGGAACTAGAAGCACATTATATAAAATTTTCCATGGAAATTTGAAAAAAAAAAATCAAATAAATTGTAACAAAAAAAGTCTCTAAAACAGCTTATAAAATTTGGAGGGATTGAACATCATTTTTTTGCTTTATGTAATGACGTACACAAGTGTGATGCTGAAACACGTTGACATTGGTCAATTGATATTCTCGTAATGGCTCGTATTGGTTATTCATTCAAAAAAAAGGGCTCGTATTGGTCATTGATATTCTCTGATCGTTTCAATAGACGGAAAAAATATGCAAAACGTACCAAGCACTTTGGATCAAAATTCTAAAGTTCCAGAAGATTTTTAAATTCACCCAAAATGTTGAATAGATTACAATACATCGTCCTATAATAAAAAAAATAAGTTTATTACAACGTAAGAGACAAAAGCTAGCATATTACCTTGTAAATAATGTGCAGTTGTAAACCCCAAAATACACGAATTCTAATTCAAAGATAAAACCGAAATTAGCGAATGAAAAGTCAGAACTCAGGAGTTTAAAAATCAAAGCACGTTTGTGCCTTGAATATGACATCTTGAACAAGCTTGTTTTCATGCTTTTTTCCTTTTTCGTTGTCAATTAATTTAGAATTTTTATTTCAATAATAATTTTAAATTTAAATTACTAATGTAATTATAAATTCTTAATATGGATAATATAGTCATTTAACTTAGGAATATATAATTACAAAAAACTTAGGAAAATAGTAGTTTTAGAAAGAACTAAAAACAGTGTAGTTTTCAAAATAAAATATATTTTTTACCTAGAAAGAAAGGGAGTTGACAAATTCTAAGTCTTAAGTCAATGTGTCTTGTCATAGTTCTTCAATTCCTTTTTTCTTTGGTCAATTACTTCTTCAATTCCTAAACAACTCGTTTTGTTAACAAAAGACTATTCCATAGTTCCATGTACATATATATTCCTCGTACAGAAACCTCTAGAGCTAAAGAATCTCCTCTTATCGCCATTAATCAAATCTCAAGAAAAAATGCCGGTTAGTGAGATTATGGCAGGGGCTGCTCTTGGACATGCTCTCCAAGTCCTTCACGATGCCATCAAAAGAGCTAAAGATAGATCTTCAACCACAAGATGTATCTTGGACCGTCTTGACGCTACAATCTTTAGGATCACTCCGTTGGTGGTTCAAGTCGATAAGCTCACCGAAGAAGTGGAAGATTCTCAGAGGAAAGTGATCGAAGATCTTAAGCATCTACTTGAAAAAGCCGTTTCTCTTGTCGACGCTTATGCAGAGCTGAGACGCAGAAGCTTACTCAGGAAATATAGGTAGGTTTGTACGTAAAGGTTATTAATATATAAATATCACATGAAATGCATGAAGGTCTTTTGGTTTATGTGAAGTCGCCTTATATAGTTCTTAATTTAGTAGTTTAGAATATGTATTCTTTGTTACTAGTTGAGATTATATATATGGTCCATGGATATGTATTCTTTGTTACTAGTTGGCTCATTCCCTAATCTCTCAACATTAAATCTACCAAAACCTATCATATCTTACAAAATAATATGTGTTTTTTTTACTCTTTAGGTACAAGAGAAGAATCAAAGAGTTAGAAGCTTCATTAAGATGGATGATAGATGTGGATGTTCAAGTCAATCAATGGGCTGATATCAAAGAACTCACGGCCAAGATGTCCGAAATGAACACTAAACTCGACAAAATCACCCGTCATCCAACAGATTGTCCTTGTTTCAAGAAGAATGATCATAGCATATCACAAAATACAAACCAAAATTTTGTGGAAGCAATAGATCCATCTTCAGAGGAACATGGCGAACGTTCGAATGATGGATCTAAACCGAAGATCGATATCCAAATTCGATGGAGTTCAAGAAAAAAGAACAAAGATCGTGAGATACGATTCACTTTGAAGTGATGATTAGTCTTCATTTACCAGATAAAATGAAATGATCACATGTAATTCTATGAAATAGGATTAGCTTAAAATGTGTAGATTCAAAATGGGATCAGATAGATAAATTATTCATCTTCAAGAAATTATACACTCAAGTGTTAGCGTTTTTCTTTTTTGATGATTGGAAAGTTCGGGGGCACGTAGTACGTATGTCTTCCTGTGACGGAACCAAAACCATGTTAAATTAACTCTCATTTGGAGAAAAGATCCCTCCAAACTGTCATTTGATCATGAATTCCTGCAAAAGTCTTTTGCCAGTCAAACTATCGGCCTCTTGTTTTTAGCGGTTACTGTTTATATTGATTTACCGAAAGGTTTAATAGTATCGTATATAGACTTTATAGTCACTATCAGTCTATCACTTCAAAAATACATATGATGAAGCTAGTAGAATAATTGAAAAACATATTAGATGTCTATGATCTATCACGTATGCTTTGTATAAATAGAAAAAAAATAGAAAAGAAGATTGGTAACAACTTTTTTATAAACTAAGCTTTTTGTATATTTGTTATTAAGTTGAAGTCAACAACTTATTCTACTTACAAACTCAATCATTGAGATTGATGTTCTTCTCTGGCAGAATTAAATAATCAACAACTTGCATATAGATCCAATTAACTCCTTTCACCTAGAAAGGAAAGAGAGTCGACCAACACTAAGTCAAAGTCAATATTGTTCTCTTATCCTCATGTAGTTCTTACAAGACAACTCGTTTTATTAACACAAGAAAACTCTTACATATATTTAGAGCTACTTCTTCTCTCCTCATTATTCTCAAGCAAATGCCGATTGGTGAGCTTGTGGCAGGGGCTGCTCTTGGACTTACACTCCAAATGCTTCGCGAGGCCATCGAAAAAGCAAAAGATAGATCGTTAACCACAAAATGTATCTTGGACCGCCTCGGTGGTACAATCTCCAGGATCACTCCGTTGGTGGTTCAAGTCGATAAGCTCAGCGAAGGAGTGGAAGATAATCCGAGGAAAGTCATCAGAGAACTCAAGCATCTCCTTGAAAAGGATGTTTCTCTTGTTGAGGCTTATGCAGAACTCAGACGCAGAAACCTACTCAAGAAGTACAGGTTTGTAGTTTATATAAAATATGTAATGCATGCAAGTCTTTGTGATTTCTTAAATTTTCTTTTTAACATATTGTGTGTGTGTTGTTGATCTGTAGATACAAGAGTAAAATCAAAGAGTTAGAAGCTTCATTAAGATGGATGGTAGATGTGGATGTTCAAGTCAATCAGTGGGCTGATATCAAAGAACTCTCTGCCAAGATGTCTGAAATGAACACTAAACTCGACAAAATCACCCGTCACCCAACAGATTGTAATTGTTTCAAGAAGAATCATAGCATATCACAAAGTAGTAATCAAAATATACTCGGAGCAACAGACCGATCTTCAGAGGAAGATGAAGAAAGCCCGAGTGATGGATCCGAACCAATGATTGATATCCACCTTCGATGGTCTTCAAGAAAACAAAACAAAGATCGTGAGATCCGATTCGTCATCAAGTGATTTCTAACGCAACAAATAAAATGAATGCTCAAATGTGAAATAGGATTATCTTCTTTTTTGTTGTTGTGTGGATTCGAAATGTGATTATATACACAAATAATGTGTAGAAGTGTTCTTTTCTCAAATATAATTGTCAATTGTATTATAAATTTTACCAATAATAATGGTAAAAGAGAAATTTATAAATATATTACACGACGTTACACATATATATGTATGTGAATCAAAAGTTTGTAAAGAAAAAAAAAACACAACAAACGATGGGAGAGGAGCTAAGAGTCTAAGACAACTCCAATGAGGTGTCTGAACGGTACGGACAAAACAGACTTTGTCCTCGACTCTCAGAGAGCATAAACTATCTCTCCGCTACTGTAAACATCAATCTCAGATTCGGAATCAAATTCATCTTCGTCTAGGTCACCAAAGGCCATGATATCATCAAGACAACGGTTTCGAACAGCTGGAATCGTGGCCTCTGAGATTATCTGCATAATAGTGTCAAGGCTCTGCATCGGCTGCTCTGGCTCTTGAAACTGACTACCCATTTTGTTCTCGTCCATCAAATCACGGGGAAGATTCTTCAAGAACCATTCATGGGATTTGATCTCCGGAATACTGATTCTCTGCCACAACTGGATCTTTCATCATTTGTCTATTCATAACTCAGAAACTCTTTATAGAACAGAATATAAGACTCGCTGTTGCCGGATCAGCCACGAAAATCCTTGATATTAGATGGCGACATTCTGGTGAAAGGTTTAAATCCTCGGGGATTGAGTATGTGACACTAAGGATTCTCTACGTTTAAGCAAACTCAAAACAATTAAAGTTTGAAGAGTAATGAGTGAAAGATGAGAGAAAGATATGAAGATAAAAGCTTTCTTATTAACTTTCTTCTTAACGTTTACAAGAGATGAGCTGCTTTATTTATACTAAAGCGTAAACCTAAAAGCACATATACATGTGGCTCAATCATGATGAATCTAATGAATCAAGGGCTGCAAATGGATTTGGCGTCGTGATCGTTACCATACACAGCTGCGTGGAAAGCATCTTGGTCTTATCTCGAATGGCTCCTCTGATTTTGTCCAGTTGTAGAACAGTTTGTGACCGTTGTTGACCAAGACTGCTCTTGACCGTTGGAGAGGGCGTGGACTGATGACTGGACTAAGGCAATGTCTTGTTGGGCTGAAGCTTTTGAAGGCTTGCTGGAGGTTTGCCCAAAATCGAAGCATTGCCGTTTTGCTTGAGCCTGCTAATACCCCCTCTCAAACTTGGGGTGGGAGGATTGTTGATAGGGTCAGGTTTTAATCCTATTCTACTGCAAGTGCACAGTTATGTGATTGTAGTATATAGGGTATCGAAATCCACAGAGACTCCGGTCAACGATAGATTAAAGAATTGTAAAGATTAAACTAGGAGAAAGCAAATGTGAATAGAAACTAAAAGCAATGCAAGAAAGTAAATCAGGTAGCAGAGATTGGTTTGTAAACAGTTATCTAAAAGCGCTAAGTCTAGGGCGTTCTCAGGAAACCAGACAAGCAGATAAATTATTCAGTCATGATCAAATTAAGCCTAGTTCTAGAACTAAAACACAGATATAGAATTAACCAACTGTCGTTGCGAGAATTCTCTAAGTCTAAGTGCAGCAATCCAAATTCCTTTGTAATTACTAACAGATTAAACCAGCTTTAATTCCAAGTTCGATATGTTCACAATTAAACTAAACCAAATTCCTTTGCGAGTAATTCAATTGCTCAACCTAAATAGTTCAGATTCTAAACCACACTGTCGTGTCAATTTAGCAACCTAAGATCTAGATTCTAAGTGATCAGGTTAGAACTAGCATTAAACACAATTTAGATCAAAGAACAATAATGTTATGAATCCTTAACTGAATTAATTGAATCTAGCAAGTCATGAAATCCCTATGAGAAACCCTAAACTTAACTATGAATCTACTCAGACATAGAATATGAAAACATAATCAATGAAATAATAGATATCATAAAAGAGAATAAAGAAGTAAAGAGGTTCGAAATCTTCTCCAAAAACAGGATGTAGTACAGGTTAAGATCAGCCCCAAAAGCTCTCTCTAACTCTCAGCTCAAAGTATGCGTACTTATCCAAAATAAAACTCTAAAACCTATTTATATTAGCCTAATCACGACTTGGGGCTTCTGTGTAAATATCTGGAACTTCTGGAAAACTTTGCAATATCATCATTCTTCATTAACTCTCGCGTGTTTGGCCCAACACGTTGTGCATCGATCGATGCTAATGTGCGTCGATCGACACAGATCTCTGTTCTGGACAGTGAGCTATATCTCTCGGGTCAAAACTCCAAAATGCTCCAAATAGCTCCAATATCTCCAAATCCACTCCAAACGTGCATGTACCTAACAACACCTGTAAAAGACTCTAAAAAGACTCTAAAACATGCTTATATCATGGTATAAAACCGGTAAAAACCATGATATATCAAATTGTCTACCCCAAGTTTGAAACGAAGGTTGCAAAATGGAGTAATGGCCAAGGACTTAGTGAAGATATCAGCCAGTTGCAGCTGTGCCGGGACATGTTTAACCACCAAAGCTCCCAAAGCAACACGCTCTCTCACATAATGATAATATGTTTCAAAATGTTTGGAACGTTTGTGGAAAGCAGGATTTGCGGTGAGATAAACAGAAGAAAGGTTGTCACCATAGAGTTTTGGAGTTGTAAACAGAGGTACGCCCAACTCCTTTAGAACATGATTGATCCAAGCAAGTTCATAAGCTGTTTCGGAGAGAAAACGATACTCAGTTTCAGTTGAACTCTTTGACATTGTCGGTTGCTTCTTAGAAGACCAGGATATGAGATTAAGGCCAAGGAACGTAAAGAAACCACCAGTGGATCTTCGTGAAGTAGGACAACCAGCCCAATGACTGTCGCTGTAAGCTCGTAGAGAAGAGTCAGACGACTTGGTAAAGTTTAAACCCATCGCAATTGTACCACGGATGTATTTAAGGATTCGCTTGAAATTTTTGAAGTCAGCCATTGTTGTCTCATACATTCTTTGACAAACATGGTTCACTGCAAACTGAAGATCAGGACGAGTGAGAGTCAGATATTGCAACTTACCTGCAAGACTTCGAACTGAAGCACACTTGGTCATAGCAGCAACTGCAAGAAGATCTTCAGCATACTGTTTCTGAGAGAGGAACATGACTTTGTCATGGGAGTGAAACTGAACACCCAAGAAGTAATGAAGATTACCCAAGTCTTTCATTCGAAACTGTCTGTTGAGCTCATCAAGAAGATTTGTCACGTTCTCTGACTTAGTACCAGTGATTGCCATATCGTCCACATATAATAGGAGCATGATCACATCTTTGTTCCTGCAATAGATGAATAAGGAGGAGTCTTTGATGTTACATACAAATCCAAACTCGAGAAGGAAGTTGGTAAACTTGTTAAACCAAGCTCGTGGCGATTGTTCAGGCCATATATCGGTTTATGCAGAAGACAGACATGATTTGGATTGTTTTGATCAACAAACCCAGCAGGTTGACGCATGTATACTGTTTCTGTTAGATCACCATGCAAGAAGGCGTTTCTCACATCCATTTTATTGACATCCCATTCCATTATTGTTGCAAGATGCAAGACAATACGAACCATAGCAACACGAACAACTGGACTATATGTCTCGAGATAGTCAATGCCTTCTTCCTGGTTAAAGCCTGGAGCAACAAGACGTGCCTTGAGTTTATCAAGAGAACCATCTGAATTTAGTTTAGTTCGAAAACCCACTTGCTACCAAGAATATTCATGTCAGAAGGTGGAACAAGAGACCAAGTCTGTGTTTCAGCACAGTTACTGAGTTCTTCTTTCATAGCATTAGTCCAACCTGGGTCCTTGAGAGCCTGTCTTACGGTCTATGGCTCAGGGGTGAGCTATCTTGTCAGTGAGAAGAATGTACTTAGGATTTTGTTTCCTGATACAGTCCTTTGATCTGGCTACCATTGTATGGCCAGTTGGAGTAGGAAGTACGGGAGAAGGATTTAAGGAAGAAGATGAAGCAGATCATGTTGATGTGCATGTCCTGCTAGCTGAGGAAAAAGCGTTGTCGCTAATAGGAACATGGTCAGAGCCTGCTGTATGCTCAGAACACTCATCCTCAATAGCAGTAGGCATATTCAACTGCAGGGTTGGGGAAGATAGTGGTGGGAAATGATGATTTGATACTAACGAAGGAACACTTACAGAGACTGAAACCCTTGTAGGTGAGACTAGAGATTCTAAATCATCTGACGTAAGAAAACCCTTTTGCCAAGCAGAGAGAGTTGGAGTTACTGCTGTAGGATGGAGCTTCTTGTAGACATCAGAGAAAGGAAAACTAGCTTCATTGATCAGGACATGGCGAGTAATGAATACCTTCCCTGTTGGAGGATACAAGCATCTATATCCTTGAACCAATAAAGACACAATGAAGTGACCGTGGATCAAACTTACTGACAGCATGATCTCGTAGAGTATGGAAGCAAGAGCAACCAAATGTCCGAAGAGCAGAGTAATATGGTGGTTTATTGAATAACATTTCATAAGGGCTCTTCTTATCCGGTAGAACAGATGAAGGAAGCATGTTGCTGAGAAAATTTGAGGTGTAGAAGGCTTCCACCCAGTACTTCAACGGTAACTTAGCTTGAAATAGAAGAGTTAAGCCAAGCTCAGTAACATGGCGATGCTTTCTCTCGGCTAGCCTATTTTGTTGGGGTGTATAAGGGCATGAGATGTATTATTGAATGCCATTTGCTTGTAAGTGTGATTGAAAGGATTTGCTAGTAAACTCTCCCCCCTCCATCACATTGAAATATAGCTATCTTTGCTGATAATAGATTTTCAACAAGCTTCTGAAACTTAACAAATGTAGAGAGAAGCTCAGATTTGCATTTCAATGGATAAAGCCAAGAGAACCGAGAGAAGTTATCAATGAAAGCTACATAATATCTGAAGCCTTGATTGGAAACAATAGGAGATGGCCTCCAGAGATCACAATGAATTCTCTCTAGGGGTCTAGAGGCTACAAAGCTAGAACCTCCAAAAGGAAGACGACTACTCTTTCCCAAACGACAGGATTCACACATCTTCATGACGCGTTTATTGATGTTAAAAGACTTGAAAGAACTGAGATGCTGTAAAACTTGAGGATGAGGGTGACCAAGCCTTTGATGCCAGACTTCATCACTTGTAGAGATTTGACGGCTAGAGTAGAACACTTTCAACCGAGGATCCTCAAGCTTATAAAGACCATTACGCAGAATGCCTCGACTCAGAACCTGCTTTGTGTGCTTGTCCTTTATTTTAACACCACAAGAGTCAAATTTCATAGAACATGGATAGTCTGTAGTAAGCTTGGAGACAGAGATGAGAGACTTAGCAATAACTGGGCAAACAAGAACCTGTTTCAAACGAATCGTACCTGAGCTGGAAGCAATGTCTACAGAGCCAACCATAACAACATCATTACCGTGGCAAGCCTGAACCTGAGACAAATGATGAGGTGAGCTAGTAATATGGGTTGTAGCTCCGGAATCTGGGTACCATTCGCTACCAGAATGTTCAGAAGAGACCTCAGTGATCTTCATAGCTGCTAGGGCCAATGGTAGATCCTCATCTTGATAGCTATGATTGAATTTGTGCCAGCAACGTAGAGCATGATGGCCTATCTTGCCACAGATTTGACATACATGTCTGTCAGTAGGATCATAGGAAGAGGAGATCTGTTGGTGAAAACCTTTGCCTCATGTGGAGAAAGATCCTCGTCAACGGTTACCACCAAACCGGCGATTAGAAGAACCTCGACCTCGATTGAAACCTCCGTTGTATCCACTGTATCCAGATGGTGATGGTGACCGATATGTCTGAGTTTGGAAAGCAAGATGCAAAGTGACATCATCTCCAGCGGTGTAGCTTTGAAGACGATCATCAAAAGCAGTAAGCTTTGGCATAACCGAGTCAAAGGTGGGTACATGAACAGAATCCATAGCATACTCAATGGTAGTTTTGATGGGTTCATATTCACGACCAAGACCACGCAGAGCTGAGAAGATTTTCATCATTTTACTCATGGGACTCCCAATGGCACAGAGTTGATCACTGATAGTTCTGATTTCCTGAAGATACGCCGACATGGTTTTGCCAGATTTAGAGACAGTTTGGAGCTTGTGATGGAGCTCAAACAACCGTGAGTTTGAGGGACGATTGAAATGGCGATCAAGCGTAGTCCAAATCTCATGTGTTGTTGCACAGTTGATGATGATGCTTTGTATGGATTCAGAAACAGACCCAAGAAGCTAGGACTGAACCACCTGATCAGTTTGAAACCAAGTGATGTGATCCGGATTTGGGATGGGTGTATTAGTTCCATTGATATTAGGCACAAGAGTTGTTGCTACAGGAGGCTGGGAGGCTCGAGTAACAAACCCTAAGAGACAATGTCCACTGAGAAAGGCATGGAACTGACGCCGCCAGAAAGCATAGTTTGTATCAGTGAGCTTAACGGTGATAGAATGAATAACATTTAGATATGGTGGGGTGAAAGGTTACAGAGCTTCCATGGCTCTGATACCATGAAACTTGAGAGAAAGACATGAAGATAAAATCTTTCTTATTAACTTTCTTCTTAACGTTTACAAGAGATGAGCTGCTTTATTTATACTAAAGCGTAAACCTAGAAGCACACACACATGTGGCTCAATCATGATGAATCTAATGAATCAAGGGCTGGAAATGGATTTGGCGTCGTGATCGTCTCCGTACATAGCTGCGTGAAAAGCGTCTTGGTCTTATCTCAAATGGCTCCTCTGGTTTTGTCCTGTTGCAGAACGGTTTGTGACCGTTGCTGACCAAGGCTGCTCTTGACCCTTGGAGAGGACGCGGACTGGTGACTGGGCTGAGGCAATGTTTTTTGGGCTGAAGCTTTTGAAGGCCTGCTGGAGGTTTGCCCAAAATCGAAGCACTGCCGTTTTGCTTGAGCCTGCTAATAATAAGTAAAAAGAGGGTTGGTGGATGATGATGAATTAGATATCAAGAACATAAAGAAAAAAATTTACTTGCATAGTCTTTCGATAATCTCTTGGCTCGACTGGATCCTCAAATGGATATGCACCAACCAACATTACGTATAAGGTTACACCGCATGACCATACATCTGCAATCTAACAATTGTAACACCCGCGTGATTCAGAGGACAGCTAGATCATGGATACTCTTATTTTTTAAACTCATGGCCACATACACGCTATCGATCGGGTCTCTAATTCACACAGTTTCTTCAATCCCACACTCACGGACTCCAATCGATCTCGTATTGTTGTCGATGGCTCAACTATGGCGTCACTGGTATCAGAAATTATCGGCGCGTTTGATTCCCAATAGCATCGCGTCGAATCTCTGTGAAACCCTATATCACCGCCAATAACTCATGTGATAGTTTGACTGGTTGACATTGATTCAAAATCCTTTCCTGAACATAACGCCATTGAAGAACTATCTCTGCTCAACAACATCCGGCTCGATTCATCCCAATTCTTCATCGCCGCGTTAGATTCGAACCAGTATCACCGCACCAATGATAGAGTTTAGGTATTCTGAACTCTATAAACTCTCTGTAATACTGAATGGATGATTCTATTGAATGAAGAAAATGAAAATTGGACAGCTTTGTAGTATGAATTCAAGGTTACACTCTCATGGAGACTGTAACCTGATTCACCAATCTCATAGCGACTGTAAGAGAATGACTCATAACGTGAATTCTACAACAACAACAAAGCATGAGGATTTGTAAACAAAAATAGTCCTCTTTATACTACTTCTCATCATTCTCGCTTTACTCTTCTCAAGACTAGCCATATAAGCATATTTGATGTCTATCAATACTCCCTCCAAGGAAAACAAGCTTGCCCTCAAGCTTGGTGAGAATATCTTGTTATGCTTGGCTGCTCGAAACAACTGACGTGTGACTGCACCAAGGAAAAAATCGCAAGGATATATGCACTGATCCAATGCGCTTGTATCTCCGTTGTTCTGCCACTCCAATACGTCAACCACCGCAAAAGCACAAGTATGGTAGTCTTTACGTCTCCAGCGATGCCAAAATAAATAGGAAATACTCCAAAGATCACCCACAACATATAATAGCAAAAGCTGCACTTGTCTCATTTTGTCTTTGTATTTGAACATTCTTGTCTTATAGAACTTCTTCCATTTCTGTTTTTGTTGTATCAAAACTTGGTGCAAGCAATTTATAATCGGTTCTTCCTTTTCCTTCTGCTTCCTAATATTTCTCTTAAGAAACACAAACTCACTTGGTGAAGAAAGCAACCAAATCAACACATCCATTACCACCCAACAAGCAAGTATTCTCTTGTATACTCCTCCCCTTGAAAACAAGCTTGCCCTCAAGCTTGGACTGAGTAAAATCATTGGAGAACTAACATGACAAAATCCATGTGGCTGGAATTTTGTTCTTTTCACTGCAACAGGGACTCGGAAATCAGATTGGAAGACAATAACGGCAAAGGCATATACATGTCCACATAACCACGACCACATAATTCCCCGCCGTGTCAGCAGTATGTCATTTTTTATGAGTAATGCATCTTTTTCCTCCAATTGCAGTAATTAGTAATTATAGCAAAGACCTCAAATAATCCATTGTGAATTCCAATTTCATTCCCGCGTTGTCGTTGATGAACATGATAACGAGTGTTGGAAAATCAGTTGTCTTCAACTGTCTCAGACTCGCACTCTGAGATTTTCTCCTTTGCTCCTTGGCTCCAACTTGAATTCCATACTGATTCATTGAAAAACTTATCCTCCATAGAAGCTGAAGCAAAACAGGATTATGATATCTGCGAGCAACATCTGCGTCTCGTAGCTTAGGTAATTGTAGCTTATCTTTGATGTTAAACCACCTTCTCGTAACCGTTTGCAGTATAATCCAACTTTTGAACTTGAATTTCCAATTTTTGGAGCACTTTCTCTACTGCTCTTTACATGTAACTCTTCTAACGTTTTGAGCAACGAGTCGGTGTCCACCATACTGTCTTGATAGAACATGCCAGTTCTGAGAAATCCCTACACGTTCTTCCACTTCCATCCTCTTGTTCATGATAGATTTCACCAGATGATGCTCCACATATGAAACCAAATTGATAAAAAAAAATTGTGGATGCATCAAAGACACATTATCACTAGCTTTCAGATAGATTTTATCCTCATTTGATGACTCTAGCAACTTCACTACTTGTGCTGACTCTTTGCCATCCATCTCTGCCTCTTGGCCAGCTACAGAAAGTGACTCGTACGAGGACAATTTATCCCGTGAAGAAGATTTCTGAACAGTATAATCACTCGATTGCACAGAAACTGCCGTTACATTTGGTGATTCCACCTGCTGCACTAATTCTGTCTCATGAGAAATATCAGGAAGTGAATCAGTCTGAAGCCTTATTTCTGACTCAGGAAGAGAGGCTTGCTTGAACAATTTTACTTGTGTAGAATACTTATGACTTGTACCATCCACAAAGTTTACAGAAACTGCTTCTACAGGTGCAAGATTCGTAATCTTTCTCCAGCTCAGAGGCATCTCTGCATGTTTGGCAATGGACAAGATTACGAGATGGGAGGTCGTCAATAGACGAGTTCCCTGAAGATTGATTGGGCTCGTCGCTTTATAGGTGTAACTCGGAGCTTAGCAAGCTTACAAGATTGCATGAAATAAACAGTAAATGTCTATTTATACTAAAAATGGTCAGACTTCTTGTTGGGTTGTTGACTCTTTTGCGGACTATAATCTTTGGACTGAAATGCTTTTATTGGAGTGACAAATTTCAATGAACTTATGGATGAAGTCCTAACTCATATCCAAGAGGCTCTTGCTTTTAGCGTTTACCGTTAATATTTATTTACGGAAAAGTTTAATACTCTCGTCTATAGACTATAGTCACTATCAAAGGTCAATTGCATCCACTATATCTTTATTAACTTTTCATTGCAATCTGATATGTTCTTAAAAGAGTTTACATTATTGTATCTTTTTGAGTGATTTGGGGCTGTGAAAAGACAAAAATGTCCCCGGTCAATCAAACTATGTCATCCAACTAGATGTACAATTTATCTTGAAATAGTTGAATCACAACTGCATGAATTCAACACTGTCTGTAACTGTTATATTATTTTGGTTCGGATTATTTTGGAACTTTCTTCCTGTTTTTAACGTATGGATTAATTGTACAACAATCCATGTGTATATTAGAGAGACAGTAATGTAATAGTATGGGTTATTGTTACCACATTCTATGAGCATGGATAGAAACGTATGGATGAAAGTATCCGTATACATGGTAATGTAATAGTATGGATTATTGTCACCACATTCACAAGCGGTTTTCGGGGTAATGTATATTATATAAGAGTACTGGTTTTATTTACATATGTAGATGAAATTGTCCGTATCTATTATAAGAAGTCATAATGGATAATTATGATAGAGAAGGAGTTAAATGGCAATGAATATCTAATGAAAGATTATAACGAACTGTGTAATTTGTTTTTTAGAATGGACGATATATGTTTAACAAAGAAGCCCTGATGTGGATAGTTTGTGATGCCGAGTATAATTTAAAGGAATGTAATAAATAAGAAATTTTCCTAATTAGGATGAAATTAAAGAAATGTTAAAGCAGTTTTGATTGTGTAACAGAAGGCATGCGCCGCTTGCGTTGGGACTGTAAAACTGGTAAAAATAATTGATTTGACTGTGAAGTAATGGCGAGGAGCTTTGTATGAATAAAGTAAATATTTTTTTGTGAATTAATGTTATTGGCCAATTATAGCAGATGTGACCGATGAATTTATGGTGAGAGAACAGAACATCGATGTGAGGTTTTAATTTTTAAGTTAGTAATTGTAGGATTAGGAATTGTAGGGTTCGTGGATAGTATAAGAAATTAACAATATAAAAATATATGACTTTGTGTGTTGAAATAAACAAATAGGTGGATAGGTATTGAATAACGTGCGATAGCGGAATAACGAAGCGTTACGCCCTATCCAAGTCGTATAAATATATTGTCGACGACATACAAGCTGTCCAGAGAAGAACAAACGGGTAAAAAATGAGCAGTTTAAATCTTCTGGATCTGCCAGCAGAAATAAGAAGGATGATCATCACGAAGAATGCTAGTGAGAATATCAGAGAATACTTCAGGATTCGTGCAGTATGTAGGACTCTTCGGGACGACGTTAACCACGTGGATACTCTCTCGAAGATTGATCTTGTCCAGGAAGTCCCCAAAGAGGAAGCACGTGATGAGGTGACAAATGTATACAACTTGTGCTTGGCTGCGAACAACACGTCTGCTGTTTTTCTGAGAGGAATAGGAGATTTTATGTACACGCAGGGACGAGAAGAGGGTTTTATAAGAATCAAGGAATGCGCCGCCAAGGGCTACAAACCAGCCGTATATTGCTACGAAGTAATTCGTCGGTCTATCTCCCCCAATTACGAAACGGATTCTTCTGCTCCTTTTCTAAAGCGGGATAGAGTACGTGCTCTGAGGAGGCACGTTAGGACTTTTGAGAAGCACCCCTGGGCCGTCCCAATATCGGAGGAGCTTGGGAAGATAAGGAATGAATTTGATGGGGATGTATTAAGGACTTGCCTGTGCGCGGTTCATCGATATTGGTTAAACTATCTTAGCGAGAGAGTGAAAGGGCATGGTATGTGTGATGTTTGCTTTTGGACAATTGAAAGTTTAGTCTTTTCGAGATTATTCCGCGAGCTTTTTTCGAGTGGCCTGAGATAATTGGGGAAGCGCAAGAGGGAGTTGACGATGTTTGGGACGACGGACTAATGGAAAACGAAGGAAATTGGGGCGAGGTTGAAATAAACAATGGATACAATGGAGGATGGGGCAACGGCGGATGGGAAAACTATGACGATTGAGCGGGTTGTAGATTTGGTCGCTTTGTTTTTAAGTTTGTTGTGTTCATTTGTAGGAAATTAAGGACCTATCTACTTATTCAGATCCTTGTTGAGTATTGACAAACCGTTTGGGTATTGTGATATAATGTTATTGGGAAAACAGTAATGAAGTGTGGCTGTCCACGTAGTGTATAAGGGAAAAGAGTACAACAAGCAGGTACACAATGTTAAAAGTAATGGAAATGAGACAGTGATGAATATAAATATGTCTTAGCGATTCCATTTTAAAATGTAGCTATATTTGGTGGATAGTCAAACAATGGATGCGATGTAGATATAACGAGGAACTAAATAATTCGAATGCATTGAAACCTAGAGTTTTGAGATATCAAAATTGGGAAAGGTTTTTCTGGGGTAAATGGATATGTGAGACATGACATATTTGCATGTTAAGTGAATGATTGGACTACTGCAGATAAAACAGCCTTGAAAAGTAAAAAGTCTAACGCTTAAGTTAAGTAGGTGGTTAGGGTAGTGTATTTAAAAAAGGAATTGACAGGTGATTGTGAATTAATGTCTTTTTGTTTAATTAAACGAGACATTGAGTATCGAGAAGAAGATTACATCGAAGAAAGTGCAACAGAGTCGATGGTGGGTTATACAAAAATATTAAATGGATTTAATGTATTACAGATTCGTAATGAACAAGTAGCGAGAGGAGAGTATAATAATGAGTTAAAAATATAGTAAGAAAGGTTAAGGATGGTACTCATGGTTTATTACTATCCTATATACAAACTAAAGTACTTTGACCATAATTTGTGGTGGATACGTGCTAACAGAATGAATCGAAAGTTGTGTGTAGCCGGATTTAGGGAAAAATGATGGATACCAAAAACAGAGTGAGTGTGAAAAATAAAGCAATAAGGCAGAAAAACTAAAGCGTTTGGACAAGCACAAAAAAAAGAAACAAGTAATACAAACAGAATACTTGCATCATACGGTAGACGTCAGAGCATTTGGATAATTAAACAAAAGTACGAACATTATAATAAAACATGTAGTCTAAATAAATAAATAATGCTAAACAACGCCGTTTTATGCTCCGCCGTCGCCCAAACCGGAACCGTTTTGCATAGCCGCTTCGTGCCAACTGCCTGTGTAATCAATCGAGCCGGCGTTTACTGGTGTTTCAGGGATCTCCGGCCACTCGAGGAATGTCTGGGGAATTATTTGGAAGAAACACAAAGTCTCTATGACCCAGAAACATTCATCACACATAGAGTGAGCTTTGACATCTTCGTGCATGATATCTAGCCAATTGCGAAATACGGAGCAACGGCATCTCTGTATTTTGTCTTCGTCAACTGCATCCTTGATCACAGACAGGTCAAGGGACATACAGGCCATAGGGCAGGTAGTACGCTCAAACTGCCTCACGTGCCTCCTCAGAGAACGAATATTAGCACGAGAAAGGAAAGGAATTGAGGAACCTGTATCCAAAGCAGGATAAATAGATAGACGGATGACTTCGTAGCAATAGATAGCCGGTTTGCATCCAGCAACTGCGCAGCGTTTGATCTGATGGAAGGCTTCTGGACCTCCATATCTGTATTCTGTGTACATAAAATCGGAAATTGATTTCAGAAACAGAGCAGTAATGTTATTGGAGGCCAAACAGGCGTTGAACAATAACGCGACACATTCGCGGTTGTCATCGGGAGAGGGTGGCTGAATAAGATTAATCTGAAGAAGAGTGTCCAAATGAGACGCGTTAGTTCGAAGATTATTACGAGGATTCTTGGTAAGGATTGAACTCCTGAGATTAAGCGGAAGATCTGCACGATTGGGAACCAACCGGTTAGGCATGGATGATTCACCAACAGAGGGGGTTAGCCTTTTCATATTGAGAGGTTTGTTTTGAGAGCGTGGACAGGCCAATGTAGACATGTACTATTTATAGATACGAAAGAACGCGACGTTTCGGTGTCGTCGCAATGTTTCGGTTTGATGGCTTTATGTTATAGAAATAGACAAAGGAAAAAAATTAAAAAGTACTTCAAGCGACTCTTAGTTGGATAGTAGTGTGAAGAAAGAAACTTAAGAATGGATGGATGGCGAAAAGAATTATAATTATGGAGGCTGGTAATAAATATGTTAGAGGGTGCGAATGGATATAGTGAGCGTATATGCTATAATGGATGGTAGTATAGCGTGATATAATAATGGATAGTCAAATAACTTAGTAATTATTTTTATTTATTGGGGTAAAACATGTAGGAGGTTTTAATGGATAGTGTATTATAGATACATACCCTGGAAAAAAATGGTTACGAGAGTAAGACATTAAGAAAAAGCGATGTTGAAGATTTAAGTTTTGGAAACTGTGACATTAATAAAAAAACGATGGATAGTTGAGATGGAATTAATATTGGTGGATACCGACGATGATCTGAACATAATTTAAACATGACTATTAAACAGAAATATATATTCGGTACAATTTTTTGAATTTTACATTACAACACACAAAACGGTACCGCTTTGATCTACTCCTAAACCCGAACGACCGCCGACGATCTGGATTCAGCCGTAGTGCCAACCGCCTTCGTTAACCGAATCTGGTTCGTAAATGTCAGGCCACTCTAGGAATGTTTGGGGAATGATTTGGAAGAAGGATAAAGCCTCAATAGCCCAAAAACATTCATCACACATACCATAAGCTTTGACCTCTTCGTGCAAAAAGTCTAGCCAATATCGGAAAAGAGAGCAGCGGCATCTCTGTATCCTTATTCCGTCAATCTCATCCCTGACCACATCCGCCAAATACATGGAGATTCCTATAGGCCAGAGGTTTCGCTCAAACTCTCTGACGTGCCATCTCAAAGAACGTATAAGAAATCGAGAGAGGAAAGGGATGTCGGAACCTGAATCCAAGGCGGGGGTAATAGAACGACGGATGACTTCATAGCAATACACAGCAGGTTTGAATCCAGCGATTGCACATCGTTTAATATTTTGAAAACCTTCCGGTCTGCCATCATCTGTGTACATAAAGTCGGATATCCCTTTGAGAAAATAGTGGTTATGTTGTTTGCGGCTAGACATGTGTTGTACAACCTTATTACGCATTGGGGGAGTGGGTCCAATGCAGTAGTCTGGATAAGATTAATCTGACGGAGAGTATCCACGTTATCTGCGTCGTCTCTAAGGGTCTGGCAGACAGCGCGAACCCTGAAATGTTCGAGAAGGTGGTCACTTGCATTTTTGGCAAGGATAAATCTCTGAAGCTTGGGAGGCAGATCTAGAAAGTTGAGAACTGGTCGTGGAGAGCTAGAAGATTCAGCAACGCGGGGGATTGTTCCTCTCATTGTTTGTGTGGAATATATTGAGACTGTCGACGGACAATTATTTATACAAGCGAATGGAAACTGCAGACATAAATAAGGAAGAGAAGGAGTTGAGAAGATATATTTAAAAAGGGTTGGATGAGATGGATGGTTTAATTTTTGTTGTAAAGATGGATAGGCAAAACTTCTTAAAGACTTAAATGGATAGGCATAGTAATGGGATATATGGATACAAATATTGATGTACCAACTTGCGTATATAGTGTCACGTATCGATCGAATAAATCGTAGGCAGCAGAGTAGGCATAGTAATTTTTGATTAGACAATTTCCGAAAAGTTTTGTTTTTTTTCCAAAGAACATCATTAAGTAGAGTCAAATCTGTCAGGCGTGGATTAAATGGACTAAATGAAGAACGAGTTAAATGAATCTATAGATACACAATATAAAGAATAACTGTTTGTAATATGAAATGATTTGACAGTCATATGATTGAATAAAATTAAATATTGCCGATAAAAAACAGAAGGAAAAAATGGGCCTTAATAATAATATATCGCTTCGAAAGTAGAATCTATGATTTGACAATATACCCCTACAAGGTACATATTTGAGACGTGGTTGTGTTATTTATTGGAAAGGTAAATGGAATAAGGAAAGACTAAACTGTAAGCTAAAGATTTGTTTGAAAGGATAGGGGCTAAGGTGGATAGAAAGAGTACAGATACTAAACGGTGGATAGAGATGTACAATATGAGTCAGTTGATATCCGTCCATACTAAACATTGATGAAGTAAGTACAATAAACGAGCATTCAACCATGAAAATGAAACTTAAAATGGCTCAATGTCCAACTGATTGAGAAAAAGAGATGAAGACGATCCAGATAATTTGCATCATATTCATCCGGGTGGGTGTATGGCGTGTGGCGCAAGAGGCCTTATTATTTCTTGCAACATCAACTTCGACTTTTCTTGTTATCTTGATTTCCATTTCCTCACCAACAGAAGTCGACCAATTTTGTAGAACATTGATGTCCTCTAGAATTTTCTTGAGATCTTGGGCAAGCTTATCAACCTCTTTCATAATAGAGTCGTCCACCCACTCGTTTAAGTGACCTTCATCTGGGTACTGCTTGGAAAGTACGAGTTAAAAAAAGACAAACTGAAATATAAAGTAAATCTAGAAAAAACAAAGGAATCTGGTTTTAAACTAACTCGGATAGCTTCGGGACATTTGAACCACCTGCGATTAAGATTGGAAGGAGTTGTACCATATCCTACTTTGATGTCTTCGCCACACCAGCACATGGTTGGTGCTGCGACGCCTATACATCTAGAAGGTAATGGTTCTTCAGAAGGAGGGGCAGTTGAAGTAGACGTCAAGCTCATTATTGGGAAGATTGTTTCGAAGAAGAGGGTGGACAATTTGTTTTATCCATATTAAAAGTTAGATGAACATATAGCATACGTATATATAAGATATGAATGTTTAAAAGTGTTAACAAGATATGTTTCTTTCCTAAACTGGTTGAAAAGACTGTTTTAATTTACTAAATATACGGACTAATGGGATGGGAATATGGATAAATGAACCTTACAAATCTAAACGTATTATGGATATGAATGCAGGACCAAATGGACAACATGGGCAAAGGTTGGATCACAAGTGGATGCTATGGTTGACAAACTTATAATTGCAATACTGATGGATACAAAATTGCTATCCATATGGGTTACAAATTGACAATCCATCTAAATTAGGAAAGAGTAGTTTTGATGACATATAAAACCCAGAAGTTAGAAAATAGATGTGACCATGTAAAACAGATAGTAATAAATAAAAGAAAGTTAAGAGAGATGGAGATAGAGAAGAGTCCATATAAGACCCTCTGAGATATTGACGACGAATTAAAAATCGCAATCCATATAGATACAAAATCGCAATCCATATAAGACCCTCTGAGACATTGACGTCGAATTAAAAATCAACCCATCTAGAAAAAGTCCTAGGGATCATATCGAAGAAGACATAAGTCTCGAGAGACCAAAAACAGAGATCGCACATGCCTAGACCTTTTACATTTTAGTTCGTCAAATCAAGCCAGTAACGATGGACAGCGCAAGGGCATGTGGAAATTCGTTCAATGTCGACCGAGTCACGGATGGTTCTGATATATTGTGGGGTATAGTGAGGATAACTTACTCCCTGAAACGCTTTCACATGGCTCCTAAGGGCCTGAATAGCAGTGCGAGACAGTTGAGGGAACGTTAAATCAGAAACTAAGTGGGGGCAGATGGAACGCCGGATGACTTCGTAGCAATACGTTGCAGGTTTAATTCCAGCAACATCGCAGTTTTTGAGGCGGACAAGCGCGTCAGCTCGCTCTTCTGCGGCCACTCCTTCTGTGTGCATAAAATCCGATATGGCTTTTACAAAGACCGCTGATGGATTGTTGGCAAGTAGACAAGAATGTTGCAAGCGAAGAAAACCAAGAAAGTTGTGACTCGTTCGTATAAGATCAATCTGGGACAGGGTATCCACGTGGTCGGAATCATCTCGGAGGGTTTTGCAGACAGCCTTAATTACGTAGTACTCGCGAACGACTTCGCTAGCGTTTCTGACCAAAATCGATCTCCGAATTTCATCAGGAAGATCGAGGAAGCTAGGAGGAGAAGGGGCGCAATTATTGTTATCTTCTGTATTCATGCCTAGTTAGGGAAATAAGGTTGGGTATAACTTATATGTAAAGATGATTTTAGGACGCAACGGTTCATATGCCTAAAACGATGGAACCAACGGCGAAAAAATATACAGCCATTTTCAAAATCAATTGAAAAATGTATACCCAAAATCGGCGGAAAATTGGTCGGACAACTGCCCTGTTCGCCATCTTCAAAAATATGCAGGTAGACACAAAGCGGCGGAAGAGCTCCCAGGTGGCCAAATCTCAGACAAAAGGGAATTACTTCATCGGCGGAATCCAAATTGACCATAGCTATGTATCTTGGTTTAGTGGGAGAGGATGCAAAGTTAATGGAGTTAGCTATCTAACTTGACTCTAACTGACTAATAGAAATTCAAAAACAATCTGTAAAACTAACTAGATTAGAAACTGGACAATCAATTTAGTTGGCATTCTAACTAGGGTTAAAATAGTAATAGCATACCCAAAATCAGCCTAAAAAGATACATAAATGCAAGCAGAAGTGTAAAGATATAAGTTTGCTATTACTTTCTAAAAAAGATACACTGGGTGCAATTAACTCTACTATCAATCTATCACTTCGATTATACATATATCAAGCTAATAGAAAAACATATAAAATGTCTATGATCTATCACGTATGCTTTGTATAAATAGAAAAGAAGATTGGTAACAACTTATTTTATAAACTAAGCTTTTTGTATATTTGTTATATAGTTCAAGTCAACAACTTATTCTACTTTCAAACTCAATCATTGAGATTGATTTTCGTCTCTGGCAGAATTAAATAATCAACAACTTGCATCTAGATCCAATTAACTCCTTTCACCTAGAAAGGAAAGAGAGTCGACCAACACTAAGTCAAAGTCAATATTGTTCTCTTATCATCATGTAGTTCTTACAAGACAACTCGTTTTATTAACACAAGAAAACTTTTACATATATTCAGAGCTAGTTCTTCTCTCCTCCTCATTATTCTCAAGAAAATGCCGATTGGTGAGCTTGTGGCAGGGGCTGCTCTTGGACTTACTCTCCAAGTGCTTCGCAACGCCATCAAAAAAACAAAAGAGAGATCTTTAACAACAAAATGTATCTTGGACCGCCTTGACGGCACAGTCTCCAGGATCACTCCATTGGTGGTTCAAGTCGATAAGCTCATGAGCGAAAGAGTGGAAGATTCGCCGAGGAAAGTCATCCAAGATCTTAAGCATCTCCTTGAAAAGGCCGTTGCTATTGTTGAGGCTTATGCAGAACTCAGACGCAGAAACCTACTCAAGAAGTATAGGTTTGTAGTTATATAATAAATGAAATTTTTTGTGAATTTTGTTTTTTGTTATCTAAAATCACTTCATTTTTTAAACTTAATCATGTAACAAAACCTATCATCTTAGCATATATATATTTGTGTTGCTGATCTGTAGGTACAAGAGAAGAATCAAAGAGTTAGAAGCTTCATTAAGATGGATGGTAGATGTGGATGTTCAAGTCAACCAATGGCTAGATATCAAAGAACTCACGGCCAATATGTCCGAAATGAACACTAAACTCGACAAAATCACGTCCCAACCAACGGATTTTAATTGTTTCAAAAACAATCATGGCATATCACAAAGTAGTAATCAAAATATACTGGAAGCAACAGGCCGATCTTCCGAGTAAGATGAAGAAAGCCCGAGTGATGGATCCGAACCAATGATTGATATCCACCTTCAATGGTGTTCAAGAAAACAAAACAAAGATCGTGAGATCCCATTCGTCATCGAGTGATGTCTAAGATTATCTCCAATGTATTTCTCTATATTTGACTCTTCCTCTATAATAGATGTGGTGTTTCTCCAATGTATTCTTCTATATTTTTCTCTAAAAATGAATATTCTTTCTAATATTCTTTTTATTTTACTAATAATACATTTTATTTTTAAAAATTACAAATTAAACCTTTTTATTCTTTTTTATTTTACAAAACTTTTATAAAAATATAAAATGTTTTAAAAAGCAATAAAGAAATTTCATATATGTATAAAAGCAATAATGAAATAATTTTTATATATTTATTTTCGTTATAATTATAAAATATAAAAGTTAAATGACAATTGTGTAAAAATAATTTGTTTGACTCTATTATAGAGGAATGCTATTTCTTCCTTTATAAATAGAGGAAAAAATAGCAATCTCTATTAGACCATCTCCAATGTATTCTTCTATTTTTATCTCTAAAATAGAGGAACTCTATAATAGAGGTGAGTTTTGCTCCAATGTATTCCTTTATATTTTCTTCTAAAAAAGAATATTAGAATTCTTTTTATTTTACTAATAATATATTTTATTTATAAATGTTACAATTTAGCCCAATTATTTTTTAAAAAATTTTAAAAAATTATATTATTATATAAATTATATATGTATTATATAAAAATTTATATTACATCTTATAAAAAATATAAAACATATTATTTTTTTTGTTTAACCACTAACATTAATGTATTTTTTCTCTTTATGAACATTTGCGTATCGGATCGAGTTTAGATCATGTATTTCGGATTTCGGATATTTCGGATATGAAAAAATGGTATCAATCGGTTGATATTATATTTTAGATTGGATTCGGATTGGTATCAAATCTGATCGGGTATTTAAAAAAAAGATCCAGAATTTTTTGATACCGGATCGGATCCGATGCATATTCTATATTTTTATCTGAAAGTAACCATATAAATTCGGTTATATTCGGATACCTTTCGGATCTCGGATATTATACGATTTGATTTGGTACCGAAATAAAAGTTTTCGGATTGATATCGGTTCATATATTCGGATCCAGATAAAATGTTTAGTCATAATTTCTTCACAAATGATCAAAAGATGTTTTCCTAAAACATAGTATATTTTGATTTTTAATATTTATTTTAAATATATAATAGAATTATTTATAATTTGTTAGTTTTTATATTATTAGTTATTAAAATATTAATATTTAATTGTTTTAGTTATATATAAAAAATATTTGAAAGTAAATGGACTGATTTGTACATTAAAAAGTTCACATCTATTATAGAAGAAAAAATAGAGTTCCTCTATATATATATATATAGGAAAAAGTAAAGATCTATATTTTAGAAGTGAAAATAGAGTAGATTTTATTCTAAAATAGAGCTTAGAGACAAATATAAATGTGGATTGGAAATGTCCTAGAGCAATTTATAAAGGTGGGTTGAAGCTCATTTTTCTCTATTATACCATTTAGAGGAAAATATAGCAATTGGTTGGAGATGCCATAACGAATAAAATGAATGGTCAAATGTGAAATATGATTATCTTCTTTGTTGTTGTTGTGTGGATTCGAAATGCGATCATATACACAAATAACGTGTATAAATGCATCTTTTCTCAAATCTAATGTCAATTGTATTACTTATAATATTTTACTAATAATAATGGTAAAGGAGAAATTTATAAATATATTACACGTCGTTACACATATATATATATATGTATGTGAATCAAAAGTTTGTAAAGAAAAAAAAACACAACAAACGATGGGAGAGGAGCTAAGGGTCTAAGACAACTCCAGTGAGGTGTCTGAACGGTACGGACAAAACAGACTTTGTCCTAAAGAGCATAAACTATCTCTCCGCTACTGTCAACATCGATGTCAGATTCGGAATCAAATTCATCCATGTCATCTTCGTCTAGGTCACTAAAGGCCATGATATCATCAAGGCAACGGTTTCGAACAGCTGGAATCGTGGCCTCTGAGATTATCTGCATAATAGTGTCAAGGCTCTGCATCGGCTGCTCTGGCTCTTGAAACTGACTACCCATTTTGTTCTCGTCCATCAAATCACGGGGAAGATTCTTCAAGAACCATTCATGGGATTTGATCTCCGGAATACTGATTCTCTGCCACAATCATTAGTCTATTCAGAACTCAGAAATGCTCTATAGAACAGAGTTTTTTTGTCTTCAGAAAGTGTAAGACTTACCGTTGCAGGATCAGCCACGAAAATCCTCGATATTAGATGGCGACATTCTGGTGAAAGGTTTAAGTCCTCGGGGATTGAGTATGTGACACTAAGGATTCTCTGCGTTTAAGCAAACTCAAAACAATCAAAGCTTGAAGAAATAATGATGATGATGAATGAGATATCAAGAACTTCAAGAAAAAGTTACTTGTATAGTCTTTCGATAATCTCTCGGCTCGGCTGGATCCTCAAATGGATATGCACCAACCAACATTACGTATAAGGTTACACCGCATGACCATACATCAGCAATCTGAGAAGTGTAACACCCACGTGATTCAGAGGACAGCTAGATCATGGATACGCTTGTTTTTAACTCATGGCCACATACATACCTTGCCATCATATTCCTGTCGAAGAAGAATCTCTGGTGCGATGTATGCAGGAGTACCAACAGTGGACTTGGGTTGCGAATGAAGAACAGAAGACTGAAAAAAACAAATGCATAGTTGAGACTTAAGCAGAAACAATTGTTGCAATGAGCTGAAGTATGTTCCATGTTGTTGATCAAAGGGTGACATATAATAAACTAAATTCAGAGAACAAACCTCAAGAGAAACAGTACCTTGGAATATCCAAAATCACAAATTTTCAAACGAGGGGCGGGACTTCCATCCAACAACGTATTTTCCAGCTTCAAGTCTCGATGGCATATTTGCTTCATAAAGAGAGTAAATCATTGAAACTCTTCCCAAAGAAAGAAGAGTTTAAGTTGCAAGAACGTACCATTGCATGACAATAATTAACTCCAGAGATAAGCTGCTGAAAGAAGAACCGAGCCTGTAACATTTTAAACTCAAAGATGAGTAGTAGCAAATCGATACTGCGATGTAGTTTAAAGAGTAATGGATAATCAGAGTGTAGACCTCATTTTCACTAAACCGCCCTGCGTTACAAATTCGCTCATAAAGTTCTCCACCAGAAGCATATTCCATTACAATAGCCAGATGGCTAGGCGTCAAAATCACCTATTATCACACATGCAAAAACTCTAAACCAAAGACAGAGATGTGCACACACACACACACACACACCAGAGGGAACTAGGATTGTCTTTATATTGATTTACCTCTTTAAACCTGACAATATTAGGATGCCTCAACGACCTGTGGTTGATGATCTCCCTTTGAACATTCTCATCAATCTGTACCACAAAGGATTCAAATTTCACAAAGAAGAACCAAACCCAAATCAATGTCTTGTTGAGCGAATATGGAAATGTCAAATCTTTAATTAAAATTCACAACTTTTAAAAGACATAAAAGCATTCATCATCGTAATAACGGCTGGATCGAAAATCCCGTGACAAATCTAAAAGAGGAAGCTACTAAATCTGGAAACTTAACCGAAATAGTAGGGATCATCATCATTCTAAAGAAAACGAGAATGAATCTGATGTGTAATGAAAGTAAAAGACACATACTTTATCTCCTCTCTCGATGTACTTAACAGCAACAAGCTCCTTCGTAACTCTATCCGTCATGAGACGAGCCACCCCGAAATTACCAGACCCAATATCCTTGACCAAGTCGTAACGATCGCTGTCGTGCATAATCGGCAAATCAATCGGCATAACCCCCGCCATCGGATCCATCTCTAGTTTCTTCCTCGTTAATCAATCACATCAGATATCTGAAATCCGAGTACTGGAAAAGTTCAGAGCATAAATCAATTTAAAAGAAGAAGAAGAAGAAGAAGAAGAAGAAGAATCTGAGTACAAGGAAAGAAGAAGCTTCGCGTTGGAATTTGCATTAGCAGAAAATATCTTGGGAAGACAATTATTGGTCGCTATCATAGTTAGATAAGATACGATGGCGTTTTGTTGATTTTTTCTACTTGGATACGACAAAAACTGCCGCGTTTTGATGATATTGTTGGTAGTTTTTAAAGTGAGATGTTCTTTTAATCAAAATCATTTTTTTAATTATTTATTAATATAAAATGATATTTTATTAACCGGGTTTTTAAAATACAAGAACAAATAAAATAAAAGATAAAACTTTCTTTAAAACCTAAGCCCAAAATAAAGAAACTAACTCGGTGGATTAACGGAATATCCCAAAAACATAAACTCATAAAAAATAATTTTTTTCAAAAAAAGACTCCATAAAAGAGAACTAAAACCTACAACTAAAAACATAAATCGATGAATCCAAAACCTAGCAATAGCAAATCAAACCTGTGAATCTAAACCTTTGCTGAAGTTGTCCACGTCCCACCAAATGATAACACCAGCTTCCTAAAATACGATTGAGAGATACACTCACAGACCTAAAGAACCTAGACTTCATAATCCGACAAAATATAACCTCAATAAGTTCCACAAACTCTTCCAGATACGGTTGAAACGCACTCCTAACACTCGATTAACCCCTAGTTGGAAGCCCAAAACCATTCAAAATCATCTATTTTATTCTCTCTTAATCTTTCATACTTTTTATTTTTAATGAAATAATGTAATTTTAATTTTGTTTTTATTTTTTTGAAAAATAAATCATAAATATTTAAAATCAACCAATCATAAAAATGCTTCTCTCTTCTCTTTCTCGTACTCTCTTTCTTTTTATTCCCTTTCTTTCGTCATCGACATCAGGAAAAAAATTCTTTGAACCATCCACCACAACCAACAAACTGGATATCCTCATCTATTCTTCTATTATTGAAGGTAAAGATTCAAAATCTAAGTTATTTCTGTTCGTTGGTCTTATCGTCGGTCTGCTTAAATCCTAGTTGGAGATGTTTTTCTATCCACCTTTAAAGCTATTTTGTTGTAATTTGGATAATTGAGCTTGATGGTGTTGGAAATTAACAAATATTGGATTGGTAACCATATTTTTTGGTGGATTAGGCAAATGAATTGATAAGTAATGGAAATCAATGGTTTAATCATTTTGAATCGTATGTGCATTATCGTTTTTAGTCTAAAGAAAAATTAGATGAACTTATTAAAACTCGGTATTAATAGAGTCGTAGAACTGGTGGAACTATATACTAATAACATAGTAGAACTGGTAGAACTTGAAAATACTATAATAATAGAACTGGTAGAACTTGTTATTGTTGGAATTGTGTCCAGTAATCTCGGTACTGTCTCTAGAAAGTAAGAGTATGTCAATGATCAGACATAAGTCATATAATACTGGGGGTCATGATGGCTTGCTAGAGTCCGCTCATGATCTATAAGTCTTGGACTTATTGCCTTTATTATATGATCCCATATGGGTCACACGCCTAAGCTAACATGAAAATGTGTAGGAACGGTTTAGCAGAAGTACGGTAAAAGTGCTAGGCATTTACTGTACTTAGAGAGAATAAAACGGTTTAGCCACTGTGTGTCGATCGATACACAAGGGGTGTCGATCGACACAGTGCGCGAATGCCGTCGAGTTAATTGGTGTTTGGGCCAAATGGCCCAAACGGAACCGGACAAGTTTTATAAATAAAACTCGAGTTCAGAACCAAAAACGCTAGCCGAAAACTCTCTCTTCCTCTGCGCCGAGTTCCCCTAGTGGCCTAGCAGCCTTCTTCCTGATTGGTGTGCGTGTGTGAACCTCTGGAGGAGTTATCTCTCGGTGGCTCTTTGATCTCTGACATACCATCTCTTTCCGCTGCAAACAGGTATAAGGTGAGATCTATCATTGTTTCTACATCAAGAGAACCTAGATCAGCATGTTTAGGTTAATCTGAATCTGAGAATTGAATCAGGATTGACTAAACATTCCTTCAGTGGTATCAGAGCCAGGTTCTGGTTTTTCTTGTTTAGATTCAAGTTTAGGATTGTTTTTCTTGTTTAAAAGTGTTTTGAATCAACTACTGATAAGAGAAATCACTTAAGCAACAAGGAATTGAAACCTAAACACACTTAAAATCGCAGAAACCATGCTATATTGATTTGGTAGAATGCGATTTTCAAAAGTCAGTATCGACTACGATCGCATGGATCGGTCGATACAGTCTATCGGCTAACCCTGTTAACGCGTGAAAGCATCGATCGATGCAGGATCGATGCAGGTTCGATGTTAGTGCATCGACCGATGCGGTTGGTGCATCGATCGACACGGTTAGGGTTTTGGCTCGGTTCTGTGCATGCGTGAGAGCATCGATCGATACAGGATCGATGCACGATCGATGCAGGATCGATGCTAAGAGCATCGACCGATGCGGTTGATGGATCGATCGACACGGTTGGTTCATCGATCGACATGGTTGGTTTAAGGCTCGGTTTAATATTTTGATTAAAATTAATTCGTCCTGGTTTAATAAACAGATTTAATAATTTTATTAAGTCTGGTTAAACCGGGACAAGAAATCCAATGTCGAAAGAATTATTGGATTTAGTGCCTAAACCAGGATTTTCTAATTTGATTTGGTTGGACCAAATAAATTGAGAAAATCCGGTTTAGTAAATAACCGGTTGACAATTGTGGTCGTCGTAGTAATTGATTTTGGTTAGACCAATTTTAATGAACCAGACCGGTTATGTCATTTAATTGAACAATTGGGTCATGTCTTGGACATGGACCAATTCTTGGGCCTCGGGCCAAGAAGTTAAAACAATTGGGCCAATTATTTGAGTCTTTCTTCAGATTAATTTAAAGTTTATTTTATAAAATTATAAAGTCGATTTTAAATTAAAGTTTCCGAAATTTTGAAATTAGAAAGTTTCTTAAATTAGAAGTTTCTAGATTTGCGGGTTTTGGATTTTAAAGAAATTTCTAAAGTTAGAAAGTTTCCGTTTTTAGAAAGTTTCCAATTTTAGAAAGTTTCCAAAAAATAGTAGGTTTCCAAAATAGAAAGTTTCCCGAAATAGTAATCTTATATTTTGGGAATAAATTTTTAAATAAACCTACGAACCTCAAATAATATCAAGCGTTGGATGTCTTGTCCATTCTATGTCAGCTGTCGAAGCCCATTCAATTGTATTCATGGCCTTACAGTGTGAGGGTGTCTGCTTTTGCGTGGATAAGACGGTTTGTGATTCATAAATGTCATTGGGAGTCCCAGACATTAATGATTACATGACTGTATAGTCTGGTTTTCTTGACTGGGCCATCGGGAGTCCCGGGCCTTGAGACATCAGAGTGGATTGGGCCTCGGGCCCAGATTCACAACCAAGAGTTATATCACGGATATAATTAGCCGATATAGGGCTTACCGATATAAGCTAAGGTTTGGTGACGGCCAGTGGCCCACTTTAATCTTAGTTATATGTGGATCTTGGAATCATTATATTCTATTGAGGGTAACTTATGTTATTGAATATAATGCGTGATTAATCATATTAAATTTAATACGAGATTAATCATATTGAACATTTTAACTAATAACCTTTTTATCTATATATTTCAGCTATGACTACTACAAGCACACAAAACACATTCTCAATCCGGTCTGTTCTCGAGAAGGAGAAGCTGACTGGAACGAACTTCCTGACGTGGTCAAGGAACTTGAGGCTGGTCCTCAAGCAGGAGAAGAAGGATTATGTCCTTCGTGATCCTCTCCCCGAGAGGCCTCCTGCCAATGCCGCCAGGACTCTGCATAATGCTTGGGAAAAGCATTCGTCAGATGAAAATGATGCCTATTGCCTGATGTTGGTGACAATGACTGCTGAGCTGCAAAAACAGTTCGAGAGTGTATTGTCACCCATCGAGATAATGGCAAGCCTGAAATCGCTTTTTCAGGAGCAGGCTAGGACTGAGAGGTTTCAAACAGTTAAGAACCTCTTGGACTGCAAGTTGGCTGCGAATGCGGCAGTGAGTCCTCATGTCTTGAAGATGATGGGTTATCTCGATCATCTTCAGAAACTCGACTGCCCAATCAGCCAGGAACTTGCCTGCGACATCATTCTGCAGTCATTACCTGCAAGCTATGATCAGTTCATTCTGAACTTTAACATGCATGGCTTGAGTAAGACATTGCCTGAGCTTCACGGAATGCTCAAGACTGCAGAGCCCAACTTGAGGAAAACCGCCAAGGACCCCAATGTGCTTATGGTGCAAAAGGGCAAGGGGTTTAAGAAATCCTCTGCTAAGGATAAGGGAAAGGCCAAGGCTGTCCAAGTCGCGGACAAGGACACGCCAAAGCCCAAGCCCAAGTCCATGGCTGGGCCAACTGACATATGCAGGTTCTGTAAAGAACCAGGGAATTGGAGGAGAGAATGTAAGAAATTCCAAGAAGGTCTAAAGGAATTGAAGAAGAAGACTCTCGAGACTTCTTCGACAGGTATTTTTGTTATAGAAGTTAATACAACTACTTCTGATAATACCTCATGGGTTATGGATACTGGTTGTGGGGCTCATATTTGTACTAATATGCAGGCACTCAGCAACAGTAGAAGGCTGAAGCAAGGACAAGTGGAGCTACGAGTTGGGAATGGAGCGAAAGTTCCAGCACTAGTTGTAGGCACATACTTGTTGTCTTTACCTTCGGGATTGATTTTAGAACTCAATAATTGTTATTTTGTACCTGCTATAAGCAGAAATATTATTTCAATTTCTTTGTTGGATTTGGAAGGTTATGATTTTTCAGTTAAGAATAAATTATGTTCCTTCAATCGCAACAATTTGTTCTATGGTTCTGCCCCTCTTATGAATGGGCTTTACATACTCGATCAATCCGCGCCAATTTATAACATTAATACCAAACGGTTCAAACATAATGAGGAGAACCGAACGTTTCTATGGCATTGTCGTTTAGGGCACATCAGCGAGAAACGCATCAAGAGGCTCCATTCGAATGGACTTCTTGGCTCATTTGACTTTGAGTCATGTGAGAAATGCGAATCCTGCATGATGGGCAAAATGACACGGGCCCCCTTTAATAAACCTAACGAGAGGGCCAGTGACTTATTGGGCCTGATACACACTGATGTGTGTGGCCCAATGTCCACAAATGCAAGAGGAAACTATCAGTACTTCATTACCTTTACTGATGATTTCAGTAGGTATGGATATGTTTATTTAATGAAACATAAGTCTGAATCTTTTGAGAAGTTCAGAGAATTCCAAAATGAAGTACAGAACCAACTTGGCAAAAGCATTAAGGCTCTTCGGTCCGACCGAGGAGGAGAATACTTAAGCCAAGAATTCAGTGATCATCTAAGAGAGTGTGGGATCGTATCCCAACTCACTCCTCCCGGAACACCTCAATGGAATGGTGTGTCTGAAAGGAGAAATCGGACCTTATTGGATATGGTTCGATCTATGATGAGTCACACAGACCTTCCAATATCCCTTTGGGGATATGCTCTGCTAACAGCAGTGTTCACTCTAAATAGAGCGCCATCGAAAGCAGTAGCAAAGACACCATATGAATTATGGACTGGAGAAGCTCCAGTGCTGTCTTATCTAAGAATTTGGGGTTGTGAAGCCTATGTCAAGAGATTGATCTCAGACAAGCTTACACCAAAATCTGACAAATGCTACTTCATTGGTTATCCACGGGAAACCAAGGCTTATTACTTCTATCTACGTTCCGAGAACAAGATCTTTGTTGCCCGGGATTGTAACTTTCTTGAGAGGGAGTTTCTCTCTAAGAAAGACAGTGGGAGTAAGGTACTGCTTGAAGAAATTCAAGATGAACAGGATACTGCTCAACCTAATGAGGAAGAGCAGCAGGAGGACCTACAAGAAATTGTAGAGCCTGAACCTGTAGTACCTGAAGTTCGAAGATCCGGGAGGATCCGTCACGAACCCGAGAGATATCAAGGATTCCTCGTGACTGACTGTCATGATCTTTTGATCATTGATGGTGATGAACCATCGAACTTCATTCAAGCCATGATGGGCCCAGATTCCTCTAAGTGGCGCAAGGCCACTGATTCCGAAATGGACTCCATGTCGGTCAACCAAGTGTTTTCGTTGGTTGACTTACCCGCTGGTGTAAAAGCCATCGAGTGCAAATGGATCTTCAAGAAGAAGATTGACGTGGATGGAAATGTCCAGATTTATAAAGCCAGGTTGGTGGCAAAAGGTTTCAGACAAGTTCACGGTGTGGATTACGATGAAACCTATTCGCCAGTGGCTATGATGAAATCTATTCGGATTCTACTAGCAACTGCAGCTTTTCATGATTATGAAATTTGGCAGATGGACGTGAAAACCGCCTTCCTGAATGGTTTTCTGGAAGAGGATGTGTATATGACGCAACCTGACGGTTACATAGATCCAAAGAATGCTGGGAAGGTATGCAAGCTTCATAAATCCATTTATGGATTGAAGCAAGCATCGAGGAGCTGGAATCTTCGTTTTGATGAAGCGATCAAGCAATTTGACTTCATCAGAAACGAAGAAGAACAATGCGTGTATAAGAAATCTAGTGGGAGCAAGATTGTATTTCTTATTCTGTATGTCGATGACATACTGCTTCTCGGAAACGACGTTCCAATGCTGAAGTCCGTAAAGGACTGGCTTGGAAGTTGTTTTTCCATGAAAGACATGGGTGAAGCCGCATACGTTCTTGGAATCAGGATCTACCGGGATAGATCTAGAAGGCTGATAGGCTTGTGTCAAGATTCATACATTGACAAAGTCCTACAAAGATTCAGCATGAAGGATTCCAAGAAGGGCTTCACGCCAATGGTACATGGCACAACGCTAAGCAAGAAGCAGAGCCCTACGTCGGCTGCTGAGCTTGAGCGCATGAAGAATATTCCTTATGCATCTGCAATAGGATCTATCATGTATGCCATGATCTGTACTCGTCCTGATGTTGCTTATGCATTGAGCATGACGAGTAGATACCAGTCAAATCCAGGTGAAAACCATTGGATTGCCGTAAAGAATATCTTGAAGTATCTAAGACATACTAAGGATAAGTTCTTAGTGTACGGTGGAAGTGATGTGCTTAAAGTCAGTGGATTCACGGAAGCAAGTTTCCAGACAGACCAAGATGATTTCCGGTCACAGTCCGGTTATATCTTTTGTCTGAATGGCGGTGCAATCAGTTGGAGAAGCTCCAAGCAAGACACCGTTGCTGATTCCACTACAGAAGCTGAATATATCGCCGCCTCAGAAGCAGCGAAGGAAGCTGTTTGGATACGAAAGTTCATTATTGAACTAGGTGTGATACCAGATGCGGCTGAGCCTCTGGCACTATTTTGTGACAACAATGGTGCTATAGCTCAGGCAAAGGAACCAAGATCACACCAGAAATCCAAGCATGTTCTAAGAAGATTTCACTTGATACGTGACATCATTAATAGAAAGGAAGTCAAGATCAGCCGAGTTCAGACAGATGATAACGTCGCTGATCCGTTGACAAAGCCACTCCCAAGGCCTAAGCTCGAGTTTCTGACTGAAGCTGTAGGCATTAGAGACATTGAAATGTAATCTAAATTTGAGTGGGAGTTTGAGGGCTTTTATTTAGTTATTTAATATGTTCTTGTAAAACATTCTTATGTTTAATGAAATTATTATTTCAAAATTATTTTAACTGTGATGAAATAATCGTTCCAAAGTGATATAAACCATTTTATAGGTCATCGAAGTAAGTGACTTGATCTTGAGTCATCAAAGTCATTTAGCTTGATCATGAGACCCTATATTTGAGAGATGGATTAAAACATCATGTCCCTAGTCGAAGGTTGTTGAAATTGGAACACCAACAACCGTGAGAGACTGGATTGGTATGTGACTTATGACAAAGTCTCAGTGTGTCATAGATGCGCGGCATCAAAGTCAATACATAGGTGTATGTTGGGAACATACGACCGGACAAGACCCGATTATGAGAACTCTTCAGGATATTTATATCTGTGTCATAAGAGATTCTCACTACGACTATAGAGTATAGTCCTTAGACCTGAGTTCGCATGCATGTGACTGCACATGGACTGATGCACTTTGATCATTGTCTAACGCTGTCGTTCTGCGATAGTTCAGCAAGATTGTATTTCTTATTCTGTATGTCGATGACATACTGCTTCTCGGAAACGACGTTCCAATGCTGAAGTCCGTAAAGGACTGGCTTGGAAGTTGTTTTTCCATGAAAGACATGGGTGAAGCCGCATACGTTCTTGGAATCAGGATCTACCGGGATAGATCTAGAAGGCTGATAGGCTTGTGTCAAGATTCATACATTGACAAAGTCCTACAAAGATTCAGCATGAAGGATTCCAAGAAGGGCTTCACGCCAATGGTACATGGCACAACGCTAAGCAAGAAGCAGAGCCCTACGTCGGCTGCTGAGCTTGAGCGCATGAAGAATATTCCTTATGCATCTGCAATAGGATCTATCATGTATGCCATGATCTGTACTCGTCCTGATGTTGCTTATGCATTGAGCATGACGAGTAGATACCAGTCAAATCCAGGTGAAAACCATTGGATTGCCGTAAAGAATATCTTGAAGTATCTAAGACATACTAAGGATAAGTTCTTAGTGTACGGTGGAAGTGATGTGCTTAAAGTCAGTGGATTCACGGACGCAAGTTTCCAGACAGACCAAGATGATTTCCGGTCACAGTCCGGTTATATCTTTTGTCTGAATGGCGGTGCAATCAGTTGGAGAAGCTCCAAGCAAGACACCGTTGCTGATTCCACTACAGAAGCTGAATATATCGCCGCCTCAGAAGCAGCGAAGGAAGCTGTTTGGATACGAAAGTTCATTATTGAACTAGGTGTGATACCAGATGCGGCTGAGCCTCTGGCACTATTTTGTGACAACAATGGTGCTATAGCTCAGGCAAAGGAACCAAGATCACACCAGAAATCCAAGCATGTTCTAAGAAGATTTCACTTGATACGTGACATCATTAATAGAAAGGAAGTCAAGATCAGCCGAGTTCAGACAGATGATAACGTCGCTGATCCGTTGACAAAGCCACTCCCAAGGCCTAAGCTCGAGTTTCTGACTGAAGCTGTAGGCATTAGAGACATTGAAATGTAATCTAAATTTGAGTGGGAGTTTGAGGGCTTTTATTTAGTTATTTAATATGTTCTTGTAAAACATTCTTATGTTTAATGAAATTATTATTTCAAAATTATTTTAACTGTGATGAAATAATCGTTCCAAAGTGATATAAACCATTTTATAGGTCATCGAAGTAAGTGACTTGATCTTGAGTCATCAAAGTCATTTAGCTTGATCATGAGACCCTATATTTGAGAGATGGATTAAAACATCATGTCCCTAGTCGAAGGTTGTTGAAATTGGAACACCAACAACCGTGAGAGACTGGATTGGTATGTGACTTATGACAAAGTCTCAGTGTGTCATAGATGCGCGGCATCAAAGTCAATACATAGGTGTATGTTGGGAACATACGACCGGACAAGACCCGATTATGAGAACTCTTCAGGATATTTATATCTGTGTCATAAGAGATTCTCACTACGACTATAGAGTATAGTCCTTAGACCTGAGTTCGCATGCATGTGACTGCACATGGACTGATGCACTTTGATCATTGTCTAACGCTGTCGTTCTGCGATAGTTATAAGGACCTTGTTTGGGTACATTATGAAATGAGTAGTTTACAGTGATGGAACAAGACGGAATTTGTCCCTCCAATATAAATGGAGTGAATATCTCTAGGCCAATCGGAGATTTGAATACTGGAAAATGCATGGCCATGCTCAAACGAACTGTCCCGAGTCGTTTGGATTGTCAGTATCGAATCAGAGTCCGATGAACAAGATTAGGCTTTATAAGGATGACACCAATCTTGCCTTATGACTAATCGAGATATTGTGACAAAAGGATTATGAATACAGAGATTCCAGTACAAGTGGGAGATTGTTGGAATTGTGTCCAGTAATCTCGGTACTGTCTCTAGAAAGTAAGAGTATGTCAATGATCAGACATAAGTCATATAATACTGGGGGTCATGATGGCTTGCTAGAGTCCGCTCATGATCTATAAGTCTTGGACTTATTGCCTTTATTATATGATCCCATATGGGTCACACGCCTAAGCTAACAGGAAAATGTGTAGGAACGGTTTAGCAGAAGTACGGTAAAAGTGCTAGGCATTTACTGTACTTAGAGAGAATAAAACGGTTTAGCCACTGTGTGTCGATCGATACACAAGGGGTGTCGATCGACACAGTGCGCGAATGCCGTCGAGTTAATTGGTGTTTGGGCCAAATGGCCCAAACGGAACCGGACAAGTTTTATAAATAAAACTCGAGTTCAGAACCAAAAACGCTAGCCGAAAACTCTCTCTTCCTCTGCGCCGAGTTCCCCTAGTGGCCTAGCAGCCTTCTTCCTGATTGGTGTGCGTGTGTGAACCTCTGGAGGAGTTATCTCTCGGTGGCTCTTTGATCTCTGACATACCATCTCTTTCCGCTGCAAACAGGTATAAGGTGAGATCTATCATTGTTTCTACATCAAGAGAACCTAGATCAGCATGTTTAGGTTAATCTGAATCTGAGAATTGAATCAGGATTGACTAAACATTCCTTCAGTTATTACTGTTGAAAACCTGAGAGTCGTAATGTATATTTTTATTCAATTTTCAAAATATGATTGGTTCTCTTATCACAAACATACATTTTCATTATGAAGGACATTATTCAAAGACTGGAGATGACTATGAATGAATTCCAAGAGAAGCTCGGTTGTATGGTATATCGTTTAAGACATCATCTATGGAGGATATATAACATATTTGATGTAAGTGGATAGGATATGTAGAAAGATTTTAATAGATGATTCCACGAGGAGTCTTAATTTGAGTTATATTCCATTTGTAGTAAAACCTCAGAAGCAATCATACATTTTTGATGACGCAGATGCTTATGCGTACCTAACCTTTGTGGATAAAAAGCAACGAAGAAGTGTTTTCATGTAGAGGTGATCACAGATTTAGAAATATTTTTGATGGCCGTGCAACTTTCAAGAGTATAGAGGGGAAACGAGATGGTGGGAGTTATAATGAGCTTATTTATATTGCTCGTATAACATTGGGGTTAATTCTGGTGATGGTACTCCTGATGATGTTGAGGAATCAGCAGAACAACCTCATGAGCCGATTGATCCGTTGGAGAATGTTGATATTGGAGATGGTGATAATGTACAACATGAAAATATGCATGATTCTGATTTGGTTGAATTAGTTGAGCTTCCAAGGGTTGTGGAAGAGACAAAGCGTTTAGATGAATGGTAAGATGGTATGGCAGTTGGGAGTTGTAAGGTTATGAATTCAACCATTTTCTTGGTTATAATATACACAAAGATGCATTCATGCTCTCAGACAAGTTCAAGTGGTGTAAGCAATAAAAGTAAAGGTACACCATGCAAGCATCTTGAATGAAGATTATCCTGGTAACTTTGATACTCTATTTCCTAAAACTATCATCAAGCTTGTCCAAGGAATAGTATGTGTGGAAGTGTCGTACTCTACGGCTTTTAGAGGAAAAACCTAGCTATTACTGATATCCTTAGTAGTCCAGATGAAGATTTCAAGATGTTGTATTCTTATTTGTATATGTTGGAGAAGGTGAATCATGGAACAAAAACAAAATTGCTTATGTATGAAGGAAAAAGGTTTAATTACTTATTTGTGGCTTTGGGAGCTTCTATTGAAGGGTTTCAAGTGATGAGGAAAGTGTTCATTATTGATGAACTTTTCATTAAGAATGTATATAGAAATGGTCTAATTTTTGTCACTGCGAAGGATCTAAATCATCGCCACTACCTGATTGCTTTTTTATAGTTGATGGTGAAAAATATGAGAGTTGGAGGTTATTTTTCAATACGCTGAAAACCGTTATACATGATAGTCATGAATTGGTGTTTACTACTGGTAGAAATGAAAAGTCTCATCAAGGAAATAGCTCAGGTGTACCCTTTCTCGCAACATGGGTACTGCATCTATTATATGTTCCAGAATGTGAAATGATTAGTTTCCCACGTGAGCAGATGAAGCTCGAATAAAATTCAGGGAAATTGCTCGATTATACATAGAGGTTGTATTCTTCCAACAATATGGTAATTTTAGGAACATGTATCCTCAAGCTGCTGCGTATCTTGACAAAAGTGTAAAAGAGAAGAAATTGGCAAAATGTTATTTTCCGGTGCAAGGTGAAAAAAATAAACTCTAATTGTCGAGAGTATGAATTCATTTTTCACGAAGGTGGGGAATTCCTATGATCGATGCAATTGTTGAAAAATTTGCTGAGTGGTGTAACAGTTATAAAAAAGCATATGTTGTTGGATAGAGCGTACGAAAATTAGTGCCTCTTGTGGAGGTTAAATTACACACATCCATGAAGTACATTTCTAGATATGTCGTTAGGCTCATTAAGTACTTGAATGTGCTTGTGTCTATTATCAGAAAATATGTTTCAACATAGTCAATTATCGGTTTTTAAAAAAACCCTTGTGCCACAAGTTGAGCTTATATCTAGTGACTTTATTATTTTTATTTCTTTTTCTCACAAAGACCCATTGACATCGACTGTATTACATCTGCAGCTGTAAGGCCAACTGGTCCAAAAAATATCTCTTATTAAGGTTGAGTAATTCATTTCTCATGACTTCTTGTCATTTCTCTCAGTCAGGGTTTTCTATCACTGTGATATGGTCCTTGGATACGGATCATCATTAACATTATCAATGTATTTGGAGATAGAAAAGGAGAATGTCCCATTCATATCATCAATTTCATCCATATATTTCCATCATGGACGTAATTAATGAAAATCTCACAATTTTTATATCATGTTCGACTTCAAGATTTTTCTCTTCATTAAGTTCTTCATGAACTTCTTCACAAATGTCTTCACGAAATTGTTCATGATGTAGTTCCTCTTGATCCTTTTCATTTTGTTCTCTTAACTTCTTTTTCTTTCAGGAATTTTTATCTTTAGAGTCTAATAGCCTTTTCCTTTTTAACTAAACTTGCAGTTCATTAGCAATGCTTCTGTCACTTCGTTCTTTCGGAATTTCAATTCAAGATAAAGAATTTTCAGCGGGTATATGATTTGGTCACCTTCTTTGTATTTTAACATGTGTTTGGTAATTGATTTGTCATACTTTGTAAATGTACAATTTTCAGAACTTCCAACTCGCGTTTATGGTAGGAAGATCAAGATAAGCCAAAGATTGTGTAGACCATGTAATATCTTTTGGTGATTATCTCAATCCTCCCCCGAACGCGGGGAATTCATATTCATTAAATGGCAATCAGAAAAGCGTGTTGTAAACATATCACCGGTTTGTGTTTCCAGGTACTTTATTATACTTGGTGATGTATACTAGACATATATACTCAATCTCAGTTGCGGCCTTATTTTCGTTCTTTGCGGTGGTGCTATAGGAATATTGATATGCTCAGAGTTTATTTCCCTAAGTTACACTGCAAGTTCACAAGCAAATGTAGTATATGGGGGTCGAACCACAGAGACTCAAGAAATCTTGCGATAGAATAAAGAGTGTCGAGTTAAGCTAGGCGATGTAATCAAGAATATTAAACTAAAACATAAAGTAAATTAGTAGCAAATATTGGTTTGTTTATCAAAGCATTAGGTCAAGGGAGTTCTCATAAAATCATGCCAAGCAGATCAAATATCAGTCATGATCGAATTAAGAACCGTTCTAGAACTCAAACACAGATATAGAACTAACCAACTTTCGTTGCGAGAATTCACTAAGTCTAATTCCTAGAAATCCAAATTTGTTTGTACTTCCTAACAGATTAAACTAGCCTTAGATGCAGGTTTGATTAGTTCACAATTCAATTAAACCAAAATTCTTTGCAGATAATTAAATTGCTCAACCTAAATAGATCAGATTCTAAATTACAATTTCGTGTCAATTTATAAACCTTAGATCTAGATTCTAAGTGATCATGTTGGAAACTAGTATTAGGTGCAATTCTGGTTGAAGAACTAACAAGTTATGAATCCTTAACTGATTGATTTAATCTAACAAGTCATGAAATACCTATGAGAATCTCTAAACCTAACAATGAATCTACTTAGATATGATCATTGACACAGAAATCATAATATGAATAAATTGCATGAAGAAAAGAGGAGAGAATGAAAAGTGGTTCGGAATCTTCTCCAAAAAGCAGTACAAGAACAGATCAGCCCCAAGCTCTCAAAAACTCTCTCTATCTAAAAATATGAATGTGTAACTAAAACAAAACACCAAAAACCTAATATAGAGTGTAAAACACGTTTTGGATCTCTTTTGTAAATGCTGAAACTTCTGGGTCAAAAGTGCAATTCTTGAATTCTTCATTAATGCGCCGGAATTTGAGATTCTGGGAACTGCATCGATCGATGCAAACGTGCATCGTTCGACGCTTGGTGCGAACTCAGAAGGTGACTTCTGCTCTTTACGGCTTTAGCTCCAGATCTTGCCCAATAAGCTCCAATATCTTCCAAAATCCTCCAAACATGTGTAAACCTAATAAACACCTGAAAAGACTCGAAAGACACTACAAAATACTCTAATATATACTTATATCATGGCTTAAAATAGGTAAAACCATGATATATCAAATCCCCCACACTTAGCCTTTGTTTGCCCTTAAGCAAAACAGAAAACTAAAATGAGATGAAGAAGTTTGAAAACTTCAGAAATTCGTTTCATCTTAGAAGTACCACACTCAGATTCCCCTTAGTAAACCACATGAAAAATACACCTACATAATCAAGACCAACATATACTTCCTCCACACTTAGTAAATGTCCTAAGTAAACTCCACAATCACATTCAGAGCATTCAAATTCACCATACTAACTTCTGTAATCTAATAAGTGCGGTCTCACCTAGGGAGTATCGATCAAAGAACACATGGATTCTTACTATGTTAGCACCTGACCACCATACTTTCATTTTCTGGTTCCTTTCTTCTCCTTTTCCTTCCTTAGCAATTGATTTTTCCCATTGGGTATCATTTGATCACTTTTATCAGTGCTTTCCCCGCATTGGGGGTGTACTTTGGACACATTCAATGAATGCACAAGAGGTAATAGGTGTCTCTACCACTCCTGTGATCATTTCGGAGCTACAAGCTCATCCACATCTCGTTTTTTTTTTTTACTTTAAGGAAGGGGAAAAGGAAACCTTACTTGGACAGGTTTACAAGCTGTGTCAGGACTAAGAGAGAAATCCGAGTCAGAGTATACCAAGCCCCTAGGTGAGAAAATTAAGTCAAGTTATTGGTGAAGTCATTAATGGATTCGCTAAATACCTGAAGTGATATGGGTGTTCTCAGTAGGCTGGTCTGTGTATGGTTTTCTAATAGTCATAGATCATCTGCAAGCTCATTCCAATGGTTACGTAAGTTCCTGCAAGTGTGGTGATCTCCTCAAAAACTCATTGTTTCTTACTAAACTGTTTTGACTCAATAAAACAGACTGATAGGTCAAGAATTAATCCATATACTAACTGCAAATGCACAGTGATGTAGTTGCAGTACTTAGGGTATCGAATCCACAGGGACTCCGGTCAACGATAGATTAAGAACATAAAGATTAAACTAGGTGAAAGTAATGAGAAAGCAGTAAATCAAGCAAGCAGAAAGTAAATAAGTAGCGAGTTTGTGAGCAAGGAAGCGAAGCGTTAAGTCTAGGGAGTTCTCAGGAAATCAGGAACATAAACTAATCAATCAATCGGGATCTAATTAAGAACTGTTCTAGAACTCAAACACAGATATAGAATTAACCAAATCTCTTTGCGAGAATTCTCTAAGTCTAAGTGCAGTAATCCAAATCTCTTTGCAATTACTAACAGATTAAACCAGCATTAATTTCAAGTTCGATATGTTCACAATTATACTAAGCCAAATCTCTTTGCGAATAATTCAATTGCTCATCTAGGTTCTTTCTAGCTAATTAACCAACTGTCGTTGCATCAATCAACCTAACATCAATAATCTAAGTGGCCAATTTAGATCAAGCATTAAGAACAATCCTAGACAAAGAACTAGCAGATATGAATCCCTACAGATTGATTAACCTATAATTCCATGAAATCCCTAATGAGAATCCCTAAACTTAACAGGTAATCTACTCAGACATGTTCATCGAAACAGAAAATATCATGAATAGAAAACCAAATATTATAAAATCAAATAAAGAACTGGGGTTCGAAATCAAGTCTCTTTCGAGAACAAGATCAGCCCCTAAAACTCTCTCTGAATAAAATAAAGCGTAGCCTAAACAAGTGGCTAAAAACCCTAATATATAGTCTAAAACACGTTTTGGGCTTCTGTGTAAATATATGGGCTTTTTGCAATATCAGCATTCTTCATTAAACCGCCGAGTCTGGCCCATCTCGCATATGCAACGATCGACACCAAAGGTGTGTCGATCGATGCATTCCTCAAATGTCCACAGAGAACTCTATCTCTCGGCCAAACACTCCAAAAAGCTCCAGAAAGTGCCATAATCACCAAATCTGCTCCAAATGTGCTTGTACCTAATAAATACCTGAAAAGACTCTAAAACATAGTAAAGGACTCGATAAATAAGATATATACTATGGTTTGAAAACTTTCAGAAACTCTTTTCATCTTAGAAGCAACAACACTCAGATTCCCCTTAGTAATCCACTTGAAAGATTTCACCTGCAGACATCAAGACCAACATGTACTTCCCCCACACTTAGCAACTGTCCTAAGTAAACTCCACAATCACATTCACGCATTCAAATTCACCCTACTGACTTCTGCAAGTATTTAAGTGTGGTCTCACCTAAGGAATATCGATCAAAGGCACATGGACTCTTACCTTGCCAGCTCTAGACCACCATACTATCTTTCTCTAGTCCCTTTCTTCTCTTTTCCCTTCTTTAACAACTGATTTTTCCCCATTGGGTATCATTTTATTTTTTTATCAGTGTTCTTCCCGTTTTGGGGTGTACTTTGGACACATTCCATGGATGCACAGGAGGTAATAGTTTTAGCTACCACTCCCAGAGACCACTTCGGAGTTACTAACTCATCCTCAGTTTATTACTCTCTATTTTTTTATTTTATGGAAGGGGAGAAGGGAACTAAGTAGGACAGGTTTACAGGCTGTGTCAGAACTAACAAGGGAATCCGACACAAAGTATACCAAGCCCTTAGGTGAGAAAATCTAAGTCAGTATTAAATTGAAGTCAGTAAAAGGATCCTCTGATACCTGAAGCGATGTGGGTGTCCTCAGTAGGCTGATCCGTGTCTGGGTTTTCTAATAGTCAGAGATTAATCTGCAACTTCATCCTAATGGTCACTTAAGTTCCTGTAAGATATTGTTAACTTCTCTAAAATTCATTGTTTCCTACTTAAACTGGTTTTGACTCAATAAAACAAATTTTTTGAAAAACTGGTTTTGACTCTAAGAAAACAAAAGCGTGCGTCAGTAGCTCCTCCCCCACACTTAAGACACAATGTCCCCAGTAGTGTCAAGCTTAGGGTCGGTGAGAATAAATAATCAAATTGAAACAATCCGAAAAGTTGCAGAACACTTACCTGTCGTCGCCCTGTGTCGATCGATGCCACAATGTGTGTCGATCGATGCAAGGCGAATATGCTCGCGGTTATGTGAATAACCGATGTCTAAACCGCAATTTATTCGGTAAATCATAAATCGCGACTGCATCGACCGATGCACTAGGTGTGTCGATCGATGCAAGGCGATTCTGCTTGTTTCTCACGCCTCTGAACACACTTAAACAGAAAAATTAAAAATACCAAATCAAAACGAAAAACAAAAACAAAAAACGAACCTAACAGTGGGTTGCCTCCCACTCAGCGCTTGTTTTTAGTCATTAGCTTGACTATTGGGTGAGATCAGATTCATGGGGGTTTCAACAGAGACTTTGAGTGTCTCTGTGAATATCTCTTCATCCAAGGAGGTGTGTATGCTTTCAGATCATGAGGCTTTCCAAGGAATGAATAAACAGCATCAGGGCGGGAGTGAAGCTTGGGTGGGACACTGCGTTTTCCTGCATTCCAAACAATGTGGTCAGGAGGTTTAAGCTTAGATGATTTATATCTTACCTTTGGTGCATATCTGATGTCTGGAGCTTTCTGCTTATGAGCAGTTGCAGGCTCTGAAGATGTTAGAGCAGGTTCAAGAAGAACCGCCATCTTCTTCTCTCCACTATCAGATACTGTAGTTCCACCAATCTGAACTTCTTCTTTCAGATCACCATCAGTGGAGACCATCTTCTTTGCATGAACTCGCAAAGCTTCAGCTGGTGGAGTTTCATTCATCTTCTTATCCATCACTTTCATGCAGTTAGCCACTTCTAGCTCTTGTTTAGAGGGTTTAGGAACCTTAGGATATGGCACAATGGGCTTGTAGACTCGTTCTGGGACTGTTGTAGGCTTCTGGTCTCGTCTGCGATCTGTGTCGATCGATGTAGTAGGTGTGTCGATCGACACAAGGCAATTATGTTTGTCGTTTGTCGTAAGAACTCGAAATTGCCGTCAGAACTGCGTGTCGACCGACACTAAGGGATGCATGTCTCAGACAGACAATATTCATCCAGAAAATCCGAGATTATGCTCTCTTCTTCACCTAGCAACTCAATCTCATCTCTTAAGGTCACAGCTTTGATGGATCTGTACTGTTCAGCTTTCCCAACTTTATTATGCCTTTGTATTGCTTGAGATGTCTGTTGGATTTGAACATCCAGCTTCTTCACATGTGTGCTCAGAGATTCAAACTTCCCATTCAGATTTGTATGCATAGCATCCAACTTTCTGTCCAAGTCTACATCAGTCTTGGTCTGATCCTCTAGTAACTGCTCCATCATGCTCATCAGCTTATCAGACTGTGTATTGTGAGGAGGAACAAGCTGATATGATGGAGATTCATAATCTCTGGTGAATGAATAGGAACCATAGCCTCTGCAGAACGAGTTATTCTGCTGATTTTCCAACATCCGTTCCATCATTCCCATCATTCTTTCGTAATGTGTCGATCGATGCATAGTAGCGTCGATCGATGCAAGATTGAGAATGCAACGATCGACACACAGGACCGTGTCGATCGTTGCAGGGCGATTACAGGCGTACCTGAAACGCAAGAAACAGAAAAAAAAATTAGTGATAAAAAACAAAAAACGAAAAACCTAGTCTAAACCCTAAGTTCAAATCTATCGGAGACTCAAAAGAGTCCCCAGCAACGGCGCCAAAAACTTGATAGGTCAAGAATTAATCCCTATACTAACTGCAAGTGCACAGTGATGTAGTTGCAGTACTTAGGGTATCGAATCCACAGGGACTCCGGTCAACGATAGATTAAGAACATAAAAGATTAAACTAGGTGAAAGTAATGAGAAAGCAGTAAATCAAGCAAGCAGAAAGTAAATAAGTAGCGAGTTTGTGAGCAAGGAAGCGAAGCGTTAAGTCTAGGGAGTTCTCAGGAAATCGGGAACATAAACTAATCAATCAATCGAGATTTAATTAAGAATTGTTCTAGAACTCAAACACAGATATAGAATTAACCAAATCTCTTTGCGAGAATTCTCTAAGTCTAAGTGCAGTAATCCAAATCTCTTTGCAATTACTAACAGATTAAACCAGCATTAATTTCAAGTTCGATATGTTCACAATTATACTAAGCTAAATCTCTTTGCGAATAATTCAATTGCTCATCTAGGTTCTTTCTAGCTAATTAACCAACTGTCGTTGCATCAATCAACCTAACATCAATAATCTAAGTGGCCAATTTAGATCAAGCATTAAGAACAATCCTAGACAAAGAACTAGCATATATGAATCCCTACAGATTGATTAACCTATAATTCCATGAAATCCCTAATGAGAATCCCTAAACTTAACAGGTAATCTACTCAGACATGTTCATCGAAACAGAAAACATCATGAATAGAAAACCAAATATTATAAAATCAAATAAAGAACTGGGGTTCGAAATCAAGTCTCTTTCGAGAACAAGATCAGCCCCTAAAACTCTCTCTGAATAAAATAAAGCGTAGCCTATACAAGTGGCTAAAAACCCTAATATATAGTCTAAAACACGTTTTGGGCTTTTGTGTAAATATATGGGCTTTTTTGCAATATCAGCATTCTTCATTAAACCGCTGAGTCTGGCCCATCTCGTATATGCAACGATCGACACCAAAGGTGTGTCGATCGATGCATTCCTCAAATGTCCACAGAGAACTCTATCTCTCGGCCAAACACTCCAAAAAGCTCCAGAAAGTGCCATAATCACCAAATCTGCTCCAAATGTGCTTGTACCTAATAAATACCTGAAAAGACTCTAAAACATAATAAAAGACACGATAAATAAGATATATACCATGGTTAAAAGCCCTAAAATCCATGGTATATCACAGACACAATTGACTCTAAGAAAAGAAAAATATTATGTCAGTACCACCTCCTCCTCACTTGAAACACATTGTCCCCAGTGGCATCAAGCTTAGGATTAGTGAAAGAAGAAAAATGAATTGAATGTACTTGGGTTCTGGCAATTTTTACCTCTCTCACAACTGCATCGATCGCTGCACAGGACCGCAGCGATCGACACAATTTGTGCAAAGGGTGAATCGATCGACACACAAGACCATGTCGATCGACGCACTGCGTGTCTGAACATTTTTCACATACAGCATATGTTATGTGATAAATCACTAAAACTCAACCTATAAGCTACATTAAACAAAGAAAACACAAAAATTAAAGCAACAGATAGTCATAGAAGCAAAATAAGCCACACCCAGAGTAAAAGTACTGACATGGACTCAAGAAAAACATCAAAATGACTCCAAAAAAAAAAAAAGTGAAAGGTACAAAACCATATTCATGGAAATAGGATCAAATCTCATCGCTCTCAGTCTCAGAAACATCAACAATGTCAGCATAAGGATCAGAGCCACTGGTCTCGGGTGTGGGAGATCGTTTGCGCCTCTACGCATGTGTAGGCTGATGCACTCTATATTGTCTTCTGCAGGAACAAATGTTCATGAACTCCCAAAGGCCCTTCAACTTGTCATTAACCATAGTCTGAAAGGCTCCCTGAGACATCGGAGCATGGTCCATAAGTGGATCCGGATATAGAATAGGAACAAACTCAGCAGCAGGATATGAAGAGGCTCCAGGAGCAGATGAAGGTCCAGCAGCAGAAGAAGTAGACGGTCCGAGAGGGTTTGCAACTGTAGGAACCCTTCACAGATGGTTCATGTCATGCTTAAAAGCCAAATCCAGCAACGTATCGATCTTCGTGAGCTCCGGTGAAGGAAGCTGCACGCACCACTCTCTAGAATCTGCATCATAAAAACCCCAAAGGTTATCTTTCTTCATCCAAGTCGTACTCCTTAAGTGAGTAGCATCCATCCACAATTTCTTCGTCACACACTCTCTTCCAATAGTAGGAATCATGAAGAGCTGGAATATCGGAGTAAGTAGACTTCCCACAGTCTCAACATTCTTACCCGAAAAAGCCATCTTCTTCAATGTGCAAAGATGCTCAGCAAAAACTGCTCCCATGTTAACTTGTGGTGCAGGATCCTTCAAAGGAGTATCCTCGAATAGAGGACTCAAACGGGTGTAAAGCAGCATCAGCTCCTGCTTCCTCATCTTGTTCACCTCAAACTTACATAGTAGTGTGTGGCTCAAAAGGCTTACAACATATCGTAGGACCGGATGTCGTAACTGCATCTGCTTGGAGTTTCATGAGTTGTATCGCTTGGTCCCAAAATGACACCAGAGGAACTGAGTGCTATGATCATCCCACTCAAAAATGAGGTTGCACCGAATAAGCTCCAAATTGAACCCATAGATGTGGCAAGTTCAAGAAGCGGAAGTCTGTACCTGATGCCCATGCACATGAAGGTAAAGCATCCCTCATTAGCTTTCTTGCGAAATGGATCAGCATAGTACACTCTGCAAGTCGACAACAGCTGTCTGACCAAATCCGGATAAAGATCGTAACTCCGCATAGGCATAGTACCTAAGCCTATCTGCTGAACCAGCCTCTAAACATCTGCAATAATGCCCAACATCTAATAAGTCATGTAGTCTGCAAACTGTGTGGGCTTGATGATCATGCTCTGCCAAACGTTGTAAAATAACGTATAGTAATCATCCCAAGCCTCAGAAATCTCTCGCTCAGTGCAGACCCCACTCACTGTCTCTATCTTAGGATCATTATCCCACTCTCTGAGCATATGCATGAGATCCTTCTCTGCCTTTGGCCAAGGAGCCTGCATCGCTCTAGGAATGTGAGTATCGGGCGTGAGAGGCGAGGAAGCGCGTGTGTACCAAGTAGTAGGTATGTCAATAGTGTCAGGCACGTTCCTTCTCTTTCGTGGAGCCATCTGCGATAGAGACACAAGAAAAGAAAATTTGCAATTAAGTCAAAGCTCTAAGATCAACAAATACAACCATATCAGTGTCTATAATCTCATTCAACCATCATCAGCAGCAAAACCAATGTCAATTACTTCCAGTCTGTTCTAAATTCGCCCTAAATCAGAGAATCGCAAGTGTTCTTCATCGAATCAAAGATTCTCTGAAAACTTGCAAAACTTATCCATGCAAGTACTAAGGCAACACGAAATTATTACTAGAAAGCTTAAACAAGCATTAATATACCATCAAATAGTCAAAATCGTGATTAAATTCAAAAATTTCACCTTAGGGCCGAAACTAAAAACGTGGAGATTCGGAACACATACCTCAAAATCGGATGAAATGAGAAATAGAATTGAAAGAGGGATGAAAAGAGAGTGGATTAGGCTTTTGAATCACCAAAATCGATCAAGATTTGAAGATTTTAGGGTTTGGGCGATCTTGGATTTCAGGTTCAAAAGGGGAAAATGAGGAAGAAGAAGAAAGGAGAAAGGTTAAAGGCACTTACCTCGCATGTGCTTTCATCGATCGACACAGTTGATGCGTCGATCGTTGCAGATCGTGATTGGTCGAACCAATCGGATTTCCAATAAAGAACTCTTACCCTTAGTTTCAAAAAATTGCAGGTGCATCGATCGTTGCATAGAACCGCAATGAACGACACACGTCGTGACTTCTTCCTCGCGGTTTGATTCCCTCTGCTGGTTGAACTGCATTCAAACCGGCTCTAATTCACTTGTCTTCTCGCGGTTTCCACCTCTTGCATTGATCGTTGCACATGACCGCAACGATCGAGGGAGATTTCCAGACTCCAGACTAGCTCTGTACGATCAAAAACTCCAAAAACGAAAAAATCACCGAGTAAAATCCTAAAAAAAACACCAGAAAGAGTATGTACAAACTTACCAGTGGGTTGCCTCCCACTCAGGACTCCTTTAATGTCATTAGCTTGACTGGAAGGAGATTTAGGCATAAGATGCATCATCCAGAGGCAGAATCTGACCTCTTGGAATCTCGGCCTTAGACCAATAATGCTTTACCCTTTGTCCATTGATAGTGAACTCCGTACCTTATGAGTTGGGTCGAACAACAGCACCATACGTACGTACCTCCTTGATTGTGAAAGGACCTGACATCTAGAACGCAGTTTACCTGGAAACAATTACAAACATGAGTTATACAAAAATACCTGATCATTAGGCTCAAACTATATGGAGACAATCTTCCTGTCATGATAAGTCTTAGTCCTCTCCTTGTACAGTTTTGAATTCTCATTGGCATGATGCCTAATCTCATCCAACTCGTTCAGCAACACTAATCTCCTCTCTGTTGCAGGTTTCAGGTCGAAATTCATCAGCTTCATAGCCCATACTGTCGTATGCTCAAGCTCAACTGTAAGGTGGCAGGCTTTCCCATACAGAAGATGAAACGGTGTAGTCCCAAGTGGCATCTTAAACGTAGTCCTATATGTCCATAACGCATCATCCAGCTTTGTAAACCAATCTTTCCTGGTCTTCCCAACTGTCTTCTCCAAGATCTCTTTAATATGTCTGTTAGAGACCTCAACTTGCCCACTAATCTAAGAATGATAAGGAGTAGCCACACGATGATGAACACCATTCTTCTGTAGTAGCTTCTCAAAGACCTTGTTGATAAATTAAGATCCTCCATCACTTATCACAATTCGAGGCACTTTAAATATAGGGAAAATGATGGTATTAAACAGCTTAAGAACCACCGAAGAGTCATTGGTTGGACTAGCTATTGCTTCCATCCACTTAGACACATAATCCACTCAATCAATATGAACTTATTACCATTTGATGAGGGAAAAGGACTTATGAAATCAATGCCCCAACAATCGAAAACCTCAACCTCAAGAATGAAATTCTGAGGCATCACATGCTTCTTACTGATTTTCCCTCTCCTCTGACAAGCATCGCACTGAGAGACAAAAGAATGATCATCTCTGAACATATTAGGCCACCAGAAACCTGCTTGCAGAACCTTATACACAACCTTTAAAGTAGCAAACTGTTCAGCATAATCTTATCCATGGTAGTCAAATAGAACGTTTGGAACCTCTGATTCTGCAATGCATCTCCTGTAAATGCCATCCGAACAGTGCTTGTATAGATAAGGTTCATCCCAATAGAACCTCCTGAGTCCTCCGAAGAACTTCTTCTTTGCATACCCCTTGAGATCATCTGGTCCTGTCTATGTGGCCAAGTAATTCGCAATATTAGCAAACCAAGGTAGATCAGGCGTTGAAACAGCGTAAAGATCGATGTTGTAGTGTCCAATATGAACCTTCAGAGGTTCTGGGTTCGTAATCGCCGTGTGTCGATCGACGCATGTGTGTGCATCGATCGATTAACCCTGATACGTGCGTCTATCGTCGCCGAGGTGGCATCGATCAATGCATGTTCTGTAATCCGAAAGTTTCATAAGTTTATGTCCAAATCCGTCCTAAACACTGTTTCAATAAAATTGACGTTCTCCTTAGGTAGGAAATCATTAATGGGGACGTCCTCTTTAACCCTGATCATTGACAGATGATCAGCAACTCCGTTTTCAACTCCCTTCTTGTCCTTAACCTCAATTTCAAACTCTTGAAAAAGGATAATCCATCTCCGAAGTCTCGGCTTAGCATCTTTCTTTTGCATCATATACTTCAGATCTGAATGGTATGTATGCACTAACACCTTGGATCCAACCAGATAGGGACAAATTTTCTCAAAGGCAAAGACAACTGCCAACAACTCCTTCTCTGTAGTGGCATATTTTTTTGCGCATCATCTAGTATTCTGCTGGCATAATATATATCATAAAGTTTCTTGTCCTTCTTCTTCCCCAGAACAACTCTTACAGCAAAATCACGTGCATTGCACATAACCTCAAAAGGTAACTCCCAATCTGGTGGTTGTACTATAGGAGCACTCATTAATGCTTGATTGATCTGTTCAAATGCAGTCTGGCAATCTGCAGTGAACTCAAACTTCACATCCTTACACAGCAACGCAGTTAGTGGTCTAGCAATCTTACTGAAATCCTTCATGAACCTTTTGTAGAACCAGCATGTCCAAGAAAGCTCCTCACGGAATTCATAGAATCATGCGCCTAAAGGCTGGTCATCACTTATCTTTGCGCGGTACACTTCTATCTCAGCTTCAGATACTTTGTGCCCAAGAACAATGCCAAATCTGACCATTCTCCCAATTCAGAACTAAGTGATTTTTCTCACATCTAGTGATATATCATGGTTTTTACTAGTTTTAGGCCATGATATAAGTGTGTTTTAGTGTCTTTTGTGTTCTTTTAGAGTCTTTTACAGGTATAATCAGGTTTGGAGCTGAATTGGAGATAATGGAGCATTTTGGAGATTTTTGGAGTGATTGGCCGAGAGATAGAGTTCACTGTCCGAAACAGAGGAATGCGTCGATCGTTGCACACCTGCAACGGTCGTTGCACCAGCGAGATGGGCCAAAACTCGGCGGTTTATGAAGAGTCAAGATATTGCACCCTGATCCAGAAGTTCCTGATATTTACAAAGAAGCCCCTGGCCGAGATTAGACCTATATTATTGAGTTTTTAGATACGTTTTAGATGACGCTTTGATAATTAAGAACAGAGGATTTCTAGAGCTTTTGGGGCTGATCTGAACCTTTACTTCATCTGTATTTGGAGAAGATTTCGAACCCCTTTTACTCTTATTCTTTTATGCAATTTATTCATCATATGATTATGTTTTCATTATCTATGTCTGAGTAGATTCCTAGTTAGGTTTAGGGTTTCTCACATAGGATTTCATGGCTTGCTATACTTGTTAAATTCAGTTAAGGATTCATAACTATATCTGTTCTTCAATCTAATTGTGCTTAAAGCTAGTTCTAACCTGACCAATTAGAATCTAGATCTTAGGTTGCTAAATACGTCACGGAAGTGGGGTTTAGGAATCTGAACTAATTAGGTTGAGCAATTAAACTATTCGCAAACGAAAGTTTGGTTTAGGATAATTGTGAACATATCAAACCTGGAATTAATGCTAGTTTAATCTGTTATTTCTCGCAAACGAAAGTTTGGTTTGCTGCACTTAGACTTAGAGAATTATCGCAAAGGAATTTGGTTAGTTCTACATCTGTGTTTTGAGTTCTAGAACTGTGCTTAATTAGATCCTTACTGAATGAACTGTCTGCTTGTCTGATTTCCTGAGAACGCCCTAGACTTAGCGCTTTTAATTACTTGCTTTCACAACCGTTAATCTCTGCTACTGATTTACTTTCTCGCACCGCTTTTAATTCAATCACATTGTTTTCTTCCTAGTATTAATCCGTTTCGTTCTATTGAATACCAGAGTCCATGTGGATTTGATAACCCTATATACTACAACTACTAATCTGTGCACTTGCAGTTAGAGAATAGGGTAAAACTTAGAACCTATCAAGTTTTTGGCGCCGTTGCCGGGGACTCTTAGAGTCTTCGATAGGACCGAACTTAGGGTTTTACTAGGATTTTTCGTTTTCTTTTTGTTTTTGCTTTTGTTTTTGTTAGTTATTGATTTTCTCTGATTTTCTCTCTGTCGCAGGTACCAATATCGCACTGCGTCGATCGTTACATTCTTAGCATCGATCGTCACTAGGCGATTCAGAGATTGAAACGATCGTTGCACTGATAGCATCGATCGTTGCCCGACGATTACAGACAGTTTATGCAGACGCAGAAAACTAGAAGTAATCCGAACTTGGACTTAGTTAATCTCGATCTTGAAGAACTTGGATGTCTAGAAAGAACTATCAGGAGAGAAAAGAGAGAAAGAATGGTACGAGAACGTCTGATCTTGATACCAGATGCTGAAGGTACCCTAAGGGACCGAGATAACAACCCGTACAATGCTGCTGGGCAAAGGGTTGATGCTGAAGGGAATATCATCCCTGATCCTCCTGAGCAACAGCAACAGGAGCAGAACCAGGGTCAAGGACAGGCCCAAGGTAGACAGATGGTTGTCCATGAGAGGACTTTAGCTGACTACAACAGACCGGATGAGTTTCACAGAAACCGGTCAGCTTTAGTGCTTCCTGCTTTTGAGAGGAATGATTTTGAGGTCAAAACCATCTACTACTCGATGATAAGACATAATGCATTTCATGGACATCCAACAGAGCAGCCTATGGACCACATTGATTCGTTTGAGGACATAATCAATGGCTTGAAGTATGATGGAGTTTGCCAGGATTATCTGTTCCTTAAGCTCTTTCCCTACAGTCTCGCTGGAGACGCTGTTGCATGGCTGAAGCAACTGCCACCTGGACAGTTTACTACTTGGGCAGACCTGAAGAGTGAGTTCCTACGTCATTTCTATGATGATGCGCGTTCAGATCAGTCCAGACAGGATATTCTCACATTTTCCCAAGGAGCTGTGGAGCCTTTGAAAGCTGCCTGGATGAGATTTAAGAAGTACCAGCGTGACTGCCCACACCATGGATTCACTGAAGTGAAGTTACTTGGTATCTTTTTCAGAGGAATAGATCTGCCATATCAGTCTGCACTGGATAACTCCAGTAATGCGAACTTCAACACCAGGACTCCTACACAAGCTAAGCAGTTGATCGAGAACCTAGTTGGCAGCAACAGTTGCAAGACTATGGATGAGAGAAGGAAGAAATCTGGTGGAAGTGTAGAGAATACAGAGATGACTGAATTGAGATCTAGGATAGACACAATCTACAACCTCCTGACTAATAAGAAGGCTGTCCATTTTGCTCAAGATGTTGAGGTAATTCAGACTGAGGAGGACACTCAGGAAGAAGATGTGAATTACATTGGAGGATCTGGTTTCCAAGGTAACAGATTTGGTAATCAGCAGGGTAACAGATTCTTCAACCAAGGACAGAAGAGTGCCTTCACAGGCAATCAAAACTCTTTTGGACAGACTAGTGGTTTTCAGAAGCCCTTTGGACAAGGTGCTCAGAGAACCTATGGATCTACATCTTATCAGACTCCTCCTGCACCTACAGCTTATGAGAGTAGAGTTGAATCAATGTTTGAACAGCTTATGGAGAGTCAGAATAAGAATGCTGCAGATACCAACGAGAAGATGGAAACAATCTACAAGGAGTTGAATGGGAAGTTTGAATATCTGAGCACACACATGAAGGAACTTGACGCTAGAGTTGCAAGGACCACTGGGCATGCTCAAAGAGAGGATGGATATCTTCCTGGACGGACTGATGCTAATCCCAAGTACCAATGCAATGCAGTGACATTGAGAAGTGGTAAGGAGCTGTCATTTGGCCAGAAAAAGCAGCTAAGTGTAGAAGAGCTCGTGGAGATTGACGAACTGGAAGATGAAATCCGCGACATTTGCAATGCGTCGATCGATGCAACCACGCAACGATCGATGCAGAGCAAAATCAGGGAACCAGAAGTCGTAGCACAGTCGCCTAGCATCGATCGATGCGACAGGAGCAACGATCGACACAAGGTGACTGCAGAGAGTTCGAAACCAGGAAAACCAAAACAGTCGACCGAGAGGGTATACAAGCCTAAGGTACCTTATCCCAAGAATCCCAGAAAGACTAAGAATGATAGGCACTATGCAAAATGTAAGGAGTTCATAAAAAAGGTGAAAGTAGAAGTGCCTTTGTTAGACTCAATTGAAACTTCTCCTTTGATGAAAAGATGCCTTAAGGATGCGATTTCTGGAAAATGGTCTGATGAGGAAAGTATAATGATGCTCAATGAGGTATGCAGTGCAGTGATTCAAGGCAGAATTCCCGAGAAGTTAAAGGACCCAGGAAGCTTCGTGTTAGATTGTGCTATCTACAAAGAGAGATTCGAAAGGTCTCTATGTGATCTTGGTTCAAGTGTAAATCTTATGCCCCTCTCAGTGGCTAAAAGGCTCGGAATGACAGACTTTATACCCACTAGGATATCACTGGTTCTGGCAGATAGATCAATCAGGATTCCCGAAGGAGTAATAGAGGATGTGCCTATAATGGTTGGCAAATGTGTGATCCCTACTGATTTTGTGGTCCTACAATATGGACAAGAGCCAAAAGATCCATTGATTCTGGGCAGGTCTTTCTTAGCTACAGCTGGTGCAATTATTGACTGTCAGGGAGGTAAGATAGTTCTGAATGTGGGTGATCTGAAGATGAGTTTCGATATGAACAAGCTGGTAAAGAGACCAACCATCGACGGGCAGACCTTCTATGTGGACACATTGGGTGATTTGGCTGCCGAGTACTTTTACCAATCACAGGCTGAAGACCCACTAGAAAGAGCTCTACTGAGCTCTATACTGGAGTTGGAGTACCTGCAGGACGAGCCAGCAATGTGATATACGAGGATGATGGATTCTGTTGAGGTTGCAATGCAGGTAGAAGTGTCTGACGCGACCGTGCAACGATCGACACTACCTAAGCATCGATCGTTGCAAGTCGACAGAGACTGGGCAGAGGAAAAAGCTCCGAAAATAGAGCTGAAACAACTCCCATCCGGGCTAAGGTACGCATTTCTTGGACCCAATTCAACTTATCCAGTGATTGTTAACGCTAGTCTGAACAACGCAGAGCTCACGTTACTGCTAAGCAAGCTGCGCAAGCATCGCAAGGCTCTTGGCTATTCTCTTGATGATATTTCAGGTATTTCACCGGAGCTGTGCATGCATCGCATACATCTTGAAGATGAGTCTAAGACATCTGTTGAGCATCAGAGAAGGCTTAATCCTAATCTGCAGGAAGTGGTTAAGAAAGAGATTATGAAACTCCTTGATGCTGGGATTATTTATCCTATCTCTGACAGTGATTGGGTGAGTCCAGTCCATGAAGTGCCTAAGAAGGGTGGAGTTACAGTTGTGAAGAATGAGAAGAACGAGCTGATACCTACTAGGACTGTGACAGGACACAGGATGTGTATAGATTACAGGAAACTGAATGCTGCTACCAGGAAGGATCATTTTCCCTTGCCTTTTATTAATCAGATGCTTGAGAGGTTAGCAAATCATCCTTACTATTGCTTCCTCGATGGGTACTCAGGTTTCTTTCAGATTCCTATCCATCCAGAGGATCAGGGAAAGACCACTTTTACTTGTCCATATGGGACATTTGCTTACCGTAGGATGCCTTTTGGACTCTGCAATGCACCTGCCACTTTCCAGAGATGCGTGATGTCCATATTCACAGATATGATTGAGGACTTTATGGAGGTATTCATGGATGATTTCTCAGTATATGGACCCTCCTATAATGAATGCTTAGATAATCTGTGTAAGGTTCTGAAAAGATGTGAAGAGAAGCACTTAGTTCTTAACTGGGAGAAGTGTCATTTCATGGTCAGAGATGGCATTGTACTTGGACATAAAGTGTCCGAAGCAGGAATAGAGGTGGACCGCGCTAAAATCGAGGTGATGACAAGCCTTAAGGCACCTGATTCTGTGAGATCTATTAGAAGCTTTCTTGGACATGCTGGCTTATATAGACGGTTCATCAAGGATTTTAGTAAGATTGCTAGGCCACTAACTGCTTTGCTGTGTAAGGACACCAAATTTGAGTTCACTGCAGATTGTCAAACTGCATTTGAACAGATCAAGCAGGCATTAGTGAGTGCTCCCATTGTTCAGCCACCGGATTGGGATCTGCCTTTTGAGTTTATGTGTGATGCAAGTGATTATGCTGTAGGAGCTGTTCTTGGGCAGAAAAAGGATAGAAAGCTTCATGCCATCTATTATGCCAGTAGGACACTGGATGATGCACAAAGAAACTATGCCACTACGGAGAAGGAGTTGTTGGCAGTTGTCTTTGCATTTGAGAAATTTCGCCCCTATCTTGTTGGCTCAAAAGTGATTGTACACATTGATCATTCAGCCCTGAAGTATCTAATGCAGAAAAAAGATGCTAAGCCAAGATTGTTGAGATGGATTCTGTTGCTTCAGGAGTTTGACATTGAAGTGAGAGATAAGAAAGGGGTTGAAAATGGAGTTGCTGACCATCTTTCAAGGATGTTGGTTGAGGAAGACGTGCCGATTAATGACTATTTGCCTGAAGAGAACGTCAATATGGTTGGGACAATGTTTCACACAAATTTGGACAGAAACCTGCAAAACTGTCGGATTAATCGCATTGCGTCGATCGATGCCATCTCGGCGTCGATCGATGCACCTATCGGGGCAGCGACGATCGATGCGCTCCCCTGTGACGATCGTTGCAGTGCGGATGCTGATCCAAAGACTTTTACAATTCAGATTGGAGGCTACGAGTTCGAGATTGATGCTGTCACAACAACTGATAGACCATGGTACGCTGATATAGCCAACTACTTAGCTGCAGAGACTGAACCGGATGATCTGAAAGGGTATGAGAAGAAGAGGTTCTTCAGAGAGCTTAGGCGATACTATTGGGATGAACCTTACCTCTATAAGCACTGTTCGGATGGCCTTTACAGAAGATGTGTAGCTGAATCAGAGGTTCCAGATATCCTATTCCACTGCCATGGATCAGATTATGCAGGACATTTTGCTACTTTTAAGACTGTGTCTAAGGTTTTGCAAGCAGGTTTCTGGTGGCCTACAATGTTCGCAGATGCTCACTCCTTCATTTCCCATTGTGATACCTGTCAGAGGAGAGGGAAAATCAGCAAGAAGCATGAGATGCCTCAGAATTTCATTCTTGAGGTTGAGGTTTTTGGTTGCTGGGGCATAGACTTTATGGGTCCTTTTCCTTCATCTCATGGGAATAAATTCATCCTGGTTGTTGTAGATTATGTGTCCAAGTGGGTAGAAGCAATAGCTAGTCCAACCAATGATTCTTCAGTAGTCATTAAGCTGTTTAAGTCCATCATATTCCCTAGATTTGGAGTACCTCGGATAGTGATTAGTGATGGAGGATCCCACTTTATTAATAAGGTCTTCGAGAAGCTCCTAAGGAAGCATGGAGTTCATCACCGAGTTGCTACTCCTTATCACCCTCAGACCAGTGGTCAAGTCGAGGTTTCTAACAGACAGATCAAGGAAATCTTAGAGAAGACAGTTGGGAAGACAAGAAAAGATTGGGCAGCTAAACTTGATGATGCTTTATGGGCCTACGGGACTGCATTTAAGACGCCATTAGGGACTACTCCATTTCATTTGATGTATGGAAAAGCATGTCATCTGCCAGTGGAACTTGAGCATAAAGCCACGTGGGCTGTTAAGCAGATGAACTTTGACCTTAAATCAGCTGCAGAAAGGAGGTTGATACAGCTTAATGAGTTGGATGAGATTAGACATTTTGCCTATGAGAACTCGAAGCTGTACAAGGAGAGAACTAAGGCTTATCATGACAAAAAGATTGTTTCTAGACGGTTTGAGCCTAATGACCAGGTACTTCTATACAATTCTCGTTTGCACTTGTTTCCAGGTAAGCTGAAATCAAGATGGTCCGGTCCCTACACAATAAAAGAAGTGCGTCCATATGGAGCTGTCGTGCTAGTCGGCAAGGAAGGTAATGAGTTTGCTGTAAATGGACAGAGGGTAAAACATTATTGGGCTAAGGCCGAGATTCCAAGAGGTCAGATTCTGCCTCTGGATGCTGCACCCTCTGCCTGAAAATTCTTGTCCGTCCGGTCAAGCTATTGACCTTAAACAAGCGCTGGGTGGGAGGCAACCCACCATTAGGTACTGGTGTTTTTCTACTTAATTTTTGGTGTTTTTGTTAGGATTTTACGTTTGTTTTTGTTTTTGGTGAGTTTTTGATTGCAGGTCTCGGATGAATTCGCAGTGCGTCGATCGACGCATTTCTGTGTCGATCGTCACAACACGATCGGAATCGCATTGCGGCGATCGTTGCGCTCCTGAGCAACGATCGACCATACACGAAAATCGCCAAGTAACGGTCGATGCACTTAGTGCAACGATCGATGCCTGAGCGACAGAGGTAAACCCGACAGAACTCAACAGAACTTTAACAATTTTTCTTTCTTTTTACCAATCCTTCGCTTGACACTACTGGGGACAGTGTGTCTTAAGTGTGGGGGAGGTGCTACTGACTTTTGTTTTCTGTTTTCTTAAGAGTCAGTCCGTTTTTCAAAAAAATTTGTTTTATTGAGTCAAAATTGTTTAAGTAAGAAACTATGATTTTCTGAGAAGATTTACAAGACTTGCAGGAACTTAAGTAACCATTGGGATGAAGTTGCAGGATCTATCTCTGACTATTAGAAAACCCCATCACAGATCAACCTACTGGGAACACCCACATCACTTCAGGTATCAGAGGATCCTTTTACTGACTTCAATTTAATACTGACTTAGATTTCTCACCTAAGGGCTTGGTATACTCTGTGTCGGATTCCCTTGTTAGTTCTGACACAGCCTGTCAACCTATCCTATTTAGTTCCCTTCTCCCCTTCTATAAAGTAAAAAAAAAAAAAGATAATAAACTGAGGATGAGTTAGTAACTCCGAAGTGGTCATGGGAATGGTAGCAAACACTATTTTCTCTCATGTGATCCATGGAATGTGTCCAAAGTACACCCCATAACGGGAAGAACACTGATAAAAAAAAAAATGATACCCAATGTGGGAAAAATCAGTTGTTAAAGAAGGGAAAGAGAAGAAAGGGACTAGAGAAAGATAGTATGGTGGTCTAGAGCTGATAAGGTAAGAACCCATGTGCCCTTTGATCGATACTCCTTAGGTGAGACCGCACTTAAATACTTGCAGAAGTCAGTAGGGAGAATTTGAATGCTTGAATGTGATTGTGGAGTTTACTTAGGACAGTTGCTAAGTGTGGAGGAAGTACATGTTGGTCTTGATATCCTGTGATTGATTCTTTCAGTGGTTTACTAAGGGGAATCTGAGTATTGTAGCTTCTAAGATGAAATGAGTTTCTGAAGAGTTTTCAAACCTCTTCACCATGCTTTAGTTCTCTGTTTTGCTTGAGGGCAAGCAAAGGCTAAGTGTGGGGGAGTTGATATATCATGGTTTTTACTAGTTTTAGGCCATGATATAAGTGTGTTTTAGTGTCTTTTGTGTTCTTTTAGAGTCTTTTACAGGTATAATCAGGTTTGGAGCTGAATTGGAGATAATGGAGCATTTTGGAGATTTTTGGAGTGATTGGCCGAGAGATAGAGTTCACTGTCCGAAACAGAGGAATGCGTCGATCGTTGCACACCTGCAACGGTCGTTGCACCAGCAAGATGGGCCAAAACTCGGCGGTTTATGAAGAGTCAAGATATTGCACCCTGATCCAGAAGTTCCTGATATTTACAAAGAAGCCCCTGGCCGAGATTAGACCTATATTATTGAGTTTTTAGATACGTTTTAGATGACGCTTTGGTAATTAAGAACAGAGGATTTCTAGATCTTTTGGGGCTGATCTGAACCTTTACTTCATCTGTATTTGGAGAAGATTTCGAACCCCTTTTACTCTTATTCTTTTATGCAATTTATTCATCATATGATTATGTTTTCATTATCTATGTCTGAGTAGATTCCTAGTTAGGTTTAGGGTTTCTCACATAGGATTTCATGGCTTGCTAGACTTGTTAAATTCAGTTAAGGATTCATAACTATATCTGTTCTTCAATCTAATTGTGCTTAAAGCTAGTTCTAACCTGATCAATTAGAATATAGATCTTAGGTTGCTAAATACGTCACGGAAGTGGGGTTTAGGAATCTGAACTAATTAGGTTGAGCAATTAAACTATTCGCAAACGAAAGTTTGGTTTAGGATAATTGTGAACATATCAAACCTGGAATTAATGCTAGTTTAATCTGTTAGTTCTCGCAAACGAAAGTTTGGTTTGCTGCACTTAGACTTAGAGAATTATCGCAAAGGAATTTGGTTAGTTCTACATCTGTGTTTTGAGTTCTAGAACTGTGCTTAATTAGATCCTTACTGAATGAACTGTCTGCTTGTCTGATTTCCTGAGAACGCCCTAGACTTAGCGCTTTTAATTACTTGCTTTCACAACCGTTAATCTCTGCTACTGATTTACTTTCTCGCACCGCTTTTAATTCAATCACATTGTTTTCTTCCTAGTATTAATCCGTTTCGTTCTATTGAATACCAGAGTCCATGTGGATTCGATAACCCTATATACTACAACTACTAAATTGTGCACTTGCAGTTAGAGAATAGGGTAAAACTTAGAACCTATCATCTAGCTAGCACTTTGCACAGATTATCCAAGTACTCAGGATGAGGTGACCCATAAACAAAAAATTTATCCATAAACACCTTCATAAAGTCCTCAATTATATCAGTGAAAATAGACATCATACATCTATGGAATGTGGTTGGTGCATTACAAAGTCCAAAAGGCATTATGCGGTAAGAAAAAGTACCATAAGGACAAGTAAAAGTAGTCTTTCCTTGATCCTCTGGATGAATGGGAATCTGAAAGAATCCAGAGTACCCATCGAGGAAGCAATAGTAAGGGTGATTAGCTAACCTCTCCAGCATCTGATCAATAAAGGGTAAGGGAAAGTGATCCTTCCTTGTTGCAGCATTTAGCTTCCTGTAATCAATGCACATCCGGTGTCTAGTCATAGTCCTTGTAGGAATCAGCTCATTCTTCTCGTTCTTCACCGCTATAACACCTTCTTTCTTAGGCACAACATGTATTGGACTGACCCAATCACTGTCAAAGATAGGATATATGATTCCAGCATCCAGTAGCTTCATAATCTCTTTCTTAACCACTTCCTTCAAATTCGGATTCAGCCTCCTATGATGCTCAACAGATGACTTGGTCTCATCTTAAAGATGTATCCTATGCATGCACAGCTTCGGGGAGATACCTGAAATGTCATAAAGAGGATAGCTAAGAGCTTTGTGATACTTACGCAGCTTGCTCAGCAGTAAGGAAGTCTCTGTGTTGTTCAAAGAAGCATTAATAATCACTAGATAGGTCGAATTAGGTCCAAAAATTGCGTACCTTAGCTCAGATGGAAGTTGTTTGAGCTCAATTTCAGAGCTTTCTCTTCGGCCCAGTCGGATACGATTTGCGTCGATCAATGCACGGGTTGTGTTGATCGATGCAACGGTTTGTTCTGCACTTCCAACTGCATGACTTGCTCTGTAGAGTCCATCAACATCTCGTAGCAGATTGCAGGCTCGTCTTCCAGATGCTCCAGTTCCAATACCAAGCTTAGCAGGGCTCTTTCCAGCGGATCCTCAGCATGTGTCCTATGAAAGAATTCCTCTGCCAAATCAGTGAGAGAGTCCACATAGAAGGTATGTCCATTGATGGTTGGTCTCTTCACCAGCTTGTACATATCAAAACTCATCTTTAGATCACCCACATTCAGAATTATGGTCCTATTTTTGCAGTCAATCATTGCACCAGCAGTAGTCAAGAATGTTCTACCCAAGATAAGTGGATCCTTTGGTTCCTCTCCATACTGCAGAACCACAAAGTCAGTAGGAATCACACAATTACCAATCCTGATTGGCACATTATCTAAAACTCTTTCATGGATTTGGACATTCATATCAGTTAGAACCAATGAGATTCTAGTAGGCATGAAATCTGTCATCACAAGCCTCTTAGCAACCGAGAAGGGCATAAGGTCTACACTAGAACTAAGATCACACAATGATCTCTTAAATCTATCTCTGTAGATAGCACAATCCAACACAAAGCTCCATGGATCTTTCAGCTTCTCATGAATCCTGCCTTGAATCACAACACTACACACCTCTGAGATCATCATTACACTCTCTTCATCAGTCATATTACCAGAAAACATGTCCACATCTTCTCATCACAAGAGTAGTCTTTAGAGAATCAATCAATAGTACTTCAATCAACACTTTGTTCATAATCTCTTGCATTGAGCTAATTATAGCTTGTACTTAGACTTCCTTGGTTCTTAGGAAAGATAACCTTAGGCTTGTAGATCCTTTCATCATCTTTCTTCAATTTTTCTTTATCCGATTTCTCTGAAGTCGCCTTGCATCGATCGACACTAGGAGTGCGTCGGTCGATGCTAGGCTCAGGCATAACGACCTCTGTGTTGAGCTTCTATTCGGTTTCCTCATTTGCGATCTACGTTGATCGACACTGGGGTGCATCTATCGGCACACTCTGAAATCCGCAAATGTCATCTTCCATCTCCTCAATCTCAACGATTTCTTCCAAAATTAGACTCTTTTTATGAGTAGGATTGACATGTTTACCACTTCTCAATGTGATTGCATTGCACCGGTACATCAAATTAGCATCAATTTGTCCAGGGAGTGATCTCTCTTGCCTCTTAACAGACCCAACAATCTGTGAAACTTGAACATCTAACTTCTTCACATGAGTGCTCAGAGACTCAATTTTTCCATTCAGATCCAAGTACAGAGCATCCATCTTTCCATTAAAGTCCATTGTACTCTTTTGTTGTCCTTACAGAAGCTGCTCCAACAATCCCATCATCTTATCGGACTTCTCATTCTGAGGAGGAACCGACTGATATGATAAAGATCCATAGTTCCTATTGAAACTGATAGGGTTGTTTCCAGGCCTGCTATTACTCTGATAAGGCTTCTGGTACTGAGGCTTAGGAGTGAAACCAGAGAAGTTTTGATTACTTGTGAAGGTACTTCTCTGACCCATTCTATTGTAGCCACCTTTGCCTTGTTGATTCCAAATCTGTTTTCCTGAAAACCTTTTCCACCAACAAAATTCAAATCTTCTTCTTCGCAGCCTTCATCAGCCTCAAACACTTCAACATCCTGTGTAAAATTGACATTTTTCCTTCCAAGTAAAACACTATGAACAGAATCAATCTTGCTCTTCATATCAGCTATCTGCGAGCTATCAGCTTTTCCACCAGATTTTTGCCTTTCAAGATCAGCGTTCTTATTGCTATTGTTGCACACCAAGTTCTCAATCAGCTCATTAGCTTGCTCTGGATATTGGTGTTAAATTCCCCATTGCTTACACATCCAAAGCCATTTGATACCACAAATCAACTCCTCTGAAGAAAATGCCCAGCAGCTGAACCTCAGAGAAACCATGATGAGGGCAATATGTCTGGTACATCTTAAATCGCACCCACACTGCTTTAAAGGCCTTTGTAGGTCCCTGATTGAATGTTAAAAGCTCTTGTCTAAGCTGATCAGATCTAGCATCATCATAGAAGTGTCTCAGAAACTTCCTTTTGACTGTATCCCAAGTAATCAGAGTCCCAATTGGAATCTGCTTCAGCCAGTTTGCAGCTTCTCCTCCAAGAGAATGTGGGAAAAGCTTACAGTGCAGGAATTCATAGCTCACTCCATAATGCTTCATTCCAGTGACTAAAGACTCAAAGTTCTCTATGTGATCCATATGTTGCTCATGTGGGAGTCCATGAAAGAGGTGTTGTCCCATAAGCGTGTAGTATGAATTCTTCAGCTCAAAGTCATTTTGTGCAAAAGCAGGAGGTATAATCGCATACATGTTCGCATAGAACACATCATGTTTGTTGTAATCAGCTAGTGTCCTCCCAGCTGGAGGATCATGTCTTCTAGGCGGCTCTTCAGCTCGTGGATTTTCTTGTCCACCTTGAGCTTCTCCATTCGGTTCAGGCTGAATAATCTCTTGAACAATCACGTTCCCATCGGCATCAAGTCTCTGACCATGCTCATTGCAGACATGGTTCTCTCTATCTCTCAGAACACCATGTTCATCTTAAATTAGGATCATAGCATTTGGATTTGCCATCTTAACCATTTTCTGAGCTTTCATGTTTGTTCTTTCTAACCTTGCAAGTTCCTCAAGTCCTAGATTCACGATTTTCTTGTCTAGGTTACTTATAGTCGCACGATTAGGCATGCACTAACTGTTCATGTCAAGCGTCGATCGATGCACAGGTCCGCAACGAACGATTCAGTTTGTGGGTGCGTCGATCGATTCTCAAGAGCGTCAGTCGATGCACGTATCTGATCGCAAACATGAAACACGCAAAGATAGAAAGAAAAACAAAAATTAGTAACAAAAAAAAAAACCTTGTCTAAACTCTAAACTCAAATCTATCGAAGACTCAAAAGAGTCCCCGGCAACAGCGCCAAAAATTTGATATGCTCAAAGTTTATTTCCTTAAGTTACATTGCAAGTGCACATGCAAATGTAGTATGTAGGGGTCGAACCACATAGACTCAAGAAATCTTGCGATAGAATATAGAGTGTCGAGTTAAGCTAGGCGATGTAATCAAGAATATTAAACTAAAACAGAAAGTAAATCAGTAGCAAATATTGGTTTGTTTATCAAAGCATTAGGTCAAAGGAGTTCTCATGAAATCATGCCAAGCATATCAAATATCAGTCATGATCGAATTAAGAATCGTTCTAGAACTCAAACACAGATATAGAACTAACCAACTTTCGTTGCGAGAATTCACTAAGTCTAATTCCTAGAAATCCAAATTTCTTTGCAATTCCTAACAGATTAAACTAGCATTAGGTGCAAGTTTGATTAGTTCACAATTCAATTAAACCAAATTTCTTTGCAGATAATTAAATTGCTCACCTAAATAGATCAAATTCTAAATTACACTTTTGTGTTAATTTATAAACCCTAGATCTAGATTCTAAGTGATCAGGTTAGAAACTAATATTAAGTGCAATTCAGGTTGAAGAACTAACAAGTTATATATGAATCCTTAACTGGTTGATTTAATCTAACAAGTCATAAAATCCCTATGAGAATCCCTAAACCTAACAATGAATCTAGTTAGACATGATCAATGAAACAGAAATCATAATATGAATAAATTGCATTCAGAAAAGAGTAGATAATGAAAAGGGTTCGAAATCTACTCTAAAAACATTACAAGAACATATCAGCCCCAAGCTCTCAAAAACTCTCTCTAGCTAAAAGTATGAATGTGTAACTAAAATAAAACACCAAAAACCCTAATATAAAGTGTAAAACACGTCTTGGGTCTCTTTTGTAAATGATGGAACTTATGAGGTCAAAAGTGCAATTCTTGAATTCTTCATTAATGCGTCGGAATTTGCGATTCTGGGAACTGCGTCGATCGATGCAAACGTGCATCGGTCGACGCTTGGTGCGAACTCAGAAGGTGACTTATGCTCCTTACGGCTTTAGCTCCAGATCTTGCCCAATAAGCTTCAATATCTTCCAAAATCCTCCAAATGTATATAGACCTAATAAACACCTGAAAAGACTCGAAAGACACTACAAAAGACTCTAATATATACTTATATCATGGCTTAAAACAGGTAAAACTATGATATATCAAATATAAACTGCACACTCAAAAACTTAGAGATGGGATATGTTAAGTTATTGACCAATGTCAACTGTAATGGGAAATATTTATTATATGTGCTCGGTCTTATATGGATTAATGCGACTGCATACAATATAGCATGTCCCCATACATAAATTTGAAGTTTTGTTCTCAGTATCAGTGGTATGGTATTGCAATCTATTGCAAACTTCTTATTAAACTTTTGTGTATGCACATGGGATACTTGATACCCAGCGTCAATTCCCATTGACATACAATAATTATCGAAAGTTTGTGAAGTAAATGCACCATCGTTATCAAGCCATACTTTCTTAATGGGATAGTCAGAGAACTCTGCTTTCAACATTATTATTTGGGTAATGAATCTTGCGAAAGTCGTATTTGTTGTGGTCAAAAGACACACATGCGATCATACTAGATGTGTCAACTAATATCATAAAATATCGAAACGGCCTGCATGGTGTATGGATAGGTCCACATATATCTCCATGGACTCTTTCAAAGACCAATGGAGATTCATTCCCAAATTTTGTTGGTGATGGCCGAATGATGAGTTTCCCTTGAGAACAAGTATTACATGAAAATTCTTCCGACTGAAAAAATATATTCGTGTTTCAATGGGTGACCACTATTATTTTGCACAATTATTCTCATCATTATTGGTCATGGATAGCCTAATCTTTCATGCCAGACTTTAAAAGTGTTGGAAACTTCTTAGTTTATTATAGAATATGATTCAGTAATGCTTATTATTAGGCAATATAGTCTGAAGGCTAAGATCGGTAGCTCTTCCAATACATATTTTTTCTCATACGTGATGCATAGATATTCAATGTCATTTTTATCCTTAGTTTTTATGTGATATCCATTTCTACAAATATCTTGGAAACTTATCAAATTTCTTTGAGATTTAGGGGAATATAATGAATTATTTATCTCATATTTAGTTTTTTTTTGTATTGAAAAACTTGCTTCTCAAAAGCCTAGTATTATTTTTGCATTATCAGATATGGTTCTTACACTTTTAGCGGAGTCTTTGATCTTGAGACAGGAGAATATCGTTTATCCTTAAGGATAGTATGAGTATAGCATTGTCTACTAGACATATATCTCCGTCCCGATTCTCAATATGCGACATCTTATGTGTCATAAGATAAGGATATATTAATATAAAATTTCTTTTATATTACAACAAAAGCGAATTACACAAGATTATTAAAACTGCTAATAAATTTTGTTACAAAAACATATTAGACAACATGAAAACAATAAGATTCATTATAGAGTATCCTTGGCAACTAATTTAAGGTTCATCGACAAAGAAATCAATATGAAAACATTGACGAAGTGCTTTGGTGTATGTCATATATGTTCGCAATGCCTTATATACCGCATATGTAACAAACATTATTGGTCGGCTTTTTTATTGCATGAACACCTTCATTTATCTAGAAATTATTTTCTTTTCCAGTGTTGAAACGTCTTCTTTGTCTACGTCCATGATATCATTCACGATCTTAACCGACCTCTGCCACGTCCATGGCTTCGTCCACGATAGTTATCATTATTTCTGGATGCTACGACATTCGCTTTAGAGAATGAACTTGGTCCAGATGGGCGAGCATTTTGGTTTAACATCACGAATTCATTATTTTGTCTACTACATGGAGGACTTGCATCAAGTCCGAGTAGTGGGTGAAACCTTTTACCCGATAACGTTGTTGTAAGATTACATTTCCATAATGGAATATGGAAAGTGTTTTCTCAATCTTATCATAATCACTTATATTTTCTCCACATAATATCATTGTAGCAGTAATTACAAACAATGCATAATTATAGTCTTCAACATTTTTGTAATTCATGGATAGTAGGTGCAACCAATTGTATATGACTTTTGGTAAGATCATGTCTTTTCGATGATCAAACATATCTTTAAGTGATTACCAGAGATCTGATAAATCATTCTTTATGATGTGTTCATTTTTCTAATTATTATGGATGTGGTGGCGTAAGAAGATCGTGGCCTTAGTCTTAGCTTCATCATATGTTGTTTCTGGTGGATCAATGATTTAAAAAAAAAACATTATATCTTAGATGTCATTTAATTTTTGCTAACAATATCAAGGGTATGATCTCGAACTTTATCAAATTTGACGTTCTTTATATGATTTAAAGAAATATGGTAAGTTTAAATGAAAAAAAAAAATGTATAAATATAAATGTGAAATTTAAATACGAAATTCTAATGCGAAATTTAAATGCATAAACAAAAAAAAATTAAATAATTGAAGAAGCAATGCCTACCATAAATTTAAAGAGGATGTATAACCTTTCACTCTATAAAATTTTGATTAAGGAGGAGATATAGTCTACTATGTAATTATGATTGTAAAAACATAATTTACTATAATATCAGCTTGAAGAAAGCAATGTTTATCTTTTCAAAAATAAAAATAAATAAACATATAAAAATATAACTGATAAAATAAATTTGTTATAATTTTACTTTACCTTTGGTATAAGAACTGATGGAAATACGATTATATTGATAAATGTGGTATGAATTTTTATATATATATATGACCGTATGTATTTTATAAATTATTATATATTAGTGTTTGTATGAAAGAGATAGATGAATACCTAGGAAAATAGGAAAATTTAATTTTCTATAAAAAAATGTATATTTATACTAATAAAAATAAAAAATAAAAAATAGCAAGAAATATAATTTGCCATAAATATACACCAAAAAGAAAAATTGATATTTTAATATTATTTTGAATTATAAATTTTTATACTTTTATATAATTTAAGATTTAAAATTTATTAAGGTTTAGTATTGAAGAATTAGATTTATTATTTAAGGTTTAATATCTAAGATTTAGAATTTAATATTTAAGATTTAAAGTTTAATATTTGGAGTTTAAGGTTAGAATTAGTTTAGTTTTTTTTAATAAATGCTATTTAGTCAATTCTCTTTCTTGTTGCTATTTTTATCAAATACTTTTTTTTGAAATTTACCCATAAAAAATATTAAACAAAATACTACCAAAATAAATAAGACGATTGTTGTAAAAAATAAAAAATAAAAAAAAATAAGTCGGTAAGATATTTACATCAAGAATATTAAATTATTGTTAATGGATATACAGTAATATCGCTAATCAATTTTTAGACTCACTGTAAACTGGCTTCAAAGTTAACGCCCACTCGTAGATGTTGATAACGAGATGACTTATCAAATGGGCTAAGTTATTGGGCCCAATGAGCTGAAATTATTATTATCTATCATATTCGAATTGGTAATCGCCTCCGGAGACATTTCTCGAGGCCGGATCTAATCTAAGCCATTGACCGATTTGAGCAGCTCCCATGGCGGAATCAAGTTTCGAGTATGATTCCTTGTTCTTTGCATCTCTAATATATCGTACTTGAATTCGAGGATCTGATCTTGTAAATTGTAATGGAATGTGTGTTGCAGTTCCGTCGATGTTGATTATGCTGAGATTGTTGTTGTTCGTCACGGAGAAACATCTTGGAACGCCGAGAGAAAGATCCAGGTAATTTCAATTCAATTAGAAAATGCTTGTTAGGCCTCGAACTTGAACCTCGAAATCTTAATCTTAATGTTGTTGCAGGGTCATTTAGATGTTGAGTTAAACGATGCAGGAAGAGAACAAGCCGAAAGAGTATTGTCTTTACATTTTTAACATTTGTCTTTTGATTGTTTACGTAACCTTAAATGATGAATGATGATATGATACAACCTGTTAAACCTTTCTTTACTTTGAACAAAAATTAGGTTGCTGAACGGTTATCAAAGGAGCCTAAGATATCTTATGTCTACTCTTCTGACTTGAAGAGAGCCTTTGAGACTGCGCAGATTATTGCAGCTAAGTGCGGCAAGCTTGAGGTATTAACCAAAACTCGTATACATTCAAAACTATATTGCTATTGTAGTCACTATAGAGGTTTCATATGTGTATAATGTCATCCAGGTACTTACTGACCGTGATTTGCGAGAAAGACATTTAGGGGATATGCAAGGTCTTGTATATCAAGAAGCTTCCAAAATTCGCCCGGAAGCTTACAAGGCCTTTTCATCTAACCGCACAGACGTTGATATTCCAGTAAGATATTATTATTATTATTATAACCAAGAAGCTTCCAACATGAATGAATGATGCCTGCTTGTTTTCTTAATTCAACTCATTTACTTGTAATGAAGGGTGGAGGAGAAAGTCTTGACAAACTTTACGACAGATGTACATCTGCATTACAGAGAATCGGCGACAAACATATAGGTAATCATATTAGTACTCAACACATATGTTCTTACTTAATTGTGGTGAATGTGATGATGAAGGTGAGAGAGTAGTAGTGGTGACTCATGGAGGTGTAATTCGATCTCTCTACGAAAGAGCTCGTCCAAGTGCACGGAAAATTGAAAAGATTCTCAATACATCGGTCAATGTGTTCCGTTTATTCGACGGAGACAAATGGACAATCCAAGTTTGGGGAGATGTGACTCATTTGGACCAAACCGGTTTCTTGCAATCCGGTTTTGGTGGTAACAGAACCTCTGGTTAGAATTCATCAATTACTCTTTCTTCCCACTGAGATTCTTCTGTTATTTAAGTTTTCACTCCGTTACTTACCTACTTTTTTCGAAATTTGACCCCCATAACTTTGAGGTTATCCCAAGTTAGCCTGTAATTGGGAGGATTGATCAAGTAAATTGCTATGAATTTCAACAATTTCGTGCAGCAAAGGATATATGGTCCACTAATTAGTAATTAAATACATTGAATCTAACGCCTTTAGTAAACTACAAAAAAAAATACTATAAATACTAGGGCTGGGATTATTATCCGGGATCCGGATCCGATCCGGTATCCGCTCCGGATCCGCTCCGAAAAAGCGGATATCCGGAGTGTCGGATCCGGATCCGGATAGTAAAATCATGGATCCGTCGGAACCGGATCCGGATAACAGAAAATTTCAGAACCGGATATCCGATATCCGTTTGTATTATATTATAATATTTTTATTATTATATATGTTATAGTAAACATCCTAAATTTATTTGTATTAACCATAAATTATGGAAACGTGGAATCATATATGTCCATAATTGTAATGGATATGTACAAATGAGTGCTTACTGCATGTAATCATTTTGGAAGTTAACACTAGTTGCGATCATGTCATTTTCTTTAAATTGATTGTATATTGTTTGTTAAGCTGAATTTTTTGATGGGTAGAACAATCTAACCATAATTTTAGCTGTTTTTTTCAATCATATAAACACATATGCAATTAATACAGAAGTTGACATGTATTAATTCAGTCATATAAATTTCTTTGAAGTCATATAAACAGTCGTAATGCAAAAGATAGACAAGGACTTGAAGATACAATCTCTTTTGCTTTTTTTATCTTATGTTACTTGATCTTTTGTTAGTTAAGCTATTTCTTTTTATCTCTTTCACAATGATCTTTTACTACTATATCATCAATCTTTTGCTATTATATATTTGTGTGAAAAAAATGTAAACTCTAAAAAATTTAGTTAAATTCCATATCGGATCCGGATATCCGTAGATATCCGCGGAGATCCGGTATTGTTACGGATACCCGTAAACCGGATATCCGGAACAAGCAGATCCGGATCCGGATAATCGTATTGCATATCCGGTGGAACCGGATCCGGATACCTAAAAAAAACGGATATCCGGATCCGTCCCAGACCTAATAAATACTATCATCATTTTCTAGTAAAGAAACCAATTTTAGTTTTCAAGAATGCGTCTTCTGATCACGCTAACTAAAAGAAAATGCTTACCAGAATAATAGATGGTTAGCTAAATGGTTTGCCGTAAACCGATCAATAAGACCGACTGATTAAGCTTATTGCGTCTCACTAATCAGCTAGAGTTTTCTTTTTTTGTTGCAACAGAGAAATACAGTTGAAGATTATATGATTTTACAAAAATATATGTATGTGACATCTAATACTGAAAAATAATCAGTATTGGAAATGAAATAAGGTTTCTGAAGGGGGACCAAATCGTGTTGTCCCAAATATTACTACTATTATTTTTGTGATACGGTGTGTGTTGGAGTTTGAGAATAGAAACATTGAACAATGAAGTGCTTAGTAACTTGACTGAACTCTACAGCCTAAAATACTAGCCTTTCAATAAAATTACATTGGGATCATATATTATTGCCTTCTTCTTGGAGACTGAGAAAGGAGACATCGTATTTACATTATTACCCCCTTGAGTGGCCTTTAATATTGGCGCCATCGCTATCAAAAAGAAAAAGGAAGAAAGGTACGTTGAGTCCATTTGACCATTGGCCCCATAGCTCTCTCTCTCTCTCATTTTTGGCGGCAAAGGGTAAGGGGTAAAAAAGGAAAGAAAAAAACATAAATAGGTGAACAAAGTAGAGATGTGTTATTTTCCTTAAGCTCATGATTGCCATCATTACGACTTCTAAGTTTTAAGTATGAACTAGATTTTAACCCGCGCTAAAGAAGCGCAGATTTATATATTTTTTAAAAATAATTTATCTTAAATCTATAATTGAAAAAAATTAAGTTTATTCAATCTAATTTATATTAAGTATAAATACGATGATGTAGTGTTAAATTTCAAAAAAAATAATAAATTTTGGTTTTGTTTTGATATTATTTTATTATATTTTTAGTAGTTGTGGTTTATTTTATTTTTAATAGATGATTAGTTTAACTTATTGTTGTAAAAGCGCATATATATTTTATTTAATAATTTTTTATTTAAGTTAATTTTAACTTAGTAAAACCCGTAATTTTACTGTTAAAAATTGTTAAAATCAATATTTTTTGTCTAAAATACAATCTTACTAATATATAAATTGTTGGATTCGATCTGTTAGGTTTTTGATTTAATTAATTATATAATTTTGTTTTAAATAGTATAGTTTTGACATGTGATTACAAATTTATGTATACTTTAAATATTTATAAAATTAAGAATATATCAATTAAAACTAATTACTATTTTAACCCGTTTTTAGTAAGAATTTTTTTTTTTAACATTATATATACTTATGATTTAAAATATTTCTCAACTGTTTTATAATGGTCTAAATGTAAGTATTTTTATATTTATTGTATAGATCAAAATGTAACTAAAATATGATAATCTATTCATTTAACAGTTTTGTATTGATTTAAGTTCATTTAATGTTCGTATAATTAAAATTGGTTAATTCATCTTTTTAACGTGTCTTTTAATGAACATAATTTTGAACAATATTTTATAATCAAATAAATTAATATATACATCAACCCATTTATAATAGTCAAAGTATTTTAAAATTTTGAAAAAAAAACAATCCTTAAAATTTGTCATCGTAAAAACATTAACCGTAATCAAACTCAACATATATTCCAATAATATAAATATTAACATAGATAATTGAGAAATCGGTTCATCTATTTTTTAAACCCATTTTATGATGATCTAAATATACAAATTTCTATGTTAATTTTTTAATCAAAATGTAACTAAAATGTGATAATCTCATTTAACATTTTGGATTGATTTAAGTTTATTTTAATATATAATTAAAATTAATTAATTCATTTTTTAACTTGATTTCCAATATAAATATTTTTAAGTTAATAAATTCTTTTAACCCGTTTTGCAGTAGTTAAATTAGTTTTTAATAGTATAGATAATTAAGAAATCGGTTCATCTATTTTTTAAACCCATTTTATGATGATCTAAATATACAAATTTCTATGTTAATTTTTTAATCAAAATGTAACTAAAATGTGATAATCTCATTTAACATTTTGGATTTATTTAAGTTTATTTTAATATATAATTAAAATTGATTAATTCATTTTTTAACTTGATTTCGAATATAAATATTTTTAAATATTTTTATATTAAAAATTAATCTATATTTCAACTCATCTTATATTATTTTAAGTAATTTAAAATCTGATAAAAAAAATATTCAAAAAATATCATCGTAAAAACATCAACTGTAATCAAAATTATCATATAATCAAATAATATAAAGTTGAGTAATTTTAGTATTTTTATCAAATTAAGAATATATCAATTTAAATTACTTTATACATATTTTAACTTGTCTTCCCATAATCAAAATATTTTCTAATAGTATATATAATCGAAATCGGTTAATTTATTTTCAATATGTTTGTGTTCTGTAATTGTCTAAATATAAAATGTATGTTAAATTAATAAATTAAAATGTTATTAATTTTTTTTAAAAACTTTTAGTAATAAATATGAATTTAGTATTTATTTTTTCTTAAAGACAATAAGTTTAAAATATATTTGTAAGATTGTTTTTAAATAGAAATATATATTTCTATTTCTATTTCAATTTAATAATATATTAAAAGATATTATAAAAAGTATATATTTTGAATAAAAATTATAAATTAGAGATTATTTATATTAACATATAATTAAAGTTTTTTAGTAAATTCAATAAGAAATTCGAAATTAATATTTATTTTAATAAAAATTTGAAAAAATTAAAATAGTTTTATAACAAAAGGAATTAAAAGATATTGTAAATATATTTTCGAACAAAATCATTAATAAGAGAATATTTAGTATGATCCACATATAGTCCAAAATTTACTAATCCAAAATTACCCTTAATGAAATCTAAAATTTTCTAATAAAAACAGTGGCACAAAAAGTAATATTCCACGTTAACTCAAGGGTAATTTTATATTTAGTCACCTATTTTAATAGTATATATATCGTATTGTTGCCTCCTTTCATCTGATCTTTTAGACTGAAGTCTAAATTAAATTCTCAAATTTGTAATTTCATATTTGAAATGTGTAATCGTAAAATATAAACTGTGATAATACAAAATATTCACCACCAAAACTAAGAATCAAGGAATAGAAATAGACATGTTTACACACGTGCATCTCCCTAAAAAACAAGTGTATTAGATTTAGCCGTTTTCCAGATCTAGATTTGAGGGTTTCTCTGCCTCCCCATTTTTTTGCTTGTATTCGGTTTTCATCGCCGGTGGGTATGCAAGAAGATAAATCGGAAAGCACATACGATCTTCTCTGAAACGACGAGATAGGATTCTCTGTGGAGGCAAGTGCTGTAGAAGCTCTGGGACCTTCGCGGCTCATCTAAGGCCTCAACGGTTGGTATCTTCGCTCGAGGATGATGGGGTCCATTCGGTAAGCCTAACCGAGTTGATAAGGTTTTAAAAAGGCATTTTTTTCTTTTCCGCAGAGAGAGGATATGTCGCTTATGTTTATGGCGCATGCGTTGTTGACACCAGTGGCTTCCAGTGGATGGCAGTTCCTCTGAGAATATGTCTGGCGGAGGCGGTAATTTGTGCGGGAACGAATTGAAGTTCTTGGAAATTGTGTGCAGTGGCTTGAGTTGGGGCTAGCGAGGTTTCCACGGATGTTTAGGGTTAGAAAGGTTGTCGGTCAATTTGCTCCTTTAATCAGCGTTCGTGGCTGCGGGCCTCTCCGAAAGTAGAGTTAATCTAAAAGTTTCGCCAATGACATATAGGATTCTGATTCTGGTCAAACTAGCGCTTGTGAACCCCGAAGGCTTCCTCTGCTTTTGTGACATCATATGCTTTCAGTCTATTTGTCTTTAGGTTTTCAGTTATGAGTAAAGCGTAGTATGTCTTGTCTTTTGTTCACCGGAGCTTTATTCCATCAAACCGAATTGTATTACCCAACGATCCCCGATTTTCAATCGGGTTTAATATAATATATTTATTTTAAATAAAATCACCACCTTTTTACTGACTGAGATTTTATTTTAATAGGGAAGTATATATTAACTTTTTTGTCAACTATATTAACTTCTTTAATATGCAATTATGTGAAACGCACATGCAATCGTGGTAAAGTAGAAATTGCCTGGGCGATTAGGGCGAACCCTCTTCACTGCGTAATCTCCGACGATCCTCGCCGCTCCGACGATCCTCGCCGCTCCGGCGACATGAAGTCAGCTCAGTCCGACTCGATTGCTCAGCCACCCAATTCCCATCCTAACAAGTCACCTTGGAAAAACCCTCACAGACCTCTTGATGAAAACTTTGCCTGCGAAATTGTTAACGGAGTTGCTTCGATCACCATACCGGAAGAAGTCTGGATTGAATCAACGCCTTTATGGAAGAGTTATGTAGTGGGTTATTTTATCGGAGATGCACCACACATCGGATCGATTCATGCTACTGTCAACCGGCTATGGAATTCTACGGGCAGGGGCTCATGGATTGATGTCCAGTTTCTTGAGAAGAATACGGTACTGTTTCGTATCGATGATGCGCAGGTTCGGAATAAGGTTATCAAACGGAAGTATTGGCACATATCCGATGTCCCACTGGTTGTCAATGATTAGACTCCAGAAACGGCTCTGAACCCGCCTGATCTAACAGCTATGCCATTGTGGGTGGATATGAAAGGTGTCCCAAACTATCTATTCTCGCAAAATGGCCTTAAGTGGCTGGCCAGACCTACAAGTATATTTGTAAAGCTCCATCCTAATACTGAGCGTTGCTTGCGTTTGGATGTTGCTAGAGTTTTAGTTGAGGTTAACCTGAATAATCCTCTCGTGGAAAGGATTAACTTCCAGAGACCGGATGGTGTAATGGTACATTTGGAGGTATCATATCCTTGGCTACCAGCGAGGTGTAGTATTTGCCGGAAATGGGGTCATATGGCATCTACCTGTACCTGCTCGGATGTTGAGATCATGAGGGAAAACAAGGAGCGGGAGGAGCAGAATACTAGCATCTCTGAGCCAGTACTGAAAAAGCAAACAGGTTCTGTCCTGAGCAATTTGTTATTTGAGTTGGAAGGAGTTCCAACTATCCAGGAAGGCAGCTTTATCCCTCCAACACATCACAGTGACACGAGTGTGGCGGATCAAGATGCTGGAATAAACAAGGACGATGCAGTTAAAATGTAAACCAAGACTGGACGGATGTTGGAAAGGGGGTCTTCTCGCCCAGGAAAGACGGACCTGAGAGTATCACGCCACCAAATTCACCAACAATCTCGCCATCTCGCTATCAGGTATTAGCTGATCTACCTGAGGACTCTTTCGAGATGAAAACTGATGAAAATGAGCTTGAAGAGGGAGAGGTACTGCCGAGTACAAGTGTAGTATCTGATGTCAAGGAGAGTAGGGGGAGAGCACCGGCAAAGGAGATTAAATCAGGGACCAAGCAGAAGAAGAGGGAGTTTAGGACAAAGGATTTGCACTTGGCTAAAGCTCACACTGCAAAGAAGACTTCCGTAAGGAAGTTATGACGTCTATTTTTGCTTGGAACATGCGTGGGTTCAATATGCCACGCAAACACGCAGCGGTTCGTCGATGGTTTCTTTCTGAAAAGCCTGTTTTGGCTGCTTACTTGAAACGCGAGTGCAGCGGGAAAATATGTCTCGTTGTCTGAATTCTGCTTTGCCGGGTTGGAGAGCTATCACTAACTACGAGGATCATCCTCTGGGTCGTATCTGGTTTTGTTGGACAGATGAGGTAGTGGATATTAACAAATCCGAGATTCTTATTATCAAAACGAAACCTAGCTAGCATCAATTCAATCAAAACCATTCTAATCGAATTCCAGGCTACTAATTCAATCTATCAAACCCTATGGCTCTGATACCACTGTTGGAATCCCTATGATCCAGGGTCTAGGTGATTGAATCTGAGAACTGACCTCGTGATTACCTGAAGATTGGCAGCGGAAATTGGAGCAGGTAAACGAGATCTAGAGCGCCTCAATCGCTGCGCCTCTATCGTAGTCCACACGCACACAAGCTGGAATCCGCCGGGATGCTAGTACCGGTGATCGGATCTCCTGGGATTCTCTGCGCGTTTCTCGAGGAAGAGGGTCTGTTTTTCTATCAAGGAAAAACTGTCTGCGACGGCTCTCTTTAGGTCGTGTAACCTGGCCCCTATAAATAGGCCCATGGTTTCCAAACTGTAACATCAGTTACGGTATCGACCTTGTGTCGATCGTTGCACCAATGGCATCGATCGACACACCTCTTAACACACGAATTCAATGTGTATCCAATACACATTGATCGGACCATATGCCAATGATCAATTCCCTACAGAAGCGTATCCAACTTGCTTAGGTGTGTGACCCTTTAGGTTCACACGATACTAGAAATGAGTTACAACTCATTTGTCATAAGAGGTTTCTAGCAAAACATTATAACTACCCAGTATCACATGAATTGTCCGATCTCGACAATACAACTATCTTTAGAGTAAGCACAATGTGATTTCAGGACATAATCCCAACAATCTCCCACTTGTACTGGAATCATCTATCCCCATAATCCCTTTGTCGCTATATCTCGATATGGCATAAGGCAAGAAATTGTGTCATCCTTATTATAGCCAAAATCATGTTCATCGAACTTCTGATCTATACTGATAAAACAAACGACTGACAATCACCTCGTTTGAGCACGGACATGCATTTTCTCAGTATCAAATCTTCGATGGGCCCTGGGATATTTATCCCCTGTTATATAGGAGGGACAAATCTCTTCTTGTTCCATCCCTGTTTCTACATATACTTCATGATACACCTAAGCAATTTCTTTATAGCCGCAATTTACGGATAGACGTTTGACAAGGTCAAAGTGCACCAATTCATATACTAGAAAGCATGATGAACTCAGGTCTAAGGACTATACTCTATAGTCGTAATGAGAAACTCTCATGACACAGATATAACTATCCTGTAGAGTTCTCATTAGTGGGTCATGTCCGATCATATGTTCACCAACATATATCTATGTGACTGACTGTGATACTCATATCACTGATTCCATGAAACTTAGTCAACAGTCACCTCACAAGCTAGTCTCTCGCGGTTGTCAGTGTCCCACTTTGACAACCTTGACTAGGGACAATCATAATTTATGTCATCTTTTACTTATAGGGTTTCATGATCAAGTCCTCAACTTGATGACCTATAAAATGAACATAAAATATACTTGGGACCATTATTCAATTATCCAATAATCAAATAATGCTGATGTCAGTTTTAACTTACACAAACACTACCAAAGCATGTCTATGTAAAGTTTACAACATAACTAAAATAACTCCCACTAGAATCAAGATCATCTCTTCAGATATCTTATACCTACAGCACTCAGAATAAATTTCGTGCTTAGGTTGTGGGAGAGACTGCGGTGTCATTGCTTGAAACAATTCCAACAAATCACACCGCCATTCAGATAAAAGCACTATTCTACGGTCCACTGCTTGGAGCCTTTCCAACAGTTGGCACCGCTATTCGGACAAAGAGACATAACCAGGTGGGAACCGGGAATCGTCTTTGTCCGTCTAACTACTTTCAACTGGTTCGTCACTTTATCAGTTCACCACGAACCTATCCTTAGTGTTCTCAAACACTTGGGATATTTCTGGTAACTGTTCAGTGACCATTACCGGAATACATTGGTATTTTCTCGTCATGCCTTATGCTTAAGCTGCATCTAGACGAGCGCAAAATATGGCATTCATGATGGATTCTATTGCATCAGCATAAGCAATCACACTCATTAATACTAGTTCAGACAGTGTTCAAAACACTTCTTCTTGCTAATATTGTTACTAGCTCAGTCAGTGTTCAAGACACTTCATCTTGCTTAGATTATTGCCATAAGACCTTTGGTATGAAGCCATTCTTGGAATCAAGCACATTAGATCTGTCCAATACCTTATCAATCATAAGGATCTTGACACGGTCCAATTAGCCTACTCAATCTATATCAATAGATCCTTATTCCAAGAATTCTCGCGGCTTCTCCCATGTCTTTTGTTTAAATTTGACTTCCGACCCAAATCTTAACAAGACTTTAGCGTCGGAACGTCGTTTATGAGATTAAAGTATGTAATCTACATACTGTGTGAGAATTGCCATTTCGTTCCCACTAGTCTTCTTGTAAACGCATGGTTTCTTTTCTTTCTGATCAAGTCAAAACTTTTGACCACATTATCAGAATGTTGATTCCAACTCCAAGATATTTGCTTCAATCCAGAAATGGATCGGTGAAGCTAACAAGCATACCCAGCCAATTTCGGAGTTGGGGCTCACCATCGCTTCCTCGAATTTCGCATGTTCGTCACTTTTCAATGATCAACAGATCACGACAATTTGTTTACGAGAAATCACTCTCGAGTTAGTGACGGATCCTTTCGGATCTGCGAACTTCAGGCTTCACAGGTGTAGATCCTACATCACTTTGTAGATCTCACCGCTGCTCTCCCTCAACAGGTTGAGCAGCCTCCTGTGTTTATCGAATTTCTTCGATGTGTACTTTTACTCCCACTGTTCCTTTTGAAAGTATGATTTTTCTCAAAGGACACAGTTCCGAACAACAAAACTTTGTCCTCGGATTGATATAAAAACAGCAAGCCTTGGTTTCCCTAGGACAACCATCGAGGTAGAACTCATCAGATTTGGGCTCAAGTTTGTTTGTTGACTACTGTCTTACACAAACCTTGCAATCCCGATTAATCAGAAAAACAAATTTGGAAATCACCCAGTCCACATCCAATGTGGTGTTTTTCACTGATTCTGATAGAAACCCTTTTCTTGCGCAAAGACAGACATTTTAGAACGTATTCTTAAATGATTATGGAAGATTCCTGTGACTCATCATTAATCGGAGCGTATCTAATAAGATCCGATTCATTCTGTCAGATGATCACCCAATTCTTGACTCAAGTATTTTCCTCCGCGATCCAATCGAGGATCTCAATACTTCTGTCAAATTGGTTCTACACTTCATCTTGGAACTCCTCAAGGGATTCCTGCTCGTGTCTCATCAAATGAACACATCCATACTCATTGATGCCATCAATAATGTAATGAAGTACATAAGATTTCCTCTGGCACTAATGCTCATCGGGTCGCATACATCAGTATGTGTAAGGCCCAATAAGTTTCTGGCCCGTTTCCTTTAGCTCTGCTAAAAGGGCCTGAGTCATTTGACCCAGTGAGCGGAATTCATACTTCATATGATTAACAATCAAATGAGTCCAAACTATGGAGTTTCTGAATCCGCTTCACTTTTATGTGGTTAAACGACTATGCCAAGGTAAAGTCGAGTTCGAGTCGTCAGACTTAAACCTTTAGTATTTGTGTTATATTCAAACTTTTGCTGGTTTAAGATGTAAAAACCCATTCCAAATGGGGTGCTACCATATGATCATTAAGATCTAAAGGACAAAAACTTGTCTTTTATCAAAATGAAAAACATTCAAATCCTTTACAAGGAAATGAAAGACATCTCTGCTCAAAGCAGATACATAGTAGCAATTACTTAATTTCTAAAACCAAATATGAAAGGCTCCTACAAGTGAAGAATCGCTGTAACGCCCCTTTCCCATTATCCGCTGACCGACGAGCTGACCGGTCAACAATCAAACAAGAACATGACCAAGTCGAACCCGAGCAAGTCAAACAGAAAAGGTTTGTCACAAGACGAAGCCAGAGACAGATCGGTTTGAGACAAAGGCTCGCACTAACCCGTCTTTGACTCCGCTATCCTCACTTCTATGATACAAAGCTTTTCAACTTGTACCACTTCCGTGAGTTGTGTCGGTTCGGACAAAACACAATATCAGGAAAGCGTATTCATTTCTGAGTAATCAAACGTTACATGCAACGTTTAACTGTCTTTACAAAACGATTGCCATAAATAAAAACGATCATCGTGTTGCAACACAAAATGGTACTACAAGGTACCAAAAGCCGAACCGAAACGAAACTCCAAAAACGTCGAATCAAAATCCCGCCACAAGCAATCCCGAGACTACACCGAGGATCTCCCGCGTCCACCGCTGCTAAACCTGAAAAACCACAAAAGAGTCTAATGAGCGATCTAAGATCACCCAGCGAGACGGCTCCCCACTACGGCTGCTAGTCTATCTAGCCTCTACAAATTCGTGTCCCCAAAAATCCCAAAACAACAATCCATATAATAAACGGTCGATCACGCACTACCACGTCGTGTCGCACCCACAACACACCATCAATGAAATAACAATACCATCACCAATCCCATAAACAACCAAGGGAATCGAGAACACTGCGGCACATGCTCTCGATTGAAACTCGATCTATCTATCGCGCCACACCAACAATACGAATACAACACTGGGCCCCTACGATCTCGGTAACTTCCACGGGTTCTCATTGTCACCAACATGGTAACTAACCCCACGACTCCTAGACGTCAACACGAAGTCCAACGGCTAGGACACTGTTCTCAGCCCATCGATACGCAGTGACTCCGGTTACCCCCGGCAACCCGAGTTTCCATGCGATTCGGCCCTAGGACATGACCCCGTATTCTCCGAATCACACACCTACCGGCGTCACCCAGTAGGTTAACACCATGACCAGCCCCACTGCCCGAAGGCACGTGTCCAATCAGGTAACTACCCGAGGATCCCATCGGGTCGGAAGTACCGGAACGTATCCAAACACCTAGACTTGCGGGATCTAACGCACCCTAGAGTCCTAGTGCATAAATGTAAACACGCAGACTCGCTCGGACTCTAGTAATCATACTCAGTCAATTCTCAACAACCATCTCAACACCACGTCCCGCAAGTCTACACACACACACACACACAAACACCACCGCTCTGACTGGGCACCACCCCAAGTCAGCAACCACGACTTAACCGGTCCCGTGACCAAGTTAAGTAACCACACGGATCGCTCGGCCCAACACCGAGACGATCTAATAGGCCTGCACAAAAAGCTCAACAGAAACCACACAACAAAGCCACCACACAATAACATCATCATCTCACAATCAGGCCTATTAGGGGTTTCAAAAGTCTTTTAACCAATTCACATCCGCTACCTTGGATTAGCGGATTGCTAACCCGTAGACGGCCCATATCTCATTAACGTTCACTTTTAACCCATTCAAGTCCGCTACCTTGGATTAGCGGATTGCTAATCCGTAGACGGCCCATCACCAATCACATGCTTTACACATCACATTCCCTTTTCTTAACCTCCCCCGAATCTCTTTTATTCAATTCTCGATCCGTCGGTTTAGAGCGAGTAGCTTACTAAACTCCCTGACGTCTCATCTTTCCTTTACTTAATTCATTCACTTTTCTTTAATGTTCAACTCAACCCCGATATCTAATCATACACCTTACGTTTGTTAGGTTTAATTCCATCTTTTAACCCCGTCTTACTTCTCGTACTTAGATTCATTCGATATCGTTCTTTACATACGTATATATGCATATACGGCCCTATCATGCCACGACTATATGCATGCAACAATCAACGGTTCTATCAACCTATCAGCACACAACCGGTTTAGTCCATTTAGTTCTCACAACCCTAACATGCGTCTTAACCCTAACCGGTTTATCGTTAATCACCCAATTCAATTCTCATTCACAATCAAATCACTTCCGGGTATGCAAACCCTAACTCTACGGTTTCTCATTTCTCGTTCTATATGCTCCATATACGGTGTATCTAGAGAGAAGGGAGAGCATCTGGTCGTGGGTGAGGCTAGAGAGAGATTGAGACACACAAAAATGAATTTTGTGTAAGATGCAATGGATAAGTCTTCACATGCCACTTTCCATAATAGCTTGACACCTCAACAGGGAAGGCTGGCGACCTGGTGGTGAGACAACTGTCTCTGGAGCTTGCTCTGATCCACAAAACTCAAGCCCAAAACCGTCCCAACTCATGTCTAAACCCTTCTTGCAATTTCTTCTCGGTTTGCTCGGTTCCGCGATAATTGTTTTAGAAAATCCTTCACGATTCCCATAAATCCCAAAACCTCCATAATCTTATTCTTCCTGATTTTATATGAATTTAGCAACTTGAATCACCTCATTTGGAGTTTCCTAGCTCCGGTTATGATTTTCCAAAGTTTTCCCGGTTTTCTCGGTTTTCACTCCGATAAGCCGAAAAACCCGTTTCTGCTCCGTTTCTTCCAATTCTAGTCTTGTAAATGTTCTTTATGTATTAAAACAAGAACATTTGGCCCGTCTCGGCTTCTGTCTCGTACTTTGGCAAAATTACGATTTTGCCCCTGGGTTTGGCAAAATTACAATTTTGCCCCTGTTGACTTTTCTTCTGCCCGTTGACCATATTTTTGAATATAGGGTATTACATTCTTCCCCACTTACAGGAATTCGGTCCCCGAATTCTCCGTCATTAACAGACTTTGAATCGGCACCAAACTCCGCAAGTTGCTTTATTACGCACTGCACTACTTCTTTCTCATACCCCCAACGTCTCTTTACTTGAACACTTGACACTCCGACCGTACTTCCAATACTCTCTGACGCTTTTCTATGTCCCAAAATTTCCACTGACTTTTGTACTGCTCACTCGGTTGCCGCTTCATCACTCGATCCCTGATCTCAACGGCACTTCTTCCCTTGCCCTTTAGTCTCCTCACTTAGCTACAACTTCGCTCCGCGATCTCTGATCCTGCTTCATTTTTTTTTCGATTTCCCGGTTTCATTTCACTCTGCCACTTTCCTCTTTAACTGATCTTCCTTGACCCTTGATCGTCCACAAGTATTTACTTTGATCTGATTCTCACTCCTGACTTCCCCACTTTGCGTCGACTTCCCCATCTTTCCCGATACTGGTTTGTCTCCCCGAGACACTCTTCAAGAATCTGCATTCCAAACCTGACATCTCGATGACTTCTAATTCCATCCGTACTAACAACTCTACTCTGTCCCCGCTACTGATTCTTCCTTCCCGAACGCTTCCCAAGAAGTTTAATATCTGAGTCCAACTCTGCTAAACCTCCATTCAAAATCGTACCAACCGATTTACTCTGGTTTCCACACTATCACTGACGTTACCTCCAATCTTTCACGAACTCATCATACCAACAGTTCCGTTCCCCCAGTTGCCTTGTACTGATACACTTCCCACTAATGATCCTTACCACTGCTTCACTTCCCGGGTCAACTCGTCTCACGGCTTCTTTACACTTCATCTCGCTTTCGGGTTCGGGTTCGGTCTCGTATTCGTATCGCATCGTCCATTCCGTCCTACAGTCAACACAACAACTTTCACTGGAGCGGTGAAATTCAAACCAATCCATCCCTCGATATCACTTCCTCATAGAGATATAGTTAGTTAATCATGTACCCAACGGTTACCCATGATTAAATAACGATATTCTATAATTCCGCTTTCTCGTGAATTGACGGTCGAATCCAACCATTCTCAAGTTAGCTCAAAGCCTTAATGAAAAGGTTCTAACAACTTAACGATTGCGATAAAGTTCAAATTACTAAAGCCAACAAAACACAACTAGCAATTGAATGTCTTACCAATACCATCAATGCTACTCAAATGCTATGCATGCCATAACAAAACTAGCACCCCAACAGTGCTACACCAACGAACGAAACACAATTCCCAATTATTTAATGCACCACTCAAGCATTAAATAAAGCACGCAAGCATAAACACATACGCAAATAATTAACACACACAATCAATCAAGCAAATCGGCGATTGCAGTTGTCTTTCAGGGTTCGGATGGAAACCGTTTGCTCGGACCATCATGCATTTTCACATCGGAACTATATTGCATTCACAACCATCCTGAGTATGCAATATAACCACTCCGCTACTCAAAACGACAACCGAAACACTCCACATTCACTACGTAAATAAAGCATCTATTCACCACATAGAGCTTTAGATACGTAGGTCCGTCGAAGTCTACATATTAGCGGTTACCAATCCGTCCCACAAGAAATACCGCTATACGCAACCAAATCGTCAGAGACAATCGCAAGCCGATCTACACACATCAAACAACGAGTTATAGCCCTTACATACCTGGGCCTAACTATCTTAGCCCTAACAGCCCCAACACGACCGGAATGCCCAACACAGGCGGCATCGCGGTTCGTGGTGGTAATCACTGGCAGATGTGCCGGGAGGGTGTGGTGGGTGTGCATCTCCGAACGATGCTCCAACTCACTGCGGCTCTTCCGTCGGACGGAAACGTGCAACATGTCTCCCCACGACCACAAAGCTGACAGATGGTAACGGGCGCTGGGCGTGGCCACAGTAATAAACTAGTGCCTGGTGATCCGACGCGCCACACAACTTGCCAAAAAGGAAGCAGACTCCAAAGAAGGATCTTGACACACTCGAACGTACGACGACCCTGAACTCCGCACGCACTACCCACCCGGTATACAGGCATTGCTGGTGGCGTCTCCGACGAACCCGCTGGTGTGGTCTCCGATGATACAAGTGGCTCAAACGGTGGAGTACCCAGCGGTGTCACTGACTCAAATCACGTGGCTGACTCAGACATCGGCTCATCCTTCGTGAATGACTCGGTAGGGTCAGACGGTGGTGACGCGGATCGGTCGAATGGTGTCCGAGGCGAACTCAAAAATGGATTCTGCTGGTGATACGGACCAATCTGCTGCTCCAGAACATCTCTGATATCGCCACTTGCTTGTCTACATGCGGCTTGCTCCCAATGCATGTGCTGGTCGGGATCGACGGGCTCCATGTCCATGTCTACGGCTTCGTGCAATGGGTCCACCATAAAATCTGTCCCGCTGAGCGGAATAAACTCCGACGCATGTAAACTAAGTAATGGCACGTCATGAGCCTCAAGCATTGGCGGCTGAAACCCTTGGCAGTACCACTGGCTCCGGTGGTGTTACCGGCCCTGATAATTGTCTCGTCCTGTAGAGCTTGAGGTAAAGGGTCAGGAAACGATCTTCAACGGCGGCTACTCTCGCTCCCTGCTGTCCTCATGGTCAAACCAGTGGTCGATCAAATGCCCGAGAACCCTGTGACTGTCCAGGCTGCGTCTTCAAACTCGTCTGGTGTTTCTCTAACTGAGCTCGATATTGTGCCGCACTCATCCAATGATGACTCATACTGCTTGATCATATCCCACTCTATGCACACACACCCACACACAATCCGTCCAGGGACACTCTGCTGCTGACTGCAAACAAAACGCAGATAAACATTAGTACAAATAACACAATTCCTACACCATCCCAACCCCGAATTCACGGACGCGGCTCGGTTTCCTAATGGATGCTTGGGTAAAAACACAGTTTTGACTCGATAAAACACGGAAAACACTCAGAAATGAATAGCTTCGATACCCATGCAGAACCATGCTCTGATACCACCTTTTGTAACGCCCCTTTCCCATTATCCGCTGACCGGCGAGCTGACCGGTCAACAATCAAACAAGAACATGACCAAGTCGAACCCGAGCAAGTCAAACAGAAAAGGTTTGTCACAAGACGAAGCCAGAGACAAATCGGTTTGAGACAAAGGCTCGCACTAACCCGTCTTTGACTCCGCTATCCTCACTTCCATGATACAAAGCTTTTCAACTTGTACCACTTCCGTGAGTTGTGTCGGTTCGGACAAAACACAATATCAGGAAAGCATATTCATTTCTGAGTAATCAAACGTTACATGCAACGTTTAACTGTCTTTACAAAACGATTGCCATAAATAAAAACGATCATCGTGTTGCAACACAAAATGGTACTACAAGGTCGAACCGAAACGAAACTCCAAAAATGTCGAATCAAAATCCCGCCACAAGCAATCCCGAGACTACACCGAGGATCTCCTGCGTCCACCGCTGCTAAACCTGAAAAACCACAAAAGAGTCTAATGAGCGATCTAAGATCACCTAGCGAGACGGCTCCCCACTACGGCTGCTAGTCTATCTAGCCTCTACAAATTCGTGTCCCCAAAAATCCCAAAACAACAATCCATATAATAAACGGTCGATCACGCACTACCACGTCGTGTCGCACCCACAACACACCATCAATGAAATAACAATACCATCACCAATCCCATAAACAACCAAGGGAATCGAGAACACTGCGGCACATGCTCTCGATTGAAACTCGATCTATCTATCGCGCCACACCAACAATACGAATACAACACTGGGCCCCTACGATCTCGGTAACTTCCACGGGTTCTCATTGTCACCAACATGGTAACTAACCCCACGACTCCTAGACGTCAACACGAAGTCCAACGGCAAGGACACTGTTCTCAGCCCATCAATACGCAGTGACTCCGGTTACCCCCGGCAACCCGAGTTTCCATGCGATTCGGCCCTAGGACATGACCCCGTATTCTCCGAATCACACACCTACCGGCGTCACCCAGTAGGTTAACACCATGACCAGCCCCACTGCCCGAAGGCACGTGTTCAATCAGGTAACTACCCGAGGATCCCATCGGGTCGGAAGTACCGGAACGTATCCAAACACCTAGACTTGCGGGATCTAACGCACCCTAGAGTCCTAGTGCATAAATGTAAACACGCAGACTCGCTCGGACTCTAGTAATCATACTCAGTCAATTCTCAACAACCATCTCAACACCACGTCCCGCAAGTCTACACACACACACACACACACAAACACCACCGCTCTGACTGGGCACCACCCCAAGTCAGCAACCACGACTTAACCGGTCCCGTGACCAAGTTAAGTAACCACACGGATCGCTCGGCCCAACACCGAGACGATCTAATAGGCCTGCACAAAAAGCTCAACAGAAACCACACAACAAAGCCACCACACAATAACATCATCATCTCACAATCAGGCCTATTAGGGGTTTCAAAAGTCTTTTAACCAATTCACGTCCGCTACCTTGGATTAGCGGATTGCTAACCCGTAGACGGCCCATATCTCATTAACGTTCACTTTTAACCCATTCAAGTCCGCTACCTTAGATTAGCGGATTGCTAATCCGTAGACGGCCCATCACCAATCACATGCTTTACACATCACATTCCCTTTTCTTAACCTCCCCCGAATCTCTTTTATTCAATTCTCGATCCGTCGGTTTAGAGCGAGTAGCTTACTAAACTCTCCGACGTCTCATCTTTCCTTTACTTAATTCATTCACTTTTCTTTAATGTTCAACTCAACCCCGATATCGAATCATACACCTTACGTTTGTTAGGTTTAATTCCATCTTTTAACCCCGTCTTAATTCCCGTACTTAGATTCATTCGATATCGTTCTTTACATATGTATATATGCATATACGGCCCTATCATGCCACGACTATATGCATGCAACAATCAACGGTTCTATCAACCTAGCAGCACACAACCGGTTTAGTCCATTTAGTTCTCACAACCCTAACATGCGTCTTAACCCTAACCGGTTTATCGTTAATCACCCAATTCAATTCTCATTCACAATCAAATCACTTCCGGGTATGCAAACCCTAACTCTACGGTTTCTCATTTCTCGTTCTATATGCTCCATCTACGGTGTATGAGCCGACTCACCGTGATTGGTCGGAATGAACGGCACGGATGCGGATACGACTTCCCGAGACCCCGAACTAAACCCGAACCTCCCGAACACCCGAATACAAACTCCGAAGCTTCCCGAACACCCGTACACAAACCGCAAATCATCATCTAACCGGAGTCAACGCATTGACCGGCGTTGACCACGGCGTTGACCGTTGACTTTGACCGGCGTTGACCGTTGACTTTGACTGTTGGCCGTTGACTTTGACCGTTGACCGTTGACTTTGACCTTGAACAATCTTGAACCGGTTGACCCAATCTGAACCAACTGAACCACCTCAATCGAACCAAACCAACTGAACCGGTCTAAATCAAACCGGTTAGATTAAACCGGTTTAGGTCAAACCGTTGACCAAGGCTTGACCAAGCCTTAAACCAACCCAAATCTTGAACCAAACCAACTCAATTCCATCCCTGAAAAACCGGCTGAAGAACAAGGCGGCGGAGGAAGGATTCCGGCGACTTTTCCGGCGTTGACCGGCGGTGGTCCGGCGTTGACCGGCCGGTTCACTCCTTTTTCCGGCGACTCAGAAGACGATCCACCTATCAAACTGACCGCAAAGAAGAGATCTAGCCACCCATGGCTTCAAAACATTCAGATCTGGTGAAGGAAGAGAGATATCCACCAAAACTTCAACCGCATCAGCTTTTCGGCCACTTTCCGGCAAGCTCCGGCGACGGCGGTCCTGGTTGGCTGGATGGCGGTTGTAGAGGAGGGAGAGAGGAGTCCACCACACTTTGCAGATGTGGATTAGGGTTTATATTGTGGGAGATATGGTGTTTTTAGTGATTGAAGGTCTTAAGAACACTTAAGGTGTTCTTGAGGTTTTCCTTTGAATCTTCAAAGGTTCCTGGATTTTTCTGGGTTTATTGGGATGAATCTAGAGAGAAGGGAGAGCATCTGGTCGTGGGTGAGGCTAGAGAGAGATTGAGACACACAAAAATGAATTTTGTGTAAGATGCAATGGATAAGTCTTCACATGCCACTTTCCATAATAGCTTGACACCTCAACAGGGAAGGCTGGCGACCTGGTGGTGAGACAACTGTCTCTGGAGCTTGCTCTGATCCACAAAACTCAAGCCCAAAACCGTCCCAACTCATGTCTAAACCCTTCTTGCAATTTCTTCTCGGTTTGCTCGGTTCCGCGATAATTGTTTTAGAAAATCCTTCACGATTCCCATAAATCCCAAAACCTCCATAATCTGATTCTTCCTGATTTTATATGAATTTAGCAACTTGAATCACCTCATTTGGAGTTTCCTAGCTCCGGTTATGATTTTCCAAAGTTTTCCCGGTTTTCTCGGTTTTCACTCCGATAAGCCGAAAAACCCGTTTCTGCTCCGTTTCTTCCAATTCTAGTCTTGTAAATGTTCTTTATGTATTAAAACAAGAACATTTGGCCCGTCTCGGCTTCTGTCTCGTACTTTGGTAAAATTACGATTTTGCCCCTGGGTTTGGCAAAATTACAATTTTGCCCCTGTTGACTTTTCTTCTGCCCGTTGACCATATTTTTGAATATAGGGTATTACAATCTCTACGGCTCATGCAGCAACCATTGCTTCATACCAGACACGCAGTTCCACTTGTCCTTTCTTCAACGTTTTACAGTCGTTTAGGTCCTGCATATTTCCAAAATATTAGTACCACAACCAGTATCCAATACTTACGTAGAACTTGAATTAATAACACAATACCTGAAGAAGAAGTACCATACATCTCCTTCATCTCTTGTGAATCTTCCAAGAATTTAATGCAATCTCTCTTCCAATGCCCTAGCTCATCGCAGTAGAAGCATTTTCTAACACCAGATGGGCCTGACTTGGGCTTATAAGATGACACAGGCTTATCCTGATTCCAAATCTGGACGCCCTGCCTCTACCCTTGCCAACATAAGATTTCTCAAATCTTTTACCCTTTATGATGTCTTGCTCTACTGTTTTGAGCATGCCATGCAGCTCAGTCAACGTCTTCGTCAAGCCTTTCTTAATATAGTTCTTAATGAACTTATCATAGCTTGACGGCAGTGACTGCAGAATGATGTCAGTGGCCAACTCTAAGCTGACAGGACATTCCAGTTTCCCCAAGTTATCAATGTAACCCATCAGTTTAATGACATGAGGACTTACTGGAGCATCCTTTGGTAGCTTGCACCCAGTGAGAGACTTCACCATCTGGAATCTCTCAACTCGTGCCAGATCCTGAAACTTCAGTTTCAGGCTGGTGATCATCTCTATTGGCGACTCCATGTTCTCGTATAGACTTTTCAAGTCCGAGTTCATGGTAGACAACATCAGACCACGCACATCTACCACATCAATATAATGCTTATTTCAAGCATTATATGCTGCATGCGAGCGATTGGTCCCAAGCCTCTCTGGAAGAGCCTTTTCAAGGACATAGTCCTTACTCTCCTGCTTGAGAATGAATCTCAGATTCCGATACCAATCCAGTAAATTGGATCCATTTAACTTGTCCTTCTTAAGGACGGATCGCAACGAGAAAGTAGTCATAGACATAAGCTGAAATCCAAGAAAAACAAAGATTTATTTATGTATATGATGAGAAATCTTATCTAATAAGAAAACTTGCATTATATTCAAACAATGTTTCCTCTATGAATATAATGATCCAAGATCCATACATCACTAAAATCTGAGTGGACGACTCGTCATCACCCAGAGTTTAGTAATCTAGGTAAGCAAACATTTGCTAATTGTACCCAGTACAACTCTTGGTCGCAGATGAGACAATCCATGTCTCATCCACTCTGACGTCTCTGGGCCCAGAACTTCTGATAGCCCAGTCAAGTAAACCAATCTCTTCAGTCTAGTGATCATTGACAGTCGCACTGCAAGTCTATCAATGATCACCTGTCTTACTCATGTAGCAGTGGATACCAAGGACTCCAAGACTATCCAACAAACGAAACAAGTCTTGACAGTAGACAAGATTGGGCAAGACATCAAGGTCACTTGATATTTAGTTGAGGAAACTAAACCCAAAAGTTTAGCAAATCAATCTTTTTGGTCATGTAATTGTTGATGTTTAGCACTGCAAGTCCATCAACTCAACTACCTGCCTTACTCACGTAATTGTGGACACCAAGCTCTTGGCTAGACCATCACACAACGAAATGAGTCTTGACAGTTGACCTTATTGAAACTAAGCTTTGATCAATGTTTAAGTCTAGTTTGGTTTCTGCAAATTCAAGGTTCAATAACCAGAATTTCGAATACTGTGTCGATCGACGCAGATTATTTCTGTTGATTGACACCACCAAATAAAACCGTACTTCAATAACCGGTTAATCCAATTAACCCGGTTCATCGAACCGGTCATGTCGATCGACCCAACCCGTGTGTGACGGTCGACATAGACCTAAACTTAAGATATTTTGATAACCGTTCCAATCTAATTGAACCGACTTATTAGATCAAACTGATCTTAACCATTCAAATCGGTTTATACTAATTAAGATAATCAGTTCAATCCAATTGAACCAATTCATCCAATTTAAACCGTTTAAATCTACCTTTACCAAGCATGATAACCAGTTCAATCCAATTGAACCGATTAACCAATCGCAAGGCCTGTGTCGACTAACACCAAACCTGTGCCGATCGATACAGTTGGGTATCAGGGAATTTTAATTGAATTAAACCGACATAACCATGCGAGATAACCGGTTCAATCGAATTGAACCGATCTATTCTTTCGCACAGCCTGTGTCGATCGATGCACCCAGTGTGTCGATCGACACAGTGCGATTTCTAAATCGAAACCCATCCTTTAATTAGGCGAATTCGCAGTGCATCGATCGACTTGTGTCGATCGACGCTATGCGAAAACACAATCGCTTTTGCATTTTCGCGCTGCATCGATCGATGCACCCAGTGCACCGATCGATGCTGTGCGAAAACCCTAAATCAGTTTTGTCGTTTTCGCACTGCATCGATCGACACACCCAGTGCATCGATCGATGCTGTGCGAAAACACAGTTCTTCGTTTTCGATATTAACAAATCCGAGATTCTTATTATCAAAACGAAACCTAGCTAGCATCAATTCAATCAAAACCATTCTAATCGAATTCCAGGCTACTGATTCAATCTATCAAACCCTATGGCTCTGATACCACTGTTGGAATCCCTATGATCCAGGGTCTAGGTGATTGAATCTGAGAACTGACCTCGTGATTACCTGAAGATTGGCAGCGGAAATTGGAGCAGGTAAACAAGATCTAGAGCGCCTCAATCGCTGTGCCTATATCGTAGTCCACACGCACACAAGCTGAAATCCGCCGGGATGCTAGTACCGGTGATCGGATCTCCTGGGATTCTCTGCGCGTTTCTCGAGGAAGAGGGTCTGTTTTTCTATCAAGGAAAAACTGTCTGCGACGGCTCTCTTTAATCCGTGTAACCTGGCCCCTATAAATAGGCCCATGGTTTCCAAACCGTAACATTAGTTACGGTATCGACCTTGTGTCGATCGTTGCACCAATGGCATCGATCGACACACCTCTATACACACGAATTCAATGTGTATCCAATACACATTGATCGGACCATATGCCAATGATCAATTCCCTACGGAAGCGTATCCAACTTGCTTAGGTGTGTGACCCTTTAGGTTCACACGATACTAGAAATGAGTTACAACTCATTTGTCATAAGAGGTTTCTAGCAAAACATTATGACTACCCAGTATCACATGAATTGTCCGATCTCGACAATACAACTATCTTTAGAGTAAGCACAATGTGATTTCAGGACATAATCCCAACACTCGTATGCAAGCTTTGATGCGGGAGGAGTTTCTGACCACGCCTGCTGCCTTGTCAGGCTGAGAGCTCCGGTGGATAATACCAGAAAGCCTTTCCGGTTTTTTAATTATCTGACGGACCATACTGATTTTCTAATGACAACAGCTGGAGTTTGGAATCAGGAAGCACCCCTGTACCACTCACGCTCAGCCCTTCAACTGCTACATAAGAAATTGAAACTGTTGAAGTCCGAGCTTCGTGCACTAAACCGGAATCATTACGGTGATCTCCCTATTCGGACTAAACATGCTTTTGATCACTTGTGTCTCTGCCAAAACAAAGTTCTAGAGGATCCTAGTACATCAAATCTGGCAGCCGAAGCTGAAGCATCAACTATATGGAATCATTTGGCAACGATTGAAGAAAAGTTCTACCGCCAAAAGTCGTGCATACGTCAATTAAAGGCGGGAGACCAGAACACAACTTTTTTCCATCGGATGGCACAAGGAAGAGCATCAAAAAATGCAATCAAAATGTTGGTGAATGCAGCAGGGGAGACTCTTACCAGTCCGCATGATATAAAGAGAGAGGCTGTTCAACACTTTCAGCGGTTTTTACAGACACAAGTAGGTGACGCAGAGGAAGTGTCACTTGAGACCTTGCAGACTTTGCTTACCTATCGATGCTCTGGCATGGATCGAACATCTCTGGTTGCTCCGGTTACCCCTGCAGAAATCCAGTCAGCGCTACGGTCCCTGCCAAGTGATAAAGTATCCGGGCCCGATGGTTATACTAAAGAGTTCTTCATCTCGGCTTGGTCGATTGTTGGCGCTGATTTCATCACAGCCATACAATCTTTCTTCTTATTTGGTTTTTTGCCTACGGGCATTAATGCAACGGCCCTAACTCTCATCCCGAAGGTGGAAAACGCCCAATCAAAGAAGGATTTCCGGACTATAGCGTGCTGTAATCTGATTTACAAAGTGATTTCAAAGTTGTTGGCTAATAGGCTAAAGCAGATTCTCCCAGCCGCCATTGAACCAAACCAATGTGCTTTTATTAAGGGACGCCTTCTATCTGAGAATGTGCTTCTTGCTACAGAGTTAGTTAATGGTTACCATAAGCAAAGGATGTCCTCTAGAAGTGCCATCAAGTTCGACATAGCAAAAGCATTTGATACTGTGAAATGGTCTTTCATAGTCATGGTTTTGAAAGCAATGGGTCTGTCGGAGCAGTTCATTAGATGGATCCAGGTGTGTATATCTTCAGCCTCCTTCTCGGTCTCAATTAATGGAAGTCTTGAAGGTTTCTTTACTAGCGCGAGGGACATTCGACAAGGCTGCTCATTATCGCCCTACCTCTATGTGATCTTGAACAACGTTCTCTCCATGATGTTAAATCGAGCTGGGGAAGAGGGGGTATTTGGATATCATCCAAAATGCCAAGCTGTGAAGCTTACACACCTCAGTTTCGCAGATGATATCCTTGTGTTTACTGATGGCACAACTGATTCTCTTGACGGTGTACTCTCAGTTATGAAGATGTTTGCAGGCTTCTCTGGACTTCACATTAACTTAATCAAGTCATCCATCTATTCTGCCGGAAGTAATATGGATACACTGGCAACTTTTGCGTCGGACAGAGGCTTAACTGTTGGTGTCCTGCCTATCAGATATCTCGGCCTGCCACTCACAACGAAGTCGCTAACCAGGCTGGACTATGAGCCTCTGATAGATAAAATCATAAAGCATATGATGGTATGGTCTAATAAGCCTCTCTCCTTTGCAGGCAGGTTACAATTACTAAACTCTGTGATTTCTAGTACTATTAATTTTTAGAGAACAGTTTTCATATTACCAGCAGGCTGTATCGATGCAATAGAAAGCTTGTGCAGTGCATTTTTATGGTCTGGCTCTCCTATCCAGACAAAGAAAGCGAAGATTGCATGGTCTGAAGTTTGTTTACCAAAGGCGGAGGGGGGTTTGGGCATTCGTAGCTTACATGATTCCTCAACAGTCTTTGCCTTGCATCTGATATGGAGGTTATTCACTCTCTGGGGATCTCTGTGGGTTGCCTGGACCAGACATTATCTAATGCGAAATGGATCGTTTTGGGATGTCAAAGAAGGAACAAATGGGTCTTGGATTTGGAGAAAGTTGCTAAAGATGAGGACTCTAGCCTATGACTACATTCGAGCAGACATTCATGATGGCCAGAAGATTTATTTCTGGTTTGACAATTGGTTGGACTCTGGTTGTTTATTGACCAACTATGGAGCTACAGGTCCGCAACAGTTGGGAATTGGGAGGGAGGCTAAAGTCATGGATGTAGTCACAACAGGACGATGGTCAATAAGGGCAGACCGTATTCGCTTACACAGTCATCTGATTGCTCAGATTTTGGCCCATCCCATCCCAAGCTTAGCTGCAGGCGAGGATAGCTTCATGTGGCGCCATGGCCCAGACAAGTATAAACATCATTTCTCAGCTTCAGCAACATGGGAACAGATCCGAGAACACAAAGCTGAAAAAGATTGGGTTAAGGTTGTTTGGTTCACTCAAGGGATACCTAGATGTGCCTTCATTGTTTGGCTAGCGATATGGAATAGATTGTCCACTGGCGATCGTATGCGGGCTTGGGGAATCCAACAGCATTGCGTATTCTGTGGGGAACGGGATGAGACGCGAGACCATCTATTTTTTGCTTGTCCTTACACGTACACATTGTGGCTTCGGCTAGCGCAGGGCCTCATGGGATCAGCTATCACTCCGGATTGGATGGATACTCTCAGCTATATCAAAAGATCAGGTGGAAATGGTATGGACTATATTCTGCTTCGACTTGTTTTCCAATCAGCCATATACCATATTTGGCGCGAAAGGAATTCAAGAAGACATCAAAGAGGCTGGGCTACACCGGAAAAACTTGTAAAGAACATCGACAGGTGCATTCGCAATCGGATATCCTCCCTAAACTACACGGCGCCTCATAGACTCCAAGGTTTGATGCGTTGGTGGTTTGAAGTCTCTCCTAACTAAGCTTTAGCTTTCCATTTTTTGGGAATCCTAAGCAAATCCTTTATACACCATTCTTTTATTCTTTCTCCTTTTATTCTCCTTTTTATTGTAAAGGAATATTATAGCCAATTTGATCAATAAATTTGATATTTCATCAAAAAAAAGGTAGAAATTGCCTCTAATATTTATATCTTTATATTAATTGATAAGTATTTTTGGCTTCACTTGCAAAATGGCTGATTATTAATTTGTCATTGACAAACTTAGATTGATTACTATGTTAATTTTAGTTTAAATTGATAATTTTATTATGTTTTAATTTTATTATGAAGATATATATAATCTTGGATAAAAATGAGATGATAAATATGAAATATTATGAAGATTTTTTAAAATTTTACTTTGGAGATATACACAACCTTTAATACAAAAATAAAAAAAATAAGATAAAATGATAAATATAAAAATATTTTTGAATTTTTTATTTTATTTAATAGATACACATAACCTAAAATAAAAAAAAAATAAGATGGTAAATATGAAAATATTTTTAAATATCAATAAATAATGTTTTGAATTTTATAATAAATTCATATTGTTTATATAAGTGATAAAATATTTTAAATAAAATATTTATATATTGATTTTTATACATAAAAATATATAACTACAATTTATTTTATTATTATTATTTTATTTATAATAAATTATAAAATATTTTATTATGTGTGTGTTTAATATAAATAGTTTTATATATATTTTATAATATTATTATTATTAAATTAATAATTTTTTGTTTTAAAAAAATTAATAATATTTATGTTCGCATAAAATGCGAGCGAATCATACTAATATATATTACGTGTCATAAGTTAACACTTTTCATTTGCCAAATATTTTTTCGTATCTTAAGTTAACGTATCATATATATTACGTGTACCGGTGATGTAACTCCAATGAGACCCAATACTTTTTATATTGGACATTTGGACTAATATTGGTTGTTTTGAAAGGGAAAAAACATTTACTGGAAGCTTTTTACTACCAAAACTGAAATTCTATGTGTTTCTGTTTTAGAAAAAATATTTGAATGAAACTTAAATTTAGGTATTTCAGATGTTGATAAAAAAAAAAGGTATTTCAGGTAAGTAATTTCCAATCTAAGCCGAAATCTGAATTGATTACTGAAAATATCTAAAAAATATTAAATTTTGATCAACTCTAAAAAAAATGTAGGTGTATTTTTGTTTAAAAACTAATATTTTAATTAACTTTTATTTCTATAGTAAATTTGTTAATTATGTAACAAAACTTTTATAAACTGAATATTATAATAATTAGATGATTAATGCAGAAATTTATTTAATAAATATTTTGTTTTAAAATAATTTTATAATAACTTAAAAATTCATTCATTATAAATTAGTTACGTGATATAAATTTAATATGTATTGCGTTGATTTAAATTATTTTTAGTTGGTTAACCATAGGACGTATTAATTTTTTAAAATATTTTATAATCAAAACAAATTAATTTATATTTTAACCCATCTTATATTAACATGGATTGAAAATTATATTATGTTCCATGGTTGAAAAATATGTTTATGTTCTATGGTTAATAAATTTTTCAACTTGTTTTATAAAAGTTAATATACTTCAACTCGTTTTTAATCAAAGAATGTAAATTTTTGGAAGAGTGACGATATAGATTAATTTATTTTGAATTTAAAAATATTTATGTTCTATGGTTGAAAAATATATTAACCATAGAATGGATTAAATTTTTTAATATTTTTAAAATAAAAAAATAATCAATATCGTCACTCTTCCAAAATTTTATGTTCTATGATTAAAAATATTATTTTATATTTAATCATTTTAAAATAGATTAAAATATATTAACCATAAAAAAAAAGATTAATCTAGCTATATTTCTATGGTTAACATATTTATCTATTTTAAATATTTTTATACTTTCTTAACTATGGAAAAGTAAAATATAGAGTAATTTGTTTCGAACATATATATATATTTAAGAAATAAGTTGCTCTATGGTTAATATTTTTTTACCCACTTTACAATGACTAATATTTTAAAACTTTTTTATAATGATCTAAATATAAAATATGTTTATTTACAGATAAAAATATAATCAAAACATATTTTTAATATAATAAATATGAATTTAGTAATTATTTTTTCTTAAGAAAAAAATATTAAAAATATTTTTGTAAAAATTTGTTATAATATATATATATATATATGTATATATTTACATTTTAAACAAAAATAAAATATTAAAAATGCTATTAATATATTTTGAATAAAATCATAAAATAGAGAGTGTTTAGATTAAAATGTAACTAATTATTTTATAATAATTTTTAATAATAACTATGAGTTTATATATTTATGTTCTATGGTTGAAAAATATATTAACCATGGAATTAGGCATGGGCATTCGGGTACCCGTTCGGATTCGATTCGGGTCTTTCGGATTTTCGGGTTTCGGGTTTTCGGGTCTAGACATATAAGACTCATTCGGGTATTTTATAATTTCGGTTTTTTGTGTTTTAACGGTTTGGGGACTGGAAACTGACCTACCTTTTGGTTCTGCCAAAACAAATCCTTCTTTGTTTGAACAAAAAAAACTTGGGACGTATTGCCCAAATCATTGGTCCTGTACCGGATGTAGCCTTTCCCCCGGGAAAGATGCCTAATATTTACAATGCTCTGGTGATTAAGGGTCGAGATACTTTTGGTCAAGAAATTAATGTGACTTGTGAAGTACATCAATTATTAGGAAACAATCGATTTAAAGTTGTAGCTATGAGCGCGACCGAGGGTAAAGAGAGGAATGGACGTGGTTGATATGGGAAATCCTCTAAGTGTTCCAGTCGGCAGAGCGACTCTAGGACGAATTTTCAACGTGCTTGGGGAACCCGTTGATAATTTAGGTCCCGTCGATACCCGCACAACATCTCCAATCCATAAATCCGCACCTGCTTTTATAAAATTAAATTCAAAATTATCTATTTTTGAAACAGGAATTAAAGTAGTAGATCTTTTGGCCTCTTATCATCGTGAGGGAAAAATCAGACTATTCGGTGGGGCTAGCGTGGGTAAAACAGTACTAATTATGGAATTGATCAACAACATTGCCAAAGCTCATGGTGGTGTATCCGTATTTGGTGGAGTAGGCGAACGAACTCATGAAGTAAATGATCTTTACATGGAAATGAAAGAATCTGGAGTCATTAATGAACAAAACCTTGCGGAATCAAAAGTAGCCCTAGTCTACGGTCATATGAATGAACCGTCGGGAGCTCGTATGAGAGTTTGTTTGACTGCCTTAACTATGGCAAAATATTTCCGAGATTTTAATGAGCAAGACGTACTTCTATTTATTGACAATATCTTTCGTTTCGTACAAGCAGGATCCGAGGTATCCACTTTATTGGGTAGAATGCCTTCTATTGTGTGTTACCAACCCACCCTTAGTACCGAAATGGGTTCTTTACAAGAAAGAATTACTTCTACGAAAAAAGGGTCCATAACCTCTTGAAAAAACATATAACAAAAATAAAATTAGTTATATTTAAATAAAAGTTTATCAAATTTTGACAAATATAACAAAAACCTTCATATATTTTGTTTTATTTTTGGTAATTTAGTTATTTTAATCTAAAAATAACCAATATATTTGAATTTATAATTGTAATTTGGATAATTTGTTATATTAAGTCTAAATATAATTAATATTTGGGTATATAATTGTAAATCAGATATTTCGGGTACCCATTCGGTTCTCGGTTCGGTTCGGGTTCGGTTCCGATTCTTCGCATATAGGAGTTTAGGAGTTTTGGATCCGTTCGGATAATTTGTCGGTTCGGATTCGGGTTCGATTTTACTTTTTTTTATTCGGGTTCGGTTCAGTATTTTGTGTCCGGCTATTTTGCCCAGGCCTACATAGAATGGATTTAATGTTTTTAATATTTTATATTAAGAAAAAATAACCAATATCCTCACTCTTCCAATATTTTATGTTCTATGATTAAAAACAGGTTAAAATATATTTCATTATAAAATGGATTGAAATATATTAACCATAAAATGGATTAATATATATTTCTATGGTTAATATATATTTTAATACTTTTTTCAACAATGGAAAAGTAAAATATAGATTAGTTTTTCTCGATTATAAAAATATTTTTAAAATAATTTGTTCTATGGTTAATATATTTTTAACCCATTTTACAATGGCTAATATTTTTCAACTTGTTTTATAATGATCTAAATATACAAAATATGTTTATTTATAGATAAAAATATAATTAAAACGATTTTTAATGAATTTAGTAATAAATATTAATTTAATAATTATTCTTCTTAAGAATTAAAAATATTAAAAATATTTTTGTAAGAGTTTGTTATAATATATATATATATATATTTATTTATATTTATATTTATATTTTAAACTAAAAAATATTATTAATATATTTTAAATAAAATCATAAATTAGAAAACGTTTATATTAAAATATAATTAAAATTATTTTATAATAACTTATAATAATAACTATGAAATTAATATATTTATGTTCTATTGTTGAAAAATATATTAACCATATAAAGGATTAAATTTTTTAGTATTTTATAATAAAAAAAATTAATCAGTATCGTCACTCTTTCAAAATTTATGTTCTATGATTAAAGTATATTTTATTATAAAACGGATTGAAAATATACTAACTATAAAACGGATTAATCTATACGCTATGCTTAATATATTTTTAAATATTTTTATAATTTTCTACCATGGAAAAGTAAATTATAGATTAGTTTATTTCGATTATAAAAATATTTTTGTAAAATAGTCAGTTCTATGGTTAATATATTTTTTAACCCACTTTACAATGACTAATATTTTTCAACCCATCTTATAATAGTTAATATATTTATGATCTACGTTTTCAAAAAAAAAAATTATTCAAAAGATAAAATTGGTTTATATATTTTCAACTTGTTTTATAATGATCTAAATATAAAAAATTATGTTTATTTATAGGTAAACATATAATTAAAACTATTTTTAATAAATTTCATAATAAATGTGAATTTAGAAATTATTTTTCTTAAAAATATATATATATATTTTTTAAGAATTTATTATAAGATATATATATATATATATATATATATATATATATATATATATATATATATATATATATATATATATATATATATCTTTTAATATATTTTAGTATCTTTTTTGCTTCAAATATAAATACATATACACACACACACATATATATATATTGAATAAAATCATAAATTAGAGAATGTTTAGATTAAAATATAATAATTAAAATTATTTTATAATAATTTTTAATAATAATTATGAAAGTAATAATAAGTTTACTTAAGTTATCGAAGAAAAAAATACTTTGTAAGATTTTTATAATATAAAATATATATTTATATTTAAATAAAAATATTAAAAATATTTTGAATATATTTTGAAATAAAATCATTAACTAGAGAATATTCAAAATACCCCACATAGTTAATTTTACTAAATCTAAAATTATCCTTAATGAGTATTAAAAATATAAATTAATTTTAATGACATATTTCGTAGTATACACGTCAAGTAAAGTTTAGTTTCTAATATACTCTATTTTATTTGAATAAAAACTTAAAAGGGATGAGGGATAAAATGTGATACTTGCTGTGTTCGGTGTGGAGAAGAGGAGGAAACAATAAATCATGTCTTATTTGAATGTCCACCAACAATTCAAACTTGGATATTGTCTCAAATACCAACAAATCCAGAGGTTTTTCCCTCGGCATCCATCTATACTAATATGGATTATCTATTTTGGAGATTACCTTCAGATAATAAGATGTATATCTATCCTTGGTTAATATGGTATATTTGGGAAAGTAGGAATGATATGGTTTATAACCATATCGATCGGAGCCCTTAAGAAACATTAAGAATGGTAAAAGCGGAATCAGCGCATGGGAAGATGCTCAGTTAACAAAGGTAAAAGAATCAAGGACAGGACCAGGGGGAGGAAGTAACTCTGAAAATGATTTGGTACTAAATGGTCAATGGTGTTTTGTGGATGGATCTTGGAAGGAGGGTGGCCAGTTTTTAGGACAAGGATGGTATAACTGTTATGAGAAAGATGCTAATGTTTTGATGGGAGCAATGAATATCAGGACTAGCTTATCTCCACTCCATGCAGAATTCGAAGCCCTTGTATGGGCTATGGAATGTATGAAATATCATCAACATACTCACATTACATTTGCAACGGACTATTCAGAATTGGTGAAGAGTGTCAGAACCAGAAGAAAGGAGTACTTCACTAACTCATCCATATACCGCGCAAGCAAATTGATGGCAGATAGACTAGCACATAATGCTCGTCTCAGACCGTCATATACAATCCACGTTGGACCGGAGCCACCAATTTGGATTAGTGAAAATTAGATTTCTTTAGTTTATCTTGTTGACAAAAAAAAATATACTCCATTTTATTAATAGTATTGATTAGTAATGGCTCCATCAAAGAACCGCTAGTTCTCAAAGGACGACCTTCAGACATGAATCCCGACAACACCAACCCTCAATCCCCTCCTCTCCTCCTTCCACTGAACTCTCCAGATCCCAGCCTTAACCTCTCTTCATTCCCTCCTCTATCACCTCTTTCCATTTCTTCCCCCTCTTCTCTTCCTCCCCAAAAATCCATTTCGAAACCACTATTGTAAAAATATCTTGCCTATGCTTCAGCTTTAACTTCCTCTCCTATTTCCCCTCTTACCATTCTAACTGCAGTGGAAATCAAATCCCAGCTAAATTTTTTCAACTCATCTATGTTTTTCTCAAATTATGTACATGCTAGGTCAAAATCAATTGTTCAAAAGGATTTTTGAACACAAAACTGGTTGATGGTCTTATGGGAGCTTCTCCTTTGATTGACTCAAAGGGGTTTTTAAACATTACCCCAGCCTGAATCATCTATTTTACCAAGCTCGTCTTTTTCATCTTCATCAAAATCTTGATCTGACCCAGATTTAAATAGCCTCTCTTCTTTAGACACCTTACTGTTAGAAAGTTCGGTTGATCCTGATTCAATTCTCATATTGATATCAACCTAAACATGCATCAGATCTAGGTGTTCTTATTTAGAATCATAACATGATCTCACCTTTTACCTGTTTATCGCAGCGGAAGGAATAGAACAGGTCAGAGATCAGATAGATGCACCGAGGGATGAATCCTCCAAAGGTTCACACACGCGATCACAGGAATGGCTGCTAGACCACGAGGAGAGAGGCGCAGAGGGAGAGAGGATTCGCGGCTAGGGTATTAGGGTTAGGGAGAAAAGACTTGGCTTTTAGTTTATAAAAGCCTTCTCTTTCCCTTTTGGGCTTTTGGGCCCAAAACACCAATCTGATTAAATCCCATTTAATCAGACCCATTAATCTTTCTCTCTTAGTACGACAAATGTTTGATAATAACACTGTTAGAAAGTTCGGTTGATCCTGATTCAATTCTCATATTGATATCAACCTAAACATGCATCAGATCTAGGTGTTCTTATTTAGAATCATAACATGATCTCACCTTTTACCTGTTTATCGCAGCGGAAGGAATAGAACAGGTCAGAGATCAGATAGATGCACCGAGGGATGAATCCTCCAAAGGTTCACACACGCGATCACAGGAATGGCTGCTAGACCACGAGGAGAGAGGCGCAGAGGGAGAGAGGATTCGCGGCTAGGGTATTAGGGTTAGGGAGAAAAGACTTGGCTTTTAGTTTATAAAAGCCTTCTCTTTCCCTTTTGGGCTTTTGGGCCCAAAACACCAATCTGATTAAATCCCATTTAATCAGACCCATTAATCTTTCTCTCTTAGTACGACAAATGCCTAGCACTTTTGTCGAACTTCTGCTAAGCCGTTCCATTATTATTTCCTGATAGCTTAAGCGTGTGACCCATATGGGATCATATAATAAAGGCAATAAGTCCAAGACTTATAGATCATGAGCGGACTCTAGCAAGCCATCATGATCCCCAGCATTATATGACTTATGTCTGATCTTTGACATACTCTTACTTTCTAGAGACAGTACCGAGATTACTGGACACAATTCCAACAATCTCCCACTTGTACTGGAATCTCTGTATTCATAATCCTTTTGTCTCAATATCTCGATTAGTCATAAGGCAAGATTGGTGTCATCCTTATAAAGCCTAATCTTGTTCATCGGACTCTGATTTGATACTGACAATCCAAACGACTTGGGAAAGTCCGTTTGAGCATGGCCATGCATTTTTCCAGTATTCAAATCTCCGATTGGCCTAGAGATATTCACTCCATATATATTGGAGGGACAAATTCCGTCTTGTTCCATCACTGTAAACTACTCATTTCATAATGTACCCAAACAAGGTCCTTATAACTATCGCAGAACGATAGCGTTAGACAATGATCAAAGTGCATCAGTCCATGTGCAGTCACATGCATGCGAACTCAGGTCTAAGGACTATACTCTATAGTCGTAGTAAGAATCTCTTATGACACAGATATAAATATCCTGAAGAGTTCTTATAGTCGGGTCTTGTCCGGTCGTATGTTCCCAAACATACACCTATGTACTGACTTTGATGCCGCGCATCTATGACACACTGAGACTTTGTCATAAGTCACGTACCAATCCAGTCTCACACGGTTGTTGGTGTTCCAATTTCAACAACCTTCGACTAGGGACGAGATGATATAAAACATCTATCAAATATAGGGTCTCATGATCAAGCTAAATGACTTCGATGACTCAAGATCAAGTCATTTACTTCGATGACCTATAAAATGGTTCATATCACTTTGGAACGATTATTTCATCACAGTTAAAATAATCTTGAAATAATAATTTCATTAAACATCAAAATGTTTTACAAGAACATATCAATAACTAAATAAAGCCCTTTACTAACTCCCACTGAAATTAAGACTACATCTTAACTTCACTTATCCTACAGCTACAGTCCGTGACTCGTGCTTAGGGCTAAGGAGTGGCTTCGTTAATAGATTAGCAACGTTCTCATTCGTTGAAACTTGCTGATCTACTTAACATCTCTGTCATTTATCTCATAGAATAGGTTATACCTATCCTCAAGGTGTTTGGACCTCTGATGTGCAGCTAGTCTCATCTATGCTGGGAATCACATCAAGTTCAGTGACGAACTCTTCTTTCCAAACAACCTCTTTCGCCGCTTTCAAAGCTGCGAAATGTTCAGCTTAAGTCATGGAGTCAGCAACAGTGCCTTGCACCGCCATACAGACACAAGATATGACCGGACTGTGACCGGAAATCATCTTTGTCCGTTGGAAACTTGCCTTTCAGACTCTACCGACTCGTAGCACCTCACTTTCTCCGTAAATCAAGAACTTATCCTTAGTATTCCTCAAATACTTTAGGACATACTTTAGGAAACTTGATTCTTTGCTGGATTTGACTGGTCTTTACTTGTCTTGCTTAACTTTGAAAGCAACATCAAAAAGTATGTTTCATGGCATACATGATAGATCCAATTGCCGACGCATATGGAATCCTATCCATGCATTTAAGCTCAGCAGTTATCGTAAGATACTGTATCTTGCTTAACTTAATGCCATGTGACATTGGCATAAAACCCTTCTTGGATTGCTCAAAACGTGTAGGACTTTGTCAATTTAAGACTCCTGACGTTGTCCTACCAGCTCTTTTGGATCTCTATCTTTAGATCCAAAATCCAAGAACTACGTGGCTTTACCCATGTCAATCATTAAACCAACTCCCAAGCTAGTCCTTTACCGACTACAGCGTTGGGACGTTATATCCGAGAATCAGTATGTCTTCGACATACACTATGAGAAATGCAATATCGCTCCCACTAATCTATTAGTAAACACACAGTTCCGCTTCGTTCCTGTTCAAGTCAAAACCTTGACTATTTCAACAGAACGAAGATTCCAACTCCGATATGTTTGCTTCCATCCATGAATGGATCAATGAAGCTAACTTACATAAAATGTAATTTTTCGGAGTCCGGGCTCACTTTCGCTTCTTTGAATTTCGCAGATTCGTCGCTTTCAATGATCATCAGATCATGCGAACTTTCAATGATCATCAGGCTGAACTAATGACGAGAATTCACTCTCGGATTAGTGACTGATTCTTTCATATCTCCGAACTTCAGGCTCCACAGGTGTAGATTCTACAGAAATCTGTAAATCCTTCCGCTGCTCTCCCTCATTAGGTTAAGCAGTCTCCTGTATTTCTCGAATTTCTTCGAGTTGTACTTTTACTCCCACTGTTCTTCTTGGAAAGTAACTTCCCTTCTTAGAAAACAGAATGGTCGTAAAAATACTTTTTACTCCCACTGTTCTTCTTGGAAAGTAATTTCCCTTCTTAGAAAACAGAATGGTCGTAAAAATACCGAGCCTTGGTTTCCTTAAGAAAACATCGAGTTATACTTTTACTCCCACTGTTCTTCTTGAAAATAACTTCCCTTCTTAGAAAACAGATTGGACGTAAAAGTAACAAGCCTTAGTTTCTCTAGGACAACCAGCGAAGTAGCACAACTACAAATACTCAGTAAAGACAAATTTGGATCGATTCCAATCCACATTAACGTGGTGTCTTTCAACTGATATTTGTGGAACTATTTCAGCGTAAACTTAGATATTTTAGAGCGTTATTCTTAAATAATATCATGGAAGATTCGTGTGACTCATCTTTAATCATTTCTAATAAGATCTGATTCTTTCTCACAGAAACACCTTCAGGTTTTCAGGAGAAATGAGCTGTGAAACGACTTCACACTCAATCAGATGATCACACCATCAATGACTTAAGTATTCTCACTTGGATTTAATCCAGAGTCTTAATACTTTTGTCATTCAGATCCTATACTTCATTCTGGAACTCTTTCGACCATGTCAAAGAATTCCGACTTGTGTCTCATCTAATGAACACAGTCACACTCATTGAAGTAATCAGTAGAGACAATGAAGTACAGGAGATTTTCTCTGGCATTACTGCTCATTGGGCCACATACATGAATATGTTCCAGGTCCAATAAGCCTTTGGGCCTTTCTCTAGCTCTGCTAAGATAGGCCCTTTACCTTTTGGTCTAGTAAAATAATTCAAGTCTCATAAGATATTATATCAAATGAGCCCAACAGTCCATGACTATGGGATTTTTGAATCCGACTTACTCTATGTGACCAAGACTTTATGCCAAGAAAAATCAGGTTTAATTCATCAGTTTTAAACCAATTCGGTATTTATGTTACATTTAGGCACTCTTTGGTTTAAGATATAAAACCCATTCCATGAATAGGGTGCTACAATTAATATTTCATTAAGATCAAAAGAACAAAACTTGTCTTTTATCAAAATGAAAACATTCAAATTCTTACAAGAAAATGAAAGACAACTCTGCTTAAAGCAGGTATATTATAGCAATTATTTAATACAAAACCAAGCCTCAAAGGGATCTATAAGTGAAAAACCCTACGGCTGAGGCAGCATCCCAAGCTCCTTCCAGACATGTAGTTTCACTTGCCCTTCCTTCAACGTTCTACTGTTGCTTAGGCTCTGCATATTATCACAAATATCAGTGCCACAACCAGTATTCAATACCTTTAAGGTAGAACTTGAAGTAATAACATGAATACCTGAGGAAGTAGTCTCATACATCGACTTTAACTCCTCATCATCTTCCATGAATTTAATGCAATTTCTCTTCCAATGCCCTGTCTCCTTACAGTAGCAGCACTTACCAACGCAAGAGGTATCTGACTCGGGCTCAGAAGACACACGCTTGCCATGATTCAAAATCTGGACAACTTTCTCTTCACCCTTGTCAGCAGTAAGCCTACCCTTCTCATTCATGAGATTGTACAGGGTACTCTTCACGTTTGGCTCAACTGTCTTGAGCATATCATGCAGTTCAGTCAGCGTCTTCGTTAAGCCTTTCTTGATATAGTTCCTTCTGAACTTATCATAGCTTGACGGCAGTGACTGCAGAATGATCTCAGTTGCCAACTCTTGGCTAACTGGATAATCCAGTTTCCTCAGGTTATCTATATAACCTATCATTTTACTGATATGAGGACTTACTGGATGATCATCTGGTAGCTTGCAGCTAGTGAGAGACTTAACCAACTGGTATCTCTCCACTCGTATCTGCTCCTGAAATTTCAATTTCAGGCTGCTGATCATCTCTATTGGCGACTCCATGTTCTCATATTGCTTCCGCAAGTCTGAGTCCATGGTAGCCAATATCAGACCACGCACATCTACCGCATCATTATAATGCTTATTCCAAGCATCATATACTGCATGAGAAGCATTGGACCCGATCCTCACGGGGAGAGCTCTCTCAAGGACATAGTCCTTTCTCTCCTGTCTGAGAACTAGCCTCAGGTTCCGCGACCAAGTCAAGAAATTTGATCCGTTCAGCTTGTCCATCTTAAGGACAGACCGGATCGAGAAAGTGTTTTGATTGTTTGTGCTAGTCATAACTGAAAATTAAGATAAAAGGATTTTAGTTAAAATGTTCAATATGATTAATCTCGTATTAAAATTTAATATGATTAATCACGCATTATATTCAATAACCTAAGTTACCCTCAATAGAATATAATGATTCCAAGATCCACATATAACTAAGATTAAAGTGGGCCACTGGCCGTCACCCAACCTTAGCTTATATCGGTAAGCCATATATCGGCTAATTATATCCGTGATATAACTCTTGGTTGTGAATCTGGGCCCGAGGCCCAATCCACTCTGATGTCTCAAGGCCCGGGACTCCCGATGGCCTAGTCAAGAAAACCGGACTATACAGTCATGTAATCATTAATGTCTGGGACTCCCAATGACATTTATGAATCACAAACCGTCTTACCCACGCAAAAGCAGACACCCTCACACTGTAAGGCCATGAATACAATTGAATGGGCTTCGACAGCTGACATAGAATGGACAAGACATCCAACGCTTGATATTATTTGAGGTTCGTAGGTTTATTTAAAAATTCATTCCCAAAATAGAAGATTACTATTTCGGGAAACTTTCTATTTATGGAAACCTACTATTTTTTGGAAACTTTCTAAAATTGGAAACTTTCTAAAACCGGAAACTTTCTAACTTTAGAAATTTCTTTAAAATCCAAAACCCGCAAATTCAGAAAATTCTATTTTAAGAAACTTTCTAATTTCAAAATTTCGGAAATTTTAATTTAAAACGACTTTATAATTTTATAAAATAGATTTTAAATTATTCTGAAGAAAGACTCAATTAACTGGCCCAATTGTTTTAACTTCTTGGCCCGAGGCCCAAGAATTGGTCCATGTCCAAGACATGACCCAATTGTCCAATTAATTGACATAACCGGTCTGGTTCATTAAAACTGGTCTAACCAAGTTTTAATTACTACGATGACCACAATTGTCAACCGGTTATTTACTAAACCGGAACTTCTCAATTTATTTGGTCCAACCAAATCAAATTAGAAATTCCTGGTTTAGGCACTAAATCCAATATTTCTTTCGACATTGGATTTCTTATCCCGGTTTAACCAGATTTAATAAAATTATTAAAATCTGTTTATTAAACCAGAACGATTGATTTTAATTAAGTTTTTGAACCGAACCACCTAACCGAAATCGAACCGGTCCAATTACACCCAAAACCCTAACCGGTCGAAAATTGTCCAAGCCGCAAGCATCATGCTTGGCCGAGACGTGACCGGACGGTTTGGTGCGTGATCGGGACGGGGAAAGGCTGGACGGGACGTGGGACGATGCTGGCGAGAGGAGAGGCGATCCATGCGGTCGGCTGTTGCTCGACCCATGCGATCATCGGCCGCCCTTCTCCACGCGATCGTCCGGGACGATGCCGAGACCATCACGAGACGATCGTGGCTCGGTCCAACCGTTCCGCTCGATCGCTCGCTCTCGGTCGATCATGCGATCGATCATGGATCGATCCATGCATCTAACTCGTCGGTCAATCACAAAAATCGAGTCATATAGCTCGGTCTTGTGATTCAAGTGTTTGTTCAGGATTCAAATCAGTTTCTTAAGTGTTTTTCTTATCAGTAATGGATTCAAAACACTTCTAAACAGATTAAACAACCTAAACAATGAATCTAAAACAAGAAACCTAAGAACCAATGGCTCTGATACCACTGTTGGAATTCGTTTGGTCCTGATTCAATTCTCATATTGATATCAACCTAAACATGCATCAGATCTAGGTGTTCTTATTTAGAATCATAACATGATCTCACCTTTTACCTGTTTATCGCAGCGGAAGGAATAGAACAGGTCAGAGATCAGATAGATGCACCGAGGGATGAATCCTCCAAAGGTTCACACACGCGATCACAGGACTTACTTCTAATTGATAACCATGTTTTTTTATACTGCATGTTGAAGATGCACACCAACCTAGAAAAGTGTCTCTATTGTGGTATTTATGATGCAAAAACTGTTTTTGAAATGTCAAAGGGATTAACGACTCAGACAAGTAGGACCGCTAAATTTTGTGTTGCAGGCTCACAAAATCTGTTTTGGAGCCCAACTAGATACACACATCAAAGAAGTAAACTTAAACCATGTTATGTTTAGTACATGTCAATGTTGGAATTACTTATCAAACCACCAATTTGATGGAGATGGAAGAATTGTCCTTATTTGGCAGAAATCATTTAATGTCATTTACCTTCACTAATCTTTCACTGTTGAGTTGATCTTGCAAGATAGAAATAATATCATCTTCACTGCATTCTACTCATCTAACGTTGGTAACGGACCTTTGGGTTGAGCTAATGAATATGAAGTAGACAATGGGACTTGATCAACTCAATTGGGTATTGGGTGGAGACTTCAACCAAATTGCTCACTTCCAAAAGCATTTTCCTGCTGTATCAACCATATTACTAGTAGAATGAGGGAGTTTAATGACTATTTTCTTGAAATGGGAGTTACTGACTTGAGATATTAAGACACTCAGATCACTTTGACAAACAAACAACCAAAAAATTCAATTGCCAAAAAGCTTGATCGCCTGCTTGTGAACTCAAATTGGCTACCATGTTTTCCTATAGCATTGCAACTTTCCTTCCCCCTAGCTTTTCTGACCATACTTCTTGCCTCATTGATTTAGCCTCACCTCTTCCTAAAATTTGATCTAAATCCTTCAAAATTTTCAACTACCTAACCTTTCACCCAAACTTCCTAGATTCAAGCTGGGAGTGAAGCTCTTACTTTGGCTTCTCTGGGGTTTAAGCTGAAATCAATAAAAAAAAATCACTAAAACTCTAAACAAGGATAATTTATCATAAATACAGAAGAGAATGAGTGTTACTAACGATTTACTTCTCTTAGTGCAGGTTCAAGCGCTGACGAATCCATCTCCATACATGTTCCAAAAAAAGAGATTTACAAAAAAAGTTGGAATACTTAAAGCATATTGAAAAGGAATTTTTTCAATCAACTGGTTAAATGTCGAAGATGAAAGTACAACCTTCTTCATGAGAGTATGTAGAGGCAAAGAGCTCCTTCAATTCCATCATATCGTTTAGTAATTTAATGGGTGAATTGATATCAGATCTGGTTCAGATGATTAGCCTAGCATTCAACCACTTCAAAGATATCCTATCTAATGAATCTTTGGCACATATCATTTTAACTCATGATTGGTTTGGAGATTTAACTGACTTCAAAGTGAGCCATGCAATGAAACTAACTATGTCAACACTGCCTTATGCTAAAGAGATACTATAGTCATGTTTAAATTAAACCCAAATAAGTCACCGGGTGAGACGGACTAGCCTCTGAATTTTTCAAGGCAACATGGCATTTGATTAGAAATAAAACAGTTGCAAGGATTCCTCATTTCTAGAAAAACTCCTTCAAGCCGACAACTATAAACTTTATTATTCTCACAATGGTTCTTAAAAAATCTGGTGTATATTTTGTAGCTGATTTTAGACCCATTTCTTGTTGTACAATCAATATCAAAGATCATGATGAGTAAACTGAAGCCGATGTTACAAGATCTAATCGTTCCAATTCAAATATCATTCATCAATGGAAGACTTCTCCTAGAGAATACTATCCCAACAACAGATGTGGTTAATGGTTATCATATGAATAAGGGGTCTAAACGTATCACCATTAAAGTTGGCATCGCTAAAGTATTTGTTACCCTAGGGTGAGAGTTTATTCATATTTGCTTGAGGAGCTTAGTTGTACCTAATTTGCTGCTCAAATGGATTGAACTTGCATTTTTACTACATGTTTTGAAATTTTATAAAAAAAAAAAAAAAATCCTTTTCCTTTCATCATCAAATCTTATAAATTTTTTTCCTTCAAAATTTTAGAAATAATTGATTAAATTCGAAATTTTATTAAAATATAGTTATACATTAACTTTAACGAAATTTTGGTTTATAAAAACAAAAAAATCATTTGATAACTGTATATAAGCATTAAATGATTAATCAATTAATAAATATAATAATAATTTTAAAATGAAATATTTTGTTACAAACTATAAAATTAAATTAAATTAATCATACACAAGACAACAGAAAATTAATATTTCTCGACATAATTCAAAATTAATATTTTAAATATAAATACTTAAATTACCATTAATTACTTTTTCATTAATTAAATGAAGATATTAGTTAGGATTCTAAAAATTGGATCTATAACTAAGGTTGTATAGGATTGTTCATTCAAATTGGATAAAATATTTTTATTCGCTGTAAAAATATTGACAAGTTAAATTATTGTTATTTAAAATAAAATAATTTCATTTATTTAAATTCAAAATTTTATTTAATGTTTTAACTAACAAAAAGTAAAACAAAATTTAAAAGTTAAAATGTATGAATAATAAGTTTCTAATTTATGAAATTAAAAAATTAATAAGTTTTAATATTTTAAATTTTAAATGTAAACAAAATGGAAATTAAATTAATTAATAAATAATTTACAATTTCTGATAAATTTAATGTATAATGTAAAACAAAATCATAACTTTTACAAAACTTTAAATGTTTATATTAAGTAAGTGTATTTTTAACATGATAAAAATAAAAATAAATAAAATATTTAAGTATATATTAATCAATTATATAGTGAGAAAAGTTGATGTTTTTAACATTATTGGTTTTTAAATTTTGTTTCACCAAAATATAAAATATTTAGACAATTTTTAAAAAGATTAAATAATACATTGTAATTATAAAATATTAAAATAACTAATAGAATATAAGTTTAATACATGTATTATCCAAATAATAACTTTAATAAATATTATGTATAAAATAAAATATATCTAAAAGCAAAAAAACAATGAAAAATATCATCATTAGAACATATTAAAATAATATAATATATTTATAAAAAATAAAATATTTTCATAATTTAAACTTAAATTTTAAGATTACAAACTATTTTAAAAATAAAAAATTGTCCTTAAAATTAATTATAGAATAAATAAATAAAAATTTATATTATAATTTAATTAAATAATCACATTATACGTTTTAAAAAAGTATATATTTCTTTTCATAAAAATCGATATAAAATGGAAGATATAATTAGTATAGTTATAATTCTCAATTTTAGAAGATAATACCAGATTTATTTCAACCATTCTTTTACAAATTAGTCTTATTAACATTATATACCTAACATAATATATTATTATATTAATTTTAATGATTTATATATTGTATATTTGTGGGCCTAATAATAGTATATCATTTATTTATACACAGTGTAATTGGACTTATAAATTTTTGAAATATAAAATTATAATAATGTAAAAATTAATTTTTAAAATCAGAAACCTTCAGAAATAATAAATTTATAATATATAAAAATTAAAATTGTAATAATAATCTATGAAAAAAAATTTGTTCAGAATCTAATTTTTTAAAATATAACTATATCATATCACTATAAAAACTGTTTTAAACATAAATTCATAATATCTTAGTAGGAAAAAGGTAAATCCGAAATAAAAACCAATAAAAACAAAATAAAATATTATCCAAAACATAAAAAAATAAATCAATAAAAAAATCAAACTATTTTAGTTTTTTTTTTTTTTTTTTTGACAACAATATTAATAAAAAAAGAACCTAACTATTTATTTCCCATGATGGTGGTTCTGGTCCAACATGAAAGCTCCATGACTGTCTGAGACGTGCATTTCTTGCTAGTCCATCCGCCGTCATATTTTTTGCTCGAGGTATGTGTTTGATCTTGAACGTTGGAAAATATCCCTTCCTTTGATCAAACTCTTCGATGTGTCCTTTGAAGGCAGGCCATTCGTCTGGTTCCGACACAATCTTAACCAGGTCTGAACAGTCTGTTGCAAATGTGATATGAGGGTGCTGTAAAATCTTCATCCATTCCATAGCCCATATTAGTGCTTCGAATTCTGCATGAAGTGGTGTCCGACATTGTCTGACATTTCTTGCTCCCATCATAATATTTACTCCACCTTCATAACAACTATACCACCCCTGGCCTATGGACATTGCCCCTTCTTTCCATGAGGCATCCACGAAACACCATTGACCAGAGTATACCAATTCATTGCCAATTGACCTTAATCCGATAGACTCTATCTCTGATTCCTTAACTACAAGCATCTGAGCTTCTTCCCATAAATTTGATTCTACTTCTGCCATTTTGACTATATCCGGTGGACTCTTATCAATCTGACTATATACCATATCATTCCTGCTCTTCCAAATATACCATAAAATCCATGGATAGCTTTCTTTATGCTGATCCTTTGGTATCCTCCAGAAAAGATAATCCATATTTGTGAATAAAGACTCCGTTGGAAATATGCTCGGATTTGTTGGAACTTGGGATAATGCCCAAACTTGTCTGGCCGGTGGGCATTGAAACAAGACGTGATTTATTGTCTCATCCATTCCACAACGGACACATCGCGTATCACACTTAATACCTCTTGTGTTGAGATTCCATGTTACTGATAAGCAGCCTGTAAGTGCTTGCCATATAAAGTGCCTTAGTTTAGGAGGACATTTTATCGTCCAAGAGAAAGCTTGCAAGGATTTAATGTCTGGTCCCCACACCGGTGTTCGATCGCCAAAGTACGGTATATCTCTCTCCGTAGTATAGCCTGACTTAACCGTATATTTTCCAGATTTTGTGTAATGCCATCCCAACGAATCCGGACGATTAAAGCGGCTAAATGGAATGCTTTCAATTAACATTGCATCCTCAGTATCAAAAATACGCTCGATCAACTCTTTATTCCAAATCTGATTTTGATGGTCAATCAATTGATCCACCGTAAGTAGCACACTTGAAGTGTTTGGTTTTTGTTTTGCTGGTCTCGGGCGATAGGCTGGTATCCAAGGATCATTCCATATTGAAATGGATGCTCCTGTTCCCACCCTTTTGATAAGTCCTTTGTTTACCAGAGATCGAGCTGAAATAATACTCTTCCATCCAAACGATGGTGAGTATGATCTTATCGGATCTAAAGGATCAGTATTCCGAAAATATCTACCTTTGAAAACTTTTGAGAACAAAACTTCTGGTTTTTCCATGAGTCTCCATAATTGCTTTGCCAGAAATGCTGTATTTGTGTCCCTGAAAGCCCGAAATCCAATGCCACCTTCTTTCTTATCCTTACATAGTTTGTCCCAAGCCAACCAATGCATTCCTGAATTTGAGCCTCCAGAACTCCACCAGAACCGGGAGACCACACTTGTTAATTTTGATGTTACTGTTTTTGGTAACCGGAAGCATGACATCACATGATTCGGCATGGCCGTTGCAACTGCTTTGATCATAACTTCCTTACCTCCTCTGGATAATAACTTAGTTGTCCATCCATTTACTCTCCCAGATAGTCTATCCTGTAAATAACCAAAAATCTGTGTTTTCGATCCACTCAAACATTCAGGGATTGAACACAAACCAAAATAATAAGTCTCTAATGTAAAAATTGTGTTACAAATTGTAAAATTTGTAATCCAAGAGAATAAATTATTAAATCTAAACTAGATTTTGATCCACGCTTAGAAAGTGAAGGTTTATTTTTTTTACAACTTTTAATTTTTATTTAATTTGTTAATAGTAATTTAGATTTTTGATTATGCAATATAATTTTGAATATAATTGTGTGATCCGCATTATAAAAAGTGAGTTAATAATTTATATTTTTTTAATGAATTGTGTGTTATTTGGAAGGAGATATATCATAAATATAAAGAGAATAAAACAACGATTTCGTATTATAAGTTTTAATCCGTGTTGTATTGTAAGATCATGGTTTATATATATATATGTTTTATAAAAGTTATGTGGTAGAAGTTTAATTTTTATTGCATATACCTAAAATTTTATTTTATAAAACAATAGATATTTATAAAAACTTATTATGATTTTATATTTAGTAATTAATTGAAAATTTATAATCGAAATTGATAATTTATTTTTCAACCCTTTCGATGATTTAAATATTTTTTAATTTCATTTAAGAACCCGCTAAATAGTGCATTCGTAAAAACATCAATCGTATATATTTGAAAAATATAAATTATTGACTAATTTTAAAATTTTATGAAAGTAAAAATATATCAATCTAGTTTTTAGTACTCTAATAATTTTTTTTAAAATTATAAATTAGATTTTAATTTATAGTAGTTATTTTTAATATATTCACTTTTAAAAATTAAATTATGTTATAATACATGAATTTGTGTTTATATTGGCCTAGATATATAGATGTTTGTGTTTACTATAGATCAAATGTAATTAAATTATTTTTAGTAAATTTTAATAATAAAATGAATCTAGTAATTATTTTTCTTAAGAAATCAATAAATTAAAAATATTTTTAAGATTTTGTTATAATATTAAATACATATTTATATTTCAAACAAAAGATATTAAAAGAGATTATGAATATATTTTAAATAAAATTAGAAATTAGAGAATATTTGTATTAAAATATAATTAAAATTATTTATAATAAATTTTAAAAATAAATACGAATTCAATACATTTTTTTCTTAAGAAAAAAATTTAGAATATTATAATATAAATATATAAATTTGAAACAAAAATAAAGAAGATATTAAATTATATTATAAATATATTTTGAATTAAATCATAAATTAGAGACTATTAACTTATATATAAAAAATAGTTGATGCATAAATTATTTTATTTTATTTATCAATTGATTTAATTTTACATTTTTTAATTTTAATTAATTAGGAAAATGTGATCCATTATATTTATCAATTGTATATATATTTGTTTTAATTTTAATTAATTAGGCAGGTGGGATTCATTATATTTTAGTTGAATAGCTACATATTTAATAATTGTCTTGTTTAGAGATAATATTATATTTTATAATTACCTTAATAAAATTTAACTAAATTATTAATGTGTAATGACATAAGTTGTAATAAACACATAAACTAAAGATTAGTTCTATATTTGCTTTTTCTAATATTTTTATGTTTTTGAATATAAGAAGTTTTAGAATTTTAGTTTTTTTTCTAAAATATAAGTTTTTTCACATTTCTAAACATCTGCGTTAAGAACTTTAGTAGTACCGAAAATTCAAAAATCTGAAAATCCTACCTTCAGCCCGAACGCACATCTTTTATTGTTAAAAAAAGAGTACACATAAAACGGAAGAAATGCAAAGGTTGAGAGGAAACGTGGAAGAAGAGAATAAAATGGGTGGCCATATTTTATCATTGCGGAGTAACATGCGATAAATCATAATCTATATATCACTTTATATATAATCTTCCTGCACCATATATCATAAGATTTTCGAAGTTGACTTTCGAATCTTTAGTGGAATAACGACTAGATTTATTTGATTATCCCGTCTTTTAAGGAGGAGGCACAAAATTATATAAAAGGGTAAAGTCCATCATATTCTTGAATCTTGTCAATAGTTTTTTGTTCTCTTATTTTCTCTTATATATATTATTATATATCCTATGAACGATTTTGTATTAAAAGAAATAAATGATAGTTTCATGAGATGTTTAGCCTCTGTGCCGCTGATTAGTCACCTTGACCCTGTGATCTCCTCACACGTATATTATATGCACAATTGATCCTAATTTTTGGTCAAGGGTTGTTAATTTATTAATCGACTTTTAAATACACGCTTACACATTAAAATGCTGTATTTATATACATTAACCCCGCCTAAAAATAAAATGATAATATTTTTGTTTTAAAAAAACCTGTAAAAATAAATTAAACCGCTGTTAGGTCGCATTTTTATCATTTGTAATTGTTTTCTATTAAAAAACAATGTGTCTTTCAATGGCGGGCATATACCTACTGTTTTGAAAGCGTAAATGAAATTACAAGAGCTAAAACCGAAACTAATAATTACCAAACAGCAACTGTTTCTTTGAATTCTTTGTTATTAGTAAGGATTTTAATGGTATGGGATAGAAACAAAAAGGATTACATATCCAAACTGGATACAAAATGAGGGCTACATTTAATAGGGGATACAAATAGCATCAAACATATCATATAGCTTAGACTACAAAAAACATATCATATATGGATACATAATGACTATGTTTACCACTACGTGTGCATGCATTTTGAAAACCTAATAATACGAATATAAGTGGGTGAAAAAATGATAGCTACCTGCAAAATTTGAATTGGCTTCTCAAAATGTCGGATGCAACAAGCAAACTAAGCAAAGTTTTCATTAATATTTCATCATGACTGATCTCATACGAACATCTATATTTAACATAATCATTAGTTTCAGTCTCACGTTGTATTGTTTTGTTTTATAATGTTATATTAATAAACATGAAACTTCAAACATTGAATCATATTTTTTCCGCCTATAATAACGTAGCTGAGATATTGTTTAAATTGTCAAATTCGACGAGTAGCAGTTATATATTGTTTAGTTTGTGTGTACAACGTCAGAAGAAGCTAAACATTTGGTTCAAAAAAAGAAGCTAAACATCGTTGACCCTAACTAAATTGAATTACTGACGTGTCGTGAATTATGAGATGGAAGAAGAGTTAAAAAAATAATATATATATATATATATATATATATATATATATGTAACTGTAATGACGGTTATACCCTTTACAGAGGGAAGCTTCTTACGTATTTATCGAGGAGGAAGCATCGAACCCAGTCCCCACCACAATATATCGAAATGGCAATAGCGTTAATTAAGGGGAGGAACAAACCTACTTCTATTTGCAATACTATTTAATTATTAATTATTATTGTTATTTAACGAGGTGGACCACCACCATCCTCTTCTTACTGGGTCCCACTTTACCCACCACTTCTCGTTACGTCGATCTCCGATTATTATTACATCACATTTTCATACATCTCTCTCTGTTATCAATTTTTTTTTCGAAATCGAATACAAATACTATTACCGCTTGGATGATAAAAAGGTAAGAGTTTTATAAATTCTTTGCTTTGGGATTACTGAACCAAATAACAATGTTACACGGGCAACAATGTTACAAAGTAGTACTATTTATTACCTATGTACTTTATAACAATAGACAAAAGTTGTACTTGTAATAAATGGGTTTAACAAAATGAATTACAAGACATGTTCGTAGAATTGTTTGTACTATAGTACTGCTAGTGTGTTAATTGGGTGTTTTACCAAGGGTGTATTGATGGGTAAAGCGAGTGATATGACGACAACGTGTTCATAGATCTTTCGGATAATAAGACAATAGTTCGAAAGAATTTTAAGTTGGAAGATATTGTGAAAAATGATGCATCTTATTAGTAAAAGAGGTTGAGATACATTTTTCTGCATCAGAATATAGATTAAAGGGAGGATGCAAATATAAACCAAATATCTTAAATTATGTTGGGATGTGGGTTGGAAGAGATAGCGAGCTCCACCTTGTTTCATATGTTTATGAGAAAACCTTCATAGTTGTTGATAGCGAGCTCCACCTCGCTTAATGTTCTGTCACTCTAAGAAACTATAAAACTTCTTTAAACTTTACTATTGGCAGAGCTTGTGTGAAAATGTCAGCAAAATTGTAGGCTGTAGCAATCTTTAGAACTTGAACAATCCTATCAGTGATCAAGTATCGGATGAAATGAAACTTGATTGCTACGTGTTTAGTATGTTGTGATGAACCGCGCTCTTTGCTAGTGAAATGACATTTTGTGAGTTACACTGAATGTCCACCATCTCTTGTTGAAATTCCAGTTCATTCACAAATCCTCTTAACCATACATCCTATTTAGCCGTATCTGGTAATACCATATACTCAGCCTCAATAGTAGATAACATAACTAACTTTCGAAGACTTGACCTCCAGCTGATCACATTATCTCCAACAGTGAAGACCAGCCCTGTAATTGACCTTCGCCTACCTAAATCTACTGCGTAGTCAGAGTAGCAATATCCCCTTACAAACAAGTCTTTATCTTTTCTGAAACATCACTTGACATCAAAAGTTCCCTTTATATATATATGAGAATCCATTTTACTGCTTGCCAATGTTCCTTCAAAGGACCACTCAGACACCCACAAACCATTCCAACAACAAAAGCAAGCTCTGGTTTTGTGCCTACCATTGCGTACATGAGCCTACCCATTGCACTATGGTACGAAACTATTTTCATTTTGTTTGTATGTTCTTGAAGTTCCTTCTCAGTAGATGATTTGAGCTTAAGGGGAACTCTTCGAAATGTTGCTACTGACTTTGCTTGATCCATTCCCAGATTTTCTAGTACCTTTAGAAGATAGCTTTCCCGAGATATAGAAAAATTTCCTTTTACCATCTCTGCTGATTTCCATTCCCAAAATCTTTTTGGCATCTCCAAATTTTTCATGTAAAAACTGAACTCAAGAGACTCTTCAATTCAGCAACTGATAGGTCAGGTTTTATTCCCTATACTAACTGCAAGTGCACAGCAATATCAATGTAGTATATAGGGTTATCGAATCCATAGGGACACTGGTCTCGATAGATCAGAACCGTAGAGATTAATAATAGGAATAAAAGCAGGTAGTGAATTAAATAAAAGCAAGGCGAGAAAGTAAATCAGTAGCAGGAATTGGTTGTGAAAGCAATAAACTAAAATCGCTAAGTCTAGGGAATTCTCAGGAAATCAGACAAGCAGACAAGTTAATCAGTCAGGATCTAATTAAACTCAGTTCTAGAACTCAAATCACGGAATTAGAATTAACCAAATCTCTTTGCGAAAATCCTCTAAGCCTAAGTGCAATAATCTAAATCTCTTTGCAATTACTAACAGATTAAACCAGCATTAATTTCAAGTTCGATATGTTCACAATTAAACTAAGCCAAATCTCTTTGCGAATAATTTAATTGCTCAACCTAAATAGTTCAGATTCTAAACCACACTCTCGTGTCGTATTTAGCAACCTAAAGTCTAGATTCTAATTGATCAGGTTAGAACTAGCATTAAGCACAATTTAGATCGAAGAACATTCTAATCATGTGAATCCTTAACTGAATTAAACAAGTCTAGCAAGTCATCAAATCCTTAATGAGAAACCCTAAACCTAACTATGAATCTACTCAGACATGATTAATGAAACAGAAATCATAGAAATAATAGACTGCATATAAGAAATTAAATAGATAGAGGGGTTCGAAATCTTCTCCAAAATAGATGAAGTACATGATTAGATCAGCCCCAAAAGCTCTAAAAATCTCTTAGCTCTAAGTATGAAAGCGTATCTAAAATAAAAGCCAAAACTCTAAATATATAGGCATAATCTCGGTTGGGGCTTCTGTGTAAATACTGGAACTATTCTGGGCTTCTCTGCAAATCTTCATAACTTTGTTAAACCGCCGCGTACGGCCCATCTCGCTAGTGTGTCGATCGACACCAAAGGTGTGTCGATCGACACATGATCATCAAATCGGGCAGTGAGTTAAACTCTCGGCCAAAATGCTCCAAAAGTCCCAAAATACTCCAATTATCTCCAATTAGCTCCAAACCTGATTAAACCTGTAAAAGACTCTAAAATAACACAAAAGACACTAAAAACACATCTATATCATGGCATAAAATGGGTAAAACCATGATATATCAGCAACCAAATTTATGTTCTTAGCTACTATTAGAATATCGTCTACATACAGAAGTAGATAAATGAATCCTTCAGTAGGTAGATCCTTGTGGTATACACATACATCATATCCACTTCTCTTGAAGTTGTTTGTCCTCATAAACTCATCAAATCTTGTTTTACACTGTCGAGGGGAATGGTTCAGCCCATAAAGAGGTCTTTTCAGCATACATAATTTCTCTAGACACTTCTTACTTACATAGCCTTTAGACTGTTCCATGTATATCTCCTCTTCCATATAGCCATGAAGAAAGGCTTTTTTAACGTCCATATGTTGCCGGTCAAGGTCGAAGTGCACTACTGCAGAAAGAAGAAGTCTTATAGATACATGTTTTGCGACTGGAGATAATATCTCTTGGTAATTTACCCCATACATCTCTGAATATCCCTTGGCCACCAATCTAGCTATAAACCTTGGGGCTTCAACTCCACTGATACAACCTTTCGCTTAAAGAACCATTTACAGCCTGTGGGCTTATGACCTCTAACTTGATCAACCAAAATCCATGTCTTGTTCTTAGTGAGAGACCTTATTTCTTCATCCGCAGCCTCAACCCATTTTGTACACTCCCACCCTGGATCTATTCCCTCACTCCTTTGACACTCTCACGCTGATATTGCCTACAAACTCCCATGGATGATGAGACTTTCGCAGAGGCACTCACAGCCTCTGTCGAACCCCCAGGATCCTGATCTCCTGTCCATAGTCAAGATAATGACTAAAAAAAAGAGCTGAGTGGGAGGCAACCCACTGTTGGGTCAGTTTTTTCTTTTCTTTTAGGTTTTAGTTCTTTGATTTTTCTGGTTTTTGGTGTTTCAGAACGTGATGAATAGATTGCAGACAACAATGTCGGTCGACACCAAACTCGAAAACACGGACCATAATCGAGGACACTCGATTCAGATCAGATATGTGTCGACCAAAGCCTTGTGTCGTTCTACATTGGCTATGTGTCGGTCGACATCAACCACACTAGCAGGTAAGGTTTCTGATTTTCCGAACTTTTCGTTGATTATACCTTGTTCTCCCGAATCCAAGTTGCGATGACACTACAGACAATGTTGTTTAAATGTGGGGGAGGTAGTTTACTAACCACTGTTTGATTTCTTTTCTTAGAGTCAGTCCTTTGTTTTCAAATTTTTTTATTGAGTCAAAATTGGTATGAAACTATGATTTTCCGAGGAAATTTTCGCTCAACCAGGAACTAAGTGACCATTGGATAGACCTGCAGTAGCTCCCTGACTGTTAGAAAACCACACACTGATCAACCTACCAAGGACACCCATATCTTCTCTGGTATTCAGAGGATCCACTACTAACTTCACTTATAATCTTGACTTAATTTTCTCACCTAGGGGCTTGGTATCTCTGGATCGGATTCCTCTGACGTGCCTGCCACAGCTTGTAAACTTGTTTGAGTATGGTTCCCTTCTCCCCTCCTTTGAAAGTAAAAAGAAATAAACTGCGGATAAGCTAGTAGCTTCGAAGTGGTCACATGAGTGGTAGAGACCCCTATTACCTCCTGTGTATCCATGGAAACATGTCCAAAGTAACACCCTGAATAAAAAGGGAAGAGCACTGATAGAAAAATAAAATGATACACAGTGGGGAAAAATCAGTTGCTAAGGGAGAAAGGGAGAAGAAAAGAACCATAAACCGACAGTTTGGTGGTCATGTACTGACTGGATTGAGTCCATTTGTCCTCTTATCGATAATCCCTTGGTGAGACCGCACTTAATTATATACAAAGGTTAGTGCAGTGAATTTGGATATCATTTCTTGATTGTGGAGTTTACTTGGAACAGTTGCTAAGTGTGGGGGAAGTACATTGGAGTCTTGATCTCTGCAGGGATGTTGTCATGTGTGTTACTAAGTGAATGTAAATGCGATGTTCCTAAGACGAAATGAGTTTCTGTGTTTTCAAACCTCTTTTTCATACTTTGGTTCTTTGTTTGCTTGAGGGCAAGCAAGAGCTAAGTGTGGGGGAGTTGATATATCATGGTTTTGTAGGTTTTCAATCATGATATAGGTGTATATATTGTGTATTTAACCTTGTATTTGGAGTCTTTTGAGTCCTTTGCAGGTTTAGGTACGTTTGGAGCTTATCTGGAGATTCTGGGAGCTTTTGGTGTGATTTTGCAGCATACATGGATTTCACAGAGTTCACTGGGTGCCTGCACTTAGTGTCGACCGACACTAATTTAGTGTCAGTCGACACTAATTTAGTGTCAGTCGACACCACTAAATGACGAAATTCATGCGCGTCAAAAATACAGATTTTGGAGATTTGCAAGATGTACCCAAAAGTTTTCCATATTTACAGAAAGACTCAAATTGTGTTTTAGACTATTAGTTAGGTTTTTGAGCCATTTTTTAGGCTAAGCTTTATTCTATCAAAGATTATGAGATTTTGGGGCTGGTCTTGTACCCGAGAGAGAAGAGATTTCGAACCCATGTTCTTACTCTTTTGATTTATATGATTTCTACTTTGATTATATCTATTGTCATGATTGCCATGTCTGAGTAGTTCTCTTGTTAGATTTAGGAATTCTGATTAGGGATTTCATAGAAATATAGATTGGTTAATTAATTGGGATTCAAAGCATCTAGTTCTTCATCTAGGTTGTTCTTAACGCTTAATCTAAATTAGCTACTTGGATTATTGATATTAGATTGATTAGCACAACGAGAGTTGATTAATTAATTAGAAAAGAACCTAGTTGATCAAGTTACCTATTCACAAAGATATTTGGCTTAGGGAATTTGTGAACAAAAGAACATGAATTTAATGCATGTTTAGAACTCTAGAATTCGCAGGGAGAGTTGGTTTGTTATATGATTGTGATTTTAGTTCTAGAACACCGATATATGAATCCTGTTGATTGGTTGATCTGTGTTCCTGATTTCCTGAGAACTTTTTTAAGTCTAGCGCCTTCGTTAATTGATCACACACCGTTTGCTTACTTTTTTTTGTTTATTGCTTTCACCTGTCTTGCTTAACTTAATTCGACTACATACAATCTATCGCGTGAAACTTGAGTCTCTGTGGAAGCAATACCTTGTGTACTACGATTACATATCTGTGCACTTGCAATTAAAATAGGGATTAAGATTTGACCTATCACAAATCTTGAGCATCATCTCTCCCGTGTGATGATTATCCTAAACCTTGAGAGTGACCTTTTCCATGAGAGTTATTATGGATCTTGCCTTTGTTCCTTTCAATCCACTTGTAAGCCTGCTTTTTGTAATGACATTCTTTACCACATATCCAACAAATTTTATTTCCATCCTTGGACTTTGAACCCGTTTCCTTTACCCTTTCCTTGATAAGACTCGCGGTTTCAGTCCTGCCACAGACGTAGTTTCCTTCATAGCTCACCTTAGTACTTGATGTACTCTTGAACTCTTTCTCTTTAGATCTTGCAAAACTCACAACATCACCAAGCTTGATTGCCTCTCTACAATATTTCAGTGTTTCTTTCAAGCTATCATATTTAGCTCGTAAAGAATTTAGCAGAAGTATCGCCTGAACTTCTTCGGATACTTCAATACTTGGATGGATTAAGTCGCCGATGATCTTCAAGAAGCTATCAATGTTTTCATCAATTGTGCGTCGATCTTGCATCTTGAAGCTGTATAGATGAAGCTGAGCATGAACACGATTTGGAAAGGATTTCATCATATATAATTTCTCCAGAAGACTCCATGTATCTGCAGCTGTCGTACATCTCTCAATCTTCCGCAGTACGTGATCTCCAACATTCAGGAAAATCGTGTTAATATCATTCTCGCATCGCTCCAATCGCTTCGACTCATCCTCGACGATCTTTTTCTTCGATCCATGATCTTGTTCTTCTGAAATCGTCCACCTCCTTACTCAAAGTCTTTGGTGTAAGCACATCTTTCAGTCTCGATACACTGAGATACACATACATGCGTTTCTTCCATAGAGAAGTCTCCCGTTCCATCGAACTTCTCGGTCGATACCGAAGAACTCGACATCTTGTTACGATCTAACCCTTAATCAATCACCAATGATTATTCTTTATCCTAAACCAGGAGCTCTGATACCAATTTGTTTGATTACAACCTAGATTCTAAGCTCAATTGAAGATGCAAAACAAGATAAAAAAGATAACATGACATAAGAGGAATGGTTCACTATGTGTCTACCTCCTTTTTTGATGTGAGTGAGAGCTATCCTCATCAGGGTTAACCTTGTCAGCAATGCACTAGAACAACTCAAGCTCGAGCTCCGATCTCTCTCTACAATGGCATTAAGATAACCTGTTACAAAAATTCAGATCGACTTGTTACTATTGACTCCAGGAAAGAGCTACAACTTTATGTTGGTTGTGATCAAACACATCCCATCAGTTCATTTTGCTAAGGTTTCACCCTGGTGATCATATCTTCATCTTATTAAGTGATCTCTCAAGGTTAATACACAAAAAGAAAAGAGAGTCATGGCATGTATAAATTGTTAATTGTATATGTAAATTGTAGTTGGAAAAAGATAATACAAAATAATTGAACCGGTTAATATATAGTTTTTTTTGCTTTTAAAGTTAGATGAGTACCTTTTTTTTTTTTTTAATTATAATATATTATATTAATTAGATCTATCCAAACCGGGCATAACAGAGTTACATACCAACAATAACCAAAAGCAAAATAAACCAAACCAACCGACAGAGAATCGTCGCCTGAAGAAAATATATAGTTTTTTTTTGCTTTTAAAGTTAGATGAGTACCTTTTTTTCTTTTTTTTAATTATAATATATTATATTAATTAGATCTATCCAAACCGGACATAACAGAGTTACATACCAACAATAACCAAAAGCAAAATAAACCAAACCAACCGACAGAGAATCGTCGCCTGAAGAAGAAATCGGAGAATTCGCCGGCGACTGATTAAGGGGCACTCCGGCGACTCTGCCTCCGATACTCAACGGTTGCGAGTACGGAGCCTCCGGCCACGGACCGAACCGAACCGGTAATCTTTGCCGGAACAAGAATCCTTCGTCGACCCCTCGTCTCTCTCCTTCGGCTCGTAGATCTAACTCTCTCGGCCTTTAGCTATAGCTTACCTTACAGGGCGAGGAAGCACAATCCGTCAACATCGTCGGGCGAAAGGGCATTAGACAAGTAACTTTATCTATACTATTTTTAATTTCTTATCATATCTTTACCTACTTAAAATGAAAATGTATTCATATTTGTTTTTGTTTAAATATATTCTGTGCTAAAACAATGGAAATAATACTTTGAGAAAATAAACAACAATAGAAATACAAAATAAAAAGATTTTTAACATTTTTTTCAGTAATCCCAAAGACTATGTAGCTCAGGTGAAAAACATAAAAACGCCAATGCTAGTTAAATCCATAATAATATGAAATTATCAAAGGCTGTTAAAATAGAGAAAAGTCATAAAATAGCACAAAAAACATACCTTATCATAAATATAGCACCAAAGAAAATAATTCACATTTTTAGCATTATTTTAATTACAAAGACTTTTATAACATTATATAATTTAGGGTTTAGGGTTAATTATTTAGGGTTTAGGGTTTATTATTTAGGGTTTAGAGTATAGTATTTAGGGTTTAGGGTTTATTATTCAAAGTTAGGGTTTAGTATTTAGGGTTTAGGGTTTATTATTTAAGATTTAGGGTTATAGCTAATTTAGTGACAAAACATGTTTTTGTACTATTTTTATGATTTTTCTTTCTTGGTGTTATATTTTTGACAAGTCATATTTTTTGTGCTATTAATGCGATTTGCCCGTTAAAATATTAACGGCCTTACAAAAAAAAAAGGTTATCCGAATAGAAAATCTTAGGCACATTCAAGAGTTGGCAGGATTTTAAATGCATCTGTATAAATAATACAATACCCCTGTCAATGTCTATTAAATTAATTATCTTCCCACATAACTTATTCAAATAAAACTTTAGTAGTTAATGAAGTTAGTTAGACTTTATTTTCTTGATTGAGATAATACCAAAAAAGAAGAAGAAAATATTCATTATCACAAAAGTACACAAAACATTATACATCGCCGTAAGAAAATTCAGACACTATTTAAAAAACGGGAAATTGTCACCGAATTGCTTTCAAAAAAAAAAAAAAAATTTGTCACCGAATTCTTACATAGCTCGGTCTTTAACTTTTTTTTTTTTAATATATACACGTATTCATTTATTATTAGAAAAAGTCATAAAATAGCACAAAAAACATACCCTATCATAAATATAGCACCAAGGAAAATAATTTACATTTTTAGCATTATTTTAATTACAAAGACTTTTATAACATTATATAATTTAGGGTTTAGGGTTAATTATTTAGGGTTTAGGGTTAATTATTTAGGGTTTAGGGTTTATTATTTAGGGTTGAGGGTTAAGTATTTAGGGTTTAGGATTTATTATTCAAGGTTAAGGTTTAGTATTTAGGGTTTAGAGTTTAGTATTTAAGATTTAGGGTTAGGGCTAATTTAGTGACAAAATATGTTTTTGTGCTATTTTTATGATTTTTCTTCCTTGATGCTATATTTTTGACAAGTCATGTTTTTTGTGCTATTAATGCGATTTGCCCTTATTATTATGTCACCAAGAAGAAGAAGGAAGTGCTATACTAGGAAGGATGTATTTGGTCACTGGTAGCGTAAGCTGCGTAACAAATTAAGTAATTAGTAATTAAGTTAATTGTAATTAGTAAGTTGATTTTCTTTTAAAAAGCGAACGTATCGTCGTTTCTCTTTTAACTCATTCTCTTGGATCCAAATCTTTCGCCATCGACAACGGAGACAATTCCAGAGAAGAAGAAGAACACAAACAAATTCAGTTTCTCGTTTGCAAGATTTGAAATTTTGAAAATACGAGTTCTGGGTTGTTTGATTTCGAAATGTTGCTCTTCAGTGTTTGATCTGTGTGATGCTAGAGATACTTGATGGGTCTGTGTACTTCGAAATCTCAACCAAGTCCCGACCGAGTTCCGGCCGGGAATAGTCCTCTTCCGGCATCAGAATCCGTTAAGCCTCCTCCTTCAAGCTCCGGAGAAAACCCTAACGGCGATGTCGATCACCCTGTAGCGAACAATGAGGGGAAGAAATCTCCGTTTTTCCCCTTTTACAGTCCCAGTCCTGCTCACTACTTCTTCTCCAAGAAGACTCCGGGGAGATCTCCGGCGACTAATAACGTCAGTGGAAACTCCACGCCCAAGAGATTCTTCAAACGACCGTTTCCTCCTCCGTCTCCGGCTAAACACATCAGAGCTGTTCTCGCGAGAAGACACGGCTCAGTGAAGCCGAATTCAGCGGCGATCCCGGAAGGTAGCGAGGCGGAAGGAGGCGGAGTGGGTTTGGATAAAAGCTTTGGATTCTCAAAGAGTTTCTCGAGCAAGTACGAGCTCGGTGATGAAGTTGGTCGTGGCCATTTTGGATACACTTGTGCTGCTAAGTTTAAGAAAGGTGATAACAAAGGACAACAAGTCGCTGTTAAAGTTATTCCCAAAGCAAAGGTTTGTCATTTTGATGAGATCTGTTAGATTGTTAGTGAATGTAATATGCCTGCAAAGCTTTTCAATCTCAGCTTGGTGTCAGATTTATTGTTTGTAATTTGTTGTGTAGATGACGACGGCTATTGCAATTGAAGATGTGAGGAGAGAAGTGAAGATATTGAGAGCTTTGTCTGGTCATAACAACCTTCCTCATTTCTATGATGCATATGAGGATCATGATAATGTCTATATAGTCATGGAGTAAGCTCTCTTTTAGCTCAGAATTTGTTCGGAAAATCAGCATGGGAGAGTCTTAACAAGTGGTTTGTTTTATCTTTGTTGTTTTAGGCTATGTGAAGGAGGAGAGCTTTTGGATAGAATACTCTCAAGGTAAAGGGATAGTACACTTCAGAAGTAGGATTGTTTGTTCTATTAGTTTCTGTTTCAGGATCGTTTTATATTGAACTTGGTTTATGAGCAGAGGTGGGAAGTACACGGAGGAGGATGCAAAGACTGTTATGATACAAATATTGAATGTGGTTGCATTTTGTCATCTCCAAGGTGTTGTACATCGAGATCTCAAACCCGAGGTAACAAAAGCTCTTTACTTCTACTTATACATTTGATGTTTCGTCGCCATCTTCTTGAAGTTTACTTGCAACTTTGTGATACAGAATTTTCTTTTTACCTCAAAAGAAGACACCTCCCAGTTGAAGGCAATAGATTTTGGTTTGTCAGATTACGTGAGACCAGGTAAAGAAGTCCTCAAATTTACTCGCTCTCTTCTATTTAGAATCCGAAATCTAGAGACCAACATTTTGTTTATTTCTATACTTTGATGATTCCATTTGCAGATGAGAGGCTCAATGACATTGTTGGTAGTGCTTACTATGTAGCACCTGAAGTTCTACACAGATCTTACAGTACAGAAGCTGATATTTGGAGTGTTGGTGTGATAGTGTATATTCTGTTATGTGGAAGCCGACCCTTTTGGGCTAGGACGGAATCAGGAATCTTTCGTGCTGTTCTAAAAGCAGATCCGAGTTTCGACGACCCTCCTTGGCCTTTGTTATCTTCAGAGGCAAGAGACTTCGTGAAGCGGTTGCTAAATAAAGACCCACGTAAAAGATTAACAGCTGCTCAAGCCTTAAGTAAGTAAACGTACAATGCAATATAAAACCTGTTTGAATGTGAAAAGAGTGTAATCTTTTCCATTTGTTTTAGGTCATCCATGGATAAAGGACTCAAATGACGCAAAGATTCCATTGGATATTCTGGTTTTCAAACTTATGAGAGCTTATTTACGATCATCTTCTCTCCGTAAAGCTGCATTAAGGGTGAGCGGATCAGTTTGTCAGTATTTTTACTTCTGTTTTTGCTTACCATTCACCGTTTTCTTACAGGCCTTGTCAAAAACACTTACGGTTGATGAACTGTTTTATCTGAGGGAGCAGTTTGCTTTACTAGAACCTAGCAAGAACGGAACCATAAGTCTAGAAAACATCAAATCGGTAAGTTTTTTCTACCTTCCGTAGTGGTTAAGTTTATTTTCTGGTATGCTTTGGTTATTTATCATGACACTGGCTCGGATTCTCTTTGTCAGGCTCTGATGAAAATGGCAACAGACGCAATGAAGGATTCGCGCATACCTGAATTCTTAGCACAAGTAAGAGCCTTAGATTGAACAATTTAATGTTTGAAATCGCACAATCTGACTTGGGAATTGCATCTTTTTGGACTATATATAGCTGAGTGCTCTTCAATATAGAAGAATGGACTTTGAAGAGTTCTGTGCAGCTGCATTGAGTGTTCACCAGCTAGAAGCTCTTGATCGATGGGAACAACACGCTCGTTGTGCTTATGAGCTTTTCGAAAAGGAAGGAAATCGACCCATCATGATCGATGAACTCGCTTCGGTCCGTCCTTTTATTACACAATGTAGAAGAAATCTGTGTGTTAAAAATGTTCTAATTAACTCATCTGTTGAACTTATTTCAGGAACTTGGCCTTGGTCCTTCAGTACCGGTTCATGCAGTGCTTCACGATTGGCTTAGGCATACCGATGGGAAGCTTAGTTTTCTTGGGTTTGTGAAATTGTTACATGGTGTGTCTAGCCGCACTATCAAAGCTCATTAGAAAGTTCTGAATATGTATGAGATTTGTCTGAGATCTCTTCTCTCCCAAGAGCTTTGGACCAGTTGGGTTATAATATGGTTTGGCCTTTTGTGATGAAAGCTGAGAAGAAGAAGAAAAAAAAGAGTGTAGCTAAAAAGAGAAGTGTGTGTGTTGTTAGTTTGTAGAGGATGAAGAGATATTTTCTAAATTTGGTAACTTATGACGATTGATGATTTTTCTGACATTACTTCTAGATTTGGATTTTGACACAAATCTTACTCTCTGATTATTATTTTTTTTTTAGTTTGAAAGTAGGTCTTGAAAAGCATCAACTATTAAACTTTGGGAAAAATGCCAAATAATACACGAACTTTTTGAATTTGGCCAAAAAATACCTGAATTCAATGTCTCGCCAAACAATACCTAATCTTTTGTTGGACTTCTAAATAATATACGAACTAATGGTTGATTTGGCCAAAATGACACACCGTTATCTGATTTAACAGATTAACTAGATGGCGTTTACTGGACCGTTACTGTGTCGTTAATTATAAAATAAAAAATAAAAAAGCTCCATATCAGAGCCAAGGTTTGAACTCGGGTTTGGTAAAACGTGAGAGAATGATATGTGCCACTGTGCCAAAGTTGAATAATTATACTTAAACGTACTAGTGATACGTTTGATTAAAAAACCCTAAATCGAACAAAACGAGCTTATGTGATCTTCCTCTTCTACTTGATTGTTATGAACAGATACCTTAAACCCCTCTTCTCTAGTCTGCTCAATCACTTTACCAGCTCCTTCAGCATCACCATTCTGTGTACAAGCTCTAACCAATGAATCAAACACATCAGGACTCGAACCACGGGTTTGGCAACTTCGAATCAAACCCGACAAGACATGTAAAGGACTCAACTTTTGGCCTTCTACAGACATTAGATTTACCGATATTTTTCATTAAAAAAAATAGATTTACCATTATTGACAAAGCATCATCGAATCTTCTCAAATCGACCAGCATATGAATCATCACACAAGAGGCTTCGAAATGATTCTTGGACGGCATAGCCACGGTGTTATTCCCCAAATTCTCGAACCCGTCCAGCAAATCGACGTTTTGTTCGATTTAGGGTTTTTTAGTCAAACGTATCACCAATACGTTTAAGTAGAATTATTATCCAGTATATCTCGATGAAACAACTTTGGCACAGTGGCAACAAAGCGTTTTCTCACGGTTTACTAAACCAGAGTTCGAACCCTGTCTGAGGCATATTTTTATTTTATTTTTATTAAACTAATTAATGACAAAACTACATCGACTTTTAAAAATTTAATTTTCGATTTTAAAAATGGCCCATCTAGATTTGGTTTTGACCATGTCGTTGTATTATCACTCGGATTTAAATCGTTGAAACAATTATTATCCAGTATATCTCGATGAAACAACTTTGGCACAGTGGCAACAAAGCGTTCTCTCACGGTTTACTAAACCAGAGTTCGAACCCTGTCTGAGGCATATTTTTATTTTATTTTTATTAAACTAACTAATGACAAAACTACATCGACTTTTAAAAATTTAATTTTCGATTTTAAAAATGGCCCATCTAGATTTGGTTTTGACCATGTCGTTGTATTATCACTCGGATTTAAATCCGGATACTGAATTCACATGTATATAAATAATTAGAATAGGATCCGTATAATACGCAAATGAAGGATATTGAATTCCTCTTGCACTGTATGTCATTCCATTTCCTCCTTTACTTTAGCAATTTTCCTTAGCTAATGTTGATTCAAAGATCAAACATCAAACATCGCAAAAGTACAAGCAGGCGAGAGGATTGATTTGAGAGTACACACTACACACATCATATACACTTTTGGATTGGGCCATGTAACATATAAGTTATTCAATGTTGTATCTTTGAAACATTTTATTCTTTTCAATCTATGACATTTTATCATCGGTGAAAAATGTATCTATACAAACGTTAATATATGCATACATAGTTTCCTGAATCAGAACTACACAGATGTTTCACGTTATTGTCAAAATTCAAAACTATTTTAAATACCAAAGTGCAGTCATTTACTAAATATAGTTCAGAAAGCAAAGAATTTGATTAGTTGTTTAATGTGTGCCCTGAATATCACTCGTCAACCTAAAATAGAAAGTTCAGAAATTCAAATAAAAAATGAAGAAAATATTAATAACAAAATAAGACAGATATCATGAATTTCTGAATAAGAATTGTAAATATCATTAAGGGAATGAAAGTTGAGGTTGTTACATAGTATTAAGACTTTGCCAAAAAAAAAAAAACAAGAAATCACAAGCTGATGAAGAGACCCAAAGCTTGTAACATTTCGATTTGTGGTATATTGAAAGAAGATAAAAGAATTGATTTGATTAATTACGTCATCAATTTGCACTTATCTTTTTGGTTACTGTCCAAAGAGAATTCTAAAGTTAAGGGTGCTTTAGTTAGAATAATTGAAAAATGAGTGACCTATTGAGAAGTGATTCGCGGTATCGTGCAATAAGGACAAAAACATGGAAAGATCGCATGCTGATTTCAGGGACAATAAACAAGTCTTTCGAGTCTCACGAACTAGCGCACCAACCGTCAGACGAGGGTGGACTCACGGACCGTCACAGACCGAGGGATCATGCATGGAATCCACAGACGATAGAGATCAGTGCATTAAAAAACTAGTCAATATTGAATCCATTGAAGTATTAGATCACTAAATTTAGTACAATGTCTTCTTGCTATGATAGTACTTTTGATTTGTTTGTCAATCTCTTTTGAGATCATCGCTAGCCTAAGAGATTGTTGATTATGAAGAAGATTTGTTTCTATATTTCTAGATATGATAAACTATTGATTAAGCAGTGAGTTTCCTTAGGAAAGAAGAAGAGTTAGGAGAGGTCGGTTTGATGGATCAAGAGAGCAGTCTATGAGGTGAAGGTAATCAATGAATGGCTATGTTTTATCCTTAGCGGTATAATTGCAAATGCACAACAAATCAGTTGTAGTATATATGTACCGAACAAAGAATCTCAAGAATACACAATAGATTATTCAATTCAAGTTAAGCTAGATGAGATGGGAGTGATGAAAACGAGCATATAATAAAGTTAAGAGTGTAAATAAGAAGGAGAAAACGCTAGGCTCAAGAAATTCTAAAAAATCAGGAATGCAAGCTAATCAACCAGTCATGAATAAAATCAATGTTCTATAACTCGAAACAAGATAATAAAGTGAACCAAATGTTGTTGTGAATACTACATATGTCTAACAACCTTAAATCCAAATATCTCTGCGAATTCAAGTTATTGCTTTCACAACAAATTCCTGCTACTGATTTACTTTATTGCCTCGCTTTTATTTCATTCACCACCTGCTTTATTCTTAGTATTAATCTCTACGGTTCTGATCTATCGAGACCAGAATCACTTAACTGTGCACTTGCAGTAGAATAGGATTAAAACTTAGACCCTATCAAGTTTTTGGCGCCGTTGCCGGGGACTCTTAGAGTCTTCGATAGGATCGAACTTAGGGTTTTTACTAGGATTTTTTATTTTTATTTTTGTTTCGTTTTGTTTTTATTTTATTTTAAGTTACTGATTTCTCTCTGTTTTCTCTCTGTCGCAGGTACCGATTTCGCTTTGCGTCGATCGTTGCACCTTTGTGTCGATCGTCACTAGGCGATTCTGAGATTGTATCGATCGTTGCACTGATAGCATCGATCGTTGCTTGACGATTACAGACAGTTTAAGCAGACGTGTGAAACTCGAAGTAATCAGAACCTGAACCTCGTTAATCTCGGACTTGAAGAACTTGGACGTCTAGAGAGAACTAACAGAAGAGAAAGAAGAGCAAGGATGGTGGTACATAAGATAATCATTATGCCTGATGCTCAAGGTACCCTGAGGGATCCGCAAAACAATCCTTACAATGCTGATGGGCAGAGGATTGATGCTGAGGGACGTGTGATCCCTGAGGTTGAGGAACCTGAACCACAACCACAGCCGCAAGCGCAAGGACAGAACCAAGGTAGACAATTTGTTGTCCATGAGAGGACTTTAGCTGACTACAACAGACCGGATGAGTTTCATGCAAACCGGTCAGCTCTAGTGCTTCCTGGTTTTGAGAGGGATGATTTTGAGATCAAGACCATCTACTAATCGCTGATGAGACAGCATGCTTTCCATGGTAATCCCACGGAGCAGCCTATGGATCACATTGATGAGTTTGAGGACCTAATCAATGGCATGAAGTATGATGGAGTCTGCCAGGATTATCTGTTCCTTAAGCTCTTTCCATACAGTCTCGCTGGAGACGCTGCTGCATGGCTGAAGCAACTGGCACATGGTCAGTATACTACTTGGGCAGCCCTGAAGAGTGAGTTTCTGCGTCACTTCTATGATGATGCGCGTTCCGATCAGTCCAGACAGGACATTCTGACATTTAACCAAGGTCCTACTGAGCCTCTTAAGACTGCTTGGATGAGATTTAGGAAGTACCAGCGTGACTGCCCACACCATGGATTCACTGAGGTCACATTGCTAGGTATTTTCTTCAGAGGCATAGATCTGCCATATCAGTCTGCGCTGGATAATTCCAGTAATGCAAATTTCAACACCAGGACTCCTGCACAAGCTAAGCAGTTGATTGAGAACTTAGTGAGCAGCAACAGTTGCAAGACTATGGATGAGAGGAGGAAGAAATCTGGTGGAAGTGTAGAAAATTCAGAGATGGCTGAATTTAGATCTAAGCTGGACACAATCTGCAATCTCCTGGCTGGTAAGAAAGCTGTCCACTTTGCCCAAGATGTTGAGGTAATTCAGACTGAGGAGGACACTCAGGAAGAAGATGTGAATTACATTGGAGGATCTGGTTTCCAAGGTAACAGATTTGGTAATCAGCAGGGAAACATATTCTTCAATGGAGGACAGAAGAGTGCCTTTCCAGGCAATCAGAACTCAGCTGGTTTTGGACAGACTAGTGGTTTTCAGAAGCCTTTTGGACAAGGTACTCAGAGAACCTATGGATCTTCATCTTATCAGACTCCTCCTGCAGCCACTGCTCATGAGAGTAAGATGGAGACAATGATGGAACAGCTGCTGGAGAGTCAGACCAAGATTTATGTGGACTGCAATAAGAAGTTGGATGCTGTCTATAAAGATCTCAATGGAAAGTTTGAGTCTCTGAACACTCATATGAAGCAGTTGGATACTCAGGTGAATCAGATTTCCAGTTCTATGAAAGGAAAAGGAGTAGCAGACACCCATATTAAGGCCTGGTCTGTGTACATTGATGATGGATCTCACCTAGGTGAAGGATTTGAGCTAAGCACAGCTGAGTTGGTAGAAGAGGTTGAATTTTCGGATTTTGGAGAAAATCTCTCGGGTAAAAACTGTGAAAACAGTGTTGCATCGATCGACACACCCCTAGTGTCGATCGATGCAGGTCGTGAACAGACAAACTCGCCAGATGTTGATAGCATTGATGCAGATTTGGAGCTTGATCGCTTGTTCCCTGGAGTATCTGAGATTACTCAGGAGGAGATTTATGGACAATTAATTAGGCAATATCCCTCAGTATCTGAAGTGACAAAGCAGGAGATTGAAGAGCTTAAGAAGCTAGAGGAGATTGGTAAAGAGTTGGAAGAAATTCCATCATCTGATGATCCACCTTATCACCCATGTGTGCAGAGGTATTTGAACAAGATGTTGCCTTTGGATGAAGAGCTGAAAGATTGGGTGATTATAGTCCCTCAACAAATAAGTGATGTGCTGTTAACCAAGGTTCCCAAGAAGCTGCCTGATCCTGGAATTTTTGTGCTAAGTTGTTCTGTCTTTGAGGATAGTTTTAGGCGCTCTCTTTGTGATCTGGGAGCTGCTGGAAGTCTTATGCCATATTCTGTGGCAGAGAAGCTGGGTATGCTGGATTTTTCTCCTACTAGGACCTCTCTTGTCCTAGCTGATCAGTCTATACGAGTTCCAGAAGGACTCCTTGAGGACGTCCCGGTGAGAGTTGGAAACTATTTGGTTCCAACAGACTTCTTGGTGTTGAAATATGACTGTGATCCAGATGAAGCGTTGCTACTTGGAAGACCATTCTTGGCTACAGCGGGAGCAGTGATAGATGTTAGACACAGTCTGATAGACCTCCATCTGGGAGATGAGCCGCTGCATTTTGAGATGGACAAGCTGCGCAAGCCATTGATAGATGGGCAGACATTCACCATCATGGATGCAGGTGATGAGCAGCCGGATGATACCGTGATTCTAGATCCTGGAGCACATTTCACTCCTACTTTTCTTGGACTGAAGCATTCTGCAACAGCCTACTCGCCACCCTGGATGATGAGACTTGAACAGAGACAGAAAAAGTCTCTGTCAAGATCTCGTGGAGCCTGAAAGATCTTGTTCGTCCGGTCAAGCTAATGACCTTAAACAAGCGCTGAGTGGGAGGCAACCCACTGTTAGGTTTAATTGTTTTTCTCTCTTATTTTTGGTGTTTTTCTTAGGATTTCACGTTTTCGTTTTTGTTTTTGCTAAGTTTCAGATACAGAACTCGAGTCTGGAGATGTGTGACGACCGATGCACTTGTGCACCGGTCGTTGCAAGGAGATTACGACGAGGAGAGGTGATCGCATTGTGACGATCGTTGCGGACCTGTGCAACGGTCGTTGCAATTGGTTCCATTGCAAAAATTAAGGTACGCGCGCTAAACCGGAAATCGATTTCGATTTGACCAGCAACGGTTGTTGCCACTAAGCAACGGTCGTTGCACCCACGACCGAGGTAAGTGCCTTAAACCCTTCTCTTCTCTTTTCTTCTCCATTTCCGTCCGTACAACCGAAACACTCATACTCGCCTAAATCTCTCATTTCTTCATCATTTTCTTCGATTCCAAGTGCCACTCTCTTGTTTTTACACTCTCAATCTATTCTTCTATCCCATATATCACGAATCCAAGGTAATGTGCCTCTATTTTATAATTTTTGGATTCAACTTTAGGGTTTTAGAAATTGGAAAATTTGGATTGGAATTGATGAATGCGTGCTTAATTGAACATGATTTAGGTTGTTTAGTGATGGATTATTGTTGTTTTTGTGGTTGCTTGAACGAATTTAGAACGAATTTTAGGGATTGTTGTTGACGGCCAAAATCGCCTTGCAACGGTCGTTGCACTTGTGCAACGGTCGTTGCTTTGCGATTTTGGGGAAATGTTCGATAAAATGAAATCGCCTTGCAAAGATCGATGCCTTAGGTGCAACGGTCGATGCTTCGCGATTTCACAGAGAGATTGCCGAGACTAATTGGTTTTAATTTCTTGTTGAATGCAGATGGCATCTCGCAGACAACCCCACAAGCGCCAAGCAACAGCATCCACAGCCACACGACAGTACATTCCACCACCAGAGTGGTTTCATAGCGACTCTCAGACACCTGAGCCATATGTGAGAGTTGGTCCAGCAGTAGCACTGCCTTGGCCCCGAGCAAATGAGACACCGATCCCGACAGCCAGACAGTGGCCAGAAAACATTCCTGAGTTCCTCAAGTTTGCTGATTTTACAGAGAGACCACTGCTTAACCAGTGGGATGAATATGACTCGCTGCTATACAGTGGTTGGTGCGGGATGACGATCAAGCCAACCAAGTTTGCAAACTACTCTACCTGCAAGAGTCTGGGGATTGATGAGCAGGTACTTGCGGTGTGCAAGGGCATTGGTCTAGGGACAATTCCTATGCGTCCTTATGATCTGTACCCAGAGCTGGTCAGACAGTTGCTAGCCACTTGCAGAGTGGTTTACCCAGATCCAGATAGCAGGAGCGCTACAGGAGGTATCTTTACCTTCATGAGTTGGGGAGTCAGGTATCAGATTCCTTTACTAGACATCTACAGGATCTACGGTTTTAGCACTGAGCCGAGGCGCATTGGCATGCCACTTGAGTGGGATCCAGAGGAGGCACGATCATTTTGGGAGTGTACCGGCAGTGGTCGTTACAACTCACGAACTACACCGGTGGTGCAGTTGAGACATCCTGTGCTGAGATATGTCTCGCGTATCTTGTGTTGGAGCTTGTTGTGCAAGTTTGAGGCCAACAAGATGCGCAAGTATGAGATGGAGATGTTGTTCATCGGGCTGCGGGATCAGTTTGAGGATTCTGGCGTGAGAGATCCTACTAAGGGTCTCAACTTGGGAGCTGTTTTCACCAAGAATTTATGTGATCTGCAGCTGAAGCCATTTGATGGAGTCCGTACTGAGACAGTGGGGAGCCTGCTTACTCCCATCTTCATGCACTGCGGGATTCCTCTACAGGGCACATAGTGTGATACAGCCAAGGAGTTCCTAGATTTCAGCCACTTGCAGAGCGCCCTCTGTCTTAAGGAGGGGCGCATTTGGGTTTACCACGATCCGACTTCTGGGAAGTGTGGTATAGAGCTTCCTGCTCCTAGATGGACACAGACTGATACACTGGAGGCCTTGAGATTCCAGCCTCCTGAGACTGAGCAGCGTGGAGTTCCTTCTATGGCTCATCCGCTGGGAGAGCCTTCCACACGAGCTTCATCTTCTGCTGCCCCTGCGCCTGCGCCTGCTGCTGCCCCTGTTGACGATATGGGACCCTTTCCCGAGCCTACGAGGCCTTATGGAGCATATTCCGAGGAGGAGTGGAGAGAGAGGCCATATGGTATTCTTCGGGGTATCTGGAACTTCATGCGTGGCTGGACTTGCAGGAGACAGCCACAGGTCCATCAGCCCGTCCCTCCTACTCGACGTCGACAGCGTTCTCCTGCGGACGCCAGTGACACTGAGCGCTATGGTGGGATAGATGATAGCGAGTGAGAGTAGCCTCCATCTCTAGACATTCAGTTCTGTACTCTGATTTTCTTTCTCTTTTTCTTGCACTATTTTCTTTTGATTTTTAGTACTCTACTATGTTTGGATGGTTGTACTTGATAGATACATTTGTTGCCTTGATTTTACTCTGTTTCTAGTGTTTTCAGCTTGCAGGATTCGAAATTGATGAAAACCAAATGACTAACCTGCTAACTTGCTGACTGATCCGATATACGCAGTGCGTCGATCGACACACTATTGTGTCGATCGTCACAACACGATCGAAATCGCACTGCAGCGATCGTTGCGGTCCTGAGCAACGATCGATCATACACGAAAAATCGCCTAGCAACGGTCGATGCACCTAGTGCAACGATCGATGCCTGAGCGACAGAGGTAAAACCCGACAGAATTTAACCATTCCTTAAACAAATTTTTATTTCTTTTTGCCAATCCTTCGCTTGACACTACTGGGGACAGTGTGTCTTAAGTGTGGGGGAGGTTCTACTAACTTCTTTCTTTTTGTTTTCTTAGAGTCAGTTAAATTTTTAAAAATTTGTTTTATTGAGTCAAAATTGTTTAAGTAAGAAACAATGATTTTTTGAAAAGATTAGCAGCACTTGCAGGAACTTAAGTGACCATTGGGATGAAGCCGCATATTATCTCTGACTATTAGAAAACCCAGACATGGATCAACCAACTGAGAACACCCACATCACTTCAGGTATCAAAGGATCCTTTACTGACTTCACCTTAATACTGACTTAGATTTCTCACCTAAGGGCTTGGTATACTTTGTGTCGGATTCCCTTGTTAGTTCTGACATAGCCTGTAAACCTGTCCTATCTAGTTCCCTTCTCCCCTTCCATAAAAAAAAGATAATAAACTGATGATGAGTTAGTAACTCCGAAGTGGTCATGGGAATAGTCGCAAACACTATTATCTCTTATGCGATAAATGGAATGTGTCCAAAGTACACCCCTTAACGGGAAGAGCACTGATAAATAAAATAAAATGATACCCAATGGGGAAAAATCAGAATGCTAAGGAAGGGAAAAGAGAAGAAAGGGACTAGAGAAAGATAGTATGGTGGTCTAGAGCTGATAAGGTAAGAATCCATGTGCCTTTGATCGATACTCCTTAGGTGAGACCGCACTTAAATACTTGCAGAAGTCAGTAGGGAGAATTTGAATGCTTGAATGTGATTGTGGAGTTTACTTAGGACAGTTGCTAAGTGTGGGGGAAGTATATGTTGGTCTTGATGTCTGCAGGTTGATTCTTTCATGTGTTTACTAAGGGGAATCTGAGTGTTGCTGCTTCTAGGATAAAAAAAGTTTCTGAAGAGTTTTCAAACCTCTTCACTACATTCTAGTTCTCTGTTTTGCTTGAGGGCAAGCAAAGGCTAAGTGTGGGGGAGTTGATATATCATGGTTTTTACCAGTTTTATGCCATGATATAATTGTGTTTTAGTGTTCTTTTGTGTTCTTTTAGAGTCTTTTACAGGTTTAATCAGGTTTGGAGCGGAATTGGAGATATTGGAGCATTTTGGGACATTTCGAGTGTTTTGGCCGAGAGATTGAGCTCACTGTCCGATTATTGATCATGCATCGATCGACACACCTTTGGTGTCGATCGACACACTAACGAGATGGGCCAATTACGGCGGTTTAATGAAGAATCAAGATTTTGCACTTTGGCCCAGAAAAGTTCCAGATATTACACAGAAGCCCCAGACGTGATTAACTATATATATTAGGATTTTGGTGTTTATTTTAGATACGCTTTCATACTTAGAGCTAAGAGATTTTTAGAGCTTTTGGGGCTGATCTAATCCTGTACTTCATCTATTTTGGAGAAGATTTCGAACCCCTTTATCTATTTAATTTCTTATATGCAATCTATTATTTCTATTATTTATGTTTCATTAATCATGTCTGAGTAGATTCATAGTTAGGTTTAGGGTTTCTCATTAAGGATTTCATGACTTGCTAGACTTGTTTAATTCAGTTAAGGATTCACATGAATAGAATGTTCTTCGATCTAAATTATGCTTAAAGCTAGTTCTAACCTGATCAATTAGAATCTAGATATTAGGTTGCTAAATACGACACGAGAGTGTGGTTTAGAATCTGAACTATTTAGGTTGAGCAATTAAATTATTCGCAAAGAGATTTGGCTTAGTTTAATTGGGAACATATCGAACTTGAAATTAATGCTGGTTTGATCTGCTAGTAATTGCAAAGAGATTTGGATTACTGCACTTAGACTTAGAGGATTTTCGCAAAGAGATTTGGTTAATTCTAATTCCGTGATTTGAGTTCTAGAACTGTGCTTAATTAGATCCTGACTGATTAACTTGTCTGCTCATCTGATTTCCTGAGAATTCCCTAGACTTAGCGCTTTTAGTTAACTGCTTTCACAACAATCTTACTACTGATTTATTTTCTTGCCTTGCTTTTAATTCACTTCACATCTGCTTTCTTCTTAGTTTAAATTCCTACGGTTCTTTATCTATCGAGACCAGAGTCTCTGTGGATTCGATACCCTATATACTACAATCACTTAACTGTGCACTTGCAGTAGAATAGGATTAAAACTTAGACCCTATCATGTGGCTCCACCTCAACACTGAAGGTATGTCCATCTATGGTGGATCTCCGCACCTTGTCCATATTGAAGTGCATATGCTTATCTCCCAGGTGGAGATCATTCAAACCATTCCTCACATCAAGCACTGTTCCATATGTAGCCAAGAAAGATATACCAAGTATCATATGATCATCCGGTTCAACATCATACTTCAGGACCACAAAGTTTGTTGGAATCAAGTAGTCTCCAACTCTGATGGGAATATCCTTAAGAACTCCTTCTGGAATCCTCTTCGAGCGATTAAATAGAATCAAGGAGATCATATTCGCATGAAAATCCATCAATCCCAACCTTACAACCACATAAGCTTCACACCATATCACACAAAGAATGCTTGAAGATGTCCATGAATATGGAACAATCTATCACAAAGATGAGTCTGGTAGCTTCTCTAGGGATCTTGTTTTGCAGCACAATACTGACTTGCTTGGAGACCATCACCATCCATTCTTTTAAATATCCATCCCTGGAGATCATCTTCTTTGCATACCTCCTCAGACAAGGGTGAATTCTCAAGGAATTAATAAGTGAAGGCTCAATCATCACGTTTCCATGGTTGCCTTGCATTTAGCCTCATCCAGCTCATGTTTGGACTTCTTAGGAGGCTTAGGAAAAGGAATCTTGGGATTATGGACTCGTTTTGATGGTGTTGCAGGTTGTTGGACTCGTCCAAGCTTGGTGTCGACTGACACGTGAGTTGTGTCGATCGACACTGGCTTCAAAGCATCTGCCTTTTTGTTGGATGGGTGTCAACCGACACATGTGGCTGTCAATCGACACTGGATAGTGGGGTCGACACCAACTATCCTGCATCGACTTTGGTCGATTTTTCTCTGTCAAAACTCGAGATTTCGTTAGTTGGTGGTGGGTGTCGATCGACACTTAGGGTCGACACTAGTAGTTCTATGTCGTTCTCAGTCGATTTTGGTGCATCAAAACTCGAAAACTCAGGATTTTCAAGTGGGTGTTGACCAATAACATGTAGGATTATGTGTGTTCATTGGTGTAATTATGAGATTACAACCTAACATAATCAACTAGGATCTAGGTGATTTGCAGTTGAATCATAAACAGATCAGGATCATTACATTGTGATTGCAGCGGATTGATCAAAGGAATATCGAGATCTGTAAGAGCTGATGATAACCGGCTCCTCCTAGGTATCCACACTCTTACAAGCTACTGGATCAGGCTGCTAGACCAAAGTTGGAACAACAGAGAGAGAGGAGGACGGCCAGACCTAAAAATCGCAGACTTCCAGGCTAAGTGGCGCCTCCTCTTCCCTTATATGGGCCCAAGTAATTAAACTAATGGCCTATTAGGCTTTTGGGCCCAAGACCCAAATCAGACAAAAGACTGTATTTTGTCTGGCCCAATTCTCTGTACAAATACAGTAAATGCCTTGCATCTTACCGTATTAATTCCATTTAACTTTCCCGTTAGCTATGGTGTGTGACCCTTTGGGATCATACAATACTGGTAATAAGTCCTAAACTTATAGATCAAGAGCGGGCTCTAGCAAGTCATCATGATCACCCAGTATTTATGACTTATGTCTGATCTCGACACTTATCATACTTTCTAGAGATAGTACAGTAGATTTCAGGACATTCCCAACAATCTCCCACTTGTACTGGAATCCTACATTCCCTAATCCTTTTGTCTTGATATCTCGATCTGGCATAAGGCAAGATGCGTGTCATCCTTATATAGCCAGACCATGTTCATCGGACCAGATTTGATACTGACAATTCAAACGACTTGGGCAAGTCCGTTTGGGAGTGGCCACTCTCTTACCAGCTATCAAGTCTCCGATTGGCCTAGAGATATTACCTCCGTTAAACGGCAGGGACAAATCCCATCTTGTTCTATCACTATGAACTACACACTTCATAATACACCCAACCAAGGTCCTTATAGCTCCCAGTTACGAAACATCGTTAGACAATGATCAAAGCGCATCAATCCATGTGCAGCCACATGCATGCGAACTCAGGTCTAAGGACTATACTCTATAGTCGTAAATGAGAACCTCTCATGACACAGATATTAATATCTTGTAGAGTTCTCATCAGCGGGCCATGTCCGGTCATATGCTCCCCTACATATACCTATGTGTCGACTTTGATGCCGCGCATCTATGACCCCTCGAAACTTGGTCATAAGTCTCAACACACTCTAGTCTCAAATGGTTGTTGGTGTTCCAATTTCAACAACCTTCGACTATGGACACTATGATTTATGTCATTTCGTTTACCATGGGGTTTCAGGATCAAGTCTACTCATGTACTTCGATGGCCCATATATAATGACATGAATCATTTTGGAACGATTATTTATATCACAGTTAAAATAATCCAGAAATCATAAATTTCATAAACATAAAATATTATGTTTACATGAACCTTTCAAAACAACTAAATAAAGCCCTTTACTAACTCCCACTGAAATTAAGACTACATCTTAATTTCACTTATCCTACAGCTACAGTCCGCGACTCGTGCTTAGGCCTAAGGAGTGGCTTTGTTAATAGATTAGCAACGTTCTCATTCGTTGAAACTTGCTGATCTACTTAACACCTCTATCATTTATCTCACGGAATAGGTTATACCTACCCTCAAGGTGTTTGGACCTCTGATGTGCAGCTAGCCTCATCTATGCTAGGAATCACATCAAGTTCAGTGATGAACTCTTCTTTCCAAACAACCTCTTTCGCCGCTACCCAAGCTGCGAAATGTTCAGCTTAAGTCATGGAGTCAGCAACAGTGCCTTGCACCGCCAGACAGACACAAGATATAACCGGACTGTGACTGGAAATCATCTTTGTCTGTTGGAAACTTGCCTTTCAGACTCTACCGACTTGTAGCACCTCACTTTCTCTGTAAATCAAGAACTTATCCTAAGTATTTTTCCAAATACTTGAGGATATTCATTACGTCTATCCAGTGATTCTTTGCTGGATTTGACTGGTCTTTACTTGTCTTGCTTAATATTAAAGCAATATCAAAACAAGTACGTGTCATGGCATACATGATAGATCCAATTGCCGACGCATATGGAATCTCATCCATGCATTCAACATATGTGGCTTTACCCATGTCAATCATAAAAAACAACTCCCAAGCCAGTCCTTTACCGACTGCAGCATTGGAACGTTATTTCCGAGAATCAGTATGTCATCGACATACACTATGAGAAATGCAACATCGCTCCCACTTATCTATTAGTAAACGCACAGTTCCACTTCGTTCCTGTTCAAGTCAAAACCTTGACTACTTCAACATAAAGAAGATTCCAACTCCGATATGCTTGCTTCTATCCATGAATGGATCGATGAAGCTTACTTACATACAGTATAATTTTTCGGAGTCCGAGCTCACTTTCGCTTCTGTGAATTTCGCAGGTTCGTCACTTTCAATGATCATCAGATCATGGCAATTAATCATGAGAAATCACTCTCGGATTAGTGACGGATTCATTCAGATCTGCGAACTTCAGGCTCTACAGGTGTAGATTCTACAGAAATCTGTAAATCCACCCGCTGCTCTCCCTCAACAGGTTGAGCAGCCTCCTGTATTTCTCGAATTTCTTCGAGTTATACTTTTACTCCCACTGTTCTTCTTGGAAAAAAACTTTCCTTTTAGAAAACAGAATTCCGAACAACCTAACTTCGTTTTCGGAATGGACGTAAAAAGTAACAAGCCTTGGTTTCCCTAGGACAACCAGCGAAGTAGCACAACTACAAATACTCATTAAAGACGAATTTGGATCATTTCCAGTCCACATTTATGTGGTGTCTTTCAACTGATATTGGTGGAACTATTTCAGCGTAAACTTAGATATTTCTAGAGCGTTATTCTTAAAGAATATCATGGAAGATTCGTGTGACTCATCTTTAATCATTTCTAATAAGATCTGATTCTTTCTCACAGAAACACCTCCAGGTTTTCAGGAGAAATGAGCTGTGACACGACTTCACACTCATTTAGATGATCACACCATCAATGACTTAAGTATTCTCACTCGTGATCTAATCCAGAGTCTCAATACTTCTGTCACTCAGATTCTATACCTCATTCTGGAACTCTTTCGACCATTTCAAAGAATTCCGACTCGTGTCTCATCAAATGAACACAGTCATACTCACTGAAGTAATCAGTAAAGATAATGAAGTACATGAATTTTCTCTGGCATTACTGCTCATCGGGCCACATACATGAGTATGTTCAAGGTCCAATAAGCCTTTGGGCCTTTCTCTAGCTCGGCTAAGATGGGCCCTTTGTCTTTTGGTCCAGTAAGCAGAATTCAAGTCTCATAAGATATCCGATCAAATGAGCCCAAAAGTCCATAACTATGGGATTTCTGAATCCGACTCACTCTATGTGACCAAAACATTTATGCCAAGAAAAATCAGGTTTAATTCATCAGATTTAAACCAATTCGGTATTTATGTTACATTTAGGCACTCTTTGGTTTAAGATATAAAACCCATTCCTTGAATAGGATGCTACAATTAATATTTCATTAAGATCAAAAGATCAAAACTTGTCTTTTATCAAAATGAAAACATTCAAATTCTTACAAGAAAATGAAAGACAACTCTGCTTAAAGCAGGTACATTATAGCAATTACTTAATAAAACCAAGCCTCAAAGGCATCTACAAGTGAAAACCCTACGGCTGAGGCAGCATCCATAGCTCCTTCCAGACACGCAGTTCCACTTGCCCTTTCTTCAACGTTCTACTGCTGCTTAGGCTCTGCATATTATAACAAATATCAGTGCCACAACCAGTATCCAATACCTATAAGGTAGAACTTGAAGTAACAATATGAATACCTGAGGAAGTAGTCTCATACATCACCTTCAACTCCTCATAATCTTCCATGAATTTAATGCAATCTCTCTTCCAATGCCCAGTCTCTTTACACTAGCAGCACTTACCAACGTAAGATGTATCTGACTCGGGCTCAGAAGACACAGGCTTGGCATGATTCAAAATCTGGACAACTTTGTCTTCACCCTTGTCAGCACTAGGATTAGTAAACCTACCCTTCTCCATTATGAGATTATACAGGGTACTCTTCACGTTTGGCTCAACTGTCTTGAGCATATCATGCAGTTCAGTCAGCGTCTTCGTTAAGCCTTTCTTGATATAGTTCCTCTTGAACTTATCATAGCTTGACGGCAGTGACTGCAGAATGATCTCAGTTGCCAATTCTTGGCTAACTGGATAATCCAGTTTCCTCAGGTTATCAATGTAACCCATCATTTTACTGACATGAGGACTCACTGGATGATCATTTGGTAGCTTGCAGCTAGTGAGAGACTTAACCAACTGGTATCTCTCCACTCTTACCTGCTCCTGAAATTTCAATTTCAGGCTGCTGATCATCTCTATTGGCGACTCCATGTTCTCATATTGCTTAAACAAATCTGAGTCCATGGTAGCCAATATCAGACCACGCACATCTACCGCATCATTATAATGCTTATTCCAAGCATCATATACTGCATGAGAGGCATTGGACCTGATCCTCACGGGGAGAGCTCTCTCAAGGACATAGTCCTTTCTCTCCTGCCTGAGGACTAGCCTCAGGTTCCGCGACCAAGTCAAGAAATTTGATCCGTTCAGTTTGTCCATTTCAAGGACAGACCGGATCGAGAAAGTGTTTTGATTGTTTGTGCTAGTCATAACTGAAATTTAGAGATAAATAGAGTTTTAGTTATTTAGTTCATAAAAGAGTAATCTTAATAACTTATAAGAAAACTCGCATTGCATTCAAAATTTCTTTGTTTAACCTCATAAGAATGCAATGATTCCGAGACCCATGTTCAACTAAAACCAAAATGGGCCACTGGCCGTCACCCGGAATTAGCTTTACTTGGTAAGCATACACACAGCTAGTTATATCCATATAACTCTCGGTTGTGGATTGGGCCCAAGGCCCAATTCACCAGATGTCTCAAGGCCCGGGACTCCCGATGGCCCAGTCAAGGAAACCAATCTCTTACAGCCAAATAATCACTAAAGTCTGGGACTCCCAATGAAATTAGTGACTATATACTACTTTACTTACGCAAAAACAGACACCTCACACTGTAAGCCATATATGTAATTGAATAAGCGTTAAGTAGCTGACAAGATTGGGCAAGACATCCAAGCTTGATATTGGTTTTGAGGATTTTAGGTTTTCTTTCCAAAATTAGAAGATTACTATTTTGGGAAACTTTCCAATTCAGGTAACTTACTAAATATGGAAACTTTCTATTTTAGGAAACCTACTTATTTTAGAAACTTTCTAAATTTGGAAACTTACTATTTTTAGAAATTTCCTAACATGCCAAAATTAGAAACTTCTAATATTAGAAGCATTCTAATTTAATGTTTTATTAAAGTTTTCGGTTGGGTCACAAATTATAGGCCCAATTCTTGGCCCAATACCACAGAATTCCAATTGGCCCAATAATTTGACATAACCGAGTCGGTTCATTAATTCTGGTCCAAGACCAAATTAACTACTAAATCCAACTGGTTATCTACTAAACCAGACCAGCTCTAAATTATTTGGTCCAACCAAATCAAACTTAGACCAGCCTTCGGTTTAGGTTAAAATTCAATTTTTTAATTTAAATCCGGTTTAACCAGAAATTAAATAATACCAATTGTATTAAATAATTTCCAGCAAACCGCGATTTGGGTTAACCGCTTGAACCACCAATTAAATTGGATCGGTTCGGTTAAGTCCAAAATCAGGAAGAAACACCTTGTGTTTTAGCCAATTTTGACCTAACCTGCGGTTTAAGCTAAAGCTGACAATGAACCACAATCGGTTTGATCGGTTCATTGTCGCGGGTTTGGGAAGAACGAACCGCGAAGCTCGGTTGAACCGATTGGCTACTCGCGGACCGTATCTCTCGCCAGTGTATCGATCGATATCACGCTCTTGCGTCGATCGATACCGGCGTGCATCAGCTCGTTGCGATCGGGTCATCGGGATAGCGAGAAGCAATCGATCCGATTCATATCGATCGATATCTCGCTCCCTCGTCGATCGACACGGGCGATCACATCGCATACCGATGGGTTTCAATCGGATTATGCGATTCATATACTTAGGTTTTTAAGTTTTCTAATCAAATTTCTTAAGCCAAATTCGATTCTAAACATTAAAACAACCTAAATATGATCCAAACAGCAAAAACCTAACGACCTAGGCTCTGATACCACTGTAGGATTATGTGTGTTCATTGGTGTAATTATCAGATTACAACCTAACATAATCAACTAGGATCTAGGTGATTTGCAGTTGAATCATAAACAGATCAGGATCATTACATTGTGATTGCAGCGGATTGATCAAAGGAATATCGAGATCTGTAAGAGCTGATGATAACCGGCTCCTCCTAGGTATCCACACTCTTACAAGCTACTGGATCAGGCTGCTAGACCAAAGTTGGAACAACAGAGAGAGAGGAGGACGGCCAGACCTAAAAATCGCAGACTTCCAGGCTAAGTGGCACCTCCTCTTCCCTTATATGGGCCCAAGTAATTAAACTAATGGCCTATTAGGCTTTTGGGCCCAAGACCCAAATCAGACAAAAGACTGTATTTTGTCTGGCCCAATTCTCTGTACAAATACAGTAAATGCCTTGCATCTTACCGTATTAATTCCATTTAACTTTCCCGTTAGCTATGGTGTGTGACCCTTTGGGATCATACAATACTGGTAATAAGTCCTAAACTTATAGATCAAGAGCGGGCTCTAGCAAGTCATCATGATCACCCAGTATTTATGACTTATGTCTGATCTCGACACTTATCATACTTTCTAGAGATAGTACAGTAGATTTCAGGACATTCCCAACATAACAATCATGAGTGGCGATCAACACCATGTCTACAGCTTCATCCTCTTGCTATTTTTCACGATTTTCACAGCCTTTAGCCCAAATTCTTGTCCCTAATCTAGCCCATCCTCATTATGAACGCAAACTGGATTGACATGAGCACTCTGAACCATCATCCCTTTGACAATCCATAGTGTCAACTATTGTTATTAGAGCCTCTAATTTCCCATTAAGATCATGATACATTGCATCCATCTTTTCACTAAGATCCACTGAAATCTTCTGCTTTCTTTTCAGAATTTTTTAAATAATTGATTGTAGCTTGTTCTCTTGGCTAGAGGAGAAGGTGTATAGTAGGAAGAAGAGTCATAGTTCATGAAACCACTATTCTGGAATGGCTAATGATATGATGGATTAGAAGTGAACCCATAAGAGTATTGATTTCTTGTAAAGGCACCTCTCTTGTTCTGAAGTCCAGCTTCATTGATGTAGAGATAACTTTCCTCAGCTCCTCAGACCTAGCATTATCATAAAAGTTGTTGAGGAATGTATTCTTAGTTTTTTCCCCAGGTTGTCAAAGATCCTGGTGGTAACTGCTTCAGTCAGTAAGCTGCTTCCCCAGTAAAAGAGTGTGGGAGGAGCTTGCAGAAGAGATAGTCGTTAGAGACTCTATCATAATTTATGCTTGTGACCAAGTCCTAGAACCTCCTGATATGGTCCTTGGGATGCTCATGAGGCACTCTGAAGCATCCTCAGGGATACTACACAATCCGTTAAACTGATGTTTCTTAACCAAAGTGTAGTAAGCAGTCTTGAGCTCGAAATACAGCCTCGCGAAAGTGGGCAGACAAATCGCAAACCTGTTCACGTAGAACTAATCAAGCCTGTTGTAATCAGCAAGGGTACGCCCGCGACCACCAACTACTGCCAAATCGTGGGCCGAATTTCCATCTCATGCACCTACATCGACTTGTACAAAAATGAGGTTGCTTCCCCCAACAAGTTTATGCCCTTGTGCGTTTCATTTTGAAAGGGACATAGCTACATCAAGAAGAGATCAAGAGAAACTAACTAATTTGGAAAGATTGGGATATATCATGTATCACCACCACAATGAGCAAGCTGATTTTGTAGGCCAAGGTGGCAATGAAACTAAGATGATAACAGTGGGAACCTAAATCAACAACCTCCTCATCCTAACCTCCTCCTCCACACCAACAACATCCACCAAGGAGAGGTAGACCTATTGGAGCGGTGATGCTCAAAACTCACACCAAAACCAATATGGATTCTTGCCTCCTCCGGTTCAGAACAACGATTTGAGATAAACCCACTCCTTATTTCAATGGTCCAAGGCAATATGTGTCATGGTCTTGCTGCTGAAGATCCTTTAGATCACTTGGACCAATTCGATAGGATTTGCGAGATGATTAAAATGAATGGAGTCTCTGAAGATAGATTCAACCTAACCTAAGACTCTTTCCCTTATCTCTAGGTGATAAAGCCCACCAATGGAAAAAGATTTTCCCTGAATGGTCTATTCAATCATGGGATGATTGCAAGAAAGATTTTCTCACTAAGTTCTTCTCTAGCTCAATGACTGCTCAGTTTAGGAACGAGATCATAGATTTTGCTCAACTGATATATCATGGTTTTTACCTGTTTTAGGCCATGATATAAATATGTTTTAGAGACTTTTGTCGTGTCTTTAGAGTCATTTCAGATGTTTATTAGGTTGCACGTTTGGGAGATTATTGGAGATAATGGAGCATTTTGGGCATTATTTGGAGCTTAAGCCGAGAGATCTGGTTTCACCAAGTCTGAACGACCATTGCATCGATCGATGCATCATTGGCATCGATCGATGCATCATTGGCATCGATCGACACACCTCTGCGCCAGCACATTAATGAAGACTTTGGAGATTTGCAGTTTTGCCCCCAAGAAGTTTTAGTATTTGCAAAAAGACCCCAAGCGTTATTAGGACTTTATAATTAGGTTTTTGGTGTTTTTTTTAGATTTGCATTCATACTATTAGCTTTTTAGGGAGAGAGACCGAGAGGCTGATCGTTCTTGTACTCCAGAGAGAAGATTTCGAACCTCTTTTACTCTCACTCTTTTGATTTTATGATATCTATTTATTCATTGATTTGTGTTTCATTGATTATGTCTGAGTAGATTCATAGTTAGGTTTAGGGATTCTCATGAGGGTTTTCATGACCTGTTAGATTGATTTATCAGTTTAGGATTCATATCTTATTTATTCTTCAACCTGAATTGTGCTTAGTACTAGTTTCGAACCCGATCACTTAGAATCTAGACTTTAGGTTTATAAATTGACACGAAAGTGTAATTTAGAATCTGATCTATTTAGGTTGAGCAATTTAATTATCTGCAAAGAAATTTGGTTTAATTGAATTGTGAACAAATCAAACTTGTACTTAAGGCTAGTTTAATTTGTTAGGAATTGCAAAGAAATTTGGGTTTCTGCTAATTAGACTTAGAGAATTCTCGCAACGAAAGTTGGTTAGTTCTATATCTGTGTTTGAGTTCTAGAACCGAACTTAATTTGATCATGACTGATAGTTAATCTGCTTGTCTGATTTCCTGAGAACTCCCTATACTTGACGCTTTTAGTACTTACTTACAAACCACTCTCGCTACTGATTTACTTTATGTTTTGCTATTTAGTTTCTGATTAATCTCACCTAGCTTAACTTGACATTTTATAATCTATCGTAAGATCTAGAGTCTCTCTGGATTCGATACCCTATATACTACTGGTTCACGTCTGTGCACTTGCAGTGTAGATCTAGGGATTAAAACCTGATCGTATCAAGTTTTTTCTCAATGACTGCTCGGTTTAGGAACAAGATCATAGATTTTGCTCAACCTAACAACGAGACCTTTTGTGAGGCTTGATAGTGATTCAAGAGTTACACCAACCAATGTACACCCCACGGTTTCTCAAAAGAGTTTCTCCTTAGTACTCTATACCATGGTGTCTTGCCTAAGATAATGATGCCTCTTGACACTGCTAGCAATGACCATTCCTAAGAAAGGATGTACAATATGTAATGAAGCTAGTGAATAATCTTGCCTTGAGTGATGGAGTTAAGGCTGTTGAGGAGACCTCTAGTAAGGAAATAAAGACTTTGAATGATAAGTTGGAAAAACTAATCTTTGCTAATGAGAAGAAGGAGATCCACTTTATTGGAAAAAATTTCCCCAATCAAGCTTTGTAAGAAGTTGTAGAAGTGAATCAAATGACTCAAGAGGAAGTAAATTACATGGAGAATCAAGGCAAATTTCAATGTGGATTAAAAAACTATAAGAGGCAAGGTTATCAACCTCAACAAGGGTTTGTGCACTTCAATAACCAACAAAGCTATGCTCTTAGGCCAAACTACCAAGGCCAACAAGGAGGTTTTCAACCCAAGCTTCCCTTCACTCCTTAAGCTCAAGCTTCACCCTCCTTGGCTCAAGATCCTGAAATGAAGACCATTCTTCAACAAATCATCCTAGGACAAGCTAATGGAGCAATGAACTTGATCAAGAAGATGATTGATATAAACAATAAGGTTGATGACAACTTCAAGGATATCACCTCCAAGCTTGACCTTGACTTCAGAGTGAGCCAAATGGAGAAAATCAAAGGCAAAACTTACTCTACTCAACACAACCATTGCAACACCATCCAATCCAATGCTGAAAATGGAAGGATAGTAGCTGAACTTGAAGCCCTTGTCTATGTTTCTCCACTTGAGAAGGAGAAGGATGGAAGGTTGGATGATGAGAATATCATTTAAGAGTTTCTCCTTGGTCATTGTGCTGAAAATATGAATGAAGACATGTTTGAGGAAGAGTTGCACATGCCCAAGATAGCTCCAATATCACTTCCTAAGATAGGAGCTCCCGACAAGTTCTCATTATCTTTCTCTTTTGGCCACTTATGGATTGAGGATGCTTTGTGTGACACTGGCTCAAATGTGAGTGTTATATCCCTTGAGATGGTTGAAGAATTGGGAATCAAGAGCATAGAGAGATACATATCTACCCTCACCTTTGGAGATTCTTCAATAAAAGTCCCATATGGAGAGCTAAAAGACTATCCATTTATGATTGGGATTTGTGCCATACCTGAAGATGTAGCAAGCTGAAGGATGAGCTACGACAACGACTGCATCAATCAGTATGTAGAACAATGTTTGAATCAACGATAGAGATTGGACAGAGCGTGAGCTGGAGCTGACTGAGATGGAAGCTAAGGATGCTAGGAGCTGACTAGGACAAAGCTAAAGGAGAGTAGCTGAGCTGGAAATGAGATCAGCGAAGATACGCATGAAGTATACACTTGAGAGAGTTTAGGAAAATAAGATTTTTCCTAGACAAAGATAAATGGAAATATGCCTAAGAGTGTTTAGGAAGTTGTACGATGACCTATGATGTATAAATATGTCATCTAGGGCATCTGTGTTGGGTGCGCCTTTAGAGAGATAGATTGCTTTTAACAAGGGTTTGTGTATTCTTAGATAAGAGACAAGCTTGGGTGTTAAGGGTGAATCTAGGAGCTTTGAGATCATTGTGAGATCGAAAAGCAGGTGAGAGACTAGGTTGTTAAGGTGAAACGTTCGTTTGCTTTGCAATAAAAAGTCTTTAAAAAAGATTACCCTTGTGTCACATTCTGTATTACATTAGTCTCGCATTTTCAATTGGTATCAGAGCGGACACTTGTTTGCTCATATATACAGGTGAGATTCTGTGGAAGAAATGGAGAACTACAATGAGCTAATCAATAGCTCTAGAGTGATACTGGATGCGACCAACTATGGCTTCTGGAAAGAAAGAACAAGATCACAAATCAAAGGTATCAATCCGCTTGCATGGAAAGCATTTGAATCAGGTTGGAAAGCCTCTACTACGAGGAATAAGGCAGGAGTCGATGTACCCAAACCGGAGGAACTGTGGACTGAAGTTAAACTCAAGCTGTCCAAGTTAAACTCCAGAGCTCTAACTGAAATCCATTGTGGTGTAGCCAAGAAACATTTTGAGCTGATACAAGGATGCTAACTAGCTAAAGAAGCATGGGACATTCTTCAGATTCACTTTGAAGGAACAGAGAAAGTGCATAACTCAAGAAAAGATCTTCTGGCTACCAAGTTTGAAGATCTAAAGATGGAAGATGATGAAACAATATCTGACTTCAGTACCAAAATCAGCTCATTAGCTCAGGAAGCATCGCTTCTTGGTAAGAAGTACAAGGACAAGAAACTGGTCAAGAAATTCCTAAGCTGTCTATCAGCCAAGTACATGCCATACGAGGCAGAACTGAGTGTATCAGCTAACACTGAAAGTATGAGTTTTGATGAGCTAGTCGGAATGCTGCAAGTTCATGAGCTAGAACTAGATGGTACTAAGAAACCTAAAGATATTGCGCTTGTCACATAAGCGAAAGCCAGTCAAGAGAGCGAGGAAGAAAATCCAGTAAGCTTCATTGTTTGAAGATTTGATCGTGCTCTAAGAAGGGTAGAACAAGGACAAGGCTCGTACAAGAACACCAAAAGATAAACTGATGGAGAGAAGACTACGAAAAAGTCTGAGATGCAATGTCATAAGTGAAAAGGGTTTGGACATTTCAAAAGTGAATGCCCAACAGTCAAAAGACGAGAGATGAAATGATTTGGATGCAAAGGGACTAGACACACTCATCTAGAATGTGTCAATGACCATAAATGAAGATAAGAAAAATCTCTGTTGGGAGTAAACAATGATGAATCAGATGATGAAAGTGATGAAGAAGAAGTCAACAACTTTGTAGCATTTCTTGGGACTGCCGAAATTGAAGATAATGAGTGTGAATCAGATTCAGAAACTAAAGCAGATCTAGTAAGCAGCGATAAGGAGCTAAGGGATACTCTCATCAAAATTGGGATAGAGAACACTGCACTAATGCAGATGAAGCAACGACTTGAGGCACAAATTGAGTCACTACAGGATGAACTAGAAACCGAACGGAATCTTAGTAAAGAAAGTGTTAACTTAATCAAAGAAAAGCTGACACAAGCTAAGAAATCTGAAGAATTGGAGCTGATGTTGAGGAAAGAAAAGGAAGTAACAAAGCAGTTACAGTCTGAGCTAGAACAACATCATCGTAAAATTCATATGTTTGCAAGAACTAAGCAACTAGATAAGATTCTAAGCTATGGCAGAACAAAATACACAAAGTCAGGACTTGGGTATAATGGACGAACTGGATCCAGCTCAGAAAAAACCACGTTTGTACGTGCAAGCTCAACGATCCCAACTCACACAATGTATGACACATCTTCAAGGAGATGCTACTACTGTGGAAAAATATGACACTACAAAGCATACTGCTACAGATTTCATCAAAGAGTATGACAACTCAAGTAATTAGGAAAATTCAACTGGAACAAGGACATATACCAGATTTTGGTGAGAAAACTGATCTGTATGGAACAAGAAGTAGTATAAGAGGTATCCGTACCACAAAGAAACAGTTTTGATGCAGTATGGCCTTTGTTACTGACAAACCAGAGGATGCAAGCCAATGGTACTTTGATAGTGGTTTCTCAAGGCATATGACGAGGACAAGAGATCATCACAAAGACATAAAAGTGATTAAATTTGGCAAAGTAACCTTTGGTGATGGAGGACAAGGGGCAATACAAGGAAAAGGTAAGACACTTGACTCAGATTTACCTAAACTAATGAATGTTTATCTTGTAAAGGGTCTTAAGGCAAACCTGATCAATGTGAACCAACTGTGCGATGAAGGATTGATGGTGTGCTTCACAAGTTATGATTGCAAGGCTATAGATGACACTGGTGATATCATTCTTCAAGGGAAAAGATCTGGCAACAACTGCTACATGTGGGAGTGTTGAGAATGTCCTGAAATCTATTGTACTTGCTCTAAGTGAAAGTCGTATAGTCGAGATGAGACAATCACATAACACTAGGCAGTCATAACGCTTTGCTAGAAGCCACTTATGATCAATGAGTTGAGAACTCATTGCTAGTGTTATATGATCCTACAGGGTCACACACCTAAGCAAACTGGACGTTAAAGACGAGGTTGATCATTAATGTAATGATCTAGTGAATCCATATTTGATATGAATTCGATATCAATATTCTGGGGCAGTGTCGATCGACACAAAGAGTGTGTTGATCGATGCAACTCGCGGATTACCAGATTAATTCGGTTTAATCGTTGGTTAATTTTGTTATGGTTTAAGTCGACATATATAAGATATATGGTCGACCTAAACTGTTTTTTAACCTAATACATAGCCACCGGAACTTGAACAGAAACCTCTGAAGAGATTGGATCTCTATAGGCACTAGCATCCCTCCTGTTCAGTTTGTGTGCGTGTGGATACCAGTAGAGGCACAACGTTTGAGGTGCTTCGCGATCTCGATTATCTGCAAATCTTCCGCTGCAAATCACCAGGTAAATCTGAGATCCCATGGATTCAATTATATGAACCTTAGATCCTAGGCTCGGAATTCAGACTAGGGTTGCTAATCCTGATTAGAACTGCTAGAAATTTCTTCAGTGGTATCAGAACTTTAGGGTTCCATTGAATCTGTAGCATGTTGATTAGATTGGTTGAATCTGGATCTCTGTATAATTGATACAAGCATGCTAAAACTCGTTTTTGATCAAAGTAACCTAGTTTAGGGTTTTGTTCGAAAAACATTTTAGGGTTTTTTGCATGGTGTCGATCGATGCAAATCCGGCATCGATCGACACAGGGCGAAAACCCGAATAAAATTTAGGGTTTTTCGCATGGTGTCGATCGATGCCAATCCGGCATCGATCGACACATGGCGAAAACCCGAATAAAACTTATGTTTCGCCTAGTGTCGATCGACGCAAGAGTTGTGTCGGTCGACACAGACCTCGCGAGATTGATGAATCAGTTCAATTGGATTGGACCGGTTATCGAGCTTGGTTAATGATGGTTAAACACTAAGAATGGTTTATTGCGATTGGGTTGGTATCGACCGATGCTAATGTAGCATCAATCGACACTGACCGGTACTCAAAACCGGATCAATTGGATTGATCGGTTATCGCAGATTGGGTTTTGGTTAATCTGCATCGATCGACACTAAAGTAGTGTCGGTTGACACCAGATTCGATGTTTTAGGTTATGGAACCTGAAACCACAGTGCCAAACCAAAACAAATCATTTAATTAAAAGAATTAAAACATAATAAAACTAAACGTTTTAAATGGTTCCGTTCCTCAACCAAATATCAAGTGATACTTGATGTCTTTCCAATCTTGTCAACTGTCAAGACCCATTTAATTGTGCGATAGACTTGCAGTGCAAGATGTCCATAATTTCATGAGTAAGACAGAGGGAATCGTGTTGATGGATTTGTAGTGCAAGACATCAACAATTACATGACTGAAGAGATTGGTTTACTTGACTGGGCCATCAAAATCGTTTTGGGCTCAGAGACATCAGGTGGATTGGGCATGAGATGTTGATCCACAACCAAGAGTTATATTGGATATAACTAGCAAAGTTGTTGCTTACCTAGATAGCTAAATTTGGGTGATAGCCAGTGGCTCACTCAAGTTTAGTGAAGTAAGGGTCTTGGATCATTATATTCATCTGAGGAAACATTGTTTGGATATAATGCGAGTTTTCTTAATAGTTAAGACTTCTCATTTCTTGAACATCATAACTAAAACCTCCCTTGTTTTTCAGCTATGTCTAGCACAAACCATCATAACAATTTCTCCCTGCGATCCGTCCTTGAGAAGGACAAGTTAAATGGATCCAACTTTCTTGAATGGTATCGGAACTTGAGAATTGTTCTCAAACAGGAGAAAAGGACTATGTCCTTGAGAAAGTTCTCCCCAAGAAGTACCGAGCCAATGCCTGGCAGTCAGATAAGGATGCTTGGGATAAGCATTCTAATGATGCGGTGGATGTGAGCTGTCTCATGTTGGCTACCATGAACTTGGAATTGCAGAAGCAATATGAGTACGTGGAGTCGCCAATACAGATGATCACTGGCCTGAAAAGTATGTTTCAGGAGCAGGCACGAACTCAGAGATACCAGACGGTTAGATCTCTGATTGAGTGCAAGCTACGAAAGGGCGAACCAGTTAGTCCTCATGTCATTAAGATGATGGGTTATATTGATAACCTGGGGAAACTGGATTGTCCCATTAGCCAAGAGTTGGCTACTGACATCATTCTACAGTCACTGCCGTCAAGCTATGATCAATTTGTTATGAACTATAACATGAACAACTTGATGAAGACGTTGACTGAATTGCATGGGATGCTTAAGACTGCTGAACCTAACATCAAGAAGGACACCCCAAATTTCCTTATGGTACAAAAGGGTAAAAAGTTTAAGAAACTTGGTAAGAACAAAGGTGATGGCAAGACGAGCTCGATTGTGAATCCAAGCGAGTCTGGCCATGTTCCTAAGGTTAAAACCAGTCCTTCTGAAGATGTTAAGTGCCGTTATTGTAATGGTTATGGGCATTTGAAAAGAAACTGCAATAAATTCTTGGAAGATTATGAGAAGCTGAAGAAGACGTACGAGACTTCTTCTTCAGGTATTATGTTATAGAAGTAAATGTTACTTCTTATAGTCCTACTTATTGGGTATTGGATACCAGCTGTGGTACTCATATTTTGTGAAAATGTGCAGGGCCTGAGCAAAAGTAGGACTATGGAGAAAGGAAAAGTGGACCTATGAGTGGGAATGGAGCAAGAGTTGCTGCATTAACCGTAGGAGTATTTCATTTGTTTTTCCTTTTATGGCATGTTTTGAACTTAAGACTGCTACTTTGTACCTGCTATGAGCAGAAAGATTATTTCTATTCCTTGTTTGGATATGGAAGGATTTCAGTTTTCAAGTTAAGAATAAGTGTTATTCATTTGATTACAGTGATATATTTTATAGTAGCAATCCATTAGAGAATGGACTTTATGTTCTAAACCAGAATGTGCCTAACTATAACATTAATACCAAGAGATTCAAGTCAAATGATACGAGTCAAACTTCTCTCTGGCATTGTCGTTTTGGGCTACATAAATGAGAAATAGATTCAGAAGCTCCATAGTGATGGGCTTTTGGGCTCATCTGATTGAGAATCATAATGAGTAAAGTGGATCTTGTTTATTAAGTAAAACGACAAAGGCTCCTTTCAACAAAGGTAGTGTCGATCGACACAAACGGTGCGTCGGTCGATACAGGTTGCCAACGATCAAAATGAAAGGGCTAGAAGCTTTTTGGGCTTTATACATACGAATGTATATGGACCGATAAGCACTAGTGATAGAGGAAAATTTCAGTACTTCATTACCTTTACTGATATTTTCAGAAGGTACGGTTATGCCTTATTTATAAGGCATAAGTCAGAATCTTTGAAAAGTTCAAAGAGTTCCAAAATGAAATACATAATCAATTTGGCAAAGGTATTAAACATCTACGATGAGATCATGGAGGTGAATACTTAAGTCAAGAATTTAGTGATCATATGAGAGATTGTGAAAGTGTTTCACAATTCACTCCTCCTGTATCGGACTTTATTAGATATGGTTCGATCAATGATGAGTCACTTAGATCTTCCATTATCCTTTTAAGAATACGCTCTAGAAATGTCTGAGTTTACTTTAAATAGAGTTCCATCAAAATCAGTTACAGAGATACCACATGAGATGTGGAATGTAAATGTTTCTGATTTATCCATCATGGAGATTTGGAGTTGCGAGACTTATATAAAACGTTTAATCTCTGATAAGCTCACACCCAAATATGATAAGTGCTACTTCATTGGTTGTCCTAACAAAACCAAGGCATGTTACTTTTACAACCAGTTCGAGAACAAATTGTTTGTTGCTCGGAACTATGTTTTCTTGAGAAAGACTTTCTTTCCAAGAAGAACAGTGGGAGTAAAAGTACAACTCGAAGAAATTCGAAAATCACAGGAGACTGCTCAACATGATGAGGAAGAGCAGCAGTTGGATCTACAAAGAGTTGTAGAACCTGCACCTGTGGTGCCTAGAGTTTATAAAGGATCTGGTGAATGTATATTCGATATACATTTAAATGGCGAGTTTCTGAAGAAGTGTCGATCGACACAAAAGTTGCATCGATCGACACAGATCGCGAACCAAACATTGATTTTGGTTTATGACTTAATTAACTACGGTTTAAATCTTGGTTAATTAGGTCGTGGTAAAAGTATACATATGAGATATGTGTGCACGACTTTTACAGAAAACTGAAGCTCGCAGATCCGAAAGGATCCGTCACGAACCCGAGAAATATTGATTTCTCGTAACCAATTACCGTGATCTACTGATCATTGAAAGTGACGGGCCTGCAAATTTTGAAGAAGCAATGATGGGCCTTGACTCCAAAAATGGCTGAAAGCCGCTGAATCTGAAATGGGATCCATGCCACAGAACCAAGTAAGACTTGGGTTGATTTACCCGATGGTGTAGAAGCCATTGTGAGTAAAAGGATTTTCAAGAAGAAAAGATGACATGGATGGTTATATTCAGATGTACAAAGCTAGGTTGGTGGCAAAAAGGTTTCAAGTAAATTCATGGTATTGACTGTGAAGAAACCTAATCCCAGACACCGTGCTAATGTCCATTCGGATTCTCCTAGCAACCGCCACTCATAATGGTTATGAGATCTGGCAGATGGATGTGAAAACAGTTTTCCTTAATGGAATTCTGGAAAAAGGATGTGTACATGACACAACCTGAAGTTTTTCATTGATCCTAATGAAACTAGGAAGATATGCAAGCTTCATCAAACCATTTATGGATTGAAGCAAGCATCTCGGAGTTGAAATCTTCGTTTTGATAAAGCAGTCAAAAGGTTTGACTTCGTCATGAATGAAGAGGAACCATGTGTTTACAAGAGGACTAGTGGGAGCGCAATTGCATTTCTAGTATTATATGTTGATAACATACCACTTCTCGGAAATGAAGTTCCATAGTTTCAGTCTGTTAAGACTTGATTCGAAAGTTTTTTTCCGATAAAATTATGGGAGAAACCGTATACATTCTTGGAATAAGAATCTATAGAGATAGATTGGATAAGCTAATTGGATTGTGTCAAGATACTTATAGTGATAAGGCCTTGCACATGTCCAATATGCAGGATTCCAAGAAGGGCTTCGTGCAAATGACTCTTGGTATTACTCTTAGCAAGACGCAGTGTCTTTCGACACACGCTGAGCAAGGGCGAATGAGGGTCAGGCTACTGCTAAAGGCATTAGATGTCTTAAGATGTGATCTTAATTTTAGTGGGAGTCATTGTTATTAATATTAGTTATGATATGATGTTCGTATAAACATAATTTGATTATGTTATTGAAATCTGACATCTGTATTATTTAATAATGGTTATTAAATAATAGTTCCACAGTAATTTATGACATTTTATAGGTCATCAAGTATGTGACTTGATCATGAAACCCTATAGATAATAAATGACATAAATTATGTTGGTCCCTGGTCGAGGTTGTTAAAGTGGGACATTAACAACCGCGTGAGACTAGTATGTGAGGTGACTGATGACTAAGTTTCATGGAGTCATTAATAAGATTATTAAAGTCAATCACATTGATATGTGTTGGAGAACACATGATCGGACATGACCCACTGATGAGAACTCTACGGGATAGTTATATAAGTGTCATGAGAGTTTTCATTACGACTATAGAGTATAGTCCTTAGACCTGAGTTCATCATGTTTTCTTACATGTGAATTGGTCCGCTTTAACCTTGTCAAACGTCAGCCGTAACTGGTGACTATAAAGGCATTGATTGGGCGTATCATGAAGCGTGTGAAGAGACAGGGATGGAACAAGATGGGATTTGTCCCTCCTATATAACAGGAGATAAATATCTCAGGGCCCATCGAAGATTTGATACTGAGAAATGTGTGGCCACACTCAAACGAGGTGATTGTCAGTCGTTTGTCTTGTCAGTATAAATCGGAGTTCGATGAACATGATCTTGGATCAATAAGGATGACACGGTTCTTGCCTTATGCTAGATCGAGATATAGTGACGAAGGGATTAAAGGAATAGATGATTCCAGTACAAGTGGGAGATTGTTGGGAATGTCCTGAAATCTATTGTACTTGCTCTAAGTGAAAGTCGTATAGTCAAGATGAGACAATCACATAACACTAGGCAGTCATAACGCTTTGCTAGAAGCCACTTATGATCAATGAGTTGAGAACTCATTGCTAGTGTTATATGATCCTACAGGGTCACACACCTAAGCAAACTGGACGTTAAAGACGAGGTTGATCATTAATGTAATGATCTAGTGAATGCATATTTGATATGCATTCGATATCAATATTCTGGGGCAGTGTCGATCGACACAAATAGTGTGTCGATCGATGCAACTCGCGGATTACCAGATTAATTCGGTTTAATCGTTGGTTAATTCTGTTATGGTTTAAGTCGACATATATAAGATATATGGTCGACCTAAACTGTTTTTTAACCTAATACACAGCCACCGGAACTTGAACAGAAACCTCTGAAGAGATTGGATCTCTATAGGCACTAGCATCCCTCCTGTTCAGTTTGTGTGCGTGTGGATACCAGTAGAGGCACAACGTTTGAGGTGCTTCGCGATCTCGATTATCTGCAAATCTTCCGCTGCAAATCACCAGGTAAATCTGAGAACCCATGGATTCAATTATATGAACCTTAGATCCTAGGCTCGGAATTCAGACTAGGGTTGCTAATCCTGATTAGAACTGCTAGAAATTTCTTCAGGGAGAACAATCCTAAATGTATCAGTGCGAGATCTCTCAGTGCAAAAGACGATATTTGCTTGTGGCACCAACGACTGGGTCACATGAATGAGAGAAACTTGACCACTCTAGTTAAGAAAGAGATAGTCCTAGGGATTCCTCAATTCAAGGAGGAGAGCAAGATGGTGTGTGGGGCTTTCAACAAAGGAAAGCAAGTCAAAGTTCAACATAAGAATGTGCCAAATGTTCACACAAAACACAAATTGGATCTAGTGCACATGGACTTGATGGGACCAATGCAAGTTGAAAGTGTGGCATGCAAACGATATGTGTTTGTACTATTAGATGACTTCACAAGGTACACATGGGTGAGATTTATTCGGGACAAGTCATATACACCCGACAACTTTCAGATCTGGGCACTGCAACTGATCAATGAAGAAGTCATAATCAAGAAGATCAGGAGTGATCATGGAGGAGAATTTCAAAATGAAACCATGAAAGTATTCTGTGAGGATCATGGAATAGCTCACCAGTTTTAAGCACCAAGAACTCCTCAACAAAATGGAGTACTAGAGAGAAAGAATAGAACTCTCCAAGAAATGGCTAGAGCCATGCTTCACGGCAATGATGTACCACTGAAGTTCTGGGCTGAAGCTATCAATACATCATGCTACATCATCAACTGGGTGTATGTAAGGAGAGGAACAACCAAGACTCCATATGAAATGTGGAAAGGAAAGACTCCGAATCTGAGCTACTTCCATATTTTTGATGGACATCCTTCAGAGTGTACAACAAAAGATCACAAATGATTGTTAAATCAGTCAATGTAGTGTTTGATGACCTGTGTAAAATGAAGATCCCTGATAATACCTCAGACAGTGAATCAGAACAGGGAGAGCAGCACAAGCCCACAAATGAAAGTAAAGAGGAGCAAGAAGAAACTGCAGAAACAACTCAATCTGAAGAAGCGAAATATCCTGTGAAAATTAAACCAAGCAGAACTCAGAAGAACCATCCTATCTCAGAATTATTAGGAGATGTGAATGACAAACGGATGACAAGAAAAGTCAATCTGAACTTTAGATAAATGGTACGGTTTGCATGCTTTGTCTCAGTAATAGAACCCAAAACACATATTCAAGCATTGGATGACGAGTTCTGGATTGAGGAAATGGGACAAGAACTAGAGCAAATAGTGCGCAATGATGTATGGGAACTTGTACCACGTCCTGAAGGAGTAAACATTGTAGGAACTAAATGGATCTTCAAAACAAGATTGATGATAATGGGGTGGTAGTTCAGAATAAAGCCCGACTTGTGGCTCATGGATAATCTCAGATTGAAGGAGTTGACTTTGAAGAGACCTTTGCTCCTGTCGCACGTCTTGAGTCAATTCGACTATTCCTTGGAATAGCGTGCATCATGAACTTCACCGTATATCAAATGGATGTGAAGAGTGCTTTTTGATTGGTTTTCTTCAAGAGGAAGTACATGTAGAACAACCAAAAGGATTTGAGGATGCAAACAATCATGAGTATGTGTACAAACTAAAGAAAGCTCTGTACGGTCTGAAGCAAGCCCCTAGGGCATGGTATGAACGGCTCACAAGTTTTCTTCTGGAAAAGGGTACACAAGAGGAGGCGTGGACAAAAATCTCTTTGTTCTGGAACAAAAGAATGAGATTATCATAATCCAGATAAGTGGATGACATAATTTTCGGAGGCACATCTCAAAGGTTGGTTGATACTTTTGTAAAAGACATGACTCAAGAGTTTGAAATGAGTATGGTAGGAGAACTGAAGTACTTTCTGTGTTTACAAGTTAGCCAAAACAGTGATGGAGTGTTCATATCTCAAAGCACATATGCTAACAACCTGTTGAGCCGATTCAAACTAGATCAATGTAAGGAGGCTAGAACACCAATAAGTACCACAACCAAGCTATCAAAAGATGAGGATAGACCAGAAGTGGATGTAAAGCTGTATCGAGGTATGATCGGTAGCCTGTTGTATCTAACCGCCAGTAGACCGGATCTATGCCTAAGTGTGGGGATATGTACAAGGTATCAAGCTAAACCGAAACAATCACATCTTGAGGCAGTTAAGAGGATCATCAAGTATGTCAAAGGAACGATCAATATAGGTATTTGGTACTCAAAAGGATCAAATAAACACCTGGTTGGTTACTGCGATGCTGATTGGACAGGAAGTCTGGATGACAGAAAGAGCACTAGTGGAGGATGTTTATTTTTGGGGAATAATTTGATTGCATGGATGAGAAAGAAGCAGAACTCTGTGTCACTCTCTACGGCAGAAGCCGAATATATTGCAATGGGTAGTTGTTGTGCTCAGCTTCTCTGGATGTAACAAATGTCAGCTGACTATGGGATCGACTCAGGACCACTCCTAGTTCACTGTGATAATAAGAGCGCTATAAGCATCTCAAAGAATCCGGTCCAACACTCTCGGACAAAGCATATTGACATAAGACACCATTTCATTCGAGAGCTAGTGGAGGAAAAACAGGTAGTGGTTGAATACATATTACTGATTTGCAACTCGCTGATTTCTTTACAAAACCTCTTGATTTTAACCGATTTATTACTCTAAGAAACTCAATCGGGGTTTGTGAGATGTAAGAGTCTACAGGGCTTGTACATGCACTGACTCATGGAGTACATCAAGTTCTGATTTAGTTTGGAGTCAGGAAATCTAGTGGAAAAGAGCTGTCTGTTGTGCCGTCTTGTCTCATGTACAGTACATGTTTCTCGAGTGAGATCCAAAACGCCAGACAAAAAGAAAAATCTAGGGGTTGATATCCTGAGAAGTCACATGATTGAATCAACTCCAATAATAGCTCAGTCCTTGACTCAAGATTAAAAAAAACAACAAAAGAAAAAGAAGATAGCGATCTCACTCGAAAGATAAAGGTTGAAAACTGAATTGAGACAGGATAAAGGCATGAGAGTGTGAAAGCTAGCCACTGGGAGAATGATGGCCAAATGCAAGAATCATATGAGCAAGGTGTAAAGACTGTGTCATGTGAAGTGTCATTCCCTGACACACACAGCGCTAATGTGTGGATTCAATTAGAGGAAGGTATTGTTTTCATTTAATAAATGCCAAATGCTTCAGTAAATATGTAGTCAATTCACTATGGTTGTTTCCCTTTGCTTGAGAACATAATGTGGCTGATCGAATGTAATTATGTATGTTATATGGTCTGACAAAACCAAGCGAGTGATGCAGTGAATAGGAAAAGTGGTTTGATTCGGTTCGGAGTCGGTTTGGCAAGAAACAAATATCCGAGATTTATGGGCACTAAAGAGAAAAAGAAGATTTGAATTTTAAAATTCAAAATATTTGGAGGATCCTTCTCCCAATAGAATCGCATGCAAAAGAAAATAATATCTCTGACACAGATTCTGCTTCAGCTCAAAAAAGGAGAGAGAAAGCAAGAAGTGAAATCATTTTTCCTTGGAACTCCGACGAAACCTAGCTCTTTCTTCTTCATACCAAAATTTTCATGTGTCAATTTCTCAAAAGATAACCATGGTGTATGCGACCAGGAGAGGTAAAGTAGGTTCCAGCTCAACTCAACGACAAAATCAGATCCCATCGGAACAGAAACCGCCACAGCTAATTGATGACTCAAGCTCCGACATAGAGGTACCGCCACCCAGAAACCCTAACCTTGTTTCTGACCAGATTCTAGGTGAAAATCAACAGACCAGCACGAATTATTTTGCGACGGCTCAAGAAGTAGAGGTAACAGATCCGGTTGACGATGATGCATCACATGAGAAAGGCGATGACGAGGCTCAGTCAGGCCGTGCGTCAGAACCGGAAAATCAACCCCCAAGCAGCCATATGATCCTGAAACAAAGGAAATTCAGTCAGGCGAGTCACCGAAGGGTGATGACAAAGAAGCTGAGTCAAGCTCGCTCAGATGGTCTGGATGGAAAGGACAATCTTGAGGAGATATGCGATCAAGAGAAGACGCCGTTGATGGGTTAGCCTCACTGAACGATGTGTTGGCTATGGTGGTTACTAATCCAGTCAATTAAGTAGCAACTGATGCAGATCTCTCTGAACAGAACACATGAACTGTACAGACTGAGCCTGTCCCTGTTTCTAAGAAGCGAAAAGCCAGAAAACAGACATGACCTCTCCCTGTGTAGAAGAAACTATGTACCGAAAAATCAGAAGAGAGCAAGCCGGTGCAGGAGAGAAAGAAAAAGAAAGGTTCTGACAAAGCTGGTCCGTCTACTACAACTTGTGCATCAGTCAAGGCCAAAAAGGTGTTTGTCTCCAAGTGTTTTCCATCCAAAGAGGTTAAAGCCAGGTATGCCTTGTTTAAGGATCGCATGATCTTAGCTGAACGGATAGTAGATTTTGATGAAACAAATAAGTGGGGATACCTAGGACTGATAAACATAGGGATGCTGAGGAGCTCTGTTGATGGATTAATTGGATTTGTCCCTGAGATTGTGAAGGAATTCTACACCAATTTTCTTGAACCTAGCCCGACTGTCTCTGATAAGGGAGTTCGAGTCTTTCTGCGCAAAAGAATGTATGATTTCTCCCCTGCTCACATCAATGCTTGTTTGGACATAGAACCACTGAGCAGTGCTGAGATCAAAGCTGATGCAAGCATTGATGCAGTCTCACCGGATACTCTCGCCAATTACTTAACTGAAGGACAAAAGAAGACCTGGGCAGGAATGAAATATGTAGATCTTCCTCCAAAGTATGCAGCCTTGACGATTCTCGCAGCTACAAACTGGTTCCCTTCCACTCACAATAATCATATCTCGGAGGACAGACCAAGGTTGATTTACAAGATAGCTCATGGAATTCAGACTGACTTTGGGAAGCTGGTCTACAAGCAAGTGATGAGTTTTACCACGGATCAGCAGAACGATCGTCGTTGGTTGGTCTTTCCAATCATATCAGCTGTACTGGAATTGCAACATCCACCTCGCACGTTTGATGGTGAAGAACTTATTGGGTCTGTCTTATACAAGAAGGATTCGAGGAGTGGAGAAGCATTTCTTAAGTGAGAAGCTGAGAGGAAGAGACAGGAAATTGCATCTGGCAAGCGTAAGGTGTCCTCAGACACTCATTCAGCTGGACGATCTAAGGCTTCTGCATCTACTGAAGAAGAACCTGTGGAGATTTTGCAACTGGGTACAAATCAGGATGCCATTCAAGACTGCAATAGATTAGTTATCAGTTCAGACAGCACTTCAAGACATAGCCGAGGGACTTCAGAACCTGATTGACGTAGTATTCCATCTCCATGATAGGATTCAAGGTAAGTGCTCAAATCCTTTTCTCTCAATCTTCTCTTGACATAAGTATTTTTAACTTGTGTGCTCTCAAGCAGGGGGAGAAACAAAGGGTGAAGAGTCAGATCAAGAAAAAGAGTCTCCTGATGGAGATGATGACTCTGATGAGATGACCTCGAGTGATGATGGAGTGTCTTGTAGGGCTTATTTTGTGGGGGAGTGATAGAATTCTGGGGCAGTAGGATTTGTTTTGGTTCAAGAACTTGTTATGTTTGGTTTCCTCTCCGTTTTGATGTTGAACTCATAATTTTCTTCTAATGGATTTTATGTTATGATGTTTCTTGCTTAATGAGTTCACGATGAACATAATTCTTGTGCTTCGGTTATATGCGTGTGTAAGCTCATTGTAGTATAGGTACTTGAGAAGCACACAAAGCTAAAAAGGGGGAGATTGAAGATGTAGCAAGCTGAAGGATGAGCTACGACAACGACTGTATCAATCAGTATGTAGAACAACGTCTAAATCAACGACAGAGATTGGACAGAGCGTGAGCTGGAGCTGACTGAGATGGAAGCTAGGGATGCTAGGAGCTGACTAGGACGAAGCTAAAGGAGAATAGTTGAGCTAGACATAAAGATCAGTGAAGATACACATAAAATATACACTTGAGACAGTTTAGGAAAATAGGCTTTTTCCTAGACAAAGATAAATGGAAATATTCCTAAGAGTGTTTAGGAAGTTGTACGATGACCTATGATGTATAAATAGATCATCTAGGGCATCTGTGCTGGGTGCGCCTTTAGAGAGATAGATTACTTTTAACAAGGGTTTGTGTATTCTTAGATAAGAGACAAGCTTAGGTGTTAAGGGTGAATCTAGGAGCTTTGAGATCATTGTGAGATCGAAAAGCAGGTGATAAACTAGGTTGTTAAGGTGAAACGTTCGTTTGCTTTGCAATAAAAAGTCTTTGATAAAGATTACCCTTGTGTCACATTATGTATTACATTAGTCTCGCATTTTCAATACCAACTGATTTTGTTGTCATGAAGATCAAGAAGGGTAAAAAGCTTCTTATACTCTTGGGAACTGATTTCCTCAACACTACCGGTGCACCCATGGATTTCAACAACAAAAGGGTAGTGCTCACAAAGGTGAATGATAAGATTTTCTACTTTATGAAGCCTTACAACATCAACACTTGTGGAACCATCACAAGTGACTTTGATCTTGAGGAGGAAAGAGCCTTTGCTACTATGGCCAAGAAAGAGTATTGTGGATCCATATATTTGGATAAGTTGAGCATTGAGGATCAAAGAGTTGATAAGGTTGAGATGGTGCACTCTCCAAGGTTTGAAAAAGTTGAGAAGGATGCTTTGGTTGGAGAGACAAGTTAGAAATTGTTTGGTGAACACTTGGAAAGTGTTCCATTAGAGGGGGTGAGTGGATCTAAAGAATCTCCTCTTATGAGCAAGAAGAAGAAAGACAAAGCTCCCAAAACCCCTAGCAATTATCAAGCTCCTAACACTCTCACTCTATACCCCTTGAAGCTCAAGGATGGGGCCATTGAGTACAAGGTGAAATGCAAAGGGAGGTCCAGGAAATTATCTAGTGAAAGAGCCATTCTCACTCCCGAGCTCCAAGACGATCCAATCAAGCTCCAAAAGTATCTCAACAAATTCTTGACCATCACCCAAAAGGTCAAGCCACCTCCACATCCTCACTAGAATCAAAGTTAGTCAAGCTTAAGCTTAGTGACTTAAAACAAGCTCACTTGGGATGAAGTCCCATGTTAATCTCTTTGCATATTTCCTTAAATTTTTAAGTTTCCTAGTCATTTTTGATCTCTCTATTAAGTCTTTTCATGTTTTAGGCCTTTATGGATCTTGGCATTGGGAGAAGGAAGGAAAGTCATAGTAAAACTCCAAGAAGGACTGGGCCTTGATCCAAGTTTGGGAGAATCTCTTGCATCCTCCCATTCATCCATACCATTCTCTCACTCCATATCCAAGTGACTAACTCCAACTCTTCTACATATATAGTTTTCTCTTTGCATTTTTCTTTGTCTTTGGTCTCTTTCTATTACTTCTATCACACAAGGGATTGTGTGATATAAGTTGGGGTAAGAGGATAATTTCTAATGATGTATTTTATGATCTTATTTTCCCTTTTGCATTTCTTGAGTCTCATTCATCCATCTAAGGCATAGAAAAACCATAAAAATTGGAATTTTTTGAAAATTTTCACTAAAAAAGAAAGCATATAGTTTCATTGACATTCTTAATATTGAGTCTAGAAATCATCTAGGATTGCATACATTTGCATTTGAGAGCTAATACATGTGTTCCTTGTAAAGAACTGTTTTATGAATTTGGATCATCATGCTAGCATGTGATTGTTTCATGCATCTTGTGAGCTTGAAATTAAGAAAGAACTATTCTTGGATCTCATGCATTGATGTTCACTTCTTGATTGAAGAATGCTTCATGTTGTGAGTTGAATCATTTCCTATCTATTAGAACTCTCAATCTTGACTTGAATTATCATGTTGTGCATTGAAAGGTGAACCCATGGATACTCAATACATACTTAGACTATCTTTTTCCTTCTACCATTCTTTTTTTAGTCCAAGTAGCTTTACCCACCTTAAATTAAGCTTTCATTCGAACCTAAACACTTTAGTGAGAGTTGTGAGACCTTTTCATGAATCAACTAGGCAAAAAGTGTTGAGTTTGGAACGATAATGATAGATTTTCATTGTAGAGGTGGTCTTACATCATTGGGCTATGCATAGGATAGGAAATAAGTTTGAGGGAGGATTGGGAAGAAAATAAATGGTAAATTAGGAAAATAATGAGAAAGAAAATAGGGGATAGCAAAAAAAAAGTGTGATTATCTCTAAGTGTTAAAAAGAGTAAGTATCAAGAGTTAAAAAAAAGAAGAAGCAAAAGTTGGCTCAATCATCAAAATAAAGAGAAAAGACAAGTTAAAGAGGAAAATAAAAGAGCTAAGTAAAATAACGAGATCATCTAAGTGTTTAAAGAAAAAAAAGTGATCAAAGTTGGGTTAAGAAGACAAAAATGCCTTATGGAAAGGATAGTCTAAGAAGAGAGCTATGTGGGTTTAGAAGAAAAGAGTTTGGATCATTGTGGGCATTTGGGTAGGTGAAAATTTATCCTTGTAGTTGTTTCTTACTCTTATAATTTTGCCATAGTTCATTCCTTTTGGAGAGATCCTTTTGTTCTTGTTGAGCCACAAATGATTCGATATCATCGTTATCTCAAGACTTTAAACCCCTATCCAAATGTGTTCATTTGATTTGCACAATCTTGATTCACCATTTATTAATGAATGTTAAAGGGATTGAGGATAGAAATTCATGTGTAGGTTTAAACTTGGGTTTGATGCATGTAGCGATGACCATGACTAACTCTTTTGAAGTAGAGTGAGTTTGATTGTAGCATTTGGTTGCTTGTCTAAACTTTGTTTCCAACTTTGCTTGATAATTGTTTTAAGAAGGTTTGAGATCTCACTTTCAAACCTTTTTTCCTTCTTGTCTTTGATTGTTTGCTTGCGGACAAGTAAAAGAAAAGTTTAGGGGAATTGATAGTATCATATTCTCAGTCTTTTTAGCTTATCTTTAGTGAATGTTTTGACATCATATGCATTGTTTGATATTAGTTTTCTTAGGATTTCATTCATTTAGGAGTTTAGATTAGGACTTGCATGTTTTGGTTATTGTTGGAGTTTTTTCTTGGTCTTTCTAGGTGATTGGAGGTTTTTGTGATGGATCATTGTAGTTATGAAGCTTGGAGATTGCTAAAATGAGAAGGAACAAATCACAGAAGATATATTGGATGGACTCTACTGGAAAAAACCCCTAGTAACCGACATCACGACTGAAGTGTACCGGAAAACCATCCACGACTACAAAGCACAGAAAAAATACCGACTGAAATGTACCGGACAAAATCACCCACAAACGATTTCACGACTGAAGAATACCAGAAAAAATCACCCACGACAGTATCCTTCCCGAGTGATATTCTTGTGTTTTCATGCATTTAGGGAGTTGATTAGATCATGTTTTAGTTTGATTTAGCTTTCATTCTTGGTTTTTCTTTGTTCATTGTTGCATTTAGAGTTTAGAGATATATAAGATTAGGAATAGGCATTTTAGGCTTGCATTTGGAGTGTTCTTGGTGTTTTTCATGTGCCTTGGAGTTTAGGTGTGGCTAAGGAGCAAAAGAGGAGCTCAAAGGATGAAGAGGAGAAAAAACAGGGAATTCGTATCGGCCAGCGTATCGGCCTAACAGGCCGATACATCTCCTCGGCCAAAAACCACAAAAAACAGGGAGTTCGTATCGGCCAGCGTATCGGCCTAACAGGCCGATACAGTATTCGTATCGGGCAGCGTATCGGAGGCCGATACAGTATTCGTATCGGGCAGCGTATCAGCCTGACAGGCCGATACAGTTTCCTGTGAAGACTATTTTCAGACAGCTTTATTTACGAAAATGCCACTACGTGGCTCCCAACTATAAATACTCATTTTGGGGGATTAAAAACCCTAAGCTACCTAAGCCTAGTTTTCTCTCTTCTTATGTTTATGATTTAGGATTTGTAAATCTTTGATTTTGAGTTTTAATTAAGCACTTTGTTATCTTTTGTTAATCTCTTCTTCTAACCTCTTTCAATTCATGATTTGTGCAGAACAATTATGATTAGGGAGTAGAGTTTTTGGGTTTTGTGGATGAAGTTGATTTAGGTGATTTATGTGATGATTAATGATGTTTATGACTTATTTATGAATAATCCTTCTCTAATTAGTTGATCTCTATACTAGGTTGCAAGGAATTGTTGAATCTAGATGTTAGACTTTTTCATGCCCGAAAGGTGTTCGATGAAATGCTTGAATGAACTTTTTAGAGGATTTTCACATCTTAGCCTAAGAGATTAGATGTCTAAGGTGATTATTGGTAACTAAAACTTGAAATTAATACTTGTTTATCTCTTAATCACAATTGAGAATTTGATCTTGATTATGGATTAGATAAATGGATTAGTGCCAAGATATTAGATTAGTATAATGATTAGTGTTCTTAGCATAAGGATTAGCTTTGCTCAAAAGTATTTGATGGATATTAATGCATGCTTGTCTTGTAATTTGCAAATGAGAATTGAATGATTGCATGATTAGCATAGAAGTTATGAACATGAGAATGTGATTAGCTTAATTATGATCAATAGCCTTTTTAGCATTGTTTGATTGATTGAAGCATTATTGATTTTCTCTAGATCACCTAGTCTCTATAGCCTTATCCTAGGACCCTTCTTTTAGCTTATTTATCTTCTTGTTTAGTGTCTTGTTTGTTTCTTTCTTGTTTTCTTTCCTTTCTAGATTGTTTAGGTTGTTAGATAAACACTTTTTATTTGATTTACTTAGCTTGAGTAGTTTCTTGCATTCTTGATTGGTTGTTCTTCTTGCCTCCCTGGATTGATACCTTGAGTACTATAATGACACGAGTAGACTTGAGGAATTGATCTAGAACTAGATATAAGTCTATCATCAATTTGGCGCCGTTGCCGGGGAGGTGTAGCAATAGCCATTAGGATTTAGATTCTACTTTAGACTAAGCTTTTATTTTGTTTTTGTTTGTGTGGTTACTAACTCTCTTTCAAGTGTTTGTTCTTTTTTCAAGGTACAATCACAAAGAAGAGAGCATGGCTTCAGAGATAGCTTCAATGTTGAGGGCTTTGTTAGAAGCTCAAGAAAGAGAGATGGCTTGGGACCCTACAAGTCATAATGGTTTTGAAAGCACATCCACTTATCAAGGTGATCTTCTAAATGAGTACTCTTCTCATGAGTACCAATATGGATATGGTGATGGATATCAATCTTGGAACATGGAGCATGAGCATGAAGCAACTCACTCTTCTCAAATCTCTTATGATGAAGAACTTCTCAACATGGCAAGGTTGGGATTGGAAGGACAAGAGAGGTACAATGAGAGCTTAAGGATGATCAACAATGATTTTGCTCATTTGCCTCAAGATGCAAGTATTGTTGAGCCAACACATGAGGAGAATGCTCAAGTCCAAGATAAGTTCTTGAAAGAAGCTGAAGAGACTATCAAAGAATTTGAAATGCTTCTTGGTTGCACTATTGGTGAAGACCTTGTGATAAGGTATGAAGATGAGGATGATGAAGAGACAATCATGATTGATTCAACCAATAGCAACAATGAAGGAGTAGGAGAAGTTGTGAGAGATGAGAATGAGCCTTATGAAGATGAGTTGGTTGTTGAGTGCAAGGACATAAAGGAAGAGAGCACACAATATGAGCCCTTAATCATGGAAGAAGAGCCAAAGCAACTAAATCTAAAGAAAGAGCCAATTGGAAGAAATCCTATGGAGAAACAAGATGCTCCCAATGAAGAATCCTTCAAGAAGGATAAAGAAGATGGATCTCCAATGGCTCAACCCTTTCACAACTACCTTGATATAATATCCACCATATCACCAAGCTTTCATGATCCAAGGAAGATCCCCTTTGAGGAGATAAGGATGAATGAGTTTAGGGGGTGGTTCTACGATGAGTATGATCCCGGTGATAAGAACTCATGCCACATCCCTAACTAAAAAGAGTGAAGGGATAGTCAAGCTAAGTGACTCAAAACAAGCTCACTTGGGAGGAATTCCCATGTCTATCCTTTTGGGGAGCTTTGGGGTAAATGAAAAGAAGAAGAGAATGGGTTTTGGGATTGATCAAAGGGACTTCAATGCTAAATCAAAGGATGAGAAGCCAATGCAATGATCTAAGTTTGGGGAAAGTCTAACGCTAAGTCAAAGATGCCTCCACCTCTAATTACTCCTCTCCATTCTACTCTCCAAGTAACACTCCAACCTTTGTAAATATTTTGCCTCTTTTCTTTTCTTTCATTTGTTTGTTTTCCCGGTCTTTCTTCCTTTCTTCTTTCACACAAGGGACTGTGTGATTTAAGTTTGGAGGAAGGACCAAGTTGATATACCATGGATTTTAGGGTTTTTAACCATGGTATATGTGTTATTTATCGAGTCTTTTACTATGTTTTAGAGTCTTTTCAGGTGTTTATTAGGTACAAGCACATTTGGAGCATATTTGGTGATTATGGCACTTTCTGGAGCTAATTAGAGTATTTGGCCGAGAGATAGACTTCACTGTCAATATTCCAGAGCCACAACGATCGACACATTCATGGCATCGATCGTTGCATATGCGAGATGGGCCAAACGACGGTTTAATGAAGAATAATGAAATTGCAGTTTTGCCCAGAAGTTCCTAATATTTGCAAAGTGACCCAAAACGTGTTTTAGGATTATAAATAGGTTTTACAGCCACTTGTTAGGCTAAGATTTTCTTACGTTAAGTTTTACTCAGAGAGAGTTGAGGGGCTGATCCTGATCTCGAAAGAGACTTGATTTTGAACCCCAATTCTTATTTGTTTATATGATATTTGGTTTTCTACTTATGATATCTTCTGTCTCGATGAATATGTATGAGTAGTTTACCTGTTAGGTTGAAGGATTCTCATTAGGGATTTCACGGAACTATAGTTTAATTAATCTGTAGAGATTCATATCTGCTAGTTCTTTATCTAAGTTGTTCTTAATGCTTAATCTGAAGTAGCTAATCAGAATTATGATGTTAGGTTGATTAATGCAGCGAAAGTTGGTTAATTTAACTAGAAAGAACCTAGATAAGCAATTAAATTTCTCGCAAACGGAAGTTTGGTTTAGGTTAATTGTGAACATATCAAACTTGAAATTAAAGCTGGTTTAATCTGTTAGTTCTCGCAAACGAAAGTTTGGTTTGCTGCACTTAGACTTAGAGAATTATCGCAAAAGAATTTGGTTAATTCTATATCCGTGTTTGAGTTCTAGAACAGTTATTGATCAGATCTAGATAGATTGATTGTTTGCGTTCCTGATTTCCTGAGAACTCCTGAAACCTAACGCTTCGCCCTCTTGCTTACAAACTCACTTTTATTCGCTTGCTATTTCGTTTACTGTTTTCACACCTGCTTCGCTTAATTAAATCTGAACTACTAACAATCTATTGTGTAACTGAGAGTCCTTGTGGGATTCGATACCTTATATACTACGATTGCATTAACTGTGCACTTGCAGTAGAATAGGGATAAAACTTACACACCTATCAAGTTTTTGGCGCCGTTGCCGGGGACTCTTTGAGTTCACCAATAGATTTAGTACTAGGATTTAGACTAAGCATTCTTTTTAATTTTCTTGTTTACTCACGCTTCTGATTTTTGGGATTGCAGGAATTCGCATTGCATCGATCGTTGCCTACCTTGCACCGATCGACACAAGGCGAGAACAGCGATGCCAAAATCTGAGACGTTCAATAGGTTCCACTCTATGGAACCTATGATTCTGATTCGCGGTGAAAACGGTGTTTTACGAGACCAAGAGGGTCACATATGCAACGCAAAAGGTCAGAAACTAGATGGGGAGGGAAACCCCATCTTGCCAGATTACCATGTATTGGTTGGGCAAGTAGCTGAGATGAGAAATAAGATAGATGACATCCACAACGTCCTACTAAGGGAAAGACAGTTCCGAGCACATGCAGAAACTGAAGGATTTGCAGAGGTAAAATATATGGCTGGAGCTGATTTTTATGGACATACATTTGGACATCAGCAGAGACAAGGTTCTAGGCATGCTCAAGGATCAAGAGATTATGATTATACATCCTGCCTAGCATCTCATGTACCTGCGCAGAGGAGCAGATTAGAGATCATGATGGAGCAATCCATTGCAGAACAACAACAGACCACAGCGTCTTTCAGCTCGAAGCTTGAGAGCTTGTACACTAATCTGAATGAGAAATTTGAGTCTTTGAACACTCATATGAAGTTGCTAGATACACAGATGGATCAGATTTCAAGTCCTACCACAAGGAAGGATACTCAGGAAGCCCATGTCGTTAATATTCCTATTCAAGTTGACCACAGGATGGATCATGGACCATATCTAGCAGTTAAGGCTATGGAAATTGTGGAAACCAGAGGGGAGTCTGATATTGAATTCCCTGAGTTTGAGAGCTTCGACGGACCTGACTCAGCAGAGATTGACATGGATCTTTTGGCTTGGATAGTTCCGACTAATACTGGACCAGGTCAAGAGGAGAAATTTGAGCTTGAGATTGCTGGATTAGACCAGGAAGCTGATGGACCCGAGACTGTAGTTGGAACTCGAGCTGAGACAACCGCGTCGATCGTTGCACCACATGCACCGATCGTTGCACCCCGTAAAGAACCAGTTTCACTTATACCTCGTGGAGTTACTAAGGAAAGAATCTACAAACCTCCAATACCATTCCCCAAAGCCCCTGTAAAGTCTAAAGATGTTGTTCAATGCACAGTAGTGGTTGACAAGAAGATGGTGGTTCCACATGACTCTACTCTAACATCTTCAAAGCCTAAAGCTACTCATAAGCAGAAGGCTCCGAACATCAAATCTCTACCAAAGGTAAAGCATAAATCCTCTAAGTTTAAACCTCCTGACTCGACTGTTTTGAATGCGGGAAAAAGCTTTAAGCCACCCAAGTGTCGAATCCACCCTACATTCCTTCCTACGTTCCTTGGACGACATCATGCTGCTACTGCTTACACACCACCATGGATGATAAGGCATTCACAGAGACACTCAAAGTCTCTGTTGAAACCTCCATGAGTCTGACTTCTTTCCAAAAGTCAAGCTAATGACTTAAAACAAGCGCTGAGTGGGAGGCAACCCACTGTTAGGTTTATTTGTTTTTCCTTTTCATTTTTGGTGTTTTTCTTAAGATTTCACGTTTTTATTTGCTTTTGCTAGTTTTTAGATACAGAACACAAGTCTGGAGATGTGTGACGATCGTTGCTTACATGTGCAACGGTCGTTGCAATTGATTTAAATCGAAAATTAAGGTATGTCTTGCGTATCTTGGGACACACTCTATTGTGCAAGCATGAGGCAAACAAGATGCGCAAGAATGAGTTGGAGTTTCTATTCAGAGGACTGAGGGAGCAGTTCAGGGGTACCGATGTGAGAGACCCAGCTGGGAAAGTCAACCTGGGAGCTCTATTTGCTCATCATCTTTGCGAGCTGCAGAAGAAGCCATATGACGGCGTGCGCAAGGAGACAGTAGGGAGTCTTCTTACTCCTATTTTCAGACACTGCAGGATCCCTATGGAGGATACAAAGTGCGTTACTGAGAGAGAGTTCCTGGATCTCAGTCACTTGCAGAGTGCTAGGTGGCTGAAGGAGGGGCGAGTGTGGGTTTACTTCGACCCTGAGGAGACACAGTATGGCATTGATCTTCCTGCTGCTAGGTTGACTCAGATTGACACCATTGATGCTTTGAGTTTCCGCCCTCCTGCCAGAGCTCGACGCGCAGTGCCTACTATGGCTCATCCGCTGGGAGAGCCTTCTACGAGAGCTTCATCTTCCTCTACACCTGCGCCTGCTGCTGATATCGGCCCTTATCCTGAGATGACAGTGCCCTACGGTGGTATGTCTGAGGCTGAGTGGAGAGAGCGTAGTGATGGGATATGGAAGACCATCTGGGAGTGGATGCGAGGCTGCACTTGCAGGAGACAGCCACATGTTCACCAGCCCGTCCCAGGACCTTCTCGACGCAGACGACGATCTCCGACTCCTACTTCCTCGAGTGGTACTGATCGCATAGCTGAGGCAGCCAATGACGATGAGATGTACGGTGGGATAGATGACGAGAGCGAGTGAGATTGATCTCCATTTTCAGACACTCGGTTCTGTACTTTTTATCCTTTTCTTATTTTTCTTTGCACTTTTTCCTTTTGATTTTTAGGATGCTATTGTTTTTGGATGATATGTTTGATATGCTGCATTATTTGCTTCGATTTTACTCTGTTTTCAGTGTTTCCAGCTTGCAGGATTCGAAATTTGATAGATTCCAACGGACTAACCTGCTAACTTGCTGACTGATCTGATATACGCATAGCCGCGATCGTTGCAGTCATAGCAACGATCGACACTCAACGAAAAATCGCCTAGCAACTATCGATGCACTATGTGCAACGATCGGTGCTTGAGCGACAGAGGTAAAATACGACAGAACTCAAACAAACCATTAACAATTTTTATTTATTTTTACCAATCCTTCGCTTGACACTACTGGGGACAGTGTTTCTTAAGTGTGGGGGAGGTGCTACTGACATTTATCTTCCTGTTTTCTTAAGAGTCAGTCAATTTTTCAAAATTTTTGTTTTATTGAGTCAAAATTGTTTAAGTAAGAAACAATGAATTTTTGAGAAGATTTATAGCACTTGCAGGAACTTAAGTAACCATTGAGATGAAGTTGCATGATCTATCTCTGACTATTAGAAAACCCAGACACGGATCAACCTACTGGGAACACCCATATCACTTCAGGTATCAGAGGATCCTTTTACTGACTTCAACTATAATACTGACTTAGATTTCTCACCTAAGGGCTTGGTATACTTTGTGTCGGATTCCTTTGTTAGTTCTGACACAGTCTGTCAACCTATCCTATTTAGTTCCCTTCTCCCCTTCTATAAAGTAAAAAAAAAAAAGATAATAAACTGAGGATGAGTTAGTAACTCCGAAGTGGTCATGGGAATGGTAGCTAAAACTCTCATATCCTGTGCATCCATGGAATGTGTCCAAAGTACACCCCATAACGGGAAGAACACTGATAAAAAAATAAAATGATACCCAATGTGGGAAAAATCAGTTGTTAAGGAAGGGAAAGAGAAGAAAGGGACTAGAGAAAGATAGTATGGTGGTCTAGAGCTGATAAGGTAAGAATCCATGTGCCCTTTGATCGATACTCCTTAGGTGAGACCGCACTTAAATACTTGCAGAAGTCAGTAGGGAGAATTTGAATGCTTGAATGTGATTGTGGAGTTTACTTAGGACAGTTGCTAAGTGTGGGGGAAGTACATGTTGGTCTTGATATCCTGTGATTGATTCTTTCAGTAGTTTACTAAGGGGAATCTGAGTGTTGTTGCTTCTATGACGAAAAGAGATTATGAAAGTTTTCAAACCTCTTGACTACATTTAGTTCTTTGTTTTGCTTGAGGACAAGCAAGAGCTAAGTGTGGGGGAGTTGATATACCATGGATTTTAGGATTTTTAACCATGGTATATGTGTTATTTATCGAGTCTTTTACTATGTTTTAGAGTCTTTTCAGGTGTTTATTAGGTACAAGCACATTTGGAGCATATTTGGTGATTATGGCACTTTCTGGAGCTAATTAGAGTATTTGGCCGAGAGATAGACTTCACTGTCAATATTCCAGAGCCGCAACGATCGACACATTCATGGCATCGATCGTTGCATATGCGAGATGGGCCAAACGACGGTTTAATGAAGAATAATGAAATTGCAGTTTTGTCCAGAAGTTCCTAATATTTGCAAAGTGACCCAGAACGTGTTTTAGGATTATAAATAGGTTTTACAGCCACTTGTTAGGCTAAGCTTTTCTTACGTTAAGTTTTACTCAGAGAGAGTTGAGGGGCTGATCCTGATCTCGAAAGAGACTTAATTTTGAACCCCAGTTCTTATTTGATTATATGATATTTGGTTTTCTACTTATGATATCTTCTGTCTCGATGAATATGTCTGAGTAGTTTACCTGTTAGGTTGAAGGATTCTCATTAGGGATTTCACGGAACTATAGTTTAATTAATCTGTAGAGATTCATATCTGCTAGTTCTTTATCTAAGTTGTTCTTAATGCTTAATCTGAAGTAGCTAATCAGAATTATGATGTTAGGTTGATTAATGCAGCGAAAGTTGGTTAATTTAACTAGAAAGAACCTAGATAAGCAATTAAATTTCTCGCAAACGGAAGTTTGGTTTAGGTTAATTGTGAACATATCAAACTTGGAATTAAAGCTGGTTTAATCTGTTAGTTCTCGCAAACGAAAGTTTGGTTTGCTGCACTTAGACTTAGAGAATTATCGCAAAGGAATTTGGTTAATTCTATATCCGTGTTTGAGTTCTAGAACATTTATTGATCAGATCTAGATAGATTGATTGTTTGCGTTCCTGATTTCCTGAGAACTCCTGAAACCTAACGCTTCGCCCTCTTGCTTACAAACTCACTTTTATTCGCTTGCTATATCGTTTACTGTTTTCACACCTGCTTCGCTTAATTAAATCTGAACTACTAACAATCTATTGTGTGACTGAGAGTCCTTGTGGGATTCGATACCTTATATACTACGATTGCATTAACTGTGCACTTGCAGTAGAATATGGATAAAACTTACACACCTATCAATTGCTAATCTCTATTTTTCTTTGATCTTATTTTCTTTCTTGCATTTTGAGTCTCATGCATTCACTTATGGCATAGAAAACCCCTAAAAATCAAAAAAAAAAAATCAAAAAATTTCACAAAAAAAGCATTGTAGGATCGAGTCTAGTTCATTATGTAGGATGCATGCATTGGGGACGATGATGATTTTGCCTTGTAGAGGCTCACCATTTAAGTTGCTCGTTGCTTTGATCGATTTTCAAACAAAGGAAAACCCATTACTTGACTTTGAAATCCCGAAACTCCCTATCTTTGTGAAGCATGCTTGAACTTAACTCGATTCCATGATAATTGACTTAATTCTGATTTTGAAATATCTTGCTTAGGGGCTTGAAATGCGATCCTAGGGTCCTTGCCCGAGTTATGCTTTCCCTTTTTACCACTCTCTTGATTAACTCGGGCAGTCATCGATCTCATGATCATGGTCTCCCTTACCCAAAGACCCTAAACCTTTCCTTAAAGCCTAAATTGATTTGTGAGTGAGGCATGTTCTTGATAGCTTTTGGCATGTGAAAAAACTTGAGAGTATCGGGAATGACAATGGTCTTTTCTCATTTTAGCTAGCTCTATTTGCCATAAGAGTCTAGCATTAGGATGAGAAACAAGTTTGGGGGAGAGATGAGAGTTGTTTTTGGAATGAAGAGGATAAATGAAAAGAGTTGAAAAAGGGTCAAAAGAAAAAGAAAGTCACTAGGAATTCAATTAAGAAGAGAGCATTGTATAAAAGAAAAGAAAAAGAAGTAAGTCCCCTAGATTGAATCAAAAAAAAGGAAAGAAATATCAAGTATTAAAAGGGGGAAGATATGAAAAAGATTGTTCAAGTTTGAAAAAGAAAAAAAAACCCAGTTAAGTGTTTCCTAGTTGACAAAGAAAAGAGAGAAAAAGATCTAAAGAGGTGAGTGTTTTGGTAAAAAGAATGATCATGGGTTGGGGTTTGGTGAGTGTTTGTCTTTTATTATGGGAATGTATAGAGAAATCTTCTAGGGATTGGGTAAAATAATGAGAAAATAACTTTGTATGCATGAATTTTTCCCTTTCTTAGATAGATTTTGTGTAATGTCAATTGCTCCTATTCTTGAGAGTTAACCACCACCAAAATACCCTTCTAAACCACCTCAAAAAGCCTTTCTTAAACCTTACCGATTGGGATCGATTGATTGCCCCTTTGTGAGATCACACTTAACCCTTAATGAATGTAGGGAATTTAGTTGATGATTGCTTGTGTTCTATGAGATCTCGGGATGTTAGAGTAGGGGTTGAAGGGAACGGTAATGTGGAAGTACATGGAATGATGACATGATTAGAGCAACTTGTAACTTCTTTGAAAGACCTTGTGTCTTGTTGTGAGTCTTGTGATTTTGAGTCCCCGCCTTCAAACCTTTCTCCCAACTTGCTTTGATTGCCTTATGCTTGCTTGAGGACAAGCAAGATCCAAGTTTGGGGGAATTGATATTCTTGTGTTTTCATGCATTTAGGGAGTTGATTAGATCATGTTTTAGTTTGATTTAGCTTTCATTCTTGGTTTTTCTTTGTTCATTGTTGCATTTAGAGTTTAGACATATCTAGGATTAGGAATAGGCATTTTAGGCTTGCATTTGGAGTGTTCTTGGTGTTTTTCATGTGTCTTGGAGTTTAGGTGTGGCTAAGGAGCAAAAGAGGAGCTCAAAGGATGAAGAGGAGAAAAAACAGAGAATTCGTATCGGCCAGCGTATCGGCCTAACAGGCCGATACATCTCCTCGGCCAAAAACCACAAAAAACAGGGAGTTCGTATCGGCCAGCGTATCGGCCTAACAGGCCGATACAGTATTCGTATCGGGCAGCGTATCGGCCTGACAGGCCGATACAGTTTCCTGTGAAGACTATTTTCAGACAGCTTTATTTACGAAAATGCCACTGCGTGGCTCCCAACTATAAATACTCATTTTGGGGGATTAAAAACTCTAAGCTACCTAAGCCTAGTTTTCTCTCTTCTTATGTTTATGATTTAGGATTTGTAAACCTTTGATTTTGAGTTTTAATTAAGTACTTTGTTATCTTTTGTTAATCTCTTCTTCTAACCTCTTTCAATTCATGTTTTGTGAAGAACAATTATGATTAGGGAGTAGAGTTTTTGGGTTTTGTGGATGAGATTGATTTAGGTGGTTTATGTGATGATTAGTGATGTTTAGGACTTATTTATGAATAATCCTTCTCTAATTAGTTGATCTCTATACTAGGTTTCAAGGAATTGTTGAATCTAGATGTTAGACTTTTTCATGCCCGAAAGGTGTTCGATGAAATGCTTGAATGAACTTTTTAGAGGATTTTCACATCTTAGCCTAAGAGATTAGATGTCTAAGGTGATTATTGGTAACTAAAACTTGAAATTAATACTTGTTTATCTTTTAATCACAAATGGGAATTTGATCTTGATTAGGGATTAGACAAATGGATTAGTGCCAAGATATTAGATTAGTCTAATGATTAGTGTTCTTAGCCTAAGGATTAGCTTTGCTCAAAGGTATTTGATGGATATTAATACATGCTTGTCTTGTAATTTGCAAATGAGAATTGAAAGATTGCATGATTAGCATAGAAGTTATGAACATGAGAATGTGATTAGCTTAATTATGATCAATAGCCTTGTTTAGCATTGTTTGATTGATTGAAGCATCATTGATTGTCTCTAGATCACCTAGTCTCTATAGCCTCATCCTAGGACCCTTCTTTTAGCTTATTTATCTTCTTGTTTAGTGTCTTGTTTGTTTCTTTCTTGCTTTCTTTCCTTTCTAGATTGTTTAGGTTGTTAGATAAACCCTTTTTATTTGATTTACTTAGCTTGAGTAGTTTCTTGCATTCTTGATTGGTTGTTCTTCTTGCCTCCCTGGATTGATACCTTGAGTACTATAATGACACGAGTAGACTTGAGGAATTGATCTAGAACTAGATAAAAATCTATCATCACCGAGCCCAAAATTTCAAAATGCCATTTTCAAGCCTTTACCCTATATATGTGTATTTGGACGTAATTTTTAGGCATTCTCTTTTCTATGAAACTCTCTCTTTACCCATTTTATGGTCTTAACTTTGTAAACACTTTATTTTAAGTTTATTCAAGTACTTCTTCTTTAATCTTAATTTCTTCTCTATTTCTATTCCTTATCATGATTTCTATCACTATCTCTATGAGTTTTGATGGGATCACTATGATTAGTGAGTAGTTACTTTGGGTCTTTGAGATGAGGTAGAATAGATTAGGGATGATCTAAGGTGTTTAGTGCTTAATTAATGTTAATCATACTCTAATAGGTTGTTTCTAGGCTAGATTGCAAAGAATTGTTGAATCTAGATCATAGGCTTTTTGTTGCCCAAAAGGTATTCGATGAAATGTTTGAAATAACCTAGTTAGAGATTTTGCAAGCTTAGCCAATGGGAATTGATGTCTAAGGTGTTTAATAGTCATATGAACATGTTTTCATGCTTGATTGGTTCTTAATCACAATTTAGAGATTGTTCTTGATTATGATTTGATTAAAGGATTATTGCGTAGGAATATGATTGATCTAATGGCTTGTGTTATTGACTAAGGATTAAGCTTGATTGATGGTGTTGCGATGAGATTGAATGCATTATAATGTATGATTTGAGATTGAGAAATGTATTGTTGCATAATTAACATAGGGTTAAGAGCATGTGAGTGTGATTAACTATTTATAGGATCATTTAGCCATCTCTTGCATGTTTGATTGTTTAAAAGCACATAAGTATGATCATCTCTATCTATTTTTGATTCATTGATCTCATATTAGACCATCTTTTTATCATTGTCTTAAGTTCTTATTTACTTGTTTGCTTTCATTTCTCACTTAGGAATGTTAGTTTTCAAAACCATCTTTGATTGGCTTAGCTTAATGAGTTGTATGCATTCTTGGTGTTTTTAAACTTAGCCCAATTTGGATTGTACCTCAATTTATACTACAATGACATTTGTATTTTAGGTTGAGGGATCTTAAGAACCTAAAAGATTCTAATATCACCCTCTTGGTCTTGTAGATCTCCCGCTTCGTCGCGAGTGAGAATCACAGTTTTCACCATCTCTGCTAGTTCCTGAAAAACAAAGAGAGAATAGAAAACGCGTAAGTAACAAAAAGAAAAAGAAAATGCATAGTCAATACTCTACAACTTAAATCTATTGGCACTTAAAGAGTACCAGAGCAACGACGCCGAAAACTTGATAAACTAAGTTTATCCCTAGTGATCTAACTGAAAGTGCATAGCAAATCAACTGTAGTATATAAGGTATCGAACAAAGAGTCTCAAGAATATGAAATAGATTATTAGATTCAAGTTAAGGTAGACGAGATGAGAGTGATGAAAATGAGCAGATAATAAATTCGAGAGTGTAAACAAGAAGGATAAAACGCTAGGATCACGGAATTCTCAAGAAATCAAGAATGCAAGTTAATCAACCAGCCATGAATCAAATCAATGTTCTATAACTCGAAACACAATGATTAAGTGAACCAACTGTCGTTGCGAATACTATCTATGTCTAACACCCTAAAAGCAAAATTTCTTTGTGAATTCAAGTTATTAAATATGAATTTATATCATGTTCGATCTGTTCACATATTTCCTAAACCAAATCTCTTTGCGAAAAGGCATTTTGCTCACCCTAGTTCTTTCTTGCTAATTAACTAACTCTCGTTGCGAGAATCAACTTAATATTAATCAAACAATAAGAACAACCTAAGATGAAGAACTAGAAGTTATATATCCCTAACTACTTAATCAACTTAGCAATCCCTGAAATCTCTAATGAGAAACCCCAAACCTAACTAGAAATAAAAATCATAATAAAAATATATTGCATACAATAAATAAGTAAAGAAGAACTAGGGTTCAAAATATCTGGAGAACAACCTCAAATCTCTATTAAAAATCTCTATTACAAATCTCTTTGAAAGTAAAATAAAGTGTAGCCTAAACAATGGCTGAAAAACCTAATATAAGAAAAACCGGCAAAAGTGCAAATTTTCAATTCTCCTAAAAAGTTGTGTATAATTTCTATCCATAGTTGGTGTCTCGATACTAGGTGTAGATATAGCCACTGATCTTTGTGAAATTCTTATGTGCTGCAATTTTTTTCCAAAAGTTCTCAGAATTTCCAATCAAACTTCAAATGCAACCTGCAAAGAATTTAAAATACTCCAAAAACACTTAAAAGAGTCAATAACAAAAACCTATATCATAGTTATAAACCCATAAAACCATGATACATCAATCGGTATTTGGCGAAATTGGTATCATCATCCTGCCAAAAAACCTGACTAAAAGAACAAACCAACTAGTAAATTATGGGTCTGATTGGTAACAACTGTAGCTTTAAATTTTTGGCTATAGAATTTGTGTTGTAGGTTTTGTTGCTGTAAGATTTCGGCGGTGACATTTTCAAAACAAAGTTTGATTTGTAAATACCAGTTGTATTTTATAAGATTATCCTATTAATTTCTGATTTACTACTTAATTAAAATTTTGATTTTATTAAATAAATAAATAAAATTCAAACATATGATAAATAATAGATGTTAAAATTTATATTGTATTATATTTATATATCATATTATATACAAATACAATGCTTATAGCTATATATATAAATATATATTATATTAAGTTTCTATTGTAGAAATAAATAAATATATTTTTAAAAATATATAATTTATTTATATATTTTTTCCGACAACAAAAATACATTCATTAATAAAACGAGTTGGTAAAGTTTGAACATAAACAATCTAGAAGCCATAAAGGAAGAACATCATTATAACTAAAGAAAAGCGAGAGGCCACTAGTGGCAAGCTTATGAGATGTTTTGTAACACCCGTCTCCCGGCGAACCGGAGACGCGACATTAGGACGCTCGTTGAACCGAAGATGGTCCAACCGGAAGGCCAACTCAACTTGTCTCAGGTCCCAGGCGCCTCCTTCGTATTCAAAATCACCAATGTTGTCGCTCGACTGTATCAATCCCGCATCCGGACCTACAAGAAAACGGGGACAGGGAAAAAGGAAAGAGGAGGCCTGAATAATTGTTTCAAACACAATCACCCAGTGAGGTCGGAATTAAGGAGTCCGCGATCCCGCTTACACTACACAACTACGAAGCACAAGTCCTAAGCTAATAACACCTTGCAAACAGGCCTGAAGGCTTCACCACGCAATCTACATCCACTCGTGCTTTCACACTCATGGACCCCTCCCTTCAGCTCGTAGGCCCAAACAATCCTTCTTTTCCTTCTGGGGTTCGTCAGACCCCGACGCCTTCTCAAGGGATGCGCACAAACCGCTACGCACCCCTACACGCAACACCCTTTCGGGGGCCCTACCACAATCTATCAATCATATCCATCACACACAATCAACGTTTTCAGTCTCAGCGATATCCTAACGGTTCTACGTTCCACAATCAATCATACATTTCACATTGCTAATCTACTCTACCTAGGAAAGACGTGATTAACCTAGGACTATCGTCCGGAATTGGAATAGAGTAAGGGAGATAAACGTCGGTTTTCCTCACCTTAGCCAAATAAGAGGGAAAAACGGTAATTTAGAAGCCCCATTAGCCCGAACGGACATCGGATCTGAAAAGAGGATAAGAATTCGAGTGAGATGGGCTTTTGAATCGCATAAATCGGGCTTAGGATGAGCTAGATATGATCAATTGAAAATACTCAGCTCAAACCAGCTTAACCGACCTAAACCGGAAATGGAATTGGAATTTAAAATCGAAATTGGGAAATTGAACTAAACCGGATTAAACCGACCGGTCAACCTAAACCAGATCCGGTCAAAGATCCAACCCGAACCGGTCCGACCTGACCCGACCCGAACCGGTCAACGGTCAACGGACGGCGATTCCGGCGGTGGTCAACGGCGGCGACGGCGGAGGTCAACGGCGGCTCCGGCGGCGGCGCTCCGGTGACAGACGGCGGCGGCTCGTGGCGGCGGAGGGCGGCTCCGGCGGTCGGCGCGTGGGCTCAGGCGCGTGGCTCCTCCGGCGCGCGTGGATCTCACGCGCCCGTGACTCCCCGGCGAGTGGCGGCGCGTGCAGGCGCGTGCGGCGGCGCGTCGTGTTCGGCTCGGCGGCTCCGGCTTCGTCTCGTCGCGACGTTCACGGTGGTATGCTCGGTTTCTCGGGATTTTGGGTATTTTAAAAGGTGTGAAAAGTTGAAAACGTTTTTAGGTGATGAAAACGTTTTTAGGTGATGAAAACTCAGATCTGGTTCCCGAAGTTACCTTTTGAGAAGGGAGGAGAGAGAAAACGTGAATAGGGCTTCCTGCTGCTTCGAACGCCTCCAGATCTCGTCAGAGCTTCGCCGAAAAGAAGAAGAATGAGTTTTCTGGTGGAGAAGAGGCACATTTATAGGGGAGACGCTGGGAAAAACCCTAGGGTTTTAGAAAAGTAATTGGGCCTTTTGAGCTTGGCTACTGGGCTTTCTCCATTTTTTCAAATTTTTTTAATGTGCTGGTATGGGTATGTTACAATTCTCCCCCCCTGAAAAGAATTCGTCCCGAATTCAGAGATATGCGGTTTCCCGATCACTTCTGAGCTCAAAGGTACTGCTCTATTCGGGCGTAGAATTAACATACTAGGAAATCCGTTCGGAAGGCACGACGTGAATAAATAATAGATTAGAATAAAGGAATAGGGCTACACGAAGTTTGAATCAATAGGAAAGAAAACCAACTACGCGAGAACCGCGGAAAGAAAACTCAAATGAAAATAAAACCCCCAACACCTAAAAGAATAACTATGCCCTACTCCTAGCGAATCCCCAAAGCCCCCCGACTCTAGCCACTCGATGATCCTGGGGTCCGGTACTCCAAGTCCTGGTCGTCGTGGTACAGCTGGCCATCCTCCGACGGGTCTGAGTCTGGTTCTGAATCTGTGATGACGATCACTGGTGGCACTGCTGCCTGCTCTGGACTCTGTGCAGCCTGCTGCTGATCAAATCCATCCGGTCCTTCCTCAGGAATGTTCAGCTGCTCATCCAACCAGGCATACTCTCGGTCCTCCTGCCTCCGTTGCATCATATGCTCTCGCTCTCGGTCCAAGTCAGCCTGCTGCTGGGCCCACTCCGCCCGTTGCTGCTCAAACTTTTCTCGGATACGTTCCAAGGCGGCCCTCTGCTCTCTCAACTGGTCCCGATCTGCAATCTCCTGCTCTCGCCTCAGACGCTGCTCCTTATCCCAAGTGGCTTGTTGCTCAGCCATAACTTGTCGTCGGATGTCCTCATCCCTACGACGTCTCTCCCTCATATGCTGTCGGAACACTGGATCCCTCTGGTTCCTTTCCACGGCCTCTGCGTACCTAGCATCCATCGCAACCAGACCGTACTCTCCGTACTCTCTCCCATCCGTCATCCTCTCTCGGATCTCTGGTGATAGCCCGCCCATGAACATGGTCATCATATGGATCGGGGATCTGGGGTAGGTGCAGCCAGCTCTGAAGATGAACGCGTCCATGTAATCATGCACGCTCATGCCTGCCACCTGGAAGGGTCGGGGAACATCCCGGGGGATCTCCTGTGCCTGGGGTCTCGATGTCGATGCCCCTGGTGTCCCGTCTGATGGTCTCACAGTCATGAAGCACACATGGGCTGGTGGATCGGGATGATCCTCTGCCACCACATGCTCTTTCCCCGACCGCTGAGCTCGGGATGCATCCACAGTCGCCGGTGGGGCCACTGCGGGTGTCTTCCGGGGTCGACCTCTACCCCTCGCTGGTCTCACAACCGCCTCAACCGGAACTGATGCAGACACAGCTCTATCAACTGGGTGCTGGGCGGCGTCGGAAATCTCAACTGACGCTCCAATCGTAAGACGCCTCCTCTGTCTCCTCGGAACATTTCTGCGTGGCGCGACACGTGTGCGTAGAACACTCGTAGGGCTAGGAGCGTACTCGGACCCAGAATCAGAATGTGAATCGGTAGACATCCTGTATAAAACGAAACTATGAGAGGTCACAACAGGAGATAATCAGCAATGTATATTGGTGTTTGGAAAGACTTTCCCAACATAACCATTTCGTAAAAATTTCACAAACGCTTTTAAAAAGATTTGAAAACAGGTTTTTGGGGTAAACAACGAAGGCTGATCTCCCATGATAGGACTGGGAGACCTTAACCTAGGCTCTAATACCAAATTGTAACACCCGTCTCCCGGCGAACCGGAGACGCGGCATTAGGACGCCCGTTGAACCGAAGATGGTCCAACCAGGACGCCAACTCAACTTGTCCCAGGTCCCAGGCGCCTCCTTCGTATTTAAAATCACCAATGACGTCGCTCGACTGTATCAATCCCGCATCCGGACCTGCAAGAAAATGGTGACAGGGAAAAAGGAAAGAGGAGGCCTGAGTAATTGTTTCAAACACAATCACCCAGTGAGGTCAGGCTTAAGGAGTCCGCGATCCTGCTTACACTACACAACTACGAAGCACAAGTCCTAAGCTAATAACACCTTGCAAACAGGCCCGAAGGCTTCACCACGCAATCTACATCCACTCGTGCTTTCACACTCATGGACCCCTCCTTTCAGCCCGTAGGCCCAAACAATCCTTCTTTTCCTTCTGGGGTTCGTCAGACCCCGACGCCTTCTCAAGGGATGCGCACAAACCGCTACGCACCCCTACACGCAACACCCTTTCGGGGGCCCTACCATAATCTATCAATCATATCCATCACACACAATCAACGTTTTCAGGCTCAACGCTATCCTAATGGTTCTACGTTCCACAATCAATCATACAGTGCACATTGATAATCTACTCTACCTAGGAAAGACGCGATTAACCTAGGACTATCGTCCGGAGTTGGAATAGAGTAAGGGAGATAAACGTCGGTTTTCCTCACCTTAGCCAAAGAAGAGGGCAAAACGGTAATTTAGAAGCCCCATTAGCCCGAACGGACATTGGATCTGAAAATAGGATAAGAATTCGAGTGAGATGGGCTTTTGAATCGCTTAAATCGGGCTTAGGATGAGCTAGATATGATCGATTGAAAATACCCAGCTCAAACCAGCTTAACCGAGCTAAACCAGAAATGGAATTGGAATTTAAAATCGAAATTGGGAAATTGAACTAAACCGGATTAAACCGACCGGTCAACCTAAACCAGATCCGGTCAAAGATCCGACCCGAACCGGTCCGACCCGAACCGGTCCGACCCGACCCGAACCGGTCAACGGAAGGTGATTCCGGCGGTGGTCAACGGCGGCGTCGGCGGCGGTCAACGGCGGCTCCGGCGGCGGCGCTCCGGCGAGTCTCCGGCGACGGACGGCGGCTCCGGTCGGCGGCGGCGGGCGGCTCCGGCGGTCGGCGGGTGGGCTCCGGCGCGTGGCTCTTCCGGCGCGCGTGGATCTCACGCGCCCGTGACTCCCCGGCGCGTGCGGGCGCGTGTGGCGGCTCGTCGTAGTCGGCTCGGCGGCTCTGGCTTCGTCTCGTCGCGACGGTCACGATGGTATGCTCGGTTTCTTGGGATTTTGGGTATTTTAAAAGGTGTGAAAAGTTGAAAACGTTTTTAGGTGATGAAAGCTCAGATCTGGTTCCCAAAGTTACCTGGTGAGAAGGGAGGAGAGAGAAAACATGAATAGGGCTTCCTGCTGCTTCGAACGCCTCCAAATCTAGTCAGAGCTTCGCCGAAAAGAAGAAGAATGGGTTTTCTGGTGGAGAAGAGGCACATTTATAGGGGAGGCTCTGGGAAAAACCTTAGGGTTTGAGAATAGGAATTGAGCTTTTTGGGCTTGGCTACTAGGCTTTCTCATTTTTTCTCAAAATTTTTTAATGGGTGGTATGGGTATGTTACATGTTTGATTTGCTGATCGTTTGGAGAATTGGAAGGTGATATTGGGGAATTCACCGACGACCGTAAGGATATCCGAAGCAATATTATGAATACTCCAATCATGAGACAGCTTATTCAAGTGATGAATTAGGATTTGGCAATCACTTTCAATCATTAGAGTAGGTAGATTCGAGAGTTGGATGTCTTGTAAAGCAAGAAGGAGGCCTTGACTCTCTGCTTCCAAGGCGGATGATACCCGACGAGGGGAGCCGATTTACCGCTGATGAAATTTCCATAATGGTCTGTGATCAGCCATGCCACATTAGCCAGACCCGAAGATTGATCAAAGGAAGCATCTACATTACATTTGAATGTTGAAAATGGCGGTAGAATCCATGATGGAGCAGGCGTATGTTCAGGAGCGGACAGAGGAATTGCAGCTATCCATGCTTGTGTTTCGGAGATGGCTTGACAAACAGTCTGAACGGGTGATGATTGCATGTTGTTGAAGAAATGGTCATTTCTGGTCTTCTATATATGCCGGAGTACCCATAACGGAGCAAGAGATACACCACGAGCATGTTGATGGAATGACTGTAGTTCATAGTTATCAATGAGTCTTGCAATATTTGTTTGAAAGTTTAAGTCCGGAGAAGATAGCCAACGAAGGGACGGAATTGCAAGTTTGGACAAAGTAGTTTTGGAAACATGATAGTCGAAGAACAAGTGGTTTAACGTTTCAATGGTCATGCTACAACCTCGACAAAGTGGATTGATTATAACTCCCCGAGTAGCAAGTCTGGATGTGATAGGAAGATTATATGTTATAGAAGAAATGTACATATTTATTAAAAGAAAGAAAAAAATAAAAATGAAGAAAAAAACTATTTCCAAAGCACTTGAAATAGTTCTGTCAAAAAAAAACATTTCTACATCCATAAAACCTTTTAAAAAATTGTTTCGTCTCATGACTCTCATCTAACTGTTGTAGGGGAAAAAAAATATTGCTTTGCAAAGCACCTACAGCAGGTACCAATCATCCCCTATATCTCTTGTTTCTGGTGATAAAGAACATATACATAAAAGTTAAATGGAATATGCATTCCCAGCATAAAACTAATATGCTTCTTGTCCGAAGTCGATCTAGTTGTGCAATCCATGTAAGAAACGCATGCTCCGGAATTGCGCCTTTGAGCCAAATTAAAGAAGCCCATGGTTTTATTAGTGTAGAGCTGTTAAATGGGTTGTCCATGTCCATATGGACATGTCTAATATTGTCCATTTTGATTATGGACAAATAGTGATTGTGTCCATAAACGATCATGTCCATTAAACGTCCATGTCCATTAACGACCGTGTCTAAATGGGATGTCCATAGTCGTTAATGGACATTTCATTATCATTTTTAAAATTATAATATTTAAAATTTATATTTAATATTAAAATATAACATTAATAACTTATTTAACTAAAAATCTGGAATTTCAATTTTTTGACGGGAAAATATAGAATCACATTTTTAGAGATGAGGAAATACGGAATCTTTGAAATTACTTATCTTTGGAATCTTTGGAATTGCAGTTTTGGCGGAAAAATTACGGAATCTTTAATATTGTAGTTTTGACGAAAAATGCGGAATTGCAGTTTTGTATATGAAACGTACAACACGAATCATGTACCAAAACAACACATAAGATCTTTTGCATCTTAGATAAGAAAACAATATATTTTTTTTTCAACAAGAAAATAATATTTTACGTTTTTGGTAAGAAAATAAAATTTTACGTTTTTGGCGAAAATGTTGATTTTGTATATTGGTGAGAAAACGAGATTTTTCGTTATTGGCGGGAAAATGAGATTTTGCATTTTTGGCGAGAAAACAAAAATTTTCGTTTTCGGTGGAAAACAAGATTTTTCGTTTTTGACGGAAAAACAAGATTTTTTTATTTTTGGCGGAAAAACAAGATTTTCCGTTGTGGCAAAAAAAGAGAATTTTGCGTTTTTGACGAAAAAATGAGATTTTGCGTTTCACAAAAAAATCCACTAATTAATTTTAACCTGGAAATTAAATGTATTGGGTTATCTATATCCAAACATGTCCAATCCATTTTGCCTATAGCTAATATTAGTCTTAGCTCGTTTTAGTCCACTTAAAATATGGACTTATCTATAACCAATTCATAATGAATTAGATATAGACGGTCATAGACACCCCATATCTTCTCCAAAGAGACTTAACAATTCGGTTTACAGAGACAATAAACTTATACAACTTATAAATGATAAATGTACATAAATGTTAGTACAAATTTTATTCTATAATTTTTTTTTTTGAACTAGAGATTTCAATTGGTTTCACAATTGCTATATCCTTTTACAAAAAAAAAAAAATATCAGAAATATAGTTTTAAACGACTTTTAATAAAATTAAAGGTTACGTTATAACTTTTCACTTCTATTTTTGTCGGTGCCATTTTATCAGTTTATAATAGCAACTTTAACCTTAAATATTTTTATTACGCCAAGAAAACAAAAATTATCCCAACAGAATTCATTTAAGAAAGGATCCAACTGTAATTACAAGAGACAAGCGGATTCAGTTAAGGAGTTCTCTCGGGGCTCCGACAATCTTTAAAGTTAACTAAAAAAAAGAAAGTCAAAAGCCGTTTGCTTTTTGAAATTTTCATGGCGGATGAGAAGGAGATCATCGATAGTTGTAGCTCGGATGAGGAAGACGAAGAGGGAGAAAATGATATCGATGGCGAGACTAGCGAAGAAGACGAGGGAGAAGATGATGATGATGAAGAAGAAGATCGGAGTTTGAGGTATTAATTTGCGTATTTCTGTGACGAATCATTTCCGATTTAATTAGTAGTTTTTGATCGATTCTGGAATAAATTCGATCAGTGGGGATGATAGCGAATGGAGTGAAGATGATTCCACGGATTCAAATTCGGATTTTGATGATGATGACGGCAGTGAAGATGACGACGAGGATGAGGAAGGCGATAATGATGACGACGACGAAGACTCTCTTGTAAATAAAGTCACTCGCCTGCTCAAAGGTTTATCAATTCAGGGTTTATGAATCTTGCATCAATTTCTTGTTGAGCTTTTATATATATATATGGATTTATTATAATGTAACCATTGATTAATAAATTATTTATTCTGTAGATAATATAAGGAAACAAGTTGCTTTATTGAATTAGGAATGTGAATTGTGTCCATAAACATTCTTTTGGGATGAGATTATTCTATATTTCTGTAAGAATTTTTGTAGATATTGCTAAAATCTCTGTTTAGGGAAACGAGATTGATGAGTATCTAACTCTCCTTGTTTTGTAGCTTAATCTTGAAGCGTTTAGCATAACCAAAGAGACTACGATTAGATTAACCGAACATAAGCAGTTCGTATTGAAAGGAATTTCTGAGCATTGCAGCCATTTCTGTTATTTCCTTTTCTGTTGTTGTTGCATTGTCCTAAGAGAAACAGCTTTACTTGGCCAGCATTGTGTTGTGTTCGCATCAATCTCTGTGTACTGTAGATATCCCGCTGTTATATAATTTCCTCTTGTGATCTTTATAGGAGCAGATAAGCAGTTGTATCTAAGATCATCTCTTGTTAAGGTAATAACATTATTACTAAACATGCTCTTAACTTGATTTATGCTAAGAGTTGGTCGAAAATTTTGTTTCGGAAAGAGATTTTTTATCTATCAAACTTCTATATAAGCTATATAAGAGAGTTGTAACTCCTTTAAAGTACTATTCTGGCCTTGTTTCGCTCCTTCAGGCAATACAATGCTAGCTCATTTAATGTGTAGCCAAAGTACTCCCAGTGCGTTCTTGATCAAAAGATATCATTACCTTTTTTCTAATAAGGTAAAAAAAATTACATGAGTCGTTATTCTCTTGATGATGATCATTCAAAGCTTCACTCTCTCTTCTGTGAAAATAAATGGACCCCTGGAAGTTCCTCGACGTGACAACACTTAAAGGACGATAGCTTCTGTTTTACCTTTAAGGGGGTCCCTGCTTATTTGTGATCGGATCCTTATATCTATTCACATGACTTGTCGGATCATCTCATGTGTCCTGAATTTAGACACGAAGTCATTTGTACCCTTTTAAACTTAAACGCCACAAGAAAAGTTCAAACCTTACCCGACAAGACCAAACATCACCCTAAAAGTCACGCAAACTAGAAACCAAAAGTTATAAATATGAGATTGATAGATCATTCACAACAATCATAAACCAACCCTTACATTCCAAATGCAAGATATACATACATATCAAATGATGACACATACTTACGTACCATACGACTAAAATAACACACTGAATAAAATCATAAACCCCAAGAATCAAATCATATTGTTAACTACTAGAACCTTGTGTTTGATGGTCGGATATCGAGTTCTTGAGTCCAAGCTCTCCGGTCTTGAACATGAAGAGTCCAATATGTTTGAGCTAATACATCGGGATTCATTCCCATCACTCCCGAGCTTTCGCCTTCTCCTTCTCCTTCTCCATCTTCACCACCAATGTTGAATGATTGCTCTGGGACCATTCCTCTCGGTGGGATGTTTGTTTCTCTGAAAGTACATTTTCGGGAGATTTGATTGTATCCGATGCTATGGAATCTTTTTCTTTAGATCTTGAAATTCTTAATGTGCCAAACTGTCAATAGTTTGGACCGTTGTGGTGTGGGGACTCTAATAAAAGTTCTTTCATTTTCATCCTTGACCGTAAATGTTGAGAAAATAAAAAAAAATGAAATGTAGGCTAAAGATTCAAGAAATGGCTTCCATTTGCAAATAAAATATAGGGAAGAAGAATGGAACCACAACAAATATATACGGTGAATCTCGAATCAATTAAACAATTTTTTTTTTTATGATAAAGTTCGATATGAAAAATAAGATTCTTGATAAAATTTTTGAGGTAGAATCTTGTCGGTTTGGATCAGAATCATGCCGTTTGTGGAAGCTATATAAAGTTTAAAGTCCCCTTTTTGGACAGATATTGTGGTTGTAATTTCATCTTCTATGATCTTTTCCATATTATTTTATATAATTTTTAAGTTATCTATATAATTGGATGAAAATGATCATATAGTTATATACCTTGGAGGTCCAACCACACCGTCGATGATAACATGAGCCACATGTATTCCAAAAGCTTGATATTCTCTTGCCAAGCATTGAGAAAGAGCCCTTAACGCAAATTTCCCACAGCCTGTTCCAATTTCAAATATTTCTTTAGTCGATAATCCATTTTATTTTTATAAATATCAAAATAGTCTAAAGGGAATTACATAGTTCGGAGAAACCAGCAACGCCATTCAATGACGCCGAGCAACCGGTGAAGAGTATTGTTCCTTTCCCTTTCTCCATCATCCCAGGGATAACCTTTTTGTACCATATATTTAAAACAAATAAATTCAAATGAAATAATTAAATACCTCACAACAATATAGAATTATCTTTACATAAAAGTTCAAAAATGTCGAAATCACTCAATATTACATATACCCTACAGATTAAAGCTTAATCACAACATATAATTTTAAAATAAAAACTAGTGCATCAACAAATGATTAAATCTATCAAAATTTTCGAAGTGTCACTCCAGGCTACAGTTTACTCACAGAAAATAAAAGTAGTATTTCATACACAACTAGTATACATCAACAAATGATTAAATCTATATAAAAATTCACAGTTACGACAGATGATCTTATTCATTTTAATCAAAATAGTAAATGTCTAATAGACACTGATGACTCCAGTAATATATTTTTTTCTGTTAACTAAGAGAAATTTGAGCATCAGCCTTAATCCTACGTTTGATATGGGACTAGCTTTTGTTAAATACTTTATGACTATGGCGTAAAGTATTCTTCCCACGAGAATCGAACTAGCAAGGAACATAACGAAATCATTCTATACGCTTAACAACTAGCCTATTCATCCGGTGTAATATAATTCTATGAGATGACTCCAGTAATATCAACAAGTGTTTTTTTTTTAGTCTTTAGTGGGTAAAGTATGGGTCGAACCCATTATCATCAAAATGCTAACTTTGCTTGCAAAAATTCAGAAAAATGTAAACGTAATTTCAATTTTTTTTTTTAAAATCGGGATTTGGACAAAGTTATACCTGTTGGGCGCACAGGAATGCAGCGAAGACAGAAACGGAAAGAGAAGTTTGGAAAGATTGGAAGGGAATGTGGGTGAATGAAGTTGGATGATGATTTGTGTAAGAAGAAGAAGAATGATAAGCATTGTAGACCAAAACCTCCACAAACCCTAAAGACAACACTCCTTCGAAAGCTTCTCTTACACTTCTTGGATCCGCACAATCAATTCTTATAGCAAACACTTGCGCTTTCTCTTCTCTCGCTATCTCTTCAGCCACTCTAGATAACCTACCTGCACAATTAATTTAGCCGACCATATCAAGAAACTCAAAATCTCTAAAACAAATCTGAAATATTATAACAAAATTTACATTCAGAAAATATAAGAATGTACATTTCGACTTCATATTAGATATGACGGCAGCTGTATATTATATATGTATGTGAAAACGTTAGCAAAACGTTAGCCGTCATAAAAAAATTTAATCTAATAAAAACATTCTAAAATAACTCCTTTTGAAAAGAAAATCTGCCGCAATTTCTTTATCTTCTGTGGAATATAATTAGAGAAGGAAAATTCCTGGGCAAATTAGAAAGAAAACAAAAAAAGTTGTACTAGTTTATGAGGGTGTGTAAAGTGTATGTATAGGTAGAGAGAAATGGATAAAAAGCAACAAAAAGTAAAAGAGAAAGAGAGGAAGGACTCAAACCGAGATCGCGGGCGAGAATGGCGACGGTATAGCCTTCGTGTGCGAACTTTTGAGCGACGGAACGGCCAAGCTGTGGACCGACGCCGACCACCGCCGCTATGCCTTTGCCGCTGGAACTCGAACTCCCTACGTTTCTCATCATCAGCCCTTTATGATATGATATTTTTTTTTTATAGTTGTCGACCTAAGCTGCCCCTTTAACCAAGGCCAATCTCTCTCAGCTCTCTTTCTTTCTTTCTCTATTTAATAACATTGTGTTGACTGTTGTGAGATATTCTTGTGGACTAGATACATTTTGGTTGCTATATATAGAAACCTTTCTTGTCATTGCTATCATAAAGTTTCCATCTACTTTAATAAAATAATAATAAATCGAGTATCGAACTATGCCATAATGTAAAATTATACGCGGATACGTATATGTACCTTTATTAATTTAATATATTATACATATATATATATATACACCTTTACCACTATATGTATATATACCTTTATTAATATACGTATGTATACCTTTAATAATTTAATATTCTATATATAATAAATATATGTGTTCTAGGTGAAAGATGGTCTCTAGTGTATATTGCGGTTTTTTTTTTTTTTTTTTTTTCTAGAACAAGGAAAAACAATGTATATTGTGGTTCTTAGACAAAGAGACATGTCATGTGGAAGAATTTGTGGCAATTGGCTCTTACTTGTTAGACTCAAAAGATGTTTCGAGAAGACTAAGTAGGTGGGCTTTTGCAAATTAAGTGTTTGAGGACTTATCTATTGGTTAAGTATGTATCAAGTTTTTATGTATGCATTTGTTTATTTGATAGTGTTATTTTTTTAATAATGTGGAAGTTGCAGACGTTATCTATAATTTCCCACGAATTCATATTCAGATTTTAGATATTTCGATTTAAAGAATACATCTCCGTATCAAAAAAAATTTAAATCCAAAAAAAGAAACAACTTCTTTGTATTACTAATAAACTACCACACATTTAGTTTTATTTGATAGTATAAACAGATCTTGGATTAATTTGGATTTCTTGGCATAGTTAACTCGATTCTAAAAAGAAAAAAATTAGAAACATTCTGTGTGATATATTGTTTTATTAACCAAGATTAAAATATTCAAAGTAAATATATATGCATTTAAAAAAAACTATATCTTGTTGTCAAAAAAAAAAAAACTATATCTTATATATAATGAATAAAACTTACGAAGAAGATAACAAACAATATATGAAATAGTTTGAAACCATTTGCTTTCCTTTAAGGGGAATATTATTATTTCCCCTTTGATTTTGTATATAAGATTTGGCTTTTATTTTTGTCTTGCAAGTTGGAGATTTGTTGCCCCCTTTCCTCGACTGTCGACAGCTCATCGGCATATCAAACATATACATACAAATATAACATATGCAATTATGCATGTACCTCTCCTTATTTCACCGAAGTTTCTAGATAAGGTATATGCATGTACCTCTATGCAAATATACATGTGTGTATCTCTAGAAACTTCGGTGAAATAAGGAGAGGTGCATAATTGCATATGTTATATTTGTATGTATACTCTTATACTTTTACAACTAATGAATTATCAATATCATTACTCTTGATTTTATAGTATACACAATTTTTCAACATTACTGATCATACTTTTGGAATTATCAAGATTATCCTACGACTAATTTTTGAAATACGTTAGATATATTGGATAGGGTTGTGAATCGTGAAAGATCAAGATATGTTTGATAGATTCTTGCATATGTGGGGGAGATAAAGATGGAAAAATGAAAAATGACAATGAGAAACGAACAAATACAAAATTATATTAAAATATTAAATATGGGACCAGAAATGGGTAAGTGAGTATTCCATATCCTTTATGATTGGTGTAATCTTCTGAATGTGAATCTTTCCTCCATCCTCTTTAAGTTTCAACGCACACCTTAATATGAAACTGATACGTATATAAGTACGTATATATATATATATATATTAAACTGATACGTATACAAGTACGTATATATATATATATCTTTAAACCAAGTTTTAACTAGACCCGTCTCCGGTTATTAAAATTAGAGGAATGTCGGTTTGACATTGGATTTACATCTCACGTGTAGCGCGCATGCGTGTAAAGATATACTATGACTATATCAGCTAAATATAAAACTGATATATATTCTCATATTATCTGAGAGTTGTTGAGAGGTTGGTGAGCAAGTGAGTTGCAAAGAGAGATCCGAGGAGATTGGGTTCTTGTTCCTTCTTGTTCACAGAGCTCAAGATTCGAGCTGGTTCTAGTGGATTGATGGGTTATCTCAGCCCCGGTGAGTATAGTTCTCTCTCACATCGAGAGAAGATGTGAACATCGGGTAACAAAACCTTTGTGTTCGTTTGTGTTTATTTCTTGCTCAATTTGTTCGATTGAAGTAGTTCTTAGGTTATAAATCACACACATTGGTATCAGAGCTGAGGTTCTTCAGCTGGGATGGATCAATCGCCGATAAGAAAGACGGAACCAAAGATAAGTAAATCCATGATATCGGTCTCTCGACCTGACATCAATATGTTCGATGAAGAGGGAGACTTCTCACTTTGGAAATGAAGAATGTACGCATACATCAGCCTACATGGACTAAAGGACGTTCTGGTTCCAAGAATGGAGGAAGAAATCTCGGCTAAGGATGAAGAAGTCACCAAAGGTGCTAAATCAGAAGAGAAGGTCGTGCAGAAGATATTAGAGGAAGATGCGAGATATGAAAGATGCGAGAGGGCATTAAATGTAATGTGCTTAAATCTTGTGTTGGAATTCCTAGCAGTTCCTAATCCGATTAGGCAACCCTAAGCCTGAATTCCGAGCCTAGGATCTCAGGGTTTAAGTAATTGAATCATGGATCTCGCGTTTACCTTGTTCTGGCAGCGGAAGATGAATCATGTAAGGCAAGATCATGAGCGATTCATATGCCTCGCCTCTATCGTAGTCCACACACACACAACCTGGAAAGTCGGGATGCTAGTGCCGGATCTGGGAATCGAAGAGAGAGTTTTTCTGTTTTCTCTGATTGAGAAAACTAAAAGGCTTAGGGTTCAGGTCGACCATATAAGCCTATATATACGACCTGTTATGACTAAACCATCTTTCGGGTTTAACCGAAATGGTCCAAGTCATAAAACCGAAACATCAGTTTCGGAATCGACCCTGTGTCGATCGATACACCAACTGTGTCGATCGACACACTTCTCTTTAATCGATATTGATGCGTATCCAATACACATCATCTTGATCATCACCATGATGATCATTCCCATATAAAAAGCTTCCAGATTGCTTAGGTGTGTGACCCTATAGGATCATATGATACTAGCTGTAAGTCTACAACTTACAGACTGCAAGAGGCTTCTAGCAAAACATTGCAACCGCCCAGTATCATACAACATGTCTGATCTCGACACACAACTATCGCTAGAGTAAGTACAATGTGATTTCAAGACATAATCCCAACAATCTCCCACTTGTACTGGAATCACCTATTCCAATAATCCCTTCGTCTCTATATCTCGATATGACATAAGGCAAGAGACTGTGTCATCCTTATTATAGCCTATATCATGTTCATCGAACTCCTGATCTATACTGATAAAACAAACGACTGACAATCACCTCGTTTGAGTACGGACATGCATTTTCTCAGTATCAAATCTTCGATGGGCCCTGAGATATTTATCTCCTGTTATATAGGAGGGAAAAATCCCATCTTGTTCCATCCCTGTTTCTACACATACTTCATGATACGCTTAAGCAATGCCGTTATAGCCGCCAGTTACGGAACGACGTTTGACAAGGTTAAATCGCACCAATTCATATGCTAGAAAGCATGATGAACTCAGGTCTAAGGACTATACTCTATAGTCGTAATGAGTAACTCTCATGACACAGATATAACTATCCTGTAGAGTTCTCATTAGCGGGTCATGTCCGATCATATGTTCACCAACATATATCTATGTGACTGACTGTGATACTCATATCATTGACTCCATGAAACTTAGTCAACAGTCACCTCACAAGCTAGTCTCTCGCGGTTGTCAGTGTCCCATTTTGACAATCTCGACTAGGGACAATCATAATTTATGTCATCTTTTACTTATAGGGTTTCATGATCAAGTCCTCAACTTGATGACCTATAAAATGAACATAAAATACTTTGGGACCATTACTTAATTATCCAATAATTAAATAACACTGATGTCAGTTTTAACTTACACAAACATTGCCATAGCATGTTTATATAAAGATTATAACATAACTAAAATAACTCCCACTGGAATCAAGATCATCTGTTCAGATATCTTATACCTACAACAACAGAATAAATCTCGTGCTTAGGTTGTGGGAGAGACTGCGGTGTTTTTGCTTGAAACAATTCCAACAAACTACACCGCCATTCAGATAAAAGCACTATTCTACGGTCCACTGCTTGGAGCCCTTCCAACAGATAGCACCGCTATTCAGACAAAGAGACATGCCAGGTAGGAACCGGGAATCGTCTTTGTCCGTCTAACTACTTTCAACTGGTTCGTCACTTCCTCAGTTCACCACAGACCTATCCTTAGTGTTTATCAAACATTTGGGATATTTCTGGCAACTGTTCCGCGACTTTTACTGGAACATATTGGTATCTTCTCGTCATGCTTTATGCGTAAGCTGCATCTAGACGAGCGCAAAACACGGCATTCATGATGGATTCTATTGCAAAAGCATAAGGAATCACACTCATACATACTAGCTCAGCCAGTGTTCAAAACACTTCATCTTGCTAAGATTGTTACCAGCTCAGCCAGTGTCTAAGACACTTCATCTTGCTAAGATTATTGCCATAAGACCTCTGGTTTGAAACCATTCCTGGAATACTGCATATTGGGACTGTCCAACACCTTATCTACATAAGGATTCTGACACGATCCAATTAGCCTACCTAATCTATATCAATAGATTCTTATTCCGAGAATTCATGAGGCTACTCCCATGTCCTTTTGTTTATATTTGACTTCCGACCCAAGTCTCACAAGACTTAACCGACGGAACGTCGTTCATGAGATTATGTACATTATGTACATACGGTGTGAGAATTGCAATTACGCTCCCACTAGTCTTCTTGTAAACGCATGGTTTCATTTCTTTTCTGATCAAGTCAAAACTTTTGACCACATTATCGGAATGTTGATTCCAACTCCAAGATGTTTGCTTCAATCCAGAAATGGATCGGTGAAGCTAACATGCATACCCAGCCAATTTTCGGAGTTGGGGCTCACCATCACTTCTTTAATTTCGCATGCTCGTCACTTTTCAATGATCAACAGATCACGACAATCGGCTACGAGAAATCACTCTCGAGTTAGTGACGGATCCTTTCGGATCTGCGAATTTCAGGCTCCACAGGTGTAGATCCTACAGCACTTTGTAGATCTCACCGCTGCTCTCCCTCAACAGGTTGAGCAGCCTCATGTGTTTATCGAATTTCTTCGATGTGTACTTTTACTCTCACTGTTCCTTTTGGAAAGTATGATCTTTCTCAAAAGACACAGTTCCGGACAACAAAACTTTGTTCTCGGCTTGGTTATAAAAGTAGTAAGCCTCGGTTTCCCTAGGACAACCCGCGAGGTAGAACTTATCAGATTTGGGTTCAAGCTTGTTAGCTTTCATCCCCAAATGATCAGAAACAACATGCTTGAAAAACTTTCAGTCCACATCCAATGTGGTGTCTTTCAATTGATTCTGATTGAAACCCTTTTCTGCGCAAACACAGACATTTCTAGAGCGTATTTCTTAAAGGATTATGGAAGATTCCTGTGACTCATCATTAATCGGAGCATATCTAATAAGATCCGATTCGTTCTCTCAGAAACACCATTTAGGTTTTCCAGGAGAAAAGAGCTGTGATATGACTTCACACTCACCTAGATGATCACCCAATTCTTGACTCAAGTATTTTCCTCCGCGATCTAATCGAGGATCTCAATGCTTCTGTCAAATCGGTTCTATACTTCATCTTGGAACTCCTCAAGGGATTCCTGCTCGTGTCTCATCAAAAGAACACATTCATACTTATTGATGTCATCAATAAGGTAATGAAGTACTGAAGATTTCCTTTGGCACTAATGCTCATTGGGCCGCATACATCAATATGTGTAAGGCCCAATAAGCAGAAAGGCTCTTTTCTTTAGCTCTGCTAAAGAAGCCTTAGTCATTTGGCCCAGCAAGCGAAATTCATGTCTCAAATGATTTATAATCAAATGAACTTAAAGCCCATAACAATGGAACTTCTGAATCCGCTTCACTTTATCTGTTCAAAACGACTATGCTAAAGAAAAAAACGACTCCAAGTCATCAGACTTAAATCGTTTGATATTTATGTTATATGTACAATCGTACATTGGTTTAAGATATAAAACCCATTCTAAACGGGGTGCTACCAAATAATATTTCATTAAGATCTAAAGAACAAAACTTGTCTTTTATCAAAATGAAAACATCCAAATTCTTACAAGAAAATGAAAGACATCTCTGCACAAGGCATATACATAGTAGCAATTACTTAATTTCTAAAACCAAGTATGAAAGGCTCCTACAAGTGGAGAATCTCTACGGCTCATGCAACAACCATTGCTTCATACCAGACACGCAGTTCCACTTGTCCTTTCTTCAACGTTCTACTGTCGCTTAGGTCCTGCATATTTCAAAAAAAAATATCAGTACCACAACTAGTATCCAATACTCATGTAGAACTTGAAACAATAACACAATACCTGAAGAAGAAGTACCATACATCTTTTCCATCTCTTGTGAATCTTCCAAGAATTTAATGCAATTTCTCTTCCAATGCCCAAACTCTTTACAGTAGCAGCATTTATCAACATCAGATGGGCCTGACTTGGGCTTAAAAGATGACACAGGTTTATCCCGATTCCAAATCTGAACGGCCTTGCCATCACCCTTGTCTAAACAAGATTTCTCAAATATTTTACCCTTTTTGATGTTTTGCTCTGCTGTCTTGAGCATGCCATGCAGCTCAGTCAACGTCTTCGTCAAGCCTTTCTTGATATAGTTCTCAACGAACTTATCATAACTTGACGACAGTGACTGCAAGATGATGTCAGTTGCCAACTCTAAGTTGACAGGACAATCCAGTTTCCCCAGGTTATCAATGTAACCCATCATTTTAATGACATGAGGACTTACTGGACCATCCTCTGGTAGCTTGCACCCAGTGAGAGACTTCACCATCTGGAATCTCTCAACTCGTGCCTGATCCTGAAACTTCAGTTTCAGGCTAGTGATCATCTCTATTGGCGACTCCATGTTCTCGTATTGACTCTTCAAATCCGAGTTCATGGTAGCCAACATCAGACCACGCACATCTACCACATCAATATAATGCTTATTCCAAGCATCATATACTGCATTCGAGCGATTGGTCCCAGGCCTTTCTGGAAGAGCTTTCTCAAGGACATAGTCCTTGCTCTCCTGCTTGAGGATTAATCTCAGATTCCGATACCAATCCAGGAAATTTGATCCATTTAACTTGTCCTTCTCAAGGACGGATCACAATGAGAAAGTAGTCTCATACATAAGCTGAAATCCAAGAAAAACCAAGATTTAGTTATGCATTCCATGAGAAATCTTATCTAATAAGAAAACTCGCATTATATTCAAACAATGTTTCCTCTGCGAATATAATGATCCAAGATCCATACTTCACCAAAATCTGAGTGGACGACTCGTCATCACCCAAAATTTGATTAACTAGGTAAGCAAATCATTGCTAATTGTACCCAGTACAACTCTTGGTCGCAGATAAGACAATCCATGTCTCATCTACTCTGACGTCTCTGGGCCCAAAACTTCTGATGGCCCAGTCAAGTAAACCAATCTATTTAGTCTCGTGATCATTGACAGTCGCACTGCAAGTCTATCAATGATCACCTGCCTTACTCATGTAGTAGTGGATACCAAGGACTCCAAGGCTATCCAACAAACGACAAAAGTCTTGACAGTAGACAAGATTTGGGCAAAAAATCAAGGTTACTTGATAGTTAGTTGAGGAAACTAAACTCTGAAAGGTTAGCAAATCAATCTCTTAGGTCATGTAATTGTTGATGTCAAGCACTGCATTGATGTCAAGCACTGCAAGTCCTATCAATATAATTACCTGCCTTACTCACGTAATTGTGGACACCAAGCTCATGGCTAGACCATCACACAACGAAATGAGTCTTGACAGTTGACCATATTGAAGCTAATCTTTGATCAATGTTTAAGTCGAGTTTGGTTTCTGCAAATTCAAGATTCAATAACCAGAATTGTGAGCACTGCGTCGATCGACGCAGACTATGTCTGTCGATCGACACTACCAAACAAAAACCGGATTTCAATAACCGGTTAATCCAATTAACTCGGTTCATCGAACCGGTCATGTCGATCGACACTACCCATGTGTGACGGTCGACATAGACCTAAACCGGATACAGTTTTGATAATCGGTCCAATCCAATTGAACCGACTTATCAGATCAAACTGATCTTTATTATTTAAATCGGTTTATACTAATTGAGATAACTGGTTCAATCCAATTGAATCAATTCATCCAATTCAAACCGTTTCAACCAGTTTCAACTAATTGTGATAATCGGTCCAATTCAATTGAACCGTTTTATCCAATCAAACTGATTTTAACCAATCGGTTTATGCTAATTGAGATAATCAGTTCAATCCAATTGAACCAATTCATCCAATTTAAACCGATCTGTTCGGACTTAACCAAGCATGATAACCGGTCCAATCCAATTGAACCGATTAACCAATCGCAAGGTCTGTGTCGATCGACACTCAACCTGTGCTAGTGTGTCGATCGACACTCTGCGAAAACACAGAATCGTTTTCGATCTGAATCGATCTAACCCGTTCTTATTCATACTATCTTATGAACGAATTTAAATCATAAAATTCTACTAAACAGGCTGATTCAATGATAAAACCCTAAGGCTCTGATACCACTGTTGGAATTCCTAGCAGTTCATAATCCGATTAGGCAACCCTAAGTCTGAATTCCGAGCCTAGGATCTCAGGGTTTAAGTAATTGAATTATGGATCTCGCGTTTACCTTGTTCTGGCAGCGGAAGATGAATCAGGTAAGACAAGATCAGGAGCGATTCAGATGCCTCGCCTCTATCGTAGTCCACACGCACACAACCTGGAAAGTCGGGATGCTAGTGCCGGATCTGGGAATCGAAGAGAGAGTTTTTCTGTTTTCTCTGATTGAGAAAACTAAAAGGCTTAGGGTTCAGGTCGACCATATAAGCCTATATATACGACCTGTTATGACTAAACCATCTTTCGGGTTTAACCGAAATGGTCCAAGTCATAAAACCGAAACATCAGTTTCAGAATCGACCCTGTGTCGATCGATACACCAACTGTGTCGATCGACACACTTCTCTTTAATCGATATTGATGCGTATCCAATACACATCATCTTGATCATCACCATGATGATCATTCCCATATAAAAAAGCTTCCAGATTGCTTAGGTGTGTGACCCTATAGGATCATATGATACTGGCTGTAAGTCTACAACTTACAGACTGCAAGAGGCTTCTAGCAAAACATTGCAACCGCCCAGTATCATACAACATGTATGATCTCGACACACAACTATCGCTAGCGTAAGTACAATGTGATTTCAGGACATAATCCCAACATCTTGGAGATAGGGTGCTTCGGAAGATCGAGAAATGCGTTACAGCAGCAGATGTGTGGGGTTTGTTGGAGCGACTCTACATGTCAAAGACTACCAAATCGAGTCGACTCTCAGCTGAAACTGTATGGATACAAGATGAAAGATCAAATAACAATCAATGAAAACATCGACGATTTTCTCAAGATAATTGGAGAGCTGAGTCACCTCAGCATTGAAGTTCCATAAGAAGTCCAAGCAATCCTGCTTCTAAACTCCCTACCACCGAGGTTTGAATATCTAAAAGAAACTCTGAAGTACAATAGAGATACGATAAGGATTGAGGATATTGTTAGTTCAGCTAGATCTAAGGAAAATGATTTCAAGAACAATAGTTCTCAGGAAAAATCCTCAGAAAGACATTTTGTTAGAGGAAGAACTGATCATCGTGAGTCCAAGAAAGGGAAGAAATACGATAGATCAAGATCTAAGTCCAGTGAAAGCAAGAAGATATGATGGATTTACTGAAAAGACACTATAAGAAGCAGTGTTACAAATGGCTGGAAAGAAACAAGACAAAACAACAATTAGGAAAAAGAGAGTCATCTATGGCCAAGGATGATGCTCATGATTTGGTTGGACTGATAGCTTCTGAAGTCAACATGTCTCAAAAGGAATCTGACAGAGAAGAATGGGTTATGGATACGGGATACTCAAGAGATATCCTCTTTGACTTCAAAGAAGTGAACTGTGGAAAAGTAAGAATGGCTAACAGCTCTCAATGTGAGATCAAAGGAACATGATCAGTGAGGTTTGAGAACCAAGATGGCACTACATTTGTTCTGTATGATGTCAGGTACATGTCGGACATGTCAAGAAATCTGATATCAATGGGTACACTATAAGAAAAGGGCTGTGAATTCAAAGGAGAAAGTGGTCTGATTAGGGTGGTTAAGGGCTGTACAATGATCATGAAATGAGCTAGAAAAGGTAAGGATACCTTGTACATTCTCCAGGGCATAGCACAATTAGCAGAAAACTGTAATGCAGAAACTAGAGACCAAACCAGACTATGTCATAGCCGGTTAAGCCATGTGGGTCAGAAGAGCATGGACATCTTAGCAAAGAAAAGAAGTTTTGGTGAGGATAAGGTAACATACTTAAAGTTCCGTGAAGACTGTGTCATTGGAAAGACACATAAGGTCAGTTTTGGTAATGCTCAACATGTAACAAGGGAAAAACTTGATTACATACACTCGGATCTCTGGGGCTCTCCGAATGTGCCTCCAAGCTTAGGTAGGTGCCAGTACTTCATGTTATTCACAGATGATTGGTCCAGAAAGTTCTGGACATATTTCCTAAAATCAAAAGATGAGGTGTTCAGCAAATTTGTGGAATGGAAGAAGATGGTTTAAACTCAGGCAGAAAGGAAAGTCAAGAAACTCATAACGGATAATGGACTCGAGTTCTGCAATTAGAGATTTGATCAATTCTGAAAAGATGAAGGCATGATCAGACACATGACATGCACGTACACCCTCAACAGAACGGAGTGGCTGAACGTCTTAATTGTACCATAATGAACAAGGTGCGTAGTATGCTGAGTGAAAGCGGATTGGATCAAATATTTTGGGTAGAAGCTGCATCAACTGCAATCTATCTGATTAATAGGACACCATTAAATGCTCTTAACTTCAGCATACCATAAGAGAGCTGGACATCAGCATTTCCAAGCCTGGCCGGATTAAGAGTATTTGGATGCATTGCATACATATATTCAAATGAGAGAAAACTTAATCCCATAGCCAAGAAAGGAGTATTTACTGGTTATCCAGATGGTTGTAAAGGCTACAAAGTTTGGGTTCTAAAGGATCAAAGATGTGTAGTAAACAGAAGTGTGGTTTTCATGGAATATATGTATAAGGAAACCAAACTACAAACGTCAACAAGTACTCTGAAGAAACTACTACTGAGAATGATCAAGATAATCAGGTTATTCAAAGTATGAGAGATTATCAACCAATAAAAGACAGACCGAGAAGGACTTCTAAATTACCACATAGACTTAAAGACTATGTCGTGTATGGAGACGATGAGGATACAAATGAGATTGCAGGCTATGCTTATCTTGTAACAGAGGATGGTGGGAAATCTAAACCATCAAACTTCCAAGAGGCATTAGCATACGAAGATAGTGAAAAGTGGATGGAAGATTGCGATGAAGAAATGTTGTCTCTAAAGAAGAACATAACTTGGATCCTTGTTGATAAAAATGAAGCCAAGAGACCAATAGGTTGCAAGTGGGTCTTCAAAAGAAAAGCAGGAATAAAAGAAGTTAAAGATCCAAGATTTAAAGCCAGACTTGTTGCCAAAGGGTACTCACAAAGAGAAGGAATAAACTACCAAGAAATCTTTTTTCCCTGTGATGAAATACATATCGATAAGATTCATCTTATCTATGTTGGTACACGTTGACATGGAGTTTCAGCAGTTAGACGTAAACACATCGTTTCTACATGGTTTTCTGGATAAAGAGATTCTCATGGAACAACCAGAAGGATATACGAATCAACAACACATAGACAAGGTTTGCCTACTGAAGAAATTATTATATGGGTTAAAGCAGTCTCCCAGACAGTGGAACATGAGGTTTAATGACTTCATGAGGGTAAATGAATATACTAGAAGTGTGCTGAATATGTTTGTGTACTACAAGGAATTTCAGAAAGGAGACAACATATATCTACTATTATATGTAGATGACATCTTAATCGCGGCTAAAAGCAAGAGGTATGTGGATGATCTGAAAGCATTTTTGAGTTCTGAATTCGATATGAAAGATCTAGGTGGAGTCAAAAAGATCCTAGGGATGGAGATAAAAAGGGACATGTCTAAAGGTACTCTCTCTATATCTCAAGAAGGGTATATGACAAGAGTGTTGGATAGGTTTAGTATGGATCTATGTAAGCCAGTAGCTACACCATTATGAGTTCATTTAAAGCTAAAGGCAGCAACAAAGAAAGAACTTCAAGATCACATGGAGCTTATGAAAGAAACCCCCTATCAAAGTGCAGTCGGAAGCGTTATGTACTCTATGATAGGAACAAGACCATATTAGCTCATCCGGTTGGAATGGTTTGAAGATACATGAGCAAACCATTAAGGAACATTGGCAGGCGGTCAAATGGATCTTAAGATACATCAAGGGATCTCTGAAGAGGAAACTGAACTTCAGAAAGGATGATAAATTTGAATTGATAGGGTATTGTGATTCTGATTATGGAGCTGACAATGATCGAAGGAGGTCCACAACAGGGTTAGTATTCACAGTTGGAGGTAACATGATCAGCTGGAGATCTTCACTGCAGAAGGTAGTGGCTTTATCGACGACAGAAGCCGAATATATGGCTTTAACGGAAGCTACAAAAAAATCTATATGGATAAGGAATTTAATGATACAACTTGTCTTCCAGCAAGAAGCAGTAAGGATCTATTGCGATTCTCAAAGTGCTTTGGCCTTAGCTAAGAATACTGTGTTCCATGAAAGAACAAAGCACATAACTACCAAGTATCATTTCATCAGGGACTTGATTGAATATGGGACCGTAGCAGTTCTGAAGATAGCGACAAAACACAATCCATAAGATATTTTCACTAAGGTTTTACTAGTTGGGAAGCTTCAAAGTGCATTGAAGCTGCTCAGAGTAACATAAGATTGAGCTCATGGAAGCTCAAGGTCAGAAGCGGAGTGGGTTTACTCAAGAAGAATTAGAGGCTGAGTGGGTTTACTCAGAGGGATTTATGAAGTTGGATGAGTTTATTCAAGTGGAGCAAAGTGCTCAAGCTCCGAAAGGAGGTATCCACATAAAATAACATGAACAAGAAGGAGGTGTTAAGGACAAGGTGGAGATTTGAAGAATGTGTGTCCTTAAACTAAGTTTTAACCAGACCCGTCTACGGTTATTAAGATTAGAGGAATGTCGATTTGGAATTGGGTTTACATCTTACTTTTAGTGCGCATTCACGTGATGATATATTGTAACTATATCAGCTAAATATAAAGCTGATATATATTCTCATCTTATCCGAGAGTTGTTGAGAGGTTGGTGAGCGAGTGAGTTGCAGAGAGAGATCCGGGGAGATTGGATTTTTGTTCCTTCTTGTTCACAGAGCTCAAGATTCGAGCTGGTTCTAGTGGATTGCTAGGTTATCTCAGCCCCAGTGAGTATAACTCTCTCTCACATCGAGAGAGGAGGTGAACACCCGGTAACAAAACCTTTGTGTTTGTTTCTTGCCCAATTCGTTTGATTGAAGTAGTTCTTAGGTCATAAATCGCACAATATATATATATATGTGTATATATGATACTTAGCATATATGTAAATATATTATATAACTAGCTGGTATTTGAATGGTATTCAATCATCGTTTTTGTTTGTTTATAAGAATATTAATCACTAATCAATATGAAACTGAATCTAATGTGAATCGATCTGGTTCTATTTCTTACATGGTTTTATTGCAATTTAGGTTTTATGGTATTCAAAAATAAAGTTGAATTAATTTTTATGGTATTCTAAACTAAAGTTGTCCTAACCAAACTAATATTTACTTTGTTTTAGTTCTATTCTAATCTAGTTAACTTCATATATCTATAGTTAGGTTTATATCAACGGTTTACACAGTAAAATAGTTAGTCTACAAATCTTTTTAATATGCAGTGCTAAATCTCCTTCTTTTTTTTATTGATAAAACGTGAATTTTATATAACAATAATTGGTAAAGGTGTTCTTTACAATTTGCTAAGCGGAGCACATAATATTTCAAAAGCCAAAACAAAGCCTAGAAGAGAACATGTGAAGGATATAGGCTCAAGCTTAAATCAGATTACTCAAATTTGAACCACTCAGTGAGAAGATAGCAGAATCTCTTCAGTTGTCTCCGAGCAAGGATGATGTCTCTAACACAACGGTCGATCTATTTGAAGACTACCAAGTGGGATATCGAAACTAAATTGTGAAGCCTATTTCTTTCTTTCTAGAGATGGAAAACTGTAGCATGAGTAGTGATGCACTTAAGCATGGAGATAATAGGACCAAAGGTGGATGGAAGCCATAAGATGAAATCAGCCTAAAAAAAGGAGAGTCGAGGCTGCCTTAATCGAGAGATAACCTTACGCCAGAGGATAGAGATGTAGTCACAGAGGAGAAGCAAATGGTCTCTGGTTTCCTCTTCTGTCACATATACAACAGCTTACCGTGGTGTTCATTCCCCATATGACTAGCCTAGATTTAACTGGGAGCCTGTCACGATGAGAAATCCAAAATGTGAATGCATGTTTGGGGATGTAGCCTTTGAACCACACCACCTCTGCCCATTTTTAGCACTGCTAGAAGGTCTAAGTTATTCCCAAGTTTGCTTTTGTTGGGATAGTGTCCTGAAATCACAGTTGTACTCACTCCTGATGATAGTTGTGTGTCGAGATCAGACATTCGTATAATACTGGGCGGTTGCAATGTTTTGCTAGAAGTCTCTTGCAATCTGTAAGTTGTGGACTTACTGCCAGTATTATATGATCCTATAGGGTCACACACCTAAGCAAACTGGAAGCTACGACATGGGAATGATCATTATGGTAATGATCATATTAATGTGTATTGGATACACATTATTATCGACAATATGGTGTTGTGTCGATCGACACAGCTTATGTGTCGATCGACACAGTTCGGGTTTTCGGAAAGGCTTTTCGAAATATGACTTAATTAAGTCTGGCCCGTTAATTGTGTTGAGGTCGAATAAAACACTTGTAAGTGTCGACCTAAACAACAGAGCCGTCGAGTTTTTCTTGGTAAGAAAAGCAGAAACACCAAAACAGGTGATTCCCATTGATCCGGTACTAGCATCCCGTTTCCAGCTTGTGTGCGTGTGTATCTGGTAGAGGCAAGGCATCTGCGTTGCTCAACTGATCTCGTTCACCAACTCATTCCGCTGCCAGTTCCAGGTAAGAACGAGGTTGGTTGTTTTCAATATATCAAACCCTAGATCCTAGGAGATCCAACAGTGGTATCAGAGCGTGTTAGGGTTTAGACTATTGAATCTGATGTTGGGAATCCGAGCCAATTCTACAGATTCAGAATTCTCGCGAGTTCCCGATAGCCTAGGATCTAGGGTCTAGTTAATTGAATCATGATCTCACCTCGTGATTACCTGGAGTTTTAGCAGCGGAAGATTATGGTAACACGAGATCTGTAGCGCCCCAATCGTTGTGCCTCTACTGTTCAGTCCACACGCACACAAGCTGGAATCCGCCGGGATGCTAGGGCCGGTGCTCGGATCTCCCTGGGACTTTAGTTTCTTGAGGTTCTGTGTTTTCTCTCTGAGAAAACACTGTCTTGTCGGCGCACCAGTCCCTCTGGTCGAAATTACATAACCTCACTTATATATGTCGACTTTGTCATAAACCGAAACATCAGTTTCGGTTTCGCCACTGTGTCGACCGACACATCCACTGGTGTCGATCGACACAAGTCTTGTATCGACCGACGCACCTAATGGTGTCGATCGATACACCTCTTTGAAACTTATATTCGATGTGTATCCAATACACATCGATCAGACCATACGCCAATGATCAATCCCATATGGACTATGTCCAACTTGCTTAGGTGTGTGACCCTGTAGGTTCACATGATACCAGAAACGAGTTACAACTCATCTGTCATAAGCGGTTTCTAGCAAAACATTATGACTACCTAGTATCACATGAATTGTCCGATCTCGACAATACAACTATCATTAGAGTTCGTACAATGTGATTTCAGGACATAATCCCAACAATCTCCCACTTGTACTGGAATCACCTATTCCTATAATCCCTTTGTCTCTATATCTCGATATGGCATAAGGCAAGAGACTGTGTCATCCTTATTATAGCCAACATCATGTTCATCGAACTTCTGATTCATACTGATAAAACAAACGACTGACAATCACCTCGTTTGAGCACGGCCATGCATTTTCTCAGTATCAAATCTTCGATGGGCCCTGAGATATCTATCTCCCGCTATTACAGGAGGGACAAATCCCATCTTGTTCCATCCCTGTTTCTACACATACTTCATGATACGTTGAAGCAATGCCGTTATAGCCGCCAGTTACGGAACGACGTTTGACAAGGTCAAAGCGCACCAATTCATATGCTAGAGAACATGATGAACTCAGGTCTAAGGAATATACTCTATAGTCGTAATGAGAACCTCCCATGACACTTATATATAACTATCCTGTGGAGTTCTCATTAAGCGGGTCATGTCCGATCATATGTTCACCAACATATATCTATGTGACTGACTGCGATAATCATATCATTGACTCCATGAAACTTAGTCCAACAGTCACCTCACATACTAGTCTGCGCGGTTGTTAGTGTCCCATTTTAACAACCTTGACTAGGGACAATTATAATTTAGGTCATCTTTTACTTATAGGGTTTCATGATCAAGTCTTCAACTTGATGACCTATAAGATGACCATAAAGTACTTTGGGACCATTATTTAATTATCCAATAATTAAATAATACTGATGTCAGTTTTAACTTACACAAACACTGTCAAAGCATGTCTATGTAAAGTTTACAACATAACTAAAATAACTCCCACTAGAATCAAGATCATCTTTTCAGATATCTTACACCTACAGCAACAGAATAAATTCCGTGCTTAGGTTGTGGGAGAGAGTGCGGTGCTATTGCTTGAAACAATTTCAACAAATTACACCGCCATTCAGATAAAAGCACTATTCTACGGTCTACTGCTTGGAGCCTTTCCAACAGTTAGCACCGCTATTCAGACAAAGAGACATAACCAGGTGGGAACCGGGAATCATCTTTGTCCAACTAACTACTTTCAACTGGTTCGTCACTTTATCAGTTCACCACGAATCTATCCTTAGTGTTTCTCAACACTTGGGATATTTCTGGTAACTATTCAGTGACTATTACCGGAGTACATTGGTATTTTCTCGTCATACTTTATGCTTAAGCTGCATCTAGACGAGCGCAAAATATGGCATTCATGATGGATTCTATTGCATCAACATAAGTAATCACACTCATTAATACTAGTTCAGACAGTGTTCAAAACACTTCTTCTTGCTAATATCGTTACTAGCTCAGCCAGTGTCCAAGACACTGCATCTTGCTTGGATAATTGCCATAAGACCTTTGGTATGAAGCCATTCTTGGAATCAAGCACATTTGAACTATCCAATACCTTATGAACATAAGGATTTTGACACGATCCAATTAGCCTACTTAATCTATGTCAATAGATTCTTATTCCAAGAATTCATTCGGCTACTCCCATGTCTATCGTTTAAGTTTGACTTCCGACCCAAATCTTGACAAGACTTTAGTGTCGGAACGTCGTTTGTGAGATTCAAGTATGTTATCTACATACTGTGTGAGAATTGCCATTACGCTCCCACTAGTCTCCTTGTAAACGCATGGTTTCTTTTTCTTTCTGATCAAGTCAAAACCTTTGACCAATCTGTCAGAATGTTGATTCCAACTCCAAGATGTTTGTTTCAATCCAGAAATGGATCGGTGAAACTAACATGCATACCCAGCCAATTTTCGGAGTTGGGCCTCACCATCGCTTCTTCGAATTTCGCATGTTCGTCATTTTTCAATGATCAGCAGATCACGACAATAGGTTACGAGATATCACTCTCGAGTTAGTGACGGATCCTTTCGGATCTGCGAATTTCAGGCTCCACAGGTGCAGATCCTACAGCACTTTGTAGATCTCACCGCTGCTCTTCCTTATCAGGTCGAGCAGCTTACTGTGTTTATCGAATTTCTTCGATGTGTACTTTTACTCCCACTGTTCCTTTTGAAAGTATCACCTTTCTTAAATGACACAGTTCTGGGCAACAAAAGCACTAAGCCTTGGTTTCCTCAGGATAACCAGCGAGGTAGAACTTATCAGATATGGATTCAAGTTTGTTTGTTGACTACTGTCTTACACAAACCTTGCAATCTCAATTCATCAGAAAAACAAATTTGGAAATCACCCAGTCCACATCCAATGTGGTGTTTTTCACTGATTCTGATAGAAACCCTTTAGCGTGAACATAGACATTTCAGAACGTATTCTTAAATGGTTATGGAAGATTCATGTGATTCATCATTAATCGAATCATGTCTCATAAGATCTGATTCATTCTTTCAGATGATCACCCAATTCTTGACTCTAGTATTTTCCTCCGCGATTCAATCGAGGATCTCAATACTTCTGTCAAATTGGTTCTACACTTCATCTTGGAACTCCCTTAAGGGATTCCAGCTAGTGTCTCATCAAATGAACACAGCCATGCTTATTGAATCCATCAATAAAGTAATGAAGTACATAATATTTCCTTTGGCAATTATGCTAGTTGGGCCGCATACATCAGTATGTGTAGGGCCCAATAAGCCTCTGGCCCGTTTCCTTTTAGCTCTGCTAAATGGGTCTTAGTCATTTGGTCCAGTGAACAGAATTCATATCTCAGATGATTAAAATCAAATGAGTCCAAAACTATGGATTTACTGAATCCACTTCACTCTTGTGGTTAAATGAGTACACCAAAGAAAATCGAGTTTGAGTCATCAGACTTAAACCTTTAGTATTTGTGTTATTTTTAACTTCTGCTGGTTTAAGATATAAAACCCATTCTAAACGGGGTGCTACCACAGAATATTTCATTAAGATCCAAAGAACTTGTCTTTTATCAAAATGAAAAACATCCAAATTCTCAAAAGAAAATGAAAGACATTTCTGCACAAGGCAGATACATAGTAGCAATTACTTAATTTCTAAAACCAAGTATGAAAGGCTCCTACAAGTGAAGATCTCTACGGCTCATGCAGCAACCATTGCTTCATCCAGACACGCAGTTCCACTTGTCCTTTCTTCAACGTTCTACTGTTGCTTAGGTCCTGCATATTTCCAAAAATATCATTACCACAACAAGTATTCAATACTTATGTAGAACTTGAATTGATAACACAATACCTGAAGAAGGAGTACCATACATCTTCTCCATCTCTTGTGAATCTTCCAAGAATTTATTGCATTCTCTCTTCCAATGCCCCGACTCATTACAGTAGAAGCACTTTCTGACACCAGATGGGCCTGACTTGGGCTTATAAGATGACACATGCTTATCCAGATTCCAAATCTGGACGGCCCAGCCTCTACCCTTGCCAGCACAAGATTCCTCAAATCTTTTACCCTTTATGATGTCATACTCTGCTGTTTTGAGCATACCATGCATCTCAGTCAACGTCTTCGTCAAGCCTTTCTTGATATAGTTCTCAACGAACTTGTCATAGCTTGACGGTAGTGATTGCAGAATGATGTCAGTGGCCAACTCTAAGCTGACAGGACATTCCAGTTTCCCCAGGTTATCAATGTAACCTATCAGTTTAATGACATGAGGACTGACTGGAGCATCTTCTGGTAGTTTGCACCCAGTGAGAGACTTCACCATCTGGAATCTCTCAACTCGTGCCAGATCCTGAAACTTCAGTTTCAGACTGGTGATCATCTCTATTGGCGACTCCATGTTCTCATACTGACTCTTCAAGTCTGAGTTCATGGTAGCCAACATCAGACCACGCACATCTACCACATCCATATAATGCTTATTCCAAGCATTATACACTGCACGCGAGCGATTGGTCCCAAGCTTTTCTGGAAGAGCTTTTTCAAGGACATAGTCCTTGCTCTCCTGCTTGAGAATGAATCTCAGATTCCGATACCAATCCAGGAAGTTCGATCCATTTAACTTGTCCTTCTCAAGGACGGATCGCAACGAGAAAGTAGTCATAGACATAAGCTGAATCCAAGAAAAACAAAGATTTAGTTATGTGCATGATGAGAAATCTTATCGAATAAGAAAACTCGCATTATATTCAAACAATGTTTCCTCTATGAATATAATAATCCAAGATCCTCAGATCACTAAAATCCGAGTGGGCGACTCGCCGTTACTCAAAATTCAGTTATCTAGGTAAGCAAATCATTGCTAATTGTACTCAGTACAACTCTTGGTTGTGGATGAGACAAACTATGTCTAATCCACTCTGATGTCTCTGGACTCAGAACTTCCGATAGCCCAGTCAAGTAAACCAATCTCTTGTGTCTTGTGATCATTGATAGTTGCACTGCAAATCTGTCAAAGACCACCTGCCTTACCCATGTTGCAGTGGATACCAAGGACTCCAAGACTATCCAACAAACGACACGAGTTTTGACAGTAGACAAGATTGGGCAAGACATCAATGTTACTTGATATTTAGTTGAGGAAACTAAACCCAAAAGTTTTAGCAAATCAATTTCTTAGGTCATGTAATTGTTGATGTTAATGCACTGCAAGTCCATCAATGTTATTACCTGCCTTACTCACGTAATTGTGGACACCAAGCTCTTGGCTAGACATCACACAACGAAATGAGTCTTGACAGTTGACCATATTGAAGCTAAGCTTTAATCAAGGTTTTGGTCGAGTTTGGTTTCTGCAAATTCAAGGTTCAATAACCAGAATTCCGAGCACTGTGTCGATCGACGCAGACTCTGTCTGTCGATCGACATAACCAAACAAAACCGGATTTCAATGACCGGTTGATTCAATTAACCCGGTTCATCGAACCAGTTATGTCGATCGACGCAGCCCATGTGTGACGATCGACATAGACCTAAACCGCAGATAGTTCTTGATAACCGGTCCAATTCAATTGAACCGACTTATCTGATCAAACTGATCTTAACCAATCGGTTTATACTAATTGGGATGATCAGTTCAATCCAATTGAACCAATTCATCCAATTTAAACCGTTTAAACCAGTTTCAACTGATTGCGATAACCAGTCCAATTCAATTGAACCGACTTATCCAATCAAACTGATTTATCTCATCGGTTCATGCTAATTGAGATAATCAGTTCAATCCAATTGACCTAATTCATCCAATTTAAACCGATCTATTCGGACTTAACCAAGCATGATGACCGGTCCAATCCAATTGAACCGATTAACCATTCGCTCGGCCTGTGTCGATCGACACTCAACCTGTGTCGATCGACGCAGTAGGCTTTTAGGTTTTCTACGAGAAAAACCCTAGCCGCCGAATTTTGGTCTGTGTCGACCGACACTCAACCTGTGTCGATCGACACTGGACCGTGTCTGCTCTGTGTCGACCGATACACCCAGTGTGTCGATCGACACAGAAGGCTTTCGGTTTTTCTTCGCGAAAAACCCTAGCCGCCGAATCTGTCGTTTTCGCTGTTCTGTGTCGACCGACACACCCAGTGTGTCGATCGACACCATGCGAAAACACAGACTCGTTTCTGATCGAACACGATCTAACCTGTTCTAACCAAACAACCTAGTTTACGAATCTAAATCATCAAATTCAATGAACAGGTTCGATTCAATGATAAAACCCTAAGGCTCTGATACCACTGTTGGGAATCCGAGCCAATTCTACAGATTCAGAATTCTCGCGAGTTCCCGATAGCCTAGGATCTAGGGTCTAGTTAATTGAATCATGATCTCACCTCGTGATTACCTGGAGTTTTAGCAGCGGAAGATTATGGTAACACGAGATCTGTAGCGCCCCAATCGTTGCGCCTCTACTGTTCAGTCCACACGCACACAAGCTGGAATCCGCCGGGATGCTAGGGCCGGTGCTCGGATCTCCCTGGGACTTTAGTTTCTTGAGGTTCTGTGTTTTCTCTCTGAGAAAACACTGTCTTGTCGGCGCACCAGTCCCTCTGGTCGAAATTACATAACCTCACTTATATATGTCGACTCTGTCATAAACCGAAACATCAGTTTCGGTTTCGCCACTGTGTCGACCGACACATCCACTGGTGTCGATCGACACAAGTCTTGTATCGACCGACGCACCTAATGGTGTCGATCGATACACCTCTTTGAAACTTATATTCGATGTGTATCCAATACACATCGATCAGACCATACGCCAATGATCAATCCCATATGGACTATGTCCAACTTGCTTAGGTGTGTGACCCTGTAGGTTCACATGATACCAGAAACGAGTTACAACTCATCTGTCATAAGCGGTTTCTAGCAAAACATTATGACTACCTAGTATCACATGAATTGTCCGATCTCGACAATACAACTATCATTAGAGTTCGTACAATGTGATTCCAGGACATAATCCCAACATCTGATGCAATTAATTCGAAACTTGATGTTGTTGAATTGGATATTGCCTGCTAAAATCGTTTTTCTTATGTTAATCTCGGATTGTATGCATGTTGAAAATCGATGAACTGTTGTAATCGCACTGTGTCGATCGACACAAAGCGTGTGTCGGTCGACACGCCGCGAAATAACGCGTAAAATATTTAGGGTTTGTCGCAGAGTGTCGATCGACACAAAGCGTGTGTCGGTCGACACAGAGCGAAAACTCGCGTAAAATATTTAGGGTTTGTCGCAGAGTGTCGATCGACACAAAGCATGTGTCGGTCGATACAGAGCGAAAACTCGCAAATAATTTTAGGGTTTCGATCTGAGATCGAGTACCCGTATTCCAGCTGTGTCGATCGATACACTGGGTGTGTCGGTCGACACAGGCAAAGCGATTAGATAGATCGGTTCAATTGGATTGAACCGGTTATCTCGCTCGGTTAATTTTAATTAACCAATTGGTTCTGGTTTGGTAATGTCGATCGACACAGAGTTGTGTGACGATCGACATGGACCATTAAACCGAACCGGTTCAATTGGATTGAATCGGCTAAGTAAATTCGATCCGGTTTAACCGGTTATCGAAGACCGGTTTAAGTTGGGTTGCGTCGACCGATGCCAATGGTTGGCGTCGATCGACACGACATTCGCAAATATGCTGGTTGAACCACAAATTTGCATATACCAGAACAATTTAATCCTAAAAGTTCTAGATGAATCTAAACTTAATAAAACTGAATGTTTTAAATAAATTAATAAATTCTTGGATATATATTGGATATACATCAAGATAAAACGGTTCTTTTCCTCAACTAAATATCAAGTGATCTTGATGTCTTGTCCGATCTTGTCTACTATCAAGACTCGTGTCGTTTGTTGGATAGTCTTGGAGTCCTTGGTATCCACTGCAACATGAGTAAGGCAGGTGGTCATTGACAGACTAGCAGTGCAGCTGTCAGTGATCACAAGACATAAGAGATTGGTTTTACTTGACTGGGCTATCAGAAGTTCTGAGCCAAGAGACATCAGAGTGGATTAGGCATAGTTTGTCTCATCCACGACCAAGAATTGTACTGGGTACAATTAGCAATGATTTGCTTACCTAGATAACTAAAGTTTGAGTAACGGCGAGTCGCCCACTCGAATTTTAGTGATCTGAGGATCTTGGTTCATTGTATTCATCTGAGGAAACATAGTTTTGAATACAATGCGAGTTTTTCTTATTAGATAAGAATTCTCATTCCTTGAGCATTATAACTAAACCTCTACCTCTTTTAATTACAGCTATGTCTGTCTCAACTCACATCAACACTTTCTCACTAAGATCCGTCCTTGAGAAGGACAAGTTAAATGGATCTAATTTCTTGGAATGGTATCGAAACCTGAGAATAGTTCTCAGGCAAGAGAACAAGGAATATGTCCTTGAAAGAGTTCTCACCGAGAGGCCACGTTTCAATGCCCCGCAGACAGAAAAGAATGCTTGGGATAAGCATTCAGCTGATGTCAAAGATGTTAATTGTCTAATGCTGGTGACTATGAACTCTGAGCTGCAGAAGCAATATGAGAACGTGATGTCACCCGTTGAGATGATTAACAGCCTGAAAGCTTTGTTTCAGGAGCAAGCTCGCATAGAGAGATACCAGACGGTCAAATCTCTCATGGATTGCAAGCTGGCTAAGGATAGTCCAGTAAGTCCTCATGTCCTTAAAATGATGGGTTACATTGATAACCTGGGGAAACTGGACTGTGCCCTTAGCCAGGAGCTAGCCACTGACATGATTCTGCAGTCTTTGCCGTCGTGTTTTGATCAGTTCATCATGAACTACAACATGCAAAACATGACTAAGATATTGACTGAGTTGCACGGCATGCTGAAGACAGCATATCCGAATCTCAAGAAACCTAAGAAGGATAAGGGAAAGGCCCAAGTTGTCCAGACTGAGAGTCAGGACAAGCCCAAGCCGAAGCCCAAATCCGGGCCTTCTCCTGAGGATAAGTGCAACTACTGCAAGCAGTTAGGGCATTGGAAGAGAGACTGCAAGAAGTTCATGGAAGATTACAAGAAGCTGAAGAAGACGTATGATGCGTCTGACTCAGGTATTTATGTTATCGAACTTAATGTTATGTCTTCTAGTTATACTTCGTGGGTATTGGATACCGGCTGCGGTGCTCATATTTGTACTGATGTGCAGGCACTAAGAAACAGTAGAACGCTGAAGAAAGGACAAGTGGAGCTACGGGTCGGGAATGGAGCTAAGGTTGCTGCACTGGCCGTAGGCACTTACGATTTGTCCTTACCTTCGGGCATGGTTTTAGCTTTGAATAATTGCTACTTTGTACCTGCGATTAGCAGAAACATAATTTTAGTTTCCGTTTTGGATTTGGAAGGTTTTGATTTTGCAGTTAAGAATAAAGTTTGTTCTTTTAATCGTGATGGTACATATTATGGTAGCGCCCCATTAGATAATGGGTTATATGTTTAAACCAAGAAATGCCTGTCTTTAACATAAATACAAAGCGGTTTAAGTCAAATGACGAAAACCCGAGTTTCTTATGGCATTGTCGTTTGGGCCATATCAATGAGAAACGCGTCCAAAGGCTCCATCGAAATGGGCTTCTGGGCTCATTTGATTTTGAATCATGTGAGAAATGCGAATCTTGTTTGATGGGCAAAATGGCTAGAGCCCCTTTCAACAAACCAAATGAAAGGGCCAGTGATTTATTGGGCCTTGTTCATACTGATGTATGTGGGCCAATGAGTACTGTTGCCAGAGGAAATTACAAGTACTTCATTACCTTCACTGATGATTTCAGTAGGTATGGTTATGTCTATTTGATGAGACACAAGTGAGAATCCTTTGATAGATTCAAGGAATTCAAGAATGAAGTACAGAACCAACTTGGCAAAAGTATTAAAGTTCTGCGATCGGATCGCGGAGGAGAATACTTGAGTCAAGAGTTCAGCGACTATCTGAGCGAGTGTGGAATTATTTCACAACTCACTCCTCCTGGAACACCCCAATGGAATGGAGTGTCAGAGAGGAGGAATCGAACCTTATTGGATATGGTTCGGTCTATGATGAGTCATTCAAATCTTCCATTATCATTTTGGGGATACGCTCTAGAAACGTCTGCGTTTACACTAAATAGGGTACCATCTAAATCAGTGGAAAAGACACCACATGAATTGTGGACTGGAAACATTCCTAGTATGTCTTTCCTGAGGATTTGGGGATGTGAGGCTTATGTCAAACGTTTAATTTCTGACAAGCTTGCACCCAAATCAGATAAATGCTACTTCGTTGGTTATCCTAGGGAAACCAAGGCATACTACTTTTACAACCAATCTGAGAACAAAGTATTTGTTGCTCGGGACTGTTCTTTTCTTGAGAGGGAGTTTCTCTCTAAGAAAAACAGTGGGAGTAAAGTACATCTTGAAGAAATTCGAGATACACAGGAGACTGCTCAACCTGCTGAGGAAGAGCAGCAGTTGGATCCACAAAGTTCTGTGGAACCGGCGCCTGTGGAGCCTGAAGTTCGCAGATCCGGAAGGATCCGTCACGAACCCGAGAGATACTATGGATTTCTCGTGACCAATTCTAATGATCTGATGATCATTGATAGTGACGAACCAGCGACCTTCGCGGAAGCAATGATGGGCCCGGACTCCGAAAAGTGGCTTGGAACCTCTAAATCCGAAATGGGATCCATGTCAGAAAACCAAGTATGGTCCTTGGTCGATTTACCTAATGGTGTAAAAGCCATTGAGTGTAAATGGATCTTCAAGAAGAAGATTGACGTGGATGGCAATGTGCAAATTTACAAAGCGAGGTTGGTGGCTAAAGGTTTCAAGCAAATTCATGGTATTGACTATGATGAAACATATTCCCCAGTCGCTATGCTTAAATCCATTCGGATTCTTCTAGCGATTGCAGCTCATTATGACTATGAGATTTGGCAAATGGATGTCAAAACCGCATTCCTGAATGGTATTCTGGAAGAGGATGTGTATATAACACAACCTGAAGGTTTTGTTGATCCTAAGAACGCTGGAAAGGTATGCAAGCTTCATAAATCCATTTATGGATTGAAGCAAGCATCACGGAGTTGGAATCTTCGTTTTGATGAAGCAGTAAAACGATTTGGTTTCATCAAGAACGAAGAGGAACCATGTGTTTACAAGAAGACTAGTGGGAGAAAAATTGCGTTTCTTGTACTGTATGTCGATGACATACTGCTCCTCGGTAATGACGTTCCGTTGCTTCAGTCTGTTAAGACTTGGCTCGGAAGTTGTTTTTCCATGAAAGACATGGGAGAAGCCGCGTACATTCTTGGAATCAGAATCTACAGAGATAGAGTGAACAGGCTGATTGGATTGTGCCAGGACACTTATATTGATAAGGTGCCGCACAGATTCAGGATGCATGATTCCAAGAAGGGCTTCATACCGATGTCTCATGGAATTAGTCTCAGCAAGAAGCAGTGTCCGGTGACACATGCTGAGCGGGAGCGCATGAATAGGATTCCTTATGCTTCTGCAATAGGATCTATTATGTATGCCATGCTCTGCACTCATCCAGATGTAGCTTACGCGTTAAGCATGACAAGTAGATACCAATCTGATCCAGGTGAAGTTCACTGGACAGTTGTCAAGAATATTCTCAAGTATTTGAGACATACTAAGGATAAATTCCTTGTGTATGGAGGAAGTGAAGAACTTGTGGTGAATGGATTCACCGATGAGAGTTTTCAGACGGACAAAGACGATTTTCGATTACAATCTGGATATGTCTTCTGTCTAAATGGCGGTGCAGTGAGCTGGAAGAGCTCTAAGCAGAATACCGTAGCTGATTCCACGACGGAAGCTGAATATGTTGCTGCTTCAGAAGCGGCAAAGGAAGCTGTTTGGATCAAGAAGTTCATGACTGAACTTGGTGTGGTTTCAAGTATCTTGGAGCCAGTGGCTTTGTTTTGTGACAACAACGGAGCCATTGCTCAGGCGAAAGAACTCAGGTCACACCAGAAGTCCAAACACGTAGAGAGGAGATATCACCTGATTCGTGATATCGTCAATAGAGGTGATGTGAAGATCAGCCGAGTTCCGACGGACGAGAATGTCGCTGATCCTCTGACTAAGTCACTCCCAAGGCCTAAGCATGAGTTTCATACGACTGCTGTAGGCATTAGAGATCTTAAGATGTAATCTTGATTCTAGTGGGAGTTTTAGTTTTATTTTAGTTATAATAAGATGCTCTTGTAAAACATTCTTTTGGATATGTTTAATGAAATTTGATTTCAGCATTATTTATTGTGATCTAAATAATGGTCCCAAAATAAGTTTATTTCATTTTATAGGTCATCAAGTTGAGGACTTGATCATGAAACCCTATAAGTCATAAATGATATAAATTATGTTTTGTCCCTAGTCGAGGTTGTCAAAGTGGGACAATGTCAACCGCGAGAGACTAGATTGTGAGGTGACTGTTGGCTAAGTTTCATGGAGCCAATGATATGATTATCGCAGTCAGTCACATAGATATATGTTGGTGAACATATAATCGGATATGACCCGCTGATGAGAAGTCTACAAGATAGTTATATCTGTGTCATAAGAGGTTCTCATTACGACTATATAGTATAGTCCTCAGACCTGAGTTCATCATGCTTTCTTGCATATGAATTGGTACACTTTGACTTTGTCAAACGTCGACCCGTAACTGGCGACTATAACGGCACTAGTCAAGTATATCATGAAGTGTGCGTTGAAATAGGGATGGAACAAGATGGGATTTGTCCCTCCTGAATAACGGGAGATAAATATCTCAGGGCCTATCGAAGATTTAATACTGAGAAAAATGTGTGGCCGCACTCAAACGAACTGTAGTTCAGTTGTTTGTAATGTTCAGTATGAGATCAGGAGTTCGATAAACACGATGTTGGCTTAATAAGGATGACACCAATCTTGCTTTATGCCAAATCGAGATATAGAGACAAAAGGTTTATAGGAATTGATGATTCTAGTACAAGTGGGAGATTGTTGGGATAGTGTCCTGAAATCACACTTGTACTCACTCCTGATGATAGTTGTGTGTCGAGATCAGACATTCATATAATACTGGGCGGTTGTAATGTTTTGCTAGAAGCCTCTTGCAATCTGTAAGTTGTGGACTTACTGCCAGTATTATATGATCCTATAGGGTCACACACCTAAGCAAACTGGAAGCTACGACATGGGAATGATCATTATGGTAATGATCATATTAATGTGTATTGGATACACATTATTATCGACAATATGGTGTTGTGTCGATCGACACATCTTATGTGTCGATCGACACAGTTCGGGTTTTCGGAAAGGCTTTTCGAAATATGACTTAATTAAGTCTGGCCCGTTAATTGTGTTGAGGTCGAATAAAACACTTGAAAGTGTCGACCTAAACAACAGAGCCGTCGAGTTTTTCTTGGTAAGAAAAGCAGAAACACCAAAACAGGTGATTCCCATTGATCCAGTACTAGCATCCCGTTTCCAGCTTGTGTGCGTGTGTATCTGGTAGAGGCAAGGCATCTGCGTTGCTCAACTGATCTCGTTCACCAACTCATTCCGTTGCCAGTTCCAGGTAAGAACGAGGTTGGTTGTTTTCAATATATCAAACCCTAGATCCTAGGAGATCCAACAGCTTTGTGGTGAAGGAAGTTTCAGGGGGATCCTTCAACAAACCAGTAGTAGGAGTCAACATGAAGGTTATGCTCAGGGGAAGTAGTTGACAACAACACGCTACGAAGCTCAGCCGGAGCAGGATTCCTTGTTCTGTGGGAGGGAATAAGCCAAGCATCATGGCCTAGTCTGTCATTATTTTAGGATTCCGATAAGTTGAGGTCGAGCGCTTCCAATGAAATCCATGAGAGGTCCCAGTCTATTCCAATGATCATACTAATAGCTAGCAAAAATACTATTTTCAATTGTACATCTCAGAAAGCGTTTAGCAAGATGGGTCAGACCAAGAAGAGATTTCCAGACCCAAGAGTGGTGATCAGCAGGCTCAGCATTCCAGTAGTTCACATTTTTAAGCGGGTGAGTCTGATTCCAAGCAACCCAAAGTGATTCCCTTTTGTTAAAGAGCATCCAATTGAGCCGGTGGTTCAGATTCCTGTTCCAGGTTCTAAAATGGCGCAAGCCAAGACCTCCTTCTGTTTTTAGAAGACAAAATTATTGCCAAGAAACCTTTATACCACCTTTCTTTGCAATGTCCCCTGTCTATAGGAAACGATTACACATCTGCTCAATCTTCTTAAGACATCAACTAGGGAGAATAGAGGCGGAGAGCCAAAAATTCAAGGTGATGTAGATAACAGAGGATAGTACGAAAGAGACTTGATGGACCAATGATTAAATCTGGAAGATAGTTAGTCAATGAGGGCGAGTAGTCAGCTTCCCGAAGTTTCATGTGGAGCAACGACAGTCCTAGGTATCTGAACGGGAAGGTACCATTCACAAATCCAAATGCAGCAGTTTCCTCCGATTCAGTGGTGCTAAGGCCTGCCGTATACACATATGATTTCTCCCTATTCATTTATAGGCCATACAACAGTTTGAAATCCGCAAGAATAGATGTGATAGCAAGGAGTAAAGATGGATTCCCATCATAGAAGATCATAAGATCATTAGCGAAGGAAAGAATTGAGATTTTCATGTATTTTTCCTTTGGGTGATAACCAATGGAACCATCCGCAAACTTACTCTCTAACAGCCGAGAAAGAACTTCAATAGCAATGACAAAGAGAGAGGGAGATAAAGTATCACCTTCTCTCAGCCCTCTTGATCCTTTGAAATTGCCACAAAGGCTGCCATTGATGTTGATAGAGAAGGTCGAGTGTGTGATACATTCCCTGGATCAGTCCACAAACTTTGTATATTTGCTGCCGTCAAAACCTCTAACATGAAATCCTGACCAACAATATCAAAATCTTTGCGTAGGTCCACCTTCAAAACCCCACAGCGAGAGATGTTCTTTTGTCCGAATACTTGTATTAATTCAGTAGCAAGAAGCACATTTTTAGAAAGAATTCTACCTTTTACAAACGCAAATTGAGAAGGAGAAATCCACTGAGGAAGGATATGCTCGAGTCGACAGGCAAGGATCGTTGAGATCACCTTATACAGAATATTGCAACAGAAAATGGGTCTGAAATCAAAGATCTTATCCGCGTTCGAATTCTTATGGACCAAGGTGATAGCGGTATTATTCCATTGCTTGAGGGTTTTTCATGAGGTAAAAAATTCTTTTAGAGCAACAATGAGATCTTGACCTATGTCACTCCACATCTGTTTGTAAAATTATGCAGTGTAACCATCAGGTCCGACGATTTGTTGGCTGGAAGAGAAAAGAACTCAATTTTGATATATGCATCCATGACAAGGGCTTCCAACAAGCTTCGCATTGCACTATCACATTTGAAGTGCGATAGGGAATGGATCCGAGCTTTACTCGCATGAGTCATGATTATTGGGTTGCTGCCAAAAAAGTCAGTAAAGAGCCCCTCACAGTGGTTGCATAATTCATCAAGATTCTCTATTCTTTGGCCAGTCTGATCGAGGAGATAGTGGATTTGGTTTGTCGAAATACATGCAGCCACCATCTTATAGAAGACCAAAGTTTTAGAATTTCCACAAGCCAGCAATGAGGCCCACAATTTTTACTGTAAGAATATTTCCTCTCAAAAAGCAAGGTGGGGAGAGGGAGAATGCAGTAAGTCATTATGGCAGGTCGTTAGATGCGAGAAAGCTTGCTCAATTTTATTTTCCAGGTCAAAGTAATGCTGTTTATTGAAGGTCTTGATGACCCGTTTGAGGAACTTAAGCTTCTTTGAGAGAACAAGCATGGATGTGATCCGATACATCAACCGACGCTAGACATACCCAATTGTCAGTTTTGAAGTCCGGATGGTGGAGTAGGAAGTTTTCCATCTTAAACGGATTCTTCTTATCGCCATTCTGGTTTCCAATGCTGACACAACTAGGGCAATGGTCTGAGAATTCCATGTCACCAAAGCGACCAAAATAGAGAGGGAAAACTATAACCCAACTTTCACTGATGATGATACGATCAAGCTTATTGGGGTGGTTTCATTGATTGTTCCACCAAGTGAAGTGTTGACCACGTAAGTGAAGATAAAATAGACTTGTAGACTGAAGACAATCACGGAAATCCTACATGTCACCTGTGATTCTGGAACCACCGGTTGAGGCATCACTAGGGTCTAGAGCTTGGTTAAAGTCGCCAAGGACCAACCAAGATTTGCTACCAATAACCGAGTTAGCAGCCAAAGAAGTAAGCTCATGCCAAAGAGGCCTTCTCTCATAGTGGCAATTCACAGCAGACACAAAAGACACTACAAAATCTTCATTCACATGAGACAGCTTTACTAAATAGGTAAGCATATGAGAGGATTCAGAGATCACCAAGACAAAGAAAATATGATCCCAGACAACCCAAATTCTATATAACTCAGCATATTCATAGTTGCAGACAGAACTCCATCCTGGAAAGAAGGTACGAATCATCTTTTGAGACCTATAAACCTTCACCGTAGTCTCTATAATACTATCAAAAAGAGCTTTAGAAAGTCTAAACCATTTCCGAAATATTCTCCGCCGAACAGAATTATTGAAACCTTTAACACTCCATCAGTAGGGGTCTAACGTTAAAGATGATAAAGGTTGGAGCTTTTGCTCCGATTAGATTTTTTTTTCTGCATGTTTATTTCAGCCAACCTATGCTTCTCAGCCTTGCGATGCAGCTTTTTCTTTTTCTTTGAGACCACTGCTGAGAAGTTTTCCTCCTCAGTGTTGATTTCCTCCTCAAAATCATCTCCATCATTGTTATACTTTGCTTTCCCCTCCAATCTTTCCACCTCGTCAGATGAGCATTCAGAGGATACCTCTTCATCAGATTGGTTGGAGTCAGATTGGGGAGAGTCTCCTCCTTGGTTAGGAGTATCCTCATTTGGCAGATTATCAATTCATATGTCAATGACAATAGTACCTTCCGACTGCCCCATTGTGAGAGAAGTATTTGATCTTTTTGGGATTTTTTTTTGTTTCCTTTTCTTAACCGATTTTGTTGCATTAAGCTGCAGGTTAAGACCCTTCTTTGCTATAGGACAAAGGTCTGTCGTGTGATCAGTAAACTTACAGGCGGTGCAGGTGATTGGAGCAGAGGGACACCATTTGACAGTGTGGCCTATTGCTTTGCATTGTTCGCAAATAAGAGGAAGCCATGGGCTGGAAACCTCCACACGTTGAATGTGGCCAGATTCAAATCTGACATTCACCGCTACCGGGAGAGGTTTAGTGGGGTCAACAAGTGTGAAAACTCTTGCCACTTCCAGGTTGATCATGTTTGCAGTATTTGGATGAAGGAAGAGAGGGTCACCCAATAGCCCTGCAATATGTTCCCGCCCTTCTTCCGAGTAGAACTAAGTGGGAACATTGTAAAAATCAAGCCACACAGGAGCTGATGTGAGTTCATGAATCTCACGTTGAAGACATGGTTCCCATTTTTCCACAAACATAGGCTGATTTTCTATATGTCACATTCCCTGAGATAAAACTCGCTAACAGGTTATGGGGCATGGGATCTTTGTCAGGAAGGCTTTCTCCGACAGATTGGAGACAATGATGTTACAAAAGCGACTGCTCCAAATGCCATTGGTTATGGCGTGGAGAGATCCAGGCGAAGGCGCTTTACCGTAGAACTGGGCGATAATAAATTCCTCTCAGCGGTGTATGTTCTTTTCAATGACCGTATTTGGAACACTGACACATATTTCCCCAGATTCAGGAAGAAAGGGGTCACATTTCTTAGTCATCTTCCTGTTTGAGCCTTGAACGAACTCACTCCAGGTACCTTTGGGTAACACATCTGCCGGAGGACTCATTTCAGACTGATCAAGAACGCCATACTTAAGGGCTAACTCTTCCAGCGTCTGAGCAATCCCAAGGATGACAAGGACAAAGCGAACGAAGAGGCAGGCGGCAAAGATGATTTTTCATTGGAGAGAGCAGCATGGGTTTTTGGCGGATAAGGAGAGGGGATTTTGTGTGAGGAAGGGGATGGGGTGGAATTTTTGGTGGGGATTGAGATGAGGCTGACGAATGAGTTTTCTTTTGCTTGGTCATTGGGGTTTGTGATAACAAGATTTTTAGGACTTGTATATCTGGTAGTCAATTACTCAATCTACAAGACAAACGTCATTGTAGTGTATATTGAGGTCAAATCCAAATGGGTGTGAGTCCAGTTCATTAGGAATACATACAACTTAGTAAGCTAAGCCAATCCAAGAAAGTTTTGAAACTAACAATCCTAAATGATCAATAAAAGCAAGAAAAAAGCACTAAGAGAAGAGAGATTAAACAATAAGGTAAAGAGATGAGAAGAGTCCTAGAGATGAGGTCAAGGAGTTAAAACTATTAAGGGATGATCTAGAGATGGTGTCAATCAATCATACAAAGAAAAAGAGATGGTTCAATGATCTTACAAGTTGCTAATCACATTTTCATACTTTCAAACTCTATGCTAAATGCAATTATCCATTTCTCAATATCAATCACAATAGCATACATTCAATCTCAATCATTAAACCATTCAAGCAATATTTAATCCTTAGTGTAGAACTCAAAACATTGATCAATCTTATCTCTAAGCAAAGATCCCTTTAATCAATTCTTAATCAAGAACAATTTATCAATTGTGATCAAGAATCAATTAAGCATGCAAAACAAGTTCATTTGACTATTAAACATCTTAGAAATCAATTTCCATTGGCTAAGCATGCAAAATCTCTAATTAGGTTCTATCAAGCATTTCATCAAACACCTTGTGGGCATGAAAATGCTTATGATCTAAATCAACAATTTTTTGAAAACATAGCATAAAGAACAACCTAAATGGGAAGGATTAACATACATAAAGCCCTAAACACCTTAGATCATCCCTAATCAAGTCTTAATCTACCTCATCTCAAGGACCCAAAATGACTACTCACTAATCACCATTTTCTCAACTAAATCTATAAAAATCAAGTGAGAAAACATGATTAGAGATAAAAGATTAAATAGATAACTAAGAACTTGATTAAAACTCAAAATAAAAGTTTACAAATTGTTTTTGATTCAAAAGGGGTAAAATAAGAACATAAGGAAGAAGATAGCTCTCAAAATTTAGGTCTAAAACCATATATGAAGTGTTTTTGGCTCGTTGTGGCAATATCGTAAATAAGTGGGTCTGATTTTGGTCTTCGAAGGAAAAAATATCGGACGCATTTGCCCGATACTCAGGCCAATACATTTCCCTGGTTCTGGGCATGGAAATGTATCGGGTGCGTTTGCCCGATACATTCTCCTGGACAATTTTGGGCATGGTGTTGATTTGCAGACTATATTGAGATACATCCAGTAAATCAAACATAACTCTTTCCATATAGCTTCCAATGACTTCAAACCACCTCCATTAGAAAGCCAACTCAATTTCCCATGATTTGTATTTGTAATCCCAGATCTAAAAGTCAACGTAAGGTCTTCATATGACTCAATCTTTCAATCCCAATGGTTTGGTCCTTCATCACCATTTCACTTTCAATCACTCTTTTGGACTCCAAACTCTTTCAAACCTCTTTAGAAACTCCAAGAACCTAGAAAGACACAAGAAACACTCCAAGAACAAGAAAATATGCAAATCCTAAAGCTAAACGCACCTAAACTTTAAAATCAACAAAGAACAAGAGTTAGCTAGGAATGAATGCCAAATGAGACTAAAACGAGAACTAAATGCTATCTTAAATGCATTAAAATGCAACAATATCAATTCCCCCAAACTTAACCTTTGCTTGTCCACATGCAAACTCAAAAACTCAATGGCACGCTAGGGAGAAAGGTTTGTAAGTGATAACTCAAAGCTTTCAAAAGCAATTGTTAAGCATAAGTGGAAACAAAGTAAAGACAAGCAATTAAGAGCTACAATCAAGTTTACTCTACTTCAAAAGAGTTAGCCATTCTCATCAACACAAGCATCAAGTTCAAGCTCCAACCTACACATGAATTCCTATCCTCATTCCCTTTAACATTCATTAAGAAATGGTGGATCATGATTGTGCAAATCAAATGAACACATTTGGCTATAAGGATCTCTCATGAAAGGAATGAACTATAGCAAAATGCTAAGAGTAAGAAACAACTCATGCATACAAGGATAGATTCTCATTCTACCCAAATCCTTATAATGATCTTAACTCCTCTTCTAAACCCAAAGTTCCCTTCCTAAGCTACCCTTTTCTTAAGGCATTTTTGCATTTTTATTCCAACTTTGATCACTTCTTTCTTTTTTAAACACTTAGAAGATTTATTTTCTTTGCTTAGCTCTTTCTTTCTTTTTTCACTTGTCTCTTTTTATTTTCTTTTATGGTGAACCTTTTGGCTTATTTTCATTTCACTTCTAGAGACTCTTTCTTTACCACTTAGAGCTATTTTTCTTTCTCTTTTTCTTTTCAAATCTGCTCTTTCTTTTCTCAATCTTTTCCTCATTCCCTTTTTCCTTTCCTTCCCAATTCCCCCAAACTTCTTTCTTATCCTATGCATAGCCCAATGATGTAAGGCTAGCTCTACAATGAAAACCTATCCTTGTCGTTCCAAACTCAACACTTTTTGCTTATTTGATTCAAGAAAGGCCTCTCATCTCTCACTAGAGTGTTTAGGCTTGAAGGAAAGCTTGGTTCAAGGTGGGGAAATCTACTTGGACTAACAAAAGAGTGGTAGAAAGGGAGAAGATAGTACAAGTATATATCAAATATTCATGAGTTCACCTTTCATTGCACAACATGATAATTCAAGTCAATATTAAGAGTCCTAATAAATAGGGAATGATTCAAATCACAACATGTTTCAATCAAGAAGTGAACAATGATTCATGAGATCCAAGAAGGGTTCTTCCTTAATTTCAAGTTCACAAGATGCATCCAATAACCACATGCTTAAACAAATTTTTTTTTTTAAGGAACATAAGCTTTTTTAAGGAACATAAGCTTTAGCTCTCAAACATTAATGAATGCAATCCTAAATGACTTCTAGACTCAATCCTAGGCATGTCAATGCAACTACATGTTTTTTTTTGTGAAAATTTTCAATTTTTTTATGGTTTTCTATGCCTTAGATGCATGAATAAGACTCAAGATGCAAGAAAAGAAGATAAGAACACAAAACACAACATTAACAACTAGTCTCCTCCCCCAAACTTAAATCACACAGTCCCATGTGTGAAAGAATCAAGGGAAAGAGACAAAAGAGAAAGGTAAAAATGCAAAATGAAACAAAGATATGAAAAAGAGATTGAAGTTGTTTACTTGTAGATGGAGTGAGAGTGTAGTGGGATGGAGGAATGGGATGTGGAGGCTGGATACTTCCCCCAAACTTGGATGAAATCTCTATCCATCATTGATTTCGCCATGACCTTCCCTCTTTCTTTCTCCCAATGCCTTGACCATATGGCCTAATACCTGTAGAGACCTAATAGAGAGATCAACATTGACTAGGAAACTTAAAACTTAAAGCAATATATACAAGAGATAGACATGGGACTTCATCCCAAGTGAGCTTGTTTTAAGTCACTAAGTTTGACTACCATTTCTTTTAGTGAGAAGGTGGATGAGTCTTGACCTTTTGAGTGATGGTCAAGACCTTGTTGAGATACTCTTGGAGCTTGATTGGGTTTATTTGAAGTCCAAGGCTTAGTATTGTCTTGGCACTTGAGAAAGGCTTGAATCTTCCTTTGCATTTGACTTTATACTCAATCACACCATCCTCATATTTCCAAGGTGTGAGAGTCATGATATGAGCCTCACCATACTTACGTGGTTCGTTGGCCTTAGTGCCTCTACCCTTCTTGTCTCCCTTGATACTCCTACTCACTTGCTCCATTGGGGTAGAGAAAAGAGCTTCTAAGGAAACTTCATCCAAAGCTAAAGGTTCTTCAACATTACCATAACCCAAAGCTTCCTCCTTATGAGACTTCTTCTTTCTTTCACAAGATTTTGGGGGTGAAGACTTATCCACTATCTCACAATTTCCCACATACTTCACTTCCTTAGCATTATCTCCATCATTCTCATCAAGCAAGTTGACCTCTCTTGAAAATATTGCACTACAATACTCCTTGAGACTTGATTCAACCTCACCCTCTATTTCATCCATGGGTGTTCTAATGAGATCACTCTCTAGAGAAACTTGATTCTCCAAGTTGTTGAGCCTAGAAGATAAGTTTTCAAGTCTTGTGTAGAGATCATGTTGAGAAGATATCACCTTAGTGTGAATGTTATCAAATTATTTGTTAATCTCAATGACCTCACAAGCTTGTCCCTCTAATAGTTGTTGGAGCATCCTTTTCATGTCCAAATTGTGACTTGTAGTTGTGACACCATGAATTGTTGGTTCAAAGCTTTGTTGGCGGATGTTGTAGCCTTCACTCTCATCCCTTACAATGGTAGATGACTCTTGGGTAGCTTGTAAGACTTCATCTAAATGATCATTAAGAGCTTCCAACTCCTTGCTCACTTTATACTCAATGTCTCCATTGTCCATTGGAAATTTCTCCAACCCACTGTAACGCCCCTTTCCCGTCCTCCGCTGACCGTCGAGCTGACCGGTCAACAATCAAACAAGAACATGACCGATCGAACCCGAGCAAGTCGAACAGGAAAGGTTCATCACAGGACGAAGCCAGAGAGATCGGTTTGAGACGAAGGCTCGCACCAACCCATCCTTGACTCCGCTATCCTCGCTTTCATAGTACAAGTCGGCCGTCTTGCACTACTTCTGCGAGTTGTGTCGGTTCGGACAAAACACGATATCAGGAAAGCATGTTCATATCTGAGTAAATCAAACGTTCAATACAACGTTTAATCGTCAAGTTTACAAATCGTTTTCAACAATAAATAATCAACACGAAAATCAATACAAAAGTGGCGCCAAGCCGAACCGAGAGAAAAACCCCAAAACCATCGAATCAAAACCTCCCACAAGCAATCCCGAAACTACACCGAGGACCTCCCGCGTCTGTCGCTGCTTAACCTGAAAACATAAAAAGAGTCTAATGAGCGATCTAAGATCACCCAGTGAATCGGCTCCCCACTACGGCTTCTAATCTATCTATCAACTAGATTCCCGCCCGAAACCCCAAAATAACAATCAAGCATAACAAAATAGCCGATCACGCACTACCACGTCGTGTCGAGCCCACACACAATCAATTGCCAAAAGAAAGAGAAGGCGATTAGAGGAAATCGGAAGCACTGCGGCACATGTTCCCGATTGAGACTCGATCTATCTACCGCGCAACACCAACTATACCAAACACCACGCTGGGCCCCTACGATCTTGGTAACTTCCACGGGTTTTCACCGTTACCTATATGGTAACTTACCCACGACTCCTAGCCGTCCAACGACTAGGACACCGTTCTCCGTCCATCGATACACGGTGACTCAGGCTACCCCTAGATAACCCAAGTTTCCATGCAGTCCGGCCCTAGGACGCGACCCCATGTTCTCCGGACCACACACCTACAGACGTCACTCCATAGGTTAACATCATAACCGGAATCATCATGATCCGATTAGGCAACTACCCGAGGATCCAATCGGTTCGGAAGTACCAGAACGTAATCGAATACATAGACTTGCGGGATCTAACGCACCCTAGAGTCCTAGTATAGAAATGTAAACACGCAGACTCGCTTGGACTCTAACAATCAATTCAATCATTAATCAACCATCTCAACCCCACATCCCGCAAGTCTACTCACACACACCACCACCGCTCTGACTCGGCACCGTACCGAGTCAGCATCTACGGCTTAACCGGTCCCATGACCAAGTTAAGCATCTACGCGAATCGTTCGGCCCAACACCGAAACGATCTGAAGGCCTGCACAAAAGGTCAGCAACAACCACACAACACAACAACCACACAAACAACACACAATCAGGCCTATTAGGGTTGCTAACATCTCTTAACCAATTTACGCCCGCTACTTTGGGTTAGCCGCTTGCTAACCCATAGACGGTTCACCAATCTCACACTTCTCATTTCTTACTCTTTCCTAAGTATCTTTTATTAATCCCCGATCCGTCGGTTAGAGCTAGTGGCTTACTAGACTCCCCGAAGTCTCATCTTTCATTAATTAAATTCATTCATTCTCGGTAACCCGATATCGTTCCATACTCTATACGTTTGTTCAGGTTAAACTCCATATTTTAACTTGTCTTAATTCCCGTATATAGATTCATTTATTACGTTCTTTACTTAATATATATGCATATACGGTCCTACTCATGCCACGACTATATGAATGCATCACACAACGTTACTAACAACCTAGCGGCACTCAACAAGTTTAATCCGTTTTAAGTCTAACATGCTTCTTTAACCCTAACCGGTTTAACGTTCATTCAATCAATCAATGTTCAATTCAATTCAATTCTAGTCGGGTATGCATTCCTAATTCTACGGTTTCCCATTATCGATCTATATGCATGCTACGGTGTTTGAGCCGACTCACAGTGATTAATGCGGAATGAACGGCACGGATGCGGATATGGTTCCCGAGACCCCAAACTAAACCCGAACCTCTCCGAATACCCGAACACGAACTCCCAAAGCTTCCCGAACTACCGAACAACCGTCAAACCGAGCGTTGACCGGCTCGTTTTCCGGTGTTGACCGCTTTGACCGGCGGCGTTGACTGACCGTTGACTTTGACCCCGGTTGATAGTTGACCACTCCGGTTTACCCCCTTGACCTGCTGAACCTCCAATTGAACCGAACCAACTCCAACTCAATCGGTTTAGTTAAACCGGTTTAGTCAAACCGTTGACCGGCGTTGACCGAAGCTTAACCGGTTTGACTAAACCGATTCTTCCACCGAACCAAGACCAAACCAACTCCAATGCATCTCGTACCCACCAATGAAGAACCGCTTGAAGATTTGACGGCGAAAGGAGGTTTTCCGGCGACGCCTCTGGCGTTGACCGCGGCGGCTCCGGCGTTGACCGCGGCGGATGTGGCTTTTCCGGCGACTTCTGACGGCGAACCACCTACCAAAATGCTCCTCTTGACACGATCTATCCACCCATGGACTTGAATCACAGAAATCTGATGGAGAGAGAGAGAGTTATGCCAAGAACCTAAGTCGCGGTTGCTTCTTCGCCGGATTACGGCGACGGCGGAGACGGTGGCGACGGTGGATGGCTGGAGAATGTAGAGGAGGATGAGATGAAGCTCCTGGGCTTTTCAGAGTGTGATTTGGATCTAAGAGGAGAAAGTTATACACTTTCTTGTGAGAGAAGCTTTGAAGAACACCTTGGATCCTTTGAATAACACTTTGAAGATTCAAGAATCTTGATGAGTTTCTGGGAATGAAAGATGAATCTGATGAATCTGGAAGAGAGAAGAGAGAGCTCGAGAGTGTAATGAGAGAGAGAGAGATTCTTGCACCAAAAGTTCATTTGATACAATGTTCTCTTTTGGTGCATGAACTCCTTTTTGGTGCATTGCATGCACTTGGGAGAGGTGGCGCCTCCAGGGGAGAGACACTTGTCCTTATGGGGTTGAGTCTGAGTCAGTTAATCCTCCCATTAAGCCCTTAATATCCTCCTAATCCCCTTAATCACTCTTGTTCGGTTTACTTATTTTCCCGATAATTGTTTTAAGAAATAGCAGACGATTCCCATAAATCTCCAAACTCCATAAACTGATTCTTCTTGATTTTAGATGAATTTAGCAACTTGAATCATCTCGTATGGAGTTTTCTAGCTCCCGTTATGAATTTCCGAAGTTTTCTCGGTTTAGTCGGTTTTCCACCCGATAAGCCGAAAAACACATTTCCACTCCGTTTCTTCCAATTTTGGTCTTGTAAATGTTCTTTATGTTGTAGTAGAAGAATATTTGGCCCGTCTCGGTTTCCGTCTTGGATTTTGACAAAATTACTATTTTGCCCCTGGGTTTGGCAAAATTACGGTTTTGCCCCTGTTGACTTTTCTTCTGCCCGTTGACCACATTTTTGGATACGGGGTATCACACCCACCAACATAGTTCTCCTCACTTTGGGCTAGATTCTCAACAAGTAGCTCCCCTTGATCAATTGTGAGGTTCAAAAACCTTCCTTTGCTAGATGCATCTAAAGTCCATTGGTGCTCTTTAAGCACTCCATGATAGAAGGTGCTAAGTATAACTTCTTTGTTGAATCCATGGTGGAGACAATCATGAGTGTAACCCTTGAGTCTCTCCCATGCTTCATGAAAAGTCTCATGGTAGTCTTGTTTGAAGCTCAAGATGTCTTTTCTAGCTTGAGATGTTCTTTGTGGAGGGTAGAACTTGAGGAGGAAGATCCTCTTGCAATCATCCCAAGAATTCACCGAGTGAGATGGCAATGATCTCTCCCATTGGCTAGCTTTATCTCCAAGTGAGAATGAGAACAAAAGGAGCTTGACACTGTCATCATCTACATCTTCAATCCTAAATGTGTTGCACAACCTCTCAAAGTAGTACGAGTGATTATAGGGATTCTCCACTCTTGTCCCTAAGAACCTTGAGTCTTGAATCAATCTAATCAAACTTGTATCGATCGTGTAAGCATTGGCTTTGATAGGAGAAGGATGGATCCCATAGCTCATGTGACATTGAGTAGTGTCAAAACTTCCAATTGTTGGTTTTTTCTCTTGAGTTGTAGTGGGTATCAATGGGGGTGTCAAGGAAGCTCTTTGAGGTTGAGGTTGTGGTGAAGTTTCTTGTGGTTGTGGATCTTTAGTGATGCTTGTTTGATTGTCAATCTCCAACACCTCAAGTGAACTTGATTTGTCATGTCTCTTTCTTTTGGTTGGGTACCTTTGAAAGTACAAGAGAATCAAGAAAACCAAGTTAGTAACAACAAATGAAAGAAAGTTCATCATCTTAACTTGAGATGAATGAACCAATGAAAAGAGAAAGAAAAGCTTAGTCTCAAAAAGAAGTAAAATCCTAATGACTAAAGCTAAACCCGATCGGCAACGGCGCCAAATTGATAACAAGATTTTTAGGACTTGTATATCTTGTACTCAATTACTCAATCTACAAGACAAACATCATTGTAGTATAGATTGAGGTCAAATACAAATGAGTGTGAGTCTAGTTCATTAGGAATACATAAACTTAGTAAGCTAAGCCAATCCAAGAAAGTTTTGAAACTAACAATCCTAAATGATCAATAAAAGCAAGAACAAAGCACTAAGAGAAGAGAGATTAAAACAATAAGATAAAGAGATGAGAAGAGTCCTAGAGATGAGGTCAAAGAGTTAAGACTATCAAGGGATGATCTAGAGATGATGTCAATCAATCATACAAGCAAAAAGAGGTGGTTCAATGAACTTACAAGTTGCTAATCACATTTTCATACTTTCAAACTCTATGCTAAATGCAATTATCTATTTCTCAATATTAATCACAATAGCATGCATTCAATCTCAATCATTAAACCATTCAAGCAATCTTTAATCCTTAGTCTAGAACTCAAAACATTGATCAATATTATCTCTAAGCAAAGATCCCTTTAATCAACTCCTAATCAAGAACAATTTATCAATTGTGATCAAGAATCAATTAAGCATGCAAAACAAGTTCATTTGACTATTAAACATCTTAGACATCAATTCCCATTGGCTAAGCATACAAAATCTCTAATTAGGTTCTATCAAGCATTTCATCAAACACCTTGTGGGCATGAAAATGCTTATGATCTAAATCAACAATTTTTTTTGAAAAATATAGCATAAAGAACAACCTAATAGGGAAGAATTAACATACATAAAGCTCTAAACACCTTAGATCATCCCTAACCAAGTCTTAATCTACCTCATCTCAAGGACCCAAAGTGACTACTCACTAATCACCATTTTCTCAACTAAATCTATAAAAATCAAGTGAGAAAACATGATTAGAGAGAAAAGATTAAATAGATGACTAAGTACTTGATTAAAACTCAAAATAAAAGTTTACAAATTGTTTTTGATTAAAAAGGGGTAAAAGAAGAACATAAGGAAGAAGATAGCTCTCAAAATTTAGGTCTAAAACCATATAATGAAGTGTTTTTGGCTCGTACTGGCAATATCGTAAATAAGTGGGTCTGATTTTGGTCTTCGCAGGAAAAAGTATCGGGCGCATTTGCCCAATACTCAGGCCGATACATTTCCCTGGTTCTGGGCATGGAAATGTATCGGGCGCGTTTGCCCGATACATTCTCCTGGACAATTTTGGGCATGGTGCTAATTTGCAGACTGTGTTGAGATGCATCTAGTAAATCAGACATAACTCTTTCCATATAGCTCCAAATGACTTCAAATCACCTCCATTAGAAAGCCAACTCAATTTTCCATGAATTGTATTTGGAATCCCAGAGCTAAAAGTCAACGTACGTTCTTCATATGACTCAATCTTTAAATCCCAATGGTTTGGTCCTTCATCACCATTTCACTTTCAATCACTCTTTTGGAATCCAAACTCTTCCAAACCTCTTTAGAAACTCCAAGAACCTAGAAATACACAAGAAACACTCCAAGAACAAGAAAATATACAAATCCTAAAGCTAAATGCACCTAAACTCTAAAAGCAACAAAAAACAAGAGTTAGCTAGGAATGAATGCCAAATGAGACTAAAACGAGAACTAAATGCTATCTTAAATGCCAACAATATCAGTTTTTCGGCGGCGGAGGTCAGATACCGGCGCCGATGAAGAAGCGAGATTTGAGGATTAATTTTCCGCCTTATTTGAAGAGAGAAAAAGCGTAAGCACCTTTTAAATCTCCTTTTATGCCTGGGCATTACTTGGACCCTAGGACCCGAACCGGAACCCACCCGAAAATTAGGGTCTGGTCCGGGGCCATGTATATTAACCTGTTGGGTCCAGCAGTTGAAGACCCGCGGGTACATGTTCGGGTCCGATTATTACCCGCAGGTCTTCTGGGTACCCATATAAACTTGCATAAATATATATTAATAACATGTTCATAATCTGTTCTGAACCTGTTCGTAACCTGTTCCGAATCTGATATGAACCTGTTAGATCCTGTTCGTACATGTATCTGAACCTGACCCGATTGGTATCCGAATAATAACGGGATTTTACAGGTATGTTGCCCTAAAACCCGATATGACCCGACATGAACTGATCCGAACCCGATCCGAATCTAACATATCCTTAAATGAGTCCTTATTTTCTTCTATTCGTTAGACCCCGAATCTGTCAAGACTCATCCAAACCCGACCGAGGCCCTGAATGCCCCAGACTATCTCCCTCTTCAAAAGTTAAAAGCCGTATTTAACCTCTATATATGACCATTATCCTTTTTACTATAAGTCACTAGCAAAAAACCACATAACTGCTGCCTTATTCTACTGACACGTCGGATTTGTCCACGTGTCCTTCTCTCTTTTTTTGCGATTTTATTTCCTTTTTATTTTTATTTTTATATTTCTCATCGGTCACCTTAAGTTGTTAAGTTTTCTAATTAAAAAAAAAAACAAAACAAAATATGTTTCTTCCATCACTAACCCACGATCTCAACTCCATCCCTCAATCACCTCTAACCTCATCTATCTAAACTATGAAAACCATTAATAAACCGTGTATAGGAGTCTATTCCCCTCAATTGATTGGAGGTAATTCCAACTCTTTTAATTTCTATCTTTTAAGGCATTTTAATTTAACAGGAAGACTAGCTTAAATCTTTTCTCTCGATCGATTTTGCAGGTTGAAGCATCATGCCGCTCGATTGCATATTTGTTCTTAAACCCTGTTTAATTTTGTTCCTCTTATTTGTTCTTCCCAGATTTTTTTTTTTTAATTTCTTCTTAGTTTATGAATCGTAATTGTGCGATCTGATAATATCTATATTGAAGCGATTTATCCGACTGTTTTTAATGGATCTCATTTACCATAGAGTACGAGCGTCGAGTTGAAGCGCCGGCCAAAATCATGCTCGCCAAGGATTCACAAGCAAGACAAGCGCCTCCGGATTGCAGAGAATTTGGGATCACGACGACTCTAAAACCTCACCGAGTCGAAGGAGTCTCTTGGCTTATACATAAATATAGTTCGAGGTAAGTCACTTATTCCTTTTCAGTTTCTTATTCCTGCAAGTATAGGATAACTGGATAAGCTGATACCAATCGGAAGTCAAAATAAAACAGATTTGACTAATTTTCTAATTTCATTTATGTTTGATTTTAATTGCAGGAGACGAGGTACTGCCATCGTTTTCGAATTGCTGTATTGGTCTCTTTGTAATTGTATCTGCTTTATTTTATTTCCCTTTTGTTATTGGTTGGAACAAACTCTTGCAGATCATATACGCAAGACTATGAGTCGCATAGTGAATGCTCAATTGAATTTGAAGTGGATGGACCGTACAAGGTATGCGGTATGCCTATACGTTATGACTTTTAGTCTTGTGCTGCTCTTTGATTTCTTCACAAAAAGGTAATTTGTAATTCTCCATTCAAGCAATGATTATTCCTGCATTGAAAGAAGAAGGAATCTTAATTAAGAAGCGGTATGTTGTTTTCAATCATGATGGAACCTTAGCAGAACTCAAGGGGTTTGAGATCAAACGTATAGGGGAGCTGAAACTCATCAAAGTAAATGAGATATGCTTCTTAGGTTTCCTTGATTTCTCTGATTAATATATTCATCAAGACAAGTTATGATTTCATATGGGTTAATGTTTGCTTAATTTTTATAGTTTTTCTTTGCCCCTTAAGAGTAACAGATGATTGGGTGTCAGAGATAAATAGGTTCACTCCAAAACTTGAAGTTCTTAGGTATGTTGGTGATAAGGATTCCCGTCGGGCTTTGCGTAAGCCAATGCATGATCATGTCCACAAGAGCTCCAAGGTGAGTTTTAACTGAGTCATTTTCATAGTGAGAGTAAAAATGGTGTATGTCTAAAGATGTGGTGATGAGTGAAAGAGAGCATTGGTAATTGAATGGGTGAGCGTAAAATTGACTTTGCAAAAACATATATTAGAAATGATATGGTTTTGAATGGTTAATCAAGATCTAGCCGGGGGAAACATAAGTTATGTTCGACTTTCTGCTGGTGAATTATGACAATTTAGTGGGATCTATTTGGTTTTGAAACATGTTTGATAGATTTGATGAAGGCAGTACCAGAGAGTCACAAGAAGTTCTTGGCCAGTATAGTATGGGTCCATGAAGAGGTAAGTGATCTTTCTCCTACCACTTTAACCTATGAATTATTTGTATGAACAGTAGTTGAGTGGTCATAAATAATAAAAAAAATCGAACTTTGGACTTAGTTGATGGTCCGAGACAGACCAATATTCAAAAAGGTTAGCTTTATGATGAAAATACATGATTAGTTTTCTAATTCTCTTTCAATTTTGATGAAAATAAAACTTTTTGTGACCGTAAATAATTACTAGCTTTAGAATATGCGATTTCTTCATAAACACTAAGATTGAACTTTGCTTTTGGGTCCACGTAAGTGGTGTCTTTCACTACTGAGTTTTCTGTTAGATGCAAAACTCTGTTTCTAAGTGTACCAGCTAAATTTCCCCATTATTGCTTTAGTTTGATTTATTGCTATTTTCTTGTTGCATATGTGAAAATATATACTTTGCCTGTTTATATCTTTCAGATGAGCTACGTATGGCGATTTGATGTTCTGTTGAAACAACTTTTTGAATAACAACACAATATGGGTCTTCTTCTACTCGAAAAAAACGAGTGTTCTCACAACAGAAGGCCTTCAAACTGAAAGTTTACGTTTAATATATACCATATATATTTAACATAAAAATCCCTTAAGCGCTTTTTTTTTGTTTCCTTTAAGCTTTTATGACCCGGTAACAATTTTTTATTATTATTAAAAGCAAGCTTCATAAATTTTTTTCCTATTAAATTTCCACCATCACATTTATTTACATGACATTTATCTTATCTAATAATTATTTATTTAAGATACATTTATTTTCTATTATTATTTTATAAATTTTTGCCATTATTTTAATCCATAAAATTTAAAACTTAAAAATTAGTCCGTGCGGACCAAACATTAGTGATAATAGAAAACATAATTTCTGGCCATTCTCATCATATTATTAATTATGAGTTCTCGTTTAAAATATACTATTTTATTCACAATAAATAAGAGAGGGATGTATAAAACTTTTGCTGATTTGTCTTGCAGCGTCACCAAAAAATAAAAATAAAACTAGAGTTTTAATTGTTTATTTCATTTTTATTTTCAGTTACGTGTTTCTTTTTTTGATATGTGGGGAATGAAGTCAATTACAAGCATTAATTTAAGAGGTCCCAAAGGAGTTGGCAGTAGCTGTAATTGGAATTCACAAATTCATTTTTGATATGTTTCTATTCTTGTATATGTCAATTATTCCAAAACTTTATATAGAAAATCCTTTTGAAAAAACCATATTGTTCAAATAAATTTTGTGATTTTATCTATCAGTCATCCTTTTCATGCTCATCATTAGCAATATGCATATTCTCAACTACAAAGAACTTAGTTAATTTCGATACCTAACAAACAAAAGCTCGATTATATAATTTCTTTCTTTTATCATGTTATCTATCACAATTACCATATATTCACGTTATCTTACACAAATATTTTTAGTTCATCTGTCGCAAGACTTTTTTGTAACTGTAAATATAAAATATATATACGAAAATAAAATATAAATTATAAAATTTTATGAAACAGTAAGTTATAGTTGTTATAGAGATCTCTGGAGTCTTAAAATATAGATATTGCTTGGAAAACCCCCAAAGGAAATGTTAAAAAAATGTAAATATATGCAAAGCCCAAAAGGCTTCTTAGCCTTAGCCCATATTTTATTTTCTCATCTTGTTGAATCCGAATTGATAAAAACAAAACCGGCAACCTAGTTTACGGATTGTATATGGATTTAAAAAAATGTAAATAAATTTGCAGATTGCAGATAAGAGTATAAGACTAATAATAATAGTTAAAAATCTATTATTTTATTAATTAAACAAAGAACAAATCCAGAGATGTCCATTAGAAATGGAAAAAACAAAACAAAACAAAACCCTAACAGAAAACTAAAAAAAAAAAACGAAAGAAAATAAAAAACGGATGAGACACGCTTAATTCTTCTTGGCGTGCTTGATGTGACAAGAGTATTGAAGGAGAGGAGCAAAGAAATGGCTCTTAAACATAATGTGAAGATGGTCGTTACACTTCTTGTCCATATTCAAAACGATCTCACAACACTCTTTGTCCAAAGCTAAATCGTTCTCTGCCCAACTCGAAAAGATCTGCGAGAAACATTTCTCCGGCACTTTCGACTTATCACCTGTCAAACACTTCTCTAACTCACCGGATTGTGACACGAGAACAGACTGGAACGGGCCAAATAATCCTCCTGGAAGTCCAGGAATGTTAGGGAGTCCAGGAATGTTTGGTATTCCTGGGATTTGAGGGATCTGTGGGATTTGAGGGATGTTTGGTATTCCTGGGATTTGAGGGATGTTTGGTATCTGTGGGATCTGTGGGATTTTTGGTATTCCTGGGATCTGTGGTATTTCTGGGATTTGAGGGATGTTTGGTATCTGTGGGATGTTTGGTATTCTTGGGATTTGAGGGATGTTTGGTATCTGTGGGATTTTTGGTATTTCTGGGATCTGTGGGATGTTTGGTATCTGTGGGATGTTTGGTATTCTTGGGATTTGAGGGATGTTTGGTATCTGTGGGATTTTTGGTATTTCTGGGATCTGTGGGATGTTTGGTATCTGTGGGATGTTTGGTATTCCTGGGATTTGAGGGATGTCTGGTATTCCCGGGATGTTGGGGAACGAGCCAGGGGGTGAAGGTGGAGCGTTTGGATCAGAGGAGTAGGAGCAAGCCCAACCAACCTTAGAATCACCGAAGTTTCCATTGTGGTTGGCTAGATCGGACGGTTTAGGCCACGGTTTCTTTTGTAATCCCACGGTTGGGTTTGGCAGAGAGACGAGGCATAGGATGGCTACGATGAAAATGATGATGCTCTTCACCATGGTTAAGGCGATTTGGAAACAAATAATATTTCTGTTGTAAAACCTAAAAATGACTTGAGTATGAATCCGTTTATATAGAACATTTATTATTTTATTTAGGAAAAGAAATCATAACAAAATCTTGACGAAGGATCTGCAACACGGCATACACCTGATATGAAAATCTTGTACTATTGACCAAAACAAAAAATATCTTGTAGCTATAATCTCGTAAAAAACAAGAATAATATTTTTTAAACAAATCATTTAAATTTTAAAATGTTACCCTACAATTAAATATTTGATAAAGAAACATCTGAACGATAGGGAAACAGATGAAAGATCAAATATGTTTTATGAATCAGTTGATACGTAGATATTAGATAAGAACCTCATCATTTTTTCTACAAAAAGTCTTCAATAGAACGTCATGTATATGATGTATTTGTTACAAAATATCTTTCAGTTAAAAGTTGTAAAAAACTAAATAATAGTAAATCTGTTTAATAGTTTGGCTGGTATATATACTTTTGGAATATACCGAATGATATTTAAAACTTAAAGGATTATTGATTAAAGATTTGTCATTTAAGCGAATTTTAAAAAGATCTGAGCATAAAATATAGGGAAATATAATGGAATTGGTGGAATAGATATTAGTGGAATATACCATAATAAAAAGTGGTATATAAGACTTGATTGGTAAGTGTTGTAAATTTTTCACAGCCATAATTTACGCCCTACATTTCTTCCAATTAAACTTTTCACATATTTTTAAAGTTAAATTTTTTTTCCCTTTTCCTCTTATTTGGCCGTATAAACAAAATAGCTAGAACGCTTATACATTGACTTTGAAATATTTACGAGGTAAATAATTTTTTTTTTTCAAACCTACATCCAAAATTTATAAAGCATTAAAATCTACAACTATAGAAGGAAAAACTTACACTTAAATTCCACAACAAAAAACATAGAGCTACAGTTTTAACCAATCACACCCATAATAAATCATATTTGATATGTTTTATTGATGAAATCTTTGATTTTCAATAAAATTTAATTTTTAAAAATTTATCTTCGATTAAATCTAGCTAACAATATGTTTTATTAACATGTACGACAATTCATATATTTTTAAGATAAACAATTATTACCTCAATCAACTGAATATGCAAAAGCTTATATAAAATGTAAATATACTAAACTATATAATGTTTAAAAAATAGTTAGAAATTAGAACAATTCAAATAAATTAACAAAGACTTAGATATGAGAATCATGAAACGAAAAATTTGATATCATTTCTATTTGGTAGATTGTAAGATTTGAAAAGAAAAAAGAATTGGAGATGGTGCAACAGTAGAGCTTTTCAGGATACATGGCTCCACACTACGCCACCTCGTTCACATGTTCCTTTACCTAATACTCCTGATATGCCTGTCTCTGATTTAATTGTCGATGATGGTAGTTCAAGGCAATGGAATCAAACAGCACTCAACTCTTATGTGCACCCGGATGATCATGAACATATCGGTCCATTTACTTATCCCAAACACGATGTTGTGATGATCTTTTTTGGATACACGGTTCGAAATGGATATAAACTCTCGTGGGATCTTGATGATCGTACAGACATAATCGTTCCTCCTCATGGAAATGTTGCACTTAAGACAAAGATTTGGGCACTTGACATCCCACCCGTCTGAAGCACTTTCTATGGAGTTTATTATCGAAGTCTATAGCAACGACAACACGTTTACGTACTCATGGTCTTACAATTAGTCCAACTTGTCGGCGCTGTGGCATTCAGCATATATTCTTCACTTGTCCTATGTCGAGGTATTTTTGGTCTATATCCCGCTTAACTAATCTACGTTGGATGACTAGTTCAACGGCATATGATGACGAGAATATCGCGGCAATTCTGGAACGTTTCAATTGTGGGAACCTTTCTTTGACTGAGAAGTTAATACCCATTTGGATTCTTTGGCACATATGGATCTCTCGTAATGGTCTTATTTTCCAAAATAAAACAATACAACCAGAACAAGAGTTTGGATTGTGTTTGGCTGAAGTCCAGGAATGGATTACGCGCGGTATCATCATATCTGACTAATACTCTGATAGACCTCAAATACCAATATGGCTGAGATGGAAAATATGGGAGACGAAGTGGCGAGGAACTTGAGTAATGTCGAGAAGGGAAAAGAAGAAGGCAAAGACTCCAGTCAAAAGAGAAGGTTTGCTGTTATGCAGAGAAGAGAAGCTAGCTAGTTACACGAGATATAAATAAGAGACTTTAGATTCATAGGGGCTTATGCTTTATATGTTGTTGATTTTAGACGCTATGAGTCTGAATCTCTCGATCGTCATGAGATCGATGGTTCTCTCTACAATCGACATGAGATTGTAGATTGAATCGTACTACAAAGCTGTATTCCCTTTTCATATTCAATCAAAGAATTCTTCAGTTTACAGAGAGCAATTTACAGAGATAGAGAGTCATAGATATCTAAACTCTACCATTGGTGCGGTGAGCCGGTTCGATCCAACGCAACTATGCTGAATTTGGGAGAATCAAGGTTACGAGGTGATAGAAGTGAAATCGCGTCGGCGACGGCGAGTTTGGGTGGATCGAAGGTGAAGACAGAGATGTTCTTCGGTGAGACTGGTCGATTGCAAGCGACGATGGCTTTGAATGAGAACCCGAGCAGTTTGCGAGATATGCGAGATGACAAAGACGCAGTAGTCACGACCCGTTCCAAAATCGAGTACCTGAATCAAAATTATACGTTCTTGCTCAATCAAACAGCTGAAATGAAAAAGGATATGGCTGAAGTAAATGAGCAGCTGAAATCGATTGTAAGGACGTTGGGGAAACAACTGCTTCAGTCCGATTCAAAGGAATTTGCATCATCGCAATATCCAGGAACTTCAAACCTTCAATATCAGGTACAGCTTTCCAACTTGGAACAAAACCAGGGAAATTCTCAGCTAGGTTATCGAGTTGGTGGTGTGAAGATTGCAAATCGTGATAACTTGATTCAAGAAAGCAAGATGCCTGTGTTTGATGGGAACAATCTGAATTGTTGGATTGAGAAAGTGGAAAAGTTTTTTAGTTTCATGAGTTGTGGAGATGAAATAAAACTGATCTTGTACACTTCTGCTTCAAAGGAGATGCACTACACTGGTTCAGGCGAGTGATACGTAGGAGGAGATTCAAAGTTTGGGATGACTTGAAGCAGGAATTAAGGGATCAGTTTGGTTGTGTTACCAGTTCTCCAGTAGCAGTGAACTTGAGGCATGAAATGATTTCAAGCAAGGAGGTGATTCATGAGACAGACCTGGATTTGTCTACTTCAGTGATAGCGCAAGCATCACAGGAAAAGCCTCAGAAAACTATGATGATAATGGTGCAGGAGAACAATTCATCAACTATGGAAGTTATTAATAAAACATCTGAGGATGAAGAGTTTGTGATGCAGCCATGTTCTGTTAAAGAGCTTGTTGGTTTGGACAACACTGGGATTACAGTTGAAGAAAGTGTAAAGATGCCTCAGCTGACTGTTCATGAGAAAGAAAGCATTGAGAAGGAAACGATTCCAGTGAGTCAACTTGTCAAAAAAGGGTATGAAGTGTCTCTGGATTTTCATAAAGAAGTGATTTTGACACAAGAATCAGTCCCTGCAATTGCTCATGAGACAGATTTGTTGCAGCAGGTGGAATCACAAAAAGTTGAAACAATTTCTGTGCAATTAAGTGATTATACTATTCAGAATTATTCTTCATTGGATATAAGGTTCTCAAACGAGTCACTTTCTGCGGCTGGTCAAGAGGCAGAGATGGAGTGTACTGAAGCAAGGCTAGTGAAGTTGCTAAAATCAGTAAATGAGGACGAATGCGTAAGAAAGTCTCAGTGCGGATCAGATACTTTGCAACCTGCAAATTTGGAGGAAACTTATGACCATTTGAGTTATAAGAGTGAAGAAGAGGTGAAGATATTTCATAATAAGACTATTATTACAAAGTCTTTTTGTGCCCATCAAAGTGTTCTGATTTGTGATCACATGCTTCAACGAGTTCCAAGTAAGAAGAAGAAGATGAAATGGCTCAAAACTTGGAATTTCAAGTTCAAAGAGGAGCACGATAAACACAATGACAGAGCAAATATCAAGTGGGCAGTGAATCTGCATACGAGATGGCTGCGTTTGTCCACGATGAGGAAGTTGTCTTTCAACGCGGCAATAGCAGAGATGATGTTTCTACTGGTTCAGTATGGTTCATTCAAGGCTTCCACAACACAGAACTTGCCGGCAACCAAAGCCAATTGCAGAATTCAGAGGCTTTGTTTCATGGGACAGATTTTACTTGAGTTTCAACAGTTTACAGTTGGTGTGGGAAACTTTACAGTGAACCATAAATGGCGTTTTAAGCAATTAACTCAAGCCTCATTATTGGTGTTGGAACTAGTTGCAGGCAGGAAATCAGAGTTACAACCATCTGAGTTTTATCATGGGAGTTATCTCATCACTTTCATCAGCACAAGCTTGTGGGCAAGCTTGTTTTCAAGAGAGGAGGTATACAATAGAAGGTATATGTGCAGAAAACAGAGGAAAGTGACAGAACTGAAGAGACATTGGATTGTACAAATGGTGGATAAAGGAAGAGGCAGCTTATCAATGCATTTCAAGAAATATTTACTGCATGTTTTTGTACAACAAAATCAGAGAGGGAAGAAGGGTTACAAATCTAGGAGATTCAAGTACAAAAAAAGATATTAAGATGAATTCAATTACTTGAAGGTTGAAGTAATGGAGTTGCAGCAGAAGATAAGAGACAAGAAACAGTGAATAAGTGATTCATTCCATTTGCATCAGAAATTTCATCTCTTACAAGCTTGTGGGCAAGCTTGTTTTTATGGGAGGAGTATTGATAGACCTCATATACCAATATGGCTGAGATGGAAAATATGGGAGATGAAGTGGCGAGGAACTTGAGTAATGTCGAGAAGGGAAAAGAAGAAGGCAAAGACTCCAGTCAAAAGAGAAGGTTTGCTGTTATGCAGAGAAGAGAAGCTAGCTAGTTACACGAGATATAAATAAGAGACTTTAGATTCATAGGGGCTTATGCTTTGTATGTTGTTGATTTTAGACGCTATGAGTCTGAATCTCTCGATCGTCATGAGATCGATGGTTCTCTCTACAATCGACATGAGATTGTAGATTGAATCGTACTACAAAGCTGTATTCCCTTTTCATATTCAATCAAAGAATTCTTCAGTTTACAGAGAGCAATTTACAGAGATAGAGAGTCATAGATATCTAAACTCTATCATACTCATCCGAGGAACTTGGTTCATAGTCATTGGTCTCCACCTCCCACAGGTTGCCACAAATGTAATTTTGATGCGTTGTATGATCTAGTCACATGTAATGCTTTTGGGGGTTGGCTTTTACGAGACCATACGAGACATGTTATACGTTGGGGCAGAGTATATTTAGGTCATCTAACGTCAGCCATTGAATCTGAAGGGAAAGCATTACTTAATGCCATTGCCTCATGCTCAAACGTTGCTCATATTACCTTCGAGGGTGACAATCTTTCTTTGATCCGAGTCCTGGTTGATGGCGACAATAATTGGAGGATCCAACATCTTGCTTCAGACATTCTTCGATCTGTCTCTCATATACCTATCCATCGTTTCGCCTTTGTAAAGAGATCAGGCAATCAAGCGGCTCATTTCATAGCAACGGCTCACTCTATTGATTTGTCTTCTGCTACTTTTCAAACTGATTTCAATTCTGTTGTAAATCGGGATATTGTATCAAATGTTATACATTAATCTATGGTATTTGTCGGAAAAATAAAAATAAACTGAATTATATATTAAAACAAATCACGAATAAAAATGACAAGAAACACTCAATTCATAATCCATTTCATAATTTTAACTTGGCCTGGACGTTCGGGTATCCGTTCGGGTTCGGTTCAGGTCTTTCAGATTTTTGAATTTTCGGATCTAGGCATATAAACCCATTCGGGTAGTTTATAATTTCGGTTCGGGTTCGGTTCGGGTTCGGATACCAGAAAATCATAAAACAAAAATAAAATTTGGTTAATTTGAATAATTATTTTTTAAATTTAGGCAAATATAGCAAGAAATTTTGTATATTTCGTTTATTTTGGATATTTTAGTTATTCTAGTCTAAAACTAACCAATATATTTAGATTTGTAATTATAAATTTTGATAATTCTGTTCTATTAAATCTAAATATAATTAATATTTTGGATATATAATTGTAATTCAGTTATTTCGGGTACTCATTCGGTTTTCGGTTCGGGTCGGGTTCGATTTCGATTCTTCGGATATAGAAGTTTAGGACCCATTCGGATATTTTACCGGTTCGAGTTTGGGTTCGGTTTTTCTTTTTCGGTTCAGATTCGGTTTGTTATTTCGGTTCTGGGTTTTTTACCCAAACCTAAATTTTAACTATTTTTCATCGAATATTGGATTTAATTCAACAAGAAGATTGCACTATTTAGAAGGAAGACTATATATATATATATTTGACAACGAAGACTTTGATATCTATCATGGAACAATAATAAATAGGATACAACAATTTTTTTTTTCTTTTTTCGTTTCTTTTCTACCCTCAGACCAGTTCATGTTCGATCAAAGATTGGACAACCAAAACAAGATGAATCGGTGCTGCCAATTTCACAATTTCAAACGTGAGATGAGATGCTCTGTTGAGTCTCATCCTTGGGCAATACAACAATTTTCAAATAAAAAAAATATTGATAACTAATTTTGTTGAAATAAGGAATACGAAACATCTTTATATACAATTATTCAAGAGGAATTAGATACAAAAGTTTGTATTTTTCTTTCAAGAAACAATATATCTGAAGTATCAAAAATCATTTCAGATATCACATTTGATTTCTTTAATAGGAAGTAAAACAACATCAAAATTTTAAAAGTTGTACAAATAGTGTGCTTTAAGAAAATTATTAAAGAGATAGAAAATCAAATACTACTTCACTAGATTTCACAATAAAACACATATATAGAGAATATACATAATATTTATAACATAGCTCAAATGAAATTTTAGAATCTGCAATTTTGCATATACGTGGAATATCTTGTAGCAATTTCCTCTATAAAACATATTTGTTGTACATGTTGTCTTGTAAAACAGATGAAATATATCGAATATTTTTCTGAATAATTTGATATGTAGATGTTGACAAAAAGAACGTCATTGCTTTTTGTTTACCAAACACAATGATCAATAGAACACAGTGTATATAATGTATTTATTACAAAAATCTTTAGATTATAATTTGTTAGAAACTAAATATAATAAATCTCTTTAAATATTTGACTATGGATATATATTTTGGTATATACTGAAGTATAATTAAAACTTAAGAGGCTTACTGCCTTAAAGATTGGATATTTAACAGAGTTTTAAAAGATATTTGAGATTTAAACCGATTTTACAAAGATTTTTTTCTTTCAAATATCACTGATATTCCTATGTTTAACTATAAAATCTCTTTCAAATACTTCCAAATCATCTTTGATAAATTTTATTAGTGAAATCTCTAATGTTCAATAAGTAATAATTTTTTTAATTTTTTTACAAATGATCAATTCGAAAACGTGAAAGTAAAACTCAGGTGGCATATAAACTTCTCTTTAAATTGATGTTGCTGCAAGAAATTCAGGAGTGTGGAGTTATGACGGGATGCTAGTAATTGTGAGATCGAAGATTCACATTAAGGATTTGTATTCGTGGATTTGGACGTTTGTATAAGAATTGATGTAGATTTCCTATGACTCAAAGATATTAAGATTGAATGTCGAGATCGAACTAACACAATCGAAAAAGAGTACAAAAAGATGATTATCGAGCTATATATTCGAAGTGTTCTTGATTAGGGTTGGAATGCTTGAATCAATCGCCATTTCTTCCTTTAAATAGCCCTCGACTTCGATCTTCTTGTTCCGATCTTTCAGCTTCGTAGCGGTAACGAACTCCGAGATTTACGGAAGTCGTTTAAACTGACGAAGACTTGGTCGTTCTTTCTCGACATCACCTTCTATCGAGCTCGAACTCGACCACTTCACGTGTCGTGTTACTTCGACCTTGGTTGGCTTGTGACCGAATGAGCCCAGTACCTGTAATAATCGAACTCGTCTCCATAATCACGAATCGGGCTTGTAATTATGGACCTTTATTTTGTTAGTTTATGGGCCGGATTTCCTAGAGAGAAATCCAACACCAACAGTAATCACCTCAGATAAAAACTTCATAAAAGCAATTACGAAAATGATAGATGGGGGTTGCTTCATTATGATGGCGGCACTGGATGGTTCGTCTGAAGGCTTATTTACATGTGCCAGAGTTTCTTGGAAATGAGAGACCATGGTAGAAGGGGGTTGTATTACAAAAAGATGTACTGACAATCAGAGGAAGTGAGTAGTGATGATATCACGAGTCAACAAACATAATATTTGTTTATCCTATCTTTTGTTTATGTTAGTTCAGAATAGGCATGGACGTTTGGGTATCCGTTCGGGTCTTTCGGGTTTTCGGGTCCATGCATGTAAGACCTATTCGGGTATTTTTATATTTTCGGTTCGGTTTTATTCGGATTCGGTTCGGGTCCGGACCCATAAATCATAAAACAAAAATAAAAATTGGTTAATTTAAACAAAAATTGTTAAAATGAGACAAATATAGCAAGGAATTTCGTATATTTCGTTTATTTTGGGTAATTTAACTATTTTGATCTAAAATAACCAAGATATATGAGTTGGTAATTATAGTTTTAGATAATTTTGTTATATTAAGTCTAAATATAATTAATATTTTGGATATATAATTGTAATTCAGATATTTTTGGTACTCATTCGGTTCTCGGTTTGGTTCCGGTTCTTCGGGTATAGAGGTTTAGGATCCATTCATATATTTTGTCAGTTCAGGTTCAGGTTCCTGTTTGGGTTCAGTTCCTCTTTTTCGATTCGGTATTTCGGTTCCGAGTTTTTTTTTGCCCGGCCCTAGTTCAGAACCTCTGCAGTTGGTCGTTTCTCAAAATTGTCTTTTTAACTTTTTTTCCTTTTTAATTTTGCTTTTTAATAGATAAAACTGCTGAAACTTGAATCTTCCTAATCGAGTTTATGTATCTCTTTAAAAAAAATTCAAAAAAAGTAAAGAAAAGATAATTTGTATAATAGATACGCTAAAGAAGAAAAATGAAATCATCTCAAATCATTAATTCAAAAAGTCCCTTTAGATTTCGATTAAGTCTATAATAGATTTAGTAAGTTAACCAATAAGTTTTATTTGATTATTACATATTTCAGTTACTTTGTGTACTACTACAATATCTTTTTTTTTTTTATTAACGTGAACTACAATATCTATTTTTCTTTTTGAAATATATAATTTTCTTACCTCAGTAAATTGAATATGGAAAAGCTTATATATATATATATGTATGTAAATATAATACAATATTTAATGCTCTTTTAAAAAGTTGGAATTAGCACAATCTAAATAAATCAAAGACTTGGATATGAAAATCATGAAATTAATATTTGATATCCATAAACTTTAAAAAATAATAAACTGAATTATATATTAAAACAAATCACAAATAAAAAAAGTAAAATAACCATTCAATTCGTGATCCATGTTAGGCATATACGTTCGGTTCTTCGGTTTGGTTCGGTTTGATTCGTTTTTTATTTGGTTTTCGGTTCTTTCAGATATAGAGATTTAGGAATTATTCATATATTTTAAAAAGCCGGTTTCGTTTCGGTTCGGTTCTTTCGGCATTCGTTTCGGTTTGGTTCTTTCGGCATTCGTTTCGGTTTGGATAGTAAACTTGGGAAACAGCTAATACCCAGAAAAAACCATGTTCGATTATGGTTCGGTTCGGTTCTTTCCGATAATATTGGGTAATTCAAGTAAAAATTAGGGTAATTCAAGTAAAAATTCGGATGCTTCGAGTAGTTCAGATACAAATCAGGTACTTTTGGATATTTCGGTTAAAAAATATTCGGGTTATTTTGGATAATTCAGTTTTTGATAATATTCAGTTAATTTTGGTTATTCGGTTATTTTAATCTAAGACCATCTCCAACCACGCTCCATTTTTCACTCCAAACTCAATTTTAGAATAAATCTTCTCCAATGCAACTGTATTTTCAACTCCAAAATGGAGTAAAAAATAGGATTACTCCAATTAAATCATCACTCTATTTTTTACTCTAAAATAGAGTATGGTTAGAGTAGTACTCAACTCCATTTGGAATAAAAAATGGAGTAATACATTAGAGATGCCCCTATATATAACTAATATTTTTAAATATAAAAGTCAGATTTTGGTTAGTTCGGGTATTCATTCGGTTCTCCTTCAGCTCCGGTTCGGTTATTTTGGTTATTAAAATTTATAAACCATTCGGGTATTTACGAAATTCAGATCGGTTTCGGTTCTCGGTTTTATAGGTCTAATCCATATACATCAGATTTCAACTCCAAAAATATATCACATCGCGATAGAATTTATTGGAAAATAAATTTTCTTTCTCTTTTACAAATTAAGAGAAAAGAAGTTCAAACGAAAAAAAAAAAGTTCAAAAGAAAAACAAATATTAATCATTAATTAAAACGGAGATTATTACATGAGAGGGCACCTTCATCTGCTTTAATTACGCCAAAAGGCACTTGCATGTTTTAGGATACCTTGGCCCTATGTTTTTACATTTTTAACCTTCTACCCATTAACTCTCTAACTAGATGAGTCTAACTATTTCAATTCTTTTAGAGAAAGTGAAAGAGAGAGACAGATTTCTAACTATCCATCTTCTTGTCGAAAGAGAGAAAAATAGAGAGAGAGACAGAGAAATATAGAGGGAGAGAGAGTTCTTGCAGCTTCTTGAGCTCACAGGTCACAGCCATGGCGAGAGAGAGAGAGAGAGAGAGAGAGAGAGAGAGAGAGAGAGAGAGAGAGAGAGAGAGAGAGAGAGAGAGAGAGAGAGAGAGAGAGAGAGAGAGAGAGAGAGAGAGAGAGAGAGAGAGAGAGAGTGGTTCATGTGGGTTTGTAGAATCCGAAGAACGACGGCGATGGCTTCTGAATCCGAAGACGACGGCACTAGCTGCTCCCGGGAACCACACAGATGGATGAATCGCGGTTGTTTCAGAGATCTGTTATCTCGTATCGCAGGAGCGTTCCTCTTTGCTTGATGGTGGATTCAAATTCATATCCTTTAGCTCCATTCCATTGATCTAAAAATCTAATTTTTTTGGGTGAAAAAGGGGTTTCGAGCTTCGGAATCACACAAGGGAGAGTGGGTTGTTCTTGATAGATTGTGGATCTGAGGAAATTTTCATGCTTTTCCTCTCGTCGTCTTCTAGATTCTCTGTGAAGATTTCAACTTTCGCGCACACGTAGATTCGTCGTAAAAGGTAAACATGAAACCGACAACATAAGGGTTTTAATTCGGTATTCGTTCTTCAGCTGTTCAAACCAATTCTGGGTTTTGATTTGTCTTGGATTCTTCTGTGAAACTGTAAAAGAAAATGATTAATTTGGTTTCCTTAAGGTCCATTGTTTTTTTCTTCTGCATCGGATCTGATTGACGCTTTCGATCTACATGCTTAGCATTTAGATCCACTAGATAGGGCTCTCACCTTCACTGGTTCATGGATGATCTCATTTCTGCTCTCCTGTACCAGAAACCGTGACGGTACTACTCAAGAAATGCTCGATTTTATGAAAGAATTGTGCAAGGTATGTGTGACTGATCCATTCGCTGCTAATTGTGTTTCATCTGTGAGCTGTATTTATGCTTGGTAAGTGTTCGATGAAATGTCTGTGAGAGTTTCAGGTCATCACTTTGGAGTGGTCGGTGGATCTGATCTAAGCAAGATATATGAGCAGCTTGGGACGGTGGATCTGATCTAAGCAAGAGTATTAAGTCGTGGTTGAAGAGGAAGAATTCACCGTCTGAGAAATAATGCTAAGCTTGATGGAATGTACGAGTGTACTGCGCGTATGTGAATGATGAGAGTGTACTAGCAAATGGCTGGTGTGCGTTGTATGAAAGGCTAACAAAGAGAAGTCACGAAGAGCAAGTGGACAACTAACAAAAGTTATTAACCTTTCGTGGAGTTTTGGTAGTGGACAACTAACAAAAAGTTCATATCTGAGTTTTTAAAATGATTATTATTCAATTGGAATATTGTTTTTTTCAATAAATGTATGTGTATGTACGATGTAATCATGTATTTTATAGTTTTCGTGTACACCAACAATTTTTTAAATATGAAATCAAGCAATTTGTTTTGTGTTTACGCATTTTTATGGACATTATATATTTTTGTCTTGCGGTTGACCATGTACATCAATTATCAATTGTGTATATTTAGCGTTTTCTAAATTATGAATTTTTATGTACATGTCATTTTGTGTACACATATTTGTTGACAACTGTTTGTAATATCAATTTTTTTTTACGACTATTTTGTGTGCATGATAAAACACTATCCAATAATATAAGTTATAATTTTGTGTGCATGATAAAACACTAACCAATAAAGCCATTCACTAAAACCTTAGTGTTTTATTTTTTTGTGTACCAATGCTTATGGACATTATAAACTTGTCGTTTGCGGTTGGCCGTGTATATCACTTGTGTACATTTAGTAGCTACTAGATTATGCACGTTCTATTATGGATAATGAAGCGTGGCCTTCTTAAGTTAGCCAAGAAAGATATCGTATGTATGAATTGTAGACGTCGTTTGGTGGACATAAAATTTGTCATTTAGTCTATTTAGATATTTTTTATTTTCATTATTCAGTTTTTATACCAAAGGACAATCAATGTCCACATTGGACAGTAGCTAAAACGTGAACAACCATCTGATGTCCACAATAGCTAAAAGTGAACAACCATCTTTTGTGGACATGACACTTTGTGTACTACGATGTCCACTAAATTATATCCACAATTATATAATATATTACACTATACTTTTTTAACTTCTATAAAATTTGATAAAAAAATAAAAAGTATATCAAAATGGATGTCTAAATATAAAGAAAAAATCGATGTAACTAATAATATAAACAAATTTTTTTTTACATTTACCAAAAAACTTAGAAATAGAGAAATATATGATAGGGGGGGGAGAAAAATGAAAGAAAAAAAGAGAGAAAAACTTAAATCGTGAGGGAGAAAAAAAGAAAAAGATATACCTCCAAAAACCAGCTCCTCCACGTGTCATTCATCTAACCATCCAACATCTTCTAGTTACAACTATCTAACTGAAAACACTCTCTTTAAAGGTCAAATTGGGCAATATTGCTTTCCAAAACATGAACAGTAACCAAGGTGTCCACCAAAGGTGCCCTTTCATGTAAATCTCTCATTAAAACGTATAACAAAAGAGGCGTCCATAAGATATAGACGACGACAATATCGCATGACTAAACGAACCCAAACAAGAACATACCATTAAAGAAAGAAATAAAACAAAAAATCGTTGACAAAAAAATAGGAAACAAATCTAGTAGGTGACATGACAGGTGCAACGAACAAGAGGAACAAAGAAAGGATCGGTGAAGTATCCCCAAATGACGTCATCGCATTCATTTTCCATGTCGACGATAAGGTTGCAACAGTACTCACTGACTTGAAACATCTTCGTGAAGAAACTGAACTCCATCTGCCCCCGACACATCCCAACAGGTCCCATGTTTCTCATACAACTGCCGTAGTGCTCCCATGGATTCTCATGATAATGATTATGACTGTGATGATGCTCCGGAGGTGGAATTGATGGCTGGCCAGGGGACGATGACGAATCATCACTTGGGGGCGAAGGAGACGGAGACTTCTTGGGTGTTGGAGATGGTGTTGGTGGCGGTGGAGATGGAGATTTCTTGGGAGTTGGAGGGGAAGGAGACGGAGTTGATGGTGTTGACGGTGAAGGTGTTGAGGGAATTGACGGAGAAATCGAAATGGCTGGAGCAGATCCGTTGCTATAAGTACATTTCCAGACCTTGGAATCTCCATAGTTAAATTTATTGGAAGTGCTCATAAACATCTCGTTTCTGGAGATTTCTGACGGATGTGGCCATCCTTGGATAGGGTTTGGCCAGAATCTCAGGTTTCTCCCGACGGTTATGGTCGGAAAAGCGACGAGGCAGAGGAATGCTACTGCCACGAGGAGAATGGAGCGGTTCATCGTTTATGGTGGAAAAAGGGAAGATTTGTGATGAAGTGTGTATAAACAAATCGACCACCACTATATCGGTATATATATAGAAAGATTCAATTTTCTTTTCATTTTAGGTTAGATAAACATAAAAATTCTGGTATCTCGTAAGTATCTCCAAAATATTTTTAAGTTATAGAATATACTCTTGAAAATCAAAACGAATCCTACAAAAAATTCTCAGTGTGAGTTATTGGTTCATGTATGATAGGGTCTATAGTATTGACCCAATCGGTAAGAGTGAAGGCTTAGCTGTTTTTTGGAAGAGTAAAGTAGCTATTTCTGTAAATTATGCGGACAAGAATCTAATCGACATCACGATACATATTAGGGACATGTCGTCTTTTATATCTTGTGTTTATGGTCATCCGAATGTCAATTACCGTAATAAAGTGTGGGAAAGATTATCGCTGATCGGAGTGCAGAGAAAGGAGTGTGGGAAATGCTCGAAGGTTTTAACGAAATTTTGCTTGTGAGAGAAAAGTTAAGTGGTCCAATGCCTAAGGTAGCTTCTTTCCAAGACTTTGCGGATATGCTAAAGATATGTGGTATGACGAAGATTTCTAGCAAGGGGAACTCCTTTACGTGGGGAGGAATGAGAAGGAAACTTGACCGATGCTTCGGCAACAAACAGTGGCACTACTCTTTTCCAGCTTCTAATCAGTTTTTTATGGACAAGGGAGGTTCTGATCACAGACTCGTGTTGGTCAGTTTATTGGCTTTGCGAGAAGTTTATCAAGGCCTGTTTAGATTTGAAAATCGGTTTTTATTGAGACCTTAAGTGAAAGAGGTGGTTAAATTGGTTTGGAAGGTCACAGAGTTTGGTAGAAGTGATATGATATCTTAGTGTATTAGACGTTGTCTCAAATCATTGAGCAGATCGAAGAAAGAAAACCCGATCAAATCCAGAGATAACATACTCATGATTCAAGAGGAATTAGAGAAAGTTCAATCTTCTTCTAATCCATCCATTGAATACATGAGGAAGGTTAAAAATGAGCTAGAATGGGCTTATAAAGAGGAAGAGTCATAAAATCAATGGATGATTGGTTGAAGGATGGGGATGGATATACAAAATTCTTCTTTGTTTCGGTTAAGGCAAATAGATAAAAGGAGCTTGAGCTTATAAGGGATGTAAACGGAGTGGAACAAAGAGAATAAGCTTATAAAGGTGAAATTGCTATCAACTACATCTCTGATTTGTTCAAATCGTCTAAGCCATATGGTTTTTACAACACATTTCACGACTTTTTACAGAGGGTTCCACAGCTCTCAAACCGTGAACTGATAAAGGATGTTTCAGACCTTGAGATCAAAGAATCTACATTCTATATTAAACTGGGGAGTGCGCCAGGGTATAAGGGTATGAATGGGATGTTCTATTAAAAGTATTGAGATGTGGTTGGTGAACAAGTGTGCAAATAAGTTAAAGGTTTCTTTGTTAATGGAGACTTCCCGACTGAGTGGAATTATACGCACCTTAGTCTTCTACCAAAGATTCCAAATGCGGTAGTGATGAGTGATCTTAGACCTATCAGACTTTGTTTAGTGCTTTACAAGATCATTTCCATGGTGTTGGTAAGAAGGCTTCAACCTCTTCTACCTCAGATTATATCATAGACGCATTCAGCTTTTGTTTTAGATAGACTCATATCGGATAATATTGCCATTGCTCACGAGCTGGTCTATAGTTTGCGAACTCATCCTACAATCTCTCCGGAGTTCATAGCTATCAAATCTGACATGTCCAAGGCCTATAATAAGGTGGAATGGTGTTTTTTGGAGGCTTTAATGAGATCGATGGGTTTTGATAACAAGTGGAATGGGTGAATCATGAGGTGTGTCTTGACGGTCTCATACTCGGTGTTGATAAAAAACCAGCCCTTTGGTATGACTAAACCAGAAAGAAGAACTAGACAAGGTGACCCACTGTTGCCATTTTTGTTTGTGTTGTGCACTGAGGCCCTAATTCACCTCCTCAACAGAGCAGAAAGGCATGAAAGGCTTCATTATATCAGTTTCAGTGGTGAAGGTCTGGCAGTACATCATCTCATGTTTTCCGATGATTCACTTTTCTTGTGTAGAGCAAGGGGCAGTACTTAAAGAGATCTTAGACATGTACGAAGCCATTTCTAGTTAAAAGGTTAATGTCCTCAAATCTTCTTTAAATTTTGGTTCAAAGGTTTTGCCGAGATTAAGATGGAGTTGAAATAGTTGATGGGGATTGAGGACGAAAGGGGTGCAGAGACGTATCTGGGGTTGCCCGAGTGCTTTAGTGGATCTAAATGTAATATGCTCGATTTTATTCATGAAAGAATGCAGTCCAAAGTTTCCGGTTCGTTTACGAGGCTGCTTTCCTAAGGGGGCAAATAAGTTTTTGTTAAAACAATTGCAATGGCAATGCTTGTTTTTGCTATGACAGTCTTCAAGCCTCCCAAATCGACTTGTTCATCTCTTACATCAGCTATGTCGGATTTATGGTAGAACTCTTTAGAACACAAAAGGAAGATTCATTGGATTAATTGTAAGTAGCTTTGTCTACCTAAAATCATGGAGGTTTAGGATTTTGAGATGTGGAAAATTTCAATCAAGCCCTACTTGCTAAAAATGCTTGGAAAGTTCTCCAAGAACCTGATTGTTTGTTGGCAGCTCTTTTTAAAAGTTGGTATTTCCTTGATGGTGAGTTTTTGGATGCTCAATTAGGGACCCACCCTTCATTTGCCTAGAGAAGTTCGTTTCATAGGAGGGAGTTGTTAGTCTTAGGTTTAGAGAAACTAGTAGTAAATGGAAGAAGTATAAGGGTGTGGATTGATCCATGGCTGATGGATGAAGTAATGAGGGTGCCATGGATTAAGAATCGGTTTTTTGATGTTAATTTGATGGTTATTAGCCTTATTGATGGGGAGAATAGAACTGAAACAGAACAATTTTGGAGGATCTGTTTGTCCCAGGTGATGTAAAGATTATGCTTCAATCTAAACCGTGGTCTATAGTGGGGGTTTTTGATCTTGGCAGCATACAAAAAATAGCTAGTACACGGTTAAATCAGGTTATTGGTGGGCGTGTCAGAGGAATGTGCAAGAAACAACGAGAGAAGCGTTTGTTTTACCTAATGTAAACATCTTGAAAGAGGAGGTGTGGCAGTTTCAGGCTATGCCAAAAATTAGAAGCTTCATGTGGCTTTAAATGGAATTGTTCATGTCACGACAAGGATCGTCTCTCGTGGCATGAGGGTGGATACTACTTTTCAAATATGCAGAGGGAAAGATGAACCTATCAATCATGCTCTATTTGTGTGTCCTTTGGCAAGGCAAATATGAGCATTTTCGGACATTCCGGTTCCAGAAGGAGGCTTCAATGAATTCTCAATCTTTGAATATTTCCATTACCTTTTACAATCACAAAAGGTTTAACATTTCAGGAACAAGTTGGTCATTGAAAGGACATCGGTTGAGCCTAGGCACGCAACTCAAAAGCTTCGAGAGGACTCCAAGAGATGGTTTATGGCTCAAAGTGTGGGAAGAGATCAACAGTTGAACTATGAGATCAATTTGGATAATGGTATCAGCAAGTGGAATGCGTCTCAACCTCAATGGCTCAAGTGCATGTAGGGCATTCTTGGAACCGTAAAAAGCTTTACTAGGAGTTTCTTGGGTTCTCCGAGATGTGAGTGGAAAGGTGGTTATGCATAGTAGAAGAGCTTTAACTCATTCATGATCTGTGATGGAAGCTAAGTTTCATAGTTTTTCATGGGCGAGTGAAAGCATGGTAAGTCATAAGCTGAACAAAGTGATTTTTGCGTCTCAAGTTTCAGAGTTGTTAGGATCGATTCTCAGTCTCGTGCATGGCAAAATTTAAAATATTTTTCTTCGGAGATCTTACATTTGCTGAAGAACATGAATGAATGGAGACATAAAGTGGAGCCAATGAAATCAAATAGAGGAGCTTCGATCATTGCCCAAAGCTTCACTAGGTATAAATTAGTGCAATCATATGTGGCTACTAATCATCCGTCTTGGCTTTTTGGAACTGTTTGAGAATGAAAATAATTTCTCCTCTTCTTGATTTCAGTATAGGGTCTCGTTGAGTACCAGTTTGTATTTTTTTGGGTTGTTATCTCACCACTATGCTGAAGATTGAGCTGGCAGTCGTGTAGAGGAAATGTTTTATCATTTTTTGGGAATCACATGATCTTGTTTGATCGTAGGTGATGACATGGGCGGTTAGTTGGTTGGTATGTTATAACCAGGGTTGTGACCTTTTCAATATATAATCCAACATATATTAAAAAGGTATTTCCCCATTTGATACCATCGTCCTTTACTTCTTACCGACTGTATTGATTTTTCTGGTCATATTGATCAATCTCACTCTTGAAGATGCATTGAACTAGATCAGGAACTACGACATTATCTGACTCAATCAAGACGTAAAACACCAAGTGGATCAACGATAGAGATCGTCTTAAAGATGACTTGGAGTTGGAACATAAAAAATCTGAGGATGCTTGTAGCTTACTAGGACAAGGCAAAAGGAGAGTAGCTGAACTGGAGAAGTATCTTAGAGAAGATACACACGGAGATATTCCTTGGAGGGAATTTAGGAAAATACATATTTTCCTAAAATGAGCAATATGAAAAGGTTCCTTGGGTAGTTAAGAAAGTGGTAAAAGACCTATGAAGTATAAATATGTCTTATGTTCGTGTGTGATGCGCCGTTTAGAGAGAGATTGCTATTATCAAGGATTTGAGAGTTCTCGTAAGGGAATCAAACTTGTGTGATAAGGGTGAATCTGAGTGGTTTTGAGATCAAGTGTAGATCAAAAATCAAGATATACAAGGTTGTTAAGGTGAAACTTGTAAGTTTTCTTTGCAATAAAAGTCTTGAAAAATAATACTTTGTGTTACATCCTGTAACAAGTAGATCTTGCTTTTTCATTTGGTATTAGAGTGGACACTTGTTTGCTTATATACATGTGAGATCATGTGGAAGAAATGGAGAACTACAATGAGCTAATCAACATCTCCAGAGTGATACTGGATGCAAACAACTATGGCTTTTGGAAACCACATATGAGATCGAAAATCAAAGGCATATACCAACTTGCATGGAAAGCATTCAAAACTGGTTGGAAAGCTCCCACTGCTAAGAATGATGATGGAGTGGATGTATCCAAATCGGAAGAGCTCTGGACATAATTAGAACTCAAATTGTATAAATACAACTCCAGAGCACTCACTGCAATTCACTGTGGTGTAGCAAAGAAGCAGTTTGAGCTGATTCAAAGGTGTGAACTGGCAAAAGAAGCATGAGACATCATTCAGACGAACTTCGAAGGAATAAAAAGGTTCATAATTCAAGGAAGGATCTTCTGGATACTAAGTTCGAGAACTTGAAGATGGAGGATAATGAATCAATTTATGATTTTAGCGCTAAAATCGTCTCGTTAGCTCAAGAGGCATCACTTCTTAGAAAGAAGTTCAAGGATAAGAAGTTGGTTAAAAATTCATGAGGTGTCTACCTCCAAATTATATGGCGTACAAAGCAGCTCTAAGCGTTTCAGCTAATACAAAAGCATGAACTTTGACAAGCTTGCTGGAATGTTACAAGTTCATGAAATGGAACTCGATGGAGTTAAGAAATCTAATAGCATTGCATTTGTGTTATAAGGAAAGATAAGTCAAGATCCTAATGAAGATGATCCGGATAATCTTATTGTTCAAAGATTTGATCGCGCTCTAATAAGGGTAGAGCAAGGTCAAAGATCTAATAAGTTTAATAAGAAGCCTTTTAATGGTGAAAAGGAAACCAAGAAAGTAGAAATGCAAAGCCACAAATCCAAAGGATTCAATCATTTCAAAACTGAATGTCCAACAATTAAGAGACGTGAAATAAAATGCTTTGATTGCAAAGGAACTGGACATACTCATTTGGAGTGTGTTATTTATCAAAAATGAAGACAAGAGAAATCAATGTTGGGGTGAATGATGATGAATCCGATAATGAGAGTGGCGAAGAAGGAGTGAACAACTTTGTGGCATTTCTGGGAATTACTGAAGTTGAAGGGGAAGGATCTGAGTCAGAATCAGATCTAGAGGTAGATCTAGCTGACAGCTACAAAGAAGTAAGAGATGCACTGATCAAAATCGGGTTAGAAACATGGAATTGATACAGTGAAGTAACGACTTGAAGCACTAGTTGAGTCACTCCAAGAAGAACTGAGAGTTGACAAGAAACTTAGCCAAGAAAGTGTCACCTTGAAAAGGGAAGTTGACACTGGCTAAGAAGGCAATAGAGTTGGAACTGCTAAAAGCAGAAAATGAGTAACTAAAAAACTTCAGTCTGAGCTAGATCAACATCATCGCAAAATCAACATGTTTGTTGGAACTAAGAGGCTGGATAAAATTTCGAGCTATGGAAGGACTGAAAATATAAAGTCATGATTGGGATATACTTGACCAACTTCAACAAACTCCAGAAAACAATGTTTGTTCCAGCAAGTACAACAACTCTGACATAGAAAATGACTAACACACCACAAACAGGTTGTTACTATTGTGGGAAGAACGGTCATTACAAAGCACACTACTACATATTCAAGGAGAGAGCAAGGCAACTAAGAAAGTTGGGAAGATTCATTTGGAATATGGATAAGTACTAGATCTAGATAAGAAAGGCAGACATGTATCATCATGTGAAATTTGGTCATACAGGAAGTGCTACAACAAAAAATGTCCGAAGCAATATGGCGTTCATGCCAGATGAACAAGAAGACACTAGCCCTTGGTATTTTGACAGTTGTTGTTCACGGCATATGACATGCACAAGGAATCATCTTGAAGATGTTAAAATCATCAAATCACAAAATATTACATTTGGTGATGGAGGACAAGGAGCGATTCAAGGAAAGAGTAAGAGGTGTGACTCAAATCTACCTAAGCTAAATGAATGTCTATCTAGTAAAAGGGCTCAAATCAAACTTGATCAGTGTGAGCTAGCTATGTGATGAAGGATTGATGGTATGCTTCACGAGTTATGATTGCAAAGCAATATATGAGGCTGGGGGCACCATATTGCAAGGGAAAAGGTCTTGTAACAACTGCTACATGTGGGAGAACAACAAAAAATGTCTCAGTGCACAAGATGATGTACACATATGGCATCAACGTATTTGCCACATGTATGAAAGGAGTCTAACCAGTTTAGTCAAGAATGAGATTGTTCGAGGGATTCCAAAATTCAAAGGAGGTGATAAGATGGTGTGTAGAGCATGCAACAAAGGCAAGAAGGTTAAAGCCCAACACAAGATAGTACTAGACATTCAATCAAAAGAGAGACTAGATCTGGTACATATGGACTTGATGGTACCAATGCAGGTTGAAAGTGTGGCTAGTAAAAGATATGTGTTCATATTGGTGGGTGACTATACAAGTTACACATGGGTAAGGTTCATTCGTGATAAGTCTGCGCTTCAATTGATCAAGGAGAAAGGAGGGATCAAACGAATCAGAAGTGATCATGGTGGTGAATTCCAGAATGAATCCATGAAGGTGTTCTGTGAGAATCATGGCACTGCTTATCAGTTCTCAGCACCAAGAACACCACAAAAAATGGAGTGGTTGAACGAAAGAATCATACTCGCCAAGAAATGACTCGAGCCATGATACACAGAAATGATGTACCAGTGAGATTTTGGGCTGAAGCATTGAATACAACGTGGTACATAATAAACCATATATATGTGAGGAAGGGAACAACCAAACCATAAAAATTGTTAAAAGGAAAGACTTCAAACCTGAGTTACTTCCATGTCTTTGGTGGAAAGTGCTATATTATGAATGATAAAGATCATTTGGAGAAGTTTGATTCATGGAATGATGAAGGTATCTATATGGGTTACTCAGGCACTAATACAACTTTCAGAGTGTACAACACGAGATCTCGAATAATTGTTGAATCTGTGAATGTAGTATTTGATGATCATTGTCCTATGAAGTGGACTGGTACAACATCCGATAGTGACTCAGAACTAGTTGATCATGTCAAGTCCACAGAAGAAGTCACAGAGGCAAGTCCACCAAAGGAAGTAGACTCACAAGAAAATGGAAAACTCAATAGGATACAGTGGAATCATCCTCTATCTAGTGTCCTAGGGGATGTGAATGATGGACAAGTAACTAGGAAGGTTCACTTAAACTTCAGAGAGATGGTTCGCTTTGCATATTTTGTCTCAATCATTGAACCAAAAACACATGTTCACGCATTAGATGATCAGTTTTGAATTGTCGCAATGGAACAAGAGTTAGAGCAGTTTGTCTAAAATGATGTTTAGGAACTTGTACCACGCCCTGAAGGAGTGAATATTGTGGGAACAAAGTGGATCTTCAAAACAGGATTGATGAGAATGGGGTGGTAGTAAAGAATAAGGCTCGTCTTGTTGCCCAAGGATACTCTAAGATTGAAGGTGTAGACTTTGAAGAGACTTTTTTCCATGTAGCATGTCTTGAGTCAATCATGTTATTTCTTGGAATGGCACGCATTATGAACTTCACAGTATATCAGATGGATGTGAAAAGTGATTTTTTGAACGAGTTTCTACAAGAAGAAGTGCATGTAGAACAACCAAAAGGATTTGAAGATTCAACCAATCTAGAGTATGTGTACAAGCTTAAGAAATCACTATATAGCCTGAAGCAGGCGCCTAGATCATGGTATGAAAGGATCACAAGCTTTCTTCAAAGAAATGGGTATGTGTGGGGAAGTGTGGACAAGAATCTCTTTGTGCTCGAACACTCAATGGGATCATCATCCTGCAAATATATGTTGATGATATCATTTTTGGAGGAACCTCTCAGGTTGATATCTTTGTACATAACATGACTCAATAATTTGAAATTAGTATGGTAAGAGAATTGAAGTACTTCCTGGGGTTGTAGGTCAATTAAACTGATGATGGAGTGTTCATCTCTCATAGCACATATGCTAAAAAATTGATGAACCGGTTCAGGTTGGATCAATGCAAAAAGGCCAAGACTCTGATGATCACTAGTACCAAGTTGTCAAGAGATGATGATGAAATTGATGTGGATGTCAAACTGTATCGTGGGATGATTGGTAGCTTATTGTACTTTACTGTCAGCAGACAATATATGTTCTTAAGTGTAGGAATCTGTGCAAGGTACCAAGAAAACCAAAAAATCTCATCTGGAGGCAGTTAAGAGGATCATCAAGTATATCAAGGGAGTTGTCAAAATGGGAATTTGGTATTCAAAAGGTTCCAACAAGCACTTGCTTGGGTACTGTGATGCAGACTGGGCAAGGATACGGTAGGAAGAGCACGAGTGAAGGATGCTTCTTTCTTGAAAATAATCTGATCGCATGGATGAGTAAGAAGCAGAACTCTGTCTCACTCACTACAACTGAATTTGAATACATTGCAATGGGAAGCTGTTGTGCTCAATTACTCTGGATGAAACAAATGTCAGCCGACTATGGAATTGACACATGACTACTTCTTGTTCACTGTGATAATAAGAGTGCTATAAGCATCTCAAAGAACCCCGTTCAACACTCTCAGACCAAGCAAATTGACATAAGACACCATTTCATTCGGGAGTTAGTGAAGGAAAACATGTAGTGGTTGAATACATTGTTTTTGACTTGCAGCTGGCTGGCTTCTTTACAAAACCTATGGATTTAACCATTTTATCAATTTAAGAAACTCAGTTGGTGTCTGTAAAATGTAATGGGTTGTCGAGTGTACATGATTGACGCATGCGCTGATTCAAGAAATACACCAAGTTCGGATTTAGTTTGGAGTCATGATAACTTGTGGAAAAGAGCTGCTTGTTGTGTCGTCTTGTCTCATGAACAACACATGTTTCTCGAATGAGACATAAAGCCTTAAAAGAAAAAGCTATGAGTTGAATCATGATAAGTCACTTGATGGAATCAACTCGTATAGTAGCTCAACTACTGACTAAAAGAAAAGGAAAAAAGAGGAAAAACAAAACAAGAAGGTTGTCTCAGTCGAATGATAAAAGTTGAAAATTGTTCCGTACAGGATAAAGGCATGAGAGTGTGAAAGCTAGCCGATGGGAGAATGATGATTAGATAAAAAGAATCAACTGAAAATATGTATGGGCTGAGTCATGTGAAGTGTCAGTTCCTAACACACACAACACTGATTTGAGGATTCAAAATAGAAAGTTATTTTTTATTAAAAAATCCAGTGTTTCAGTAACATGTAGGCAATTCACTATAGGTATAATTTCCATTACTTCTGATATGAATGTGGCTGCTTTTATATGTCAATCATTGTGTGTTTTCTTCTGATGGTATGAGTGAGTGATGCAGTGAATGAAGGATTGGTATGAGTTGGTTATGTCCGGTTTAAATTAGGCTGACAAGAAACTGAAATCCAGAAATTTGGACACAAGGAAGGAAAGTTGTTTTAATTTTAAAATACAAAAATGCATGAGAATCGGTATTCCAATCATATCACATGCAAAAACAAAAAAATAAATTTGACACAGATCTGCATTAGCTCAATTAATAAGAAGAGAACGCAAAATAAAAAACAAATCTTTATTTCTCCAAGAATGAAAGAAGCTCCGACGAAACTCTGTCCAACCCTAGCTCTGTTTGCAATCATGGTTCATGCAACAAAAGAGGAAAAGTTGGAACCAGCTCCGCACATCACTTGTCTCAGCCCTTGACAGAGCAACCGCCATCTAAGTTTGTGGATGACTCAAGCTCTGATGAAGAAGTCCCACCACCTAGAAATTCCAATCTCGTCTCCGATCAGATTCTGTTGATAATCTAGGAGGCAGCACAAGCTCCTTCACAACAACACATGATGAAAAAGCAATATATCATGTAGATGATGGTGTATGAAAGGAGAATGAAGATGACAAAGTTCAGTCGGGTCACATATATGAGCCAGGTGTGCAATTCGATGGTGAACAGTCTAAGCCGCCATCTGATCCCGAAACAGAGGAGATTCAACACCATGAATCTCCCAAGGATGGTAAAAAGGAAGCTGATTCAGCTCAGAAAGATGTCAAAGCTGACAAGACTAGATCTGGGGAAAGAGATGATGAGGAGAAACACGCTTCCAAAGCCTTAGTCTCTCTAACCTCTGATGGAAATCCTCTTGCGATTGTCCCTGTACCTATAGAAGAGTTAAATCAGGAACCAATCGATGACGACTTACCTGAGAAAAGTGATGTTGATGGGGATCTTCTTGACCAGAATAAAGCTCGCACTGAGAAATCAGAGAGGTCAAACTAGTTAAGAAGAAGAAGAAGAATAGTCCATGTCAGCTTCTCCGTCTAGCTCAGCAGGGGTCTCATCTCCTGTTAAAAGGGGATTCGTCTCCAAGTGTTTCCCATCCAAAGAAGTCAAAGAAAGGTACACTTTGTTTAGGGATAGAGGAATCCTTGTTGAAAAAATTAGGAACTTTGACGTGGGGGATAAGTGGGGTTACCTGATTCTGATCAATATAGGGATGTTAAGGAGTATTGTCACTGGTTTGGTGAGCTACATCCCTGAAATTTTAAAGGAATTCTACACCAATCTTCCTGAGACGCGCCCATCTAACTCAGACAAGGGACTAGAAATATTTCTGCGAAAGAGGATGTATGAATTTTCTTCTAATCTGATAAAATCATGTCTGGAACTTAATCCTTGGAGTAAGTCTTAAGCCAAGGCTGAAGAAAGCGCTGATGCACACTCTCTCCAGCTACTTGACTGAAAGATAGAAGAAGACATGGTCATGATTGACCACTGTGGATCTCCCACAAAAGTTTGTTGCGGTGATTGTCTTAGCGGCATTCTACTGGTATCACTCCACCCACAAGAATCATATATCCATTGATAGAGAAAGGCTGATCTACAAGATGGCTCATGGGATCCATATTGATTTTGGGAATATTTTCTATCGACAAACACTGAGACTCTGGCTACTGTTCAGAAAATGACAGTCATTGGTTGATGTTTCCTCGGATCATCTTAGCGGTTTTGGAAATGCAGCATCCACCTCCCATTTTTGCTGATGAAGACCTAATCAGCCCGGTTCAGTAAAAAAGGATCCAAGAAGTGGTGAGGCCTTTATCAAGAAGCTAGCTGAAATAAAAAGAAGGAAGTTGCATCAGGGAAACGCAAAGTATTCTCAGTCACTGCATCAACTGCTCGTTATGTGTCGTCTGGTTCCACTCATGCTAATACTGTGGAGGTGATGCAGCTTGGCACAGTTTGTATGTCAACTCGCTTTGGTGTAACTCCAGTGTCAACTCAGAATGCGTTTCAAGACATTGTTGAAGGCCTTCAGAACCTGACTGATATGGTGTTTTATCTCCGCGACATGACTCAAGGTAAGTCTTCTAATTCTTTTCATGATTCTTATACTGATGTTGTGTATTTTTAAATTAGGTGCTCTCAAGTAGGGGAGAAAAAGGTAAGTTGGTTATGGAAGACTCTGATGACGAGTTGGACCAAGAGGAAGAATCTCCTGAAAGAGATGATGATTGTGGTGACATGACCTCGAGTGATGCATAGGTCATTTAGGCCTTAATTTATGGGGGATGACTGAGTGTGTGTTCGTTTTTGGAACTTAGTCACGATCTATAGAATTTTGGGGGAGTAGGAATATATTTTTTTTTAATTATTGGACGTGTTTAAAATCCTTCTCCTTGTGTTGAAATTATGGCATGGTTTTAATGAATAGTTTTTTCATGTTTGGTTCTTAACAAATGCTTTAGGTTCTCAATTAAAATTATGTGCTTCGGCTATGTGCTTGTCTGTAAGCTTTTGGATGGCAGATACTTGAGAGGCACACAAATCTAAAAAGAAGGAGATTGAACATCATACTTGATCAAGAGCTACGACATCATATGTGTGATACCCCGTATCCAAAAATATGGTCAACGGGCAGAAGAAAAGTCAACAGGGGCAAAACCGTAATTTTGCCAAACCCATGGGCAAAATGGTAATTTTGCCAAAGTTTGAGACGGAAGACGTGACGGGCCAAATGTTCTCTTTTTAAAGAATAAAGAACATTTACAAGACCAGAATTCGAAGAAACGGAGCAGAAACGCATTTTTCGGAGTGTCGGGTGAAAACCGAGCAAAACCGGGAAAACTTCGGAAAATTATAACGGGAGCTAGAAAACTCCAAATGGGATGATTGAAATTGCTAAATTTATATAAAATAAAGAAGAATCATTTTATGGATGTTTGGAGATTTATGGGAGACGTTTGGTATTTTCTAAAACAATTATCAAGAAAACGAGCAAACCGAGGCATCATAAGGAATTGGGAATACGAGCTTCTACGGAGTGATTGGAGCAATATAAGTGGTCATAAAATACTTATCAGTAACATGTGGTATTTCAATGGTGGTGCCACACATCTCTTCTAAGAAGTTTCATGAATTTTTGAAGAAGTAACAAAGAGAAGAATAATGGGTTGGACTCACATCAAAGAAGCAACAAATAGGTTTTTGGCCAAAATTGCATGAAAATACCTTCATATAGAAGCCCATTCACGTGGCCACTAAGGAGTAAATAAGAAGAGCTCATGGGTTTACTCTTGATGGGTTTTTAGCCCATGAAGCAAAGAATAAAAAAAAAACATGTGGCATGTGGAGATTGAAAGACTTGCTCACCAAGTCTTGACTGATGTTGTGGCAGCAGTAGGAGAAGGGAGAGACAAGTGGCAGGGTGTGGCATCAACTAGAGGAAGGAAGAGACATGTGTCCAAACATGTGTCAAGAAGGCATGAATCTCATTTTGCTATAAAAAGAGGGTTTCATCCTCTCATTTTCCTCACACAAACAACAACAATAACAAGAGGAAGAGAGAAGAGAAGGAGAGAGGCGTGAGAGGAGGAGAAGAAGAAAAGGAAGAAGAAGAAGAAGGAGGAAGAGAAGAAGAAGAAGATCGGAGGAGAAGCCGAAGGAGGAAAGAAGAAGAAGAGAAGAAGCGTGAATAAGAGGAGATAGAAGAAGGGAGAGAGAGAGAGAGAAGAAGAAGAAGGAGGAGGAGAAGAAGAAGGAGGAGAAAGAAGAAGAAGACCAGAGGAGAAGCCGGAGGAGAATAAGCCGGAGGAAGAAGCCGGAGAAAGAAGAGAGAGAAAGTAGAGAGAGAAAGAAGAGAGAGAGAGATCCGGAGGAGAGAGAGAAGGAGGGAATGAGGAGAGAGAAGATGGCTTGGTTTAACTTGAGTCGGTTTAGGTTAACCGGTCAACCCGGTCAACAGTTGACTCAAAACCGGTTCAATTGAAGACGGTTCAGTTGGTTGAGAGTGGTCAACAGGAGTGGTCAACGGTCGGTCAACGGTCAACCTCGGTCAACGCGTTGACTCCGACCGGTTCTTGAGTTGCGATTTGTATTCGGGAGTTCGTGTTCGGGAAGCTTCGGGAGTTCGTGTTCGGGTATTCGGGGAGGTTCGGGTTTAGTTCGGGGTCTCGGAAAGCCGTATCCGCATCCGTACCGTTCGTTCCGTCAAATCACTGTGAGTCGGCTCAAACACCATAGATGCATATAGATCGATAAATGGAAAACGTAGAATTAGGATTGCATACCCGATCGTATTGAATTGATTGAGAATTGATTGACGGATTGAATTAACGTTAAACCGGCTAGGGTTAAAGATGCATGATAGACTTAAACGGATTAAACCTGTTGTGTACCGCTAGGTTGATAGTGTTGTTGCGTGATGCATTCATATAGTCGTTGCATGACTAGGGCCGTATATGCATATATATATAAGTAAAGAACGACATTGAATGAATCTATATACGGAAATTGAGACGAGTTAAAATACGGAAGTTTAACCTGAACAAACGTATAGTATATGAATGGTGTCGGGGTTTCCCGAGGTTAAATGAATTAAGTAATGAATGATGAGACGTCGGGGAGTTTAGTAAGCTACTAGCTCTAAACCAAGGGATCGAGGAGTTGTTAAAAGATGATTAGGATTAATTAAGAATTGAGAAGTGTTGTGATTGGTGAACCGTCTACGGGTTAGCAAGCGGCTAACCCAAGGTAGCGGGCGTGAATTGGTTAAAAGACGTTAGAAACCCTAATAGGCCTGTTTGTGTGGTGGTTGTGTGATTGTGTGTCTACTTCGGTGCTGGGCCGAGTAGACTGTTGATTGCGTGATTGTATTATGTGTGGTTGTTGTTAAGTTTTCTGTGCAGGCCTGTTAGATCGTCTCGGTGTTGGGCCGAGCGGTCCGCGTTGATACTTAATCTGGTCATGGGACCGGTTAAGTCGTAACCGCTGACTCGGTATGGTGCTGAGTCAGGGGGCGGTGTGGTGTGTGTGAGTAGACTTGCGGGAAGCGGTTTTGAGTTGATTGTGTTGTTGATTGAGATTGATTGCTAGAGTCCAAGCGAGTCTGCGTGTTTACATTTCTGCACTAGGACTCTAGGGTGCTGATATACCATGGATTTTAGGGCTTTTAACCATGGTATATATCTTATTCATCGAGTCCTTTACTATGTTTTAGAGTCTTTTCAGGTATTTATTAGGTACAAGCACATTTTTAGCAGATTTGGTGATTATGGCACTTTCTGGAGCTTTTTGGAGTGTTTGGCCGAGAGATATAGTTCTCTGTGGACATTTGAGGAATGCATCGATCGACACACCTTTGGTGTCGATCGTTGCATATGCGAGATGGGCCAGACTCAGCAGTTTAATGAAGAATGCTGATATTGCAGAAAAGCCCATATATTTACACAGAAGCTCAAAACGTGTTTTAGACTATATATTAGGGTTTTTAGCCACTTGTTTAGGCTATGCTTTTACTACGCTTTATTTTTATTTTCAGAGAGAGTTAGGAGCTGATCCGGATCTCGAAAGAGAGAGGATTTTGAACCCCAGTTCTTTATTTGATTTTATAATATTTAGTTTTCTATTCATGATGTCTTCTTTTTCGATGAACATGTCTGAGTAGATTACCTGTTAAGTTTAGGGATTCTCATTAAGGATTTCATGGAATTATAGTTTAATCAATCTGTAGGGATTCATATCTGCAAGTTCTTCTTCTAGGGTTGTTCTTAATTCTTAATCTGAAGTAGCTATCCAAATTTATGATGTTAGGTTGATTGATGCAACGACAGTTGGTTAATTAGCTAGAAAAAACCTAGATGAGCAATTAAAATTACTCGCAAAGAGATTTGGTTTAGTTTAATTGTGAACATATCAAACTTGGAATTAAAGCTGGTTTAATCTGTTAGTAATTGCAAAGAGATTTGGATTGCTGCACTTAGACTTAGAGAATTCTCGCAACGAGAGTTGGTTAATTCTATATCTGTGTTTTGAGTTCTAGAACAGTTTCTGATTAGATCCCGATTGATTGATTGCTTGTGTTCCTGATTTCCTGAGAACTTCCTAGACTTAACGCTTCGCTTCCTTGCTCACAACTCGCTGCTATTTACTTTCTACTTGCTGATTTACTGCTTTTCCATATTGCTTTCTCCTAGTTTTAACTTGATCATTCTAAATCTATCGTTGACCGGAGTCCCTGTGGATTCGATACCCTAAGTACTACAACTACATCACTGTACACTTGCAGTTAGAATATGGATTAAAACTAGACCTATCAAGTTTTTGGCGCCGTTGCCGGGGACTCTTTTGAGTCTTCGATAGATTTGAACTTAGAGTTTAGACTAGGTTTTTCGTTATTTTTTTTTTTTTGCTACTAATTTTTTTTTTCTTTTCTGTTCTTGCGTTTCAGGTACGCCTGTAATCGCCCTGCATCGATCGACACGGTCCTGTGTGTCGATCGTTGCATTCTCAAGCTTGCATCGATCGACGCTACTCTGCATCGATCGACACAGTGCGAAAGAATGATGGGAATGATGGAACGGATGTTGGAAAATCAGTAGAATAACTCGTTCTGCAGAGGCTATGGTTCCTATTCATTCACCAGAGATTATGAATCTCCATCATATCAGCCTGTTCCTCCTCACAATACACAGTCTAATAAGCTGATGAGCATGATGGAGCAATTCTTGGAAAAGCAGTAAGAAGATTTGAACTACATCAATGGCTCTGGATTCCAAGGAAACAGGTTTGGTAATCAGCAAGGTAATTCTTATCAGAGAACTTATGGATCATCTTCATATCAGCCACCTCCTGCTGCTAATGCTTATAAGAGCAAGATGGAATCCATGATGGAGAAGTTACTAGAGGATCAGACCAAGTTTGTTGTAGACTTCGACAGGAAGCTGGAAGCTATACATGAAAATCTGAATGGGAAGTTTGAATACTTGAGCACACATGTGAAGAAGCTGGATGTTCAAATCCAACCGACATCTCAAGCAATACAAAGACATAATGAAGTTGGGAAAGCTGAACAGTACAGATCCATCAAAGCTGTGACCTTAAGAGATGAGATTGAGTTGCTAGGTGAAGAAGAGAGCATAATCTCGGATTTTCTGGATGAATATTGTCTGTCTGATACATGCATCGATCGACACCCCCATAGTGTCGGCCGACACGCAGTTCTGACGGCAATTTCGAGTTCTTGCGACGAATAGAAATTGACCATTGTCGACACTGAAGGTCGACATCAATTCAATGACGATCGACACCCACTCTGCGTTGGTCGACGCGACAGTCGGGCAGACCCAATTTCACCCAAATCTGATGTTTTTGCTAAGAAAAGGGTCTACAAACCTCCAATACCGTTCCCAAAAGTTCCTATAAATTCTAAACATGAGCAGAGTGTAGTCAAGTGTATGGTAGTGGTGGATAAAGAGATGAATGAAACTCCACCAGCTGAAGCTTCGCGAGTTCATCCTCCTGTGTTGGGATATGCAAAGAAGATGGTCTCCACTGATGGTCATTTAAAAGATAAAGTTCAGATTGGTGGAACTTCAGTATCTGATAGTGGAGAGAAGAAGATGGCGGTTCCTCTTGAACCTGCTCTAACATCTTCAGAGCCTGCAACTGCTCATAAGCAGAAAGCCCCAAACATCAGATCTGCACCAAAGGTAAGATATAAATCACCTAAGATTAAACCTCCTGACCATATTGTTTTGAATGCAGGAAAACGCAGTGTACCACCCAAGATTCGCTCCCGCCCTGATGCTGTTTATTCATTCCTTGGAAAGCCTCATGATCTGAAAGCCTATACACCTCCTTGGATGAAGAGATATTCACAGAGACACTCAAAGTCTCTGTTGAAACCCCCATGAATTTGATCTCTTCCAATAGTCAAGCTACTGAATTTAAACAAGCGCTGAGTGGGAGGCAACCCACTGTTAGGTTCGTTTTTATTTTCATTTTTCGTTTTGATTTTGGTGTTTTGACTTTTCTTTTAAGTGTGTTCAGAGGCGTGAGAAACAGGCAGAATCGCCTTGCATCGATCGACACACCTAGTGCATCGGTCGATGCAGTCGCGATTTACGGTTTACCGAATCAATTTCGGTTTCGACATCGGTTATTCACATAACCGCGAGCATATTCGCCTTGCATCGTTCGACACACATTGTGGCATCGATCGACACAGGGCGACGACAGGTGAGTGTTCTGCAACTTTTCGGATTGTTTCGATTTGATTATTTATTCTCACCGACCCTAAGCTTGACACTACTGGGGACAGTGTGTTTTAAGTGTGGGAGAGGAGCTACTGACGCACGCTTTTGTTTTCTTAAGAGTCAGTCCAATTTTCAAAAATTTCTTTTATCGAGTCAAAATCAGTTTAAGTAAGAAACAATGATTTTTGAGAAGATTAGCAGCACTTGCAGGAACTTAAGTAACCATTGGGATGAAGTTGCAGGACCTATCTATGACTATTAGAAAACCCAGACACAGATCAACCTACTGAGAACACCCACATCACTTCAGGTATCAGAGGATCCTTTACTGATTTCAATTTAATACTGACTTAGATTTCTCACCTACGGGCTTGGAATACCTTGAGTCGGATTCCTTTGTTAGTTCTGACACAGCCTGTAAACCTGTCCTATTTGGTTCCCTTCTCTCCTTCCATAAAGTAAAAAAAAGAGAGTAATAAACTGAGGATGAGTTAGTAACTCCGAAGTGGTCTCTGGGAGTGGTAGCTAAAACTATTACCTCATGTGCATCCATGGAATGTGTCCAAAGTACACCCCAAAACGGGAAGAACACTGATAAAAAATAAAATAAAATGATACCCAATGGGGAAAAATCAGTTGTTAAGGAAGGGAAAAGAGAAGAAAGGGACCAGAGAAAGATAGTATGGTGGTCTAGAGCTGACAAGGTAAGAGTCCATGTGCCTTTGATCGATATTCCTTAGGTGAGACCGCACTTAAATACTTGCAGAATTCAGTAGGGGGAATTTGAATGCGTGAATGTGATTGTGGAGTTTACTTAGGACAATTTCTAAGTGTGGGGGAAGTATATGTTGGTCTTGATGTCTGCAGGTTTATTCTTTCATGTGGTTTACTAAGGGGAATCTGAGTGTTGCTGCTTCAAGGATGAAAAGAGTTTCTGAAGAGTTTTCAAACCTCTTCACCATGTTTTGGTTCTTTACTTGCTTGAGCGCAAGCAAGAGCTAAGTGTGGGGGAGTTGATATACCATGGATTTTAGGGCTTTTAACCATAGTATATATCTTATTTATCGAGTTTTTTACTATGTTTTAGAGTCTTTTCAGGTATTTATTAGGTACAAGCACATTTGGAGCAGATTTGGTGATTATGGCACTTTCTGGAGCTTTTTGGAGTGTTTGGCCGAGAGATAGAGTTCTATGTGGACATTTGAGGAATGCATCGATCGACACACCTTTGGTGTCGATCGTTGCATATGCGAGATGGGCCAGACTCGGCAGTTTAATGAAGAATGCTGATATTGCAGAAAAGCCCATATAAGTTTTTAGCCACTTGTTTAGGCTACGCTTTTACTACGCTTTATTTTTATTTTCAGAGAGAGTTAGGAGCTGATCCGGATCTCGAAAGAGAGAGTATTTTGAATTTGATTTTATGATATTTGGTTTTCTATTCATGATGTCTTCTGTTTCGATGAACATGTCTGAGTAGATTACCTGTTAAGTTTAGGGATTTCATGGAATTATAGTTTAATCAATCTGTAGGGATTCATATCTGCTAGTTCTTCTTCTAGGGTTGTTCTTAATGCTTAATCTGAAGTAACTATCCAGATTTATGATGTTAGGTTGATTGATGCAACGACAGTTGGTTAATTAGCTAGAAAGAACCTAGATGAGCAATTAAAATTACTCGCAAAGAGATTTGGTTTAGTTTAATTGTGAACATATCAAACTTGGAATTAAAGCTGGTTTAATCTGTTAGTAATTGCAAAGAGATTTAGATTGCTGCACTTAGACTTAGAGAATTCTCGCAACGAGAGTTGGTTAATTCTATATCTGTGTTTTGAGTTCTAGAACAGTTTCTGATTAGATCCCGATTGATTGATTGCTTGTGTTCCTGATTTCCTGAGAACTTCCTGGACTTAACGCTTCGCTTCCTTGCTCACAACTCGCTGCTATTTACTTTCTGCTTGCTGATTTACTGCTTTCCCATATTGCTTTCTCCTAGTTTTAACTTGATCGTTCTAAATCTATCGTTGACCGGAGTCCCTGTGGATTCGATACCCTAAGTACTACAACTACATCACTGTGCACTTGCAGTTAGAATATGGATTAAAACTAGACCTATTCATTAGGAAACCGAGCCGCGTTCGTAAATCCGGGGTTGGGATGGGGTAGAAAATTTGTATTATGTGTACTAATGTTTATTTGTGGTTTTGATTGCAGACAGCAGCAGAGTGTCCCTGGACGGAGTGTGTGTGGGTGTGTGCATTGGGTGTGTGAGATTGCCGCGAGCAGTATGGGTGAGCGTCGGATGACACGAGCAGAGTATCAGGCTTTGGTGGACCAGCATCAGGCAGGTCTGAGGTTAGCACAACATGGACAGTCACATGGTTCTCGGGTATCAGATCGACCGCCAGTCGTTCCACGAGTGAACCAGAGAGCGAGAGCAGCCGCTCTAGATTGGAGGCCATTACCTCCATCTCTACAGGACGACGCATGTACTGCAGACCCGACGGTAGGAGTGACGGGATATTTGGGGTTCGTAGATTATGGGTTGCCATCATTACCCCCTCAGCTTGAGGCACCTACAGTACCATCGGGGATGCAGCCGCCGATGCTTGAGGCACATGAGATGCCGTTACCTTTCAGTCTACATGAGTTAGACTTCATTCCACTTGGTGGGTAGGACTTTCGGTTGGACCCATTACACTCAGCCCTTGATATGGACATGGAGCCAGTAGACCCGGAGCAGCAGGTGCAGTGGGCGCAGTACATGGACGAGCAGATGGCGATACTTGAGGACGCCTTAGAGAAGCGGGTTGGGCCACATCACCAGCCGGGATCGCCTCAGAGGTCAGGAGCTCCCTCACCTGATGTTACCGAGCCACACTCAGCGAGAGAGTCAGCCACAGGAGTCGAGCCGATGTCGACGTCGGGGTCGGTACGCAGTTTGAGTCGGTTACATACCAGAGGCACCGCCGACTGAGACGGTTGCGCCACAGGAGATTCCACTAGCCGACACACCAGATTCAGTGCCGCCTATGCCAGTCAATTATTCAGCAGCCAGCCACGCAGTCACCTGTAGCGCAGCTACCATTGGTGCAGCCACCGAGACTATCGAGGCCTTGCAGGAGGTTTGGAGACGAGGGACACAGAGCATCCGCTTGTTCCCGTCGGTCCACTTCTCGTCGGTCCCTTTCAGCGCCAATTGTTTGTCAGATTTGTGGTCACGGAGGTCATGTAGGGCAGTTGTGTCCGATGGCAGAGCCGCAGCAGGGCGGACCGCCGACTAGAGATGCGCACCCACCACACCCTCCCGGCGTACCTGCCAGTGGGTACCAGCGCGAGCCGCGATGCCGGTTGTGTATGGCATTCCGGTCGTGTTGGGGCTGTTAGGGTTAGAATACTTAGGCCAGGTAAGTTGGGAACTAACTATGATGTTGTTTGTGTGTAACCAGATCGACGGGTTTTCGTATATTGTTGGGAACATCTCCAAGATATGGCGGTACAGTTTGTGGGTTGGGTTGTTGATGACGGACATCTTATGGTTGTATTTCTGTTTCCTTATGTATTTCTATAAACTCCGAAACATGTGTGTTGTTGTTTTTGGTGTATGTATGTGATGCAGATAGTTCACCTTATCATTATGACTTTCGTAGTAATTGTTTGCATGCGTGTGATGGTTTTGTGATGCAAACGAATTACCATGTGAAGTCTGATGATGAGCGGAACTGATGACCGTTCATCATAACCTAAACCCAGACTGACGACATATCCGGAGCGATCTGATGATTGTTTGGTTGTGTGTGGTAATTTTTTGCTTTTGCGTTAATCGCTTGCGTGTTTTATCTAATGCTTGTGTGGTGCATTGGATAGTTAGGGTTGTCTTTCGTTTGTGGTGTAGCACTGTGAAAGTGCTAGTGTTATGGCATGCTTAGCATGTACCGAGTGTGAGTGGCGTGGTAAGGTATTTGGTTGAGTAGTTTAATTTTATCGCAATCGTTAGTTGTTGCGAGTAGAAGTGTTAGAACCTTTTTCGTGTAAGGTGTTGAGCTAACTTGAGAATGGTTGGAACCGACTGTCGATTCTCGAGAGAGCGGAATTATAGAATATCGTTACTTAATCATGAGTGACCATTGGGTACATGATTAACTAACTATATCTCTATGAGGAAGTGATATCGAGGGATGGACTGGTTTGAATTTCACCGCTCCAGGGAAAGTTGTTGTGTTGAATGCAGGACGGAATGGACAATGCGATACGAATACGAGACCGAACCCGAAAGCGAGATGGAATGGCAAGACGTCGCGAAACAAGGAGACCGGACCGTGAAGCAGTCAGTATGGATTGTCAGTGGGAATGTGCTAGTACAGAGCCGCGGAAGGAGCGAACGGTTGGTATGACGAGATAGGAAAAAGAGTTGGTGAAAGGTCAGCGACAGTGTGAAGATCAGAATGAGGCGACTGGTGTGAAGTGATTGAAGTTTTAGAACCGTCGAAATCAGAAATCCAAACTTTTGAGGAATGTTCACGAAGGGAGTTGTCACATTAGAAGCATACGGAGTTATCAATATGGAAGGAGTTGGAATCGTAATGACGTCAGAGATTGAATTCAGATTCTTGAAGAATGTCTCAGGGAGACAAACAGTAGCGGAACAGAATGTGGAGGTCGAGCCAAAGTGGGGAAGCGCAAAGTGAGAATCAGAGCAGAGCAGTTAACCAAGACTAAGTTCGAGGATCGAAACCGAGGGAGACAGTTCGGGGTGGAGTAGATAAAGATATGCGAGATTAAGATATCAGTTCGGATCGATGTTGAGGTCAGTGGTATTCATCGGTGTTCAAAGAGGTCAGTAGTATGCAGTGGTGTTCGAAGAAGAAGCGTCAAAGTAAAGTGATGAAGCGACTTACAAGATGCGGAACCGATTCAAAGTCTGGTAGTGACGGAGAATTCGGGGAACGAATTCCTGTAAGTGGGAAAGAATGTGATACCCCGTATCCAAAAATATGGTCAACGGGCAGAAGAAAAGTCAACAGGGGCAAAACCGTAATTTTGCCAAACCAGGGCAAAATGTTAATTTTGCCAAAGTTTGAGACGGAAGACGTGACGGGCCAAAATTTCTCTTTTTAAAGCATAAAGAACATTTACAAGACCAGAATTCGAAGAAACGGAGCAGAAACGCATTTTTCGGAGTGTCGGGTGAAAACCGAGCAAAACCGGGAAAACTTCGGAAAATCATAACGGGAGCTAGGAAACTCCAAATGGGATGATTAAAATTGCTAAATTCATCTAAATTCAAGAATAATCAGTTTATGGAGGTTTGGAGATTTATGGGAGACGTTTGGTATTTTCTAAAACAATTATCAAGAAAATGAGCAAACTGAGGCATCAGAAGGAATTGGGAATACGAGCTTCTACGGAGTGATTGGAGCAATATAAGTGGTCATAAAATACTTATCAGTAACATGTGGTATTTCCATGGTGGTGCCACACATCTCTTCTAAGAAGTTTCATGAATTTTTGAAGAAGTAACAAAGAGAAGAATAATGGGTTGGACTCACATCAAAGAAGCAACAAATAGGTTTTTGGCCCAAATTGCATGAAAATACCTTCATATAGAAGCCCATTCACGTGGCCACTAAGGAGCAAATAAGAAGAGCTCATGGGTTTACTCTTGATGGGTTTTTAGCCCATGAAGCAAAGAATAAAAAAAAAACATGTGGCATGTGGAGATTGAAAGACTTGCTCACCAAGTTTTGACTGATGTTGTGGCAGCAGTAGGAGAAGGGAGAGACAAGTAGCAGGGTATGGCATCAACTAGAGGAAGGAAGAGACATGTGTCCAAACATGTGTCAAGAAGGCATGAATCTCATTTTGCTATAAAAAGAGGGTTTCATCCTCTCATTTTCCTCACACAAACAACAACAATAACAAGAGGAAGAGAGAAGAGAAGGAGAGAGGCGTGAGAGGAGGAGAAGAAGAAAAGGAAGAAGAAGAAGAAGGAGGAAGAGAAGAAGAAGAAGATCGGAGGAGAAGCCGAAGGAGGAAAGAAGAAGAAGAGAAGAAGCGTGAAGAAGAGGAGAGAGAAGAAGAAGGGAGAGAGAGAGAGAAGAAGAAGGAGGAGAAAGAAGAAGAAGACCAGAGAATAAGCCGGAGGAAGAGAGAAGGAGGGAATGAGGAGAGAGAAGATGGCTTGGTTTAACTTGAGTCGGTTTAGGTTAACCGGTCAACCTGGTCAACGGTTAACTGAAAACCGGTTTAACCTAACTGGTTCAATTGAAGACGGTTCAGTTGGTTGAGAGTGGTCAACCAGAGTGGTCAACGGTCGGTCAACGGTCAACGGTCAACCTCGGTCAACGGTCAACCTCGGTCAACGCGTTGACTCCGGCCGGTTCTTGAGTTGCGATTTGTGTTCGGGAGTTCGTGTTCGGGAAGCTTCGGGAGTTCGTGTTCGGGAAGCTTCGGGAGTTCGTGTTCGGCTATTCGGGGAGGTTCGGGTCTAGTTCGGAGTCTCGGGAAGTCGTATCCGCATCCGTTCCGTTCGTTCCGTTAAATCACTGTGAGTCGCCTCAAACACCATAGATGCATATAGATCGATAAATGGGAAACCGTAGAATTAGGATTGCATACCCGATCGTATTGAATTGATTGATAATTGATTGACGGATTGAATTAACGTTAAACCGGCTAGGGTTAAAGATGCATGATAGACTTAAACGGATTAAACCTGTTGTGTGCCGCTAGGTTGGTAGTGTTGTTGCGTGATGCATTCATATAGTCGTTGCATGACTAGGGCCGTATATGCATATATATAAAAGTAAAGAACGACATTGAATGAATCTATATACGGAAATTGAGACGAGTTAAAATACGGAAGTTTAACCTGAACAAACATATAGTATATGAATGGTGTCGGGGTTTCCCAAGGTTAAATGAATTAAGTAATGAATGATGAGACGTCGGGGAGTTTAGTAAGCTACTAGCTCTAAACCGACGGATCGAGGAGTTGTTAAAAGATGATTATGATTAATTAAGAATTGAGAAGTGTTGTGATTGGTGAACCGTCTACGGGTTAGCAAGCGGCTAACCCAAGGTAGCGGGCGTGAATTGGTTAAAAGACGTTAGAAACCCTAATAGGCTTGTTTGTGTGGTGGTTGTGTGATTGTGTGTCTACTTCGGTGTTGGGCCGAGTAGACTGTTGATTGCGTGATTGTATTGTGTGTGGTTGTTGTTAAGTTTTCTGTACAGGCCTGTTAGATCGTCTCGGTGTTGGGCCGAGCGGTCCGCGTTGATACTTAATCTGGTCATGGGACCGGTTAAGTCGTAACCGCTGACTCGGTATGGTGCTGAGTCAGGGGGCGGTGTGGTGTGTGTGAGTAGACTTGCGGGAAGCGGTGTTGAGTTGATTGTGTTGTTGATTGAGATTGATTGCTAGAGTCCAAGCGAGTCTGCGTGTTTACATTTCTGCACTAAGACTCTAGGGTGCGTTAGTTCCCGCAAGTATAGGTGTGTGCCTACGTTCTGGTACTTCCGACCCGATTGGATCCTCGGGTATTGAGAACCTGGTCAGTTCAGTTCTGGCAGGTGCGAACCTATGGAGTGACGTTCATAGGGTGTGGTCCGGAGAATACGGGGTCATGTCCTAGGGCCGGACTGCATGGAAGCTTGGGCTATCTAGGGGTAGTCGGAGTCACCGCGTATCGATGGACAGAGAACGGTGTCCTGGCCATTGGACTTGGTGTTGACGACCAGGAGTCGAGGGTTAGTTACCATGTAGGTAACAGTGGAAACCCGTGGAAGTTACCGAGATCGTAGGGGCCCAGTGGTGTGTTGGTGTAGTTGGTAGTGTGCGGTAGATAGATCGAGTCTCAATCGGGGACATGTGCCGCAGTGCTCCTGATTTCCTCTAATCGCTTTATCTTCCTTTTGGCAATTGATTGTGTGTGGGCTCGACACGACGTGGTAGAGCGTGATCGGCTATTGTGTTTGATTGATTGTTATTTTGGGGTTTTCGGGCGGGGATCTATAGATGATAGATAGACTAGAAACCGTAGTGGGGAGCCGATTCACTGGGTGATCTTAGATCGCTCATTAGACTCTTTTTGTGTTTTCAGGTTAAGCAGCGACGGACGCGGGAGGTCCTCGGTGTAGCTTCGGGATGGCTTGGGCGGGATTTTAGACTCGATGTATTTGGGGGTTTTTCTCTCGGTTCGGCTCAAGGCCATTTTGTATTGATTTGCGTTTTGGTTGTTTGTTGATGAAAAATGATTTGTAAAGTGACGATTAAACGTTCTGCTGAACGTTTGATTTAATCAGAAATGAATATACTTTCCTGATATTGTGTTTAGTCCGAACCGACACAACTCGCTGAAGTAGTGCAGGACGGCCGACTTGTACTATGGAAGTGAGGATAGCGGAGTCAAGGATAGGTTGGTGCGAGCCTTTGTCTCAAACCGATATGTCTCTGGCTTCGTCCTGTGGTGAAATTTTCCTGTTCGACTTGCTCGGGTTCGATCGGTCATGTTCTTGTTTGATTGTTGGCCGGTCAGCGGAGAATGGGAAAGGGGCGTTACAATATTACTCAACTAAGACGTAGAACACCAACCACAATGAGCAATACGATTACCTGAAAAAACCTTCCTTTAATGTTCTTCTTTGGCGTATTGCACTTCTGCTTGAACTTACACTTCATGCATTTGACACAGTGCTTCTTATTCCTTATGTAACCCCACAAGAGCTTTGCATACATCCTTTGCTTGAGACCCTTCTCATAAAACTTCCTCGTTGTCTTGTTTTTTCCCCTCTGGAGAATCTCTAAGCTCGCTTTACCCCCGCTACTTATGTATTTTAGGCTTAGTCACCTTCTTCCTTCTCTTGCTCTTCTTCGTTAACCCTTTTCCTCTGATAGGCATATTGTTGAACACCTGGTAAGCATATATCTATCCCTTTTGGTCACTCTTAGTTTCCCTCCCTCATGCTGATTTGTAACCTTCCTCTATGCTAACACACCCCAACCACTCTTCCTCATAGTCAAGAGATGTATCCTTCTTCTCTTCAGAAATCAGATTTATCTCTACACATTTTTGGATTTCCGGAAAATGCTTCTTCCATCTCTTGTTCATGTTCTGGTTGTGCTCAATCGAATGCTCTTCCTCTGCTACTTTTGTCGCAGTGATTAGGTGGCACATAATCGGATCGCTACTCTTCCTCAGAGACCCTTCGACATCACTCTCGATCTCTTATGCGCTCTGGATCTCTTCTCTTTCAGTTTCTTTCTCCTTCGGCACAATCATCAACTGATCTTGGTCTAGAATCTGATCGATTCTCGTCGAAGATCCTCCGACATCAGTCACGATCTCTCCTGAAGTATGGGTCTCATCTCCTTCAGTTTTTTTCAACCTCCGGAGGACACATGACCCCACCCATCATGAGTTTTTCAAAGCGATCCAAAACCCTCCTGATCTTGTCGATACTCATCTCCACTGCTGCGATTCTTCCGTCCACCGCTGCAAACCTTCCCTCCAGCATTAAGATCCTTACGCCGAGCTGCAGATTCTCCTGGTAGAGTAAAACCGTAACTTAAGTAACAAGTAATTTGGATAATCAGTGTTCGTAAAACACAGAGTCTCCCACAAGAATGAACTCCAAATCAGGAACTCACACTAGCGACTAATGAAGAAGAGAGAGAGATAGAAGAGAACAAATTTCTTTGATTAATAATTGATGTTTTCAATAGAAGACATATCCTTCTATATAAATCATGTAACACCCTAAAGATAAACTCAAATGATAACACCAAGAAATAAAGAGATAACACGAACACCTAAATAATATCCCAACAACTATAACGGCTTTAGCTGACGTGTCCGAGCTTCTTAGTTAGCCGTCAGAGCTTCACCAATTCCTTGTATCAGATCTCCCCCCTTTCAGGAAACCTTAACCTCAAGGTTTGAAGGAAGGAAACTTCCTCTGCACCTCTAACAAGTATTCCCAAGTTGCCTCATCTTCCGATTGATTGCTCCACTGCACTAGAACCATCGTTTATGTTTTCCCTAGACGGTTCACCATCTTCCTCTCTAACACTCGAACTGGTTCTTTTACTAGCACATCTTGAACCCGAGTAGGAAGCTGCTGAGAGACATGTACATTGCCCACATGAAGTTTTAATTGTGAGACGTGAAACACTAGATGAATTTGTGATGAATCCGGCAGTTGGATCTTGTATGCTACCTTCCCGCATTTGTCCACAACCTTATATGGCCCAAAATATTTTGGGGACAACTTCTGGTTTGTACGAACAATAGTTGATTGCTGCCGATATGGTTGCAATTTAACGTATACATAATCACCGATATCTAATGCTCGATCGGAGCGATGTTGATCAGCGAATTGTTGCATATGGTGCTGTAAACTCGCTCCTGTAAACTCTTCGCGACAACAACAACTTTAGCTTCTCCGGGCAGATAAGGCAAATGCTGTGGAGGCGTGCATCCGTAAACTGCTTCAAACGGGGTCATCTGGATAGATGTGTGAAAATTTGTGTTGTACCAAAATTCAGCTAGTGGCAGCCACTTACTCCATAGATGAGGTCTTTCACTACACATACACCTCAGGTATGTTTCCAAGCAACGATTTACGACCTCTGTTTGCCCATCGCATTGTGGATGGTATGCGCTCGATAAGTTTAAAGCGACCCCTTGTAAAGTAAACAGCTCCTTCCAGAAGTCGCTAATGAATACTGAATCTCTGTCACTTACTATTGATCTTGGTAGTCCGTGTAACTTAAATACATTATCGAGAAAAGCCTGTGCAACTGTTGCTGCGGTATAAGGATGAGCCAACGCGATAAAGTGGGCTGCCTTGCTAAGCCTGTCGACAATCACAAATATCACAGTTTTCCCAAAGGATGGCGGTAACCCATCGATGAAATCCATCGATATATCTATCCAGATTATCTCTGGAATAGGTAATGGTTGAATCAGACCAGGGTATGCAGATGTATTATACTTACATTTTTGAAAACATTGCAATTGCGAATGTATGACTGAATATCCTTCGCCATACCTTTCCAGTAGAACAGTCCCTTCACTCTTTGATGCGTGACCTCTCTCCCGAAATGTCCACCACTATCCGACGAGTGTAACCATTCCAATACTAAGTCGCGAATAGCTTGATCCTGTGGCACAACAATTTTGCTTTTGCGACGTAATATGTTTTGTGTCCAGGAGTAGTGTTTCTTTGCCCTCGGATCCAATTGCAACTCGTCTATTATCTGCTTAACTGCTGGATCATTGTCGTATCCTGCCTGAATCTGTTGCAACAAGTCGCAGTCCAGGACTGACATGGCCATGTGCAGAATTTCTGATCCCTCAACTCTTGATAAAGCATCTGCAACAATATTGTCCTTCCCTTGACGATATTGTATTTCATAATCAAACTCCAACATTTTTGGAAGCCATTGTTGCTGAATAGGCGTATTCAATCTCTACTCCAACAAATACTTCAAGCTCCTTTGGTTAGTTTTGATAATAAAATGATCCATAAGCAAATAATGTCGCCATTTTTGTACTGCGAACACCACTGCGAGCAATTCCTTCTCGTATATTGAAAGGTTCAACTGTTTTCCTTTCAAATGTCGACTGACGTATGCTAAGGGGTGACCCTCTTGCATTAGTACTGCTCCAATACCTTGTCCACATGCGTCTGTTTCCACCACAAAAGGCTTGTCAAACCTTGGCAGTGCGAGAACCGGAGCTGCACATAAGGCTCGCTTGAGTTCCGTGAATGCTTGGCTCGCTTCATTGGACCATAGAAAATAATCCTTCTTAGTAAGAGCCGTTAATGGTCTCGCAATAGTACCAAATCCCTTCACGAACCTCCGATAATATCCAGCTAAACCCAAAAATCCTCGCAGTTGTTTTAAGAGAGATTGGTGTAGGCCAATCTGCGACCACTTTGATCTTGTTTGGATCTGTCAAAATACCCTCAGCCGCTATATAATGACCAAGATACTCGACCTTATCAGTAGAAAATGTGCACTTACTCATCTTGGCGTATAAACAATGCTCTCTGATCAGTTCGAAAACGCCCCGAAGATGTTCCATATGCAGTTCCAGTGACGAGCTGTAAATCAAAATGTCGTCAAAGAACACCAAAATGAATTTCTGTAGCATATTTCGGAATACTGAATTCATAAGACCTTGGAACATAGCAGGTGAATTAGTAAGGCCAAAAGGCATTACGAGGTACTCATAGTGGCTACTATGCGTCTTAAAGGCTGTCTTATGAATATCTTTCTCTGCCATTTTTACTTGGTGATAACCAGCTCGTAAATCGATTTTAGAATAGACTTGTGATCCACCGAGCTCATCAGGTCCATCAGGTCTTTCCTCATTTATTCAAACCTCAGTAATCAACACAAAGCCTCCAGGTTCCATCTTTTTTTCTTGACAAGCACGACATGTGACACAAAAGGGCTGGAGCTGTCTCGGATAGTTCCTACTGCCAACAACTCTTGTATGATTTTATCTATCTCATCCTTTTGTTGCACAGTGTAACGATATGGCCTCTGGTTAATGGGGTTTTATCCTTCTACCAGCGTAATGCTATGATCATGATTAGGCCGCGATGGAGGTAAGGCCATGGGTTCCACAAAAACGTCTTCGAAATCCTGCAACACATCCTGCAACTTCGGATTTTTAGTAGTAGAGACCTTGGCAGTTTCATCATTCGGCATGCTCCCCTCATCCCAATCGTACTCTTCAACTTCCTGTACTCGGATCATGGCTAATTGAGCTTTCTCTTCCCTCGGTTTATTTAGTTTACTCGCCTTAATCTCTCGTACCGAACCTTTGTTAATCCCTTGTAACAGAACCTTCTGTTTTCCCCATTGAAATTGCATCTCTAGCTTCTTGAAGTCCCAAGTGATGGGTCCTAATGTGCCCAACCATTGGATTCCAAGTACCATATCGCAGCCACCCAAAGGTAGTACAAGCATGTAATCTTCCCAAGTAGCTCCTCCAAAACTCCATTGAAACTTTTCGATTTTATAGATTACCCCCAACTTCCTGCTGTCAGCTACTGCTACTTTTGCAATACTTGTTGGTGACAGTATACAGCCCAATTTCTCAGCCACTTGTGCATCTACAAAATTGTGTGTAGATCATGAGTCTATTAAGATAAACAGTATTCGTTTGCCATGTAGAACCTTAACTCTCATAGTTTGATAGCATGTCATTCCAGAAACTGCATTAACCGAAATCTGAGCACAACAGTGACTTCCTTCTTCGTCGATCACCTGATCCTCCGTGATCCCAAGTTCCTCTTCGTCTTCGTCACCTGTTTCTAACATGAACAGCTGCGTTTTCTTGTGCTTACGATAGTGACCATGTGTATACTTTTGGATAGGAATGGCCGTGGTTGGTTCACTTTCTCCTTATGATTTTCTTGCGAACTTGTATTCCCTGTAGCCTAATCGTATCCTTTTTTGTATTTCATCAAACCCTTACCAGTATTGACAGGGTTCGGATTTAACCAGACATCTATAATTTGTTTCCGGGGATGCGCCTGCTCATACAGTCTCCTGAGCATCAAACATTGTCGCACATTTTGTAGTTGGAACATGCGGACATGCATCTGTGTATCCGTTGTCAATCCAGAAAGGTACGCACTCACGAGATATTCTTCTGACATCTTCACTCGTGTTCGTATCAATTCGAATTGACGGTGGTATTCAACAATTCCGTCAGTTTCTTTTAAATTTTTTAGATTTGCTATAGGATCATCCAAAAAATCCTCAAACCGTTCATGTAGTAGCACCTTATAGTCTTCCCAAACCCGCAAGACATCCTCTTCTATATCCGATTCCACAATCGAACGATGCCACGCAGATGCATCTCCGCCAAAGTGAATAGTAGCTATTCCGACTTTAAGATCATCTGGTGTCTTATCAATTTTGAAAAATTGTTCTACTTTGAATAGCCATTCCTTACTATCGTTCCCATCAAAACGCGGAAACTCAATCTTTGCCAACCGTGTGCAGCTGAATAGTTCGAGTTAGTGCCTCCCATGTCACGCGCTCGATCGGAGCTATCCTCATGCGACCCTTGGTACGATGATTTTGTTTGCTTATCACCGCTCATCTGACCTTCGCTCTGAAGTTTCAGCAAACGTATTGCTTCAAACATCTCGACAATACTGTTGGTCAGTTTTTCGTTTTGGGAATCGAGTTTTTTGTTTTGAGCAGCGAGTTGTGTAGCGAATAAATCTCCCATAGATTCCATACGCGATCCGACAACGCTCTCCACTTCCTTAAGAATCGCTTCCTTTTCCTTCAACGCCATATGTGCTCGTGTTTCAGTCATTGATTCCGAGAAACAACGACGCTCTGATACCTTTGGTAGAGTAAAACCATAACTTAAGTAACAAGTAATTTGGATAATCAGTGTTCGTAAAACACAGAGTCTCCCACAAGAATGAACTCCAAATCAGGAACTCACACTAGCGACTAATGAAGAAGAGATAGAGATAGAAGAGAACAAAGTTCTTTGATTAATAATTGATGTGTTCAATAGAAGACATATCCTTTTATATAAATCATGTAACACCTTCAAGATAAACTCAAAAGATAACACCAAGAAATAAAGAGATAACACCAACATCTAAATAATATCCCAACAACTATAACGGTTTTAGCTGACGTGTCCGAGCTTCTTAGATAGCCGTTAGAGCTTCACCAATTCCCTGTATCATCTCCATTGCCTTCTCGACACCATTTATCTTCGCAGGCACCATGTTTTCCGGTCACGTAACTCGCTCTGATAAAGTTTGTTACGAGTAATAATCAAAAGCTAGGATCTAATGAGAACCAAGCTTTACTCCCAGAATGATAAAAGCAATTACAAGGTTTGAGAGAAATATAATGGAGTTCTCTCACCTCCCCTACAACTTGATCGACCACAATCTCGATAAGAAAGATAAAATGTGCAACAAATAGGGTAATATTCTTCTTCTAGAAAGGCCACCTCATCCTTTCTTCCATATACCAACAGAGGACTAAAATCAATACCCAGAATAAACCATCTTTCTTTCCTATCAATTATGTGCATTATGTTAACACTATTTTGGATGTAAGCTCACTCATTATTGAGAAAAGCATTAACTGATGCGAACTTTAGATCTTTTCTATGGGTTGGACCTTCCCTACTCTATTCTACAACAACTGATGTATGTTTGCTGGGCTGGGATGGGAAAGTGAGGACCATTCTTTCTATAAGTACACCATACACATGCAAGCAGATCTTAGTTCTCTAAATGCTGAAGGTGTACTTAATTTATTTCATTCTCATAAAATACTTCTGAACGCAGCCTTTGTTGGTGCCCTGAATGACCGTTTATTTCTTGTTAATCCCATTGATATAAGTCTGAAGCAGAAAAGGCATTGAAATCAAGAGTTGTCTTGTTGGACTACTTGTACTGCTTTTAATGGGATTCTCTTCAATGCAACTAAAATTTGAGCAGAAACTGGACCTTTCTGAAATTACCCGTTTGAAAATTTGTTACATCTTTAACATCAAATTTTTGTAATTATGTATGCAGGATACATCCTAACTATATTAGCTTTCTTAATTTGTTTGATTTATTGGTGTTGCAGGTTTGATACACTACAAAAAAATCTCTATTCTTAGCACACGAAAAACGCCATCGTATGTATATGATAGCGTTTTTGAAATGGCTATTTCTGCCCCAGCTATAATAGGTCGGCCATATATGATAGCGTTTTTTGTTTGTGCTATAATATTGTTCACTATAATAGCGTTTTTAAAATGGCTATGTCTGCCCCAACTATAATAGATCAACCATATATAATAGCGTTTTTGCTCGTGTTATGATATAAAACACTTATGATAGCGATGTTGTTCTTTGCTATTGGATCTATCTATTATAGCTTTTTATTATTTGTCATAATATCTTTTTATAATAATTAATAATTATGGCTAATTTATATTTATAATATAATTTTTTTCTATTTTGGATTTATACAAAAATAAATATAATTGAACTTTTAGAACTTTCATTAATAACACAAAAAATATATTACACAAAACATTACAAAATCAAAACTAAAGTAAACAACATTACAAAATTCTATCTTGACACAAAGAACATCATCCAGCCTGCTACTGACATTCAATATATGAACAAGAGATGATAACTTATTGTAACAAAACAGGACATACTTAAGATGTGGTTGAAGCTTTCGTTGTTCCATCATGAACCAATTTCCATTGCTGAGGCAAGATCCATGGTTTGGTTTGGACTAGATACTTCCTGCTTTTAGGTTCAAAAAAAGCTTTAAGAGTCTGGAAACTGAAGAAAAAAAGAAACTTAGATAGATAACATTAATTATTCTAACATCTGGTGGTGATGTTAAGAACCTTAGTGGGCATTCTCAATGGTGTTTTAATACTGTATATTATTCATCAAGAAGGGTGAAAGGAGTTTGCTCACATATTAACAAAGAGAGCCTTTATGCTTGTCCACGACATGACTAGCATCTGCACATTAAAAAATGTTGCAACAGAAGTGGAAAAGATCATTGAGCTGTACATAC